>LR999914.1:14024742-15366323 GCA_905220335.1 Noctua pronuba
CCCTAGACTATTCCTACAAAGGGCAGTACTTACAACTGATGAGCATGTAGATGAGGTGTCCGAGCACGAAGGACAGCAGCGCCACCACGGCCAGGGAGCCCCCGACGGCCGTCACCTTGTCCCCGGGCCGAACGGCGCGGATCACCGCCATCCCTTGCATCAGGAAACTCGACGCTGTAAACAATCGGACATTTATTTACCATCAAAAAGTACATAACATCAGTGTAGTTTGTTTTTTGTTTTGTTTGTTAGTTGCCCATAGGTGGCGGCCCCGACTTGCAAACAAGTCGTGGGTTCGAATCTAGGCAGGCGTATTACTTTGTGTAATTTATTTCATCACCACTGCTCTCAAAAACGGTGAAGGAAAACATTATGAGGAAACCGGCATGACCTAGAACCAAAAATTTGAAGACATGTGACATCTACCAACCCGCACTGAGCCAGCGAGGTGGATTATAGACCATTCCCTCTCATAGAGAGGAAGCCGTGGGTCCCAGCAGCGGGAACATTATAGACTGATTGCACTAGCACTTCGCCTGCGACTTCGTTCGCAAAAATTGTGATAGCTCGGCTAATATGCATGATATAAATATAATTTATAGCCTGTAACATCCACGAACAATGTATCTTTCTATCAGTGAAAAAATTTTTAGAATTGGATTAGTTCCGAAGATTACCCCTACATACAAACTTACAAACATACCTCTTTATATAGAAGTTTAGATTTGGATAAGTGGATACAAAAACACACACGTACTTTCGGAGCGTGAGAAACCTTTCTTCCAAACCTACTCAGGATTTTTACTGAGGATAAAAACATTAAAAGACGTAGATAGCTACTAACGATTTACAATGCTTACGTGACATGGCTAATGCGGGTGGCGGTGGACATGACCGCTTAGCTTGCATACGATATCTAGTTGCTACAATGGAGCCATTTCATCATCTGCCTAGCCTTTTCCCAACTATATTGGGGTCGGCTTCCAGTCGAACCGGATGCAGCTGAATACCAGTATTCTACAAGGAGCGACTGCCTATCTGACCTCCACAATCCAGTTAGTACTGTGTAAAACGATACCCTTGGTAAGACTGGTTGTCAGACTTTTTGGGCCACTGACTACCAAACTACTGTCAAAGATCTACAAATGACAGCCGGGACCAACGGTTTAACGTGCTTTTCGAGGCATGGAGGAAACTCGGTATGTATTGGGCGGTCACCCATTCACAGACCAACCTAGGCAAGCACGGCTTAACCTAAAGATCGAACCGAGCGGCTGTTATTATTTAGCCACTTATACTTAGCTTCATCTAGAGCAGACGGGAGAGGCGTATCCGAACCATAACTAATTCGGCTAAGGGTCAAAGAAACGATAACTGCAATCAATCAATCAATCTATGTCCATCAGAGGTGACTTCAAATTTCATGAAAAAAACCATATAGGTATTTTTGCTATAACGGTTGTAAAACACCGATGACATAAACTTGTGCTTCCACATATGTAAAACCAGTGGCATAATACTATAGAATCGCATATCAAGACATAAACCCACAAACACTTAAAGAGCAAACACTTGTCTTGCACTCAGATAAAGTTAAGTAGGTACGGTGGTGACGCCTATATAAATAATAATTCAAAAGCTAATAAGATACATAAGAAATACTAATACAAGTCGAATAATGGATGACAAAAATATTATAGCATTTGGCATGTTTACATCAGATTTATCAACAGATTCTCACCTGAATACATCGCATTTCATTTCCAATTATATCCCGGGGGTAGGATATAATGTACAAACTAAATGCCGTTGGATTGCTGACTTGAGGGACATATAAGCGGAGAGCAAAGAAAAGAGCTTCTTATAAAACATTTATCGGATATTTTTTTTTAAACCTTTTGAATTGAAATAATCGAAAAACAAGTGCCCATGTAGATCTAAATTACTATATGGGACGCCTGTAGAAGATTAATACATGAACAGGGAAACAGTCTAGTTCAAGAACTAACTGAACGATTTGAATCAGTTAAATTACAAGTATGAATTTATTACACGAACTAACCATGAATGAATACACAAACTATCCCTGAATTAAAACACGAACTACTCGTGAATTAATACACGAACAACCGTGAAATAATAAACACTACCCGTGAATAAAATTAATACACGAACTACTCAAGAATTAATACACGAACTAACCGTGAATTATACACGAATTTCCTGTAAATTAATAAACAAACTACCCGTTAATAAAATTAATACAAAAACTACTCGTGAATTAATTTACGGCTAGTTCGTGAATTAATTACATAGAATTAATACAAACACCAAAATCATCCACTTATGTCAATCACTCGATAAGTAAATATTTTATAACGTCTCGGGGCCGCATTTGTCTGTTTATTGTAATACCTAGGTGTTTCTCTATTAATGATTAATAATATTAAGTTTCGTAAATTATTTATTAGCTTAATATTATGCACAGAACATACTAGTTTATTTACAAAATTCCTACACGATTGTACGGTACCCTCGGTGCGTGAGACCAACTCGCACTTGGCCGATTTTTTAGTTCTGGACCATACCTGGGAACCTTCTAGTTACGAGGATATTGAAAGTCATAGATCCAACTTCTACAAATGTTTTTTTTTTACTTTTTAAATATAAATTTTTTAATGAACTTTTAACTACACCTTTTTTTTTTTTGGATGGGAATTCATCAAATGACCCCCCCTCCCCTTTTGCCCTTTGTGTTCCAGGGCAGCGGTATCTCTTTCGAACAGCCCCGCAGCCTAACTACACCCCTGTACTAATCAATGCATTCATCAGCACAATGTTATCAGTGCCTTTCTTGGACCTTACGGTAAAAAAAACTCGTATTACTTAGGTTGCTTGGTTGACGGCTAATAAGATTCTGGCTAGGTATAGGATAATTATTGCTTAACGGGGTTAGTCCCTGGATGGGTGACCATCAATTTTCCAGTTCCCTCCGTGTCCCGGAAAGCACCCTCGTTACGGGTAGTCAGAAACCGGAAAGTCTGATAACCGGTCTTACCAAAGGGTATCGTATTACCTAGTAACAGAATTTTGGTGGTCAGATAGCCAGTTGTTCCGTGTAAAATATGCAGGTTAGACTGGAAGCCAACCCCAACGCAGTTGGGAAAAAACTAGGCTGGTGATGATGAACATGGAAAATTCTATTCGCATAAGAAAACTCACCAGAAACTGCGAGCATAACGGTGTACACGACCTGGTAGGCAGAGTAGGCGCGCATGCACGAGTCGAGCGTGCACGAGCCGCGCACAGCACGCTGCGAGCCAACGGCGCACGAACATTCGTGGAACAACCTGCAACGAATCAGTGACCATTTCAGGGGATGGCTTTCAAAACGGTGAAGGAACATCCCGAATCGTGAGGAAACCAGCATGATTTAAAATTATGGGACGTCATTCTATGACTTGAACATCCGAATCTATACTAATATTATAAAGTTGCAGTGTTTGTTTGTTTGTTTGTTTGTTTGTTTGTTTGTTTGAACGCGCTAATCTCTGGAACTACTGGTCCGATTTGAATGATTCTTTCAGTGTTGGGTAGTCCATTTATCGAGAAAGGCTATAGGCTATGTTTCTTTTTTTCAAAATTAGGCATCCGTAATAAAATTGCTATTTTGTAACACAAGGTGTAAAATCGAAAACCTATTTTTGCGTGCGCTGAAAAAACTATTGACAATAGAACAAAATAATGTACTACGGGTTTGTAGATCCCATTAAGACCTACAAAAAAGTCCGCGAGAACATATATCTAGCTATCATGGTTTAATCACAATAACCGACTTTGTGTTCAAAATAATTATTAAATCGTCTGAAGAAAAAAAACTACGTTAAATATGTATCGTAATATTAATCTTTATCGAAATTAAGCATTATGTTATCAAGAGTATTTATGTAGAAGTAAAATACTTTTTGTTTCATCTCAATCGGATATTTCGTTTAAAAGTTATCACGTGTGTAAGATGTTAAGAGTTGGTACCTATTAATGAGTTATGGGCCATAGAGTTTTTTATCAACATAAAATCCTGTAATAATCTTTTTCGAAATATATTTGTTGATGATTGTAAGTATAAGAACTTTGAAGAGTATAATAAATACATTTCTAAAATAACTCTGCTAAGGAAATCCACGCGCGCTTGATGCAAGCAAGACTACTACTACTAGGTACTAATATTATAAAGCTGAAAAGTTTGGTTGTTTGTTATGAACGCGGTAATCTCGGGAAATACTGATCTGATATGAAAACTGTTTAAATATTCAATAGTCCATTTATTGAGGGAGGCTATAATATAGGCAATATTTTATCTCGGTATTTCCACGGAAACGAGAAAAACGCGGGTGAAACCGCGGAGCACAGCTAGTCTATACTAATATTATAAAGCTGCAGTGTTTGTTTGTTTGTTTGAACGCGCTAATCTCTGGAACTACTGGTCCGATTTGAATGATTCTTTCAGTGTTGGGTAGTCCATTTATCGAGGAAGGCTATAGGCTATATATCATCACGCTACAACCAATAGGAGCGTAGCAGCAATGAAAAATGTTGCAAAAACGGGGAAATTTGTATTTTTAATAACTTGACGCGGACGAAGGTCGCGGGGAACAGCTAGTAAGTTATAAAAGTGCAAAATTAGTTCTGTCTGCGGAAATAACGAATACGTACAAAAAGTCTCCCACCACTTCCGAAACTAAGGTTATTTTGCACTTTATGGAGTATTCTTGAAAGCCGGTTGTATTTTATTTTATTACTCTCGTGAAACTAACAGAACTAAACTAAGGGACACAGGTTGGCCGAAGCAAGGAAAACCTGTTCAGGTAGAGATTCATTGATGACTATGCCATCTAGTGTAAATGTAGTGTTGCCCCACAAACGATGGGACTCTCTTGATATCGTGTCCTGCATGTCTTGTTGCTTGCTTACCACAAGAGCTGATCGACGCTACTGAAGGTGCCAAATTAGTCACCTTTGGGCTGACTCAATTTAAATTATCATCGGCACGCTAAGAAGAAGAACGGAGCTAAATAATGTTAACTAACACTTTACTAAACTAACTGAAGAAGAGAAATGGCACTGCCTTCAGAATTTTGACGCCGCGTTCGGAATCAAAACCGTAGCAGCATTTCAAGTCCTTATAGTTTGTACTTGCGATTGGGTGGCGTTGCAGTCGCTTTCAAAAGAGTGGTGGATTAGAAGACTTACTGGAAACCTTTGAGGTCTTCGTAAGTCGAGCAGCCGGCGTGGCAGGGAGAGAAGTACGTGATGCCAGTGTCCAGCGCACACACGGGACTGTAGCCGTAGCGCTCAGAGTTGCACCTGTAACGACGTCATTATTTGTCTTACATACTGTTTTTATATGTATAAAAAAGAAACAAAAAATATAAAAAAAATAGTAGCCCACTAGCATCTGGAACAGCGTCCGAGCAACCGGGCGATCAGGACGAGCCTATTGCTAGTAATGGGAGTGGAAACCAGACTCCGGGCAGTTAAATTCCTGTTGTAGAAACCCAATAAGACACGCCCGCGGTGGGTGTCCGAACCAGGAGCTGCAACCAGGAGCTGAACCAGGTGCTTGTGATCACTAGACCGACGAGGCAGTCGGTACCCGGCCAGTGCAATCGAATATCATTATGAAGCACTGGTTTACTCACAAGGCAGTTGTGAGTGGTAACACCAGAAGGGGACGCCCTAGAAGGCCATACACTGACCGCGAAAGGAGTATGTAAAGATCATAGTGTGTAGGGGTGGCGTTCTGCAGTTTCTGCCGACCCTGGGGGTAGTGGACCCCCATTTATGCATGGTTAACTCACCCACAGGTGTTGCTGCAAGAAGGCTGATGGTAGCTGCCAGACTGCAGCCCATTAATATTGCCAGTGTCACAGCCCATCGCAGCCATCACCACGAAGAAGATAGCCACGAAGACAGCGATCACTCCAGCGACGCGGGAGGCTGTGTTGGACTTCACGCCTTCCGGCCGACGCGCCGAGAAACGGACGCGGAAGATCTGTGTGGAAAGAACAGGATAATTGCAAGTTTTTGAGTTGGATAGTTATTTCAGTTGAGTGAACTGTTAGATTATTTAAAATACTCGAAATTAATCATTTAGTTATCGTGTTAAAATAGGCAAAGAATCCTATAAAGAAATGGTGGAACAAACTTCCTTGCAATATTTGCTGGAGTTTTTTCTACCACTTCAGTCGAATTCATGCACCAAAAGGTCTTTTGAGTAGAGAAAAAAAAGTGAAGTGCCCTTCAATTGGTCTATATAAAACAACAACTGCTGGCAAACTTCACAGAGAAACAAACCTAGATCAAGAGCTGTAAGAGTCATAATTTTAATGAAATATTGAATCTGACAGCTCCTGAACGCCGCGCCGCTCAGATTGGCTGATCGCGATGACTTTCATTAGTGAAATTCGCTCTTAGACCATGTCCATCCGGGGCTGCGGGACTGTTCGAAAGAGATACCGCGGCCCTGGAACACAAAAGGCAAAGAAGGAACATGGATGGGTTTTAGTCAGTAAAAGTCTGACACTCCCTCCCACTCCACCCAGAGCGGGAGGAGTTATTTGATGATTTCCAATCCTTAAAAAAAAAAGACCATGTCCATAATATTTTATGTTAGGGATCTAGTGCTCTTACCATGACGAAGAAAATGATGACGAGAGCTCGGAATATGTCGGAGAGAGCTCGCGAGGTCCGAGGGTCCTGCCGAATCGACTCCACACGATACCTCGCCTGGAAATAAAATATATCTCATTGGTTGTCTTTGTAAATCAGTTGACTTGAACGAAGGCAAATCCTGTAGGATCACAGATATCCAGGTCCTTTGCTCCGTTCAATATACGATGAGTACCAGAAAGGTGTATTTGGGTGTGATTCAGTCCATCAAACTGAACAACTTGCTACATAAGACCAACATCGAAATCGCGAAAAAAAACATTTGTCCATTGTCCTATACATTTGGGTCGAGTAGGTATTGAAGTTTGTACTGGACAGCTGATTTTATTTTCGCGATAACGACGGAGGTCCCATAGTTACCTTACAGAATCTACCTAGCCTATTTTGAGAGAGACCTACATCTTGTCCGCCGGCATCCGTATTCAGTATGACCCTACCACCTTTTAAGGCATTTTTTCCATCTAGCTGGGGGCGATACGTGGTCTCCACTACAGGATTCGTTTTCTCTATCGGCAGTCGGACCTTCGACAGACATGGTCGGCCTAAGGCCACTTTAACTTGTTGACTCTGCAATAAACAAGTGGAGTCATAATCATATGCCTAACACTTTTCCAAATTATGTTGGTGAAACTTTCTGGCATCTGACTACTCGTTACGACTGTCAACTGAATTTGTTACGTTATGATGGTCACTCGTCCACCGACCGATTTCGGCAAGCACAGCTTAGCCTTGAAGATAGACCCGTGCGGCTGTTAGTATTTAGCCTTAATTGCTTGTGGGGCGGTTGGCAGGGGTCAAGTTTGTAGAGCCTTTGTCTCAGTACTGGGTCTGCTATAGATGATCATCACCAACTAATCCCTTATGTTTCTCAGAAGCATTCTTCACTAAAGCGAAATCGACTGTTTACTGTTTACAAGGGCATCTCTTTAGTATGGCAGGCCGATTGGGTCGTTTAATAGTTTGATAATCACCTGAACGTAAGCCCTGTCGTAGTACACGTAGACCAGTACGGCAGTACTCAGACAGGAGAGCGCCAACGTCTGCATCACCAGCGCCTTGTTGCGCACCAGCCGACCCAGAGACGGCAACAATCCTGAGGAAATTTGTTTTCTAGTCAGAAAGGCATCATCATCGTAATTTATTTAATTATTTTAGGATCTCCAAGAAAGTTGTCAAATTCAAGCCTGTGTCTGTTATTGGTTGGTAACGAGCCGACGATGGCCTGATAGTACCTAAATGGTCACGGTGGAAGGAGGTATTTTCATACAATCCCAAAAGCTTGCCCTAATAATTTTCTATTTGTAATTTAAAGATTTATGAATAGCCAGGCCAGCTTGCCCCCCTAGGTTGCCGTAAGGTTGCCCTAGGCACTCCACTTTGAAATATCAGAGGTCTCACAGATAGAAGGGTTCTATAGGAATACAACCAAGAGTAAATAAAATGGTATAATAGCCTCAAATACTATTTCACCTAAAAAATTTCATTCGCATCAAAAATAGAAACGAAGGGGTCTATAATAAAGATCCCTTTGGCCACGAGGTACACTCTCAGCCACACGTATTTAGAATAGCGGCTGCTGACACAACCAATGAAAAAAGTTTCTTAAAGCGTGTCACGAGTACGGAAGGCAAGATGCAAGTTGCATCGCTTGAGCTCTTCCTTATTTTTTTCCTTCTTTATTTATTTACTATTTATGTACACACAGTAGACAACACAGGAAAATAACATTATAATATATGAGTACATAGGTACTGCTTATTTCATACGAAATAAGCCTTCTTTGTTCAAAATTCTAGTATAAGAAGGCACTCAAAATGATTTCACAATAACTACCTACCAGTGTCAATATCAGAATCCCCTCCCTCAAAGCCCTTGAAGGAGGACATTCTAGTGGGGAACAAAATGAAGAGGAAGGCGAACATGAAGGTCAGCATACAGACGGACAGGTGAGCCTGCCACCAGTCCTCGCTCTCCGAGCTGGGTCGCAACCAGTTGCTGCCACTCAGACCCAATGAGAGGCGGATGGAGATCAGGATTCCTGAAAGTGTTGGTAAGAAGAATTCAATTGGAAGAATTTTCTATTTATCTTCAATCTTGTGTACCTAACTATTTTGTGTCACACTTACCATAAAAATACGGCCCATTCTGAGGGTCATGGTCGTCTAGGTACGTGAGACCGTGAGCCCAGATGCTGAGTTTTGTCAGCGCACAAAGCACCGCAGTGATCACTAGGAAAGATGTTCTGGCTGCTACGTTGTTGTCTGAGGCGACGTTGATGATTGTCTGCTCGCCACACAACTCTGGAAGAGATTGTAATAGGTCAGTGAGGCTCTTTCTTGTAGCTCAATCAATACACTCCATCCCGCCATAAACCGTCTCCGAACCCAAATGGGAAGATGTAATTTCCTCCTCGTAAAGTGTTGCTTTCTCTATAGAACGGTAATTGGGAGTGGAGCGGTGTCGCAAACTATTTTCCACCTCCTATTCTGCCCTGTGTGCCCAAAACATACACTCATCAGTATGCTGCCACCGACGACGCTGCGAAAGTGGCCGGTTTTGGTCCAGAAAAATTTGAAGTTCTGTCGTAGTAGCAACACGAAGAAGAAGAAGAATCGACCAATTCGACCTATCGTAGCGCAGTCCAATACTTGGTCTCTATCACATAAGTCTCACCCAAGTCTGAACTCCCGGTTGTCTGCCAACCAAAATGCAACTCTAGGAAAAAAAAAGACTCTGTGTTAATTAAGTCAGTAGGGGTTCGGTAGGTTCACCAACTTACCCACACTAGCAGGATTAGACTTAGCGAAGGGGAAGGCGAGCACCATGAGTCCTGCGGCCGACGTGGCTGCCAGCCAGCCGGAGAGGGCTAACTGTCTCCGTCCACGACCCCACCAGGCCACTGCAGTTCCCAAGACAAACTCGGCGCCTGCAGCGCCCAGCATCACATAGTCTGGAATATATTACAGTTGATTAGTGATAGTGAGTAAAAGGAGGTGTTGATGAATAGAGAGGGAGGGAAAATCCAAAAAAAAATGTCTCATGTCTGCTTTAGTGCCTGACCAACCCTGGATATAATACAGCATGTATCGGAAGGAAAGAAAAGGAAGGAGAGGGAGATATACACCATCAAATGCACAATTTTGTCCATGGAACAAAAACAATACCCGCGAATGAAAAAAACAGCTGACTTGTGTTGGGTAGGTATTGAATTTTTGTACGAGGAGTTGAGTTTTTTTCGCTATTACGGTGATAGTTCCATGGAGAAATTAGTTCAGATTTATCCTTAAATATGACCACCACCTTCCTGATGCTGCACGTACACCTTAAAGGAGCTCAATCACCGGAGCATTCACCTGCAATGTAATAATCCAAGATTCCATTTTGTAAAGAAACAAATGATTGTAACAAACAGTATCGTTACAGGTTGCGCACTGTAATGCGCGGTTCTCCTCACTCACTGATGTAATGCTCGAATCTGAACTGTAACATTACAGGCAAATGCTCCCGGAGAGGTAAATATCCCTGATGAAGGGTTTACCTTCCACTAGCACCGAGTGGTATCCCTCGTTGGCATCTCTCCTTAGCAGCAAGAATACGTTGCTCTCCAGCAGTATGATAATGAGGAAGGAGCCCTGCAGGAACAGGTCGAAGGTCTTCAGCATCAACACGTAGGTCCGCAGGAAGTACCATAGCTTGTGGAAGACTGAGGACATTACGAAAATTTGTACAGTCAATGGCAAAATGTATATAGAAATTAACCACTCGTATGCCGAGTATCCAGACACAATTAAAAAGTCATTGTGTCTCGCGTAGATCTACTTTCCGGCACACGAAAGGTTAAGTGTTCTTCATTGAACCAAAAAAGGAAAAGGACCCTCGTGGTGTATGATGGCCTACTCGCACTCACGGCAAGAGGTCTGAGCTCCACCAGGCCTATTATGATTAATGCTAATGCCAACTTCGTTATCAGCCTAGCCTTTTTTCCACTATGATAGGATCGGCTCTCAGTCTAACCGAATGCACCTGAATCGCAGTATTTCACATGGGGCGACTGCTTATTTGACCTCCACAAGCCAATTAGTACTGAGAAATACGACAGGTACCCCTTGTTAAGACTGGTTTTCAGATTTTCGGTCCACTGACTACCTGAAACGACTGTCAAAGATGTATAAAAGACAGCCGGGCCCGCGCTTTCCGAGGCACGGAGGAAACTCGGCTTGTAACGGAGCGACCTTGGCAAGCGCTGCTAAACCTTGCACATTGACTTGGAGATGCCATTATACTTCCGCTCTTGTATATCATCATTCTCTTGCCCTTATCCCTATTAATTTGGGGTCGGCACAGCATGTCTTCTTCTTTCATACTTCTCTATTACTCGTCTTCTTATCAGACTCCCCCTTTCTTGCCATATCATCCTTTACAGCCATCGTTTCTTTGGTCTTCCTCTACTCTTATACCCATCTACATTCATACTCAAAACTTTCCTCACGACATTTTTCTCATTCCTCCGCATCACATGCCCATACCACGACTACCGATTACCACACAACTTTTCAGTCACCGGCGCCACTTTCAGACTTCCTCTTATGTTCTCGTTTCTTATTTTATCCATTCTCGTAACACCACACATCTGCTCTTGTATACGGGGTGTAAACAGACCCTTCACGAAGCCGTCAACCAAGCATTCTGTACATCAAACTAAGTAACTTTACGCAAAAATTTTTGCTGGGAAACGAATTTTTTTTTTGGGGTGAAAAATTACGTTTTACGGTAAAACTCAATGTAACGGACTCAAAACATTATGCTGATGGATGGATTGAATAATACGGGGGTCGTGAAGGTGTTTAAAGTAAAAAAAAATACATTAGAAACATGTATTTAAAAAAAAAGTTGTGAAAAAGTTGGAACTTTGACCCCCAATATCTCCGTAACTAGACGGTTCCCAGGTATGGTCTAGAACAAAAAAATGATCGCAATAACGGGGAGAACAAGTACCCTTCGGCTTCGTTAAGGGTCTTTTTACACCCTTTATAATGTGCAAATAATGTCTCTATCATCCATTCAACATTTACCTCTCATTCATCCTTTAACCGTGACCAAACCATATAAGACTATGTTATGTAATCTTTCCAATATCTATTTATTCTAGGGGGCAGTAGCTGATTAAAATCAGTTATCTTTTCTATCCGATTTGTATCCAAGTAAATGCTCACAACTTGTAATCGAGAAAATGCTCACAATATCTAAATGTGAGATTTTGAAGATCCGAAAAATCGTGAAAACTGTATGAGGTTATTATGCTTGCCTGATTAAAATAAGGTACCTTCTACCCCTAATATTACATTGAAGTTTTAGTCTGTGGTACCTACTATAATTAGGTAAAAAATATAATACTTTACCTATCTACACAGCGTGTACACTCGACAGCCAATCAAGCTAAACAAAACCAGTTTATGCAGATCTCTCATTGTATAAGAAGTCTATACAAACCGAGGCCAAGTTATCCTCGAAATGTGCCGCCATGTGTACCAGGAAGATGTGGTCATATTTCAGGGTTCAATTCAGACCATCAAACTGAACCACCTTCTCCGTGGGATCAAAAAATAATGCGAAAAAATAATCAGCTGCCCCAAGCATTTGGGTCGATATTTATATTCTCATTACTTTTTGTCTATGACCATACCCTTTCTGTTGAACGCTGTATAATTGAAGTAACCTACCAAATCACAATTTCTTCGCGTCCCTCTGTGCCAGCTTACACAATACGTACATAATACGGATTAATAAATAATTAGCATTCATTACTCATCTCTTATCATTCTACAGCGATAATTTTGATAGGCAAATAAATTCCAGTAGTATTTATTTTATTTAGAGATAAAAAAGTCTAATTATTACGCTAAGGATAAAACAATCTAAGCACGTGTTCGTTACTAGGTACGGTAGGTAGGTAGGTTTTAAAGTATCTAGGTACTTAGAATTCGGTAAAATAATATGCTTAAACACTTTATCCAGCCTTGGAGAAGCTCGTGGCTAAATAATAACAGCCGCTCGGGTCGATCTTTAGGTTAAGCCGTGCTTGCCTAGGTTGGTCTGTGGATGGGTGACCGCCTATTACATTCCGAGTTTTCGTTAGATAGCACGTTAAACCGTTGGTCCCGCCTGTCATTTGTAGATCTTTGACAGTCGTTAGGTAGTCAGTGGCCCAAAAAGACTGACAACCAGCCTTACCAAGGGGTATCGTATTAGCCAGTATTAACTGGGTTGTGGAGGTCAGATAGGCAGTCGCTCCATGTAAAATACTAGTATTCGGCTGCGTCCGGTTAGATTGGAAGCCGACCTCAATATAGTTGGGAAAAGGCTAGGCAGATGATGATGACTTTATCCAGCCTTGAATGCCCTCCCCTCTGCCTATCTGAAGTTTGGTATTCCTCATAGTTTTGGATTTGGTGATATAGTAGCGCTTATCTAGCCTCGGTGTCCCTGGTCGGTCTTCCGCAAGACGTCTCGGGAGAGTCATAGAGAGAGCTCTCGGTGGAGAGTGTACAGCCAACTTTACGTTTTTAGTCTAGTCCTTTCTCCTTTTTGGTATTTTTAATACAACAAAAATAAAATAGAAAATAATAAGTACTTACTTGTTTTTCCTTCTAACATCAACATTTTGATCAGCTCTATTGATTTACACACAACTTGTTCTTGTTCTCCACTTCACAATAATTCACAACAGCATTTCTAAAAGACTATTTTAAAAATCACTACGTAAATAGGTTCACAGGAATGTTATCAATCATATCAATAATGGAAAAATAATACTATTATATCACAGTAAATAAAAATACTAAATAAATCTAACTCACTCCAAACCATTTGGAGCATAATTTAACTATTCGATAATACCTATATTTTGATAAAAACATAAAAAAAAACTCGTAGTATTTTGCTAAACTGAATTTGTTAAAGTACGCGTGTTCAACACCAGGTATCATCATTGACTAGCTCCGGTTATCAGTTAAACAAATTCTATTCAAAAAGTTATCAGTCGGCTATCGCGAGGTTTGAAATCATTACTTTGTGTTGATAACACGGATAAAATGACGTCAAATGCCGGAATCAGATAGATAGAACGACATTTTTATGATTTCATGTATCATCCTTTGTTTGTTTGTTTCTATTTGGGTATTTTTATTTATTTCTCATAGCTTTAACCACCATAGCTCGTGGCTTAATAATAACAGCCGCTCGGGTCGATCTTTAAGTTAAGCCGTGCTTGCCTAGGTTGTTCCGTGGATGGGTGACCACCCATTACATACCGAGTTTCCTCCGTGCCTCGGAAAGCACGTTAAGCCGTTGACCCGGCTGTCATTTGTAGTCATTGCACATCTTTGACAGTCGTTACAGGTAGTCAGTGGTCCAAAAAGTCTGACAACCAGTCTTACCAAGGGGTATCGTATTACCCAGTACTAACTGGGTTGTGGAGGCAGTCGATCCATGTAAAATACTGGTATTCAGCTGCATCCGGTTAGACTGGAAGCCGACCCCAGAATAGTTAGGAAAAGGCTAGACCTTTAACCACCATAGAATAATAATGTTTTTATTGTTCTAAAATTCTTCTCCATGAGATCCACCTTTGGAATGGGCAACTATAGACCTTTCACAGTCATTATACCTGTCTGTGGCTGGACTGTAGGAAGCTATACATATTGTTTTTCACTATTCAAACGTACCTGTAATGGGTTTGTTTGAAATAAATACTTATAGTTTGAGTTTATATCTGTGTTTGTAATGACTGCGGTAACGATGATGGAATACAAATGGGGATCATAAAAAAATAAATGACTGATGTATGCTACTCATCTGCCTCTGCCTAGCCTTTTCCCCAACTATATCGAGGTCGGCTTCCAGTCTAACCGGATGCAGCTGAATATCAGTATTTACCTGTAGACTGATATATACCTACATGCTACTGAAAAGATTAAATAATATGTTAAATCCCGTTGAGTTTCGTTGTAGTAAACGAAATGTTTTGAATACGACTGCGACTTGTCTAGGCCCCAATGTCCTGATGTGAATCGAAATCTAATTCTCATATCACCCTTATTATTGAAATGTGCCAGACACTTTGTGTGGTGAAAACACATCGCCAGACGCCTTTAAAGAATGTCAAATTGTAGGTAGGAGCTTACGTCATTTTAAGACAAAATTTTTAGGAGAAATAAAATTAAAGTCACAAAATTCAACGTGAGCATTTATTAAATTAAAATCACTTGGTTGCGTCTTCAGAGTACAAAAATATTTTAGTGACAAGAACTACGCTTACAAATACCTTTAGATCTATAAACATTAATTATAACAGTAGTCAATACTTATAAGTAAATTATAACTTAAGTCTTACAACAGTTAAGGTGAGAGCTTGATTGAGATTTACTTAAAGTGGCGTCAAAATGTTTCACTTGTGAAGAGGCTGCCTCGGTTTGAGTCAAAAGCTCAAAGGATCACTCAACATACTATACAAAATAAACTAACATTAGAATACATAAAATATCACTGGGGAAAATAAAAAGAAAGAGTAATAACAAAGAATACAATTCTAGATACAATTTTGTGACAAACGAAATAACATCAGGCAACTTAACAAAAGACGAAGAAGAAAAAATATCTCATAGAACTGGATAAAACTATCGACCAATGGACCACATCAGCCCTGGATCAAAAGAACTTTAAGTCTTGGGAACCTTTGCCTAGCAGTGGAACGATGTCGGCTAACCCTAACAGTAAATAAACACAAAAAAAAAACATTAAAAAAAATACTACCGATTTCCAAGAAAAACACTAAAATGCGGAAAATAACTTTACTTTCGGATGTTGGTGACTTGTTTGTTTCATTGACTTTTTTGCCACAGATATCTTATCTATGAAAAAGAATCACGTCAATCGGTCCACAATTGACGGAAATGTCGATGAAAATAACCTCCACAAATCGAAGCAGCCTCGACAGAAGTTTATAAAACTGTCTAAAATTAAAGGCTTAAATTAAATTAGTCCAATCGATCACAGTTACGTCGAGTATCCTATAACTTTCTCTTCGATCCAGGGTACGAAGTGCGTCACCCTGGAGTACACGCCAGGGAAGTTCGCTTCGGCGCACTTCTTGCCGTAGGAGACCACGCCGATTTGGTAGAAGAACGTCTTTAAGGTGTCTTGGTTCCACTGGAAAAGAAGAGGATTCAGGTTAATTAACCGTAAAACTTTTTTTTAAGAAGTTTTACCAGCACACAGTGTTAATTATTTTATTTTTTTGTTTTAGTTTTAAGTTTTTATTTTTTTATTTTTTGTCTTGTATTATTTTTGTTTTATATTGTGTGCACTTGTGGCATGTGCCAAATAAATGTATTTTCTTTCTTTCTTTCTTTCTTTCTTTTCAGTTAGCTTATTTTATTTTCAGGTAGACCAACGAGATTTTTAGTGGAAGAAAGAGAAGACGTCTTTGTTTCTCCCAAGATGTGCATGTATTTGAGGCTTTATCCAGCCAGAGAACATAGGACTGGATTTACAATACGAATATCTGACAAAAAACCAAGGGCATCGACGAAACACAGACCACACGCTCAGTAGTCGCTGCTTGCGACTATTAAACCAACGAGGCAGAGAGCGAAACTGTCAGTGGTAATAGTAGGTACTCACAACGGGCTGCATCAGCGGTCCTCCACTGTCTCCCTGGCAGGCGTCCTTGCCTCCCTTCTTGAACCCTGCGCACAGCACCCTCTCGTCGATCTTCTGCGCCTTGTATGCGCTGTAGGCTTGTGTGCAGTAATCGTTGCCGACCACTGGCAGCTGCAAGACCTGCAGATGCGTGGCTGCTGGACCACCTGGAGTAAGAAATGAGGTCATAAAGTTAAATGATGACAAGAAATAGGTTATGCTTTTAAGAGGATGGCATTTTGGGAGATCCCCCGTCCTTTAGAGAGCTGTATTTAAAACAGGATTTGAATAAAACTCATTGCACACTTAAAAGTATTGCAGAGGATCAACCTCCCCTCATTGTTACTAGCAGATGTGATGCAGTTACGCTGCGCTGCAATATATGGAGGTTCATAGAAAGTGTCCCGAACGATTTGAGTTGAGGCGGCGCGGACTCCGTGCTGTGCTTAAGGAACAAATGCTGGCAAAGCTCTGCGTTCACATTCTACGTAGTAGTGGAAAATCAATTCCTAGGAAAAGTGTTTATTACATTACACGCTTTTATTAGCTTCACCTGTTATGTAATAAAATCTTAGAAGTTAAATTTGACCCACTTCCTAGTTTTCGATTGAGCTGAAATTTTGCATACGTTTGGATGACAATGCATGGTTTTTTTATGCATTCCCATGATATAGGTATCAAATCGAAGGGTTTGCTGAAAAGAATCCTAAAAATAAAATGACGGTACTCTAAAGCGTGTTTTTTAGTTTTTTTTTAACTATAATATAATTTTATCTTTAAGAAGAAACAACTTACGGAATTCAGTGTGTCCCCATCCAGCGATCATAGGGTTGTAGTCCTCGAAGGTGTTGGCTCTCAGCTGGCTGTCCTTCGGGATGCAGATCGGCTTGATCAGGTCTGCATAAAAAAAAAACAATTCAGTGTTTATCTCGTTAAAGTACTTACTTTTCTAAACCTATCGTGTGAAAGACAAAAAGGCCGTATAACTTGGGTGTCTTTTCCGGAACACCTTTGAAATAAGCCTATCTACCAAGAACAATTGGTAAATGGTTATACTTATTAACCACCAACAGCACGATCAGATTATAATGTTCCCTCGGGCCTTCTCTCTTTGATAGGAGTTGGGCTGTAATGCACTACGTGGGCCCAGTGTGGGTTGGTAGATGTCACATGTCTTCGATTTTTTTTGTTCTAAGAAATGCAGGTTTCCTCACTGTTTTCCTTCGCCGTTTTGAGAGCAGTGGTGATGAAATGATGGTAATTGCTTGGGTTCGAACCCACGGCCGGAGGCAGGCAAGTCAGGGCCGATATCAGTAGGCCACCACAGCTCTATAAAAACACACTAAACCACCAGTGATGCAGTAAAATATAATTTCACTATACGACAAACACTGATCTCGCGAACACAAAATAGGCCGTTCCATACATTTTGCCGATTTATATGAACACCTCAGTTTTTTCACGATTTTAGTGTTGCTCCGTTAGTGCAAGATGATCATAATAAATAAATAGTTCCATGACCCTTTTACAGTTTTTCAATTGTAGCGGCATAGTACAAAAAGTACTACAGCACCGTATGACGCAGATAGAGAACCTGAATCGCGTTAATGAAAAGAGTGTGATTGTGAGTTAAGACTATAAGAAAAAACCAACTGTCGGGCAGTACCAGACACATGACCCGTCGTCTGGTCGGGATCCTCCCTTTTCTATGAAGATAAAGAATTTTACACCGTGTTCCTAATACATACGAATGAGGAGGAGGAGCTCGTGGCTAAATAATAACAGCCGCTCGGGTCGATCTTTAGGTTAAGCCGTGCTTGCCTAGGTTGGTCCGTGGATGGGTGACCCATTACATACCGAGTTTCCTCCGTTCCTCGGAAAGCACGTTAAGCCGTTGGTCCCGGCTGTCATTTGTAGATCTTTGACAGTCGTTAGGTAGACAGTGGCCCAAAAAGTCTGACAACCAGTCTTACCAAGGGGTATCGTATTACCAAGTACTAACTGGGTTGTGGAGGTCCGATAGGCAGTCGCTCCATGTAAAATACTGGTATTCAGCTGCATCCGGTTAGACTGGAAGCCGACCCCAACATAGTTGGGAAAAGGCTAGGCAGATGATGTTCCTAATACATACGAATAAAGAAGTCTTACCCGTAAACGGAGCCTCATTTGCCAGCACCAGGATCCCGATGTCGTTGGTGAAGGCTGTAGCGCTGTACTGCTCATGCTTGATCTGCTTCTTGATCAGGATGTCTACTGGAGTTGCGCCGTCGTCTTCTCTAGCCAGGTCTAGCTCGCCTAGACGTATTACGTAGCTGGAAAATAAGATAGAAAATAAAATTGGAAAAATGGACAACTTTAAAGGCATTTCTTTAAATCAATCATATTTATTAAACCAAACACATACATTAGCGTAATACACAATTTTGCGTTGGACAAAAATATTACGTCGCGACTAAGAGTCGCGGAGGATCGCTCAAGCTACGTCCGTTGCCGTTGGCGATCGGGATATTCCACCTTGTCGCCCGTGTCGCGTCCCTGCTCCAGCGGCCGAGGTGCGCGGGCGGCGGAGGAGGGAGGCGCCAAGGTATGGCACATCGATTGCGTAGCAACAACATGGCCGCACTTACTGCGGCCATAGAAAACCCGTGCTATACAACGTTTTATTTTTCAGGTAAGAGTAGCTTAAAATATTACCTACAGCAAGGTTAAAACGTCATCATCTGTCTAGACTTTTTACCCGACTATGTGGGGGTCGGTTTCCAGATTAACCGGATGCTGCTCAATACAGTAATTTACGGAGCCACTGCCTGTATGGCCCGTGATTGTGTAAACGCAGCCTTACTTACTAATGTTATTTTATAGCCTATAACTGCCATTTTTATAGAGTTCACTTATAAATTGAGTTAATATTCTGTGCCCTTTAATGCGACCATACGTTACGCAGTTGGTCAAGTACAACTGGGATATAAAAATATACTGCGGCGAGGCGCGTGTGAGTTTAATATACATGCAGTATACGGGCTGTTGTCGAAGTAAACTCCTTTAATAAAAGTACGTACTTAGGTACTTTTCTTGCCTGAATTATGTTTTACTAGTTTATGCCCGCGGCGAGTTTGGTTATTGTCCCACGGGATCATATTACCGGAATAAAAAGTATCCTATGTGTTAATCCAGGTTATAAACTATCTGCCTGCAAAATTTCATTTAAATCCGTTCTGTAGTTTTTGCGTGAAAGAGTAACAAACATTCAGGATTCATAAGCATATAAAATAATGAAATGAATGAAATGAATCAACTGCCTGCTGATTTCCGTAATAGTTTACCGTTGTTTGTGCTTACAGCAATCTAGTCGAACTTCAGAAAATTCAGACAAATAGCTGACTACTGTTTTAAAGGGAGACTGCATCTCCAATTGATTTCAAATTAAAAACGCTTTCTACATTTTTCGAGTTCTTATTTTCCAAAACGATCTCAAGCTACGATACCTGAAAATGTAGTTGTCTTTTGTTCGTTAAAGACCCAAGATTTAATTGCCGAACTCTTATTTTTTATGAGTAAGATCTTCATATCATTCAAAAATACGTAACACCCTGTATATAGGTACTTGCGTCACATTGTGTTCGCGCGCGCATCTTACTCAATTCGATTACAAATAACAACCGGTTTACCTCTGATGTAGTAACGTAGTAATTCAGTCTGAACTTGACGATCGATGAGTTCCGATAGCCCTTTATGTGTTAACCTGTTTTCTTTATGTGGATCGGAAATCGGAAGCCGTATGTAATGCGAATGCGATGTAATAACAGTTGGTAACAGTTACAGTTACTGGTTGATAACAGTTTAGGTACTGCTTGTGTTAAGATAAGAAAAATTGGGTCAGGATATGTTCTGTGAGATGTCATGATAGGAATATTTTATGAGTCCTAGATACATTGATGGAGCAGGGGTGACCCCTAGTGGCTTTGGCCTCCGATAAAGTGGCATATGTTGTAGGTTCGAACTACTTATACTAGGGTAGTAGGTACTTTACTAGCTACTTAGTACTTTGGAAAAGGCTGGAATTTAAAAAATTGAGAAAGTTTATTTGAGCGGTCAGCGTTATTTTTACGTGAAAGTTAATTTCTGTCATTTATTTGATCGCCACTGTTCACAAGACGGCAAAGGAACTTCATGGGGGAACTGGCATGTAGTACAACCAAAATTCCGAAGACATGACATCCACCAATCCGCACTGGACCTGCGTGGTGGATTACGTCCCACTCTCTTCCACTATTGTAAACGTTGTGCCTATTGGCCTTATTTTGTTCTGTTATGCTGATATGGAGGGAACGGGAAATTAGGATTTTTACTCCGCTACCCTTTTCTGATTAATTTCGTTTCGGGATCTAAGACAGTTAAATTGTTTCTCTGGGACTTCATCGAGCTTCATTATCTCGGCGCTTTTCTGGTGTCGATTCAGGCTTTCTTTCAGGAGTCGCAGTGGTTTGGGAATTGTGTGACGGGCTTGACCCTTCCACAGAGAGGATACTTGTGTCAAGTCGTATGCCAGTTGTGGCAACGTGCTACGTGAGGCTGATTTTGCCTCAGGAGACGATGCTAAAAATTAAGTAGTGTGCATTCTGTGCAATTGGTTTCACACGGAGCAGTTTGTCTATATTCTCCTGACTAGAAAACTGTTTGTGCCTTTGTTTAGGGCGCAAAAGTCAAAGTACATAGGCACTTTATCTTGACATAGGAAACAACATTGACCTGACATTGTCACTGTATTAGTACTATAGGCGTGATAAACAATGATTTTCACCATGACCCCACAGCGCGTGGGAAAATAGGATGACGTAAAATTCCATGAATTGGTATCAATACGACATCCATTCATGAGTTTTTCATGCTGGTGTCAAGTTTATAAGGTGACTAGTTGTATTGTTTATTGTCACTAAAGTTAAAACCTGTGTTTGTATCGGCTCTAATTTAAAGTTGCCTTGTTTACACGAGTTTTGAGTACAGTGGCCAGTCAGGGCCAAGGCAGAGGAGAAAGAGTGCAGTCGACCGCATGCACTTCCCAAGCACTAGAACGAGTTTTTAAGTCTTAGTACTGACTAGCTTCTGTACTCGGCACATGTAAACAAGAGATATGTAGTAAACACTCACCAAACGTTTCGGCATAAGCTTTGTGTAGATCCGGAAGTATTAGATCTTACAAGAGAGTTTTCTACAGTGTCTCAGTGTCCCATCGAAAAAAGAAACCCATTTAATGTTAGAAGGGAAAGAATTTTCGTTGTCGTCAGTTGTGAGTGTTCTGTCAATGATATGAAGATTTTAAATAAGTTGTTTTTAATGTTGACTAAGAAATAATCATGTAGGTTTATCTTCTTTCTTCTTCTTTATCGTGTGGTGAGTGCCTAACCTGGTGTCAGAGTTTTTATATGCCGCCCATGGGCCTCTGACTTGGCTTCACAAGCCGTCGAGAAATATCTCTCAGGCATGCTAGTTTCCTCACGATGTTTTCCTTCACCGAAGCAAGTGATACAATACGCACATGAATCCGAAAAATCAGAGGTGCGTGCCTTCGGTTCGAACTCGCGACCTATGACATGGCAGTCCGACGGTGACACCACTAGACTATCAATACTATATATACTGCTAAGTTTATCAATTGGTTCATTAATTGCACACCTGTAGTGCAAACTTGCTAGCTGCACAAACCTTGACGAGTTAACCGCAAACTATTGACGTATTGTTTTAGCACCTCGTTACGAGCTTAGACAAATAGTCAGCCGGATTCTAGCCTTCTAGGTACCTACTTTTGTTACCATCTTCATTAGGAAAGGTAAGATAATCTTGTAAACAGGAGAAACATTCTAGAGGGTTATTTTTGTATTGTCTCTTCTCCACCCGTAAAGGACAGCCCTCCAGAAACTGACAGCGTGCATTCAGCTCCTTATTTTGAATCATATTCCACCGGAATTTTTCTCCTTCCTTCCTTATTCCTTTATTTCAATGCTAGCTATAATATAATATAATAAGTTTGTGCGTTGGTATTAGGTATGCAGCTATTCAGAAAAGATTTGATTTGATTATTCTCAGAAAAAATAATATACGAAATCTAGACACTTGCAAAAATCTAGTCAAGAAGATAATACTGAGTTTACTAGGTATTTTAGTTAATAATTACTTGGGAATTCCGCATGATTGCTATAACTATTTCTATGAATAGAATATGTGATATTTACTTTACAATTTCGCGTAATGTGCCCCTGCGCATCATTATGTGCAAATATAACCTCGCGGAAGTATCGTCAACATTGGTGTTTGTGTTAATTATATCTCGATTTAAATCCGTCATGATTATGTGTAGGGAGGCGTGACCGTTTCAAAATGTCTAATAAATATATAACAGGCGACTTTTGTACACTTAAATAGGTTTGCGCTTGGAGGCAACTCGCCTGATGTGTAGCGATGATGAGAATTCATAATTCTAGACCCCCCATGGAACAAACGTTTCGTCGGTTTCACCTCTTATTTCGCATCCATAAATAACATCACCCCTGTAATTCCCGAAGGTTTAGGCAGAGGTGTGCTCGTACCTAATAGTACATGACATTTCGCCAGTTATGTTTTTAAGCCCCATGTAATAGGGGGCGAGCCTTTTGCCAGCTCAAATCCAGACTCCGTGGCTGCTATTGAGAAATTCCTGATTGAAAAACCCAACTACACTTTACCCGACCTGGGACTCGAACCCAGGACCTCATGCTCAACAGTCGCGCCTACTACTACTAGACCTACGAGGCAGTTCACCTATTATTCCATAACAGTGCCAAAAACCCTTTATTCTGTTTCCTAAACCAGGTCAGGATGGGTCACATTGAAATAACCTTGACGAGTATCCATTACTGTCAAGTGCGCCTAGAACGGAAGCTGGTACTTGCAGTCTGGCCAGAAGAAAAATACTTACAGGTCCTCCTCATGGTTGTGGATGCAGTGGGCAGCAGTGAGCACATGTCGGGAGCTGATCAGGGATCCTCCGCACAGCCAGCTGGTATCACCGGTCCTCTTGCTCTTGTAACCCAGGAGAGCCATCCAGGGGAAGTCACCTGGTGGAGAAGTGTTTGTTAATCATTTTGAAGGAATTGAGCAAAGACATAATTATTGTTAAGATATGCTAAGATATTCCAGTCCGTTTCCCAATTAAGTTGCTTTTGCTGAGGAGTTTGTTCCGCTACTTCTTCTCCCCGGTACAAATGCTAGGAAGTGGCTAAGAGCAGGGACTTTGGCGAACTGTCATGTAAATTAACCATGAAGTTCGGTACCGGCCCCTTTAGGGGCTCAAGACACAAACCTCCGCTGGCTTGGTATCGGCCCCGAAAAGGGCTGGGGGAGGCATTTAAATCATACGTCATCCTCATTATTTATGTAAATATTTAATTTTCTGAGTATCAAATAATATGTGTGCGTTAATTAAAAGAGTTGGATAAAAAGCTCATATGTCTACGCCATTAAAACTTGTATATTTAGCGCGAAAGTTTCTTAAAGTATTGATTCTCAGCCCAAATTGAATATACTTTTATTTTGGAGACGGCGCAGTATGTCTTCTTCCAAACATCTCTATTTTCCGTTAACTCAGAAGTCACCCCATTCCTAGTTAAAACTTATATCATCTTCCGCACATCTTCTCCGTCTTTTCTCTGGTCTGTCACTACACTTTGACAATGACAGAAATAATGTCAAAGTACGTGATGTAAAGTATGTGTAAATGTAGACCTTAGCCCACGATTATAAAACACTATTTAGCGTGCTTTCTGTAACTGTCACACATCTGTCAAACTACAAGGAAGAAATTAAAAAATCAATCTCGGCTTTTAAGGCGTACCTAGCTTAGCAGGTATTCCTCCCACAACTCTGCTGAAGGTAGCATTGCTGACTCCGCAGACGGGGGGATCGGGGAGCTGTGCCACAAAGTCTCCATCACTGGTCTTGGGTGCTGGGGTCGGGGCAGGGGTTGGGGCTGGGGTCGGCGCAGGAGTGGGGGCGGGCGTCGGCGCAGGAGTTGCTGGTATACCTTGGCGGGGGCAGCATACCTGAGAGAAAAAATCGTTTAACTATAGCAAAGATTTCCTAAAGGGTGATTTGCAGGGTGGGTTTTAGTATCAGTGGTTATTATGGTCTCGAGGTTGATCGTCTACAAACGCCGAAAAGATTCTTAATGTTGGTACTGTTTTGTCTATGAGATTAGAAGCAAATCGTTGAAACTGGTCAGACAAATCTGCATATACTTTGGTAATAATATAGTTCGAGGATATACGACAGAAGATGAAGATGACGGTTATATAAGCACAGATAACCGTTTAATCTCGCATAAAAATTATCATTTAACCCCTAGAGATAAGAAGCACTCAACAACAATTCCCAATCGTCCAAAAACACACCAACATGGTCAGCAGAGATTATGTCCTACTTAATACTATAAATGCGAAAGTTAGTGAGGAGGATGGATGGAGGGATGTTTGCCACTCTTTCACGCAAAAACTCCTGACCGGATTTTGATGAAATTTGGCACACAGATAGTTCACAACCTGGATTAACACATGGGATACTTTTTATCCCGGTAGTACGAGCCAGTGGGACATTATCGAACTCCACGCGGGAGAAGCCGCGGGCGTAAGCTAATCTTAGAAATATCCACATTTCCCTGGCTATTTTTGGTCATAGAGGGAGAGGCTATTGCCAACAACTGGATACAGGTCAAGACTCCTATTGTTACTGAGAAATCTCTAATATAAAAATCTTACCCGGAATTTTTACTTAGCAGTTCCATTTGCATTTGCCTTACCTTAGGTGAAGTTCCCTCAAAGCCGCAATGAGCTCTCCTCAGCACCTGCACAGCATTGGGGTTGGTCCTGGATTCCTGGAGGAGTCTCAGGTACGGCTGGCAGCTTTGCAACGAGATGCAGCTGCCGATGCCACCATCCACCGTCTGACAGGTCTCCTCTGAAAAGAGAGGGCTAGTTTAGATTGGAGATTTACAAAGATGAGAAGGGACTTTTATCTTGTGTTTAGTATAGAAGTAAATATAGTAATAACAAACGTGTGACAACTGGTTCAAGGGCTTAATTCAGAAAGCGGTACTCCTGGACACGGCTCGTATTGTTACGAGGTTCCTCTCTCTCTGGAGCCCTGACCTCCGCCGGTAGCTTGGACCCTGTTCCCGATACCGGTGGGCTACTATTTTTATATTTAAAAAAAACAACTATTTTTTTTAATATTTAAAATGTAAACTATACACCGTGACTTTTTAGTCGTCTTACAAAGGTGGTCCAGTCAATGTATCCGACATAAAATACCTTTAAACGCGATTATTTCTATTTTACCAATAATTAAGATAATAGGTAGAAAGAAAAATAAATAATACATTTGAATTATGAAACATCCTGTTATAATGTTTACGTGTCAAACGGTAGAACATACCTACCCAACAAACGAGTCGAGTACATCATCGCTCGCAACAGGGTGTTTCAACTACGTCATGCGTCATAATAATGAATAAAAAAAATTATTTTTAAATTATTCAAATCTCATAAATGCCAAATATTTTTAATGAATGTTTAGTAGTCATTGGATACATGAAGTGGGCTGCCTTTGTAAGACGACTTAAAAATCACGGTGTATGTAAAAGCAAATAAAGGAAAAATAATAATAATCCTCCTGACCATTTCCGGTCACTGAGAAATTCCAAATGATACTGCCCGGGAACCGAACCCAGGACCCCAAGCTCAGCAATTGCGCTTGCGACCACCATAGTTGTGTACCATGGAACACTTACACACACAAGTCTAGCTAGTTTTCTTGTTTCATTCAAGTTTTACACTTGTATGCATATTTTTTTTACTAAGCAACATTTTCCTTAACATTGGAATTGGCTATGTTAATCGTTTGTAGAGTCAGCTTACAACCTTTTTTCTTCATTCTGAAGTATTTGCTCAACGACTCGAGTTCTCGACCATTGAGCAGTTGAGGCAAATGCATAGACCTACATCTGTATAGATGGACCATAATTATCAAACGTTTGCGTACACTTCTGTAAAACTATAGATTCCCATATAGGTAACCCCATCACAAGTATCCTTATAACTTACCGGGGCTGCCTCAATTTTGTGCTGTAGAACAATTGTATGATGATCAATACAAACTTTTTTTTTTTTTCATTTCCTAAATCCGTTTACGAACGTGGTCTTTTTACACCCTTTATACACCTACATTTAACGTTTTCATGTTACAGTATTCATTGTATTTCTGACTGTCTAAAGGATATTCCTTTATATCGCGAAGTCCGGACAAATGATAAGCCAAACTTATCCGGACGGATTTCAACCCAACCATCAACATCTGCCTAGCCTTTTCCCAACTATGTTGGGGTCAGTTTCCAGGGTAACCGGATGCAGCTGAATACCAGTATTTTACAAGGGGGGCTGCCTATCTGACCTCCACAACCCAGTTAGTACTTGGCTCTGTGTTGCCTATATAATTGTTATTCATTTGTCATAGCTGTTGGTTCTCCTTACTATAAATAAATAAATACGATACCCCTTGGTAAGACTGGTTCTCACACTTTCGGGTCACTGACTACCTGTAACGACAGTCAAAGATCGACAAATGACAGCCGGGACCAACGATTCCGAGGCACAGACGAAACTGGTATGAAATGGGTGGTCACCCATCCACGCACCAACCTAGGCAAGCGCGGCTTAACCTAAAGATCGACCCGAGCGGCTGTTATTATTTAACCGCAAGCTCCTCCAATATCAACCCAACCAAGTTTCCAAATATACAAACAAACTCAACAACTTCGTTTATGAGGTAAATGATGAGATATAAATAAATAAAAAATACATAACAAGATATGTAAATTAACATTAAAAACCGGTTTCCGCGTCTCTGTTGTGACAACATAGGTAGGTGCTGGTATTTAATTACCTAAAGAAGTACAGAGATCGTTTGATAATGAAAAGATGTAGTAGGGTGCACATCAGTGGCAAAATAAACCATTATAAGCTGACCCTTATTCAAATGAAACTCCGTACTACGCTAGGCCAGGTCAATCTCAAGGTGTTACCAACGATATGCGGTCGACTGCATCTATTACAGATATACAGGGTGTAAACGGACCCTTCACGAAGCCGTCAACTTAGTATTATATTCATGAAACTAAGTAACTTTACGCAAAAATTATTGCTGGGAAACGACTTTTTTTTTGGGGTGAAAAATCACGTTTTACGGTAGGACGCAATGTAACGCACTCAAAACATTGTGCTGATAGACGGATTGAATAGTACGGGGGTCGTGGAGATGTTGAAAGTAAAAATCTTGTAATAAAAACCTGTATTTAAAAAAAAACTTGTGAAAAACTTGGAACTTTGACCCCCAATATCTCCGTAACTGGAAGGTTCCCAGGTATGGTCTAGAACAAAAAAATGATCGCAATAACGGGGAGAACAAGTGCCTTTCGGCTTCGTTAAAGGTCTTTTTACACCCTTTATACAGGGTTGAAGAGATATCGACGCACAAACGATTACCACGTATTTAGTACATCATTCCGAAGCCCCCACTTAGCATTTTTTCATCGGTAATAAAACAAAAAATCAGGTGTGCAATACATTTTAACCGTGAAAGTATTGCGCTTTTAATAGGAAACAACTATTTTTTTTAAATTAATTTTTTAAAATTATTTCTTTAAAATAACTTGCAAATAAGTGTTCATTGATGTAAACGCTACGTTCAAGCTAAGTGGTTTGACGAACATATTTAGTTTTTCCTAAGGTTTGAAGGAAATTCTGTTGTTCCAAGTTTCTCCATTAACAAAATAACTTTAGTATACAGGGTCGAAAGGACATCGACGCACAAATGATTACCACGTGTTCAGTTCATCATTAAGAACCCTCCCTCAAAACAAGCTGTTTTTTTTTCCCTATTAATAAATGCATATATGGGGTGGTTCGCAATGATGTTATGTCAATGGGCAACTACAGTACTTTGACAAGTTATTATGCCTTGTGTCTGTGACTGTAGCTTCGCTTTCTTTGTCTTTTGTGACATTCAAAAGTGCCTGAAATGGTCTAATTGAAATAAATAGTTTGAGTTTGAGTTTGTACTGAATACGTGGTAGTCGTTTGTGCATCGATGTTCCTTTCACCCTGTATAGAGTACGTTTGAGAACCCGACCTTACGTGATCAATCAATAGCAAGGACATTTTGACACTTTTAGTCCATTTGAATGCAACATCCGTCTTCTAGTACCTCGGTAGGTTCTTAATTATTTGATCTTAATGGCTACATACTTGTTTAAATGTCACTTGTTAGTTGGGATCATGCTACGCCGATTTTTATTGAATTTAATCCATTGCTTGATTGTTAGAAAAGTTTTCTAAATTCAAGGAAATTGGATAAGAAAAAGGCTCGTCTCATGTGTAGTAAGAGGGCGAGCCTTTTTAGGGTTCCGTTGCCAAATGGCAAAAAACCCTTATAGATTCATCCTGACCGTCTGTCTGGCCTTCGTGAAATTCGTAAAAAATGGGCCCTCTTAAAGTAAGAGGTGGAAAAATCTGAAAAAAATGTGGGTATGTAGAACGTAAAATTAACTTTCAAAGAAAATTGGTTCAATTAAGAATATTTATTATTTAATATTTAGTTTTTCTATTTGCGCACCGATATTTTTTATAATTAATACATGAGATTTCATCTAGTGTCGCAAGTCGCTTTAACAATGCTCATTTAATTAAAAAAAAAACTTTTGATGTTTTTTTTTGTCACTTTGTATGATGCACGTCATGTCCCTGCGACAAATACATGATTTTTATTTCTTTCTTTTTCTTTAAAAATGTTGCCTTTTTTAACAGCATCCGTCTGCTATTACTACGAATATCATTAAATAGTTACAATAAGGTATCACAAAAAGCCACAAATCTACAAAAAGTTTGAACCGAACTGACCACTCACTGTCCTTGAAGTAACGAACACAAAGACAGACCTTTAATTTGAAGCTTTTATTATTATAAGAAAAAAACACAGGATCGCCGTATTAACTAATTTGATACGGACACATTTTATTTTTAATTCTAGATCCGTGTCTAGTAAATAGGTACTAATAAATTGCTATTGCATTCTACATTTTATAATTGTTACTATTATTTTATTTTTCCTTTATTAATTTTTTTTTTCATTTTTACTATTATTTTACTAATACTGATACTGTGTCATCCCACTACTGGACAAAGGAGAGGCCTCCATGACTTCCAAATTTTTCGATCCAGAGCCAATGGGGACCACTGGCCGTTAGTTATGTACAGCTCTTTGTTTTGACTATTATTTTATTATTTATTTATTTATCAGACTACAACTCCACTGTGTTAGTAACAATATAACTTAGCCTATGTTAGTACTTAATAACTATAACATCACGCCCTGTAGTCCCCGAATGCAATTTGCAATTAGGCAAAGGTGCTTATTTTTATTATAACTAATATTTAATGTTTTTTTTGTATCGAAGAGTGTCTACACTATCTACGGTTATATGTATACATTGTCAAAAATTCGGTTTTATGAGTTGTGCTGGTACTGTTGTCCGAGTAAAAGCTAACCCTTAATAGTTATGCGGGGTGGTAACGTAACCATAGCGAGATCTAATTCGACGTCAACGCCATCTATCGAGGCAGGGCACAACTTTAATTTGCGACGGACAAAGTTCAACAACATAACATAATAATATTAAACAATGTTTCGTTACGTTTTAGAATGCATGTCACGATAGTAAATGGGTGTTTTTGATGACCTAGTAGCCTACCTATGACCTCTTAAAGTAGTATTACTTTAATCTTGCTTGTCTACCTAGTATTGGTCTATAGGTATTATTTTCATGTCTTAATAGGTACATTATCCTGAATTCATAGTAATAGTTCGTTCGTCAGTGTTCCTTACACACCCTGTTTGTTATTTTTTAGATTGTCCGTAAGATGCGATAAATATATACTAATATAATAAAGATATAAGTTTGTATGTTTGTAAGTATGGATGTATCGGATAACCTTCGGAACACCTGATCCCCGAAATTCTTTCACTTATGAAAAGCTACGTTAAACCCAGCGTCATACATAAGATATGTTATATGTGTTGAATCTTCCCGTGGATAATTTTCGACCATAACACGAGCGAAGCCGCGAGCAAAACAAGTAAATTATAAAATTTATCAAACCGTTAGGATTTTAAAGGAAAAACAAATTGAATTCTGGGCAAGGTTAGCCATTACTTATTAATATAAGTTATGATGTTGAAAAATATGAGTGCAGCTTATCAATGAAGATTGCCAGGTCATCTGCACAAGGTGGACCTGCCCGTCCCCGCCCCGATAGCCGTGACACACTGAACGGGACTTTGAAGATGAAAGACGGAATAACAAGAGTTTTAAGACTGTCAACATTTTTGACAAACGAGAAATAAACTCTTAGACTTATCTGAACAATGAGAGTTAATATAAAGAATATAAGTTTGTAAACTGTCATGGTCACTAAAATTATCATTAACTCTAGAAACCCCAGCCCGATTTTGATAAAAACTAAAACTGCAGTTTTAGTTTTTTCATTGGATTTAAAAAAAATCAATCCAGGAGTCGAATCTGTTGGTTTGAAAAAAAAAACACATTGTATTATTACACCATTCGATAGCGTCGCCATTAAGAATCAAATTCTGGAAAGTAATATGCGGCAAATTTAAGGAAAATGTAAAATTTTATGTTTTATCGTATTTTATTCAAAACCAACAGGTTCGATTCCTGGCTAGTTAAATCAAGTTCGAGACTCCTTTGACCATTTTTCGATATTCCTCATAGTTTCGGATTTGGCCATCCTCGCCTTGAAAAATTCAATCTGTATACGTACATAATATGGTCAGACAGTTGATCTACGAAAACAACCGCAACTGCTACGATTTTAAGATGCACTCAAAGTGGACTAGTTAACATGAACATGTAGTTGACCCTACAGGTAAAAATCGAAGGTTATAGAGTGATTCACGTATTAACAAAACATTGAGAGATGATCGACTACGTTTAAGGTGCAGATGAGGAAAGGTCATAGTACGTAGAGACGTGATAACAGATTGATTAAGTAAACAGGCGCATGACGGTAGTGAGAGTAATGATTTAAATGAGTTTTTAATTTAGTACCTTTTGGTAGCATTGTTAGTAAAACAAATCGTCATCTTCCTGCCCTTGTCTCATTCTATTTGGGGTCGGCGCAACACGTTTTCTTCTTCCATTCTCCCCTGTCAGACGTCACGGCATCATATACTCCTTTATCTTTCATATAATTCCTCACACAATCCATCCATCTTTTCTTTGGCCTTCTACTCCCTCTCCATCCATACACATTCATGTCCATCACTCTTTTAGTCACATGCGTTTCATCCCTCCTCATTACTTGTCCACTAGCAAAACAAATGAGAACAAATAAGCCTCTCTGTCTGATACCTGACAGGGTTAATATTCCGTTCATTTATTCTAGTTTAAAACAAATTAGTAATCATTTTTAAAATCCGCAACAAATTCGACCACTTTTTTGTGATCAACACTGTCGAACGCTTTAGTAAAATCGAAAATGCCTTGGGGAACTCCTTACAAATACCAAGGCGATCTTCAGTAAGTTTAGTGGGTTATTTACAAAAAGTTAATAAAAAAATACCATCTTTTGTTAAAAACACATATATTTGTTACTATTAACTTACTGAATGGTCCTGAGTTTGATTCGAAGTTGAAGTTATTTCTTGACTCTGTTTTGATAGTCGGTGGTACTGGTGTCAGCGGTGGTAACGTAGTACCCTCTTGTGGTACACTTGGAACGGCGTCAAAGTTTACTGCGTCATTTTCTGCTGGCACTCCGGTATCTGTTGAAAGTTTCATAGAAATTAGGATAATATTTTTCCGTCTTTATAAACCTATTTGGACATACTACTTATTATTATTGTAGAAAAATTAAAAACAGCGTTCCGGGTATGTCAATATTTTGAAGTTTTTAAAATATTTTTAGCACTAAACATAATATTTAAAACATCATTACACGTATTTAGTGATTTGTGGTTTAAACAGATCTTAATAATATTTTTATTAGTATTCGAGATAAATTATGATTGAAGTCAAGTTGTAAAACTGGTTTAATCAAAATACTAATCGAATCAGATTAAAACCAAACAGGAAAAAATCGAGCAATGTGACCTATGCTAAAATCTGTTAGATTCGTTTTAAATGAATTTTCTATTAATTTCAACGAACTATAAAATGAATAAGTTATGAATTAATTTAATCATAATTGCTTTACTGACTTTGAATTTACAACCTCGGTCAGTTTTTTGAAAAATAAAAGTATTTAAAATATGAATAAAACTGGAAAATTGATATTTTTTGGGGACTTAATGTGATTGCTGCACTGTCTTTATTTTATTGGATGACATTCAAGTCGATGACCCATTATGTAGATGACACGTGCAATACTAAAGACATCGCAGATACACCAACAATATGACCACTTAAAGTTTACATTTCAAGGTGGCGCTGTTTGCAAAGAAAAAATGCATCGATATGGCAAACTTTGTACATTTACTGAGTTCTGTAATTTGCACAGATAAGTAGGTTGAAGTGTAAGGATGTCTTGTCTTATGTGCCTGTAACTACACTGACACGGGGCATTCTTAGCCTTTAAACCGGAACGCAGAAATTCTATGCCTGGCGGCAGAAATACATTGCTACAAGAATCATTTGGCGCTCAAATGACGTTGACAGGCACTATTGGTGAAAAAACAAGATGGCGACGCTTGTTCCTATTTTGGCCACGCCATAAAAGATCCATGGTACAGCTATAGGTATGGTGGCAGTACTTCCCCGGGTGAGTTCCACAAAGAACTTAATAATAATCATAATAATTGCCAAATAAACAGTTTTTACGAGTCAAAAAGCGTGTAAATAAAAAGGTGATACGTAAAACGTAGGCAGGTAGCGGTCAATGACTCCTATTAACTGATGTAATGTCAAAAGGTTACATTCTAACCTAAAACACGTGTCAATCAAACATTACCTCAACCAAAAATTAAATAAAAGTTTTATAATGGACACCTTATCCTCATAGACATCTTTGGCCGGCCGTCCAATTCCAAGGAGCAATTTTGAAAAATTGCCTTTCAATCTCGAGAACTCAATAAAGTTAACTACGTATATAAAAAACATAATGTTGAACAAATATTGAAAGATCTTTCTGTGATATATAGACGTAGATTGCTAAACATGGCGCAATTCGGGAGAAAACTATTTCCTACGTTGATTATGCAAGTTGAAATAATCTATCCGCTATCATTTACACTTATTTTCAACTTTAACCATGCATACTAATAGTATTGTAAATGTGAATGTAACTCTGTCTGACTGTTAGCTTATCAAGCCTAAAGTACTGAACCGATTGTGATAAAAAAAGATAGCAAGCATTGAACCTGGAGAAGGACCTAGGCTTCTTTCATCTCGGATATGCATTATGATTGCAAAAATCCAAAATACGACGGACAAAGACGTGAGCCAGACGTTGCTACTGTTAAACTATAAAACCTAAGTAACCATAATAAATTGACTGGTAAAAAATGCCAATAGCATCAAGTCCGCCTCTGTACTCTATGCTAAAAGTGTTAAATATAAATATATTATACCTTCATTAGGTCCCACGTTGTTCTCCTGGTTATTCTCATTCTGGTATGCACCATTGGCTCCATCTTGAGGTGGTTGATAGACTTCACCATTATCGTAATTTGGTTGGAAGTTATCATTGGTTGGGATAGGCTGGAAGTTACCATTGGTTGGGATAGGCTGGAAGTTACCATTGGTTGGGATAGGCTGGAAGTTACCGTTGGTTGGGATAGGCTGGAAGATCACATTCCCACTGTTCTGTCCATTCTCAGTATAAACTGGACCGTTTGTTGGAAAAGCTATCGGTCTTCCGAAGTTTTGTCCATTATTATAGTTATTGTAGTTGTTCTGTGGGGTTCCTTCAGGAACTTCCACGACGTATACAGTGTCTTCTTGATTGTTAGGATTGATGACTGCTGGTCTGTTAGGCTGCTGGTTGAAGAAGCCTGATAGTCTTTCCCTGAATCTCCCCCCCTGGCCTAGGAAGCCATTGTTACGGTTTTCTCTTTGAGGGAAGAATCCTGTGGAAGAAAACCGAAATTGGATTATTTGTTTTAGTATCATGTTTCTGCTTTCTTTTATAAAGACTGATTTTCATTGATCTAGTATTTTATTCTAGCTCTGGAATCTATACGCTGGACCTAATTTGACTAGTGCTGATATTGTTGCAGCCGTTCATAGCCCAATTGGTCGACATGGCGAGCCAGCGTCACTAGATTGCAAAATAATGGATCAATGTAAAGCATTAAGGCTGCCTTTCCACCAGAGATATGCCAGGTAAAAAAGCGATAAAGCTAAGCTTCGAAACAATGTCTTCCTCCACCAGAGCTAAGTGTAGTAGCGGAGCATGTAATATGTGCCATGATCATGGACTTAAGGAGTACCACGTAAAAAACTTAGCTTCGTTGAACCCTTTTAAACTTAAGCTATGAAAATCAAATGACTGACCTACTGGTCTGGTACTGGTGATCGATGGGCAAATTGGTAACATGAATTGTGCACAGAATTAAAGACCCCCAAGCAAAGTTGTTTTGTCGGGTATTATCATTAACAGTCTTCTGTATCATACAAAAATACGCGAAAGAAATATCTATTTTTTTCATCACCCACGAATAATTTTAACGCTGGTGGGTCTAGGTCTACAATCATACACTGAATTTATAGTTGTTTGCGCAACGTTTTCATTTTCAATGAAGATGTCTGGTGGAAAGACTGTCTAAGTTCAGGTAGGTGGAATAAAGAATAGTGCCAAACTGCCAATGGACCAAGCTGATTCAACACCGCATTTCTGGATTGCAGAAAAAAATGCAATTATCTTATAGATACTTATCCTCAACTACATACAGCAAAAAATCACGTTATTTCCTGATATCGTTGACGCGTTATTCCGGTTAAATACTGGTTCCGGATTTAACTACTTTTCAAGAACGTTATGACAATATAGGTTTGACCGGTTATGCTTTTTGACGTCATATGAAATACCGCTGTCATTTTGATCGTAGACCAATTACTGCGTTTTAATATTGTGGGATTACCTGTCGAACGACTTGAATTTACCAGCACCCCCTGAGCAAGTCTAATCAGGCCTCCTTTCTGAGAGGGAGTAGGCAGTTCCATCCATGACGCCCAGTGCGGGATCGTGGATGTTGCATATCTTCGATTTTTTGGTTCTAAGACATGCCGGTTTCCTAAAGACGTTTTCCTTCACCGGTTCTCCGTTAGCCAAAGTGTAATGCTTCAAATATTTTGGCATCAGTATAAATGATTAAATAACGATTTAATAGATCCGCCAACAATGATACAATGGGAGGAAAATATGTGCTCGAAACATTAAAATGCATCATTGTGACCATTAAACTATTGGCGATTGTTTCGATGTTAATAGACCTTATTGGTCACAATGACTTCTTGTATCGTTTTATGAATCTTTTGAACCAGTGTACTATTATATAACTATATGAAATTGATATTTTTTAGAATAGTACGTATCGTATTCTCTGTCTTTGCCTATTTGGGCCCAATTCTTTTGACAGGAGTCCAGCTCGTCTCCATCATTCTTTCTCTTGCTCCTATTGAAATAAAATGGGATCACTTTCTTCTAAACTTACATCTCTAATATAACTAAGAACTCTGTGTTCACCCCCTTTTACATAACCTATTCATCTAAACCTTTTTCTTTTACGTTGTTCCCTAAATGCTGAGGATCGTGCCCACAAACGAAGCGTCTTCAAGTTAAGCAGTCTTTTCTACCATTTAGCCGGCCTCTTTTTCTTTGCCTTTTGCCATCCTCTTTTTTATTAGGTACTCACCAAATACATAACGTCGGATCGACGAACGAACGGACGAATCTAGGACCTTCGGCATACTTGTTGGTTGATATTTAAATCAGTTTTTAGTTTCTCCTGTAAAAAAGGGTGTTGTGCAAGGTTCAGCACTGACGCCAACGTAAGTATGATCGAGCAGTGTGACTACATGGTTTTTATGAAAATTACTCTGTTTACATTATCAAACTATACCCTAATCATATGATGAGGTATTTCCACGGAGGTTACTATGTACTTGGTTTTTTGCCGTCTACATAATAAGTCGTTATGTTCAGTGTCAATTGGCACCATTTGTTGTCATTGAGGAGTCACTTTGTTATTTTTATAGCGAGTAGAACTTGTTATGATTTACGTAGATTTCTATGTATACTAACTTTAACAGTATTAAGCATCTTTGACACTACTTATGTCAATTTACTGATAGTGTAAGAAGTACAGCAGGTTTATGATTACGCGCAATACAGTAATTAGTATTATTACGTATTGTAATTCTCTTGATTGGCTTTTTTGTATGGTTTTTTTACATTATTTTTGTTCTTGTAAGAGGCGTGTGGCAGGCTTAGTTGTGGACCGTTGTTGATCGTGGCACGGTATGGGTTAGGAGAAATAATGTTTTCATCATCCGCCTAACTTTTTCTAACTATATTTAATTTGAATCGGCGTCCAGTGAAATGTTTGAGTATGAAAATCTAAATTGCATACACATTGCATTGTGCAATAAATGTACTGCGTGGTCTAACTTGTCGGATAATTGAAGCAAGATTTTTGTTTATAATTTGATAGTCTTGCATGTGAATTCTATCTCCCAGAATAAGATACCAGGATGTGCTCCTCACCGACATATAGGTAGTCAAAAGTGGAAGAATAGTAGCAGGGCTTAGCATAATGGCAACCATTGCCGTAAAGATTGCCAAAATTAATAAGAATCATACATACAGCCCATTAACGTATAGGTGCCAATAATCATAGGTTCAATAGTAACGACTATAGCACCTACGTCATTGATAGTCATAACTTTAAACATCATGTTTGTCACGTAGTTAGCGAAAATGTGATTCTGCAAGCGTATGGATGCAACGGAAGTCTATTTATATTGTATTGTACATGTACTTATATTATAAATTCAATTGTCACATGTATGAAGGATCATCTGATTAATTTTTTGTTATGTTAGTAATTTCCAGGAGAAGTTTTGTATGTGTTGCAAGTTAAAAATAAAATATTGCATATTAAAATTATTTATTTTTGTAAGTTCATAGTGTAGTTGTGAATGTTTATATAATAGGTACCTAAGTATAAAGTTATTTGAATGCAGCTTTTTTGTCAAAACTGAAATCACATTGCAATCATACAGCTAATTTGTTTCCGTATGATACCTATTGGTATGATTCAACAAAGTATCGGTATGTCGTGGTCATTTACACTTGGCTAATTACGACCAGTCAATTGGCCATAATTCCAATATTTTGGAGGAACTCAGCCGTAACGATCACAAACAGGGGAATCACAAATTGACAACAACTCATGGGGTTTTTCATGTAAACTAAGGGAAATTAATACTTTAGTCGAACAATAAATCGCCTCATCATCTGCCAACACTTTTGCTTCCAGTCTGACCGAATGCAGCTGTATTTTTCATGGAGTGACTGCCTATCTGACCTCCACGACCCTGTTACTGGGTAAGACAATACCCCTTGATGAGACTAGTTGTCAGAATTTTGGGCTTCTGACCAGTCTGAAAATTAGCCACTTAGGTAGTCAGACGAGTAACCCGTAACCACTGTCAAAGATGAAAACTTAAATTGCACGGTTGTATGAAATGGGTCATCATTATCATCTGCCTAGCCCTTTTCCAACAATATTGAGGTCGGCTTCCAGTCTTACCAAATGCAGCTGAATAACAGTATTTTACATGGAGCGACAGACTCCACAACCCAATTATTAGGCCCGGTTTCCACCAAAGCGGAGACGAGCGGAGCGGAGAGGAGATGTGCAAGATTCAACCAATCACAGAAGAGGCGAGAAACACGATGTAGATATAAATTAATGTGATTGGTCGGTGTCCGCACGTCTCCTCTCCGCTCCGCTCGTCTCCGCTCTGATGGAGTCCGGGCCTTACTGTATGAAATGGGTATAACAAATTAATTTCCCTGACTATTATTTTTATTATTTTGAAATCCGTATTGGATCATTATACACAAATATTACTGTGTAAATAAAAAATGCCGGATGCGGTCTCAAAAGGTGCTAACTACGCGTAGCGTTTTTTTTCGTTCTACGAGGAAAATGGCTGAATACAATGAGCGTACTAAGATAATTTACACAGTTCCGTGTCTAGCAGTGGTGTTGCCATAATTAAGTTCAATAAGTATGGTTCATAGCCCGATACAGAGAGGTCAAGGTGAATCTTCTATGATTCTGTGTTTTGTTCGACATAATCTTACTAATCTTACTAATATTATAAAGAGGAAAGATTTGTATTTTTGTGTGTATGTTTGTAATGAATAAACTCAAAAACTACTGAGCCGATTTCAATTTTTTTTTCATTACTAGAAAGCTACATTATCCCTGAGTAACATAGGCTATATTTTATCCCAAAATGTTTAGAAAATAAATGTCCACCCGTGCAAAGCCGGGACGGGCCGCTAGTCATCAATAATTTGGGATTACATAATGGCAGTCTGTGATTTTCTCAAACAAAAAGATGTCTTTTTTGTCTATGTTCGTTGAAGGGGATTCCCTCTATATTTAGACACTGAATATAAGTATATAATAGACACTGTTTCACCACGATTTATATGGAGATAATTTAATTACACCAGAAATATTTAAAAATCCCAAAAAATTTGCAAAAAACCTAACGGTTATTTTGCCAAGCCACAAAACTTTTGTACCTACCTTAAAGATTAAATAATTAAAATACTAGAATTACAGGCCAAACAGGTTTTCTTTTGAGAATCAAAATCTTGTTGTTTGGCCATGTTGTCGATGGATATTTGGTTTAATTTCTTAATAGAGGTAGAAGGAATTAACATCTATGCTTTATTTTAATCAATTTTAAACAGCTAGACTAAAGGATTTAACTGCTAATGAAGACTGTAATTATTTTAAACCAAAGTAGGTAACACATTTCAGAAGAAATTTTTCAGTAACTTTTATTATTTCAGAAAAAATATGTCATAATGTGTTTTTTTTTTCTTTATTGAAAAATAGAGGATTTGATCAAATAATGTGTTAGGGTTTTGTGTTAATCAGTACCAGTTTGGATTTGTGCCTGAAGCAATAGGCTCGCCCTTATTACATTTTACGAAATGTCGTACACTTCTGCCGAACCCTTAGGTAATAACAAGCGCGATGATATGACTTAAACTTATTCTATGTTATTATAATATTTTGAATGGCGTCGTTTATTCTTCCCATACAAGTTATTTGGCGATTGAAAATCGGTCTTTAATAAGTAGACTTTTTAAGATTGACCTCATGTTCAATTGACGTCTTAAAAGTGTGTTATCAATAGTTATCATAACTTGATGAAAAGGGGAAGCCCTTCCTTATTCACATCCGTACCATTGACCTTTTGATCTTACGATAACATTATTTGTAAATAATCATGCTAAACACATGATACCAAACGTCAATCTTATGTTTTTTACACCGATGTTGTTTTTTCTCGTTTTTGCCTCAAATAAACGTTATTGTTGAGTAAATTATTCGTCTACCTCCGTTGTATTTTTGTTAATTTTATTTACGTTGGTATATTGAATGTGGTTTTTGTAAGCATTGAACATATCGGAGCTCAGAATGCATGATCCATGACTATAATGTACTAGCTTATGTTTTCAGACTAGAAAATAAACAAAGGCATCTTCGCGTTCTTCCTAATGCGTTCTTCACTGATAAAGCGTTGTAACCTTCTTGATCATGAACTCGTATTCAATATTCAAATGTAGGAAAAAACAAATGAATGTGTTCTGCTACATGTTTTGTATAACAGCATAATGATGATCGTTATTATAGCAAAACGAATCATAGAAGTAATTAACTTTTTTCTTCGCACTAATTGCGAGATGCTGATATTATTGATAAAACCTTGCAGTTTTGTGTAAGGTCACACATATTTATGTGTTAATTATAAAGGTAGGAAACGTATTATTTACAAATAATTATCCATAAATTCAACCCAATCAAATTCAAAACATTTTTTTTTTTTTTACAAAAAATTCTTTCAACAGTATATACTCACCAAATTGACACACCACAGTTTGCACACTTAAACATAAACACAGAAAAACACAAAACTCTTTAGCCATCATCACTGCACGTACGTCGTGTTCTCACGACCACTCGGACTCAAGTGACACTTCGGCAACGACCGATTGTTACCGACAATCAACGAAGACTGAACTTCACGGCCAGTCCGATGTGATATAAGCATAATGATTGCTTGCGTCACTGTTAAAGGGAAATTCATTTCCAGTGAGTATATTTGGGTATTTTGATACGCTATCCGGAATGGGGGGTCTAGTTTGTGGTATTGACATGTGTGTTTTAATTACTGATGGGGTCGTCAAGGTTGGTGGTTTGTGATAATGAGCATAGAAATAATTAGCACTTGTACTCGTAGTATTATAAGCAGGGTTTGAAATTATCAATGCTGATTCAGTCAGATGACAGTCGGCAAAGACGCGATCCTTATAGGATCACTTTGTTGTCCGTCTGTCTGTCTGTTCGACAAGAACCTTTTTCTCAGGAACGTGAAGGTATCAAGCTAATATGCTGGCCCCCAAGATTCAGGCGCAGCCTAGTTTGGGGACCTCTGTTTACTAATTACTATGTTAAAATTTAACTTGTTACGATTACATCATAGCTCTAGATTTAGATTTAGATTAAGAAAATTTTTGTAACAATGGCTTAATAATTTTTATTCTTATTCTTATTCTTAATATTAATACCAAATACTCAAGTCTGCTACCCCTTGGAGCAGTGAATCAAACTTGTAAGTCAATGTGATCAAAAGATATGATCGTATAAGTCGCATATTTTGCGAATTCACAAGGGAGTCAAAACCTATAGGGTACTTCCCGTTGACCTGCTACCATGAAATTTGGCGAGAAGCAATGTCTTACAGCAGACGTAAGGAAAAAATCTGAAAACCGTTAACATGTAGTTTAATAACAAAATACCTACAAGTCTAGCTCGCACTTGGCCGGCTTTATACTTCATAATGATAATTTCGTTACTAAATTATTATGTAAAGAAAGACATTTATAGTTACTAATTGTTTTATTCTTAAGTTTTAACACAAATATACTAAACAATCTGTTTGTTGATTAATTCAACACTATTTTGTGTCGGTAACCGGTTTTTTTTTGTTAAGTTGACTCTTAATGCGTTTGTATACGCGCGGAAGCTGCAAATCGCGTTCGGATACACGTGAACTTTAATAAAATATTATTTTATGCTTTTTGTCTTTTTGATTATGATTTTTTTTTTGCAAAATCGTCCCTTCCCACTTTATCTCTGTCTTTAGCTATTTAGGGCCAATGCTTTTGACAAGAGTCCAGCTCGTCACGCCATCTCCTTCTGGACCTACCGCGTCGCCGGGTTCTGTTGTTCAGAACCCAATCTGTTGCCACTTTGGCCCAATTTTGATGCGACATGCGGCAGATGTGGCCTGCCCAGTTCCATTTTAATTTGGCGGCTGTGTTGCAAATGTCAAATGATTATGCTTAACTATCAAATAGGCATACACGGTCTCCACCATTGGGATACAGGCCTCTTCTCTGTAAGGGGGTGATTGTGATCTACCACGTGGGCAAGTGCGCGTTCGTGGATGTCACACAATATACTGGGTGTAAACGGACCCTTCACGAAGCCGTTAACCAAGCATTCTGTACATCAAACTAAGTAACTTTGCGCAAAAATTATTGCTGGGAAACGACTTTTTTTTTAGGGTGAAAAATCACGTTTTACATTAGGAGGACTCAATGTAACGCATTCAAAACATTGTGCTGATGGATGGATTGAATAGTACGGCGGTCTGGGAGGTGTTTAAAGTAAAGTTGGAACTTTGACCCCTAATATCTCCGTTACTAGAAGGTTCCCAGGTTTGGCTAGAACAAAAAAAATATCGCAACGACAGGGAGAACAAGTGCCTTTCGGCTTCGTTAAGGGTCTTTTTACGCCCTTTATCTATCAGATGTTTTTCTCGCGATGTTTTCATTCACCTGATCAATAACTCTAATTGCTAATACTGAAGTGCTTGTCTGAGTTGGAACTCAATACTTCTTTTCGCCATGCCGATGAGTAGTACCTTTGACCATAATTTTGCCACATCGACAGTGTTAGCAGTGACTTCGGACAGGTCCCTAAAAATGCCCAAGGGGAAGGCAGGAGATGGATCATCGTGCTAGTTTTGCTTGCTAGATTGTCTGACTTCGTAGTCACTAGTAGTCACTTCGTAGTACACGTAGGTATTATCGGAATTACCCTAAGTAACAAAGTAAGTTGTCACAATGTTTCTTATAACAATGAAGTCAGGAAAATCAATAAAAAAAAGTTGGCTGTCACGGGACGCCCGGCACTTCTGAAACATCTACATTAATATAAGAATTCGTAGACTCCTTAACTTAGGATCTTTCACCTTACACAGTAAATATTATTTTCACTATTTTCTTTTATCGATATAAATCAATAATATCTGCATCCGACCTTACTACACCACTAATTGAGTAGCGTGGAATCATAGGAACTTTCAAAAATCAAACAGATCAACAATCGATCCAAAATAAACTTTATTTTATTAAAAGGTTGATTTTACATGGCATAGATGGAGCTTCAAGCCATGACAGCGTCATGCCATTTCCAGTCACGGCATACGAGCCGGTTTTACTGCCGCGCGGTTTTAGGCGCGCATTTAGATGTTTCACATCAATAATGGACACGAATGTAACTTGCTAACTGCATGATTACCTATTAGATTATCTCGCGATGGTTTTCTTCACCGTTGGTGCATTAAATTAACTTACAACATATGGGTTACAGGAATATTCTGTTGAAGCTGCAGCTCTAGTAAAGCCTTTATATAATCAATATCACTTCGCCCAACCTGGGAACCAGACTCAGGACCTCATGCTCAGTACTACTAACGCTAGCGACCACTAGACCATCGAGGCTGACAATCAAAACAAACTGATTAAATCTGTGGTTACCACTCAAGCTTCCGAGAGCCTGAATTTTAAAGTGTTTATAAAGGTGCTGTTTAATCATATTTTACCTCTGATTTTTCGGATTCATGTGCGTATAGTATAATTATCACTTGCTTTTCGGTGAAGGAAAACATCGTGAGGAAACCAGCATGCCTGAGAGATATTTCTTGACGGCATGTAAAGCCAAGTCAGAGGCCCATGGGCGGCATAAAAACTCTGACACCAGGTTACGAACTAACCACACGATAAAGAAAGAAGAATCATATTTTTAATTTATAAATAACTGAATGAATTAAATAACCTTTTTTTAAAGAAAAAACACAAGATTTTATTTAAATTTAAATATGAAATTAGGTTTATCTATCAACATCATTGAAAACGTATACAAAATTTCGTGCCAATAACCGTTGAGGAGTTCTCTCGTGAGGCGATCCTGGCTGCAGAATTAAGTAATGTCTGTCATAGAAATGTATTGTCACCAGAACCAAAGATGTGTGCAAAATTAAAGCTAAATCTTTTGGGGGGAACTGGTTTGAAATTCATTTCCAAGATTTGACCAATACATACGAACTAACAAGGCGAGTTAAATTAAAGCTTATACTTAATTAACTAGTTGGTGGACTGGTCACGACAATAATTTGTTGCAAAATCATCTGATAAACAATATATTAACGGTGATTTTAAATGTCTTATGTTTCCTACTATATGGCCTATCTTCTATTTTCCACACAGTCTCAGCAAAAATGGCTGACAGACCTCATTTGAGAGAAACCAATATCCTTTTTAAAAAAAGAGGAGATAATGTATTCGGCCAGCATCTTTTTTTGTCATGTACTTACGTACACCGATTTTTCCGTGATTACTGGTCCGATTTAAAAAGTTCATTTAGTAGAGTCAGCTCACGCGGTGGTCTCATATTCATTTTATTAATTTTGCTTCGGGGCTTAATGAGTAATCCTCTAAATTATGCATTTTGTCTTCTTCTGATAATATGTGGATGCTGCTAATAACCACTAGTTACAATGTAAAATTGATACTTGCACTAAAAACGGTAAAATAAAGACTTTTTTTGCAATAAAAAAATAACCGACTTCCGACAGCAAAAAATTCGAAATTAGCTTTAGTTTTTGAAGTCAGTGGCAAAAAAGTCAACGAAACAAACAAAAGTCACCAATGTAAAATTATTTTCCAACTTTTTGTGTTTTTTTTTTGGAACTCGGTATTTTTTTTTTGCAAAAAAGGTTTTAGAGGCCAACACATCAGCAGCAAATATCCATTGAACAAGAATTGCCTTTCAGTAATGTAACCATAGCCATTAAATAGTAAGACACACAAATTAATAAGATAAACACCTACTACATAAATAATGCCAATGGATTTAAGATGTAAATAAATAAACACAGTATTCAATTACCTAACTACATACTTAAACCGGTTGTTAATGAAAGATTCTACAGAATGTAATGAAGTTAATAAGTATCATTATTCCAGGCCTTGTGCCCGATATGATTTTCCATCTCCAAAAATTATGAAATTCCTTAAGAACTTTAGTCTCCTATTTATCGCTTTTAAGGGACGAATCTCGACCCAACGTTTAGGCTGTGCTTGTCGTTTGTCTGTCAGTGAGTAAATGAATTTTAAGACATTTATTAGGTAGATTTCCCCTCTGTGTCAGTGAGTCACTTTTAGTGTTAAAGATTGAAATGAAAACAAGCCTGACGTTGTTCAAAAATTGTAATACAAAACTGACACTAAATAGTACATAAAATATTTATTTCAATTACGATTCTGATTAAAATCATAAAATTTTTCCATCAGGAATTTCTTAGAAGTAGCCTGCAGTCTTGTTTTATGCCCGGTATGTGGCAATAGACCCGTCGTCATAGCTGGTGAAATGTGGTTACCCCGGTAACCCAGAGATTGTACAGGGTGGTTGGTAATTGGGTGCGTTCCTTGAAATGGGCCATACTAGAGACTGGACTAAATTTGCGACAATTTCGACCCCGATAATTTCTGGCTCAAAACTGGGTCGTTTGGACAGATCTAACCTGATCTGATCGACCAGGACTCGGCGCATTAAGTCAAACAGCATTTCAAGGAATGCACCGAATTACCAGTCATCCTGTATTATGTAATATTATGTAGATCAGAGTTTTCTTTAGCTTGGAGATATTGATGGTTATGTAAATGATGACACCATAAAATGTTTACAGTTACACTAATAACAGATAAAATTTATTGTATAATCAAGTGTTTATCTACAATTATACATATAAGGTAAATAGCTAGATTACTATAAGTGCGGTCATCCGTCACATATTAGCGTCACTATGTATATCATTATATATTTTGCAACGTAAATAAATACGTGTTTTATTTTTAAACTGATTACTGTAGGAAAACAGCAAAGGATAAAATTGATCCAATAATATTTTGCTAGATAAAATTAATTTTAATTTGTATTTTGGCATAAACTTTTCCCGTTTGTGTCACTTTTAGAAACTATCTACGCATTTAAGGTTTTTAAATGCAGTTGAAAATAAGCGGTGTATTCTACTATTGAAACGTGTAAATCCCTGAATATTTGCCTAAAGTAAAAAAAAAACTATTTAAAAAAAAAACTTACATTCTACAAAAAAGCAGGCAGGTGCTACCCAGTTCACTGACGGTCTGCCACTGTTCACCCTTATGCAATAAGGTTGAAAAGTGGTGGACCCTCAGTGGACTCGGTAGTACCTAGGCGACTTGGACCCAAGAATTAGGACACTTGACAGGGACGTGTCCTTAGGAACTAGTCATAATCCCCTGATCTACTGCTAATATTGTAAAGTAGATCAGGGAATTATGATCGGTTGTCGGAGTATGGGCTTGAGATGCGGCGGAATGAGGAACATTTAGTGAGGAAAGTTCTGTGTGTGAATGTGGATGGGTATAAGAGTAGAGGAAGACCAAAGAAACGACGGATGCACTGCGTAAAGGATGATATGACTAGAAAGGAGGTGTCTGATGATGACGAGTAATAGAGAAGTATGGAAGAAGAAGACATGCTGCGCCGATCCCAAATGAATTGGGATAAGGGCAACAGAATGATATGAAGATAAGATCAGGGCATTATGACTGATTCCAATCCTGCCTGCAACTTAACATCCGCAATTTTGACCGACATTGTGTTCAAAGAAATTGCGATTCTGAGCATCCCTTCACAGATATTTTAGCCCACCAGCAACTTTATTGTCACGAGAATAAAGTTCACTGTGGTTTGAACAGACTCGTCAGTGAGCGCAACCCAACTGCAACTTTGTCTTATTTTTAACCGACTTCTAAAAAGGAGGAGGTCATGTAATCAGTCGTCTTCTCTTTTTTTAATGTATGTACACCGATTTCTCCGTGATTCCTGGGACGATTTATTTACGGTGATTATTTTTTCATTTGGTAGAGGAAGCTCGCGCGGTCGTCCCGTATAATTAGTATATAAGTTATTCACTTTACATGAGTAGTTTACGAGTTATGTATTTTTTCTTTTTTGCTCATGTTGATGACATTATAATAACTTCTATTTACAATGTAAAATTTATATATTAAACGGGCAAGTTTTTTTTGTTGCAAAAGAAATGGACTTCCAAAAAAAAAAGTGAAAAATAACTTTAATTTCGGAAGTCGGTGGGAAAAAGTCAATGAAACTTTTTTACGTGTTGAGTGTGTTTTTTGGAAGTCGTTTTTTTTTCTTATTTATCAGTGATGTAAAATAACTAGGAAGGACTATATTTTGTTTTTAATACACTGTTGTTAAGAAAAATAAACCTTACCTGCTTGAATTTTCCCATTCTTCTTCCTCCCTCCTGTCCTAGTTTTCTTCACCACAACCTGGTACCGATTCTTGGTATTATAAACCTGAGTCGGGGCGTATCCTGTGGTGCTAATATTACCACTGAGCGAATAAATATTGCCTTTTTTCAGCCCATAGGCCCCATAGTTTGGGTAGCCTTGTAACGCTGACCCATAGGTATGGTAATTATTTCCTGAAGTATACACATATTGGTAGCAAGGCTTTGACCCACCGTAAGAAGGAGAGCTAGACCATTTTTTCCCAGACCCATATGAATACTGGCAGCTAGACCCACTGGGAGTTTGATACACAGGATAACCATGCTCGTTGCCTCCGTTTCCATGGTAACCATTGCCGTATAAGCTTTGGAATAACGCGTCTAGGGCTTCGTAATACTCCGGCGAATGCGTAGGAGTCGGTGGCTTATACACTAAAGGCGTTTTGATACACTTCTGGGCATTTTGTGCCAGTATTAAAAACACTGGAAAAGACTGGATTAAACTACAAATAGTTCCTTCTTTGACTGTCATGGTGTATCGCTGGTGGAATGTCGAATAAAACTGGTCTGAAAGTTGAGATTTTTTTGTGATTTCACCAAAATTGGGTTATCATTCGATCAGTAGTTATTTGTTTCGTAAAACAGTTTTGTGTGTTGTGTAAGGATATGCATCAGTTGTTTCTAAATGACATATTTAAAACTATAAGTTATTGTATTTTGATATTGTCATAGTGTAATGGTGATTATGTTACTGTTTGATGTCGATACGATCTGGATTTTCCAAAATAACGAGACAGCTTTCCATTTTGTTGGATTTATTTTTGTTCTGATGTAATATGCAATGTTTATTGGTTTTTCTAAATTATGTTTTCGATAAACGGCCTACCTGTAATAAAATAAATGATGATACATATTACCCAATTTAATCAAAAACATCGTGAGGAAACTAGCATGCCTGACAGATATTTCTCGACGGCATTTAAGGCCAAGTCAGAGGCCCATGGGAGGCATAAAACTCTGTCACCAGGCTATGCACTAACCAGATCTAATTGTTAACAGGAATCAAGACGCCAACCTCTGAGTTTGTTTCAGATGTTTCTTCTCAGAGTAGTCAGGTACGAAACACCGGCCCAATCTGGTCTTAAAACACCATCAATAAACACTTTTGCCATCAACCGAGCATGGATCTAGACTACGTGGCTGTTACTGAGAAATTCCTGATGGAAAACCCAAAAGACGGGGATATCGCCTTTGACACAGCTTTCGATTTCTTCGGGCTTGTAGCGGCACTACAAAAAGTAGTACAGCACCATCTATGACACAAATGAAGAACTAGCATCAAATACCTAAATGGCAACGGTAAAGTTATCCGCGACTTAAGAGTATATAGAAAAACCCGACAACAACCTGTCGGGCAGTAGGCGGCTCTTTTCTCTGGGGGATGAATAATTTTACACCCTGTTCTTCATACCCTAAAGGCTCTCATAATGTCATGATATACACAAGGAGATAGGAAGTAGGTCTATCCAAAGCTGTCTTTGACATACAGATTCACTTGTTCTGAAAATCATTCAATGAATCACAACTAACAAAGCTTAGGTCAGCTTCAAACGACACAATAGCACAATAACTTAAAGTAAATTTCAACATCCACTGCTTGCTAAGTATACAAGACTTGAACCTAATCTCTTATGAATCCGTCAATGTACTTTAAAGTTAGATATTTAATATGGCTGACACGGAAATCTAATCTGTCACTGTCAGAGGACAAGGTTGTTAAAGACATTTTTGTTTATTACGAGTACACCTAACTTTCAAGTGATACCTTGTCTGGCTTATATCCTATTAGTCAGTAGAGAGAATAATAGTAAGTAATTACATTGCTAGCTTTTGCCTACGGCTTTGTCCGTGTAGTAGTCGAAAATCAAGCCAAGGGATCGTACATCCTGCCGGGGCTGCGGGACTGTTCGAAAGAGATACCGCGGCCCTGGAACGCAAAGGGCAAAGAAGGGACATGGATGGGTTTTAGTCAGTAAAAGTCTGACACTCCCTTCCACTTCATCCAGAGCGGGGGGGGGAGGGTTATTTGATGACTTCCCATCCCAAAAAAAGAGATCGTACACCCACATTCCGTCAGTTACGTTTTTAAGTCCCATGTTTGTAATAGGGCCGAGCCCATTACTAGTAACTATTCACAAATCCCGACTCTGTGGCTGCTACTGAGAAATTTCAACTGAAAGAACCCAATAACACTTTGTCCGGCTTGGGAATCGAACCTAGGATCTCATGTTAGTCGTGTATGTCAGTTGTGCTTGTGACCATAGACATACGTCCAGCGCTTAACGCGTGCAAAGGTAAAAAACCAGATAGACAGACAAAGTTACTTTCGCATTTTATTAGTATGGACATGGATTAGTCAGACGAGAGAACAATAATTACTATTTTATGTTATTGTGACATTAACTGGAAACTTATAAAAATGGAAATTCTCGACATACGGAATTCCGTTTCGATTTATCTGTCATTTGTAAGATTCTTTGAACATGCGTGTGAGTAGGTGGAAGTCGGATTTGAGTGACTTGTTCAGGTTTTTCTTGTAGCTACTTTTTTCTCGTTAGGGATCAAGGATTTCGCGGCAAATCCGATTTCTCATAATACCTCGTCTATTTCTTAGAAGTTACTACCTGCAGGTAAGTTTGACTATATAAAGGGTGTAAATAGACCCTTAACGAAGCCGAAAGGCACTTGTTCTCCCCGTCATTACGATATTATTTTTGTTCTAGACCATACCTGGGAACCTTCTAGTTACGGAGATATTGGAGGTCAAAGTTCCAATTTTTTCTCAATTTTTTTTTAAATACCACTTTTAAAGGTTTTAACTTTAATTAACACTCAAAGCATCGATCAGCACTAAGTTGTGAGTGCGTTACATTGAGTTTTACCGTAAAACGTGATTTTTGACCTCAAAAAAAAAAGTCGTTTCCCAGCAATAATTTTTGCGTAGAGTTACTTAGTTTCATGTACAGAATGCTTGGTTGACGGCTTCGTGAAGAGCCTGTTTACACCCTGTATAGATATACTCTGTAGTTTCAACGTGAATTATGGCCAAGATTTTCTAACAATATTCTGATTTAAAAAATTTATGGAGTTTCTCGTTCTTCTCTATGCACACTTTGGAATGGGAATTGGTAACTACAGTACTTACACAGTTATTATGCCTTGTGACTGGGACTGTAGCTTCATTTTATTGTTGTCTTTGCTTCCACAACTCAAAAGTGCCTGTAACTGGTTTACTTGAAATAAATGCTTTATTGATTTTTTTTATTTTCATAGGAACTTACATTGGATCAGAGGTTTCCTAGTGGTGGCGGCCCCGAGTTACGAGCAGTAAGTCGTGGGTTCGAACCCAGGTATTTCATCACGACTGCTCTCAAAACGGTGAAGCAAAACAACGTGAGGAATCAGGCATGTCCCAGAATCAAAAATTCGATAAACCAACCCGCACTGGGCCTGCGTGATGGATTATAGCCCATTCCTTCTCGTAGAGAGGAGGCCTATGTCCCAGCAATGGGAACATTATAGGCTGATTATGCTACGCTTACATTGAGCATGTTGTTTTTTTGGCGCTTGAATGGCATTAAAAGATTGGTAAAAAATTGCGAAATTGTCTATGGGAACTGTGTTGAAAAACAAAATGGCGTCAGATTAGGGCGCGGTGCCAAAAGATCTACTTATTTATGATGCTTCAGTTTGCAGTAGTTTAAAGGTAGGTATGTATGAAAAGAAATATCAGCCACATGATAACTACTTTAATCTTTGTTTGAGGATGAAGGCAGGGTTACGCTAATATCGCGTTAAACATGGCCCAGGTTATCGTTCGACATCTTAATTATGGTTCTTAGTTGAGCAGAAGTTAGAAAAAAATAACCTGTCATTCACCTTAACCAAGCGACAACATGGCATTACGCAAATCGTGACTTGATGAAATATAGCCTGCAGGACGGACAGACAGACTCAATAGGTCTACGTAATTTCGTCAAAAATGCAGCCTTGCAGTCGGCCTCGTTGGTGTAGATGTTGCAAGCGCGACTGCAGTAACACCCACGGAGTCTGGATGTGTGTCCGGTTGATGGCACTAGCCCCTTATACATCGGACTTAAACATAACTGGCGAAATGTGGGGGCCCCCCTGCCGAACCCTACGGAGATTACGGGTGCATGACATGTTCGGTATACTGACTTTGTCCATACAAGTGGCAATACAGATGATATAACACAGAATACCTACCAAGCCAAACAAATCGCAAAATTCCTAAAGGTGCTCCCACACAGCAGTTATACAGGGTGTTTGGTAGATGGGTGCAAAGCCTGAAGGGGGTGATATCTTAGACCATTTAGAACTTATTAAGCTAAACTTGTCTTAGACGAAGTCTGTTCCTTGTATTTTTTTTTTTGAAACTCTAAGGTTTTTAACAATAATATCCATTTTTTTCAATTAATTTTTAATAGTATCCAGTAAAAGCTATTATGTTATTATTTTTTATTTATGTAATGTGTGATTACCAGTGATCGGAGTAGGTAGATTGATTTTTGGTACTTGTATCATAAATGCACACAGAAAGAATAACATGGATAAGCCATTTTTCCGGAAAGTAATTCCGGTATTTCCGGATTCAATTAAATATTGTTAATGTTGGTAGTGATATTATTACTACTCAATTCAAAATTTAAAGGAAGGTATCAAAACTAAATTAATTCATTATTTATCTGTTGAATAATAAAAACAATCACACCAATAATCCACCAATTCCGGAGGAATGTCCATAGTAATATATACGTTTCGGATCAATGACCCCAGTTCAATCTACCTACTCCGATCACTGGTGATTACTCAAACAAAATAATTCCCAAGCATCTGTGTCATCAGAGAAACATTCTACGCCATATTCAAGTTTAAGAAACTTTAAAAAATCAAGGAAATGTTTTGTTTAAGGCATAATAAAAAAATAAGAAAAATAGCCTCAATTGTTCAAACCTTTTTAAAAACATGCTTGGTTATTGCCCTTTCTTTTGAGGTACTATTTACGCAGATGTCTCATCAACTCTTGGAATTAGGATGTACAAAGCAAATTGAGGTCGAATATTTAATTTAGAAACAGACCAAAATAATGCAACATTTTTGTTAAAATAATTTATTGTTCATGTTCAAAATGTTGACCGCGGTTTCTTATACAAGCGCGGGCCCGTCTTCTCACTTCTGTAGTCGTGATTTTTAATTTCATCTCCTGCTTCATGACTTAAAAAGCCGTTTGATTCTTTCTATTAATTCTTCTCTAGTTGAAATTTCAACGTGCGTGTAGACGAGCTCCTTGGCCCGTCCCCAAACGAAAAAATCCACAGGAGTTAAATCGGGTGATCGAGGTGGCCAATGGATGGGCCCGTCGCTGCCAATCCAGCTCTCTGGGAAACAATTATTTAAATGTTCTCTCACGTTTAGGGCGGCCGAAGGTTGATTGGTCCCCACTTCCTGCCTGATAATTTAAATGGAGAAAATTACCTGGAATTCCTTCAAAACTATCTCCCAGAGCTTCTGGACGAGACCGAAATACCAATACTGGCAATGAGAAGACCAATGATTTTTCAACAAGATGGTTGTCCAGCACACTGGACCCTAAACGTGAGAGAACATTTAAATAACTGTTTCCCAGAGAGCTGGATTGACAGAGACGGGCCCATCCCTTGGCCACCTCGATCACCCGATTTAACTCCTGTGGATTTTTCGTTTGGGGACGGGCCAAGGAGCTCGTCTACACGCACGTTGAAATATCAACTAAAGAAGAATTAATAGAAAGAATCAAACGGCTTTTTAAGTCATGAAGCAGGAGATGAAATTAAAAATCACGACTACAGAAGTGAGAAGACGGGCCCGCGCTTGTATAAGAAACCGCGGTCAACATTTTGAACATGAACAATAAATTATTTTAACAAAAATGTTGCATTATTTTGGTCTGTTTCTAAATTAAATATTCGACCTCAATTTGCTTTGTACATCCTAATTCCAAGAGTTGATGAGACATCTGCGTAAATAGTACCTCAAAAGAAAGGGCAATAACCAAGCATGTTTTTAAAAAGGTTTGAACAACTGAGGCTATTTTTCTTATTTTTTTATTATGCCGTAAACAAAACATTTCCTTGATTTTTTAAAGTTTCTTAAACTTGAATATGGCGTAGAATGTTTCTCTGATGACACAGATGCTTGGGAATTATTTTGTTTGAGTAATCACACATTACATAAATAAAAAATAATAACATAACAGCTTTTACCCGACACTATTAACAATTAATTGAAAAAAAATGGATATTATTGTTAAAAATCTTAGAGTTTCAAAAAAAAATACAAGGAACAGACTTCGTCTAAGACAAGTTGAGCTTAATAAGTTCTAAATGGTCTAAGTTATCACCCCCTTCAGGCTTTGCACCCATCTACCAAACACCCTGTATAACGTTAGAGAGTGACATATAACATTTGTTTTTAAACAAATGCAATGCATTTTTTTTGTTTTTTGTTGTTACACAATGTTGTATAACGTTATATAACTGCTGTGTGGGAGCACCTTAAGAATCACAATTAAACGCACAAAAACTTAACATTTATGTTTTCGTCTCAAGTTTTTTGGCTAAAACGTGTGGTACCGGCTGAGAATACAGAAGTTTTTTACTTGAATCCAGCAAGGTCAATGGTGTTGACTGTTGACTCAGCACAGGCCTCTTGTAGTTTCGCGAAGTATTTTGAACTTCCACTCAATAAAACAAGAAAGAATGCAACGTATCTTCAGCTTATTTTCCGAGCCTACTTAGCATAGTTTACCCATCATTTATTTATTTTACACTTCAAGCACAAAGTACTGCGGCGGATTTAATGCTAGTGGCATTTTCATCATCTTCCTACTCTTGTCCCATGGTACTTGGGGTCGACGCAACACTTTTTTTCCGTCCTCGCCTGTCAACTGTCACGTTTTCATCATCATCATCTTCCGGCCCTTGTCCCATTCTACTTGAGGTCTTTTCTTCTTCCATTCTCTCCTGCAAGAGGTCACTGTCACGCTGTCATTTTCGCCTTTTTCTTTCATATTCTTTCCTCACACGTCACACTCAATCCAACTTTTTTTTGGTACTCCTCTGCCTCTTCAGCCATGAACCATGAACATTTATAGTCATCACTCTTTTAGTAACATGCAATTATAATTAAGTTGTAATGGCATGGAAGTCTTTGAATGGACTCCGGACACAGGTTGGCTGAAGCAACGAAAACCTGTTCATAGATGACTCTGCCCTGGAGTCGTGTTGCCCCACAACTTTGGGACACTTGATATCGTGTCATACCTGTCCTGTTGCTTGCACATCACACGAACTGATAGGCTTTACTGAAAGTGCCAATTTCGTCACCAATGGGCTGGCTAAGTTTAAATTGTCATCGATACCCCTAAAAAGAAGGTTATGTTGTAAAGTCCCATGTAATAGAGAACCTATTGCAATAAACAGGGCAGAAATCCTTATTCCGTGCTGCAACAGGTAAATTCCTGATGGAAAACCCCAACTACACTTTGCCCGGCCTGGGAATCGAAACCGGACCCAATTCTCAGCAACAGAGCTTGCGACATACATACATACAACAGGTAGTCAATATTATTACTTACCAACTATTTGTCAATTTTCCTTTTTTTAATTGACTGGTTTATTTCAAGTAATCTTAATTGAAAAGTTTAGTACCAACAGTAATTGGCAAAAATAAATAATGAGGAACACTAGAGAAGTATGGAAGAACAAGACGTCCGCCAACCCCAAATAAATTGGGATAAAGCTGACCGAAAATCCGTCCGAAAGTCTGACAACCCGTCTTATCCGCATTACCCAGTATACTAACTGGGTAGTGGAAGTCTTATAGGCAGTCACTCTATTTAAAATACTAGTAGATAGTATTCAGCTGCATCCGGTTATGCTGGAAGCCGACCCCAACATAATTGGGAAAAGGCTAGGCAGATGAAGGGTGACCTTATCTCGTGTCACTCCTCTGAAGGAATGACTAAAAATGAAATCAAAGAGACTTCGATTTATGTATAACTTTATTCACTACCTTGTGACATTTTTTAGCTTGATCAAAACAAGGCCAGTTGCAATTGAGTCACATTCTGACAAGCTTTGATACATTTTGATTGATTGCCCACTAATGTCCGGTCGCCCTTTCTCGCTCGAAGGTTTGGTGTTGAAAATCTTGGACATGTTGTGACATACAAGTCTGTTCGATGTTGTTTGATAATTTAGGACCGTACTCCACCGAAGCGGGAAAGAGACTAGAGGAGAGATATGTTGTAAACCAGCAATAGAATTTCAAACACTGTTTTAAGCTTCCACGGTTTACAACTAAACTTATACTGGCACTTACGGGATATCTTCCGTGATTGTTCATTATTTTGAGCTCCCGATATTTCGACGCTCCACCATTCCATTTTCCACCCACCCGCATTCTCCTCTCTGCTTAGCACATCTCCGCACAGCTTCGGTGGATACCCCTAGCTTTTACGCATGTCCTCTCCTCTCCGCTTCGCAAATTTCCGCTTTTGTTGAGTCCGGGCCTTATCTAGATGCTTTGTAAGATATATAATTAACATCGTAATAGCTGTACCACCCTAAGGTAAAATATCACTTGCACGTAAAACGACAAGGTTTTTGTTTGTCGAGGTGACAGTTATTTACATAATTTCAACCGTAGTGGCCACTGAACAGCCACAGTTTTTAAAAGTGAGCACTAATGAAGGATTTACAAAATTCATCCATAATCGGGAGGAAAGGATTGTTATTTTGCTGGTGGGGGATTCCCATCGTGCACAGGACTTACTTAAAGGAAAAACCCGTCAACGATGTAGGTGAAAGGCAAAGCCACTAACCCTTTTGGCATGTCGCCTGTAAATTCATAGAATAATTACTTATACTTGCGCAACAAATAGTAACACCATATAACAACAGCACGTCTATGTTCTGCCTAAGGGATAGCAAGAGGATCTATAGTACACTCACAATTAGCCAGTTATGTTTAAGTCCCATCCAATTGGGGGCGAGCCTATTGTCATCAACCGGGCACAAATCCAGACACGGGCTGCTACTGAGAATGAATATACGTAATTACACTGAGCCCGAACCTGGAATCTGGGAATCGAACCCAGGGCCTCACGCATAACAGTATCGCTTTCGCCCACTAGACTAACACGATAGCTAGACAAAAAAATCAAATTATAAAGGGTGTAAAAAGACCCTCAACGAAGTCGAAAGGCACTTGTTCTCACCGTCATGGCGATCATTTTTTTGTTCTAGACCATACCTGGGAACCTTCTAGTTACGGAGATATTGGGGGTCACAGTTCCGACTTTTTCACAAGTTTTTTTTTTAAAATACATGTTTTTAAAATAAGATTTTTACTTTAAACACCTTCACGACCCCCGTACTATTCAATCCATCCATCAGCACTATGTTCTGTCTGAGTGCGTTACATTGAGTCCTACCGTAAAACGTGATTTCTCACCCCAAAAAAAAAAACCGTTTCCCAGCAAATTTTTTTGCGTAAAGTTACTTAGTTTCATGTCCAGAATGCTTGGATGACGGCTTCGTGAAGGGTCCGTTTACACTCTGTATAGTAGCCTTATTACATGAACCCTTATAAATCCTTTTCAAATGCAAGGAAATGTCACCATTCTGAATGAAACACTCACAAACCTTTCTTAGAACGGAATAACTTAAAAATGACTGCCATATACACACTGTTTTAATATGATAATTAAAATTGACCATTAATGAGTAGCTAGAAGGTACGCCTACACGCGTAAAACCGGTATTTTATGTACATAAGGCTTTTTGCTTGGTAATGGCACTGGACAATATTTGCGAAGTATTGCGTCTTATTGATAAATCCTTGGTTTTAAAAGTTTTGTATTGTAATGTTTGGTTCTGTTTAAACCTGTTGTATTGTGTATCATCGTAACCCGTAATTCAACATCAACGTGCATTTCCATAACTATGTTGGAGTTGGCTTCTAGTCTAACCGGATGCAGATGAAAACCAGTATTTTACCTCCACAACGAAAGAAAGAAGAAGTATTTATTAGACTCACACAGGACAAAACAAAAAAAAAAGGTTGAATTCACAATAAAACAAAAAATATATAATAAAGTAAACATAAGAAAAAGATAAAACAAATGAAATTGATCCTGCACGAGGCCAAAAGGATATCTCAGCATGGTGGTGCAAGATTTAAAAAAAAGTCACAGCACTAGTATTCTGATAGGGACATACTACCATAAACACCTTGGTTATCCCTTGGTTATACTGGTTGTCGGCCTTTCGAAAGTCTGACCCGAAGATCTTTGACAGTCGCCCAGTCATTACAGGTGCAGGTAACGACTAGGCGATTGCCAAAGATCTACAAATGGTAGCCGGGACTAACAGCTTCAGTGTATGGTCATCCATATCCTGTATGCGTCGCTTAAACTTGAAGATTTGCTAGACCACGCTGCAATGAAAGAGTCTTTGGTACAAGAAAAAGACGACGATCTAAGAAATCCTCAATCTTATTCTGATTGATTTATTGGTACACTGCACGTTTCCTTGTCTTTTGGCCTCCGTGTCAGTAGAAATGCAGCCTAAGGCTGTGATTTCGTTGTTAGTCAATCAGGCTACTGATTTATTAGATCTGATTTTAACGCCTGACTAGTATTTCGTGGTATCCATGGTATTTATTTGATGAATCAGTCGTTAATTTACGATCTGTTGACGTAGGTACATTGTAAAGTTTACTCATCTTCTACGAAGATATGTGAAAAGAATTTTAAGTGATACGTAAGCTATGAGTTTGTATTCATAAGTAAGAAGTTTACCTACCTACCGTACTAGTTGTTTCTGATGGTTACCGATGACTTAGATTATCTAGAATATCAGAGGCATGGCTGGGGCGTTTGTATCCCAGGTTACTAAGTTGAGAAATATCCGACCCCCTCATCCCCCTTAAACTCAAGGGGCATTTTTATAAAACCATGGTTAAACCTGCTGTCTTGTGTGGATCAGAATGTTGGGCCACGAAAGGGATAAATGAAAGGCGTGTAGCTGAGATGAGAATGCTAAAGAGGATGTGTGGTGTAACGCGAATGTCTTGAGTCTGAATGTGAATGGCTATAAGAGAAGCTCAGGAAGACTGTGTGAAGGATGATATGGCTAGAAAAGAGGTGACTACTGAGATGACGAGTAATAGAGAAGTATGGAAGAAGTAGACATGCTGCGCCGACCCCAACTGAATTGATATAAGGGCAGGAGAATGATGATGTTAGTAAGCTAGAAGGTTTCAGGTGTTTGTTATTGCAGGTTTTTTCTTTCAAAACAATCAAGGAAGCAAGAAACGAAGCACCAAAAGAATCAGCCATTCAGCAATCCATCAGAAACGACAAGAAGTGGATGCTACTGACATATTGATGGTTAAACATTAAACAAGTCGTACGTAGTCGGTCGATTGGTGACCATCCAGTACATGTCGAGATACCTCCGTGATTTACAAATCACGTTAAACCGCTGGTCTCGGCTGAGAAGACCAATAGTCTGACAACCAGTCTTTGGGGGTATCGTAAAACTTAGAACCATCTGTGTTGTGAAGTCAGCAGAGTAGTGACACTTAAAATACTAGAGCTAAAGAAAGCTGATCCCAAAATCGTTGGGAAAGGGCTAGGCAGATATGACATTCAGGAACGATGAGAATGGTGCTGATCCATGCGTCATGTTCGTGAACGGGCGCTGTCAGTTGGGACTGGTCGTCTCTTAGCTGCCACGGTTTATTTTAACTATGTACTTTGTTTTTAAATTGTTGATCTAATCTTTTACTCTGGACGCTCTTCATGTGCACGTCTGTCTACATCGTTCTCACATATATGTATTATCTCAACATGAATGATGTAACCAAGATCTTGTAAAAATGTTTCATTGAAAAGAGTGTCCATGGAGTTTCTTGCCCATTCTTCTCCATAGAGATCTACGCCTTGGAATGGGCAACTACAGTACTTTCATAAGTTATTATGTCTTATGTCTGGGACTGTAGCTTCGCCTTCTTTGTTTTTTTTTTGACATTCAAAAGTGCCTGTAATGGTCTAATTGAAATAAATGCTTTGAGTTTGAGTTTGAGTTTTTGAGGAGAAATTGTTTTAATCTTTGTCAACAGTGGTCGAAACAATACTGTTCAATAGCAAGGTGAATAAGTTTGTCACTTATGGCGCTCACGTACGTCATGGCATTCCCGGCCGCCGTGTGACATAAAAAAACCTTTTATAAATAATTTATTGACTCATTTATTCTACGATTTCTTGTAAAACTTATCTCAGTTGTAAGATTGGAATACCGGAAGTTTTCAAGCTGACATCCGTTAAGAAAACCCACACGGTCAGCGTTGATTTGTATGTAAGGTTTGCCAAACTTCTATTATAATATATATTGTACTGTAACATAAGGCTTGAATTTGTGATCTCATTCCGACGTTTGACAAATAGTTCCGACTTTATAAGCTCGTAGTTTATTAGATCCGGGGCCAGTCGAATGTGGGTTTTAAACTTTTAAAAGCTGGCGGCCCAGACAAAGAGATAAAGATGATAGAAAAGTCAAAGATATATGGTACTGACCGTATAAATGATGTGTGTAAAAAGACCCTTAACTTTTTTCTTCCCGTCATTGCAACCATTTTTTTGTTCTGGACCATGTCTAGGAACCCTTAGTTACGGAGATATTGGAGGTCAAAGTTCCAACATTTCACAAGTTTAAAAAAATACAAGTTTTTAATGTCATAACTTTAATATACCTTAGTGACCCCTGTTGGTACTACTTAAACAATCCATCAGCACAATGTTTTAATTGAGTCATTGAGTCCTACCGTAAAGCGTTGTTTTTTCACTCAATAAAATCGGTTCCGAGCAAATAATGTTTCAGTAGAGTTACTTAGTTTGATGTACAGAATACTTGTTTGGCGGCTTCGTGAAGAGTCCGTTTACACCGTTGATATCGAATCGTTTAGGTATGTCTTGATGTGGAAATACAAAATGCTTTTAAAGCGATAACGGAACGTTGTAGGTGTACCTAATAGTACACCCACATTTCGCCAGTTATGTTTAAGTCCCCTGTAAAAGGGGGCAAGCCTATTGCCATCAACTGGGAACAAATACAGACTCCGTGGATGCTTCTGAGAAATTCTTGATTGAAAAACCAAATAACAATTTGCCCGATCCGGGAATCGAACTCAGTACCTCATGCGCATCAGTTGCGATTGCGACTACTAGACCAACGAGGCAGTCCTACACTTAATTAACTAGTTAGTTAGTTTTGCACTAAGTACTCGGATATTCCATTATCAGTTCAAAATATAATGCAATGCCATTCCCTCGACCCTTAACCTAAATTGCGTATTCTATAATATAATTATTGTGCGTAATACATGAGTAAGTGTATCTACCAAACGCCTTGAGAAATTACGTTAAGTTTTTCCTTCACAAGTACTACCTACTTTAATACATACAATCTACAAGTATGCACTGCTGTCATACCACGTCAATATTTCACTAGAATTTGTACAAGACGCATTTTATATCAAAACAAGTTTTTTTAAATAGCCGGGGATTTTAAAAGAACACGTTTTTAGTAAAATTATATATCCTTTGTGATTACGAAGTCACTCAACTGGTTTCGGTAATAGTTACACGAGTTTGTTTTTATTGATCGTCGGTCGACGGGCTGGTGATGTTGCTAGGGAGATTTTGAGACTGAACTTTCTCATCAGACTCGAAACTTGAGCCATTTATTCCAATAAAGAATAATTTAGTGTGATTGCCAATTTTTAAGAGCGACGACCGAGTGGAATCGGCCAGGACTAATCCATATTCATACTTCCATACCAATATTATAAGTGCAAAAGTAAGTTTGTTTGTTACCTTTTCACGCCTAAACCACAGAACCGATCATCCTGAAACTTTGCATATGCATTGTCAGGTGTACAGAAACGGATATAGGATACCTTTCATCCCGGAAAAAAGTTCTGTTCCCGAGGAAAACTACAATAACGTTCTTATGGGAACAGATGGCGCCACGTGTCTTTCGAATCATGATTGAATTATATTATTACAAGCACAGTACAACCCGAATTGATTGTCAAATTCTAAATTAATGAGAGCGAAGCCGCGGGTAAAAGCTAGTGAGTTATAGGTTTGAACTCAGGCAGACTTTGTGTAAATTATTTCATCACCATCATCATCCACAGCCCGACTTCACCCACTGCTGGCTATAGGCCTCTCTTTGCTTGTGCCAAGCTCCCCGCGAAGGCAACAATGTCGTCTGCCCATCTCGCCGGCATCTGCTCTCAAACCAGTGAAAGAAAACTTCGTGAGGAAACCGGCATATCCTAGAACCAAAAATCCGAAGACATATGACATCCAGCAACCCGTGACAGGTCCTCGTGATTGGTTACGGCCCACTCACAGAGGGAGATTTGAGTTTTACCATCATAAACATAATAGCAATCTACTGCTGGACATACACCTCCCCTCGCACATCCGTCATCTCGATTCTTTACTAACTCTCATACATCTGCATACCAACGACCCTACAAATAACAAAGATCTCGTAAGCAGAAGTTTACGATGATCAATAATGATCAAAAAACCTTTTCTTATGGACCTCTTCTTCTTCAAACTCAGCCACATCGACGGCGTTGTTAGTGGCTTTGGACAAGTCCCTTAAAGTGCAGGTGGAGTTGCACAAACAGCACGTCAGCAATTAGGCCATGGTTTTGGGACGAGACTCGACTGTCACACTCAGCTTTATCGGTATACGCCACCGAACCAAGTTGTACCTGCAGCGGCCTGCACATGACTTCGATTTAGAGTCTTCCATGGCAGTCGGTGACCCGTTGAGAGCTCTGAAATTGACCTTATTTTCACAAAAAATACAAAAATTGGCCCTACGAACCCCAAAAAGGACCACACTAAAAATAAAGGCGGCTTATCAAGTCAAACAGCAGTGGGTAAAGTTGTTTGGATGATGATGATCAAAAATGAAGTCATTTTGGAAATGACGACCTTATCAACAATCTGTACCAGCTAGAGATGTAAAGAACTCGAGTCTTTTGAGTCCTAAATTTTAGGCTCAGCTGACAAATTGCACAGCTCGACTCGTTACAACCACACCCCCAGACTAGAACACTTAAGTCTACATAGAGACTCGAGCGCAACATGGCGCTCAGGTCTTGATTCGAGCTCGAGTCGTTTTACGCGACGAGTCGCGCTCAAGTTCTTTTCCATTTGGAGTTCCTTTATAAATAAACAGAGAATAAAATATAAGTCGGAATAAAAATAATATAGGAAGAATATAATAATAATACATATAGAAGTAAAAATATAATATAGAAGAATATAATATAGGAAGTCGCGGGAAATAGCTTGTGTCAAATAATCTTTCCTATTAAAATAAAAGAGGTAAATATAAGAAAAAATATTTTACTCATCATGAAAAATGATTCTAAACATAAACAAATCACATTAAGTACCTAATCACTTTACTTTACTTTAATTTTTAAATAAATCAACCTTGATACGCTCAAGACTCGATACACTCGAGCTCTTTTTAAGACTCGAGTTCTTTTTGAGACGTGAGCTTGTTTTTAAGACTCGAGCTCTTTTTGAAATACGAGTTCTATTTTGGCGCTCGAGTTTTCGAGAAAGGACTGCAGATCGGCTCGACTCAAGGCTCTGAGTTTTGTTAGTACACCGAGTCTAGTAAAATTGAGCCGAGTCTATCGAATTAAGACTCAAAGACTCGAGTTCTTTACATCTCTAGTACCAGCTTGTATATTCAAAGCATGCGTGATATATTGATCAGTTAGCGGCCATATAATAAGTGATTCAAGCGGCTTACAATGAGGTCAGGGTCTGACCAGATGACCGCTCACAATCTGACTCGAATGTAAAATATTTATACGTTAAACAAAAATCTTAAGGTGCTTCTAAACGGGCAACATTTTTAATGCAATATTGTAGCTACAATGTTGTCAACTATATTCCCAGATCACATAAACATTTTAATGCCCATTATGTTCAAAAAATATATATCCAGGCAATACGTCTGAACTTGTACGGCTCATGTTTATTCTTGTATACGGGCTCCATGAAACAACAATAGAACTGGCCGGACTTATCGCCTTATTTTCGATTCCCATTCGGAGGTCCTGCAACCTGCGCAACACAAAAAATTGCATTGGCTATACCAAAACCTTTTGGCTATATGGCCCGAAAATAATATTTTCATATTTTACACAGCCTCGCCGTAATTGCTGGTAATGTTGCCGGCAACTGTATGTAAACTGTAAAATGTCGCCCGTTTAGAAGCACCTTTAGTAAACTACTGGTTTTTCCTCAAACCGTGGTCAATGTAGTCTGTCTCTTAAATCGATTTATTTGTTGGTTAAATCAAGAGCATTCCAAATCATGGATAGTTTGGAAAATCCAAAGAACAAATGATCAAACAAATAAATGATGGTCAAATGACGCATACTAATTGGTGGTCTACTGATATTACAAAATCTTGCCATGAACCTAACCAGATCATAGTTTACACATGGTAAGTTGCATTCACTATTGACTCAGGAGCGAGGACTTTTCCCGCTTTACCTTTAATCATATGGTGCAACATAGTTGCAATCCCAATAACTTTAATTTTGAAAGGCTCTTTGACTGTTGTATCCAAAGCTTTCTTTGTATAATTTGCAGTGTACCAACACTGCACTGGTACGGTACAGTCAGTAACGAAACTAGATTTAATACTTCAGTTTTCAAATATTTATAAATCAAAGCGCTTTTTGACACTTACTTTATTATTGATATCAAACAATTTTATCCCGTGGTTAACCACAATTCTTTTTAAGCAAAGATAAATATAAAAATCATACATTTGAGAGTATTTTACGCAAAAAAAAAATAGAATTTCATTGATATAATTCGATCTTGAATGCACCGGAACTTTGTTGAAAGTATTATAAAATCCGACCTTACCCTTGCTTCGCTAGCGTCCGGTCACAAACGTGAATCTTCATATTTACAAGGTAAGATGTCTGTGTAATATAGCGATAATGAAGAGCTGGTATTTTTGTTAATCATCGCTGTAATACCCCGAAGGTTTAGATAGTTTGTTAATGATTGTATTTATTGTTATTCATACACACATAATAGCACGCCTCTAATTCCCCAAGGGTAAGGCAAAGGTGTACCTAACAGTACACCCGCATTTCGCCACTTGTGATTTTTTAAGTCCTATAAAAGGTGTAAAAAGACCCTTAACGAAGCCGAAAGGCACTTGTTCTCCTCGTCATTGCGATCATTTTTTTGTTCTAGACCATACCTGGGAATCTTCTAGTTAATGAGATATTGGGGGTCAAAGTTCCAACTTTTTCACAAGTTTTTTTTGAAATACATGTTTTTAATGTAAGATGTTTACTTTAAACACCTCCACGACCCCGTTACTATTCAATTCACCCCAAAAAAAGTCGTTTCCCAGGAATGTTTTTTGCGTAAAGTTACTTAGTTTGATGTACATAATGCTTAGTTGACGGCTTCGTGAAGGGTCCATTTACACCCTGTATAGTAGAGGTGGAGCCTAATATAGCCATCAGGCAATAGAGCCATAATATAGGTATCAAATATTATTATTTAGGGGTATAATTTGTCCAATTTTAATTTTTCGGGATTTAAATTGTCTAAATGAGTAAAACAATCCACTGATTTTCCCAGGATGAATGCAACCAATCTTGTTGGTCGAGTGATCGCAAGCGCGACTGCTGAGCGTGAGGTCCTGGGTTCGATTCCCGGGTGGGGCAAAGTGTTATTGAATTTTCCAGCAGGAATTTCTCAGTAGCGGCAACCGAGTCTGGATTGCAAAAGGTTGATGGCAAAAGGCTCGCACCCTTTTACATGGGACTTAAACATAACTGGTGAATTGTGGGTGTGCTGTTCACATCTGCCTATCCCTTTGGGGATTACAGGCGTGATGTTATGAACGCAACTAAATGGAAGTTCATACGACTCTCGCAGTTGTTACTTAGCCATGAACTAATCTTACTAAGCACATGCTGAAGATAAGTAATAAGATAAAAATATATTTTTCTTAAAAACCAGTTTCTTCTACAACACAATCATCTGCAAGTTTTTGACATAACCTTCAAATCTTCAATAAAACACAGTGTGGTATAAACATAGTATTTATTTTCCTTACAGGCTAACTATTTAAACACGTTATGGCTCGCAATGGTCATTTACTTCAACTCCAACGTTTATATATTATTTACACATTTATATAGTACATAGTATTTGTATTGTGTCCACGTTTTTATGACTTCTTGATGGATTGGAACGATTTATGTGTAGACAGGAAATTGTCTTTGTATATACACCGTGACTTTTTAGTCGTCTTACAAAGGTGGTCCACTCAATGTGTCCGCAGTAGGTACAAAGAAAAATAAATAAAGATTTAAAAAAAAAATGAAACATCCTGTTAATGATGTTTACGTGTCAAACGGGAGAACAGCTACCCAGCGCTCGAGTAGAGTAGATCATCGCTCGCAACAGGGTGTTTTAACTACGTCATGCGTCATAATACTGAAAAATGTTTTTATTTTTAAATTATTAAAATCTCATAAATACCATTTTTTTTTTAATGAATTTTTAGTAGTCATTGGATACATGAAGTGGGCTGCTGTTGTAAGACGATTACAAAGTCACGGTGTATAGACTCAAATAATAGATTAAAAATAAGGTCTCCCGCAATACGGGGTGGAAGCGACACTGACACACAAACGGTCACCATGATTTGACATGATTCTGAATCCCCCCTCAAAAAAATTTTTCATCGGTTATTTTAAAAATAATCTACCGTTCCATTTTGACCATGTAGGTATTGCACTTTTGTAGGACATACCAGATTAAAAAAAAATACTGATGAAGTTTTATCTATGTGGAGGAGGTTCAGAATGGTGAACCTAATATGTGGTAAGCGTTTGCGCATCGGTGTCCCTTCCACCCTGTATAATATGTAGAACATTATTAAACATGGTGGCCTTTATTTTTTCACTACTGTCTTTCCATATGTGCCAATACATGTGAGATTTCTTTCAGTTATGATTGTAATTTTCTTTTTCTTCTGGAATGCCATGAAACGTAAACAACTATACAAAAATAAACACATTTGAAGACATCGTAAGAAGTGTGGATTGCACTGAAGTTCATTTCGTATGACTGTCACATGCACGAAGGCAATTAATAAATAATGTAAATTTTAATAAAATATCTTCGTTTGATGCAAATTGTTTAGTTGTGCAATCGATGGCGTGTTAATGAAAATAACATATTTATGTAGTTACATACAACATAACTTAAGTATCTGCATAATAAAGACATAACTATTTGTTTGATATTTAATTGACATGTAGGACTAGCCATTTATTAGTAGGTACTTATTATGTGGTCATTTAATAAGAACCAATCTCAACAATAAACAAAAAACCAAGGTGACGGTCGACCACAGTTCAACTTTATCACATTGGGCATAAAGGTGAAAACTGGCAGACCGACAGTGAACTCGATAGTACATTAAAGTCATGAATGTGAGTTTTGAACGTCAACTTTAGTTTATTAAACCATCACGGCTTTATTCGTAACTGCATGATGTTCATCAATTTCGAACACCATAACATCATCTAAATAGACAACGATTTGATTTATAAACCACCCAAGAGACATTCAATCTTGTTAGGACGTAATAATAATCCACAATATATATGATTTATGTACGAGAACCATTATGTATTAACATAAACACATAGTACTCATTCCAAGTGATTGATGAGTACTTGATGATAGCCAGACAAAAGATCCATGCAACGACTTTTTTACTACTTTGTGTAGATTTGAAAATAAAAATGATCTGTTAGTGCAACCCACTTTTTAAGACCAATTGATAGATATAATGACTACAAGGCATATTATGGCTTTACTTATTCTTAACTACTAACCTAAATATTTACAATATTATATAAATTAGTTTTATATTTGGTGGAATGTATTTTGTACACTCTGTGTCAGTTTTGTTTAGTTCCTTTTGGGGAACAAAGGATTATTACGCCTTCATCCTTCATAAGGATTACTTTTAAGACCTTCAAGTGGGACTAGGAGGCTTTCAAGTTCCACTTCAAGGTCTTAAAAACATTATGTAGTTATATGTTCATATTCCGTTATCAAAAATCTTTTATAGTAGATGAATCAAGATTTTTCGCAAATTATCATTAAAATGTTAGAGGTAAATGATTTACTTGACTTGTTAGTTTTGATGCAATTTTGAGTTTTGGAAACCAACAGTAAACTGGGCTTTGTTATCAACTTATCAAATAAACTAATTCTGTCACTTATTATATTCGTGGTTACAGGTATTTCAATGACTTGTCTGAGTTTAACTAAGTATTTGTATTTTAGCAATTATCAAGGCCTTTAATTTAATTTAAAGTGTATTTGTTTTTTGCCACAACTTTTTACAATCTCTTGTGAAGCGACTTCAGTGTTGCTTTGACCCAGACGACATCATTGTCGTCAGTCCCTTCAAACAACTCCCTCAATTTGATATCACAGTCAATAACTGGATTGAATAAGTTATTTGCTTTTCGTCTCATAGTCGTCATCTTCTACCCTTTTCCCAAGTCACTTTTTTTTTCTTCTTTATTTGCCTGTCTTCTATCGCCGTAGGAGCTATTGATCAGTTGGAGTGATTCCTGGCTGGGTGCGGCGTGTGCGAGGAGTGCGCGGAGTGCGGGGGGAGGTGCGCATGCGCGGGGTGCGGCGGGTGGTGCGGGGGGTGCAGCGCGGGGTTGGCCACGGCGATGATGCTGTCTCCTCGCGCCGCTACCACTTGGGGACGGGACTCGTCGGCATCCTGAAATTAGGGAAATGTAATGATATTCCTGATTGGTGATTTAATATACAATAAATAATTATTAATTAAATAAGATTTGATTTAATTAATTATTTAAGATGCATGTTTTTGAAAATCTACAAAGAGTTTTTAATATACTACTTTGACTTGATCCCCAAAATGACAAGCAGCAGGATATTTATTAGAAATGAGAAGATATTAAAAAATATAAATTTTAAAAGGTAAATTTTAGCTACACTAATTCCAATTCCGGAAGCAAGAATGATTACTGATTGGAAACGGTGCTCACCGGTGGCGGAGTACTAGTACTGGAATATGAACATCTGGAGTCAGCGTCATCGCTCTCAGCTTTTACGCCCCACCAGCTGGAAACAAAGGAAATAATATTTTAAACTTTTAAATAACTTACAATTATAACACTTTACTTCTTCTAAGTTAAAATAACACTATTGTGATTTATTGAAAATATGCAGCAGTGTTGGTATCGGAATAGAATCTCGATGACGCTGGTAAAGAAGCGCGGAGAATAAGCACAAATATAGAGCGTCTACGCTGCGAACACACGGCAACCAATCAAGCTATGCAAAACCAGTATAAGCGAATCTGTCATTGTACGGGTAATCTAAACAAAGCGAGGCCTGTTGGCCAGTTGTGAGGAGAAATGTTTAGCTTGATATGTCACCGTGTGTACTATCAGACTTGACTTTGACGGCGCGGTTGGCGCAGTGGCTGAGCGATTGACTGCTGCGCTGCGTGTCGCGGGTTCGATTCCCGCACGGATCAAATATTTGTATGGCCTACAGGTAGTTGTTCCGGGTCTGGCTGTTTGTGTATGTGAGTTTAAATGTTTGTAAACGCACCCACGATACAGGAGAAATTCCTAGAGTGAGGCAACGTTTTTAAAAAAAAAAAAAAAAAAAAGACTGTATGATTGATGATGCTAATAATGAAGAAGGTAATAAGATGCGATCAGGCGATACAAGATTTGGTTTTTATTGGACCATTTAAAATACTGATTATACAGAAGAAAGACTATCTTGTAAAAGGAACAATTCTAGTTAGAAATATAAGATACCTATTGGAATTGCTTCTGGCCGCGTCAGGACTTGCTCGGATACCGTTGCCTTCGTCGCCTTCCTACATATAACAACAAAACATTTTATTACAATTATGTTAACATTATGATGTTGTTAATTAGACTCTTTCTTTGTGACGTGCTGTTTCTAATAACTGTATTTTAAGTGAAACTATCTTATACTTATCTTTTTTTGTCTGATTTTATATTAAATAATATTTTTGTGACTGCTCAAAACAGTTAACTCAGAAGAATATTTAAATAGAAGTTATAAGCACCAAAAAAAAATGTTAACACACCGTGCAAACTTAAAATGTTAAATATTGAATTTTCTACTCACCGGATCAGTATTTTGCCAAAACCATTCTAAAACAAAATGTACTACAGTGCATACCATATTAAAAGAGTTAGAACAGGCGTTTGATTGAGTCATGCTTACCTTTAACTATAAAAATGCAAATAAAAAGTAAATGCAAGTACAAATAACATTTTGAATGTATCAAATAACATATATAATTTCATATAATACCGAAAAATAGAAGAGATTATGAGCAAATTTGTTAAAAACTGCCGTAAGTTTTTGGAGTACCCCAGGGACTCTTTTGGCTCTTTACTTGTATGCCATATTTTTTGCTCTGAATTTCTTATAGAAACTGATAACATGAGTTATCTTATTCTAATTAGAATCAAGTTTAGTCCTTAAACCGAACATTCCAGTTAGTAACAATTTCCATTTTAGAATGTTATTGTTTATGCGATATTAGACCGTGGATTATGGAATCTTTTGATTTGAAATGGACACATCGTCACTAATAACGCTATTATTACTTACAACAAAAAAGGAATTTTCCTAAACCAAACCACAAGATTCACTTTTGATTGAGATGAAGAAAAAGTTCAAAAAGATGTGAAAAAGTTTCACTTGAATATTATTATTTAGGTAGTTTAATAGTAGTTTTTTTATAGGAGTTAAAAATTAAGCCTCCAATAAGTATAATAAGTTTATCCTACCTGGTGTACAGTTTATACCCAAGATACCGAAAGGCAAGTAGCAAGAACCTATCAGTATACGGATTCCATCGTCTATCTTGTCATAAAGATTCCACAACCCACGTCTCCCGACCGTCCCATCTACTTATATCCTCTCGTGTTAGTGCCAGTCAGTGGCTATATCCCCTATGTTAGTGACTGTGGCTATAGCCCCTAGTGTTAGTCGGTGAGGTCTACAGTAGGGGGCGCCACCTGTCGCGGTCGCTTCGCAGGCGTCTCGTCCTCGTCACGGTCGCGCTCCTCGCCTGTTGCCGCTGTCGGTAAGAGGCTGGAAAGGAAAAGAAGAAATGTGGTTAGACGATATAGCGATACATGGGGTACTTGAGATGACGACTAATTGAGAAGTATTGAAACAGACATGCTGGGTCAACTCCAAATAAATTGGTATAAGGGCAGATTTAGAGAATGATGAAAGTAGGTTTTAACAAAGGCATTTTTAATATGATAATGGTAGACGGGGCAAAACAAACAACATCGTAATCTAATTGTAATGAGCAACTACGACAACACACCGGTAAAAGTGAAAATAACATCATTTTACTGAGATATATTATTGGATCATAGGTTTTCTATAAAAAGCCTTCTTCCAGCCTCAGCACGGCATCTTAAATCTCTTTTGGTTTTGTAAGTAAAAGCACTCGTAGGTAACATGGACAGGATGATACGGTTGAACAAAATTGAAATTGATACTGGTTTATTTTCTCTTTACTAACTAGAAAATTTCAAATTTTGCTGGCTTTGATATCTCTCAGGATCAGTAGCCATGTTTCTAACTTTGGAAACCACAGAAGTGGCAAAATATGGAACTGTTTGGCTTTCAGTTATTGTAATAACGAAATCTTGGAATGCCACTTTAATCTATAACTGAAGACAATCCTGAAGACGTTTTAATGTGAATCTACACTATCAAGAAGAGGAAAATTATGTAATTGAGTTCCGACTTGATGACTATTAATTATTTTACGAAGCAGGAACATGTGATGCTTTTAATCGTTCTCTAACGCGTTATTATTTTCATGTTAAGAATACTAATCGACGCGCGACGCAGACAGACCAGAATGTATTTATACAATTATCTCACGTATATCCTCTGTGTTCTTGAGTATGTCTTATCATTAGATTTTTGTATATTTTATTTATTTATTAAATTATGCACAAGTAAAAAACTGTACAAAGGCGGACTTAATGCCTTGGGCAAGCTATATTTTATTAAATAGGTCAACATTATTTCAATCCTTTTGAAATTCATTAGTCACATACACAAAATAGTAACGATTAAAATTTTGTACACGTTCCCATTTGCAGAATCTGATCATCAAATATATTATAATAAGGAAAACCACAGATAAACGTACATAATGTAAATAATTGACTACTGCAGTTGCATTTTGAAATATTTATCCAACACAGCAACTTTGCATTTGGTTACTCACCCATCGAAACAATTCATGACTCAATAAAAAGCCTCCTTTTATAGCACGATGTGAAACAAAACACAGATATAAACAATAATTTTACCTAGTAGATAATTACGTGAAAAAAGTCGATATACCTTAAGGTGAGTATAGACTACAACATTTACTTGTAACAGAACAACGAGCCGCTCTATGATATGTTCTAGTGTATCATCCTTTTACGAACTAAACGTCGAGCACGCTCGCCTCTTTGTTACAAACCAACGAGCGTATTGGTGTAACATTTCGTCGAGCGTATTGGTGTAACATTTCGTCGAGCCACGAACAAACGAAGAATGAACGCAAGGTACAACGAAATGTTGGTAAATGCACACTCGCTGTGAGCATTTACCCGTAACATAACGCCGAGCATTCGCAGGAACGTTACATTACATGGAAATGCTTTGGGAACTGAGCTTTTGCCTGTATTGTACCATTCGTAAGAACGTTACATTACACAGAAATGCTCCAGAAAATGTTGTAGTCTATACTCACCTTTATTCTGGCTATGGTATAAATAACACCTAATAAACGACCGCACGAAACACTTAACTTTTGAAAGTGATTTTCTCCTACTGTCATCATCATCTGCCTAGCCTTTTCCCAACTATATTGGGGTCGGTTTCCATTCTAACCGGATGCAGTTGAAAACCAGTATTTTACATGGGGCGACTGCCTATCTGACCTCCAAAACCCAGTTAGTACTGGGTAAAGAAAGAAAGAAAGAAAGAAAATACATTTATTTGGCACATGCCACAAGTGCACACAATATAAAACAAAAATAATACAAGACAAAAAATAAAAACTTAAAACTAAACAAACAAAACAAAAAAATGAACACTGTGTGCCTCACGGCTGCGCCAAATAGGCCCAGGATACCCCTTGGTAAGACTGGTTGTCAGACTTTTTGGGCCACTGACTACCTAACGACAGTAACGACTGTCAAAGATCTACAAATGACAGCCGGGACCAACGGCTTAACGTGCTTTCCGAGGCACGGAGGAAACTCGGTATGTAATGGGTGGTCACCCATCCACAGACCAACCTAGGCAAGCACGGCTTAACCTAAATATCGACCCGAGTGGCTGTTATTATTTTTCCACGAGCTCCCCTTCCTGTCTTGGTTGTTATTTAATGTTGTTAAGAACTTTGATTCTATGAAATAGGTCTTATCGCAAAATTGCAATCGTTATAGATGTAAGTGACCTCCTGTTATCTACACCTCTGTCAATTAGTATTTTGTCTTCATTCACTCTATTATAATTCTCGGACCAATATTCCAGACTCACCCGTGCTTGGAGTAGTGCAAGCCGGCCCTCCTGACCAGCTGCCTCGCTAGAGGGAACAGCTCGTCCCTCCGCGTCAGGAGTGCCGGCACACAGCGGCAGATCTGGGCTGCTGCTTCGTTTACCATCACCTAGGGTTTGAAGAGAGAAGGCGTTATTATGTGGGGATTTAAAAATATTTAAAGCATTTATTACAAACTAGCTTCTGCCCGCGACTTCGTACGCGGATCCTGTTGCTTATGTCAGCGACAACGGGGTCGTCAAAATCGAAGATCTGAAACGTCTGATGTCGAATTCTAAGAGCCCGGGGACGGGAAAACAACGTGATGCGCGAGACGATTCGAGACGTTCCATGTCTTTCATTCTTGTAAGTCAGAAGTCGATGCGTAGATACGCTTGGAACTCAAGCGCAATTCTCTATCCGTGAACGTCTCCGATTCGCGAGACAATGCGTGACGTTCACGATCAGCGGTCAGTCGCGCATCACGTTCCGCACTTTTCTCGAGAGACCTGGATGTAGATGCGTAAATACGCTGAGAAAGCAGGCGTGCTTCGCGATCTGAAGAGGTTTCCACGGAGCGAGTTGCAGCCTGATGTTCTCGAACAGCATCAAGTCTTTCCTGACGTTCTTCGGTAGATTCTTGGGATCTTATGATCCTCAATCTTTTAGCTCCTTTGGAACATTGGGAAATATTTGACCTCTTTCTAGGCATGGTTATAGTTTTATTGTGAAGATACCTGATCAATTAAAATCTAAGTGACTGCTCCCCTGCTTTACCGGGTAGGCTACCGTGTCACGAAGATGAGTGGAAAAGGAAATGAAACACTCAAATAACATAAGCCCGAAGGCATATTTATTCGATAAAATAAAAAAATAAATGGTAGTTTTGTCCAGTAGAGTCAAATTTTCAATGATATACCGTCGTCATCGAAAATCAGTCCTAAACTGTTACCGCCTTCACCGCGTGAAGGTACTCCCAGCTTATGTTATTTTATAATTATACAGTGAAATTAGTGATAGCTTTGATTTCCACATCAGATGTTTCTGATCTTCGATTTTTATAAGTCAACAGGAAATGCTCATCAGACCGAACGACTTTTGCTAAGACGTCATTCCTATATGTGTTATGGTGTAGCTGGGCTCTTGGAGTTCCACAACAGGTGTTCCAGATCTTCGATTTTATAAGTCAACAGAGAGTGCTCATCAGATTGAACAATTTTTGCTAAGACGTCATTTCTATATGTGTTATGCTGTAGCTGGGCTCTTGGAGTTCCACAATAGGTGTTCCAGAACTTCGATTTTTATAAATCAACAAAGAGTGCCCATCAGATTGAACAATTTTTGCTAAGAAGTCATTCCTATATGTGTTATGGTGTAGCTGGGCTCTTGGAGTTCCACAACAGGTGTTCCAGATCTTCGATTTTTATAAACCAACAGAGAGTGGTCATCAGATTGAACAATTTTTGCCAAGACGTCATTCCTATATATGTTATAGTGTAGCTGGACTCTTGGAGTTCCACATCAGGTGTTCCAGATCTTCAAATTTATTCTCTCAGCAGAAAATGCTCATCACGTGGAACAATTTTTGCTATGGTGCCATTTTTGTATCTCTTATAGTTTAGCTATTCTATTGCGGTTCTGCATCAGGTGTTCAAGTTTCCAAGATAAATTATAGCCTATATGTTGCCCAGACTTAATACCTATACAACAAAAAAAATCTTTCAAATCCGTCTAGTAGTTCCGAAGATTAGCGTGTACAAACAAACAGACAAACAGACAAACAGACAAACAGATAAACAGACAAACAGACAGATTTTTTTTTTTGGATTCGTGCTCTATTACTGTTTCTAAACCCCCCTAATTTTTTTTTTTTTAAATATATTCAATGTACAGACACAGTTTTTTTACTGTCTTATTATATGTATAGATAGACCAGTAACAAGCAATTTTTATTCATATTTAATTTTATAACATCATGATTTGTCTGTACCTATTTTCAAACGGTTACTGAGGAGTCGCATGTAATAGAGAGTGATTCTAATGCCCTCAATTAGGCACAAGTTCAGACTCCATCCATCCAGTTCAGAATCCATTTTTTTATAAGATACAGAAAAATAACGACTTAGGTTAGTTAGGCTTATATTAAAATCGTAATAAAATTCTGGTCGATTTTGAGCCTAAAAACAGAATTTAATTAGGCATGAAACTAAAAGATGCCGGTACTGTGGCTTTGGATCGGGTCGATGATAATATTGAGAAATAAGTAATATAATAATCGATCAATGAAGATACTGACCTCATGTAGCGTCAACGGCTTCTCAGGCTTCCTCTTACAGTCAAACCTCCCATATATCGCCGCGTACTTCCTGATCTCCTCCATGCGCCTCGGATCTGACTCCGGCATCATCATTACCAGCTCCAGGTCCTTACACATCTTCTTCTTAGTGTTCTGCGGCTTCGGCTCCAGCTGGGGCAAATGTTTGCTCAACTTCTCAGCCGCCGCCGCCAACTTTTGTACATGAACATCTAAGAGAACAGGTGTCAACTGAACTGGTGATGTGACGGAACTCGGACTGGATCCAGCTGATGCAGGAGGACAGGCACTTTGTGGAGAGAAGGATCTAGAAGCGGTGGAAGTAACAGGGGCTGCTGGCGCAGGGGACGGCGGTAAGACTATTTTAGCGAAAGTATTCGCTTGGTGAACAGGACTGGCGTTGGGAGCTGAGGCAGTGGAGCCACAACTGTTGTCAGGGGCACCGGGAGACGGACTATACATTGGTCTAGAACTTTCTGGAGAGGCGACCGTCCTTGGTAAGACGTTAGGGATAGACGGAGGCATGTTGAGGAGTCTTTGGTTGCATTGGATGAAAGGATTCTCGGAGGGGCAGAGGTTAGGAACGATCGGTATTTGGAAGAGGGCGGGGTTGTTGACCCACTCTTGGAGGGCTTTCTGTAGACGTCTGACGTGGAGAGGCTTGGAAGCCATGCCCACTAGGGCCATAATTTCCAAGAATTCTTCCTCTCCAGCGTCGCAGAGCTGTTGTACATCGTCTCCACCTGGAATTGGAAAATAGAAGCTAAAAAACAATGTAAGTTTCCGTAAATAAATGCAACACTTACAAAAAACTTATGAATGTAGCTTTGCGTATGACTCATAAGCAAACAAAAGGAACTCGGCAAGTCATTATTTAAAAAACTCGATCCAAGAAAGCACGAGAAGAATATTTATTTCGCAGAGTCCAAAAAAACAGACTCCGATAATCAGTTCTTTACATTCACATGACAGAAAAAACTGGACCATTGTTGCAAGCAGATAGATTAGTCCCATAAACATTAATATGCAAGACTTTCTTGCGGAGTTGTGGTACCAGTTCATTTCGCTATGATTGTTCGTAACAAAAACGTGAGATACCGTAAAAAAATAAGAGCTCACACACCAGTTTTAATTTAGGCAAATATGCAAATACCTACGTGACCATTTTGCAAAGGGGCGCCGAGAAAAAAAACAAAAGGATAAGGCTGACTGGCCGAACCCTTCCTTAGCTCGAGTAATTAAAAAAGTAAAAGATTAAAAAAGTAATTTGCATGTCGACGCTGAGCGCGCGTTTTTTAGCAATATGGAGATTCTGTTGAGATTTTTTACGTCTTTTTCTTTATTTCGTTATGAGAAAGTGTTTTTTCTTGTGTTCCTATGATCTTGGGTTTGGTATGGAGGGACATGTTATTATCTTTTGATAGTTTTTTTTTGTTTTATTTTATAATTTCTGTAGATTATCTGATGTTGGATTATTTATGAGGACATTATTGTTTTACATTTCGATTAAATAGCATCTTAAAAGTATTCCGCAATATTTTTTCTGAACATTTTTTAAACACTCATTTAACATTTTTGGAAATTGTGAAAATGAAAATTACTTAATAAAATCTATAGGTACCTAAGCAAAATTGACGAAAATGGTCTTTTGAGATTAAGAGCCATACAATTTTGATTTTACCTTCCTCATCTACCAACATTTATCTATCCCGGTAAATAAGTCATTATGTAACCCATTCATCAAGACTTGAGCGCAATATTTATTTCCCAATCTTATGACCTTTTGAATCTTGCGAATAAGTGTGAAATGGTTTTGATCTTATTATATCTTTTGAGCTTATTCTTTAATGATTCGGAAATAAAAGTGGATTAACTACCAAAGTGTAGCACCGCTCGAACCGTCTCCTTTTGCCGGGACACCGTATTCGAGACTTTTAACGACGTAGATAAAAGAAATAAGTTTAGAAAAGCTAGCTATCGTTTCATCGCAAGAATGAATACCAACCCATCTCCAGCAGCGTGTCGTAGTAAGCCAACAAGCTGGCTCGCTGCATCACCCTGTACAGTTGCAGCTCTGCCTCGTTCGCCGGAGCTGACGTCACCACCACTGGAATTAACAATAATATTATAAGACTGTTGTCATAGACAACATTGGCGGTCTTTTGTTTGAATAGTTTACTATTTGAATATGGCGTCTAGTTTGACTTGTGCAAATATTCTAGAAGTGTTAAAAACGTTGTAGTACAACGAATAAGTTACGCAATTCATTTGTAATATTGTGAAAAAAAAATGTAGTTAGTTTAGCTGTTGAAAAACAATAATTTTGAGCAAAGGACTTTGCCTATTTATTGTAAAACCGAGATACTTAATAAAATGAAATAAACGGTTGGTTAATAGTTTTAAAAGTATAAGATAGACTGCCAGTAGGCTTATCAATGAAACTGTCTTCAAAGTTGGTACCTATTTCCTTTCGAAACCGATAAAAAACACGAAAAACAAAACCAAAAATGTTCTAGAAAATAAAGCCTGATCATTTGCGTGTTCCAAACAATTTGAACAGTCAGAAATCGCGTGAGGAGACGCGCATATAAAAAATAACCCCTTTTAATACAACCCCTGCCATTACCGAAAAGAATAGAAACGAACGACCGTTAGCGGAATAAAAATAAATGAATAAGTTTTACATAAAGACTCCTTTGTTAGCAGACGGGTTAACCAATGCAATGTGTGCGCGGGAAAAATATCGATCAGGGTTGCTACGAAAAAAATGTTGACACCCCTACTAGTGCACTATTGGGTTTTGTGAATAAAAAAAAATGTGGGGTGGTTAGACTCCACCCCGGGTCGCAGGTAAAAAAAATTATGTGCTACCAAAAAAATGGTTGAAAAAAATTTTTGGGTTGCCGTTAAATACGTTTATATATTCGTTTATGTAATACCTAGACACAATGCGTGAGTTAGATACTTTGATTTAAGTGTTATTTTTAACTCTTAACAACTTCCTTATTATTATTTCATGATATACAACTGCCTAACTAGGTTTTAACTAACTGTATTTTAATATTAAACCCGGCTAAGTATTTGTGTTTACCTTCTACATTTTTAGGTCTTTGATATACGAAGTTATTGATAAACAAAGATTGGCAAAACACGGACGTATTTCAATAAGTACTTACAAAACAAGAATCATCATATTTCATCATTAATGTTAGTAATTAGAATGACTTAATTACTTTAATTCATAATACCATTATGTACAACAAACTCTGTTGATAAGTACAAAAAGAAATACTGTAAGAAAGTCAACGATAAATCAATTTATTCAAACCAAAAAACAATATTCCATATTCAAAGTTTTTTGTTTCTAGTAGACAAAACAAAAAAAAAGTTCACATGAAAAGTATGAGAACTCATTTCTTCAAAACTTAACCCTATCTCTTCCGACGCACTTTTTTAGCGGTAAAAAAAAGTATTTCTCACTCATCCGATGTCCAAAAAACACATTAACATAATCTTTTTGAGTAAAAAAATCGCCACAGTAGTATGCAAATTTCAATTTGATTCAGCGAAGGGGTAGCTGCGACCACAGTGCGTACTTTTGTTTTTTTTTTTCTCTTTTAAAAAGTGGTCACGTAGACATTTGCATACATGTATGTATTACAAGTTAATTTTATGCATCTCTCACGATGTCTTGGCGTTTTTTGCTGATTAGTAAAAAGTTTTTTCTTGTCTCCAGTTTGTTAGTGCACCTTTGTTTAATTAGCGTGCGGTACTCATTCGTGAGAAGATATGGAAAGTATTTTTTTATATTACTCGTACTTTTTGCTGATTTGTTTTTTTTTGTTTTTAATATTTATTTTTAGTGGCTATTTTGTACCTACCATTACTTATGCTGTCTTGGTTTTGGTATGTATTTATGAATTTGGATTTATTGAAATTTCAAGTATTTTACTGGAAAATGTATCACTATAGGTGGAAAATGTATAACATTTCATACATATAATTTAGGATTTAATTAATTAAATTAAATATTTGTTTACTTATGGCAACTACTTAGGCACAATCGTTGGTAACATTGTTCTTAAAAACTGTTGTTAGTAAGAAACACAGAAACAAAAACAAAAAGTAATTTGTGTTTTTAAGCTCTGAACAACTTTATGGACAAAGTTATTTTAAATTAATTAGAGTTGTTCTGCTCTCGCTTAATTGAAACATTCTGCTATGAAGAAACTTAACAAAAAACGCCAAGGCAAATCAACACAGCCTGTGAATTTGCATATTGAAATGGTAGCAGGCCGTTCATTTTATCAAATCGTTGATCATTAAGAGCATGTAAATAGAGTCGAGTAGAGGAAAAGGTGGGTCGGAATGGGCATGACTGAGGAAAGCTGGTACTCCGACTAGTTGTAGGGGTTGGTTTTTTTTGTAGATCACAGCCATAATAGTGTGTAGATATAGATATTGCCTAGGAGATGGTAAGGAAATTATTGATTTTTTTAAACCCAGGCGACGAGCTTATTTCTTACTAGCTTTTGCTCGCAGCTTCGCTCGCGTTAATTTAGAATTTGACAATCAATTCGGGTTGTACTCTGCTTTTAATAATATAATTCCATCATGATTTGAAAGACACGCAGCGCCATCTATTGTCATAAGAACGTTATTGTTGTTTTCCTCGGGAACAGTACTTTTTTCGGGATGAAAGGTACATTATGTCCGTTTTTGTCCTGACATGTACACGTATATGCAAAATTTCAGGATGATCGGTTCAGTGGTTTAGGCGTGAAAAGGTAACAAACAAACTTACTTTTGCATTTATAATATTAGTAAGGATTTAACTATTGTGAGAAGTATCCTTCTTTAGAATATTAATTAAATTAAATACTCGGACAAAAAGCTTGGAGAAAACAATCAATAAAACTAGAAATGAATCTAACCTAGTATAAACAACCTAATTATTGAGCCTCTTTATTTACGACGAGACAGGTTCCCACAAAAATCCAAATTAATATCAAATGACATAATAACTGGTAATAAACTAACTCCCTCTAGAAAAACACAAATATTAGCATAACAAACAACTTCCTATCTAATTACCTACTCGGTTACCGCAACATACACGTGCATCTCGCACCGTGCGAAAATAACAACTAATTCCTCAATACGGTAATTAGCTTGTGAGGGTTAAATCCAAAGGAATCGAAAAAAAAGTTGATCCTTTATCTACGTTGTGCTCGCGCATAATTTGAACGCATCTTTATTTTGACGGCACGATTGTCTTTGCTTATTTGGCGCGTCTTTTTTGTTTGTAACCATGATGTAACGAGTCATATTATTATTTACAGACTCAAATCTAAAAATAATTGATTTAGACAAAAAAATATTATCATTAGAATAAAAAAAAGAAAATACAGTAACCTACCTATTGGAAAATATTGATGATTTGTTTCAAAGTAAGCTCTTTATTATCTATGTGGTTCATTTCTTTGGGGCCATTAGAGGTCTTAATGGTTGCTATGAGCTTAAACAAATCATCAATACATGATAAAAACCATTCACAAAGCTCACACATCTCACAAAGCGTCTTCACATTATCATGCATAAGATTAACGGATAAACAAAAACAGTCTATTGTCAAGAATTTGAATAAGCCACACAAAAAGAGATTCGCTATGAAAAGGCGCTAATGACAGTCGAAGACAAAATGGCGGGGTGTGCTTACGCATGCCATTAGATTCTTTTTAGCACTTGCATGGTGATTGATATGCGTAATATTGTGCTGATTTATGAATATTTATGCGGTATTGTACAGGTTGGGTTCATGAGGTAGGTTTTTTTTTTAATTTTCGATTTTTTTCTGTTGGTAAATTCCGTGCGAATTTTGGGCTTGCGTCTGTCTGTGCATCTTGTTAAAAGTTTAATAATTGTTTTTTTTCATGGTCATATAAAAAATATTAAGGACCAACGTATGATCACCCCAATACGAATTTAAGACATCAGATTAATAGTATATTTTGAATAGTATAATTGCCAATCTAACGATTTACGCAAAAATGAAAATAAAAACAAAATACCAGGTTTTAATCATTTCTCTTAATCTGATTAATTGAGGTAAACTAATTACATTTAATCGTGCATAGGTGAGGCAGAGAGTAGTGTCTCAATCTGTAGGAGTTTTAGTCTTTACAAATAGGTATTCGTCGAAGTATGTTGGTGTAATGTTACGTTTTTGCTGCCATGTAACCAAAGATGAACTGTGATGAGTTCTCCGTACCTATGTGGCTGACACAATATTTTAACTCGTGGAATCAATTGCAAACACCTCGATACAAATGTAAAAGGTTTTAATGGATTATTTATAAAAAATCTCTTCCTAATTGACGGACTTCTGACTGTCTCGATGGTTTGGCAAGCAATTTCTCAATAGCAGTCTGTAGTTGCGTTCGGTTGATGGCAATAGGATCACCCTTGTTATATTTCGACTTTAACTTAACTAGCAAAATTTGGATATTTTTGCGAACTTTGGTGGACTCAAGTCGTGATGTTATGTTGTCTTCATAATTAAAATTAATTTCGATAGTAATGCATCTATTCACCTACATTACATTGCATTAATATCTATCTTTTGTCATTTAAAGTAATAAAAATCACAGTTTTTATTTGTTTTACCAAACAAATCTAATGACAGTCCATGAAAAAAATCTCGATTATAAAAATTCTAATCCCACATGACTTCCGCTGACGTAGGGTTAAGAAAAAACCGACAAAAGACAATGACTGGTCGATTTACATACGAGATTAGACCGAAAAAACTTTCTTCATACGATTTGGGGTTCCACACAAAAAAGATTAAAACGTATCTTTGTTGGAGTTTCCAGAGGGCTGCAAAGTCAGTAAAAGTTAAATTCGACGTCAGCTGATTAAACATTGTTCCATTCTATAGACTGTAGGTAATAAAACGAAGATGAGCAAATAGGGCTAAGTGATTATTTGGAAGTAAGTATACTTAGGATTAACCACGTAAAGTTAATTAGTACTCTACACAACCAGATATCGAAAAATTCCATGCCGAAATGGTTTGTCTGATTTACATTGTAAAAATGGTAGAAGTTTGATTTACTTTGCGGAGATGGTAGAAAAGCTTTCAAAGTATTAAATTAGCCTTCAGTACCACACAAATATCGATTTGCTTGTATCTTTTATGTTTCAGAAACACATACAGAACCATCGACATTAGAGTATGTCTCATCCGACTCATCAGTTTTTTGGATCTTTTTCCACCGATCGAAAGTGAGATTTTTCGGGCAGGTGGCACTGACCCAAACGCTTTTTCTAGTAATTAATCAGTGTTGCATCTGTTGGGTAATTACGACCCACCGGCCGCATTTGAAGGGTTAATCAAATATAATAAAGAAATTAGTTTGACCGGCATGTGTTTTTCTTGGTATGCAGTTTGAATTAGCCTCTGAGACTTAATTTCTGAGTAATTATTAATAATTAGTTCGATTACATTATTAAGTATTTTCGTGTTTTTTTCAGATGAAATGTGTTACTTCGCGTTTGAGTATTTTTTTAAACAGCTACAATTATAACAGCATTATTTAAATCTAGAGTTGAATTTATAACATACAATGTAGCACAATAATATTTGTCTGTTTGTCATTATTAGCTTTGCTTTGTTTGTTTATCTTGAAGACAAAAAGTCAGAAGGGGAAAATTAAAATACTTGTAGAAAATTGTGTTTTGACCTTAGCAAAAACAATAACATTTTCAAATATTATATAAAATAATGTGTGTTAAAATACCCTTAACGAAGCCGAAAGGCAATATATTGCTATTTATATTGTAATTCCCTTCATTGCTATATATTTTTTTTGTTCTAGACCATACCTGGGAACCTTTTTGTGGTCGATTCGATTACGGTGATATTGGGGGTAGTTCCATTTTTTTTAAATCCAAGCTTTTAATGCATCCATTAGCACGATGTTTTAAGTGCGTTACCGTACAACGAAATTTTTCACCCCAAAAAGTCGTTGCCCAGCAATCATTTTTGCGTAGAGTTACTTAGTTTGATTAGACTGCTTGCTTGACTGGTTCTTGAAGGGTCCGTTTACCTCTTGTATACTTAATAATCTTAAGTTTTGCTTAACTAATTCACTTTCTACGTCAAAATCTCTTGTTTCTCTATGCCAGGTGACAAAGTAAGTTTTTTCTAATCCAGTCTTATCTTAAGGAAACCAATAAATCTAATTTCTCGTATGTTAACAAGTTTATCAGTGTCTATCGAGGAAATATTTCACTCTATCGCAGTGACCGCCCGAGATTGACAATAAATCGCTAACCCATGGGTTTTTATGCTGATTCGACCCCGTTTTTTGTCTGAGTGTAGGGCTTTCACGAGAATAAGAAGTTCCATGAGTGGATATGGGTAATATCATTAAGTAAGATGAAATAAACTTTAAAATGTTTGTTAACAAGCGTTTTATAAAATGTTCACTTATACTTGAAATTAATCTAGATTTCACCAAAATCTAGAAGATTCGGACTCGCGCAAGAAGGGTTCCGTACCATCGTAGTACCCGGGGAGGTGTGAGTGTTTTTTTCGGCAACAGAAATGCACATTCTGTGAAAATTCCAACTGTCTACCTATTACGGATCATGAGATACAGCCCGCTGACAGAAAGACGGACGGACGGACGGACAGCGGAGATTTAGTAAAAGGGTCCCGTTGGTTACCCTTCGGGTGCGGTACCCTAACAGAGCACAAGGAATACAAAAAAACACAAGTTTTACTATGCAAACAAAATACGATTTTAAACTTAATTAATAAAAGTGAAAAAGTACTACGGCGTAGCTTGGCAAAGCTCGCGTAGTACGCTGACTACGCCGTGCTACGCCGTAGCAATTAACTTTCCTGACTCCCGACTAAATTGGTTTTTAATCATTTACCGCCCAAAACTAAACTAACAATGATTAAATTCCATTACTTTGTGACTAGACAACCCTACGACTAAACCGTGCTCTCATCCTGACTAACGCATAACAAAAAACAGGTTTGAGTCGACCCCTAAGTAAATTGTAAAATGACCCAGTGCGCCACTGAACTATGCACACGTACACTTTTTATTGAACGTTCTTCTGTTAAAGGAGTCAATGGGAAGACGTTTTAGTTTTGTAATAGTAGTTAATAACTATTACGCAACTATGATACAAGTTATTGTCAACCAGAGCTTCTAATATTAATCAACACGATGTTCCTTTTGCCTAGGTTGGTCCGTGGGTGGTTGACCACCCATTACATGCCAAGTTTCCTCCGTGCTTTGTTAAGCACGTCAAGCCGTTGATCCCGGCTGTCACTTGTATATCTTTGAGAGTCGTTATAGGTAGTCATGTGGCCCGAAAGTCTGACAGCCAGTCTTACAAAGGGGTAGCGTATTACCCAGTAACTAACTGGGTTGTGGAGGTCGGAATTCGGATAGGCAGTTGATCCATGTAAAATACTGGTATTCAGCTGTATCCGGTTAAATTGGGAGCTGACCACAACTTAGTTGGAGAAAGGCTAGGCAGCTGATGATGTGTCTTTAAAAATGAAACAAGACAGATGTTTTCCAAATGCACTTTTATACAAGTACATTGCACTGTATTGTCCGTCACTGTAATTCCAAAAGGACATATTTAGTGTTGGTATTTGTATACAAGTAGCCTGTATACATAAAGGGTGTAAATAGACCCTTAACGAATCCGAAAGATACTTGTTCTCCCTGCTATTGCGATCATTTTTTTGTTCTAGACTATACCTGGGAACCTTCTAGTTACGGAGTTATTGGGGGTCAAAGATTCAACTTTTTCACAAGTTTTTTTTAATACTAATTTTGAAGGTTATAACTTTACTTTAAAAACCTCCATGACCCGCAACACCACAATGTTTTGAATGCGTTACACTGAGTTTTACCGTAAAAGGTTATTTTTCACCCCAAAAAACCCAGCAATAATTTTTGTGTAGGGTTACTTAGTCCGATGTCAGAATGCTTGGTTAACGGCTTCGTCAAGGGTCTGTTTACACCCTGTAGAATAAATTATTCTATACTACAGACTGCAAATATTATCAATCAGGTTTTCTTATAACTAAACTCTGAAGTGCGACCATACTTTGAAGAAGACCCTTATCGCCAACCACAGGTTCAAGGTCAAGAGTTCAAGACCAAATAATTGACTTTTGATTTTCGGAAATCTAACTTATCTAGTCTATCGTTTAGGACACAGATTTCAACGTGATTGTTACACACTGTCTTAAATAATTTCTATCGTATTTAACTATCTCATCTTGCACCTATCAAGAATCAATTAACCACTGCTTCCTTTGTTCTACCTTCAAAAGGCAATAAATTGGACGGCCACAAAAAAGTTTTTACCCCCAAGCGCCACTTAGGACTTTTACACATGTTTCTTTGTTACCCAAAGCGTCTAATTGATACCCTAGGGCCTGAGGGTTTCGTATTTAGCACCTCTACGGCCAGGACTTTTTCTATGGTTTTTATAAATAAAAAGTGCGTTTTGAAAAATTAACGTTCTTTTTGACCACTGGCTGTGGTAGGGTTGAATTTTTGAAAGGAGTTAGGGCTGTCTAGTGTCTATTCTCCGTTTGTTTCGTATTGTCTTTGGTCCGTTTTTCACTTAGGTATACTAAAATGAAAGCCTAAATATAACGAGACCGTTGGGATCGGCTTCGCTTAGTATTGTTCTCTTAAAATATTATGAGGATAATATTTGCGGACTTTAAACTTGGTAGCTAACTTGTTTTCAGTTTCACAATAGGCTTTTAAAAACACATTTTCACAATCAGGTTTTGTTCTGCGTTTAACTTTTTTGTTTATTTTTATCAATCTCAAATCCAGAAAGCATACCTACTTCGTCGACATTCAAAACCGCAACTCAAAAAACATTTATTAGGTCAAAATAAAAATAATAACCCAAAAATTCACTTCCGCATCGCCTCGAATATGTAACAAAAAATTAAAATGTCTGGCAACCCTATCCGTCTCGCGGCTAGCCATCTGTCAGTGAGTGACAGCCGCGGGTTAACCCTTCAACGGCGACCGTGTTTACACTGGGTTCTATTGACATGGTCTACTAATTTATACGTTTTAGTGTTAAATGAAGTGCATTGCCTGTTGATTGTAATTTCCAGTTGAACATTTTGTACAAATTTCAACAATAGGTACATTCTAAACAAAAATTATCTTTGACTTTTGATTCGTTAAATTCCATTCAGTTATAGCATTCGTTTAAAGTTGAATTTGTTCAGTTCAAGATATTATGTTTCAGAAATACTTGATTGCTTGCAGTTCAATGAAGTTGAAGGAAAGTTATCCAGTTTCGAGGAAAAAAGTAGCTGTTACTTTTTAAAATAATTTTAGAGTAAATAAATAAAATTTTCATCACGCTAGAGTATTCACAAAAGCTTTAACAGAATATTCCGTTTCCACAGCAAAGAAGTTATCACGATCGAATGACACCAATGACCTCAAGTAATAAACGCGAGTCCATTTTCCATTAACGGCTTGTGCATACAAGCCGTTAATGTAGCAAGAAAGCATTCACATTGAATGGATGTTTATTTGATACACATAGATAAGCACCCCATCTGTAGAATCTTGACCATGAGATCCGTTCGACAATCGAACCCTTTTCACCCCATCCTGCATCCCTTCGAAACATTACGTAACCTAACACTCACGGTCCACCCAATAATGAACTTTTTATCTGTCCATATCCTCTCATTAAACCTCAAAACATCTTCCCGGATGTTAATTCCGAGGGTCACTTATTCCCACCAACAGCACCTTACGTACACGAAAAACAAACTAATAATTTTTAATACTAGCAACCCTTCCGTGTTTTTTTAAGTCCGAGGAACACCAGTCCATTCAGCCTCTTCCGTGAGAACGTCAAACATGACCATAGAGAAAAAGTGCGCCGTAAAAAATGAAATGGGGGCGAGTGGACAGTTGTCTTATAAAAACTTCTGGCTTAGAAATGAATAATAAATAGGTTTGATGGCGTATTATCTGATTTAAAAATGTAAAGGTGGCTTTGATGTTGCGTTTTATTTTAATGATGGCCGTATTCGATTTAAATGATGTGTAAATAGTTAATAATCTGTTGGGGGTTTTATGGTTGTTAATAACTTTATATTTTATTGATCTCTGTTGCTCGTAGTTATGCTAAAAGCAGATTTTTCAGAAAAGTTGTATCTTGTGAACTTTTGACCCCGTTATTGTAAAATTGTATTTCAGTAAGTAAGTCAAATCTTTGAACTTTCTTATTAAGTTTAGTTTACCCATAAAATCAGTCAACATTTCACCCTTTACCAGATTTTGTTTCTTTGTGTTTAAGTCCACTATTGACAAGCTGAGTGTAAGGCGAAACTCCCAAATTAAGTTATGCACGACCAAATTAGTTATTCCAGAAATAACTTCACATATCCCTATCTTATCAAAACAAACCGCCATTCTTTAATATCAAACATTCATTCTCACGTTCGTTTCATTAGTTTTTTTTTCCAGTTTTTTGGCTCTCATCCTCAGGCAGTCAGGCACTCCTCCCTCGCCTACAGGTGTCGTTATAAAAAAAACATTAACCATAGACTGTACGTCAGTATGCGTTCCCGCGTTTTTCTGCGTCAAAACTTTTTCAATTGAGGTTTTAATTGTTTTGGTTTTAAATTATGATGAATAGGGATGTAGTATTATTTGCCATAGCTTGTAATCTGCTATGGGAAAAATAAACCTTGAACTTGAAGGGGGATCTCTTAATACATTTTAAAATTTAATAATAATTTTCCCCTATTGTTCTTCATTGATATTAAACAAATTGCTAGGTACTTACCTAATTATGATTGATGGAAACTATTGTTATTTATCCTGACCATGATGAGACTGACGACAGGGTCATAAAAAGCACTAATTAAATGCTCTGAGTTATAGTCGATAGCAATTTACTATTAAAATGCAACAGTCCAGAAAATTAAAACATCTTGAAAAGGTGTCATACTAAGGCATTTTAAAATTATTTATTTATGCATAGCATATACATGTAAGATCACAAGAAAGAAATAAGAAGATGAATTAGAATGCGAATACAATTTGTCCGTCTGTCTGTCCACAACTCGATTACACTGGCCGAAAAAACTGGAAGCGAGCAATAAAATTAAATATAATGACGAACACATCGACACATGTCACTTCCGATGCGTCGGCCATTAAAATCAGTTAACCCTAAAACGCATCCGAAAAACCAATGTCTCAGATCGACAATTAAAAAGAAATAAAACAAATCGTGGCGGGAAACAACTGTTGTCATTTTTTTTATCAACAGGTGGCAAAGGGTTAGTGATGTAATGCCTATAGAGAAAGCGTAACAAATAGTATGTCTAAACATGTGTTAGGTACGTTAATTAATTACTGGAGAAATTGAAAGTTACCCCTTTCCCGCGGGCGGTAATTTTTTCTAGTTATATTGAAATCGAATGGGCAATGAAGGATGTAATTTATTACGCTCTAGGTGTGATAATGTTTTTGTGATGTCAGCCAGGCTGTTTGAGTCAGGCCACAGTCACAGCCGTTCGTAAAAAATAAATCTGTGTCTATCGGGATACGAGAAAGAAGGAAAAAGCGAGTGAGTCAGCTGTTTGATATCCCGTGTAAGTCTGGAGGTAAACTGAGGATACGATTTACTAGATAACTCCTAAGCTATCCATATAATCACGAAGGAAGGATAAATTAAGTACCTAAGAAATTAGAGACAAATTGTATTTGATGACAGGATCAATTAATAAAACGCAGAATTTTTAGGTACTTACTAATCTCATTTTTCTGCATACTCTAAAAATTGAAAATTAATTTGGTAATCTACGCATCTAACTAAATTGGTCCTTTAATACAACTGTTCTTGATTCGCTCCAACATAGGTAGGTACGTATTTTAATCATATGCTTATTTTAACTAAAAACAAGCACTAAAAATACGAAGAAAAAAAAATCAAGCCATCCAAATCATAGCCCATCAAAAGTCTTAAAAAACATGTCCTTTAAGAATATTTTTTCTCAAAACAAACAAAACGATTCGCGGTTCATATCCTGTCATTACAATAATTGCAAACATTAATACACACCGCCTGTCGACCGTCACCTTATTCTGTTTGTAATAAGGTTGATAATTGCATAAATGTTACTTTAATATGAGAACCATTTAATAGATTAGGTACAGCCATGTCATTTGGGTCAAACGACAGTTGGCTTTGATTTTTTTCTGATTCTAGTAATACTTGTGAAGTGGCTAGCAAGATAGCAACGTAATAAATAAGTTTTCATATTTTGTGGTCGTAGTTTTAATAAAATTTGCGGTTTGATAAAATAACACTTTAATTAAACAATGTAACGAACCGAGAAGTTTTAGTCACGAACCGAAAACTCTAAGATAATATCCGAGTAGTCTAAGTTTTATAGTTAAAAGTAAATTCGATCATTCGTGTTAATTTAAAAAAAAAACAGATCAGACAGCATTTTAGGGTTAAGAATCAATGGAAATATTTAGGTATCTTGCTTTTAAGATGTACCTGTAGGTATGTGTTTTATAAAAAAAATGGAAATTCAAGAAATAAAGATATTTTATTTACCAAAACGAATAACATTGAGAACATAATTTATTTTCAATATTAAAAGTCACAACAATGTGACAGACATCCCCTTCAACAACTGTCGATACAGAAATAAGTAATTGTACCAATACAAACATTTGAACCGAGGTCTTTGACCTTTCTCGTACAAAAGGACCAAAAAATCGTACCAATTCAATCCTTAACTTTCAATGTCAAGGTTCATTTTCAATTGTGGAACGTAACCCTGTATATTTTTTTGGATATGTATCGCGTATTCGTACAAGTTATCAATATGACTTGGAAAGAACGAAAGTTCAGAGAAGCAACTTAGAGTTTTTTTTATTATTTCCACGAAGCTCGTACATTTACACAGAAAATCCCAAAATCTTCTTCAAAATCCAAAATTCAATTCAATTATTTCAATTATACGTTCGGATATCCGCCTGACGTCCAACACTCCACTGCTACAATTGTCCGAGGTAACATCTGCCCCACATCTGCTGATCATATCGGACCTGTCCGGTAAAAATCAACGCACCGCCGCAAACGAAGGGTTAGCTTCGAGTCAAAAAAAGAATATCAACGGCTTAGAGTTGATTAAAGATTACGTTAGATTTAAGATTAAGAGAAGCTTAGAAGAATTTGTTTTCTTTTAATAAATTGAGTTTTTATTTCATAAAAAAAGTATGCAAGACTGGTTTATATTTTATGCAAGATTTTTTTGATACGTGGTGAAAATTTGAACTAGGGCCGCTATTTTTTATTTCATTTCAAAAATATACGATTCTGTGATGTCCTGTGTCAATTTTACCAAATTTTTACCACCGTGGCCCCTGGCTAATTTCAGCATTGATACTGAACGTCTTCAGCGCATCAAAGCAAAACTGCGCTCACGAGCTGTCAGTGCCGTCAACGTTGTGGCATATTGACGTTGACAGCTGTTAAACTCAATTTAGATAATGCTGATCTCGTTCAGTTGGATTTTCTTCGAAAGCGATAAAAACTCCGTGCCCCTGTATGTTTTAAACTCGCTTCTATAAATCGATTGAAAGTTAATTTAAAAAGGTTTTTAAAAACTTTCGCCGTGTAAAAATACCAAAGTAGAGCCGTAATGAATGCAAGATAAGATATTACTTGTGTTTACTGTGTGTTAACAATAAGTTAACATGTTGACATTATTCATTACCCTGGCGATAAATTATACAACATGCAAGTATTTTAATTACATTTATGTATTTTAAAGTTTTTTATTGTTTTGTGCTTTTTATTCTATTGCATTTCATTGTTGTCTTTGTTTCGACAGTTCAAAAGTGCCTGTGACTTGACTTCTTGATGGAGTAAATGCTTGGATTTTGATTGATTTTGATTTTAATACTGCTTATTTTTTATTTCAGGGTACCATTGTGATTGAAGGCACTGTTACAGAAGCTTTGTTAAGTAATCTTTGAAAATGTTATGTTGGTAGACATCGAAATTTTCGTGACAAAAAATTGTCTTCAAATATACAGGGTCAATTATTTAAGGAAACTCAGCTGACGTTACGGTGACGCGTTGGACATTTTTGATGCGACAGCCTGCTTACAATGGTTGATGGCAATAGGCTCTCCCGCTATTACATGGGACTTAAACATAGCTGGCGAAATGTGGGTGTACCTACTATTAGGGTCACCTCTCCCTAACTCTTCAGGGATTACAGGCGTGATGTTGTGTTATGTATTTCAAGAGTTACTTATACTAAAGAATATAGTAAAATCTAAACTCGAAAGTCTGTCAATCTTCTAGGAAAAGCCATGAGTACGCACAAAACCGCAGCAGCTGTGATTGGCACAGTATCGTTAACGATCTCAAGCACACGAGTAACCTACTTTCGAGCTCGCAAAAAAACTAACAATCGTTCTCTTATGTATGGCAACTGGGCACAAAAACATCGGGGCAATTGCAGGCGACTTAATGTGGACATTATGGAAGATTGTAAATGTTTAGCTGATAAATGTTGCTGTTCGATTGTGACTTGCGAGGTTCCGTAGGTCTTTATTCTTGCTTCTACTCGTGGGTTCGCTTCTGTGTTCTGTTGTTTGATGCTTCAGGAACGGTGCCTTAGCAAAATCAGCCTAGTTATAACATCCCCACTGTTGGTGGTAACCGTGCTCTAAGGAAAAAAAATATATGCATCCAATTTAAACTCTCTGACCGGTGCCGATTCTTTTTTCACTTCAAGTCAATCGCAAGGCATCGGAGATTAGGCCGTAGTAACTTAATGTAGAAAAACAGTCGTGGAAAAGAGATTTATCAATTGATCAAATAAATTATTATTATTCGTCATGAGCGTTTATCATCTGAAAATGGAACTTGGCAGACTGTCGTATTTAAGCACGGTAAAACTAGAAACTGCATCTACCGCTTGTTCTTAATGTCATTTTATTGTCAGCCATAATCATTTATTTTGAATCTTAATAAAGTTATTAACATTTAACATTTTTACATCGAGTCGGAATTTATAAGCCGAAGCCTTTGATGATGATAATCTGTGGTCGCGAACCAAGCGCGCGAAAATAGCCGCAGCGCGCCAAAAAAACAGATGCTCAACTTTCCGGACTAAAATAAACATGGACGGCGCGATTCGGCGCTAGCCACTTATTATAAATAATTAATGATTCCGTCCGCTCTTATGCACGATAAAATGCCATTACGGTTTTCATCGGTGGACTTGCAAAAAATAACGTGAGCCGCCGCCCGAACCCGTCCCAAACAAAAAACACGCTTAAAAGAGTGCGCGAGCATCGCTGAAATTCCCGCCGTTTCTTACCGCCGCCCGGTCATTTGACTCTGACCATTATCTGCGGAATTAACAACGGTAAAAAAATACACGATTCGATAAAAGTATATAGGCGTTGTCGCGAACAGTTTTTGTAATATAAATAAAGGGTACTGCGGGCGCTACGCCAGTCACCGACAGCGGCCGTAATGGCGTCAAACACGATAAATATTGCTACTCATGAAAATTCAGCGACGCATTATCCGAGCGAGTGGCCCTGAAAAACATCGGACCTCATTCCTTTCGAGATATTTCATCACATCTTAGACTAAAAAATACATCATCGCTGCAGTTGCGCGTTTATTTTTATGCGACAAAAACCAGAGTCATTATAATGTTCCGTTTTACGTATGTATGTGGCAAGCGGTGCGTTATAATATCAGAAATGACAGATGCGTCATTCCAACTTAAGTCAACGGACAGTAGCGTCGCGGACAAAAAATTATAAAAACGCCAAGACAATTATACGATTTGCATATTCACACAGCGGTATTGTTAAATAAGCTGATTCAATTCAACGAATGAAAGGAGAAAAATGAGGATTTTTTTCAAATACGTTTCGCTGTTTTCGAACGCATCTTTGCGTAACCGTGTTCTTTATTCGAATTGTATGACTGAAAAGGCATTGTTTGAGCGGGGGTGTGCTAACAGGAGCAGAAAAAAACGCTCGCACAATATCTGTGCCCTTATCTCAATCATGACCCTTTAAACATTTTTATGTTTACCTACTAATTGCAGTACTTTTATTTCACTTCCTCATTAAAAAAAAACCTTTGCCAATGATTGTATTAAATTGTTAACAAGAAATCAAATCATACATCAGAAAATTAGTACTGGTCCTTCCGCAGAAAAAACTTGGTATTTCTATACGCATCCGTATAAGTACCTACCTACAACACTTTTTATTGTAGTAAAGTAAAATAGTTCGAGTTGAAAGTAAAAGATGTAAACCGAACGGCTAAAAGGCTCCAAATTGACTGAATTGATTTAAATATTTGTTATATATATGGATATATGTAGGATGACATAGATAAGGAGACAGCTTAGCAACGGGGGTTATAAATGTTATAATAAATAAACTACAAGTAAGAGCGCAGTCCCCATTAGTAATACAGTAGCTTTATAACAAAAACTACATTTTGTAATAAAAAGAATTCTTTAATAGTGCTTAAAGTATTTTTTTTAATCAACCAGTAGTGACATCTGTAGCATTGTTCTGTAATACCAAGCTGTTACGAATCCGCACAATGTTGCCAACAAAAAAATTGAAGAAATTAATTAAGATGACCTTTTAACTCTGTTCAGTTTGCTAAAGTAAAAAAAAAGTCTTCATGTCAACCGCTTAAGTGGCGTGATATTTCACACAAGCCGAAAAAGTAAAGAATTTGTAGTATGTCAATATATAGTGACCATTCGCTATATTGCCTTAAACGGAGCCAATAAAAGTAATGATAGGAGGTTTATTAAGAAAACATGTTGGCGGAGTAGCATTCGTATATTGCTCTTTTAGACATAAAGCGAAAAGATCAATGCGCGAATGCGCTAGCTAGTTTACAACACGACTATTTTCAGCCACTTTTAACTTTTATTGTTCACTCAAAATTATTATTAGAATGGCAAGATAATAATATCAATAAAAATGTATAAGTCCCGTCACGTAAAAAGAACGCTGAGTGACAGTGGAGGGGATGTGTTTGCGCACGTTATACAGTCGCGTCCTAAAGTACTAAGCTATTGTTTTATAATATAAGTATAGTTGTTTCATTGTAGAATCGTAATAGGTACTTAACTAGTTAAGTACTTAGGACTTTGGAAAAGGCTGGAATAAAAAAAAATGAAAAAGTTTATTTTAACTGTCAGCGTTCTTTTTACGTGTCGGGAACTATACCAACCGATATGATTATGAATATTATAATTTATGCCAGAGTAACTCTGTTTGACAATCTTTCTGACTCGATCACGCTACATCACATAGGATTATATTATCCCGGTATTAAGTACATCCTTGTGGGATTTCTTACTTCCGATCTTCCTGGCAAAAGCTAGGTCATAAAATTCCTTGCTCATCATCTGCCTAGCCTTTTCCCAACTATGTCGGTCCAGTCTAACCGGATGCAGCTGAATACCAGTATTTTACATGGAGCGACTGACTATCTGACCTGCACAACCTAGTGAGTACTGGGTAATACGATGCCCCTTGGTAAGACTGGTTGTCAGACTTTTTGGCCCACTGACTACCTGTAACTACTGTCAAAGACCTACAGATGACAGCCGGGACCAACGGCTTAATGTGCTTTCCGAGGCGCGGAGGAAACTCGATATGTAATGGGCGGTCACCCATCCAACCTAGGCAAGCACAGCTTACCCTAAAGATCGACCCGAGCGGCTGTTATTATTTAGCCACGAGCCCACCTAATTACTGAAAATAAATCGAAGTGATCTTTTCTTATCCGTAAGTACCAAATTGTTCAAAGAGTTACGAGTAAAAGAAGTAAGTAAGACCGCAGCAGGTGATGCTCTGTAGCTTCTACCTAGCCCATGGCGTATGTACATAAGTACGTGTAAAACCAGAAAAAAACGGCTTATAACATATTTTATTTAAATGGTAAAATGTGACAACTTATCCGGCACATTTTTCATCTGAATCCAGTTAAAACAAAAGTTTTTATTTCAAGAAAGGAAACGAAGTACCGCGGCGCATACATTTGTATGTTTTAAAATATTATGTATGATATCATGCATGCTAGAGTTTCGTAAAAATTGGCTCGCATCTACATAATATGCAGATTTTGTTGTGCTTGCTTAAAGGTAGGCTCTTTCATGGTTAGCGAGACCTAAGAACTTAGACAAAGATTTTTTTGCCGAGTTTATTTATTTATTTAAAATAGGTACGCCAACAGTACATACATTTAACAATAAAAGTATACAGGTTAGGGTTCTTATGTAGGTACCAATTATAGGTGTCCACAAAATTCTCTTGAGTACAATATAGCTATGTAATCGTAAAGTTATAGAAATAAAATGTAACATAAAATAGAAAACAAGACATCTTTGACTTAAATTAAAGAAGAGATAAAAAAAAAATTACTTACACTAATAACAATAGTAGTTTATACAAAATATCCAAATAAAGTGTAATAAAAACTAACGAGTTACCCTGTGTATGGTGTAAAGGACATCATACAGAATTCTGTTCCATACACTGTGCCCGTATAGGTTATGCACATTTGACGGCTGGGTGTCTAGAATAATGTACTGAATCCATAGTTTGTGAGATGATGTCTCTTAAGTACTTACAACGTGTATTTTCCTCTGAAACTGCTCCATCCCAAATTCTTAAAACATGTCGTTAATTCGTTTTTAGTTCATCATAATTGACAAGTATTCATGAAGACAGAGATTTTTAGAAAAGAATAGACTTAGAAAAAATCTTCCATAAATCAGCAACGCATCCAAATTAATTATACCGAAGTTAATTTCTTCAGCAACTGTAAACTCTTTGGCGTATTAGAGCTAAAAGTCCATCGACTTCCACTGAGCAGAACTTCCCCTTAACAAACATTAGTTAGCAAGGCAAGGCATGGCCTGGCTCCGTCCCGTCTGCCCACGGAAAAAACTTCGCTAAAAATAAAAGTATTGCACCGCGCCTTAATAGGGTTCCGTGGAGACGGAAAAAAACTCTCAGGGAGGAAGGTTAAAGATTTAAACAAATCTTATATACAAGGTGTAAACAGACCCTTCACGAAGCCGTCAACCAAGCATTCAGTACATCAAACTAAGAAACTCTACGCAAAAATTATTGCTGGGAAACGACTTTTTTTTTGGGGTGAAAAATCACGTTTTAAGGTAAAACTCAATGTAACGCACTCAAAACTTAGTGCTGGTGGGTGCTTTGAATAGCAAACGGGTTATCGAGCTAATTAAAGCAAAATTAAAACATTTAAAGGTGGTATTTAAAAAAAAACTTGTGAAAAAGTTGGAACTTTGACCCCCAATATCTCCGTAACTAGAAGGTTCCCAGGTATGGTCTAGAACAAAAAAAATGATCATAATGACGGGGATAATAAGTGCCTTTCGGCTTCGTTAAGGGTCTTTTTACACCCTTTAGAACCTACTTGATTAATCTTCCTAGTTTTGAAGTCAGGATAGTTCCGATAGTTGTCTTTTTTAATTGTAATGTCAAGAGATTTCAGTACAAATAAATAGTAATAGGTATTTGGGAATAAATCTTAAAATATGGCTGATACAACCCATTACAGGTTTAATAAAAAAAGAGTATGAATAACTAACATTTGTGGTCGTAATTATAACGATGACTTTAATTTAGTTAAGAAACTTATGTTTTCCGGCTTTTCTTGAAGTTCAGTAGGGTTACTTATTTGATAAAATAAACATTTCCCGACTGTGAATATTGTATTTATGTGAAAAGAACTACAATTCTGCAGTGGGAATGTTTCCAGTGGCATATTCATGAAAACATAATTGCTTCGGACTTTGAATCAAATCCCGTTTTTTTATTTTAATTAGCACTAAATACGACGCCAACCGTTGTGTATCAGTTTATCAAATACCAACTAAAAGAGACGCTACGGAACCCCAAACTTAAAAGCAACTCTCGGATTTTTTTCTTATTAACTTGCATTTTTGTGGAACCATTTTGCATAATGCCCTTTTTCAGAGTTTTGCGCGAAACGAAAAAGAATTTTGACACTTGATAGTATACCTACTTTTGTAGAACAAATTAGGTTTTGTTTGTCCGTTTCACCCGCACGCACCATTATACAGTTTTTCATTGTACATGCAGAATGTTATTAATATGTCTTACCACCTTTTACTTACTACAATACCCTTTGGTATTTTAGTACCCAATACTAACTGGGTTGTGAAGGTCAGATAGGCAGTCGCTGCATGTAAAATACTAGTATTCAGCTGCATCTAGTTAGACTGGAAGTCGACCCCAGCATAGTTAGAAAAAGGCTAGGCCGATGATGATGTTTTGGGCTAAAAGTGTTCTTGAAAGTCAAATATTGAGAAAAACTGAGGAGGAAAAGTGTCTTTGTCTTTTGAATTTTAGCTTAGGATGGTGATGATGGCCATTTTCTCTTCTCGTCATTTTTGGCACTGAATTAATTAGCTCAGTATAATTGCGATCTCCTAATTACCAATTCCATTCAATATTCACATTCAATCTAATCATTTATTGTATCAAAAACTTTCAATACAAAATAATTTTGTATACAGTACAGTCAAAATATTGATTAATTGCCTTATAAAACAGGCTCATTAATATTACTCAACTATCAAGAATCTCTAGCTATTTCTGATCGAACAAAAACAAATTAAAAACACAAAACATAAGTACAACATTCATATCGTAACTACTCTTCACAATAACAAATACTTTTTTTAACTACATTTCCAATGAGAATGTGACAAAAACGTATGATATTCAAAGACGCACGCGATGGGAATCGAACCCGTTGCGTCGCGTAATTTGCGTTTTTCTGTGCCAAGCCTGGCGTCGGTTTGTCTTGGGATGAACGTTTTTGTCTCTGCCTCGCTTCTTGATGGGTATAGCGCGGTTATGAAGTTTTGATAGTTGCTATGATTGGAAATTGAGGAAAGCAACGCAAGGATTTAATGATACCTATATTTAAATACTTGTTAATGAATTTTTAAAGATTTGCTTTCTCAGTAGTAACCTAAAATATAACTGGCAATATGTTGGTGCATCTACTATTGGGTGCACCTCTGGCTTATCTTTTGGGGTTTGCAGGCGTAATGTTATAGGTACATTTCCTCATTCATACATATATTATGTAGAAACGATGTGTTAGCTAAAATTCTGGTTAATTATTAACCAAAGTTTTGAGAAGGAGAAGTCTATGTAACCATTTAAACTTGTGTTCTTTTGTATAAAGGTCAGTATTGTATCCGCAAAAAAAAATTGTTACATTTACATCTCCCTCTCAGTTTATTTTGATTTTTAGGTTAAAAGTCTGTCTTTAATTAGTTTTTCAACAACATCATTGACTGATCTTATAAAAGAATATTGTTACGTAAAAAATATACAAACAAATTGAGAACCAATTCCTTTTAGAAGTCGATTAAAATTCAAAAACTGAAATAAAAAACACACCAACCACATTTAATACCTGAAGTGAAATTAATTATTTTTTCTCTCACTTATTTCTACTTAGTATTTGATATGAATATTGTAAAACATAGTAACCAACGTTCACACAGCATTCTTGTGTCCAAATTAGGAGCGTAAAATAACGATATTTTCTTAACGAATTGAGTGATCAGCATTCTTGTCCCATTCCACGAAGTAATGCTTGATACATGAATTTGTAGAAAATGAACTAGCCGTTATCTTTCCTACTCTAATAATATATTAATGATAATATAATTAATTATAGCTTGTTTGTACTTACAAGCTATATCTTATGGAAAAACTTATTCTAAAAACACTACGAAAATCTGAAATTTGGGTTAAAAAGCATTTTTGAATTGCTGATTAGGCATATATTTTACTTTTACCTAATATTGTAGTTTGGTTATTTTAAAATTTAATAATATTAGTGTTTTATAATTATATTTTTTATTGTGGTTATAATGAAAACCACACTAAAATCTTATCAGAATATTAATAAGTTTACCAAAGTAAATTTTTGGCTACTACCAAATTAATATGAAAATGACGAAGATTTGGGCAAAAAAAATCCAGCGACACGCAGAAGAAGAAAAATGGCAATATTAAAATCCACACAAAACTCAAATGTCAAATCCACAAGTATCAAGACATATCAATCGTCAGCACATCTAGAGTCAGCCCACAAAAACGCCTAGTTGCATGGATGTCGGAAAAACCGTGGAAACGACGGAAAAAGTACGCTCACACTGAGAACTGAGAAAAACTGGCCACGGCTGTGAACGATTGTTCTTGCTGTACTTACGTCTTGTTTTAATTAGGAGACCCGGGCGATTAGACGTTTTTTTGACACAAGTGTACTTAGTTTTCCTGAATTTCTTTTTCGTTCATTGTTAGGCATGTATAAGGTGGCAATTAGTTACTATTGTCTTTAATTGTGTAGGTAGGACATATTGGTAATCGTTGTTATGCTTGACGATGGGGCACGATCGCCTAGAAATTCGACTATTCTCTCATAAAGGAAAATAAGTAGTGTTTTTTTTTGGTCCTAAGGTCCGTACTTCATGGCCCGCAGTAAAAAAACAAATACTGGTCTATGAATTTCAGTTTATTGCGAAGGTAATGTTACATAAAACCTTCGTTCTGAAATTATTCACGGAGAAGCGAGTATTTGTAACAATGACCGGTTAGTTGTGATTAATTAGGGACTACTATCAATAAATCCGAAATTTTTTACCTAAACAAAGAAATTGGGATATAATAATGATTTAATAACTGACATTTTTGATGATACTTTTGCCCACCGGCGGTGTTTGAGCACGATTGTTTGGAAAACATTTACAATAACAAATTAAAAGATAAAACTTTTCAGACGCACAGCAACATTTTTTAGATTGATACTTCAGTAAGTCCGATCTTCTGATATTTTTTTTTGTTTATCCCATCTTTAATAAATAAAGAAAAGACAACGAAGGTATTCGTAATTAATTAAGTGTAAAACTTTGTATCCATTTTAAATCTAAAAGCCTGAATATTTTTGGTAAATTGATTAGTTTTTTTGAAAAGGCGGTTTATTTTATTTCTGCCACCTGTATAATTTTATAAGTTCTCTAATAATTTAAATAATTTGCATTTGAAATAGTGCTAAATGAATTTCGCGTCGGTACCACAAATTGCTGCTTCCTGTTGCAAAAGTTTGAGGCGCGGTTGCCGCAAACTTTTAAATTCATATAAAATTCCTGGCAATTTAGTAAACGTCATATAAAATTCCGTCCACATCACACAAACCCGTAAATACGATGAAAAGTGCCGACGGCATTTAAAATTGAGCAAAAAAATATAAAACATTAATAAATTAATTGCACTGCGTGACTTACTGGTCCCATTCACATTTCGTCCGATGATCTTATTAGAGCCATTCGGCTGCGGGCCGCCGGGGGCGTGTGGCGCGGGGGGCACTACCCGTCCCGTTTCCTCGCCCGGGCTTTCCATATCACACCTCTCGCTCGCACACATCAACCCGACACCCGCCAATTCGAAAACTTCACAAAAATATTGGCAACTTTTTACGAAAAAAAAAATTACATTTCAAAGATAAAAAGCCCGATATTCACAGCTCGAATTTTAAGAAAATTATGAATTTTGGAACAATGGCGTGACGAACTCCGATTTTGGCGGTAAAGTTTGAAGGGTAGCCGTGACGTGTCGTGATGACGCGCGCGCCTCGACTGGCGGCCGCCGGCGGAGCCCTAGTGCAGCTGCATCGCCCCGCCCAGCACCCCACGCGACCCCTCCACGTGGCCCCACGCTTTCCTTGCCCTCGGCTTATGTAAAAAAACATAAAGGCCTTAAATTCGGTGAGTGTGTGTTTGCGTTGTGCTAGTGTGCGGGGAAGGGGCCGAAAGGGTATGACTTGAGGGTCGACGGGTGATCATTATTGTGTTTTTTTAAATCAGTCTTGTTCTTATCGATCGTGCTAAGTTTAAATTTTCGGTCATGGTAAGACGACTGTGATTAAAACTACAAGTTACCATTTGTGGTGAAGAAAACGAGGAAGATTAGTTTAGTAGAAATTAGACATCAATTATATTACATTGATTAGTTACCCGTATACGTCATTGCCTTCTACGGGAGGTTTAAGTACGAAAGATATTTAAAGAATTAAGAGAGAGGCGATGATTTTAGAAGTGCCGACAGTGCCAGCGCTGTGTCTGGATTTCTAAGAATGCGTTGTAATAGAAAAGAGATAAAACAGTGATGTATGTTAATCAGCCATTGGGAAAACCAAACATGTCTTAGAAACTCTGATGATAGAAGAGACACTCTGTAATGCACAGGTCACGCCATTAATTTAATTCATGATAGACTCTACCTCCTCAGGAGAGAATTTTGAGGTCCTGAAATCGGTTTGCAGTTTGAACGAGCTGATTCGTGGCAATTTATTGAGGTTTTCGTAATTCGAAATTGGTATCTGCTCCAATATACGAATATTTGACACCAGTCAGTGCATCAGAAATTTTTGAAGATCTTTAAGTATCTCGACCGGAAACAATTTGTCAGAATAAGGCGAAATACCGATCCTTTTCGGATTTTGAACGCACGCATTTGCCCGCCGGTTGTGCATGCGTTACCATAGGCTTAAACTCCCACAGTTGTCCAAAGGGTTAGGCCCTACGTGACGGTTATATAAAAACCCTTTAAAAAACCTGGCACATAATATTTGAGGGCACATCGCCCTCCGCAAGCTGTATAAGCTGTATGAGTAAATCAACGGACGGCGGAAACGAGTTATTTATAAAATGCTCAGTTTGGACATAATACGACGGCTTCACTCGCAAACTGTGGGCTTTAGAGTTAAATGCGGCAAAATGGGCCTCATTACGGCCCAGAGCTAATTGAGACCAAGAATTTTGAAGACGGAGCGTTGGTTGAGAGAAAGATGTTACCAACATATTTCTGTAAAACCTTGCTAAAGTTTTTCAAGAACAATTTTTGCTTTTTACCCATGAAAAGAATAAATTTTATTAAACCATTGTTACAAACATTTTTCTTAATACTAACTTAGCGCTATGAATAATCGTAACAACTAAAATTTTAACATATTTAGAAAACAGAGGACCCCAAACTAGGATGCGGATGTACCTTGGAGGCCGATTAAAAAGCGGAATACTGATAAAAATAAGTTTATTTGACTAAGCAATGGTCATTATTATACACCACACACTATTACGAAACAAATCACATAACATACTTTTATTTCTAATAGTTCGACTCAAAGTAAGTGAAACTTACTTACATATGCTAGACAAGAAAAAAAAAACACAAACTGTTACAGGAATAGATACAATTCGCATTGTTACTTCTTAAAGCGAAATAATAATACATAGGGGAATGATTCAACTACAGCGGAGTTCACAATATGCAAATACTTGGAGCCAACGCGATAATAATAGTGAAAGGAATAGAAAGCGAAGGGTTAGGACTGGCGGTGATGATCGAACGCGACGAATGCTTCGAGAGAGTGAAGTTATGCAATGTTGGGGTCTTAGGAAAATGTATCCTTACATACAGGGTGTAAACAGACCCTTCACGAAGCCGCCAACCAAGCATTCTGTACATCAAACTAAGTAACTTTACGCAAAAATTATTGCTGGGAAACGACTTTTTTTTTTGGTGAAAAATCACGTGTTACTGTAAAACTCAATGTAACGCACTCATAACATTGTGCTGATGGATGGATTGAATAGTTGGGGGGTCATGCAGGTGTTAAAAGTGAAAAATTTACATTAGAAACATGTATTTTAAAAAAAACTTGTGAAAAAGTTGGAACTTTGACCCCCAATATCTCCGTAACTAGAAGGTTCCCAGGTATGGTCAACACTCTTATACCTAGTTAGTGTGCATATTTACCTACGGCTCGGCCCTGGACGACAAATACTTAAGCTATCAATGTTGAAGTGGTACCTTCAGAAAATCAAATTAATTGCTATTCATGAGAAAGGCAGACGACACTGATTTCAGGAACTGCCAAGATTTCTTTACTGCAGGATTGGCTTGGCCAAATAATGCAATAACTTTGATATTACTTTGAGCATAAAATATCTCGATAGTAAATCTAAAACCAAAATCCTAAGCCTACACTATCGACCCCAAAAAAATCAGGTAGATAAAGGCTAAACAATTCACCAAATTCTATCTGACGAGAAAAAACATCCCACCGAATATTTCGTGTCGGTATCAAATTAAAAATGATAATCAGCTTGCAAAAGCTTAATTCGGTTGAGATACGAAAGCGGACCATTCTCGGAAATCGTAAAAAATACATAAAACTGCCGACCCAACAACGGTATACGGATGATGTTGCAAAAAATCCTATATTTCGGGTTAACAGGCCTTTGGTATATGGGTTAATATAATTTTCTTGTGGGCTTATGGGCCGAGTGTATAATTTTGTTTGCGTCTTCGTGTTTATTTTTTTTGTATTTCGAACAGGATCTCATTACTTCGCACGCTTTGCTGAGATCAAACGAATACTGTACCGTTCTGCATTACCAAAATATAACACATATGAATAAATTACGTCCTATTAAAAAAAACTATGAAATCTTCTAATCACTTACTTCCTGTTAGTTTTAAAAACAACCTTAAATAACTCGACCTCCTTGGTCATAAAGAGCCAGAGACAAAAATAAAATATTTTTACAATCTAGTTTTCTCGCCGCTCTAGGAAGTCATGTATTCAGCCTTTTTCACATCGAGCCTACAAAAAGGTGGCACCATAGTTTTCCCACAGTGTTGCCGTTAGTTTATCATCATATCGACATATTTCTAGCTATCTAGTGTTGCGACAACCTTTCACCGGCTCAAGGAAAAACCTACACTGCCTTAAGAGTCGGTCGGATATTATTTACAGAAAAAGTGAGGTCATGAAAACAGCGGGTGGCTTATGAAGTCGATGCCATGTTTTTTTTCTTGTCGAGAAATCTAGTCGTTAAGACGTTAATGCGTTCTTAGGAGTGTTTATAAAGTTATTGGATAGTAGCTATTTATTTCCTAAAGGTTTAGCTAGTTGTTTTATCGAACGATTCAAACAATTATTTCATGTTTTGAATACTGGAACCTGAAGAAGAATGTTAACTTATTGCCTGAGGATTACTTTTTATTTCCCTCTAACTAGAAAAGTAAACTAGACATAAGACGACCTAAATTCGTCGTCCAATAAGAATCCACCTAGTCGAATCCGATGAACTTGGAATAAAAAAAATTGGAATAAATTTCTCTTAGGTTTATAATTCAAGGACACGCCTAATAGTCTAGAATGATCTACTGATAGCACAATAAGTGCATATAAGACTTCTGCATAGAATATATTAAGAATGTATCGTTTCAATCAACTGCTAAAACCGCTGCCCGCTCCACCCATCGCCCCGCGGTTTCCCTAGCCCGCGTATACAGTAAAGACACTCTCGAATGAGTATTTTCTCACGCTGACCGGCCTCTCGCTTCTCTACATACTAGCTGTTAATTCCACACATTGCTCGCTGAACATTTTCATATGTTAGGCAAAGATTCGAGGACTAACTGGTGCTTTCTAGACGAGATAGGCAAAGGTATTAGTCGTCTTGACTTGTCACCGTGAGAGGTTATGACGAAAATGCGAGGGAAAATGTCGAGACGGAGTGATGAAATTAGTTTCGTGATTCTAATGAAAATCAGCAGCAATTCTGGACTTGAGAGGTGGAATGAGGGTAGGAAAACCTTTGCCCAGCAGTGGGACATTACTATCAAGCAAATTTTTTTGGTCACTTTAATGGTTTGAAGGTTTTAAGAACTGTGAAATACACAGTGCTATTTCTAACATCTTTCATTTTGTTTTAAAAAATAAAGTGTTAAAAATAATTTCTTTTATGTAGATACGACGACTTGGTGAAGGATGATATGACTAGAAAGGAGGTGACTGAGATGAACTCTGGAAGAATAACACATGCTGCGCCGACCCCAAATAAATTGGGATAAGGGCAGGAGATTTTGTGAGTGATGACGATGACTTTACTAAAATTTCACAAAAAGTGCTTGTGGCAAGTAAATGTTTGGAAAACCCCTGACAGGGAAGAATGAAAACTACTGCATTGTAGAGCGAGAGTTTAAATCAAGTGGCATGCGTGGCAGTAATGAGACTGATATGATCGGAATGCAATTCATCCAATAGCAAGATACTTTACATTACATACCTCCTTGCAAGAACTTTAATAAACTGTAACAGCCAACAGCTTGAATTAACTCGGCTATTTACACTTTTTACACGCCTCGTCAAAATTAAATACAAAATGAAATATTTATAATATTAGGGTTAAAGCAGCTATAAAAAATATCATTATACATAAACGCCCATTCTCCAAACAAGAATTTCATCGGTAACTTTTTATCAGGCCGCAATTTTCGGAACGCGACCATCATTTCGAATCGTTTGCGCGGGAAAAACTATAAAATGGCCGACGGCGTGCGTCCGATGCAAATTGCGCGCGGAAAAAGCTCGCGAGCGGTAAAAACTGAAAGGAACTCATAGTATTTCATCGACGTCGCCAGTTATTGAGCGGGGTTAATGTTTTTGTGTAGATTCCAGTGGTGGCGACGAGGCGACTTTTTACGCGTTGCGGAGTCTGGGAAGCGCTCGGCGGCAACTCTCGTCGCGTGCAAAAAGCAAACGAGGGCCGCCATAACGCTGCTAACCGACGCAAAAACGTTGCGACATACGGATAGAATTAATGCGGCGACTCTTTAATTTTCTTCAAGAAAGCGCGGGAGGAAATGGTGTAGGTAATGAGTGTTGCCAGACGCAAAAACTATCTGTATAATGACGTAGCTCATTTATCCAGTTTATTTTTCTGTTCTTGTTGGTTCATATGTAAAAAGTGAATGTAGGAATGTTTTAAAAGCCTCATTCCTATTAGACACGATTGAAGCATGTTGGATCTAATAAGAAACGGGAGCGTATAATGGTCTTCCATTTCTAATGGGAACAGATTGTATGTAAGCAATCAATTGTGGTGGCTGTATGGTGTTATTTGTTGTTTAGAACATAATTTTACATTCTATGTTCAATGTGGTTTTATATGCTTGAAGGCCAGAAAATAACAATTATGGGATGGATATACACTGCCTATCTCATGCGTGGCCATTGCGTGTAGCTATTTGAATACCTTGTATTGGTAAAAAGCCGAGGTTTTGGTTCTAATAACATAATAGGTAATCACGATAATCATAATCACGCCTGTAATCCCCGAGCAGTTAGGCACAGGTGTACCGATAGTACACCCATATTATGCCAGTTATGTTGAAGTCCCATGTAATAGGCGCCGAGCCTATTGCCATCAACCAGGCCAAATCCAAATACCGCGGCTGGTACTGAGAAATTCCTGATGGAAAAACCCAATAACAATTTCACCGACCCGCGATTCGAACCCAGGACCATCTTTTGAAAGTCCTGGGTTGGATTTCGTGACGTCATCCACATCCAGGATCATCGCCCAGCAGTCGCGTTTGCGACCACTAGGCTAAAGAGGCAGTCGAGTTTTGGTTCTAATAGGAATTATTTTCAGATGCAATCAAAATTGGAAACGAAACTAATTTTTATGCCGGCCGCCATGGAAATGAATCAGTAGATTGAGGAGAATAAAATGTTATTTAGATGTAGGTTAAGATTTAGAATAAGGTATGTAATTTTATAGGAATTTAGCATGTAAGGCCACTCTATCGCATTGGATCGCAGATCTGTAATGGTAGCTGTAGGTAAGATTTCTGTAAATAAATAAATAAATTATGATTTTAACAGGCTGTTTATATTTCCTTTTAATAATAGAAGTGAATGATAATTATGATTGCTAGGTGGTTGGATTGGGTGACTGTAATTTGTTTACCGGAAGCCAAACATTGAAATTACCCTCTGGCCTATGAAAATTAATGTAAAAACGTACCTATGAATAAGAGTAGGAATAGGATCCATCTACTTACCATACATACAATGAACTATTCAAAAAAGCTTTCAAGAATTTACATGGGCATAAAATAAACTTTTTATTGATGAACAATTTACATAATTCCATGGAGAGTAAACTTATGCCAGGACATCTGCTTATTTTTACTGTAAGTACAACTTATTGAAATCAACACAAGTTTTTGTCAAGTCCTAGGTTGTGCATTGTCTGGAAAAAGTTTACCTACGGTAACTATAACTGAGGCTTAAGAGAAAATCTACAGAAATAATAAATAAACAGTGACTCTCTTATTAGCCAAAGAGAAATCATATTTAATCAGAGAATAAGAAAGAAAAGTAAAGTTCAAGACACGTCCACCGCTAAAAGCGGCATAAGAAAATTTAAATTAATTACACGAGTATTAATAAGTATGCGAAGTGTGTGTGTATTAAAAAACGCCTGCGTATAATTCATTAGCAATTAGTCGTAGAAATGCTTTGCTGCTAGGAGCATTTAACTTGTTTTTTTGTTTGACCATTACAGCATGTAAGCTATGATCTAAAGGCGTACCTAGATATATTTATTTAAACATACAAGCCACAATTACGAACTAAATAAATTTCCAACTTTTGCAAGCAGAATCTGCATGCTGTGAATATTATGATACTGTACATTCTGTACCCACTTACGATTGGGAATTTGGAAATTATTGTTGCCAGGCTACAAAACATGATAAAAATATTACGGTTGTGACTTGTAAGTAAAGCACTGTTAGAATAATATGCATTAGGACTTCTAATTTTTTATTGAATTTTATTACATTGTTGGCTCTGTAATAATTTTAAACTCCGCAATCCACCTCATCAGTAACGTAATAGATATTATTAACCATACTTGTCTTCATTTATGTATTTTTGCATTTAGGCCTAAATTCTGAACAGAAACTACAAAGAGGAATCGACTATGAGGTATTAACGACTCTCCGATCGCTCGAACTCGAGAAAAAACTTTCCATGCGCCATATTAAAATTTATTCTCTAAGTATTATTTTATTAATTATATTAGGTTAAAGGAGTAGTGCCTTGCACAAAAATACTTTAGACGTGATTTATGTCTGTTCGGAAACGAAACGTTATTTTTTGACAAGTCTCAAAAGATTAGTACCCTAATTTGGATATCAACATCAAATTTGAATTTTGTTTGAAGCCGAGCACCGTTCAACGGATTTTCTGACAATTTCAAATAAAGTGACGAGTTTTTAGTGAAATTATTCAAAAACAATTGTAGTGAAGTGTTTATTTACGAATATTTTTCTGGATTGTGTTAAGATGACGACCGATAAGATTCGGAAGGACAAGAATCAGAACATTCAGGTTTCCATACGTTTAAGGTAAATTAAACCAAGTAAAACTTGAACTGTTGAACAAATTTTTCGTTAACGGCGTGACTCACTGGACTATTCGTTGTGTTTCATCATAATTCCTTTTAAATTCCTCAAATCTGCTTCACAAGAAGGCATTTATTGCTTATTTGTGTAATTCTCAAGTCTCGTCATGCTGAATATAAGTTAGACAAAACTAGATGACCTCAGGGCAATTGATTTAAAAAACCGTCAATTTTCTGTCGTTTAAGTCCACGATTCTTTTACCAGAAAGTCAACTGTCATGACTAGATAATTTAAATGTAAACAAACAAATAATCCCATTATTTTAACAAATTCCACAAAACAATGAATCCATATTGAGCTGAACGATTGTACAATACTGTTATCCAAGTAATGTGAACTAAGTATTGCGATACAGTGTCTGTTCTTCTGAAAATAACAAATAAATTAGCCTCTAAATAACTGATGAACTCATGAGGTGTGGCCTAAGTAGGTCAATAAAGTAATGGCATGAATCATGGAATCATGCAGATCATCAAGCTTTAAGACTAGGAGAAATGTAGGATTTACTGTGTGAAAGATGTGGCCAGAACGGAGACTCATGAGAGGATGACTAATTTATAAGCATGAAAGATGAAATGGCTGTGCCAACCCCAAATGTATTGGGAGTAGGGCAGGGAATGATGATGATACTGTAATCATAACCCGATGAAACTTCGGTGGAGTAAGAAAAAAAACATTATAGTTTTTCAACAGTTTATTTATTCAATTCAATTGTGGTTAATTGGCTGTCAATTGTTTGATTGCTCCGCCCCTAAGACGACCCACTGACCAAATCCTGTCCTATTATACATATAAAGTGGTCGCAACTTCAAATTACTGATGAAAAATTTCTATGTGGGTTTGCCACCAATGTCCCTTCCACACTGTATCATATATTGCTAAAGTATGTCTTATTTGCAGTCTCTTAGATTTAATCTCTAATTATGTCCTTTTTTATTGGGATTGACTTCCACACTTAGGTCTTCAAGTGGACCACTGTATGTTTATCACTAATTATCAGTGATCGGAGTAGGTAGATTGAACTGGGGTCATTGATCCGAAACGTATATATTACTATGGACATTCCTCCGGAATTGGTGGATTATTGGTGTGATTGTTTTTATTATTCAACAGATAAATAATGAATTAATTTAGTTTTGATACCTTCCTTTAAATTTTGAATTGAGTAGTAATAATATCACTACCAACATTAACAATATTTAATTGAATCCGGAATTACTTTCCGGAAAAATGGCTTATCCATGTTATTCTTTCTGTGTGCATTTATGATACAAGTACCAAAAATCAATCTACCTACTCCGATCACTGCTAATTATTCAACAAAGGTAACTAGAATCAAAATTGGAAAGAGAAGTGTTGGTCGTCCGGCAGCGAGATGGGCATACGACATTGTAGCCATGGCGGGAATATCCTGGATGAGGCTGGCACAAGACCGTGGAGCTTGGCACAAACAAAGAGAGGCCTATACCCAGCAGTGGGTAGCAGTGGTGGTGTGGTGGTGGGCAGTGGTGGTCGGGCTGTGGATGATGATGATGAACTAGAATCAAACATCTGATAGATGAAGAAACATTCATCTTTTTTACATATTTGATAATGTTATGAATTTATGCAATACTCTTCTGCAGACCCCTAAACCAGCGAGAGAAGGACATCAAGTCGCTGGGAGTGATCGAGGTGGTGAACAACCGTGAGGTGGTGGTGCGCCAGTCACAGCAGACCTCACACACTAAGAAGTTCACCTTTGACCGGGCTTTCGGGCCCAATGCTAATCAGGTAATATACGTGATGTTGGTATTTAATAGAGGAGGCCTGTTTCCTACCTGTGGCAATGTTATTAGCTGATTATATATACAATTATAGACTACTAGCACTTTGCCCGCGACTTCGTCCGCGTGGGTTACGTACATTTTCCATACAAACAAAATTCCCCCTTTTCACCCCCTTAAAGGTTAAATTTCCAAAAACCCCTTCTTAGTGCTCCCCTACATTATAATAGGAAGCCGTGTATAAAATTTCACATTCCTAGCCCCAGTAGTTTCGGCTGTACGTTGATATGTCAGTCAGTCAGTTCTCCTTTTATATAATTATATATAGATTTATGTGGAAATATTGTCGCCCCCTTTTAATGGTTTCTTTGTGAGTGAAGACTGTAGGTATTGACCCTTCTATTGTGAGCTAATGGTCATAAAAGTACTTTTAAGTAGTCTATTTTACTTTTAGTCTATTCAAAAGTGTTGCAATGCAACTAAGGTTTTCTTCAGTAAAATTCGAAATCATAATGTGACCTACCATAGAATTAGCAGCAGCAATATAATTATGAAGAGCTAACTTTCAGTTTTCAGTTTCAAGTTTAACTTTCATTGTATCTACCTATTTTGTTTGGCAGAATTGTCCATACTTACCTCAATACAGGTTTTCCCTGCTCAAAGCCACCTATTCTATATCATCATCATAATTCATCTACCATTTCATCTGGAATCACCCACTTCTGGGTATAGGTCCCTTTCTGCTTTACTTCTCGATTCCAAGCATCCCTTTTTTTTTTTGTACAGATGGGAAATCATCAAATGACTTCTCCCGCTCTGGGTGGAGTGGGAGTGTCAGACTCTTACTGACTAAAACCCATCCATGTATCTTCTTTGCCCATTGTATTCCAGGGCCACGGTATCTCAGCATCCGGTATTCCAAGCATCCCTCATGTGTGCTTTCCATGAAATTGACGGACCTGGGTTTCTATTAATTTTTAACAATATTCCTTTTATTTCCAGCTCCAAGTATATCAAGAAGTGGTGAGCCCTCTCATAGAGGAAGTACTCAATGGCTACAACTGTACAGTGTTTGCCTATGGGCAGACCGGCACTGGTAAGACACATACCATGGTTGGAGAGCATACTGGGACTGACACGCATTGGCAGAATGTGAGTATACAGAAAATTGATACATATTCTGCCCTCATAACTTTTGTTAAGCAATAATTAAAGTTACTTGTGTTTTAGTTACAAAGGCAGAATTGTAGTAACAATGTTATGAAGATACTTATTGTGGATGTGTATGATTATGTGTATGATGTGTATTCCAAGGCATGACTACAATGTTAATATTTTCATTCAGAGAATTTTTCAACAACCTTATGGAACATTATAGTTATAGTCTATAACTTTATGGAACATTCTTGCATTCCACAGTGATTTTTTTTAAAACTTTTTACTTTGTAGACTGACATAATTACGGTGCACATACTTCGTCTTTGACTAACGTCCAGAACTCCAAACTCTTTTTGCCAATGAGCGATGGAGCGCAGCATACTGAATGTAAAAACACTGCACTCCAGAACGCAAATTGCCGACGTAGCTTATAAAGCCGCGAGACTAAAATGGGACTGCCACAGCTGTGGGTCCGATTATCGCAAGACTGAAGCGCTGAAACAGCTAGACGGGGTCGCGGTTGACCAAGGAGAAGATGGCGGGATGTCTTGAATGGTTTCATCGCGAATTGGCGAGAAGAAGCACACCATCGTTAGAAGTGGAAGGAATGGGGGAAGGCCTTTGCTCAAGAGTGGGACACAAAACATCAATAACCACATCTATACACCTTAATATAATAAACAAAATGTGGGTGTACTATAGGTACACATCTGCCTAACCTTTCAGAGATTACAGGCGTGATATTATGTTCATACCAAAACTACTGCATAATCTTACAAAACCCACTTTTTCTTTCCCCAGGACCCGCTAGCCGGCATAATCCCTCGCGCACTCTCCCAGCTATTCGACGAGCTTCGTCTCACCAACACAGAATACACAGTACGCGTGTCCTACCTCGAGCTGTACAACGAGGAGCTGTTCGACCTGCTCTCCGGCTCTGAGGACAACTCCAAGCTCAGGATCTATGAGGACGTGACCAGGAAGGGGTCCAATATTGTTAATGGATTGGAGGAGATTACGGTAAGTGTTACCGAAAACACGCTCAATGTGTAATGACCTCTAAGCTCTGAGCACACGCAACAAATAGCCAATCGAATGCTCAGTGCCTTACTGGAGCCTTATGGAGTATTTTCTTTTCAATTGACACCAAGACCTGCTCAAAATTACGTCGCATTTTGGCATAAGGGTAAAATTCGAGCATTAAAATCGACCTTAGTAACTGTGCATAGGTTAATAATGTGCCAAATTACGCAACGTAATTAGTAGTTACCAGTCGGTTGCTAATATTTATGAAGCATTAGAGGCAGACATGTTCCCAATGCTGAGATACAATACAGGCCAACTCTCTTTGAGAGAGAGGGCTATAATACACCACTCAGGCCCAGTGCGGGTTGTAGATGTCCATGTCCCATGTCTTCAAATTTTTGGTGGCAACATTCTTTTTTTTATGGTGATTTGTTTAAAATTTACATTAGTCTTATTCTGTGGGAAACTCAAGTAAGTACGACTGCTAGCATGAGGTCCTGGGTTCGATTCCCGGGTCGGGCAAAGTGTTATTGGGTTTTTCCATCAGAAATTTCTCATTTGCCACCACGGAACTGTACTAGATTTGTGCCCGGTTTATGGCAATAAATTCGCCCCCTATTACATCGGACTTATACATACCTGGCGAAATGTGACTGTACTATTAAGTAAACCTATGCTGACCCTTCGAAGTTTACAGGCGTGATGTTATTATATTTATATCTATGTCTTATTCTGTGTCAGGTTTACAACAAAAATGAGGTGTACAAGATCATGGCACAAGGACAAGAGAGGAAGAGGGTAGCCTCTACACTAATGAATGCCCAATCAAGGTATGTTGGCATATTTCCTCATTATGCTTGTCTTTTCATTGATACCCCATTTCCTTATTTATATTAGGACATGGGGGTATCAAAGGGTATGGTGTCGCTGGTCGTCGCAATCATTTGTTCGGTAATCCGAAGGCGCTATCAGTCGCCGCGATTTTTCGGATTTTTTAATTAATGACGAAACCAAAGTAGAAATGAGACCTCAAAGTTTATCTCTCATTCTCCTACTTATTATGATTGAATACTAATTATTTTCTTTTTCTTAATTAATTGTAAATATCTTTTAATACAGCAGCAGCCTTCCCAATGGCAAAACTAATATGTTGTAAGTCTTTATAACAACAATTTTACTTGAATGGTTTGTTTATGCTTCTTCATATATTTGTTTATTCACAATAATAGTGCACAATCACTGTTTTGTTCATTGGGTTGGTTACTGCAACGTTATGCTGAGGAAGCATGATCAAACATGATAGTGTAGGTATGTAGAGTTTAGCTCTTGTCTAGATTGTGGATGTACTGTATTGGGTAGCGAAGTTAGATTTACATAGTGAAACTTCCTAGTAACTGTTTTACAAGTGCTATCATAATTTACCATGCTTACTATTTGTACTTAGTTCCCAATATTTTGGCACTCAAACGTTTTACGCGCTCGGTACCGCTTTTTGCAAGTTAAAATATAATTTGCATTGTGTAGTAAATAGTTTACAGTAATTTCTAAGTAAGTTAGTAGTTAAGTTGATGGTTTATTAGGTAAATTCGATTCTACCTCCGCTTTGCGGATTAAGGTCGATTCAAACGACTGTGGCACGCCTTTCAAAACCCACACACGTTCGCTGAGAACAAGCTCAGTGGTACAGCATTATGCTGAGAGATGGCCGTTTTGATTGAATATGACGCATATTTTCCCCCTGGCACACAAAATATACATAGAAAAGAACATCTACTAATAAATGTATGTTCTTTTTTCTTCTTTTATTTTTTTACTTCAATCAGCATAACCCTTTGTTTCCAGCCGCTCCCACACAGTCTTCACCATCGTAGTCCACATGAAAGAGAACAGCCCCGAGGGTGAGGAGCTGATGAAGATCGGCAAGCTGAACCTGGTGGACCTCGCCGGCTCCGAGAACATCAGCAAGGCCGGCTCCGACAATCCCGCGAAGAAGGAACGCGCGCGGGAGTGTGTGAACATCAACCAGTCGCTGCTGACGCTTGGCAGGGTCATCACTGCGCTTGTTGAGAGGCATCCGCATATACCTTACAGGTATGTATTTATTTATTACTTGAGGCTCACAAATGTACGACGGCCATTAATGCTATACCAAACCAGTTTATGCGGATCTCTGATTGTATAGGAGATCTATACAAAGCGAGGCCAAGTTATACTGGAAAAGTATAGCTTCATGTGCCGCCGGGTACTTTAATGTTATAGGTCATGTTTGAACTTATTAACTAACCGCGTAAAACCTGACGACAAAGTCTCTACAATTATAAGTAATTTTTCAACTTTAGGCGCATTTGACTAAAAAATTGGAAGTTAAAACGAATCTGTTTAAAATTTGCGTCTTCACCTCCAAGTTCATTCTTTTCGGCAAACTTTCGCCGATTGAACGCAACGGTAACATGCTCGCGGTACGATCTCTTTGATTTGGAACTTTGTACCCGTCCTCGCGTATTTTTTAACGAATTTCACCACTGATGGCTATCTTGATTAACTCGCAAAATAGGGAATCCAAACTGACCCGAATCCTCCAAGAGTCCTTGGGCGGTCGCACCAAGACCTCAATCATCGCGACCATCTCCCCTGGACACAAGGACCTGGAGGAAACCATGAGCACCCTGGAGTACGCCCATCGCGCCAAGAATATACAGAATAAGCCGGAAGTTAATCAAAAGATGACGAAGAAGGCTATATTGAAGGAGTATGCAGAGGAGATTGATCGACTGAAGAGGGACTTGCAAGCTTCGAGGGATAGGAATGGTAAGGAGTAACATTGGTTTATCTTTGTTGAATGTCCAATAGTCCATTAAAATAAATAACGCCTTTGAGACAAAGATTGCTTAGTAACACTAAGTGATGAGTTTTGTTTACATACATTGGAATGTATCAATGTCATTATAAAAAATACATTTTAGAGCTAAATCGACAGAGCAAGGGTGGAAGTGCTATCGCACGGTGCGCTCGCACGGTGCGCTCGGCTGCGATTGTAATGATTTATTAATTGAAATGCGATTCCGTGCTGATAGTTAAAGAATAAGAGAAATAGTTGGGGCGCAACCCTTCATTAATATCCTCTAGTTATTTCAAATTCAATCGATGTGGCGATGTTTAGGGAAGGGCGACTATAGTACTTAACGTTTTGGGCGGAATTATCATGATGATTGAAAGACTGAAAGTTTCATTACTATGAGCATTTTAACGACGACATAGCCATTTTACAGTTGTAATCATTTGAATTTGAATCATCATTGAAATGCCATTGGATCAACCTACAAACGGTTGAAAAACTAGTTTATCTGTCTTAATACCTTTTTGTAGATAGATTTTCAAACTGACCGTTTTTTTCCAGGCGTATACCTAGCCAGCGAGACTTACGCAGAAATGACGCTAAAAGAAGAGGAACAACGCAAGGAGATTCAAGAGCTGCTCCTCAAGAAGCGGGCCATGGAGGAGGAGAGAGACCGCATGGAGTCTGTGTTCCAGGAGTTGAACCAGACCCTGGAGGTGAAGAGCAATGAGCTGGCTAGCACGGTCACTCAGCTTGAGGGCACGAAGAAGGAGTTGGAGAGTACGAGCCATGTAAGTATCCCTTAAAATTACGATTGCATATTCACCGTGACTTATTAGTCGTCTTACAAAGGCAGTCCACTTCATGTATCCAATGACTATAGATGCAAAACGGGTTTTTAAACGTTTTAAACCATTTGGTTTTAAACCGTCTTTTTGGTTTAAAACAATTTAAAACCACAATTGGCGGTTTAATATGGTTTAAAATATTTTTGTTTTGTTTTTATGCACTTGTGGCATGTGCCAAATAAATGTATTTTCTTCTTCTTCTTTTTTCTTCTCTCTCCTCATACCCTACGTTACGATTTTGGTAGCAAATTGCAAAATAAAAATACGGCATTGCCGTTATATTTTAATAAATACGCATTTCATTATTGTTTTCAGTCTGTCTAATACTAAAAAGTAGTATAAGTATGATATATGACTTCACATAAATTAATAAAAATGCTAAATGATTTCAATTAGCCTTTTAAAATAATTTATAATCAATGTAACCGTTTAAAACCACGACCACGTGGTCGTGGTTTTAAACGGTTTTAAACCAATTTAAAACCGGTTTTAAACCACGGATTTTGGTTTAAAACTGCTTATTTACAACTATACGCATGACGTAGTTAAAACACCCTGTTGTGAGCGTTGATCTACTGGACTTGAGCGTTGGGTAGGTATGTTCTCCCGTTTGACACGTAAGCATCATTCAACGGGATATTTTTTTTCTGTTTTATTTATTTTTCTTTGTAAGTACCTATTACGGTAGCTAAAAAAAATCGCGCGTAGAGCTATTTTATGTCGAGCACATTGAGTGGACCACCTTTGTAAGACGACTAAAAAGTCACGCTGTATATGAAAATGAATGTCGCTGTTGTTGTTGACAGCAAAGAATATTTTCTTTAAATCGCCATCTTTTTCCCCAGAATCTGGTCCGCACAAAGCAAGCATGCGAAGAACAACAGGTGCTGGTATCAGCTCACTGCAGCACTGAGGTAGCTCTGTCCGGGCAGGCGCGGGAACTGCTGGCCACTGCCGACGTGGCCACTAAACACGTCGCCTGTCTACACGACACTGTGGACAAGCGCAAGTAAGTTCAACATCACGCCTATAATCCCAGAAGGGTCAGGGTCTAAGAGTACACCCACATTTCGCCAGTTATTGTAATAGGGGGTGAGCTTAATGCCATCAACCGGTCAGAAATTCAGACTCCATGGCTGCTACTGAGAAATTCCTAATGGATAGTCCAATAACACTGCCTAACCTGGGACTCACACCACCTCATGGCCAACAGTCGCTTGCGACCATAAGGCCAACGAGGCATTAGTTTTTGCCTGCTTACCCTCATGGGAAAAAAGCGTGAGTTGATGTATGTAGTCCAGTAATTTAAATAACAGCTGCTCTTCCCCAGAACTGTGGAATCAACGAATCTGCAAATAACGCGCACGTATCGCGAGGAGTCGGAGCAACAGCGCGGCACCATCAGTACCGGCGTGCGGCACTTTGCCCACACCGTCAACAGCGCCTTCGACAACCTGCAGAGCGCGCTAGGTAAATATAAACAACATTTACACCTTTTTACTTTCAGATTTATTGCCCACACAATCCACCACCTTTTCTTTAGTATTCTCTCCCTCTCCATACGTCCAAATTTATATTCATCAATCTTTTAGTTATATGCGCTTTATCTCTCACAAATCCAATTATCCACACCAACCCAACCAACCACCCCAAGGTATGGGATTTAAGGGAAGTTTATAAAGTACGAAAAAAAGACGGAATGATCAAAATGTGTATATTATGTTTATAGATACATACACAACTTCGAGTACGCAGACGCAGGAGCAAAACAAGCAACAGCTTGAGAACTTGGTGCAGACCTTCATTGATACTATGAATGAGGTAAGATTGTTTTAAGTTACTAGATTTTTTTCTGCGGCTTCGCTCGGTATAGAAGTTACCCCTCGGGAATGTACTGGCCTATTTGATTGCCAAAATGTCATCCAAACACGTTCAGCATGTAAGACGATAATTTGACCGTGTTGATGTTTTCTTTTCTTAGATAAAATCCGCAACATCAGAGAGCCACAGCACTCTCGTCCAATCGAGCCTGTCGCACCGCTCCGCGCTACAGTCATCCGTGACGTCACACTGCGCCGCCGTGCAGGCGACGCTGGCGGCCTTCTTGCACAGCTTCGTGACGTCACTGCAGCACGCACACGCGACCGACGTTAAAGGGAACGTCGCGGCGTTCGTCCAGCAGTGGGTGAGTTTTCAAGAATAAGCATTAGTCATCATGTTAACACTGCTGGGGCAGTCATCACATTGAGAGGGAGTACCATAATGTACCACACGAGCTCGGTGCGGGTTGGAAGATGTGCCGGTTTCCTCACGATGTTTTCCTTCTTTGTTTTGAGAGCAATGGTGATGTAATTAGTGATTACTAATTTTATCAATCTAAATTTGAATTCACCATCTATGTCACCTAACATTGTGCAGCTGTGTTCCTATTTATTTAGCAACATTTTTATGGTGGCTTTCTGTTTCCCAGTACGTAGGTGCAGCAGCTCGCGTGTCATCTCTACAAAAAGCTCACTCCGCGTTCAACTCGCGCGCACACACGTGCAGCCAACTGCGCGAGCAGACCGCTCGCAGACAGCGCGACAGCCGGCGCGCGCATGTGTCGCGGCGCGCTAACAAAGCTCAGGCGTGTCTTGCGGTATGTTACGCTTTTATTCTTGTAAATCATCTGCCTAACCTTTCCCAAACTGTACTAGGGTCAGCTTTCAGACGAACCGGATGCAGCTGAATACCAGTATTTTAGATGGAGTGAATGCTTACCTAACCGATTACATTACTGACAAAAACCCACATTACAATTTATTCAAATTTCAATTTTTTTTTTGCCCGCGGCTTCGATCGCATTATGATTGAAAATTATCCCTCAGGAACTTTTTAAATATAGCTTATGACACTCAAGTTACTCCCCATTAATGAAAGAATTTTCGAAATTGGATCATTAGTTCTGAATATTACTCTCTACATCCAAACTCACAAAAATTACCTTTTTAAAATATAATATAGTTAGTTACCGAGTAGTTAAACTCATCACAAAGCTTATACCAACAGGAAATGGAAGAAGAATCAGCACGTCTCCAAAAACTCTTAACACAGCAACTTACTGATATCGAAACTGAACAACAGCAAACAGAGAACAGACTCCAAGAATGGATGGAAGAGGAACGCAGACTGCTAGAAGAAAGAATAGCGAGACACGTGGCTACAGAGAAACAGGCTTTAGAGGTCAGACTAGCAAAGAAAGTCACAGAAATAGAAGAACAGAAGAAGATGTTAGAAGAACGGATGGAGCGCTATAAGGAATGGCAGCAGATACAAGCCGAGGCAGATAGAGAGGAGTTGGAGATGGCGGAGGGAGATTTGGAGGAGAGTGAGAATGGGAGGGAGGAGTGCGCTAAAGATATCAAGAAGTATGGCAAGGAGTTTGAGGAAGGTATGTAATGTATTTTTTATTTGAAATTTCTTACTGGCGCGTTCTTTTTCAATTTTCTAGTTTCTCGCTGGCGTACTTCAGCCAAGGCTTCATAACTTTGTTATAAAAAATGTAATAATACCAACCTAATACTGTCCCACTGCTGGGCAGAGGCCTCTTCTCATACAGAGAAGGCATGAGCATTGATCTTCACCTTTGCTGAAGACGGCTAGGCGAGGCCAGGACTCCTCGATTGACTTAAAAAAAAAAACAATGTGCAACATAAAATCCAATCACGTTTATTGATGTGATATTGCAAAGACAAAAGTTAAAAACTCAATGAGTGATCTGTAACTCCATATTTTTCCCCAAAAAAGGATTTTTGATTTTTAAACCAGCCATTGATGTGCTAAATGGCTATTTTGCAGGCACCAACGCCATCAACGTGGACATGGAGATATTCAGTAAGAACGTGGTGGAAGTTGTGGAACACATCAATAACGAGATGCTCAGGGTGCTGGAGCAGACCAGGGCACAAGTTGAGGTATGTAAAACTGGTATCAGTCGCTTCTCGCTCTATTTTGGTCATTTTTGGCGGTCATTCGACATCTGTCACTGAATACAAGTTGAATCAAATGTTGAACAAATAATTAATTAGTCAATCGAATCTTTTATTATTTTACCCCACAGCAAGAAGTATCGAACGTGATATCGACGGACGAGGCGACGTGCGCGCAGTTCGTGCAGGACGCCGACACCACTCTGACCGACATCGTGGGCAGCACCAAGCAGATCACTGACGCGCTTGTTAGTAAGATTGAGGTAAGCTCACAAACATCACGCCTGTGATCCGTGTAGGGTTAGATAGGTGGACCTGATAGTACATCCACATTCCACCAGTTATGTTTAATTCCCATTTAATAGGGGGCGAGCCTATTGCCACCAACCGGCCACAAATCTAGACTTTGTGGCTGCTACTGAGAAATTCCTCATGAATAAGAATTGGTTTGAATAAATTGCTATTTGACATATTGTCAACATAATAGTATACTTGAATCGAATTACATAATCATCTACTTGATTAGACATTAAGTTACTAACGATTGCTGCTGTAAATTTATATTCAAAACGCATGTATCGCAAAATGATACAAAACAACGAACATCCATAGCGCTTCATTGAACTTAACTTTTATATCATTTAATCAAATGTTTGTTATCAATGAATCATACCTGTAATAGTTTTATTCTGACCTGTCTCCTTTTTTTGCAGTCAAACTCCAGTGTAGCTATCTCTCAACTGTCATCACTCTCCACGTCCACCGGCGAGCTGATCTCGCTGTCCCGCTCGCACCAAACGTCTCACTCAACTTCAGTAGAACATGCGCGTGCGCACGTAGAGAGTTTGCAAGCGCAGCTGTGTGAGGCGCTCGCACAACACGCACAGCTGGAGGGACGGTACCTCACTGAGGAGTATAAGGTGTACTCACCTACAGGTTAGTTGAACTTGGTACATATTTATTTCTTTAAACTGTTTGCACAATGATATAAACTGGTAGTTCGGTCGCTATACTTATCTGGAGTCATCAATGGTGACCCATAGACTTTGGTTGAGTTGGTATTAAAATTTGTATGGAACAACTGATTGTTTTCTCGACTACTATGTTGATCTAATGGAGAAAGTTGCTCGGTTTAATGTTCTGGATCATGCCGATAAATATGAAAATCTAAATTAAATTGGCTAAAAGTTTGGTCGGGAGTTTAATACCATCAGTAGCGTAGTAAATAATAATAAGAGTAATCCTTACTTTCGCTGCTACTGAGAACGCTAAACTCATCGGCAGAAATAAGATTGCATGAACTCGGCTCTGTCAGCTATACCATTTTTTTTTTTGTGTAAAACCACAAATCTATATAAATGTATCGTTCCAGGCAAGACCCCGTCCCGCACGGAGTACCGCTACCCGCGCCAGCTGGCGGCCACGTCTCCGCACGACCGGCTGCTGGCCAGGTTCCGCGCTATGAGGACCAACAGTGATGATGTAAGTTATTAGAATTTATTGTTTACATTTTTCAGTTAGTTTATCTCAGATGTTGAATCATTGTCTAAAGAGGTTGTCAAGTTGCAGCCACTGTCAAGTCAGTCAAGTAAAGTTACCTACTACTTGGTTACTGCTGTTAAAAGTAAAGAACTGTAAAACGCTTGAAGTATACATATATTTGTTTCACTGCTTCTTTGGTCGCAAGTGCAACAACTGAGTATGAGGTACTGGATTCTAGTTAAAAACACACAATAACATTATGCCTAGTGTTATTGGGTTTTTCCATCTGTAAGTTTTCTAGCGAAATGTGTGAATTTTAGATCGCCTCTATGCATGAGGCTTCTGTTTATGCATCTCTTTTGTGGCCCCAGGACTGCGTAGTGATAGAGTCGGATGCGGAAGGTCCGGCGGCGAGTGACTCGGAGTGCTCCACGTCCGAGGACTCCGCCGTGTTCGCGGCGCCCTCGCCGCCCCTCCCCGCGCCTCCCACTAGGAACAAGCACATTGTCAAGAGCACCTCGGAGACTGACATACTGTATACTATGAAGAAGGTAAACACTCGATAACTACATTTAAAATATCTTCAGAATATGAGGGACAGTCAGGGCAAAAGCCAAGAAGAAAACTGTAATCTTTCATTGATATCTAGTAATTGTAATGAAGTCGGTGTTCCTAGATTCGAACCAAACTCTATAAACAAACGACCCACCACGTATTTAGTACTTTTTAGAAATTCTATTAACACTTTACAAAGTCATAAAATCTTAAGCATTTACAAGAAAAATCGATAAATGGTACTTTGATGCTCTGTTATATTGTCCCAAAATTCTTTCGAACATTTCCTCATTTTCTTTCACATCAACAGGAAAACGCCAAAGAGAACGCAGACCGTTCCATTTCAAACAAGAAGCCTTCCAAGCTACCGGCGCCCTCATCTCACAAGAAACCTCTCGTGGAACGGAACGCCAACTGATGACAGTAAATATACCCCAGTAGAAGAAGTGGAGATATTGTGTTCAATGTGAGTCGCGAATTTTCGCCGATAGAGGCGCTACTTACGCTTGGCCCTTGAAGTAAGTCTTCGTACTATTGAAATAGTTTTGGCTTAAAATAGTCTTAATAGTATTAATTCATCAAATAATGTGAAAAAGTGACTATTTATGCGACAATTTTCGCCATTTTCTTTGAAAAATCTCACCGATTTGGTATGATATACGGATTTGGATAGATTATATTATTTTTATAAGAAGTAAGTATGTATTCCGTGTGTCTATGCTTATGTGTGTCGATATGTATTCATAGTTAGTTATATTGGGACAGTTGACAAATTGTATAACGAATTGACGAAAATAAAACATTATGTAGTTTAAAGAATGCTATATTTTTTGATGATATCGTTAGGCGAGACTTACGCGAACAATCTATTAACAAGAACGTTGTATAAAATGGGTACAATATGCTTTATTTTGCACACATGGTAAATAAATTAAAAGCGAGAATCTTAAATATTCTGGAACGAATTTATTATCTCAACCAACGAAGTTATTATACCAGTACTTCACATGGAACTACTGCCGATCTGACCGTTGTAGCCCAGTTTTCGAGTAACACGATACCCCTTGGTAAGACCGATTGTCTGACTTTTGGGCGTCTAACGACAAAATTATTATGTCAACTGTCAAAATACTCTCTCTTGAAATTAATAATTTCTACTTTTCAAGCAGAATTCGGATTTTATTTATCATTTACGTCACTTTAATATATTCAAAAATAATTTCCAAACAATTACATCTTTATTCATTGAATTTTTATAAAATAGTGTTAATTTTATTGTCACTATTATTACATTAAGATTTATAATGTTCGCTATATTATTTTAGATAATTATATTATTAATTTAGTGCCACATATCAAATGTGTATCGATAATGATATCGAATAGTTTGTTAGACAATATATTTAACCATGTTTAAAAAGTATTTAAAATTAATTTTGATAGGTCAATACTGACCCATAGCTAAGGTTGTTGTAAACGTAAGGTTTTCGTCATTTAGGGTCAATTCACACCGAAGTGGCAGCGGCAATTTAAGCAATTGTATGCTTTATGTCCATTAGGAAATGCATAGTATCATTTGGGGACGGCCGGCCGTCGTGGCTCCGCGAGACGTCACACGGCCTGAGTCTTTCAAACGATACTATGCATTTCCTAATGGCTATAAAGCATAAAATGGCTTGACAGTGAAACTGCACTGCCGACCGCTGCCACTTCGGAGTAAATTGACCCTTAGTGATTTGGCCTTGCAATACAGCCTTAGGTACCATATACGGCAGGCATATTATTTCTGAATTAAAACTAGCATACATGTATAAGGGAGTGACGCTACTAAATACCAACGCGAAATCAACTTGACGAGTCGGTCGGAAACTTCATGTCCGTACAATAAAATGAAAAAGATGGCGTTCGCTCCTATTCTGTTCTGAAGACGCGACTGGACAACGCGTCGGACTATTCGCTTTCATATACCCTTTTGAAAAAAATTGTCATATATACGTGACAAGCAAGCGCGTGCACTGTACCCAACGACACAAATATGTGACAAAAAATGCGGTGCACTATAACACGAATAATAAAGTCTAGTTTTGGAATCCTATTCTTTATTTTGGGTATTTGCGGTGAAGTTGTGGGTTGGCGTGGAGGACACGCGCGTGCGTTTGTGCTCTGGCGTTCAGAAGTTATGTTGTTTCTAATAGTGCGGTCACACCCTTACACTGTCACGGAACTGAATGAAATTTGTTAAATTCTGTTCCGTGACAGTATTGAGTCTTATATTACTGCTAAGCCAAGTCTTTAGTTTTTTTCCGTGTGTAAGTAATACAAGCTCGCTCTTCATGTATAAAATGAAACAAATATTTGATATATTTAATACGAAATTAGTTTACAACGCTTTTCTGTATTCACGTGAGTGTAAGCTCTGAATAAAATATGATTTACTAATATAAATATGTGTAGTTTTCATTTCCTACACCAAACCTTATTTTAAGTCTATTCAAATCCGTCCAATTGATGTTATTTCCATTTGAATGAATATCAATTTACGCTAGTGTAAATTAAGTTGATTTCAGATCGATTGGAAAAAATCTTAAGTATAATGAAAAATACCTCCTCAGGTATTACAGTAGTTTTTCTAAAAACTGTTAACAGTTTCACAGTGGCTTGTATCTAGCTTAATGTTTTTGTTTTTGGCAATTTAAAAGTGCCAGTACCAGATCTATTTGAAATAAATACTTTTTTAATTATTGAAAAGTCCTGTGTAATAGGGGGCGAGCGTATTGCCAACAATAAAACACATTTAAAGGCTTAGGCGAAAGAGATACCGCGGCCCTGGAACACAAGGTCCAAAGAAGGAACATGGATGGGTTTTAGTCAGTAAAAGCCTGACAGTCCCTTCCACTCCGCCCAGAGCGGGAGGGGTCATTTGATGATTTCCCATCCGAAAAAAAAGGCTTCGAGGAACAAGATAAGAACATAATGAACTGAAAATAAAACCCAGAATAATTTTATCGTATTTATTAGCATATTATAGAGTACCTACATTTACAAGTAATTGAACTAAGATCAGGCTGATTCGTACCACGCGATCTGTACTATGTATGTTGATCTTCTACATTTTAAATTTAAATTGTGAATTCGCCAAGTAAGTCTTATTACTCGACTGTCTGAACCCGAAGTCACGGTTATTGTGATTTGACAAAAAAACTTGAGAAAGAGTGTTTTCGCGAAATAGCAAATCAGCCTGATCTATCCGCTCAATAATATTTACAACCTCACAAGGAGAGTTACCAGATTCCACCAGATATTTATGAAGTTTTGTGTACTTACTAATACACAAAACACGCACTTTGGACGTGGAGGTGCGGACACCAGCCCAATACACAATACAATAAAACACAGAAAAAAATATTTAAAACTAATACGTAGTAAAGTCGACCTCATAGTTATCTTCCGTAGGTTGAATATCAGTTGCACGTCAAACAACGAGAAATATTTTACATTTACAGACCTTTCATTTGGTGTGTTTACCACCTCATGTTTGACATCACTGATTTGGTTATTTAGTAGAAACGACTGAGCGGAGAGGAGAAGACGTCTTAGGCCAAGCAGGCAACAGTGGAGACGAGAAGACACGTGAGCGGTGTGAAAAAATGGGCGTGAGTAGCCTGTACAATGTACACACATCTCTGCTCCGGTCTAGCTTGTACGTACCTCCGCACAGCTTTGGTGGATACACTCTATCTCCTAAGCATCTGGTCTCCTCCACTGACTCTCTGATATAACTACTATAAGGTCAACAATACGTCATCAAAACTAATAAAATTTGAACAGAATGTAAACAAGTGTCCGATACAATGGTAGAATCTGGCGTAAACTAAAAATAAATAGTTTATTTTATAATCCGACAATTATGGCTGGATACTCTACGAAAAACACATGTATTGTGTATTTTTAACAGCATAGCCATTTATGTATAAAATAAAAATAAATAATCTAAGAGATTCTGCCACGTTTTATATTTAGAAAAAAAAAACTGATATCCCAGGTATAAAATTCATAATATTGTGTTTTTTTAAATACAAAGTAAAAAAAAAGTATCTTAAATGAATATAGTTTTCTTTTGGATAATTTTCAAAACTACATAAGTGCAGGCAGACTCTTATTTTATGTAGAATACAAAGATTTAAAATGAAAGATTCTCCCTTGCCGCATCAAAAAGTGATTGCGTTTTTGTTTGAATTTCAATTTCTATTTACTATTTCGCTCACTTATGCTCGAAATTGTATTTGTCTTCCATTAGGGATGTGCTATCCCACTCTTCTCAAAGCGACTTAAGTACGGCGCGGGCACATTTAACAATTTAAATCTTTGATAGTATGTATAAACAACTAGAAATACTAATTGTGTATGTAAATTATATAAATAATAGTTATTGTTTGGTTTTTCGTACTACAACTAAGATTATCTGTTTATTACTAACAATAAATTATTTTTACGTATGTTTAGGGAAGTATTCAATAAATATTTTGTTCAGGGAAGGCTTTCTACAATGGCCACAATATGTATTGCACAGGAGACCTAACTAAGCAAAGACGGGTATTACCACTTTTTATGTGGTGTTTCAAAAGAAACTAAGGGCCTTTTAACTGGAGAAGAAGAAAGAGAGGGTGATGTGTTTTAATAGCTATTCAGGGCCAAGAGATATTTTGTTATGCAATTTTCCATGCCCTGATTTTGTGATATTGCTTGATAAATCATTAAGGTTTAAAGAACTTTTTAAAAGTCTTGTGAAGTGTGTGTCATAAGTAGAAAGCCTGAGAAACGGTGAAACCGTGTTCTGACTAATAATCAAGTTATAAAAAGTTGCCAAGTCTAAAAAACAGTACAATTTCGAAAAAAAAATACAAAATAAATTCGACTTTACCTTGACTGGGGAGATGGTGGGAGAATGTCTAAATGCCGACAAAAATAAATAACATAATACTAAATAAATTAAATAAATAACTTATATGACTAAACAAGACGTTTTGTAAATATTTACATTACAGCGTAGTCGAGAGTAAAAGTTCGGTCATGCCACAAGGACATTATGTGGACGCGGGTCCGGACACCGGACAGACAATATACTTTCAGTATATCTGTCAATGTCTATTGTCTATGTCAGTGTCCACGGCCAGTCCGCAGTGTCTTAACTGGTTTGACTGAACCTTAAATCAAATACTGTGCATAAATAGTAATAATTTAAAATAAATATTATTTAAATGCAGATATACAGTCATTTTTTATTATAGTAAGTCCTAATTCTACGAAAGTGTTCCTTTTTATGGTCTTCAGTTGGTAAAGATTCAAAAAGTAATAGAAGTGAGTCTTAGCCTGTGCTTTTAAACGAAAATGGGACTATTATTCAAACCAAAAAGGTCGAATATTGTTTGAGGCAGCAAACAAGTTTATAACAAGTTCAGTGTTTCAGTTGTTTTCACCAGATAAAATGTTAGGATATTAGTTGTACACATAGATGAATGTGTACTTATTAACAAAATCAAGAAAGCACCTGCTAGACACTTCGATTAAAACTGGCATGACTGAGTTGCCATACAAAAATATTCACATCCCACAATTTTTTTCTTTCACCAAATTCGCCGACAATGCAAAAGAGTGAGACTCTCACCTATACGTATTTTTTTTTTGCATCAACTACTAAAATCTCCAATTAAATTATAAAGGCCGAAACACGCTAGCAACTCCTGTTTTTTTCCAAAATTGCCAACATGATCGAGCCTTACTTTAGAAACCCTAGATTCACTCGCTGCACTATAGGTTGTTCACGGATATGATTTGGTTGATCCAGCCGATGAATGAGGACACCTTCACGTAGACTCCTGGCACGTCTTGCCGGCCGCAGCCAAAGCCCCAGGACACCAGACCCACGAGTTCGTAGAAGCCATCGTCTTGGCATACGAGGGGACCACCACCGTCACCCTGTGAACAGATGTCAGGAGTTTAGGTTTTGAACAGCCATGTAAAGAAGCCTAATTGCAGGTACTTATAGCAATTACGGGCCAGCCTGCAGTACCTATGAACATAAATGCTATTGCAAACTACCAACTGCTAAAAAATATTAAAAAAATCGTTTGCAGTATAAACATTGTTTGCGACACGCGCAAATTCAAATCATTCTAACATTATCTACTAAAAATGTTCGAGGAGGCACGGGAAACGAGCACATGGTAGGAATTGGAGCTTTGCCAGCAGTGGGACAGTACAGGCTACTAAAAAAGATGGACTAAAAGAGAATTCGGACATTTTGACGTCAGGATGATGCATATAGGTCATCAGCAAAGTTGTTGAAGGCTACTAGAGTAGACGAAGACCAAAGACACGATGGACGAACTGTGTAAACGATGATATCGCTAGAAGAAAACATGCTGCACCGACTCCAAATAATATGGCATGAGGGCAGAATGATGTTGATCCATCAGCTTGAACCATTCTTAAAAGACTCTTCTGTTACTAACCTGGCACGCATCGTTCCCGGACTCGCCACCCGCACAGAAGGAGCTGGCGGGCAGGATGAAGATCTTCTCGGTGACCGCGTTGACCTTGCGGATGCACTCGGCGTCGCTCACTATCGGCAGCTCAGCCTCGCGCACGCGCAGGGGTATGGGGCCCGCTGGGAATTAAGGATAAGTCAGTTAAGACGCATTTCAAGAAAACAAAAGTGCCTATAATATATTATGTTTAGTCATTAAAATTTGGTACAATTTTTGTACGAAATATTTTTCTATTAACAGTAAACCTTTTGTGGCTTGTTTAAATCAACTTAAACTTTTAGAAAATTTCACTTTTCAGAAAGATAACTTCTGACAGTAAACAAAACCTTACAGTTTGCGTACCCCGAACTTTCTTATAGGTCATTTGAATAGGTTCCAAAATTGATAGTTTTGGTATTAGGTCTGTAGAAAGTTTGTGTCGCTAATTGTCATGTGGAATTAAATCCATCGATTGATATGGAGGAGCTCGTGGCTAAATAATAACAGCCGCTCGGGTCGATCTTTAGGTTAAGCCGTGCTTGCCTAGGTTGGTCTGTGGATGGGTGACCACCCGTTACATACCGAGTTTTCTCCGTGCCTCGGAAAGCACGTTAAGCCGTTGGTCCCGGGTGTCAATTGTAGATCTTTGACAGTCGTTAGGTAGTCAGTAGCCCAAAAAGTCTGACAACCAGTCTTACCAAGGGGTATCGTATTACCCAGTACTAACTGGGTTGTGGAGGTCCGATAGGCAGTCGCTCCATGTAAAATACTGGTATTCAGCTACATCCGGTTAGACTGGAAGCCGACCCCAACATAGTTGGGAAAAGGCTAGGCAGATGATGATTGATATGGGGTTTTCTACAAAACGTATCGCCGATCCATGTATTTAAGGCGCTCCACCCACTGCACCGCGCCCAGTCGCGTTGCGCGGCATGGCAGATTTTACCATTGTATGCAAGTATCTCAATTTATATAGAAATCACGCTTGGCACAACACACTGCCGACGCGGAAATGCGCGGGAAGGCGCCCCGCGCGCAGTTTCTGCCAATCTGCGCGGGAGCGCGGGGCGTGCCGCGGGATATGACACACCGGCTCCGCAGTCCCGGGCGTGATTTGATACTATAAAGACGTTTGCACGATGGATCTCGACGTAGACAAATTTATCGTAAATAGGGATGTATCCAAAATCTTCTATGGACGCAGTGTCTTTTAATTCTTGTATACAAAAACCAAAATGACAATATAACTGCAACATCTTGAAATCGAGTAAGTTCGTCCATTCTCCACGACGATCGACAACACAGTGAACATATGAGTTTATTTAGCGCGAGGTCGTCGCAATCTGCATCACCCCGCGGGGGACAAATTACACCGCTAAGTAAGGCAGATCTGCGCCTCCGTCGCTGCCCGCGTTATCTGTCGCTCCGCGCACCGCGGTGGGACGCATCTTCAGTGGGTGAACCGCCTAAGACCTGATCAAAATTAAACGAATCCTGCATGGAATATAGGACGCAACTTCGTGCATCAATCATTTTAATGTTTTAAAAGTCTCGCCACTATTCGAACCAGTTTGAACACCTCCATCCCGTCCCGAATCCCTTGGCGGCATTCACCTGTTAGACAAGTGATCTAAAAACCTTGCGAACTTCAAATGGCAATTGCCTCGTCATAATTATTTATAAAGAAACCTTATATCAATGGCACAAAAGATCACTTACTTTCTCCCATGTACCCGTAGCCGGTGACGGTGCATCGCTTGCCGGCTGCGTGGCTCACTCCTCGAGCCGGTAGACACACCAGGCACACTCCTGTTAAACAATGGAAACAATGAGATATTTCTTTCATCAGAAACGCCTAAATAATGTCAATGAGAACTAACACCACAGATTGTGATTAAAATTATTAATAAACAAACTCCTTTCTGCCGCTTTTGTAGAGATAAAAAATATCCAACGTGCTCATGAAGTCATGGTCTGTTCATGTGGTTCATACAAATACCAAACTACCCACCTTCTTTAAGCTCAGCCTTCCCGTGCAGCTTGAGCAACGCTATGTCATTGTCCAAGGTCTGGCTGTTGTGGTTATGGTGGATGTAGGTGGTAGCCACCCTGAGGGTCTGGGCGCCGGGGGAGCCGTACTTGCGGGTCAGGTCGTGGTCACCAACACGGACGTAGATCGCGTCGCCGGAGCGGACGATGCTAAAAGTTTTGGAAATTAGTATCAAGGGTTATGACGCCAGTCTCCAAGTAATATGGGGCAAACAAGGGCAGGAAGGTGATGATTGCATAAAGTCAAGCCTGAAATCACCGAAAATTTAGGCACAATTCGACAATTATGTTTAAGTCCCTTGTAATAGGGGTGAGCCTATTGCCACAAACCAAGTTCAGATTCTGGGCTACTGCTGAGAAATTCCTGATTGAAAAATCCAATATCGTGTTGCCCGACTTGGGAATCGAACCCAGAGTCTCAAGCTCAGCAGAAGCGCTTGCGCCTAGTTACTAGATCTACCAGGCTTTCAAAGAGATAAATTTTATGGGTTGTTAAAATTAGGGTACTTCCGCTAACATTTTATTATAGTATTGATTTTAGATTGATTATTGCTTGACTGAAATGGCCGATGCACAAAGAGCAGAGTAATGCAATATTTGCTCTACAAAAACAAAGTTGCTATGAGGTAGGTAAGTTTTACCTAGTCTATTTCTGCCTAGGACTCCTCTACTACTGAGACGGGTAGATAACCCCTTTGAGGGTAACCGGTGACTAAATCGCCACGTTATATTGGTGCTGCTTACTTGGTGACACAATGCGCGGCAGTGAGCACCCACTGCGTGCCGATGAGCGCGGCCCCACAGAGGTACTGGTTGAGCGAGTTGATGAGCGCCACCTGCCAGCACCACTCGCCGCGCTCGCCGTCCTCGCCGCCCATCACGCGTCCCATGCGGCGCGCTGAGCGGGATGTCGTGCCTGGAAAGGTGAATGATGTATTAGATTCTAGACTAAGATAGATATAGTGCTGTAAGGATTTTTTGGACACTATGAGGACGGCGATGTAAGTAAACATTTGTGAACTTCACCGTTCATAGAAACTGACAGACTGCCCGTGATAGTTTTAACAACGTCCCTTCCCTAGCTTGCGCTCAGTTGCTTCAAATTCGGAGACGAATATTATTTGAAAATGCGTCTGTAGTCGCGACGAATTCGTACTCTGTGTGTAGTGGCTAGTTAACAAAAGTAGATTTGACGACTTACCTTTGACTCCGCACACGTATTTATTGTATTTCTCGGTGGAAGACAGCGTTGTGCCATAGTTCGGATCGTACGGAGCTGAAATACAAGGGTAAGAAACATTTAGTTCAAGTTATAATTTTTGTATGCATTATTAGTAAGGGCTATCTATCTAAATAAATAAAACATTAAGGGCGAATTTTAGCATTCAAAACCGAACTGGATTAGTTCATCTCAACATCACATTTTCTTGTAGAAAAGGGATACTCTTGAACGCATTTTTGATGTTCTGATTGCTTTCAGTTTCATTAGATAAAATTCGCCCTAATTGATTTGGGGTCTGAATTTATTGGGATAAGGTCAAGATAATGATGATAATGATGAGCATGATATGGGGTCTAAGTGCGTTTGCTTTAAAAGAAAAATTTACACCAGAAATCAGCATTATTAAGCAGGGATCTAATATTAAAATCAAGCAATTATTACCACTACAACCAGAAACAAATACCTACATTCAATTTGACTTAATAGAACGTTATTTTGAGATTCACCAATAGGCGTAGTGTGTGTGTTAGCCAGCGTGGTGTAATGTTGGTAATTGGTCGAGGGCTGCGGCAGCGGCAACGGCGCCGTGTCATTGGCTGGACGGCCTCCCACCACTTCTAGCACCTTGGACTTAGGGGCACAGCATTGGGTGCCTGCCTTCTTGCACTTGAATACGTCTGTCATCTCCGCGTTACCTGTGAAAAAAGGTTTGTGTGAGAAAATGACACGCTGATAAACTATACAGCTTTATGACGTCAAGGTACCACCATGGACCATGGTAACAGGGCCAAAATGATCCTAGTGATGCCATTACGAAGAGATGGCTGTGCAGCAACTCAGAACTCACGGAAGCAAGTGAAGGAGAGCAGCGACACGATGCAGGATCCAGGACAGTCGGGACGAGGGTCTGCTGGTGCTGGAGTCGTGGTAGTGGTAGTAGTGGTCGTGGTCGGACGGCGCGTGGTGCGGGGTGGTACTCTGGGGATGAAACGTAAGTCTTATATTAACGATACACTCTTGAGCGGTTTCCGTGTTACGGAAAGTCAAGTTATGCTCTCAACCGCGCTGGCAAGATACTGGCTGGGTGACCTTTATACTGTTGCATATGCATTCTCGTTTAGATTGAGCTCAAATGAAAGAAAAGCATTCATAGCAACTGCAGAATCTGCAAGACGTAATTTGTTAAATCATGTTCGACGAAAACGAGCACAATCATGATTATATTGAGCAAATTATGTTAGCAGAAGCTTCATACAAGTTTTATTTGAGTTAACATTTTGAGTGATTCTTTAATCTGAGCTGTTTATCCAAGTTATTTTCTTTTTCACAAGTCAAAACCACGTAAGACGCCGCTACTACAGTAGCCAACGGCTAAGGTTTTTAAATGTGTGCTTAGCTGGCTTTTGTTTGAAAATGTAGACGGGGTCGTGCCCTCCGTGCACATCCTACTTATGTATTTAACAGTGGAATTGTTACTTTTACATACCTAGTATTGTCACAGCACACGTATCCTTCAGTGCTGCACTCCGTTCGCTGCAGGATGACAGCCGGGGGGTTGCAGAAGGCGGCCATGATGTTGTGCATGCAGTGGCCTGGGCACCGCGGGAGAGGGGGCTGGAAACACACGTCCATATTCTTAGGAAGGGCCTATTATTCGTCTTGGATCGTCAAGTTATTTTTTATGTGGTGAAAGGATTTAAAACAGTTCATAGGACATATTTAAACTTCTCATTTAAAAAAAAAACAAGTATAAGAAACCTGAAAATAAAAAGTGCTGATGAGGCTAAAAAGTTTCATATTCATATTCGTTTATTTGCGTTCCACAAGGTAAAAACATGGTGCTAACAAAATGCTTAGTTAGAGCTACGAGCCGTTGTAGACCGCCGTTGTTGAGTTTTGGTGTGGCGTTCGCGAAAAAGGGGGATGAGATTCCAGAGTTTGCCGTAAAACTGCAGACAAGTCATTGGGGAAATTTAGGAAATGCCCTAAAACATGCAATAGATGAATGTCCATACAATACTGCAAAGTCACTCCCATATCCAACAACGGACGTCTTCCAGCTAAGATGATGATGATGATGAATTAAAAATCTCTCCATCAAACACGAACCTTACGAACTCTTACCGGCTTAGTCGGTCGATGCGTCGCGGGCCTCCGTGTGGTGGTCTCAGCAGCCTTGTTCTCGGTGATGCAGCAGACCCCCTCGTTTGGGCACACAGCATCTTCGTCCACGTTGTCACAGAGCAGGGAGAACAGCCCTGAGATGCACTCGCCCCGGCACTTGTGTCCTGGTCTCTGTTTTGGAGCTGGTGTTGTTGTTAGCTGTGGACGCGGAGTTATTAATGTTTAAGAGGTAATGAATGATTGAGGGGTTATGCTTGCGTGGGGTTCTCGTTACACAGACGTGCGGGGAAGGATGGTGGAGAACTGGGCTCTGGAGACAGGCCTAGTCGTCGTTAATCGGGGTTCTGTCCCCACGTGTGTGCGGATGCGGGGTGACTCGGTGGTGGACATCTCGTTCGCCAGCCCCGCTCTGTCACCGCGTGTCGTTGACTGGCGCGTCATGGAGGGGGTGGAGACCTATTCCGACCACCGGTATATCCGGTTTGACGTCTCCGCCCAGACCCCAAGCGCGCCGGTCCTACAGGCCCCGAGTGGTCCGCGATGGGCGCTGAAGCAGCTGGACCGGGAGCTCCTCCTGGAAGCCGCGATCGTGCAGGCCTGGGTGACATCACCGGACAGGCCTGCCGACGTAAACAACGAGGCGGGTTGGTTCCAGGAGGCCATGTCCGACATATGCGACGTGGCAATGCCCCGAGTCCGGCCAGGAAGCGCCCGGCGTCAGGTGTACTGGTGGTCGCGAGAGCTTACGACTCTGCGCGAGGCGTGCGTCGCCGCGCGCCACCTGTACACCAGGCATCGCAGGCTCCGCATCCGCCCTCCGGATGCGGCAGCCATCGAGGCGGAGCTGTACGAGGGTTACAGAGCAGCGAAGACCGCCCTCCAAGAGGCTGTCCAGCGGGCCAAGGATCTGGCCCGCGAGGAGATGCTGGGGACTCTCGACGGAGATCCGTGGGGGCGCCCTTATAAGATGGTGCGGGACAAACTCCGCACCTGGGCCCCCCCGCTGACGCAGAGTCTCCGGCCTGAGCTCGTGGAGGACGTGGTGAGCGCTCTGTTCCCTTCGCGAGGGGAGCATACTCCCCCGCCCATGGCTCCGCCGCTTGCGGTGCCGGAAGCGGACCACAGCGACGACGATGACGACGTTCCGGAGGTGACTGGGGTAGACCTGAGAGTGGCGGTAGGCAGGCTTAAGGCCAAAACTGCCGCCCCGGGACCCGATGGCTTACCTGGCAAAGCCTGGGTCCTGGCCTCTGAGGCTCTCGGGCCCCGACTGGAAGGGCTCCTAAGCGCATGCTTGGAGAGAGGCCAGTTCCCGCTTCGTTGGAAGACGGGCAAGCTGGTCCTCATACGGAAGCCAGGGCGCCCTGCGGACTCTCCGTCCGCATACCGGCCCATTGTGTTGCTCGACGAGGTGGGCAAGCTCTTTGAAAGAGTCATTGCAAACCGCCTCGCCGGGCACCTTGCGGGAATGGGGCCGGATCTTGCGGAACACCAGTTTGGTTTCCGCAAGGGGCGCTCGACGGTGGACGCCATCATGCGCGTGCGAGCCCTCACGACGGGGGACGCGGTGTCCCGGGGTGGGGTCGTCTTGGCGGTGTCGCTCGACATCGCCAACGCCTTCAACTCCATGCCCTGGAGCTGCATTAGGGAGGCACTCCGGTATCACCGGGTGCCCACCTACCTCCGTCGTGTAGTCGGGGACTACCTGTCTGACAGGTATGTCATCTACCCTGGTCCCAACGGAGAATGGAACCGGCGAGAGATGTCGTGCGGTGTTCCACAGGGGTCGGTTCTAGGGCCGCCCTTGTGGAACATCGGTTACGACTGGGTGCTGCGCGCCGACCTCCCTAGCGGCGTCAGCGTAGTCTGCTACGCTGACGACACGCTGGTACTGGCACAAGGGAGGTCGCACGAGGCGGCGGCCGAACTGATGACACGCGGGGTTGCGATAGTCGTTGAGAGGATCCGGCAATTGGGTCTCGAGGTGGCCTTGCACAAGTCCGAGGCCATGAGCTTTCATGGGCCTCGGAATGCGCCACCGTCGGGATCCACGCTGACGGTAGGAGGGGTTCCCATCGGCGTCGAGTCGACTTTGAAGTACCTAGGACTCGTCCTCGACAGCCGGTGGAACTTCGTTGAGCATTTCCGACGTTTGGCTCCCAAACTGGAACGGGCCGGGGCTGCCTTCAAGCGGCTCTTGCCCAACCTGAGGGGTCCAAACGCCTCCTGCCGTAGGCTCTACGCGGGGGTCGTGCGGTCCATGGCCCTTTACGGGGCCCCGGTGTGGGCGCGTTCAATTAAGCGGCGTGCCGCGCACTACCTGAACGCGCCCCAAAAGGTCGTAGCCGTAAGGCTGATCCGGGGGTACCGCACGATCTCCCGCGAGGCGGCGAGCCTCCTAGCCGGATTGCCGCCATGGGATCTGGAGGCGATAGTCCTCGCGCGCCTGCATGAATGGCGCGCGGGGGCACTACGTCGGGGGGAAACTCCGCTGCCGCGGCAAATCACCGCTCAGCGGACAGACCTCCGACGCGATCTCATGGCGACATGGAGACAGCGACTGTCGCAACCCAGTGCAGGGCACGCCACAATAGTGGCGATAAGTCCCCTCTTTGAGGAGTGGCTAGAGAGGCGCCACGGCGCCCTCACCTTCCGCCTGACGCAGGTCCTCACCGGACACGGTTGTTTCGGGAGGTTCCTGCACCTAATCGGGCGGGAGGAAACGCCCGGGTGCTATCTTTGCGAGGATCGTCCGGAGGACACGGTGGCGCACACCGTGGAGGTCTGCCCCGCTTGGGCGGAGCTCCGCCGTGTCCTCGTAACGGCGATAGGCGGCGGCGACCTCTCGCGCCCGGCCCTGGTTCAGGCCATGGTCCGGAGCGAGAGGGAATGGGAAGCCGTCACCTCCTTCTGCGAAGCAGTCATGCTAGCGAAGGAGGTGGCGGGACGTGAGAGGGAGAGAATCTCTCGTCCCAGCCGCCGCGGGCGACGCACCGGGCGTCGGGGGCCACGTGGTGGCTCCCGGCCACCGTAGGCGCGGGCCTGTGGACGGTGAGTAATGGGTTAGCTCACCGTCCGTCCGTCTTATGACGACAGGCCGTGTCGACGGCGCGTTCGTGTTCCACGCGCGCCTCAAAGAGATGTCAGCAACCAGGAAGGGGCCCGCAAGGGCCGATGCCTGCCGGGGCTGCGGGACTGTTCGAAAGAGATACCGTGGCCCTGGAACACAAAGGGCAATGAAGGAACATGGATGGGTTTTAGTCAGTAAGAGTCTGACACTCCCTCCCACTCCACCCAGAGCGGGAGAAGTCATTTGATGATTTCCCATCGGTAAAAAAAAAAAAAAAAAAAAAAAAAGGGGTTATGCTTGTCGAGGTCGATCGGTGGATGGGTAGCCTTTTATAATATACTGAAACCCCTCAGTGCCTCAGAAACGACGTAATGTTACAGTTGGGTTGTGGCAGTCAGGCATTCGCTTCATGTGAAATTACTGATATTCAGCTGCATCCGGTCAGACTGAAAACCGATCCCAGCATGGGAAAAGGCCAGGTATGTGATGAGAAATCGACGTCACTTTACAAAATAATAGCAACAAGTCTATAGCTAACTCGTAGCGTTGACGTGTTGACCATGTACTACAGTTTTGAATGCGAAGATAATATTTTAATTATGGTAAAAACGGTGAGATTTTATCAAGAAACTATACCAAGATATAAATATTTACCGCAGTAGTAGGCCTCTTAGTCGAATACTTCTTCTCATTCGGCACGACGAGGTCCGGAGGAGGTCTGTCTCCGTAGTTATCCTTGGAGACGCAGCAGAGCCGGCCCTTGACGCAAAGGTCTGGGGAGTCCAGGTAGGCCTCGCAGTACTGGGACAGGCGGGCTTCCACACACACTCCTGGGCAAGCGATGTTACCTGTAACAGTGAAGGGAGCGTGGTTAGGACCAGACGATGGTAAGATAATGTTATGATAATAAAAGGCACATTTGGAGGGAAATCGGAAGTCATTGAAATTAAGCTGGGAGTCAGTGCTTTTTGAACGTCAAATATAACAAGATGGCCGCCTAAAACGTCCGTTCTTCACCACTTCTTAGTATTTGAGTTGGAGATAAGAAGGGGCCGATCAAACACCCCAGTAAAACATAAGTCACGAGGTCAGAGAGGCAGTTCACTTTGTGATTATTATTTTATCAACACTGGTTTCAAAACGTGAATAAAAACATCGTGAGGAAACCGGCCACAATTCGAAGTTGTGACCCACTCTGGGTCTGCGTAGTGGGTAACGTTACGGCCCATTCCCTCCCACAGATAGGAGGCCTTTGTCCCAGTCCCAGTAGTGAACATTATAGGCTGCTTATGCTAATCCTAATAGTTAATAGGGTGTACCTAATAATTACCACTGTTTTTGTATTTGTCTTGCGGCGCCTGCGTGGTGGGGTCGTCGTAGTCGTCGTCGGCGACCGTCGTGTGCCGCGTCGGCCGCGGACGCTGCGTCGTCATCTGTGTCTCATTGTCTGAAAGATTAGATGAGAAACATTATAGCCTTGTAGGATAGGAGCTGTTGTGTGCGGTAATAGCATGTAGCATTTAATAGTGTTTTCCTGTCTGATATTAATTAACCATACTGGTATCACAAATAAGTCTGAAATTGATATTTTATAATCAAACAATACATTTAGTAAGGTTTACATTAAAGTGGATGAGAAGCGAGATCCTCATCCTTGTATTCAGAAGGACAGACGTACTCGGCATTTCACTAGGTGCTGCCTAGTGAAATGCCGAGGGAATTAGAGAATCTCACCTTGGTTTTGAGTTCCCAAATCTATAAAAAAAAGTTTTCGGAGGAAATACCGGGCATTTGAAGAAAATTCTGGACTTTTCTTTTATTTGAATATATTTAGTTTTATTCTGTGATTTATTTTTGCAACGATATATTATTAATAGAGAAAGATTTGTAGCACAACATTGCCAGGTGCTTTAAATATAAATCATATAAACTGTTACATAATACAATTATTAGATGATTTCTACGTTAGTTTTATTAGAAACAATGCTATTTTACGAAAAACTATTTTACTTTTTTGGTAATTCCGGACATTTTGGAATTTCCCCGCATTCCAAACACTAATTTAAAATTCCGACCTTATCCGGAAAATGTCGGACGTTTGGCAACCCTACCTTAGTTTCCGATTATAGTCTGTTTTTTAATCCCTGAGACTAAATTGACAAGTAAAAATGGCAAACTGACATAGATTTCCATAGGATTTATGTCAGTTTTGACATTTTCACTTGTCAATTTAGTCTCAGAGATTAAAAAAACAGACATTAGAGAACCGAATTTCATCGAATACACAGGTGTTTAAAAGAATCCTTATAATATGTCCTCGCTATGTTTTTATTCGGTATAAGTCCCACAAAGAATATATAAATCCAACTTACTATTACTCTCATCAGCACAGCACTTCATGGAAGGGCTGGGGCACTCCACCTCCTCCAGCACCTCGTTGCAGAGCAGTGCCGCGAGTGTATGCATGCACGTGCCCGGGCAGTTCTTAGCCTCCATCTGCGTGTCCAGCGTGTCGAGGAGACCTGCAAGATTAAGGGAATTTTGGTTTAGAAAAGCTTTTCGCACTGAGTAAGTAATAGCTGTAAATAGTAGAGCGACGAAGTGAATGATCACTCATATTAACACGGAATTGGATTGGGTCGGTCAGCACGACACGGTTTCCACCAAAGGCGAGTGGAGTGGAAAGGAGACGTCCTGGAATCTTATTTTCTGACATCCACAACGTCTATTCTTTGCTACGCTTGTCTCCGCTTTTGTGGAAAACTGGCCAGAGCTTTATTTGCCCTATAATAACCTGACGTGGATTATACTATCTCAGAAGAAGAATTCGGAGATAATATAATCTTGGAAACCCTTAAACTCAACACACTCTCAATTAAATTAAAACATCAAGAATAGTTTTATCGTTCGTGGTGAGACCGATTAAAGCCCTAATGTTTTGACATCGCCATGAACCAACGCTTTATTTTCTATTCCAGTCACAATGCGAAAACCCCGATATATCTCACTGATAACAATCTTAAATTCTACTTTCTCGTACTGTGATATTGGATTACCATTTGCCCTAGAGCGTATTTATCCCTATCACGATGAACACTTAGTGGTAGGCTAACCTCGACCGCTATCTAACTGGGTCATCGTCCTTAATTACTGAGGCCTAATTTCCGCGTATTTTGCCGCCGTTTACAGAAATGGCAGGCGCCTGCGCCGAGTCCGTTAGTATCGTCCGCATTCTGTGCACGCGCTGCGGCGGCGCTGGCTAGCGGCTGTAGTGTACTAATGTGTGCTGTATGAGGCGAGGCGACTTTGAGCTGGTATCAGGCGTGATCAGTTCAGTTATCTGTAGCTAAGTTAAACTGTATCAATCAGAAACAAAATGCCCCATTTATCTGTCAATCAATATAACGTATTTCAGGCTACAATGATTGACCATAACAGGCATAAAGTAAATACAAACCGGTGTTAAAAAAATAAGGCTCGATCGAGGCTTAGGTTTATTCTAGGCTTCTTTATAATGTTATTTTATGTTTTCCTGTTCTCTTCATATAGTTTCCTTAGTTAGTTACTTATACTATTTCTATTTATTATATTCCTTCGGCTATTTTTAGGCATATAGATGACAGAAGATTCATCTTTAAAAAGTATCACATTTTTTTGCAGTCGTAGTCATTTCATTAATTTTAAATAATTGAACAGTATCAGAAGAGTATTAATTTCATTCATAATTTTGACATATTATGTGAGAAAATGAAACAAAACAAATTACTACCCAACACAAATAACCCTGAAAGAAATTTTACCTTCACTACTTTACCAATCCTTCAAAAACCAATAAATAACTTCAAACCATCTTCAACTAAATCTAATCTCGTTTCATCTCATAACATCACTTGAATCCGTGCGGCGACATTCCTCAAGCCCCATGGTGCTCTACAACGCAGTGCCGTTAGCTCCTCCCGGCCGATGGATGGGTGACCGTCACCCCCCCTCCCCCGGCCTGCGCCCGCGCCGCCCAGCGACCTCAAGCCACTGACACAGAATTAGTCGGAGCCAAATGAAAGGAAAACAGACGACGACCTCGTTGATAAGCGGCAGCGGGTGATACATTGTAGTTGGGTTTAATTGCCGTCTGAATAGTGCATAATATGGCACTAGAATCCCACGAAGAAGAATGCCGGTCAAGTGTATTAGATATATGATGTCGTCAGTTGCATTTCGCAATACGGAATAAGGTATGAGCCTTTTCCTTTTGGGACAAGCTCGCCAGTGCCTTGAGAGCCAGAACCTAAACCACCAGACAAGAACCGAGGCAATGAAGCTCGGCAGGTTAATCAGAAAAGACCAACGCAGGAGTAAGAAAAAGCTTAGCTTCTTATTGTTATTAACGGTAACTAATAATATGTAGTATGTTCGACTATAATTAAAACGCCAACCCCAATTTATGATACAGTTTATTTTTTACTGCAAAAGGCAATTTGCAGTAAAAAAATATCTATAACAAACAAGACAAACGTGATTCCCTTCCATTCGTAATTCCTCCACTATTAATTCCGCACTATATCCTCTCTTTCTCTCATGAATTACGCCTCTTTCTGGTGGCAAACCGTTACCCGATGACCTAATGCGCGGCGGGCGGTGAAATCGACCGCAAGCGCCGAAAACGAAAGTACATGCGTGCGCGCACGACACCGGACGACGCCGGCTTCGCTGAAAGGGCGGCAGGTAGCGCCACTGACGACGGAGAAGAAGGAAGAAGATAGATAGATACAAGGTTTAAATGAAGCCGTCATCCAAGCATTCTGTACATCAAACTCGGTAACTCTACGCAAAAATTCACGGTTTACGGCTATGACTCAATATGTAACGCACTCAAAACGTTGTGCTGATGAATGCATTGGATAGTAAAGTGGAACTTTGACTGTCAATATATCTCCGTAACTAGAAGGTCCCCAGAGATGATCATCTCCTGCCTCATCATCTGCCTAGCCTTTTCCCAACTATATTGGGGTCGGCTTCCAGTCTAACCGGATGCAGCTGAATACTGACCTCCACAACCCAGTTAGTACTGGGTAATACGATACCCTTTGGTAAGATTGGTTGTCAGACTTTTTGGGTCACCTGTCAAAGATCTACAAATGACACCCGGGACCAACGGTTTAACGTGCTTTCCGAGGCACGGAGGAAACTCACCTATCTTCAGACCAACCTAGGCAAGCACGGCTTTACGTAATGATCGACCCGAGCGGCTGTTATTATTTAGCCACGAGGTCCATGGTTCATGGACCAGAACAAAAAAATAATCGCAATGATGGGGAGAACAAGTGCCTTCCGACTTCGTTAAAGGTATTTTTACAGCCATTAGGTATAGATAGAAAGAATATACTACCACAACTATTTTACAATGTTGCTAAATCTATGAGTACAACGGCTGTCTTATTGCTGATAGCGATTTCTTCCAGACAACCTTTGGATTTACTAAACGATCTAAAAAACTTAAGAAGAATCATGAAACCTGTGGCACAGTGACATATTTTCTTCAGCTTAGCGGGTCGATGGCAATCTAAATTGTATCGGCCCAGCTGAGCCACAAGTTTGGCGCCTTCAGTAGCGTCCATCAGATCCTGTAATGAGCAAGCAACACGACACGCAGGATACGAAATTAAGTACCCCATCTTTAGTGGAACAACACCACATACAATGACATAATATGATATGATACTGTACAAATATTGATAGAGGGGCTTTGTGCAATGGGATTACCCGTCTGCAAAAATTTACCTAAAATAACTTTTTGCTCAGTCTCGATATATTTTGAAAGATCACTTGTTTTTGTTGTTGGTTTTCCCTAACAGAAAAAGTACCAACAATCTATCTCTTAGAAGTCACACTTAATATTTGAAACCACATAATCAATTGCTCATTATGATATTCAATATATTTTTTATTGTATCGGATATTGAGCATCAAAAAAGTACCTAAATAAAACCGCAAATCAATCGGTATGATATTAATAATATTATATTATTGATTGACATATTGTGGTTTTATTTAAATTTAGAGTTCATCATCCTTAGATTTATAAATCGAAACGTCTACCTGTCTGTTGTATAGATCTTGAAAACCACTTAGCCAATTTGTGTAATGTTTGTTTTAATTCGTAGATATTTGTATGTATTATGTGGTTGGGTTTTTCAAAGTATCAGGAAAATGTAATCTCCTGTTTCAGCAACACATCAAATCACGCCTGTAATCCCCGAAGGTTTAGGCAGAGGTGTACCTATAGTACACCCACATTGCGCCAGTTATGTTTAAGACCCAGCCTATTTCCCATGGCTGCTACTGAGAAATTCCTAATGGAAAAACCCATGAACAATTTGTCCGACCTGGGAATTGAATCCAGGACCTCATGCTCAGCAGTATTGATTGTGACCACTAGACCAACGAGGCAGTCCTACACCAGAACTATTTGTATAAAAGAGCGAGCAATGGCCAGTTTCGCTCTTGCAAGTAGATTACGATTTGTCCGGGTTGTCCGTTATATTTATCGTTAGAATATTTTTAGGTTTTTGTATATTAATTCACATGAGCAACTATGCTTTTGCAGTTCTATATAGGGTGTAAACGGACCCTTCACGAATCCGTCAACCAAGCATTCTGTACATCAAACTAAGTAACTTTATGCAAAAAAACTTTTTTTTTGAGGTGAAAAATCACGTTTTACGGTGGGACTCACTATAACGCACTCAGAACATTGTGCTGATGGATGGATTGAATAGTACGGGGGTCGTGGAGGTGTTTAAAGTAAAAATCTTACTGAAAAACATGTACTTATTTTAGAAAAAACTTGTGAAAAAGTTGGAACTTTGACCCCCAATATCTCCGTAACTACAAGGTTCCCAGGTATGATCTAGAACAAAAAAATGATCGCATTGACGGGGAGAACAAGTGCCTTTCGGCTTCGTTAAGGGTTTTTTTACACCCTTTATTTTCAAATGAGTATCTTAATTTTATTTATTTAAAACAGCACTGTAAGTTTCATCGCATGTAGGGTTTTCCTCGTTTTTCCTTAAGGCTTGGTTTCAATCGCGAATTGCGTTCAGTGATATAGTTAAAAAAGTAAGATTTAATGTTTTTGTCATAAAGGTTATTTAGAAAGAAGAAAAGAGATTTGGAGAGAGAGCATCAGAACCAGATCAGCATAATCTCTGGCAAAATATTATAAACAACGAGTGGGCAACCTGCCAAAGTGCCAATGCAGTCACGAATGACATTGTACCCAAAACTATGGAATTCTCATCACGATTTGTTTTTTTCGGCATCACTGTTATTTCCCGCCACACAGAAGAATCATTACATTTCTTGAGCTACATTAATTAATTTTTGTTTAAAAGACGGAATTAAAACAGATTTGTAATAAAAAAGACAAAAAATCGTAAAACTAACATCAAGAAATGTTCCAAAACGTTTTCGAATTCTAAGACGACTCTTTCACTGAGAAAATACAATTAAAACTATAATTATCTATTAATGATTGTTTTCAAATCTATTATTAACTAAGGATAGACAAACTGTAGCCGATAACTATTTAATAATCAATAGATCAGCAAGCGGGTGCTTTCTACGGGGTCGATGACCGCGCGAAAGTCGCTGCCACGGCTATGATACAACTGCGCGGTGACTCCATGTGACGATACCTCGCAATTTCAAGATTTAAAGCCTTTTTACAGAGAAAATAAACTAATTTACAATTATAGGAATAAGTCTACATTGAGTCTCAAATGTGAGAACAAAAGACTTCAACGCGTTGCTTAGATTTACAATTAAAGCAAATTGATGGCATTGTAAACAAGTTTTCAATTGTAATGGGAATTACAGATTTGGGAGAAGTGACTTTTTCAGGACGAATTAGCTTCTAGTAACAATGATTTTAGTAACTATTGCCACAAAAGAATAATACACGTGACCTAAATCCATTTCAATACCAACATTGTTTTAAACTTCAAAACCAGCTGTAAAAGAAAACAATAAGCTAGAATATTCCGGAACTACAAATGAAACTCAGTATAGCACCTGAGCAAATAACTAAATGCTAGTACATTACATTCTGTAGCCTCTCAGCCATGTTTTACATATTAATTCACTTTCAGCCGGTCGCGTGAGGTTTTCACCGAGTTTCAGAGCAACGCGAAATAGTAATTACATGTCAGACTAATAACATGCACGAGATACTCTGCTATTTCAGTTTTTATATGGCTCTTATTTTAATGATGTTTGTGTTGAGCATTATAGTTATTTTTTTTAGTTTGTTTTGTTTTAATGTGATACTGAATTGTTTTGGTGTGATATAATGTGTTTTTAGTCAATTACAGATAAAAGTGTAATATTATAGTACTAAGAGCCAGAGAAAGTTGTTGTATTTACACTAATGCTATAAAAGAGATACAGTTTGGATGTAGGCGGTAATCTTGGGAACTAATGATCCGATTGTAAAACTTCTGTAACTAAGGATAGCTACAATATCCTAGAAAGATATAAGCTATGTAAAAACGTTCCTTTGGGATAATTTCCGACCAAAATGAGGTCGAAGCCGCTGGCCAAAGCTAGTGACTAATATGATAAAAATAACCTCAAATCAAACCACGACAAAATGATTATTATACTAAATCAAAAGTAATTCCATAATTTACTTTTTACCATCGCGTTACAATTAACTCTTAACCCCAAAACCAAGATTCCCATACTCAAAACAAAATACAACAAAACCAGATTGTCAACTCAATGGTAATCGATCGTGGGAGCGCTGGTCACCCACCACAGTTTGGCGTCGTCGCGTCTGCAGGACTTTCTCTCACACACCCGCCCTCCCCTCCTCAATACCCACCCCTCTCTCTTCCCCACCCCCTCCCCCTTCAGCCTTCCCCTCCATGGTCAAGAGCTTCGAGATTACGCGACACTGAGTGTGATAGAGGTTGAATAATCTGTTATATTGCAGCGTCGTCATGTTTTTATACTTTTTTTATCAATGATGGCTGTGGTTTGAGGTTGATTTGGACCTTTTTTGTATGGAGCTGAAAGGTGGTCATGTAATCTATGAAGTTGTTTGTTTTGCTGTAACAATATACGGGTTGTTTTTCTTTTAGTTTTTTGACTAAGTAAGAGAATAGGTATCGTCAGACTCGTATAAAAGTACATAAATTAGTGCTACTGCTGCTCAATAATTTTGTTACATCTTATTTATTTGTTTATTATTATTAAATTAAGTTCAAAGACCTTCTTTTTGATAATCAAAAATATATGTTTATTTCTTTTCATGGTTATTATTGTTTAACGTACAGAATACTTCTAAAAATACCAATCAAAATATATTTGAACAAAAAAACAATACTCCTTGCACTGAGCAATTATACAGGTATTCAGTGGCAGACGTGGCATTTGGTAGCCTTTAGCCCTATCCCCTTTTTTCATGTAACTTACTGGCGTAATGTTATGTTATGTGTAACAATAGCAATTACACTAAAAACGAATAATCTACAATAATATCAGCATAATATCTATGCTTCTCGCTACATAATGTATAACGAAGTGAAATGTCACCTCAACTCGCATGAATCATGCGCCTGCACATATCGGCGTGTCAAACGTACGCCGATTAATTAACCGGCCGACGAAGAGGCTTTCTTTTTCGTCTGTTGCTTGCCGCGGTTACGAAACAGATGGGTGACTCGGTTTTTCAGAAATTGGATGTTTGCGGATGTTTTGTTAAAAGATTTTGTGTGAGTAACACGGTGGTGAGTTGTGTTGCTATTTTCGTGGAACTTGTTCTAAATGTTTGTTAGATTAGCAACGAATTTAGGTATATTAATCCAAGTTAGACGACCTCTTTGGCATTTCTGACTCATTCATCTCAAATTCTGGATTGAGTAGTGCATAAATAGTTTTGATTTTGAATTTAGACTTTAGCCTCAATTTCTACATTTATATCCTTAATTCTTATAGTGTACATAATAAAGAGTATTTTGTCTATCATCTACACGATTCGTGCTTGGCAAAAACTGTTTTTGATCTGTGACATGTATGTATTGATTTGTTTTTGGAATAGTATTTTTGTTTGTATCTTCAACGTCCAAAGATTGGCATTCTGTTCACAGTGTAGCTATTTTTTAGGTTATCAAAATAACGAATACTTCATTATCTATGAAAACTGAATAAATTTTACTAAAATTGTAAAATTATCTTATAAGTACAATTATCAATTACTAGGGTCCCGTCGCGCCTTCGCACGGGTGGACATTTATTTTCCCCTAATCCCCGTCCCCCTCAATTTTTTCTTGTAATAAATATAGCCTATGTTACTCAGGGATAATGTAGCATTATAATGGAGAAAGAATTTTTGAAATCGCTCCTGTAGTTTTTGAGTTTATTGGTTACAAACATATAATAATACAAATCTTTCCGCTTTATAATATTAGTGAGATTGAAAATCTAATTTTATTGATTGAACTCGTAAACGCGTTGATGTCTTTTGTACGCGCGAGGAATTCGCGCGGAATTGGCACAAGAACGCCATAAACCTAGTAACATTGTGGCATTCATTGTAATTGTTTTGCCGAAACTGTAACGGGCTGCGAGTCTGTGATCATTGCAATGTAAGATCTACTATCTGAGAGCGGTTCGGAGTATAGAACTCTAACAATACCAGTAGGTATTGTTTTTTTAACGTTATTTTGACGGTAATTCTCCGTAAAACATAGTTTTCATTTACCTACCTATAACACGGCTCAATATTTTTTAATTTTTTGAATGATAGGTAGGTTTGTAGTTTTTATTAATTTCTCATCTGTCAAACCTTCCTTCATAAAAAGTTAGATGATAAAGCCTCCTCTCCCTTTATCAACCTTTTTTTTCATATCGTACCGCTCACGAATAAATTGAGTTTATACAATTATCACATTTACTTACTTACTACTACTTACTTATTTACCAATAATACCCTCATCCTTATTCATTCTCAAATTCTATCAAAGTAAAGGAGATAGAACTCGGAAATTGAAGTTAATTCTAGAAGTAAAGTAAACGTTTTCCAATCACTATCAGTGATAAGGTGCGTGTCTGCGCCCGCGCATGTTAACGGCGCTCGCGCAACGCACCGTTACGCGCGCTCCATATACCACGCAGCCATACTTAGCTACTATCGCAGCTACTGTGATAGCACACTGTTTTCAAAGCTGCGTCAAAAAAGGTCGCTTTCAGCAGTAATGTTAGACATCATTTTAAATGCTCATGCTGTCTGACGCTGATTTTAAATGAAACTTGTGATGCAACTTTAGGGATAAGTCACGACAACCTTGCCAACAGGACTTGATCGCTACAGTTGAAATGATGAAAATCTGGCATTATCGAGTAATACCTTTTTGAAAGTTGCTATAAGAAGAGAACAAACACAACTATCCTAGAAAGTAATTAAATCAATAGTTATAAGCAGCAACATGGCGATTGCCATATCTTCCATAGCCAAATAGTTCATACGAGGGTACCAAGGCACAAAAGGGTGGAAGCCTATTTGGCTGTGGCTGATAACCACGATGACGACGTTGATGAAGGAATAAAAAGTTACGGTAATAGCAAGTTTAAATTGCATCATACAGGGTAGTAATCTCTACAGCCAGACTGAGGCAAAGATGGCCCATGTCTAAAAGTATACCTCACTGTCTTAATAATAAAAATATATCCACCTGAAGAACATTATTATCGTAAAAACAAAGAACACGAAGACAACGTAACACAAGATGGTTCCGTACAATCAATTAGTTATACTTTCCGTTTCCGTTCGAACAAAAAACGAGGAAGTTACTTGTAACTGTAGCAAGGTGCACGAAATTCTATGAAAACGTGTAGGAAATAAATAATTTTCTTTTGTTACGTATTTCATTAACCAAAATAACAGTGCACTAACAAAATAACGTAAGAGAGTAATCTCACCAGGATAACGTGATCTTCTTAGCGCGTCGTGTCAATCTAAATGATAATCACAAAGATAAAGTGGTGAATTATATTTATTATAGTTCAAATTCACTTACCTACTATGCGTATGTATTCATTTATTTACAAACTATAGAAAATAGACAAAAATATGTAGAAGTATCAAAAGGAGAAAAGAGTGCCAGGGCGTCAAAAACTTTGTTCGCATCGTTGCCTACGGGGAAAGTGTCCAGAAGGCTGGCTGCATTGGATGGCAATGCCGATTCTTTGGGCAAAAAAGGTCAGCCCACTGGTCACGTGAAGAGTGGATCAATCGTTTGGGAACCAGCATGCCTGAGAGATATTTCTAGACTTAAAAGCCAAGTCAGAGGCCCATGGGCGGCATGAAAGCTCGGACCCCAGGTTAGGCACTAACCACACGAAAAAGAAAGAAGATCGTTTGGTAATTTACCGAAAGACGGGGTGTGCACTCGGAGCCCGTGGTCCTAGTGTTTCAACCCCAAACGCCAATCAAGTTATTGTATTAGCGCCGTTTGAGGTTTTCAGCACCTGCAGCTGTCGCCCCAGCACAGGCCCCCATGCTAGGAAGATGGCTAGAATCGCTCTTAGGTTTATAAGAGAAACCATCTTCGTAAGAGGACTACTAATGGATATAGTAGTGGCCAAAAATAGAGCTCAAGTGGTGTGTATCGCCTTATGTTCTGCAGTTTACTGCATATCAGCTGATGGTGTTTTTATAATTACGATTTTTTTTTAATTTATCTAAGTTACACTTTTCTTAAGCGAGTCTGTTACGAAGCGAAACTAAGTAAACTGAATCGTTTGTGGACAATGCCTTAAATATGTATTTGTATTCTCAACTCAAAAGGTGGACGGTTCAAACGATGTCATTCAACTTACTAAATATGTACAACTATAAAATTAACACCCACTCGTTCAATAAAATATTCAAACATTATGAAATGTGCAAAATTATTATTTTTTAAATCTATTTGTAACTGTTCCGTTTCAAAGCACCCTGCAAAGAGAACGGATATATGATCACTTAGAACATTAAGAATAAGTCCTATTTGGGTGAATAGATAAATGAAATTAACTCTTATCATTTATGAAGCAAAGAATGTATTTTTTCTATAATGTTTTCCTTCACCGTAAGTCAATGAATCTGCAACTGAATCTGCAACAACACTATCAATATCAATACAATCAATCAGGGTTTACAAGATAAAATCGACTCCTCCTATTGTTGAAGTCGGTTAAAATGTACCCGGGCCATAATAACGAATTGATTGACACCTTATTCATCAAATTCGGATGAACAGTTTAGGCGCTACGGAGGAACATACGTAAATACAAACATACATAGATTGCTAAAATCAGAACCCTTCCTTTTAGCTTCGCTGTAGTCGGGTAAAAAGTAAACTCACATCCATAGGTACGAGTATATCTGAACGTAAAACAAAGTGGACCAGGAAATCAAAATATTCTAAGTATTTACAAGACTACAATACCGTACAGGGGCGTGTCATGTGAACTGTGCCACTAACCATTAGCAATTAGAAGTCTTAGACCAAGACTACGCTTTGGCACAAATTGTGGTAGGTCAGGTAAATCATTAGAATCTATTCTAAGAATACCAATATTTATCACCGCAAACAAGAATGTAATTAACTTAAATCTGACAATCTTACTCATCATCTGCCCAACCTTTTTCCTTGCAGTCTAACCGGATGTGACCGGAAGTATTTCACAAGGAGTGACTGCCTATCTGACAACATCTTTCTTACTGTAATGCACTAGAATTCCTACTTGGGTTGAATTTTGCTTGTTGACAAACCATCTGCAGCATTTGGTATTTCAGTCCGAAAGTTTTTTGACGACGCCCAATACTATACACCAGAACAAAACTTTAGGATTCAATTTCAGTCTGACCGATAGATTAAACCTTCTTACTTCTCGGTAGGAACCTATACTGCTTATCCAAGTCGATCAAGCCAAGATCACAGTAGTTTGCCACGGTGAAATTGTTTGGCCACTGTAGAAACAATCTGGCGAAATGGGACACCTGTCCATCATGTAAAATCACCTACACATTCCAGGATTTGATCGAAACGAATCTGAACCATGTGCGAATCGTCAGAGATTAGAGTGGGAGTCAATTGACATTAAAAGCAGAAGAAGACGAAAAACAACTGTCTTGTTTTCTGTACAGTGTGTTCGAGGAGAAGTCTAGGAATGGTCATTGAAGAAAAACACCATAATACTTATAACTCACCAAAAGAATTAGTAATCTGTGGAGTAAACTGTGGGTCATATTATCCTCTAAGTACTATAATTTCCTGGCGGGAAATAATTGTAAAGATTGACTTTGACTTTTTGACTTAGATCGCTTGGAATCTCTATATTGAGACAGCTTACCGTTGTCTGTCGGCAACAGCTGTGGATGATGATGTAAATATTCAAGCTATTACACCGGTAGCTTTAAAACCGGAACACAACTTTTAAAACCGTTTGTCTTCAGATTTTACGGTCATGGTACCTCCCCGGACTCGCACAAACTACTCTACGTGCATACCTCTAAGTCTCTACGACAATGTGTAAATATTTGTGTTTAAGTATAATAAAGTAAGTACTTCGTAATTCGTCAGTTTAATGCTCTGTTTCCTTGTCTAATAGGTAGAATGTACCCCGGATGACGGATGTGGACCAAGAAAGTTTGCAGACGGTCTTAAAACAATGTGTACGGACCGTAGCCGCCGTAGACGCGATGAGATTTTTCTACCTACCCTGTAACTGACCTAGCGTGAGGCCGTGCGATACTGTTCTCAGTTCGAAAGCTAGTCTGGTCTCAAAGTTCAACGCTATCGCTATCAAAACACATTTCTTTAATTACTTTTCCGTCTCGGCCTTCACTGAATATTCTCAAATTACGCACAGAACAGTTAATTGTTAGATCGAAAACCTGTTACTTGATATTTTCATTAACATACGTCCGTCATATAATTTTTTGGAAAGTCTCAATACTCCGCGTACCGTTATTTTGTTGGTAACACCTTTTTATAATATCTCTCTCTATTTAAACCAATGACACTGTTGCTTCGGAATGTAAGTATTACAAACTTTTCATATGATAGAAAATGGCGCTGTAGGAAATTAGAAAATGTTTCTAACATGACTAGTTGCGCTTGAGACAGACGGAAAATTAGCACAAATAGTTAAATGATATATGACGTTTGTTCTGTAAAATTAGTTTTTCAAACACTTACGCGTTTTTTTTTTTTTAATATAAACTAGATGAAGTTAGGGTTTTTACTACTGGAATACTCTGAAGAGAAACACCGAGTCAAACTCTAAATGCAGTAGTTAGTGTCACAAATCAATGATAGATCGGTTAAGTCCGTAACACACTGACCCAAAACCGGGACCTATTTAGTTTAGTTCTCACCGGAGAGCAGGGAGCTGGCGAAGGATTCCTGGCCGTGGGAGCGGGGCACTATGGCCGCGATGGCCAGCATGACCACGCTGAGGCGTGCCGCTGTCATGGTCACTGGTTGCACTGTCAGATAGCGCTGTCTTCACTGTCTCGCATGGCGCGTCCACTGCCCGACTCGCGCGCGCGCGCACTGTCTTCCACCACCACTAACGTGTTTGGGTGCGTAAGCGCAGTCAGTGAGGTGAGCAATTGAACAGATGCGACGACGGTTCGTGCTTTTGAAAGTGACTCTGAGGACCACAGTTCTCAAATATTGTGCACTCGCATAGGCAAAGCGTTCACATAGGGCCAGATTTCAACACTCACAGTGAGGACCAATTTTACGTGGCTGCACTCTGATTTTCATGAGTTTTATTCTGAGTTACCGCTGAATGGAGAATGAAATAGGAAAAGCTTATTTTTTCACGAAACGATGTGCCTACTGTAATGTAACCCGGGCGCTCCTGGATACAAAATACTACAAAAATAGAGAAACGAATACTCAATTTCAGGCTATTGTTACTTCAGGATTTCGGATATCGGCAGAACAGGTCCAAAAGCTGAGCAACGCCTCTAACGGTACTTACCGCTTGAAGTTTTTTTTTTACAATGGAAAAGCACAGTAAGTAGAGCTTTTGCATTGTCAAAAAAAAAACTCATAAACATACTACACCAATCCATCCACCATCCAATGGCGCATAGGCAAAAACGATTGTAACCTAGGTCTGTCATATCTGTACATTTATAGTCTCTGTCCAAATTAGCATCATTTAACGGCAAATGCTGGTTACCGCGGATCGATATTATTGCAAGCAGTGCCATCGACGTGGACACGTGATAGCCCATGAATGGCTACGTGTAGCCCATGAATGACCACGTAGTACCCGACAATGATTATGTAGTATAGTATACCTCTGTGGGGTTGGTCCTTACACCAAACATGACCAAAGCCAGAATAAGTGTGTTAAACGATTTAAGAAACATTCTTCCTTGCCAAGTATTCTTCTTGCTTCTTCTCGTCATTTGATACATGTTATTTAATACGAAAGTAATCCTACCATTTATCAAGCTTTTGGCTGAACGGATTTCGATGAGGCACACTTAGAGAATATGATCTGGGTTAGGACATAGATTTTTTAACCTATGATAGGTAAATAAATTGTGCTTGGAGTATGATATACTGCAAACCATGTTTGATGTTATTAATTTATTTGTTGTATCTTGAATGATGTGATGTTTGACTGGTGAATTTGATAGCAGTAGGTTAGCAAACTAAGTGCTTTCTTTTGAATCCAACCCGACTTCTTTTTATGACAGTCGTAGACAAGGAACCTACCGTTCTACTCGGTACTCTGTACTGTACCGTGTGATCTTGAATGAAGAAATGTTTACAATTTTCTTACCAATGGCTTATTGCCTTCAGTGTCATGTTTCATATTAGCGGTTGAAAGACTCCTTTTCCACTAGTTCAACTAAATATTATTAAAATTAGAGTGTATGAGTTAGAGCGCAACAGTTTGAAGGCAAATTAACAATTATCCGCAAGTAAGTAAGTACAAGTAAACATCCATCTAAGGTGCGTCTACGCAGTGCCTAGCGTCGGGTCGTTTACCCCAGAGGGACCTGTCCCCTGTCCCCATAGCTGTCACTGACTACTTTCGCGGGAACTCAGCACTTGATATAATTCATAGATCAATAGATACGTTGGTGTCTAGTGTCTATTAAAGTACTGCAACAATCTACGATCTAATCTTGAGCTCTAACTAATAAATGTTTATGCTTAGCTTGCTAATTGGTTTAAATATTAAACTATTTTCTTTCTCCTTCTTTTAATAATGAAACTAAACAAGATGGATCGTGTCTGGAGAGTTAACTAAACGGTTACTAGACCTTAGGACTTTAGCGAACCGATGTATTTTTCCTCATACTTAAGTAAGAAGTGGCATATTGGGCGATGTCTTATAATGATTAACACAAATACTAAACCAACTACCATACCGATTGACTATAAATAATTCATATTATTCATACATGAAGCTGAACTAAAGATTTAGAGCTGGAGCTAGACTTCCCAGCAAAGGTTGAATTACGGTAGTACTTCCCTGTAACAATTTATTTGACAAGACCTACTTGTATTATTTTCTTCTTGGGGTTTTTTACTTCTTTTTTTCATAAATAGGATATTAATAATTTTATTGGAATATGAACATCAGCATCGTCCAACCTGTCTTCTAATTTCAAACATCTAGCGGCCAGCGCGTGTGCAATTTTGACAAAAGACCCGTAATGTATTACAATTTATTCAACAGCAACTAACTACACTACATCACCAACTTTTACTTTTAAAGTGAGTGTAAGTTGGTCAATATTTGTCGTGTCATACACACTGAGCGGCGTCGGTGTAATTCGCACCTATTAGGAGAGATAGTGCTCTCAATGGAAGATGACGAACGTTTGGGTAGGGCAGGGCGGATTTAATCTTCATCGTATCATGCTGAAAGAGATTTCTTTAGAATAACCAGTAAACGTAGCGAGATGCTGGGGATGCTCAGCTAGATGGCCCGACGATTTAAAAAAAAAAATGGCTTGCAGTGTTTCTTTGGGCGACACTGCCGTTGCTGTTCTGTGAATTCGTATGTAAAAGGGAATATCTGGCGTCTATTTTTAGGCCACGCCCACGCGCGTCTAGGTCACCTACCCGGTGCTTTTCCGATTGGGCTTATATGCCTAATACAATGGTACAACTCCCGCTCCGCCATCTATTATACGTTTCGGGATATAAAGCTCGCAAAGTACAGGCAAATTGTCTTAATCGCATTTCTGACATACATCCCTGTTCACTGTGAATAGACATTCATACGAATTCCCGTCAATATGTGACTAAAACTGAGACTGAAACTAAGACTAGATACGGAAGGTAGGCGGAAGGTGTATGGTAGCTTGGGTCAGGCCTATGTCCACCAGTGGACAGCGATACCTTTGTACGCACATATTTTTCTGTTTCTCTTTCAGTGAGAACAACTCAAGAAAAGCAATATATACAGATACACATAATAGATACAGACTTTTCAACTATTATATGGCGACTTATAGAACATTAGAGAACGCACAGTCCAAACAACTGCAGGTAGAAAAATTATATGATAAAGATGTTCTAATGTCTAATGTATGTGTAATGTGATGTCTCTCATTTTTTATTTATTTATTTATTATATTTAGTACAGCATAAGCCATTAATACTAAATTAAGTTATCCTTTTATTCGGTCTTCTCACAGAACCACAAACATTCTAACATTATCGTCTTCCATTCATCAGCAAACAAGTCCAATCCAGTGTTGGTCTCCACGAGCGCGTTGAGCATCCTAAGCATAGCATAGCAGCGGTATAGAGGAAGTGGATCGAGCTACAGTGCGACAAAATGGGACATTAAACAATTTATGCTTTCTAGAGCGATTATAATTATTTGGAACAAATAATTGACACAGCTCCGCATGTAAATCTGAGGCTCATGTGTGTATCTTTTAATTTTGTGTGCAATAAAGAATAAGAATGCTCTAAAGAAAGATTATTCTGACAGTACGTACATAATACAGACAGTTCAGCCTTGTCTCAGGGATGGCTAACCACTTGTAGTCATCCGGTATTGCAGACGCGAACGACGTCAACTGCGCCTATGGAGGCGCCGTTGACAACTTACCGTGGAGTCACAGTCGTAATACTATAATTGGCGTATAACGCCTCGTGCACGCAGCAGCATCAGCATAAAAATATAAATAGACACGTTTAATAAAATATCACGTTATAGTAAAGATGTCCCTCCTTGACCAGGCTACAATTTATAGTCCCACCAGTGGGTCGATGGCCGTACTTCAACCTAGCGCAACAACTTGGTGTTATGTACGCTGCGCCTTTAGATAATCGAAATGGCCTGGAATCTCGCTTCGGACCAGCCAATATCGATTAAGACTTTCTTTTGGAATTAATTTATGGGTTATTCAGTGATTAGAGGTTTATTTATAAATGCTGGTTAAAGTTACCAGTCGCTAATCACTGCTAAACGGGGGAAGTTTGATTCGCAGATCTGTCAGTGTTTTTCAATTGGTTCTTTAGAAGCTTTCGTATATTATACATGCTGTGGTCTCCTAGGCAATAAGTGCAGGAACACACCTTGGTAGGATACATGCAGTCGGGAGTAATTCGATTGTTTCGATTCGAAGCAGTTTCTGTAAATAAATAGGCATAAAGAATAGATATGAAATTCCTGTATAGGACCGAAGTCGGATCAAAACCTAGCTCACAGAATAAAATCATTCATCCAATAAGCATAATTATGTGGACATTACGGTACATATTAGCTAGCGGGCAGTGGGTTCGACTCCGGGCAGACCTGTTTAGAACTGTAAACTAAAACAAGTGACGGTAACGGCTAGTAGTAAGAAGAGAAAGTTTCTTGGACATCATACGTTCAGTTAGTTGTCTTGGCGGTCAGCTGGCGAGTGCAGAACTATTTGCCTTACTACGTTATTGTGAAGCCTAGACTTTTACTAAGTTTGTTGGGGTCGGCTTTAACTAGGAGGTCATTTGAAATGCCATTCACAATTTTCCCGAAGAATCTCATATCGACCGGCTTAGTTTGCTACAAAGATATTCAAATAATTACGAGCGATAGACAGGACAAGATGAAGAAAATCGTAATCCAAAACTTGTTACTTCTTAGTAACAAATCATTCTGCCTAGTGTCATACGCCCGCTTGTCAGGGAGCATTCGTGTGTCAAAATCGTAAATGTTCGGGATCATTTTTGTATGACTTTATTCCCAATGTCCGCTCTATAATTCTTTTAAATCTCTTTGGTTTGCTACTACAATAATTTCCAGAGGTCTAAAACACGCCCTTGATAAATTCTTCTCCCCTTCTCTCTTTAGACAAAAGTAAGAAGGTGACCCTGTAGCAGACTAGTAGAAGAGTAGGTACAGTTTCTAGATTAGATAAAGTCAACGTTTTTCTTTTACGCTTGGCAACAGATTCATCAATGACTCTATAAACCACTTCCTATCGGCGCTTTAACAGTAGAAGTAGAGTGAAGTTATCTGACAATCAGCAGTGGACTGAATTAAAAGATTCTTTAAAAAAAATAACTTGGCCCATATTAGGAATTTCTCCTATATGTTGGGTACGTTTACGAACATTTAAACTCACAAACACAAACAGCCAGGCCCGGAACAACTACCTGTAGGCCATACAATATTTGTTCCGTGCGGGGATCGAACCCTCGACACGCAGCGCAGCAGCCAATCGCTCAGCCACTGCTCCAACCGTGCCCTCAAATTGCCGTGAACGAAGGAATTAGGTACATGAAGGGGATAGAAACGCCCACTAATAGCAAGATGCAGCTATTATCAGTAATCCCCCAAGCAAGCCTAGTAAATAGTGATTATGACACCTTTTATCGTAAGTACATAAACGTCTACCACCGTGAGTCAATTTAGGTACAGCAATCAACATTAATGTGCTGATGACACGTGATATCACCAAAACAAACAATCCATGCAATAAATACATTTAAAAATCAAAACCCGTCGCCATATTTCAAGATTTCATTGACCAATAAAAGGATCACGAGTGTGTATACTTACAAGCGCTGAAGCGGCCATTAATCTTTCAAAGCAGAGGATATCGGCGTGCGCCGGCGCAGCTGAGTCAAAACACCACGGATCGTTAATTTGCGGCCTTGTGGACTCCCACCGGGGTAACGGGACTTGGCAGACGGACTGGCCGGCACAGAATATTACGTAGAAGGGATAGAGGTCTAATACTATAAATACGATTTTGATTTTATTAGGCTTTTAATTTGCCTTTCTCGAGTCGTCATTTTGTTTTTTAAAAGACCGACACGAATACCATGCACCGCTATGAGAGCTAAGAAGTCTATTCTTAGGAACTGTATGTAACCTAACGGAGCCAGGGAACTCTGCAGCCGAGACATGGCTGCCGCTGCGGCTCCAGAGAACCTCAAGCGGCGTAAATATAGTAACCTTATTTTATAACTATATTTTCGAGCCGTTTGGGGTTGAAACTCTAGGACCGTGGGGTTCGAGTGATCACAGCCTTTAAAGGACATTTCAAAACGCTTAGTTGACACATCCCGTGACCCAAGGGCTGGCTTTTATCTTGGAAAAAGGCTTAGCGTTGCCATACAACGTGGCAACGCCGCCAGTCTCTTGGGTACATTACCAGTTGACAGCGTTGAGGAGATTTTTGACGCCATTTTTTAAGTTTATTGTCAAGTTAGTTTCTTTAGGTTATTTTATTTTATTAATGTAGATTAAAATAGATACAAACAGTTTACCTAACGGATATTTGCAATAGTCAGGTGTTTCAAAGACTAGCAGGGTTTTAAGATAGCCTGTACCGAGCAGTCTTTTTGTGGACACAATCCTCAGAAGGGACCGACGAAGAGAAGGGACGAGCCGTCATCTGCCTCAGGGTTCGTCGTAGGAAAGCACATTCATACGTTGAAGAAGAGCCACTTATCAGCTAAAGATAACAGCTATTGATCTACCCCTCTTTTATAACCAGAACGAATAAACGTGTCTGCACCGCTCCTCTTTGCCCCATCACCGATATCAACCACATTACGGCTCAACTCTTTCATCGGGAGGTCCCACCGTCCCACGCATGCTCCCCCTCTCCTCCTCGCCCCTCCCTGCCTGCCATGCGCCCGCGCAGGCATGCGTGCACGCATTGATATAATTTCAATACTTTGTTGCTAACATCACATTTTAAATATAACTTTATAAATGGCACGCGGATTTTACAGTTGGTTCTCATCGTCCTGAAGTACCGTTATGAATAAAATGTAGGTACAATAAAATAAAAGTATCATCGGTTTTGGATGTGTTTTGATATGTGAATAAAATATATGAGTGTGTTAGCTGAGTGACGTAATTATACATAAAGATTTGCTGAATTTATTTCAGTTCTCAAGCCACCAAATATGAATGTACTAATAAATTGGTCTGTAGTGACACCTCTGCCTAACCATTAGGGGATTACACGCGTGATGTTATCAACAACAAAATTCATTTATTTCCAGGCAACTTTGGCCAATAGATATATAAATTATACATTATGATAAAATACAAATTGGGTTAGTAAAAGAACCTTAAAACCTTGTTATGCACGTATCACGCCATTTCGGGTTCTGAATTTCCTATTCCAAATAGTATTAATAATCCAAATGTATCCTGGACCTTTTTTGAACATTATACTAGGGCAGTCTTTTTGTCTGTGCAGGCGGGAAAACAAAGAACTAAAATAAATCTACCAAGTTTGAAATAACGATGCAAATTTTCTTGACAAGCAACGCCTCTTTGATCTGCAAAAAGAGTGGTCATACTTTACCCGGAATGATTTATAGATGGCAGTTGTTTTTTTTTAAATAACGTCTTCTAGAGACTACCAACCTTAAAAAACTATAATCTAGACTTTCAAATACATAGTGAACGCTGTTACTGAATTTTTGAACCTGGAGAAAAGTGGTCACTGTTACAAGCTGTTGCTGTTAGGTGATCCAAAACTTTCATTTGAAAAACTTCTATCCGACCAAAACAAAGCCAAGGGAATTTATTCTAGGGGTCTGATTTACAATAATTAAAATATATTGGGTCACAAAGTTTAAACGCGGCTGTATGAACTGCTACTACGCCGGAAATGGTGAAAAAAATCTAAAACATGTTTTTGAATGACCGTCGATTGAAAGTCCGCGAACTAGCAGATAAGGTAGGGATTTCAGAAAGTACTGTACATCGCATTTTGACAGAAAATTTGGGTCATGAAAAACCCAAAAAGGGCCATGAAAGCCCAAGGTGGCTACCACAATTCCTCAAACTGAAACTACATGGACTAGCAATGATGTTTCATTCGAGGGTTCGGCGAAAATTCAGGCAGGGCAATAAAGCAGAGTTTTTTAAAATGAACATCGAGTTATAAGGAGAATATAGGTTAGTAGAGGAATAAATAAAATAAAACTCGTTTTTTTTGCATTTTCTTAGCGCCGGGTATTTCTGGAACTACCCTCGTAGAGCAATGGTTTTGCTTATTGTTTATTAACGGAGATAGCGATATACTCACTCGGTTTACACAGGGTTCTTTTGAATGATGCATATTAAAAGATATCAGCGAACATTTAGAGCTTGCATACAAAAGATATCAGCGCGTAGAATCAAATTTTATCTTCTTTTTAGGGTCAGGTCAGGTCAGGTAGAACGGAAAAATCCTCACTGAGGTTCGAGCTTCCTCTGGTCGCAATCCACGCCAAGAACAGACACGCGCTTCGAGACGGTGCGACATTGAGAGAAATCTCGAGGCACGAGGACGAGAGCCTACACGAAAATCTGGGATGTAGTAGTAGAAGATGAGTGCGTCAGAACCTGTTTGCGTGGTTTCGGGTACCCTCGAGGAATCCAGAGAATGCGCGAGGAGGCGCGCGACTGAGTCGCTAGGAAGCGCGAGGCGACGCTTGATATCCGCATCGATCATACAATTTTCTACTTGAAAAAATGGTAATAGGATCCTATTTTCAACGCAGCTGGTAAATTCCGTCTTAACTGATGCTTAGTCAAATAAATAAATGTCGAGTTTTAGCTTTTAACCAAAGAATGATTTAGTCTAGATTGGGCGTATTAAACGCCCAGAAGCCGTTGGCACGCTATTGAGCGTTTGGAGCGCGAGATTTGCTTCTATAACAAGTATTCAAAATAAAAATCATGGATAAAAGAAAACAAAATAAAACTTCTCTTGAGTTTATTATGCACATCTTATGCTAAGTTATCTTCTTTTATCTTACACTTACATATTTACTGGTATCTCTTATAACGACTTTCACAGAGTTTATTAAGTCTGTAAGGGTTCCGTTTTTTGCCATTTGGCTACGGAACCCTAAAAATGAGGAGAAAAAGTAAAATTTGATGATGCAAAACACTAAGGCCGCGTCCTAACCAAAGCGCTAGCCGTGGCGTTTATTTTTCTCGGCGACCCAGAACGCGAGGTCGCAGCGACAGATATTTCAGTTTTCCGAACAAATAAGTAGATTATGAACGCGACGATCATGTATCGCGAGACGGATCGCTTTGGTTAGGATGCATGGGAAAAGATTTTAGGTCTTACACTTTCTTTTTAAACTTATTTTCAGAAAAACAGGCATTTTTCATATTAATTCACTTGTTTATTACAAATCAGCTGTGTAAAGATAGGCAGAAAAAAAAACATACACAAAAAAAAAACTTCGATTGTCATTGGCATTACGTCAGTGGCCATAGACAGAACTCTGTTTAAGTCTATGGTATAAAATAATACCATAACAGATATTTTAATTTCATACTATACAAATCATTTTATAAATGATTTTTAGTCGATTTAACCGAGTATCATAATTTCTTAATGATAAATTGATGCTCGATTTTTATATAGTCCTAAATATGAGTTTCCCTTTCAAGAATCAAGATAACGTTTTGACAACTAAACAATAAAATTCAACAAAAAACAATTTTATCACTACCGACTGGTCAGTCAAATTATGTCAAAGGGGAAGGCTGGTTAAAGCTCATTATAGATGGCGTGACCATAGCTTAGTCCCAATGACTGACCAATGAGGTCAAGCCATTTTGAAATATGAAAAGACACTTACAGATTTTCAACCAGTGAGGATGCTTGGCACAAGCTAAAGTAGCGCCAATAGTGTCATAGCTACCTTCCCAATTGTTGAGAAATAAACCCCCTACCCTTAAGTGTTGGTACGAGTATTTACTGAGCAACATAATGTACACAAAAACGATGAACTTTTGTGGGCAATGTGAGGTGCCCTAACAACAAGGTAAGCAACACAATAGATATTGTGCTATAGATTTACCATCAAGGCAAAGATGGAGGTATAGTGTTTGACTTGAGGCTTCAGGACCAAAGCGGAGGCAAGAAGAGACGAGAGGGAATCGACTAATCACATTGGTTGAAGCCAAATCGCATTTCTCCTGGCCCTGCAGCCTCGAAAAATATAACGACAAAAATCGGTCGATAAGTGTAATCGATGTCAAATTTCTTTAATACATTTTCAACCTTATGCGTTGGAAATAAAGTAGAAAATCTATTAAAGGAATTTGACAACGATACGACTTAGCGACCGACTTTTGTCGCTATCTAATGTCGAGACTGCAGGGCCTGTGATGAACTTATACTGTCACTTACGGGATATCTTCAGTGTTTTTAAACTGTGAAAGCTTAAAACAGTGTTCTCCTGTGGTGATTGGTCAAATCTTCAACGTCTCCTCACCGCTCTGCTAGTCTCCGCTTTGGAGGAACCTCGACAAAATAATCAAGTGGAAAATGCGTGCTTAAAATATATGTAATTTTACCCCCATCTTAACCGAGCCTGTCAATTGAAAAACGACTTAACATGATAAACTGTACGGGCGTCCAGAACTTACCAGACAGGCTGCCAGGTAGTGTATGTGTAATACATGTGAAATTTTGGAAAATTGTTTTACTGAAATTTGATTTAAGATTGTGTGTATTCTAAGATTATGATGGTGCAATACCGAAGGTGGTTTGCAGCGCCGGTAGTCTTCCGAATTGTACCTTAAATGTATCAAAATATTGTACTTATTTACATAAACTAATCGATATTTCAATAGTAGATAACATATTTTATGGTAGTCAGGAGTCTCATATTATTATTTAGTAGGTATTATTTGAACATTTTCTATGCACAAAGTAATCGTCGAAAGCAGCTTATTAATTACAACCAAAATAACACACGTAGCATCATACCTGTAGTCCCTTAAAGGGGGGCAATGGTGTATATTACACCAACATTTCGCCAGGTATTTCAAGTAAGGGACGCAAACAAGGTGACGAATACATAACCTATTCTTTTTAAGTCGGTTAAAAATACCTGGCGATATGTAATAGGGCGAGCCCATTTTTTATATAAAAGCGTCAGTATAAAGGATGATTTCCACCAAACGGCTCGCATCGCATCGAATTGGAACGGATTTTAAAATCTTTAAACGATATTAAACCGTGTACACAGTGTTTAAAGTCTATATTACCAAGCCGCGCACAGCAGCTTGACCGCGGGCGTCTTCCGCGACACGCGATCGTAGCTGAAAGTACGCAGCGACGCGCGATCGGCTCCGCTCGTGTCGTCGTATCCGATCGGATCCTTTCGGCTATCAACGCGGTAGGAATGAAAGTATTTGACAAGGCGCAGAAACGGATACGTTCGCAAACGACGGTACGGAGCCGATAGTATCGACATCCTGCAGGGCACGATCGGCTGTCGCCGTAACCGTTCGTATCCTTTCCGAACCGATGCGATGTGAGCCGTTTGGTGGAAATCATCCTTAACACTGAGACTATCTTACTTACAAACATAAAAAAAAACCTTACCACTATTTAATATTAGCCACAAATCCTAGTTTTGTTGCGTTTTTCAAAACAATCATAATGAAAAGGAACCACAATTTGTTTGATAAAGATTATAATTCAGTATTTAGTACTTAAGGCTTTCGATAGAGAATTGTCTAAGGCAATTCTCACACGACACCGCTCGTCCGCGGTCGGGCAGACGCGGCGAAGCGGATGTATGGGCGGTGCGCCGCGCGGAGTAGGGGTGAGCGCCGCTCGTCCGCGCGGTCGGGCGGTGATCGCCACACACGTATGAGTGACCGAGTCGACGCTCTACAAAGCCAGACTTCTGAAACTCGTGCCATTTAAACGGGTACTTTAGTACTAAAAGGTGTAAACAGACCCTTCACGAAGCCGTCAACCAAGCATTCTGTACATCAAACTAAGTAACTCTTATGCATAAATTATTGCTGGGAAACTTTTTGGTGTGAAAAATCACAGCTTACGGTAGGACTCAATGTCACGCACTAAAAGTTTGTGCTGATGGATGTATTGAATATTACAGTGGCCATGGATGTATTTAAAGTAAAGTTTTAAAACTAAAAACTTGTATTTAAAAAAAACTTGTGAAAAATTTGGAACTTTGACCTCCAATATCTCCGTAACTAGAAGGTTCTCTGGCATGGCCCAGAACAAAAAAAATCACAATGACGGGGAAAACAAGTGCCTTTCCGCTTTGTTAAGGGTCTTTTTACACCCATTATAGTTTGCTGTTAGTTAGCTTTAATAGTAATTACAAAAACATACTTTACATACACTCACTACATACATCACACACGCACGATAGCTGCAATTAGAAAAAAAGATACCCCACATAAAAAAAAAACGTTTTTAAATAGCTTAGTGGTTAGTGCTTTTTAGGATGAGGTAGTCACTTCGAGCCCCACTTGTTGAACTGTTGGCATGAATCAACTAAGGAGAAGTACAAGCATGTTTGGGGATAACCTAATATCTATTCTCTGGTAATTTTGTTATTAGTATAAAAAATTTAGTGAATTTTTAATCACCGTCTATCTGTCTGGTACAGACTTTACTCATAATCTACTAAGCCCATTTTGATTAAGTTTGGCTGCTTGGTAGCTTAGGGTACTTTTAGTGCCCTTTAATATAACCCTAAAATATCAATACCTTTTTCAAATAAGTGCGAAGAAAAGTTACAACCTGTATGTGTACCTGCACTTTAACCAAAAAGGGTCTTGGGCAAAACGGGCGTAGGTGCAACAGAATTGAAATATAGGTCAAATCATGACTCATAATAAGTTCGCTAATTCAAAATATAGCGACAACTACCGAAGTCGCCGGAGTTACTAGAACTACGGCCAATTCTTGTTTCATTTTTCTGTGTGATTTTCCTGTGAAGATTTGACTATAACCGTAATTAATTTTAATTAACTGAGTAATTAATTTAATGAATTAATTTTATTTTCAATGTAGATCCAGATGAAAAGATTATACTAAATAAATAAGCCCAGTCACCCCATGTAAAATACTGGTATTCAGTTGCATCCGGTTAGACTGCAAGCCGACCCAGCAACAGTTGGGCAAAGGCTCGGCAGGTGATGACAGTAATTAACCAGAGTTAGGTCGTGGAGGTCCTAGAATCGATCAAGGACTGTAGAAGCTATGTTACGGAGCCCCCTAGTTAAAGTAGTAATAGGTCAAATCTTTGGCGCAGTACAGAAAAGGGCGTCATATTTCAAGTGGCTCTATTTATGTTCTCCAACGGCTTAGGTACTTCTTGTAATTGAAAGAAGTGAAGTCCTTCCTAATTATAAGCTAATATTTGAGATATATTTTAATTCTGTTGGTCTTACGCCTAGCGTTCATAGAAAAATGCCCATGGTCCTTTTTCGAAGTTTAGCTAGGTAGAACCTTACTTCGTGTTTATGTATTAGGTGTTGAATTGAAAAAGGTTTACATCTAAAATAATTTTGACATCATCACACATTTATTGACATCAGCCTATTACAGGTTCATAACCATGGCAACTAAATTAATCAACTGGCGCCATATTAAGACACACATGTTGTTAGTAACGCTTTGGCCTGGAGCTGGCCTAGCATAGCAGCGAGTTTCAATAGAATCTGAGGCCGGCTTATACTGGTTTTGTTACCTTTTTCAGGTTTCCAGTTATTACAATTAAACTTTGTATGTAATCGCTTTACCGGAAAAATCCTAGGACAAAGCATTGAAGCATCATTCTAGCATTTTATTGGAAACTGAGACAGATTTTCGTAAAAATACGAGCTTTGAAAAGTCCTGATATGAATTCGTATTATTAAAAAAATCAATCTCACTTTTCAACAATTCAGAACAATTTTACTAATTATTTACAAAGTCATATTTTGTTATCCTGTGACACAAGTCCAGAACAGCCAAGATACTGCTCACCGATCTCGTCTTCACATTAGAATAAACACACACCGCACTATCCACTAGATCACGTCACTCCAGCTCCATCGCATTCTTCATGTAGTCTTCTAACTCTTGGTCCAGTTTTGCCTTTGTGCAGGCCATGTACTGGTCAAGCTGGGCATCCAGCTCTTCCTTTGTCATCAGCATGGATTGGGATTGGGATTGGGACTGGCTGCGAGTGATGGCACCTGCGGAGGAATTGTTGAGTCATGAGACATATTGAGCATCATCTCACGAGCCTTTCCCAACTATGTTAGGGTTGGCTTCCAGTTTAATCGGAATACAAAAACTAGCGTTTTAATCAAGCTAGTGTCTATCTGACATCCAAAACTCAGTTATGGGGTATCATAATACCCCTTGGTAAGACTGACCCCTAACAATTGCCCAAGATCTACAAATGCAGCTGAGACCAAACAGAGGAAAAGCCAGAAGAACGAAAGCCTAGCATAATCTATTGTGTATCGTAGAAGAGATATTGTAATTCATTTTTTACCATAGATTTAGTACAAGATTATAGATCCGAGTTGAATGTATGGAACGATTTGTATTATAAGCGTCATCAATATAATATTCATTTTTAGCTGAGCTTTTGTTATTCACTAACAGCGATGGAAAGCGCATTAATACTTATTTCGCTGCTTCTCTAGAAATCCGGATACAGCGTAATTGGAGTAGCTTAACTGAAGCGGTCCCCGACACCATAGCTTATCAATGAGCCATTTCAATTAATTGATCTATAAAATGCAATGTTACTCTCTCCTTAGTTTTCGCTTTTCTACTTAGAGATAGTTGTCTAGCTTGAATTAGGAAGTGGCCACACTAATCAAACACTACATCCAAAGGTTGTCTTGAAAAGATCGCTAGGGTATTTGACTGAAAAATTCTATTTAGTCCGTCAGTCAGATTATCAAACAATATTGGACACCTATTTTTTCTTTTGTCATGTAAACGAAAAATGACTACGATACAGCGCGTTGAAATCTCGCGTGACGTCACAATTTCTGTTTCTTTTTACTGTCGAGTGACGTCACAAGCCCCCTCTCTTGAACTTTGATGCGCTCTATCGTCGTCATTTTTTGATTATGTGACAAAAGAAAAAATACGCGTCCAAAATTTTTGGTGATCTAACTGACGGACTATTTTTTTTTTGTCGATATTGTCAAATAGCCTTGTGTGAACTGTCTTCTTTTGTAAATGTTATTTGTATGGTGCACATAATAAAGAATATTCTATTCCATTCTTATCGACGCGGTATCCGCGCGACGACCCAATCAGAAACAGCTTTATGTCCATGAAGTAAAAGCGAAAGACGGCATTCGATTCTGTTCGGTTCCGACCTTCTACAATACTTTATTTCATTGAATACAATTAGGGTAGTCAGCTGCTACTAGCCGGTTCATATTTTAAAGCCTTCGTTAAAAATCTTATTTAATATATTGACATAAATGAAATGCAAAGGACAGGCGTTTTGAGGGACTGTCTCATGTAAATTGCGAGGTGTAAAAAGTGCTGCAGCTTAATTGGAATAAATGACTTTTGATTTTGATAAATTATATTTACCTCTCCCCCGTCCTCTAGCCCTTCCACGTCGAGCCACTTGAGGCCTTTGAGTCGGTTGAGCTTGAGCTCCACTGTCCTGTTGCTGGGCCGCATTCTGTTGTTGCACATTATTCTGTTGCTGGTTGTTACGTTGGACCCCTCTACGCTGTTGTGTACCCCTACGCAGTTGGGCTCCCCCACGCTGTTGAGTTCCCCCACGCTGTTGAGTTCCCCTACGCTGTTGGGTTCCCCTGCGTTGTTGGAATCCTGTACGCTGTTGGAATCCAACGCGTTGTTGCACGCCCCTTCGTTGTTGCACCCCCCTGCGTTGTTGAAAGCCATTGCGTTGTTGAAAGCCGTTGCGTTGTTGAAAGCCATTGCGTTGTTGGAAGCCATTGCGTTGTTGAAAACCAATTCGTTGTTGAAAGCCGTTTTGGAATTTGTTCATCCTGAAATATCAGTGTATTAGTTTTATGAAACTAGCAGTAATCATTTAGGATTCGATTTTATGATTTTGGAATGCTACTTTTTTATATAACATGGGGGCCTACTCTTGACCTCAATCTAGTCCTGGGGATAGAGATGAGGTCGACGATGGAACGAGCTAACCCAAAAGAAGCCTATTAACTCGCAACTTAAATAGATTGGGGTCATATGAATATGGAAACACCGATGCAGGCAGGGAATTCCACTCTTTGGCTGTGCGCATAATAAAAGATGTAGCAAAGCGCTTCGTGCGAAATGTGTGGAATAAATCGACAAGGTATGCTTGACAACCTGCAGTATTAAATGCATCCACCAGAACTATGTTTTGACTGTTTTGAATGAGTTACATTGAGTCCTAGCGTAAGTAAGTATCGACCCCAAAAAAATGATATCAGGCAAAATTTTTTGTGTTGAGTTATTTAATTGGATGTACAGTAAAAATGGTTCCTTCTCCGTGTTTAATGTTTTTGGAGTCAGCCCCAAAAACTATTTTACTGTCTACAACCTTTATTCCATAATTGTGTAGACAATGTAAAGCTACAAAACCAAAACCACAGGCCGGATACATAATAATATAAACACCTTATGTCCAAAACAGGGTAATCTACATAAGTCTCACAAATATGTAAACAACATTCGTAGAAAAACGAGGTAAACAAATCTAAAAGGCTGTTTGTTGTTAAGAGAATACTAATTTATATTATACATGTGTGGTTTAGTTTAGAATAGGTTACGTTATGACGAGGCTGACTTGCCTTTGAGGATACAAGCCTCCGAAAATATAAGAATGTTAAAAACAGTATTTAGTTGAAAATGCGGTATCATACACTATCATTACAACTAACAATGTCGATCAACTGAATCGATTTTACACATACTAATGTTTACAGTTCGAGCGAATGCTCCTTGATCAATAAATCAAGCTAGCGCGGTATTGTAACGCAAAACGCAATGCTCAAAAGTTAATTTCTTCTATTGTTTATGACACGCTTAAGCGAATGCTCCCGGTGAGTAACCACCTTTAAAGGACTATGGGTATCATAAATTAGATCACATGTATTTCAAATTCAACGAAAAATAAATAACATGTCACTGACGTCATGCATGAAATGAAAAGGACAGAAATAAAGTTCTTTTTCTTCTATCAAACGAAGTTCGGGACATTGTCAGTCTGTGTACCTTGTTTTGGTCATAGTGTTTATATTATTATGTATCCGGCCTGTATAGGAGGTTTTGGTGAAATCAATTGTTAACTATGTTTTTACCTTTTACCTTTACATTGTATAAACATAAAATGATAATTAAATGGTTCCTTGTCCGTGTTTCCATTTTTTTGGGGCTCACTGTACAGTAAGCTTGATTGACGGCTTCGAGAAGGGTCCGTTTACACCTTGTAGGAAGTCTTGTTGTATGTGTTATATTTACCGAATGAATCGTCCGCGCAGTGCTCGTTGGTTATGCCCTCGCAGCGCCTTCCCGCGCCACGCGAGATTTAACACGTTGTTTAATGACGCTGATCCGCTGGGAGGAGAGAAGGAACTATGAGTATCAATGCATTTAAGAACAAATACATAGTGGGTAGTGGTGGCTCAGTGGTATAGGCTCCCGACTTACGACTTGTGGATCAAGGGTTCAAATTCGAACCAAAGCAGGTTTATTACTTTGTGTAATTTATTTCAATACTGGGTCACAGGGCTTTTTTCTGTAAGAGGGACACATAACCACACATTATAATAGTCTGATTGTTTTAGGTCCAGGAGGCCAATCTCAGCAGAAATCAGCCGTCGGCGCGGGAGATATTATAGTGCACAAATGTGAATGCAGACACAGGTGCTCTCTCTTCCCTCACTGTGCGTCTGCTGAACGTGGGGTCCTGAGGGGATGGTGGATACCACATAAACTCGATATTTTTATCTAATACACCATGTAGCCCTCTTTTTTGTTTCACCGTTCTGAGATCAGTAGTTATGAAAAGAATTACACAAAGTAAAGTTCTTGTCTGGGTTCGAGCCCACAATCTACGACACAAAGTCAGAGACGTTACTACAGGGCCACCACTGCCGAGGTAGCTAAAGCTTATTTAGCAGATTAAAGATTCTGGCAGAATAGGCGACATCGGCTCAGTTGCAAAAAGAAAAAGATTAAAGATATTGTTTCATGGTGCAAACCTTAGATTGTTATTAGACTGACGCCAGCTCGCTCTGCTCCTCACACTCTGCTGGCTCAGGTTGCCGAAACTGTTGGATCTAATGAGCCCCGGCAGGTTACTCTCGCTGCCGGAGCGGCGCATTCCACCCGCCTGCTGGAAACCTATCCGCCCCCTTACTGCTTGCTGCAAATAATTGAAGAGATCACATTTATTCATTTCAAACAGACTGTGTGACTGGATGAAAATCGAATGGGGTATTTAAGGATCGTAGCAGATGGCGATCTGTAGTTTTAGGTATTAATAAAACTAATTCTGGGCTGATCGAGCATTTTTATATTAAAACCATGTATTGATTATACCATTTACAGGCACTTTCAAATTGCAGAGTCAGACAAGAAAATTGAAACTACAGGTCTACCGCTCAAAGGGGATGCCTGTGACGGTGACCAGGGCAAACGCACGGCGCGATATTATTTTTATTTGGAAACGCTTTTCCCATGAGGGCCCTAAGGTAGAGCCTCAGCTTAGAAGCCACTCTTGCAACCACAACACTAACTGCTCTCTTGAAAAAACTAATGATGAACACCAGTGGCGAAGGGTCAAAATTGAGGCAGGGGAAGCCGAAGAAAAAAATGAGAATTAAATTTTTCGTTTTTTTTGTCCATACGATTTTAGTTCTGAATTCTGACACCCGAGCACCGGCTTATTTGGCGCCACCTGATGCTTTACTAGTTGACATGAAAAATGTTGTAATTTTTTTTTGTTTTCAATCCTATCATGTCATAAATGGCTGTTATGTGATGTGATACCCAGTAATAACCTCAGATATGTATGTAATATACCATTTGACTACAGTAGACACCTAGACACAACATAGAGTGCCTTGTTCCAGAAGGGAAACCAGCAGGAATGGGCTTCTTAGGTGCCTTCTCGCCATATGGGTACCAATACTTATGTTACGGGCCAAACCCACTATCAGGCCAAACTAGTTTGTCCTAGGCCAAAGTTATGAGGCTAGGGCTCATCACAAAATGAAGATTATAGGGCCATCCCAACTGAATGGGTTAGGTTAGAACTGTGTCCAACTGCGCGCAAGCCGAGAGAGTGAAGCGAGTGCTACGTTCAAGTTGGTAGCAGTGTAATTGCTTAAAAACAGGATAAACTAATAAACATGTTTGGCCTAAAATCAGGTGTAGCCATTACATAATTTTACACTTTACAAATTTTGTGAAAAAAACGGGCTTCCACAAGGTTATGTACTGAGTCTGCTATTATTCCTAATTTTAAGCAGCTAATAAAACACCTCTTGTAAAAAGCCAACACATCCCAAGAGTGGAGGTAAGCTTAGCATGGGACGACTCTAACAAGATAGACATCAACTTAAAAGAAGTGGCTGGTACAGATGTGTTGGTGGAGGATAGGGTGTTGTGGTGCAACTTGGGATAAGGCGTTGTCATGCAGTGGACTGCAATAGACTGATTATTGTTACGTAAATAGTTATTCGCTACTGTTAGCATCTTACTTTCAACACAAACTGATACTCAGCTGCAAATTGTATAAAAGTAAGAAAAATTTAATTTCGCAGGCTGCCCTTGCATGACGCTTTAAGGGAGAACTATGACAAAAAAAAATTTGTAAAACATAAAAGCTAGCACTCAGTTAGATTGAAAATTTAACATGGAAGATGAAATTGGTGATTTAATAAATCTTCTTTAAATGTATTACAACCCATTTTTGAAAGTACAAGAAACTTAAAAAAATGCCTTTTTTGGAACCATCCCAACCATCAAAGTTGCAATGGTTGTCCCATAACTAATTTGATGTCTCCGGGAAATACGAGCTAGTTATTCTTAGAGCACTTTTTCATATGAAAAGTTTAATTAAAACTATGAATAAGACGCATAAGGCCCAGTTTGAGACAGTGCAGAAAGGTCTAAAATTTGACCAATCACAGGGTCTCCTGTGATTGCACCATCCTGTGACACAATGTGGATTTCAACCATTGTGCTTGGTCAGTCCCCATACACATCTAATCCCCGCTTTGGTGGAAACCAAGTCATAGGGTGTTCTGCGGCATAATATTGTTTGTCTAATATTTTAAGATAAATATATTGTAATCAAGTAACTAATTCTGTAATTGATCATCATATTATGATCTTATTATTATTATCTTCAGCTTACAGCGAATGATAAATTCTCTACTTTGGTTCCAAATTCATGTAACCATTGTTGTAGTATGTGAAAACAAGAACCCATGTTAAGATATTAGCTGCCAGTATCCCATTAGTTCTAATAAATCAAAGAGCAAGATCGCAAAGCTGAAATATTACACTTATTGACAACAACACGATAGAATTTTTTTGCCAAGGTCAAAAAAGTAAAATATTCTCTATATCCACAACAATCAACAAAACTGCATGAGTTGCTTAGAAAGCACGTTGTATTTGCTATTTACTCATTATTACAGAACTCGTGTTATTTACCCGTTTCTCCAACCGGCGAGCGACCTGCTCGATCAACCGGTTGCTGTAGTTGTAATTTTCGCTTATTATAGAGCTCGCGGAGTTCCGTCTTGTCCGCTGCATAACGACATGGTCCGGTGTCGACTCCGCCATCAACGAGAAGCGCTCGTGGAGGCTCAGCCCCGTCGCTTGAATACCATGCACTTTCTGTATCACCATCTTTCTAAACTGTTGGTTTTAGTCAAGTAGCAAAACAGAGATAACCTCAATAGCCACAGAAAAACGAACAATAACTTGCACTAATGAACGACAATCGCCATTCCTGTTGAAAAAACTCTTATTTCAGCGTAATTTGATACAAATATTGGAACAAGCAAACCCGAAAATTTTTCAATGACGCTCGCGCGCTGCGAAAAAGAAATTTTATAATATAATCTGTGGCAGTGCGCGATCGAGTTCGAGAGCTGCAAGCTCGCGAGCATTATGACAAGTAGTATATCGATATTTTTGGCGATATCGATGAATCATCTAAAATTTCAATTTATATCTAAAAGGTATAATAATCGATATATTTTTCAGACGATCATCATCATCATCCTGCCCTTGTCTCATGTTACTTGTTAGTGTGTCAGTTAATTCATCACGCTATAATTTACTCCTTTTTCTTTCAAAACATACCTATCAAAATTCATCCATCAAAATTTATTTTCATAACTCATTTATTTAGTCACATGCTATTCATTCCTTCTCATCACAATGTCCAAACCAAGACAGATGAATCCCCTGTAAACTCTAAGACGACACACTGACCTAACTTTTCTGTAACTGGCGCAACTTTCAAAGTTTCTCTAACATACATTCTTACTTTATGCATTCTTGTCACACCACCACATGAAAAGTTTTTTCATCCATATTCTTTGCTTTTTCCATACAGTACGACAAGCCTTATCACTTATCACTGACTTGTATATTTTCTTCTTTAACTTAGGTGCATCCATGGCTCGAAGTTGTTCCAGAAACCTGACGCCATTTCATCCATCGTGAGTTGATTCGGTGCGTTACACGTCTAGGTCTACTTCGCCAGCCCTTTGGGCAAGTGACCCGAGGTACCGAATATCGGAACAGATTGGTATTGGCTGGAGAGCCAAGAGAGGCAAGAGCTATGGGTACAGAGACCGCTAAATCACAAAGCCGGTATTCTGTTTTGGACCTATTTAATTTCAGGCCAACATTCTTCAAACTTTTCCACCACACCTCCAATTTGCTCTGGACATCTAGGCCACTCTCAGCAACCAACAAAATGTCGTCGGCAAACAGCATACACCGGGGAGCATTGAGGAAAAAGTTCTAGAGTTGAATAGCTGAACTTACCCCTATCTACGATAAAGTTGAAAACCTGTTAAAGTTTGACAGAATGTAATAGCTTGATGTGCTAGGGTCTGTACATTTATACATCCCTAGTGCGAGTAGCCAGCCGTAGTGAAAGTAAAAAGCAAAGGATAAAAAAGTTAGAATTATTTGTAAATTATTATTTAAAATAATACGTCTAGGATTTTTTAGAGCAGTATATTTAGAGAACTTGCTTCTTTTTCAAGCATTGACGCTTACTGTATCTTCGAAATATAGAATTATTTTTGGGGCAATGTCACAGGTAGAGATAAAAAGGTGCATAAGAGCTATATATAATTTGCAGGTTACTCTCAAATAACTTCAATTTTTTCAATTATTCGGATTCAAAGAGATTCATAGCTAGTTATATTTGAATGTCTTTGTTCTGATTCCTTTCTTGACTATCTGTGTGCGAATTCCTGGGGTAAGTATGTATGTACAGTCGCCAGCGCATCAAGTTACTACAAACTGTCAAATTTTCTCATTCGAGTTTGACCTTAACCGCGGTAGACCATGGTTAAGGTGGGCTTCGTGTGCTCACAGACTTTTTATAGATATTTCAAAACGCTTAGTTGACCCCTCTCGTGACCAAAGCGCTGGCTTTTACCTTGGCCAGAGGCTAATCGTTGCTATACAACGTGGCAAGGCCGCCAGTCTCTTCTGGACCTTATCAGTTGACAGCGTCGAGGAAGAGTTTTTTGACAGCAATTTTTAGTTTATTGTAAAGTTAGATAATTTAGGTTATTTAAATGCAAAGAGATTTAAAACATATAGAGAGGACATTGGGAATATTGTCATACAATAATTTTCATCCTGAATATTTTCGATTTTGACACACGAATGCTACCTGACAAGCAGGCGTATGACACAGATGACACTAGACAGAACGAATTGTTACTAAGTAGTAACAAGTTTTAGATTACGATTTTCTTCGTCATGGCCCGTCTATAGCTTGGAAATATTTGAGTGTCTTTGTGTCATATGAATGCGACCTGACAAGGCGACGTATCGCACTAGCTAGACTGATCGACTTGTTACTAATTTGTAACAGGTTTTGGAATTGTCAGTTTCTTGGTCTTGTCCCGTCTATAGCTAGTTATATTTGAATGTCTTTGTTTAAATGTAATAATATAATATTATTTTCTTGTAGCAAATACGAGGTATACATCAATAACGCGAAAAGGAATGTTAAAGCTGTGACAATTGACTTGACATTGACATTGACATTTCCATGCCATTCGTCACGTCAATCATACTTGCACTTTCGGCGAGTTATTTGATTTCGAAATGATTTCATAATATTTTTCTAGGAAAAGCGTGAATCAAAATTTCTATAAATATTTTTTAAGGTACGTGAGCTTGCCTACTATTGAAGATTAAGTTGTAGTTTTGTGTGATTATACGCGTAACTAAGTGTTGTTTACGTTATAGGTCACAAAAGGTTACGCAGAGTTCGGTAGTCATGCTGGAAGTGCTTATAAACAGTTGTCGCGAGGACTGGCGACTCATTTCGATCCAACCACCAATGCTGGAGGATAGCAACGGGACGCCAGTCGACGAGTTCGATTGCAGCGACATGGACGCCTGCTATGAAACATTTGATAAAGATGGGTATGTTTTTAATACCATTTTCGTATTTTTTTTCAGGAAAACTACTTTCGAAAGTAGTCCTCGAAGTCACCGTTATTCACAGGCCAGTGTGGTCAATTTAAGGCAGTCTTTGTAATCAGTTTTATAGAAGAAATTGTGATAAGTTTACTTTCAATTTCCCAGTGAAAGTTTTGGCTGTATTTGTTTGTTTTTGTTGCCCTTGTGAATTTGATATGCTGATTGATGAATGAAAGTGGCATTCTATCTCCTTTCTCTATAATTTTGGTAGAAACCTTCAATTTAAAAACTCGCATTAGCTTTATTTCCTGAAATGTAACTTGAAGTTTCTGGTACATTTACTATGATTGAGAGTAACTTTGATATAATAAAACTAGTTAACAATCGTCTAAATTATATAAAATACTATTACTTATAATAGCACAGACACGAGTTGGTATAATTTAAATTCATTTGTAATGCAAATTTTCAAATTACTTACCTAACTTTAACTTTTATGCGTAAATAAAAGACTGAATGAGTAGTAGGTTTAAATTAAATGATCATACTATTATTTTATTGTGTTTAAACACATAACCAAGGATTCATTTTCTTTTGTAGGTACCTAATGTCTACTTCAATAGTTCAATTAGCACTCAGGAGCATAAATCATACAAATAAATAACTCAATATAAAAGCAATTGATTGAGCTTTAAATAAATAAATTAGCTGCATCCGGTTTGACTGGAAGCCAACTCCAATATCCCATAATTGGGAAATTTTCCCACTTACTACTTTTTCCTTGAAAATATATTATTAAGTTATAGAATCAATGTCACAGATTTTTCTAAAACTTAGACTTCCCTGCTATAGATCCAATTAAGACCACTTTCTCCTAATTTAAATAACTTTGATTATATTATTCAAAAACTAAATTCCTCAAGTGTGTATTGGAAATACTAAGAAGTAAGAAATCTTAATTATTCTTTTCAAGTCCAGTAAAAAGTATATTTTTAAATGAATGTAACAAAGTTATTGTCTTATTTTGTTCAGCTCATATAAATTATTTTTAATGGCATTTAAGGTGTAGCCTAGTGTTCGTGCGCGTCGTGAGTACACACGAGTGACGGCACATCGCGGATGCGGAATCCGCGGCGCACGGAAAAATTACTTGACATGTTTGAACTTGCCTAGCGTGCGAGCGGGCGCGCACATAATAGCGCCCCCTCACGTACAGTTCGGACCGCGCATCTTGGACTGCGTTCCAAACCGCAATTAGATCTGTACAGTTTGGACTGCGTATCAAACTGTTGTGATAATTACGATTAAAAATGCATTCACAGTTTGGATTGCCGACGAAACTTACATAACCTAGACAAACGTTCCGGACTGTGCGTGTAAATTGATTTTCAAGAGTTTGGACTGCAGTTTGGACTGGCGCGTAGAACGTTATAACTTTTAAAAGTTTTCTCGCAGTAGTAAGAAAAATGGACGATCGCTTGGTCATCGCGTTAGCGTTCTGTATTTTTTTTGCTGACGAAATCGCAATCAGCTGAAACAAAACCTACTGACTTGCAAAAATCAACGAGCTCGTCATATGCTTTATTTCTCATATTCCTGTTACTATACTCCTTACTTTTTATCTTCCAGAGTTCATTCGTTTGTTCCGTGAAAATCCGTGTGGATGTTCACGGAACAAACGAATGAACTCTGTGATAGCTTCGACGCTCCAAACCGCCATTTTTGTAATTTACGTTTATACGTGATGCGCGCATAAAACTGTAAGACATGCGTTCGCGTCGATATGCCAGATCGGATTGTTAGACACGCACATCTACACGTACAGTTCGGAGCGAGGGATGGAACGGCGCGTGCTGTTTCCCGCGGTCCGAACTTTACGTGTGCAGGGCGCTATTCCCAGAGCGTGATGCACCGTCACCTCGTTGATAGTATAGGCCAGGGCTTCCCAAACTTATTTTAACTGTGACGCCCTTGGGAAGTTGCCATATTTTTGCGACGCTCTGACTTTTTGCCTTACATTTACCTACTAGTTGTAGTTCTAGCCTAAAAACAATTTGTTAGAAAAACAAATAAATAGCATCAATTTTTTTTTTGAAAATAATGAAAAAAACATAGAAACAAAAATGAAATCAAACAAAAAAGTTAAAAAGCAAGAAACTATGCTCAGAAAAGCAAACACACCCTTTTTATCTCTTTTCGTTTGGTATTAATGAGAAGGATGTGCTTGCTTTTCTGAGCATAGTTTTTCAAAACGAGGCTCAAGTTTAGATCGCCTCACGACCAGGGCCTGATTAACCCTTAGGCTAATTAGGCTGCAGCCTAGGGCGCGAGAATCGGGGGGGCGCGCTGAAATCGTGTCTTCGCATGTACTAATCTAGTCCATCATTGCATCTACCCTATATATTTCAACTAGACCGAGACAAAACACAAACTAAATGAGCTTGAGAGTCTCTGATTTTAACAATAAATTTTGAAATTTTAAAAAGCGCGCGTGAATCAAACACTGACTTGTTACTCGAATCGGTAGGTGGTCGAGCGAGTGGGTGAGCTGGCAACAGAGTGCTTATTGGATCTGCACTAAACGGAAATTTTCTTGGCTGTATTGAGCTTATATCTAAATTTGATCCTTTCATGGCTGAACATTTGGTGAGATTTGGACAAAAAGGCAGAGGTACTCCATCGTACTTGTATCCTCTATAATCGATGAATTTATTTTACTTCTGGCTGATGAAGTTCGACTTTCGATTATAGGAGAAATAAAAAAAGCAAAATATTATTCGATTAGCATTGATTCTACTCCAGATATTTCACACACCGATCAGTTGACATTTATAATTCGTTATATTTTGCCTGACGGAGAACCTGTCGAACGTTTTGTCACATTTTTACCCAATTGCGGTGTTTTTGCGACAATTGATAAAACTTTGGAACTTGATATTAAAGACTGTCGTGGCCAAAGTTATGATAATGCTAGCAATATGTCTGGTCAATACAAAGGTCTTCAGTCAAGAATTAAAGCTGTTAATTCATTGGCTACTTTTGTTTCTTGTGCAGCCCATTCTCTACAACTCGTGGGATCGGCTGCCGCGGAAAGTAATGACAAGTCAGTTTCTTTTTTTACACTGGAACAACAGCTATACAATTTTTTCTACATGGATCTACAAGCAGATGGCAAATTTTGCTATCCAAATTGGATGAAAAATCGACGGTACTAAAAAATCTATCAAAAACTAGATGGAGTGCGCGAGTAGATGCAAGCAAAGCCTTATACAGTTCATACAAACTAGTTCTGGAAACATTAAAATATATTTGCGAAGATGAAAATCAAAGTAAAGAGACCAAAATAGAAGCAAAAGGAATATTAGAAAAAATTCAAACTCTAGAAATTACAATAATGTTTTGCTTTTGGAACTCTGTGCTCGTAAAGTTTCAAATCGTTAGTGCACAGCTACAAGCAAGTTCTGTTGATTTATCTAACGTTGTTACTCTTTATGAGACATTACATGCTTATCTTGATACGTTGCGTGACGAAAAAGAGTTCGAAAATTTTGAATCAGTGGCAATCAAGAGATGCGATGTGACCACATACAAGAAAGATGTAAGAAGAAGAAAGAAACCAAAATTTCATTTTGATGAAGTCAAAACGGGGCACGTTGAGTTAGAAGGAAGACGATCTTTCATCGTTGATAATTATTATGCTGCTATTGATTGCCTTAATGTACATTTAAAAACCCGGCAAATTATTTATAATACAGTAAACACAAAGTTTGGTTTCTTATGGAAACTGCATGAAGTAGATGACAGTGAATTTATTAGAAGCAAAGCAAAGGAGTTAAAACAACTATATGCCTCTGATTTAGAAGAAACCTTTGCAGAAGAATGCGTCCACTTGGCGCAGTTTTTAAAATCTGACACCGAGACCGAGCATTCTATTTCTACCAGAACCCCAAAGGGTTTGTTGCAGTTAATAAAAAGTTTTAATATTTCATGCATGTTCCCCAATTTGGAGATAATATTAAGAATTTTTTTGACAATGAGTGTTACCAACTGCAGCGGCGAAAGGTCTTTTTCAGCACTTAAAAGAGTAAAAAATTACTTGCGCTCCACACTCCGCCAGCAAAAACTTGCAGCGCTCTCGCTAATGTACATAGAAAGTGATTTTTTACAAACTATTAAATTTGAAAAAATTGTGTAAAGATTTGCAAACGCTAAAGCACGAAAAAGGACTTTTTTATAATCTAATAATAATTACTTAATTACAATAATTTTCAAATAAATCATTAATTAGTTGCAAACATGTTTCACTTGTATGATGCCTGTCCTCTTTTTTTTAACAATAACAGAAGTGTAAATACGTATTTAAAAAATACTCAAGTCGAAGCAACTGCACAGACTAGATGACCACGCTCATTGTCAATGACAATGGCAACTAAGTTGTCTATAGAAACTAAGCCAATACAAGTCATCGTGCCAAACACGACATGGATTTGGTTTTCTACTTGGTAGCCTGCAGTCACTTGTCATGATTTTGGTCTTATAATGTGTGAGGTACTTTGCCTTTATGTACGGTTTTTTTTTGGGATGGTAAAATCATCAAATGAGTCCTCCCGCCCTGGGTGGAGCGGAAGGGACTGTCAGACTTTTACTGACTAAAATCCACCCATGTTCGGATGGTCTTTACGTTCTGGGGCCACGGTATCCTGTTTAGACAATCCCGCGACCCCAGCAGGCTGCCTTTATGTACGGTCAGCATAAAAAAAATGGTTTGCCACCCTAAGGTTGAATGTCATGCAGATTAAAGGACAACTTTATTTCGCTTGCAAATCGATCTGAAAACTTTTGTAGGTATTATGAACCATGTTAAAATTTTCACACTACTACTCTACTCACTACTTTTTAGGCCGTCCGTAATACACCTGGCGAGGGCGCGTCCTCATAATTAGCCTAGGGCGGTCAGAACTCCTGATCAGTCGCTGCTCACGACGCCCCTGGGATAATACCCCTTTACATACACACGGTTTCCGAATTTCGACTGTCGAATCAGTTCGCGATATTCAATTGAACGCCTCATGCATTCTGCCCGCTGGCAATTGTGTACCTGTGAAAGCTCTAGAGCCATGCGAACGGTCGCCGTATAAACGAAAACCCTGCGTGAAAAGGGCATTAAGTGCTGAGAACGATTGACTGTTTTTCCGCCGGACAGATATGACCGTTCAAATGAATCCTTTCCATTGGTTGCCGCGCTATTATTTCATCCATCTGTTGTTGGTATTGCAAATGCTTCTATATCTACAGGGTGTAAACGGACCCTTTACGAAGCCGTCAGCCAAGCATTATGTACATCAAACTAAGTAACTTTACGCAAAAATTATTGCTGGGAAACGATTTATTTTAGAGTGAAAAATCACGTTTTACGATAAGACTCAATGTAACGCACTCAAAACATTGTGCTGATAGATGGATTGAATAGTACGGGGGTACATTAAAAAACATGTACTTATTTAAAAAAAGTTGGAACTTTGACCCCCAATATATCCGTAACTAGTTACGGAGATAGATCTAGAAAAAAAAAAGATCGCAATGACGGGGAAAACAAGTGCCTTTCTGCTTCGTTAAGGGTCTTGTTACGCCCTTTATATCTGGCAGAAAAACAGTCCATCGTCCCTTTAGAGTTTTCAAGAAAACGAGAGGGACAATTCGGCAGCTCCCTCATACAAAAAAAGGCAAACATGCATAGGTGATGTCACAACAACATTGCATCGACAGATTACGCGCGCTTTATCGATATTTTCGTCAAGTTCGGCGTCGAGTGAACTCGTTATCGCATATCTATTGTTTACACACATCTTTATAGCTTTGTTTTAATTTAATTTTGCATTACCACTTGTAGAGGTGTACTTAGTTCTGGAAATATTTAGGAAAAATCGTTTTCATAGCGTTCTTCGAATGTGTACCAACCCGCACTGGATCAGCGTCTTTAATTACGCATTTCTCTCACATGTAGGAGGCATGGAGGCATTGAGAACGCGATTATCCATATATAAATGCTTCTGCCCTACTAAATAGCCACGTACCTCGACAAACGTGCTCCTCCACGTTTAATATCTTTATTCATTTCGCCAGATATAGCTTAACTTTCCTTAAACTTGAACAAAGTTAAGGAAAAATGTTAAATCTTTTCATTCTGTTAACAGGGTCACGGACTAACGCTCACCTTTTACTAATTATTGAGAAAATCACACGTTTGCTTTTCTGGAATTAGTTAAAACTTCATATTCCTCCTCTCTTACTACAGGAAGAAAATAGTTGAAAATCTAAACCTCACCAACTCACCACATTGCATTGTGTCGAGTTCAGAGGACGAAATTTTTCTAAATACATATGCAGTGAGGCAGCTAAACGAATCATCACTTTTCCGGGATAAAATATCCCGTAGATCCGTTGCTGCGTGAAGGAAGGATATCCTTCTGAATGCGAAGATGGGTTATCCGATTAGTTAGTTTTAGAGGATTAATTAGTTTTCGTGTGCAGTACCCACATTTCGTCAGTTATTTTTTAAGTCGCATCGTAATAGGGGGCGAACCTTTTGCCGTCATTCGGGCGCCAAACAGTGTGCTGCTACGCTACTGAGAAATTCCTGATGATAAAACGCAATAACACTTATCCTGACTTTGGATTCCACCCCTGAATCAACGTTTAGCAGTAGTTTGCTACCAATAGTATCTCTGATCGCTTTCGAAGAAAACATGCGTGATGATATTATGTTTTTCTTTATTCACTTTTTGCCAAAAAGCGTAGCTAACCCATCACTCCCTCCCCTACAGGGACGGGAAACTAAACCTGGACGAGTTCCGCGTCATCTGCAAGGCACTCTTCCGGAACGACAAGGGTCACATCTACCCTCTGTCCGAGGAGAGGGCGCGTCACATCTTCCAGGTATTCGATAAGAACGGGGACGGCTTCATCGATAAGGAGGAGTTCACCTTCTGCTGGAACCATTGGATCAAAGTGGTGAGTTTACTTAGAGCACTTACATTCACCAAGTTTGTTCTTACACTTGCTATTTTTGGGTCGAAGAATGGATATTGAATTCAGGATCAATAATCATTCATTCAATCTAGGCTTTTGAATCGAACAAACATGAGACAGTCTCCCAAAACGCACATCCTTAACCACTTCCTAGTGTAACTGGGCTTCTTCCCAGTTCCCAGAGAGTTAACTGGGCTTCTTCCCAGTTTTCAGGGTGTTAACTAGCCTTCTTCCCAGTTTTCAGGGTGTTAACTAGCCTTCTTACCAGTTCACAGAGTGTTTACTGGGCTTCTTCCTAGTTCCCAGTGTGCAGTAGTGAAGGTAGCGCAACAAACTCCCCAGCATCCAATTTTTGGTTGGTTGGGTGATATCCTGATATTTTATGTGAGGTTTATCCGTGTAGATCGTGCGTCCGGTGAGCGCGTTCCTGGTCGTGGACGTGCAGAACGACTTCATCTCCGGCACCCTCAACATCAGCAAGTGCAACGCGCAGCAGGACGGCAGTGAGGTCAGTCACTTTACATATTACGAAAACATTTTTCAGTATCTAAATTTAAATCATCGTCATATTTATCAATTTGAATATGTATGTCAGATATCTCTGATAAATATAATATTTCATTCATCGATACCACAATACACTTCAGATAAAAATTTACAAAAGTGATACATTTACCTGATATGATTAGTATAAGTACTCTAGGTATGTGTAAACTCGAAAAAGTCGTATTATCTGAGTAATTGGTAACCCGGAAATTGATATACAATCAATCAATCTTGTATTGTATACTTACGTAAAAAGTCAGGGTGGTACGTGGAACAAATTTTGACATCTTGACGGTTAGACCCTCAGTACAAAACATACGTCGAAGTCAGCGTTTACGATACGATACAATACGGTAAAATTCGTGCTAGGGCCTCGGTGCAATGGTTAGGCTTGTCTCCAATTTAGCGGGCCGCTTTGCAACACAAGACAGCGTCCACAAAAATAAGCCCGACGAGCGATCCGCCTCAGAAGAGTACGATGGTTCATAAATAATGTACGAAAGAGGATTTTTATAATGCGTTGCGATGCGGCGCGGCCCTCCTTAATCCGATCTAGCCCTTAGCGCAGTCTCTATTTTGAAACCGTGAACAAGCTAGTGCTATCACTAACGTCCTCAATTCCTGGAGTGAGAAGTATCAGGGCTGGCAATAAACATTTCATTGTGGGAGAAAGACGGTGCTATGATGGACGTATACCTCCATCTCTTTCTTACCCGTTTTGTGAACCAGCAAAGAACCCAGTGGCACCACGATTTCCTGAACCAAATATTGAGGAAATTCACCTCTCTATACCTGACATAGAGGTGAATTTCCTCAATTTTTCCGTACCGCACTAATACGTCACGGTATTATTTCCGATAAGCAGGTACACGGTATGCTAATGCCGTCGATATGGGGGAATAGCACGAACGCTGCTCACATCTACTCGCATAATGTAGCGTGAGACCTTAATAGGGCAGAAATTGGGAGTGGAATCATTGGGTGCATTGGAAAATTTGCCAATGGTTTTTACAGACTGGGAAATTCTGACTTTATTTAGGAGACTAGCGGCCCGTCCCGGCTTCGCATGGCTGGACATTTATTTTTCCCTAATTCCCTAATTTTCCATTTTTTTTTTCTAGTAATAAATTTAGCCTATATTACTCAGGGATAATGTAGCCTTCTAATGGTTAAAGAATTTTTGAAATCGGTCCAGCAGTTTTTGAGTTTATTCATTACAAACACACACACACACAAATACAAATCTTTCCTCTTTATAATATTAGTGTAGATTATCCATCGACGCACATGTTTGAAATCCGGAAGAATGTTAATTTGCCTGTGCATTTTGTTACGTTTTTGTTTAAAAGACTGCCTCCGTATCAAAACGGCCTAAGCAAATGATCCTGGTAGCAAAACCACTTATTTATCAAAACGTCACTTTAGCAAAATATCCTATGAGTAAATTCTCGGTCAAACTGGTTGGTTGTGACGAACCATCATCATCATCAGACAGCCTTTTGCCAAGTATGGTGGGGTCGGCTTCCAGAAGAAGCTGAATACCAGTATTCGACATGATTGTGACGAATGTTGGCCGGAAATAGCTTGGCTACATTGTTCTTTTCTTGCTGGTAAATCTTAACCTCTTATACACCAGCTTGGCTCTTGCTAACCTGGAATGCGATTTTTAAAGCACTACCTACTTATCCGTGAATCCTTGCGCTAAAGTTAGAACTGATAGGTAACTGGACTGGAATGTTACTGCTTTATTGATTCTTTGGATTCGAATAATACAATCTCATAATAATTAACATCACGCGTGTAATCCCCGATAGGTTAGGCAGAGGTGTACCTAATATATTAGTACACCCACATTTCGCCAGTTATATTTAAGTCCCATGTAAGAGGGGGCGAGCCTATTGCCATCAACCGGGCGCAAATCCGACTCGGCTACTACTGAGAAATACCTGATGGAAAAACTCGTTATCACTTTGCCCGACCTGGGAATTGAACCCAGGACCTCATGCTCAGCAGTCGCTTGCGACGACTACGAGGCAGTCAATAATTAATGTGCGTCCAAAAGCTACCAGTCGGCATAACAACTAATGCTGAGGAAACTAGCACAGACTATTTATAAAAATATACATAAGTACACACCTAGGTATAGGTAATTCATGTTTGGCTTCCTAATTTCCCAACCCACAACTACCTATCAGGAAACTAAGTTTTCAAAGTCAGATGTTATCAGATGACAGGCGAACGCTTCTGTCGATCCCAGAGATACCGATACCGATACCGCGCCCATGTTGAGGTACTAACGACGAGATATGGCCGTCTGCTTTGGCTCCGTGAGTCGGAGCCACCCATTTGTATAAATTATATTGTTATTAGGCACCGGAATATTCTACTTCCTGATACGTGACTGGTAGATGCGTAGAATAGCAGGCATTTGATGTACAGACCCTAGCACATCAAGGTACCCGAAAATGTCAAATTTTAGCCTAATGCTTTAGCGATAAATTTGAAAAAAAATGACCGATTTTAGTAGCTTGATGAGTTGGCTACATAATAATATGTCACAAATTGGTATCTAAAGCAATAATTTCTGGGCTGAATTTGATAGCAACGGAAGAAGTGTGATGTGTTCTTTCACATAACATAAAACATACACTATACGCGCGTTATCCACAATGCATCCACAAGTTTTTGATTTTGGGATAAGACCTCGTCTAATGAAAAACACGAGCTTAGCTTCCGTAATCCATGCCAGCGACCACCCGGAAAAGCACTCGCTTTTCTCAGCCTATGAATTCAAGTTTTTATAAAATTTTATGAAAAGCGAGAAAGTCCAAACCACCTTCCAATTTCCCCTCACCCACTTAAAATCGAATCCCCGTAGTGTCATGTTTACTTCCGCCAACGTTCTCCGATAAAGCTGACTCATTCAGAGCCAAGTATTTGTAGCAAGTGAGTCACTGACGTCACACATTCTCTTTCGTCACCGATTACGTCGAAGTCCAAAGATGATGATAAAATTATTGCATCATATAGCTAAAGAATAATCTAACTTTATAGGTCCAAACTGGAAAGAATAGTAATACTCTTTTGTACCATATAAATTAAAAGATACAAATGTAGAAATGGCCTTTGCCCAGGAGAAAGAAAAAAAAAATCATAGGGTGATGCAATGGGCGGTCTTAGCGGTAAAAGCGTCTTTAAAAAAAAAACCTTTGGGACTTAAATGAAGATGAAAAAGGATGGGAAAATCGAAAAAATACGATTTGCAGGTCGCTACCTATACCTCTCATCTAAAAGTAGTTATGGCCTGAACATGAAGTAGTTTTAGTCAGTAAGAATCCAATTAATCCTAGGGAAGTCCTCAAGAATCACCCGTCTTCTATAATGACTTAAAACAGTTTTCTTAGCCTTACTCAAACCGGGCAATAGTCTATCTAAAGACAGGACTCGGGGCTTCGTATAGTCTAAAACAAACCGTCGCTTAGTTAACCATTAAAAATACAATCATCACCAAACAAGAGCCCCCCAACAAAGCATGGAAACCATGGCAACAAAAACGCAATTGGAAGTCTTCGAACATTGATTAGCGAGGTCCTCAAGCGTCGGTGGCGCATGTCGTGACGTGTGCAACACACGGCCGCGTACGCGACCAATCGCGGCTAATCAATGGCCGCTGTTAGGTCGATACTATTACCGTGGAGAGATGATGTAATTATAGATTTTTTTATTAGTACTATCCTGCGTAGATAGGTTTTAAGTGATGTAGGATCTTTTCGGAAACTCCCTAATATTTCATGTCCTGTATTCTTCGAATTAGATTGAGTTGCAATTTAGCCAGTACACAACCATAGCAAACATGACAGTATTTTTGTTTTGAGAGCTGCATCCGTCTGCCATCATTCGCAGCTTCTTGTTAATTTTTTTATGAAACCTTGAAATATTCACCATCATCCATAGTATTTCCCATCCCAACATTGTTCTTGTATCCTGTTTATATGGGCACTACACAAAAACATCACATTTTATTATTTACTGCTTCGTTCGCTTGGTAACCGGAATATTGTACATTTGAATTGATGAAAGAATTTTTCAAATAAGTGGTTCCAGAGATTACCCTCCGCATACGTGCAACCTCACAAAATTCGCAGTCTCTCTTTATAAAGTTAGTATATATAAATTACAATTACATATACAATCTACAAAAGGTCCTTTTCTTTGAGGAAAACTTGTTATTTTAAATTATGTGCCCAGGTACCTAATCTAGTTACAAGTTCACAACTGCATTCATTTTCCTTGTAAAGAGCAAGACTAAAGCGATTAAAAATAACAATGATACAAAAAACTGTAAGTGTAAGTAGATAAATAGCCGCATGAGCAATAAGCTATTCCTATATTAACTTATCTATTTATTCTTGTTTCAAAAGAAACTTTATTTTATTTTTAGAGATCAATATCTATTAAGAAACAATTCGTTCCATCTCTGTATGAAAACTCTAAAAATCATGTTAAAAGACCTCAGTCCTCCTGTATAAAGGGTGTAAACGGACCCTTCACGAAGCCGTCAACTAAGTAACTTGGCGCAAAAATTATTGCTGGTAAACGACTTTTTTTTTGGGATGAAACATCACGTGTCAGCAACCAGGAAAGGGCCCGCAAGGGCCGATGCCTGCCGGGGCTGCGGGACTGTTCGAAAGAGATACCGCGGCCCTGGAACACAAAGGGCAAAGAAGGAACATGGATGGGTTTTAGTCAGTAAAAGTCTGACACTCCCTCCCACTCCACCCAGAGCGGGAGGAGATATTTGATGATTTCCCATCCTTAAAAAAGGCTTCGGTTTCGTTAAGAGTCTGGTAACAGCCTTTATGTAAATAGAAGAAATCTATTACCGTTGAATTTTACTTACAACTAACTTTTATGAACTTATTTCTAACGATTAAATATTTCAAAGGTCACCGCACCTTTTATTAGAAGTTAGAAGACATAATTTTATTCAATAAATATATCATTTGACAATAACAGTTAAAGATAGAGTTCCTTCCAAACATTATCAAAAATATTTCCTGTAAACATGCAACGGTTAATAAAAGTAACTTTTTCCGATGTTTATTGTAAGTAATGTTACTAAGTTTTGACGTGACAATTAAAGTTTGTTAAACGGAAGAAACCGAGAATGAACCCAAATTATAGCTATTTTTGCAGCTACTGCTGCGACAGAAAAGTCGTTGGTCCGTGCCCCGGAAAGCACGTTAAGCCATTGGTCCTGGCTGTCATTTGTAGATCTTTGACAGACGTTACAGGTAGTCAGTGGCCCAAAAAGTCTGACAAGCAGTCTTACCAAGGTATCGTATTACCCAGTACTAATTGGGTTGTGGAGGTCAGGTAGGCAGTCGCTCCATGTAAAATACTGGTATTCAGCTACATCCGGTTAGACTGGAAGCCGACCCCACCATAGTTGGGAAAAGGCTAAGCAGATGGAAGGCTAGGCTTCAAACTTGAACGTGGAAGAAAATGCGCTTTAGCACTCAGGCCCAGAAATATCTGGGGATCTGGGCCTGAGTTACAAGGGAACTAAGAAACGGGCATACTTACATACAGGAGCCACACATAGCCCTCCTTTTGGGCTTCGCCGCAGTCGGGTAGACATATCCCAATACTATTGCATGTACCTTGCAGTACACCCAAATGTTTAAGTCTCATGTAATACGGGGCGAACCTATACCCATCAATCGGGCACAAGGCCGCCTCTGGGCTATTAATGAAAAATTCCTGATGAAAAAAACCCCAATAGGTAACACTTTGCCCGACCCGGGATTCAAACCCAGAACTTATGCTCAGCAATAACGCTTGCGATCACTAGACCAACGAGTCAGTCTCGATATTCAGGAACGAATAATATTTCAGGCAGATATTCGACTATAATATCAAGCATCTGTTTGCAAAATCCATACAAACAAATTCGTACCTACATAACGGAAACGACTACACAATTGTTACAACACAATGCATCAACATAGCTATTAGAGCAACTCATGCGCATCGTCATTATGATCATCAGTAAATCTGCGCGGGAGTGTCCCACGGCGTGTCACTGTTTACGTGGTTCACCTAGAGTAGAATTATGTATGACGCAGCTGTTTATAGGTAGCTGTAAAAAAGAGTATGTATGCAGTTTATAGAGATCTTAGTCATTTCAGGCTGAAACATTGTATGTATTATGTCTTTGTGAATTTTCTAGAGACGTTTTTAGTATAACTGCAACACAAAACAATGATGACCACAATTTCACTAATCGTTTTTTTTTAACTACTCAAGACGAAATTCCCCAATCAAACTGAACGCGATCAGGAATTCAGGATTCTTAATCGCGTTCAAGACATCATTCTTGTAGAATAATGAAACTGACAGTAGAATGCGATTCGCTCTCAGTGTACCTATGTGTTTCCTTTCGTCGTTTTACGTCTTTTTTTTTTAAATAACCTTGTGAAACCAATATCGGTCGTCATTTCTTTTTAGCTATCTAGATGATGCTGCTGCACTTCTTATCTTACTATTTTTGGCGTCTAGACAAACACGGCGACTACGGATAAAAATAATAATATTATAGTTTAAAAACGAAAAGCACACGCTTTAGGCGCGAATTACACAGAAACGGCGTAAGGTGAAGGCGCGGTGCAGGCATGATGCCGCTTCAAAACGTTTTCATACAAAATATACGTAGGCGACGTGTCGTGAATTACACTCAAACGGCGCGGCGCATGCACGCCGTTGTTTCGTTTCCTTATAAATTCCACGCCTGCGCCGCACCTTACGCCGTTTCGGTGTAATTCGCGCCTTTAGACTGATGTCATTTTATTTCTCGTATTTTCTCAGCATTTCCCTTTCATTTGATACCAATATCATTATGGGAATGACAAAAAAAAATTACCTGTCTGCCATCTTTGGGAGTCCGCCATATTGGATTTAAAATGATACTATTTAGCTAACCATTCATTTTCATCCAAATTAAACATGTCTGCTAACAGCTCAATCGGATACCGAGAAGTGGGTCGAATTTAACTTCTAAGATTTTTTTACATAGTTTGTTACTTACAGGTTAAACTAATAAAAGTATGTTAATGACAGAAAAAGAGCGAAACGTCGTCGTTAAGAGCTCATAAACGTTCTATCATACCTATAGATATTATCAGACCAAAAACATCGCGTGAATGCAGCAATTTAACACTTTTAGAAGTCCAATCGGCACAAAAGTGGAATAGAGCCGTAACTCAGGGTTGCATGTCGCGGGGTACCTACACAGGGTAGTTATCTATCCCATGCCTGCAATCAAATGATAGACAACTTCGAAACTTGGCACGAAAATAGATGATGCCAACTTTTGTTGATTTTTTAAATGTTTTTTAGACTAGCGACCCGCCCTTGCTTCGCACAGCGCCACCTATCGGGTCCAAAACTATATCTAATGTAGCCTATATTTAAAGTTAAGCATCTAGCATTAGAGCGGTGAAAACTGCGTTCAAACCCATGCAGTAGTTTCTGCGTAATTCGCGTACAAACGTACAGACAGAAAGACAGACAGACAAAAATTCTAAAAACTGTTGTTTTGGCTTCTGTTGCTCTAATAAAGACCCCCCATATATTTCAATATCTTCAATGTACAGACATCGGCTGTTACAATTTTATTATAATGTACAGATTATGTCACTTGTCGTTAGAAGACCTAAGAGGTTTTAAGCTATTCTGTGATCCAAAAAAAAAACCGAACTTCCGTTCAAAAACGGAACTATTTAAAATCTAGAAAGATTTATGTGCCTGACATGATTGGGCAATCTGTGGCGTGCCTAGGGGCCAACAATACGGCAAGGCCGTAAGACAAGCGGCTGTTCAGAAACCATGCCATCATGAAGAGTAGCTTATAAGGGCAATCCAAGCTTGTAGGCTTGTATGAAAGTAACGCCACTAGGGCCTAGTGTATACCCTTCAGAATTCATTATCACTCTTAATGGTTTAGTACTCGACTCCTCCGTAGGAAAGTTGTTCTACTAGTAAGTAGGTATCTTTAAAATAGTATATTTTACGATGGGAACGTCCAATATGTGTATTATCTAAATAGATTTATGGTTATTGTAACTTCAGTTTGTAAAGACTATAACAATATTTTTATTACTATTAAGTACACTATATTTCCTGCACTCGTGTAGAATATTGCTTTTCTATGTAACCTACGTCATGTAGAATCAAGATTCAACAGCCTTTAATTTAAAAGAGAACTTACCGCAATAGACAGTGGGATTTTAACTTCACTTTTAAGAACACTTTTATTTACTTTTGTAAATATTGTTATGAAACCGCTTACCGAATAGTCGTTGCCGTAAAAATGACTACCTCACACTTTACAGCTACCATCAGTATAGTATATTATTTACCATCAGTAGCGCTATGGTTTGATTTATGCTTACCAACGTAATTAAAAACACTCTTCCTACTTTATAAACTTCCCCTCTTCAACTTACCAAAGTCAATTAAAAATCTCTCAACCGTTTCTAACCGTCTCCTTGTAAAACCTCGTAATCATGCACCACCACCAAGTTTCACTCCGAACTACGTCAGAACTGTTAAATTACCTGTCAAATTCGAGACTTCACCCAAAAATAATGTTGTAAAGGTTAATTCGGGCCTGCTTGAAGTTCACACCTATCGCGGGATCGCAATTAGGCTATCACTCAGATATGCTCGTGCCTGGTACGGTGGTACCGCATTGGAAGGGTTACAAGTTGAAAATTGGGTTCTCTAATATTGGTTTTTTGACTTTTGTCGGCGAGGTGTGAATGGCGATAGGTTAATGGCCTTGTTTAAAGGATGGAGCAACTAAGAGTTGTAATTTCGTCATTTGTTATTTAGATCTGTGGTTGATTAGGATTCTGCCATCGTAAGCAAAAGTCACCCCATTTTGTTTAAGATATTCTGTCGTTTAACAAATATAAGCCTCTTCTGGACATTTTCAATATTAATTTGATCTCATTTTTAATTATTGGAGCAACAGTCCAAAGATTTAATACAAATATCCTGAAACACACGAGGATCCAAGCCAGGGATGCTTACAAGACTGGCAAAAGACAACTTAACTCAGAAAACAATAATAAATAATAATAAAATCTTTATTGGCAAGTGATTGTTCAATGGCTCTGGTACTAGGATTTCCTGTATCACAAGAGCCAGACCTTTCAATTTACAGAGAACATTTTAAAAAAGATAGACAAAAAAATGAGATACCCAAAAGAATAATACAATGCCCAAAAGCTTCGTAAAACAAAAAGAAGTTCTTACGGAACCACCTCCCATTTAATCAAACATACTTCTATAATAGTTTGGACAAGGCCTTGCAGAAACTATTGGGTCTATAGGCATAGGCACGTTGCCAAATATAATCTACGTAAAAAACCCAAACTAAGTCAAGTCTAAGGAAATCGATAGATTCATTCGTGTCTCTAGAACTGCAGTCGGGCCAAGGTCACTGCAGGAAAGGGAAATTGAAGTAAATGCACCATCTGGTACGGAAGGAACGTAGCTACATTGATTAATTGTGAAAGTTTTGATAAAAGGAAATTTACGTGGTGTTTTTTGGCTTCGGAAATTGTTGTGGAAGTTTTTGTCTAACTTTTATGGGGAGTCTAAGTGACCTCAAATCATTTAAAGGCATGAAAGATGATGATACCGAAAGCCTGACCCAGCCCTATATTATTAACTTCAATTTTTTTTTTATAAAACTTAGATAGATATACATACATACATAAACTCACGCCCATGTCCCATGGGGGTAGGCAAAAACCACAGAACACCACATGCTACGATCCTTACATACTCCATTTGCTTCGTCCACGTTCATACTGGTCATACACGCACGCCGGTTGCGAGTACTACGCACCTGACTTTTCTGAACAACCTCAGCAATAATGTCAATGTATGTCCTTCTAGTCTAGGGCGTGCCCTCCCGGCGTTGCCGCTGACATCTGTCTTGTTCACTCATCCTCTCGATATAACCGAACCATCTCTTATATATAATTTTTGTCACTACATCTTCTGAGATAGATATTTTCGGATGAAATGCCACAATTATACGTATCGTGAGTCAAAGGCTGCAATAGAAGGCTATCGCATGCTTTCAGCTTCAATGGGATTCTATCATATGCGTCTACTATACACCAGACGTCTTTCCATTAGGTTTTCATCCATGATTTAACACTAAAGTTTTTGTGTCAAAGCACTCTGACTTGAAGGAAATTATCGCCTGGAAAAGCAATTTGCCAAGGCGTTAATGCGAAAATAATGTGCGGTTACCGAAGTTCGGTAACTATTACCAAAAGGTTCGTCTATTAGGAAGTTACCGGGTGTTAAGATTGTATAGTTAGTTAAAACTTTTAGTATTTTTTATAGTTAGTGATTAATTTAAAAGTAAAACGGTAGGTTGGTGGCAGCAAGGAAAACCTGCTCAGGTGGAGATTCATTAACGACTCTGGCCTGGAGTGTGAATGTGGTGCTGTTCTACAAACGATGGGGCACTTAATATTGTGTCCTGCGTGTCCTGTTGTTTGTTCACAACAGGAACTGATGGACGCTACCGAAAGCGCCAAACTAGTTGCTCAGTTCTGGGCTGACCCTATTTAGATTGCCATCGACACGCTAAGAAGAAGTTTAAAAGTAAATTCCGGTTAGTTGATGTCAGGAATTTACGCATAGGTTCTGTCCTAGATCCAAAAGGCATTTGAGGGTTGTTAATTGTTATAAGAGCAACATAACCAAGCTTCGTATGAAAAAAAAATTAAGGCGTGAGTCTAACTTTGCGTGTAGTTTATGGATTACAATATACTCGTCCCTAAACCAGTGGCGTAGCGTGGGATTTTGCCGCCCGGGGCCGTATGTGATTTTGGCCGCCCCCTCTAATTTCATAATTAGTCAAGAAACGTAGGAAAGAGTCAAAATACAAAGCATTTTTTTTAATTATTTAAAAAAAAATCTATAAGTTTATTTTTCAAAGTAAAATCTTTTTTATACACAATTTCATTCAAGAAAGGAGGTTTCTGATGAGATGACGAGTAATAAAGAGTTAGAGAGGTATGGAAGAGGAAGACATTCTGCGCTTATCCCTAATGAATTGGGATAAGAAGGGCAAGAGAATGATGATCATTTGTTCGTATGTATGTGGTGTATAAGGTTTGCCGTTCGGGAAATTAACAAAAACAGCGAGCACAATTTTTTTTAAGCACGTCTGATAAATTACATTTTATTTTAACTATTCATATAAATAAGCTTTTTTATCGAATTATTCATTAAAGCTTTAGATTTGAGAGTAAGTAGGATGCAGCAAGAGCGAGCGAAGCAAGCTCGAAAATTTTAGCACCCCGCCTCGGATAGGTAACAGATTTTCTTTTACGATTCAAACAAATGGAATTTAACATACTTTTTCTACGAATGTAGGTATTAAAGATTATGGAACAATTTAGAAAACTTCTAGAAAATTTTGGGATCCCAGATAGGTTCGATTTTCTTTTTACCATAAATACAGATATAAAAAGGGAGGCGGTAGGCCTGAAGAATTAAGTGCTTGTATCTAGAAAATACGGGGCGGCAGACCGGAATAGACGTGAGGCTTGTATGAAAAGCCGCCCCGGGCCAGCGGCATATATTAAGGAAAATGCTCCACTTCTTGGTTGTCCTTGTTTTTGCAACGTAGTCCTGATGACTTTAGTAATTACCTGATCTGATAATTATGACCTGACACTACCGCCTGGTTCCGCTTGCCGCGGCCTGGCTCTTGCTCTCTGCCGCCCCCTGAAATGTGCCGCCCGGGGCCATGGCCCCCCCGGCACCCCCCACGCTACGCCACTGCCCTAAACATTGGTACTTAATATAACTATTAAGTACCATTTTTTAGATAACATAACTACACCTTTACTCTAATCTAATCTAAATTTAAATTATTATTAGTATTTTTATGGTATTGTTAATTACTAAATCTGTACTGCATGCTATAAGTATAACCAAGATGTAAAGTATAGATATTTCTACGGTTGAAATGCCGAATATAGTGAAACCCATATATCTTAACGACTTGTGTTAGCTACCAATATTCGTGCAAATAAATGTATCATTCATTCATTCTAGAATCGGAGTTTACATGCGTGATGAAAATATTATGTTCGATTAATTAGAAAATCCGACTTTTCCTCAATAATCATCTGCCTAGCCTTTTCCCAACTATGTTAGGGTCGGTTTCCAGTCTAACCGCATGCAGCTGAATACCAGTATTTTACATGGAGGGACTGCCTATCTGACCTCCACAACCCAGTTAGTACTAGGTAATACGATACCCCTTGGTAAGACTGGTTGTCACACTTTTTGGGCCACTGACTACCTGTTTTCTATTGTATATTGACTATAGACTAGAAAATAAAACTTACTTACCTAAACTAATTCCATCAATAGCCCTCACTGAAACAACCTTCAGTGACTGACTATATCATTCTCATAGACATTGACTGAAGGACGAACGCTTCAATAGATTACCTTTAACCATTGTTATTTTGTTGTATTCTGCGAATTAACGATCAATTATCTACACTAATATTATATAGAGGAAAGATATGTATTTTTGTGTGTATGTTTGTAATGAATTAACTCAAAAACTACTGTGCCTATTTCAAACCTGAGTAACAAAAGTTATATTTATTGCTAGGGACGGGTCGCTAGTGTTTTAATAATTTAAACGTACATCACTGGTTATATCCACAGAAAACAAAAAAAACGAAGAAACCAGGGCCGTCCTAAAGCTCGTTGGGTCGACGATATCGTCAAAATCGAGGGAAACACCTGGACGAGGTACGAACAGAACCGGGAAGTGTGGCAGAAATAAGGGGAGGCCTGTACCCTGCAGTGGGTGATTCCGGGCTGATATGATGATGAGGTTACAATGGTTGTCTCTCGTATCGCCACAAGCTTTATGCCAATATCTCATGTCGTAGTACAGAGATTAGCCAATCAATGAAGTTGATAAAGAGGCTGAACATCAAGGTGCGGTCGTAATATAGTATTACGGAAAATGCTCTTTTCACAATACATTTTGTCGTTTTCCTAGCGTAAATAGTCAACATTCTTATCCATACGAGCGTCGTTCAAGAAACCATATTGTTTGTTTTCTTTAGGAAACGATACCCCATCGACATAATTATAAGGGAGCGGTTCACCAAGCCCATTTGCCAAATTTGACGCAAAATTTCCGTGTTTGCTGATTATAATCGCTACTAAATCGTTTCCGGACTCTACGTATTTACAAACACTGATTAATTTCGTTAATCCTATTGAAAAGAAGGCTTTTGAAACCACAAATACGATCAACAATGGTAGTGCCACAATGGTTTGCCATCAATAGCCACGAATGATGGCGGCATTGTTGTAAGTAATAGCTTTGAACTATAAGAATATTGGATCCAGGCTTGTATATGAGGGCGCGGTTCCATTGTGAGCTAGCAAATCGTATCTATAGGAGCTACTTTGTAGTTCAAGAACAGCTAAACTGCAATATACAGGGTGTAAACAGACCCTTCACGAAGCCGTCAACCAAGCATTCTGTACATCAAACTAAGTAACTTTACGCAAAAATTATTGCTGGGAAACGAATTTTTTTTTTGGGGTCAGGAATCACATTTTACGGTAAAACTCAATATAATGCGCTCAAAACTTATTGCTGATGGATGCTTTGAATAGTAAACGGGCCATGGAGGTAATTGAAGTAAAGTTAGAATCTTAAAAAGTAGAATTTAAAAAAAAACTTGTGAAAAAATTGGAACTTTGACCCCCAATATCTCCGTAACTAGAAGGTTCCCAGGTATGGTCCAGAACAAAAAAATGATCACAATGATGAGGAGAACAAGTGCCTTTCGGCTTCGTTAAGGGTCTTTTTACACCCTTTATATTAGTATAGAAGTTAATAGCTCTCAATGGGACCGCACCCTTAACTACATATAAGGTCACATTTGGATTCCCTCTTGTATATAATTCTTTGTAAATGAATGTCTTCAGGTTGCCCTGGTGATTAATTTTGTCATTCGCAATTTTGATATGGGTAATATATTTGGTGGGGCACGCTAGGTTTGGTAGTTGATTTAGGGGTATAACGGTTATGTCGATTTTAGCTTTATGTATGTGTCTTGAATTTATCACTTCTTGATGTATGGGTTCCATCTTATGAAATGATCGGCACCTCATAAAGTGATCAATTCTAAGATCTGGCCACGACAGAATGTATTCTTTGATGGGATTCATCTTCAATTTGTTGATTTTGGAGTAAAGCCAAACCTGCGGTATCTTTCTATAGTTCGGGATTGTCATCTTTGGGCGCTGTCAAAGCATAATAATAATATTTACGATTTTTGCGGTTATTGCTTCAGAAACGAGATTCTTTGTAAATCCGAAATCATAAACGTCCTTTTTTATTAATATTTTAGTTCTAGCCCATTTTCGTCGTTTAAATTTCGTTTATTTTTACAGTTAAGTCCCTTTTGTCATATCTACCAAGAAAGTTCCAGTATTTTGGGCCATTTGAATACCCTCGCAAAATTATGTTCATCATAATTCCATTGATTCGAACGATTTCCAGTACCAATTTCTTTTTATGCCCTTTCCGCATACGACAGCTGCAGACCATCGTCCTGACTCTTCCAATACAACGGAAAAGAAAGAGACAAAACATGCTAAGACCATTAACTAAGCAGGCTCTACATAATCCACGCAAACTTTATCGTTTGACTTCAAAACATCTTCATACAAGTTCCTATTTATATCCGTTCCAATGCCAAGCCACAGCCTGTGTTATTGCCTATATTGTAGCCTGTATTATAGGCTATATTATAGCTTATATTGTAGCCTGTATTCCAGTCTACATTGCCATACATTAAGGTATTAAACCTTCGGTACCGACATCGGTAATCAATTTACATGGCATTATTGACGACAGGGTCTTCAGGCCTATAACCACATTATCATGTATTGAAAGTGAGTTATATTAAATAGGTATGATGTTATGGAAATTGTTTAAATTATGTTAAATTCTAGGTCTAAATAAACGGCCTATTAGACTTGACATTAGCTTAGGGCTGCCATAAATGCTGAAACGCCGACCGGGACATTTGAAATAGAAGTAAGGTAAACCATTTTCGAGGCCGTCTGCCTAAGGCTAGCAGAACAGCCACGTTTTCAATTGTAGTAAATGCGGTAGCGACGTTCGCCTTATACATACGGAAACAGTGACTTCGACACAAAAGAGAGCGGGGCGAGAGCGAAATTACGATTCTGTTCTGATAGCTCAACCCACCCACATCCCCCAAATTGTGGTTCTGACCACAATTTTAAAACCCGCCTTATATAACTTCGGGACCGGTACAAATGATTTATACTTCTTCTTCGCGTGTTCAACTGAGCCACTAGTCTGCCCCCTTCAGTAACGTCCATCAGTTCTTGTAATTAACAAAAAACAGGACACAATATTAATTGCCCCATCGTTTATGGTACTACTCCACATTTACACTCCATGGCAGAGTTATTAGTGATTTATTGACCGGGACAAATGTCTTATTAACCGGGACATGTCCCGGTGTACCGAGACTTATGGCAGCCCTACATTAGCTAGAAGGTTAGGTCTTAGGAATTACAACGACAAATTGGTTACGTTATGCCATTGTCTTACGTAACGAGCCACGATTATCACGAGATACCTTATTAAGTTATTTATAACTAATATTTCGCTAGACATCATGCCACTTGTTACTAGAAAAGAATAGAAAAACTTTTAATAAAATTAAACATAATCAGATTACACGCTGCTAGGATACCTCTGTATCCATATTTGTGAAACTGAAACTATGTGTTTGATTTCCAGGTCGAAAAAATATTACCTTGTATTGAGAATTACTCGGAAGAGGTCGTGGCTAAATAATAACAGCCGCTCGCATCAATCTTCAGGTTAAGCCACGCTTGCTTAGGTTGGTCCATGGATGGGTGACTACCCATTACATACCGAGTTTCCTCCGTGCTTCAGAAAGCACGTTAAGCCGTTCGTCCCGGCAGGCATTTGTATATCTTTGACAGTCATAACAGGTAGTCAGCGGCCCGAAACTCTGACAACCAGTCTTACCAAGAGGTATCGTATTACCCAGAGCTAAATGGGTTGTGGCGATCAGATAGACAGACACTCCACACAAAATACTGATATTCAGCTGCATCCGGTTAGACTGGAAGCCGACCCCATCATTGTTGGGGAAAAAAGGCTAGGCACATGATGATGACTGGGAATTACTCAGTAGCTCCCCGGACCCTGAATTGGTGCCCGGTGAATGTCAACGGGGCGACTCCTTATAGTCGTGTCCTGAACACCTAAGGAATACGGTCCTGATATTATATACTAAACACATCGTTATCTTGCAGGTGGTAGAACCAATCAACCGTCTGCTGGACAGCGTGCCCTTCGACGCTGTGTTCTACTCGTTGGACTGGCACCCGCCCGACCACGTCTCGTTCATAGACAATGTGCACATGAGAGAGCTGCATCCTTCTAGCCCGGTAAGTCATAGACATTTTTCTTCTTTGTGTGTCACTCTGACTAGCGCAAATACAATAGCTTTCGTTAGCAATATGGTTTGCTGGTTGTCTCCCATCGCAACTAGTCTCTCATCCATCAGATTTACGGTCTAAAAAGTAGTTTTGATTCATTACAACTACTGAAAAAACATAATTAAAACATCCATTCCGATGTCCACCACCAAATCGTGTCGCTGTCCACCTGTAAGGGGAACATTTTTAAAAGGTGGTGTCTTTGTCCACCGTCTGGTGGACAGCGAGATTTTTTTTTTTTAATTCACAAGATAATCCAACCTGCTATTCAAGTAAAACGATTATGCTTACTTTATTAGTAACTAGCTGTCCCGGCATGCGTTGCAATGCACCTTTTCCTACCCTTCTTACCGACTCTACCTATCTATCCTATCTGCCTACCCTACCCTACCCTACCTATCTATCCTACCTACCTACCCTACCCTACCTACCTATCCTACCTACCTACCCTACCTACCTACCCTACCTACCTACCTACCCTACCTACCTACCTACCCTACCTATCCTACCTACCTACCTACCCTACCTACCTACCTACCTACCTACCCTACCTACCTACCCTGCCTACCTACCTACCTATCCTACCTACCTACCTATCCTACTTACCTACCTATCCTACCTACCTACCTATCCTACCTACCTACCCTACCTACCTACCCTACCTACCTACCCTACCTACCTACCCTACCTAACTAACCTATATTACACTTTTCAACCTTTTTAATTGATTAAAAAAAAATACAGACAAAAGTTTATTCACCCTTTTTAAATAGTTTACACAAAATAAATTTCTGAACGCATGCATAAATGTCAATCACAGTATTTGACAGGATGACAGGAGGAAAACAAATGTTTGACAGGTACGAAACAAAGGAACATAATTAAATGGAAAATGATTCATTTTTATAATAATGTATTCGTCAAGTTTTCATTGTTTTTAAAATGTATTCTGCTATTCAGGGCGGAGACAAATCCAACGAAACAAAAACTATGAAAATTGATCCAGCAGATCTCGAGTTATAAGTGTTGTAACAAACCCGTCTTTGTTTTATATATATAGATTTAGACAATGTAATTGGTAGTAAACTAGTATCGTTAATATTTCAATCTGCATGGCATTGGATAGATTAGTCTAAGAGTTGACCTATTGGCCTTGATACTGACGTCATAGGAACATCTGCAGATCTGCGTGTCTTAATAACTTATGGAGATGGCATGGGAACAGAAAATACCATTTGCATCTAGGTGGAGTGTTTACTTTCAAATGAAACAATTTTACAGCTATTTTGTCTTCCGTATATGTCCTGAATGTTGAGATGGATGTATGGAGTGACAAGAATTGGTAAAGTAAGGAATGAGTATATTAGAGGAAGTTTGAAAGTGGCAGAAAAATTTTAAGGAAGTCGTTTGTTTTGGTATGGACAAGTAATGACTAAAATTGTGATGGATATAAATATTAATGGATGAAGGGAAGAGGAAGTCCAAACATAAGATGGATGGATTGTGTAAGGAATGATATGAAAGAGAAAGGAGTAAATATTGCCGTGGCATCTGACAGGGGAGAATGGAAGAAGCAAACATGTTGCGCCGACACCAAGTAGAATGAGACAAAGGCGGGAAGATGATGATATGTTCTGAACTTGAGATTCTAATTCATAACTTCTCAAAAATTACAATTTACTTAATCAGGTTGTTTTTGTAACAAACAGATAAATGTCTACGTTCCCTACGTCTTTTTTTATTAAGTACTCCTCCACTGTTCTTTTCTGATTAATTTCGTTGTGGCATGCTCATTCAATACAGTTGAATCGTTTCTCCTCTTATCGAGGTACGTTACTTTGGTGGTTTTCTGGTGGTTGCCAGTCAGTACTGATACTGATTATGGCTGTCACAGTGTGTGTCTTACAGTGGAGAGTACGTTAAGCTTTTGGCCTCAGCCGTCATTTATAGATCTTTGACAGTCGCTAAAGATAGTTAGTGGCTCGAAAGTCTGCTATCCAGTCATACCAAGGGGTATCCTATTACTCAGTACTAACTGGGTTTTGGAGATCAGATAGTCAGTCGCCCCATGTAAAATATTGTTATTCAACTGCATCCGGTTAGACTGGAAGCAGTCCCCAACATGGTTGGGAAAAGGCTAGGCAGATGATGAGGAGTTGCAGTAGTAATTAGAAAGAGTGTGGCGGGCGTGTCCCAACTTTATGACAGAGAGCCCATTTCAATTCAAGCTGAAAATAATACCAAAAGTGTCTATCGAAGTGGATTTCATGAAATTCAGCATAGAAGTCAGTTGGTCCTAGATAAAAATATAGTCTATAATTTTAGTTAATTGAAAGCTGTACAAATAAAACTAGTTATTAATAAAGCCTATTTGCGAAAACATTGAGTTCAGGGTTGAAACCAGGACGATAAACAATAAAGCTTGGAGTGGTAAATTATGCCCTCAGCGAATTCCTCATAAAAATGTCAATAAAAATTTAATGGCACAAACTTTTTGAGGACATCCGATTGAATTCGAACTTGACCTCGATTTTATTTTAAGGGCTGTCTCTGAAGCAGACTTACAACTTCAAATAACCACCAATATACTTAACTGTATTCGATAAGGGTTTTCTTCTCACTTTTCATTTTTAAAAACATTAAGATAATGAAAAACGTGTCTGGTATATTTTCTTTCTTTGGGAAAAATACCGTGAAAATAAAAGAAACGTGCGTGGAAAGTCAAATCACCTCTCCATCGCCTCAAGTCGGGCCGTTCGAAATTATTTCTACACATGACAGCCGGGACCAACGGCTTAACGTGCTTTCCGAGGCACGGAGGAAGCTCGGTATGTAATGGGCGGTCACCCATCCACAGACCAACCTAGGCAAGCACGGCTTAACCTAAAGATCGACCCGAGCGGCTGTTATTATTTAGCCACGAGCTCTTCTCCTCTGTGCAACTATAGTATATTCACTAGTTATTATGCCTTGTGACAGGAGTTCATGTTCTTGGTTTTTGACAGTTCAAAGATGCCTGAACTCAAGAACTCAAAGCATTTGAGTTTAATACGTTATTACAAGCGCGTATCTCGGCCATCGCGTCAATCGAAAGTCACAAGAGTGTTGCTAAACAATGAAAATGAGTGGCAGTATTGTAGCATCTAGCAGAGAAACGGGCAAGAATAAAAGGTCACCTACGAATTTAGGAGCTGATTAACGTTCATAACCTTCTAATATAACAAGTGTGTAGCTTGGAATGTAGAAAGTAACTTTCGGAGCTACTGATCCAATTACGAAAATTCTTCTCTTATGAGAATCTCCGAGCGTCATAGACGTGTTATAAATCGTTCCCGCGGGGTAGTTCCCGATCAAAACGCGAGCAAAGTCGCGGGCAATAGCTTGCATATTTTTTTCTTATGCCAGCCAACCCTACGCCACATTGGCACGAGTACGTCTGCCGTGCGTGCTTGAGTCTCGAGCGCCTGGCATCCACGCATCCCTTTGTTACTCAATCGTCATCAATCGATATCCATCGCGAATCACTTTCCGTTGTTACTCGATTAGTTATTTATTATTAGTAGCTATTAATAGAAGTACCGCGGTCAGAGTGACACGACTTGGATCAGCTTTGGGGGTGGTTTAATTGGATGTTTTACGCACGTCCCATGCGGATGGTGCCACTTTTCCACGTAGTGTCGGTGATGTTTTCAAAATCAAGGCAAGAATACGAGTAAAATGCATTTATTCAAATTGGACTGAGAATCAGACATGTTTATAGAATATACTTCATTATATACCACAACAGGTACACGAGATGTGTATCAATTATGGTGTATATCACTTAATAATCAATCGACACCTTTTGAACGTCAGAAATTAAATAAGAAAGCCCCCAAAACGCCCGCTCTTCGCCACTTCCTAGAGTTTTAGTTAGGGAGAAGAAATGCCGAAAACCAATATCTCTTTCCTTTTCTTCGATCCAAAGGTTGTCTAGCAGTGAACGCCCACGCCCATTGCCCAGCCTTTTCTTTATAAGATTTTCGGGCTTCTGACGACCCGTAACGTTTTTAAAAGATCTTGGAATGACAGACAGGACCCAACGTCTGAACGTGTTTTTTTTTTTATGTAATGGGTGGATCCAACCACAGACCAAACTTGGCAAGCGTAGCTTACCCTATAATCGGGTGCCGAGACTAAAAAAAGACTACTCGTTTCAAACTGTATAAAGGGGTAGGTGATTCCAGCTATTTGCATATGTTTTTAAAGTGGATTAAAACGGCGTCCAAGAACTAGGAAATATACACCGTGACTTTTTAGTCGTTTTACAAAGGTGGTCCCCTCAATGTGCCCGACATAAAATAGTTCTGGGCGCGATTTTTTTTTTACCTACCGTAATAGGTACAAAGAAAAATAAATAAACATTAGAAAAACTTATGAAACACCCTGTTAATGATGTTTACGTGTCAAACGGGAGAATATACCTACCCAGCGGTCGAGTCCAGTAGATTATCGCTCACAACAGGGTGTTTTAACTACGTCATGCGTCATAATATTGAATAATATTTTTATTTTTAAATTATTAAAATCTCATAAATACCTATTTTTTATTTATGAATGCTTAGTAGTCATTGGATACATGAAGTGGGCTGCCGTTGTAAGACGACTAAAAAGTCACAGTGTATAATCAACGAATCGTCGTCTAGGAATGTACTTTTCGAGAAGTCTCCTACTTCTACTTGCTCTTCTTAATAATATTTTCTACTCAACTTGCAGGTATCGGCCGACAAAGCCCAGGCGTATGACACAGTGGTGTTCGCGGGCCCTCCGCCCATGAAGCAGCGCCTGTGGCCCCGCCACTGCGTGCAGGACACCTGGGGGGCTGAGCTGCATAAGGACCTGAAGGTATGTAGCTCAGCACCTGGTTAACAACCATGAAGGAACTGTGGAGTTCTAGAGGATAATGGAATGTGGAAAGGTGCTAAAATAATCTAATCGCAAATAGCGGAATACTAGCATTTTAAAAGTATCCTCCACAACCCAGTTACTAGAAAATAAGATAACATACCACATACGGGGTGTAAACAGACCCTTCACGAAGCCGTCAACCAGGCATTCTGTACATCAAACTAAGTAACTTTACGCAAAAATTAATGCTGGGAAACGACTTTTTTTTTTTGGGTGAAAAGTTACGTTTTACGGTAAAACTCAATGTAACGCACTCAAAACATTGTGCTGATGGGTGGATAATACGGGGGTCGTGAAGGTGTTTGAAGTAAAAATCTTACATTAGAAACATGTATTTAAAAAAACACTTGTGAAAAAGTTGGAACTTTGACCCCCAATATATCCATAACTAGAAGATTCCCAGGTATGGTCTAGAACAAAAAAAATATCGCAATGACGAGGAGAACAAGTGCCTTTCGGCTTCGTTAAGGGTCTTTTTACACCCTTTAGATGGTAAGACCGGTCATAAACTCACAACCCTCTCAATTTTGACAAATAAATCTCTTTTTGTTGGGCAAACGAACGTATAAAACAACGTAATCAACTGAATTATCGAAATTAAAAAGACGTTGCGTGTGATACGCAATTAGGCTACTGTGGTGCTTTCTCCGAGTGTACAACAAAGCATATCGATGCCGGAACTTACCAAAGTTGATCTCAGACAACATGCATGCATATAGGTAATCTTAATCATGGCAAATCGAATTGTCAATATACTTTCCACCAGTTTCTGATCAGCTTATTACTCTACTTCTTTAGAAATTTCCATCTGATTTTTGCACAAGAAAAAAATGTTTTCATCCTTTCAGATTATGGAAGGCGCAGTAAAGATCTACAAAGGGACGAACCCGGAAGTGGACTCATACTCCGTGTTCTGGGACAACAAGAAGTTGACAGACACCAGCCTGAGCAACCAGCTGCGTCTGCGAGGAGCCTCCGACATCTACATATGCGGCCTGGCGTATGACGTGTGTGTGGGTGAGTTACACATCATCATTCTAGTGGTAACTATAAGAAGCTGATTTTGGGCATTATACTCCGCCATCTATGAGCATTTACCAATCCTACCAGAGCCATAGCACATGCGTTGCCATTATAAAGACAAAGCTAAAATGTCTCGACAAATGCGTGTACAATTCAAAATGGAACAGAGCAACGGTTCTTGGCATCAGAAATAGGTTCTTGCTTCGTTGAAGAAAAAACATCGTGAGGAAACCAGCATACCTGACAGATATTTCTCGACGGCACGTAAAGTCAATCCAGAAGCCCATTGGTGGCATAAAAATTGACACCAGGTTAGGCACTAAACACACGATAAAGAAAGATCATTTCCTTTCTAAAGAGCTCTACTACATGCTGTCCATTGGCTGTAACTCTATTGCTCTGCTTAGTGTTTTCTCATCATGTTGGAGTAAGCTTCCAGTCTTACCAGATGAATACCAGTTACTTTTGACATAAAGTAGTATAGCAGTGATCATCTTTCCACAACCCAGTTAGGTCCTGGGTGACACGATACTTCTTGGTAAGACTGGTTGTCAGACTTTCCGGTTTGACCGAACTCAGAAAGCGTAAACTAACCGTCTTTCGCCCCTTGTGGCTATTATTTCTTAACCACTTTCCTAACGCTATTGTTAATATGATATTAATTATTTTGTTAGGAGCTACAATAGCCGATGCGCTCGCCATCGGGTACCGCTCCATCCTGATCGAGGACGCGTCGCGGGGCGTGGACCTGGCCGACATCGAGAAGACCAAGTCCACCATCGTCAACAATAACGGCGTTATTGTTAATTCTGATGAGGTAAGGGTCCTTTGTTTCTTCATCTTTTGCTCCTCATTTTCATGGCTCTATAAGCAATGAAATGAATTAAGAAGAATCTCAAGTACGGATCTCCTAGGAGAAGTATGCGCTTCGGCAATCATAGTATAACTCCGGAAACATGAACTCACGATGTAGAGACTACTATAAAGGTGTTACATTACAACCATAAAAATACTTTCCTATTTTGGGTATTTGGAATTCCAAAAATAAATAATATTTTATTCCACAGACAAAAAAAATATCTATCGACGGAAAAATCTGTTGGAAGTCCGATTTGTATTCATAACTTAACTGCGAATATAACTATGATTCATATCTAAATTGCAGGTGATAGCAATGGTAGAAGGGCGCGACCGACGGCCGGAGTTAGGCTACAAGCTGGCCATGGAGCTGAAGAACGCCATGGAGGACAAGTGAGGGCCAATACCAGCAGCTTACTTTAATTAGCACGGATTATTTCTTTATTTATTGCCTTTCATGCCAATAGGAAAGTGTTAAAGCCGTGTCCTAATCAAAGCGATCGCCGTTCGTTTTGTTCTGCGAACCTGTACGCGTGGTCGCGACAGAGAGTGGGCTGGTTTTCCGAATAAATGCGTGACATTTGAACTCGGCTTATCGCTTTGGTTAGGATGCGGGGTAAGTCTTCGCGATCTCAAGTGATTCAAGGAATGTATTTTTCCAAGAAATAGACAAACTGTGTCACTTCTAATATTGAGACAGTGATTGTCGATAGCGTCACTCTCACGCCAGTCCAGCGCTGGCAGACAGTAACAATAGAGCAGCCGTATATTTTTACGGCCAGTGAACTCTGGCCACCTGTGACTGTCGACAGTCGCCTTCTCAATATAAACCTGCCTTTACGCATGTAATTTCTGGGAAGGAACAATCAAATATATAAAAGTGAAGGATTCTCGCAATGCGTTGTGTTTTGCAGCCCAGTCATATTTGCGCTAAGCTTAACGAATTCCTTGAGTTCGCGAAAGTATACGTTGGTCCGTCATAATTTATAACTTAGTAACTTATTTATTTACAAGCTAAAACATTTATTACAATGTTGCCAGCATGGTTTTTATTTTTTGCAATGGCAACATTGGTCACACAGGTTTAGTGTTTCTCAAAATTTATTAGTGTTAGTTCGTTTTTGGCTGTAAAATAGTTGAAACTAGTGATAATATGATTCCGCTAAAGCTAGTGAACAAAATAAATGTACTTATAATAATAGTCATTTATCTAGATAATATTAATAACACTAGCATCTTTTACATTTTGTATTTCATTGATGAATTATCAACCCACTCGTGACTTGTGACAATATTCAAGGATAAGCAACTCTTACCGAGGTTAGTCCATGGTTGTGTAACCGTTCATTGCAGTCATAACTACACCACTCCGTGTCTCGGAAACCACATGTAACCGTTGATTCTAACTGCCATTTGGAGATCATTACGGTCAAATTTTGGGGATTTTGACAACCAAAGAGTATCGTGTGAGAGTGAAATCATATTTAGTCGCACAGATCAGCATTTTCTTGCAACGTTTTCCCTTTCTGTCACTTAGAATTGTAACTCATTAAAGTCAGAGGTCCAATTTCACGTTAAAGTGTTTCCTAATGAATGCGGACGCTTGCGACCTCTCCCTCCACCATATAACGCTTTTACGCGACAAAATGAGATAGAGATACTCAAAAACGCTGATCCGCGCTTGTAAAGTGATTCCACCCTTACCCAGTAAGTTGTGGAGGTCAGATAGGCTCTGAGGAAAGATCATCAATGAAATACAAATTATAAGAAAATATCTAAGTGTATTTTCCTCCTTCTAGCATATTCAAGGTCGGTACTATAAGTACTTATCCTATTTAATTAATAATATTAACGCGTAGTACAAAATCTTACTAGAACATACTAAAATAATGTTACTTAACTAGCAAACTTAATTTATATTCAAATGTTTCCTTCATTTTTGGGGTTGCTATCATTAAAAAATATGTTTTTTTCTTTCATAATCTTATGGCAATGCGTGTCTTATGCACTTTTAGTGTCAAAAAGAAAATGAATTACTTTAAAACTAAACTTTTGAGTGTTTTTTTTTATTTACTTCATTTATTAACTTTAACGCGATTGGTGGAATTCACTTTTCCAGTGTTTTTATGTTTTTTTATTAACATTATTGTTACGGTTAAGGTATAAAGCACCTAAAATACATTTAGGCTAACTAAATTATTTATTTATTTTAGCATATCACAAAATTCGTTCCTAAACTTTGGCATCACAACTTGATCCTAAGTAGCGATAGCTGTAATTGTACAACAATAAAAAATTACGCACTTGTAACAATTACAAGAATTTTAAAATGTAGGTACTTAATAGAAAGAGTACAATTTAAGTATAAGAATGGATCTTTTAATATAAAACATGTAAAAATATAAAACGATGCACAACTGCAGTGAAATCGCGACATATAAATATATTTATTTAATAAAAAAAATATATTACGGTGGATTATTAGAAATCTCATATTTAACATGACATTGTTTTTTTCTTAATTTCATAAAAAAATCATATACCTTTTTCAGAACAATCTTTACTAGTTTTATCTCAATAATTTGCCAATAAGGCTGTGTCTTAACCAAAGCGATTACCAAGCGAACATGCGACTGTCGCTTTCATTTTGTTCGGCTGAACGAAACCGAACTCATTGCGCCGACAGAGGGCACTTTCTAGTTTTCCGAACAAATAAGTGACATGAACGCGTATTCACGCGACGATCGCTTCGGTTAGGACATGGGGCTAATCAGTTTGTTCCAGTGTTTATTTTTAATAATTTATTTGAAACATATATGTTAGTTTTAGGTACCTAAGGTACATGTAAGTGAATGCATTAGTTTATAAGAATTATTGCACTTTCATTACCAAAAGAAAATTTATATTTAAATTTCGACCAAAAAAAAAAATTTTTTGGTAAACGACAAAATCAGTACCTATAACGTTCCCTCTGCCTCCCCTATGTGGCAGAAGACGTGTGCCGTAATCCACCACGCTGGCCCAGTGCGGGGGTAGATCCGTAGATGTCCCATGGGCATCCAGGTCAATAAACAATCTTCTTTTTTGTAATGAAAGCGTAAATCAAAGCCTATACGTTAGAAAGACCAGAAGAATTGCATTTTCCTTGCATTCCTTCTATAGCGCACCTATTTTAGACATTCCTGTAGATTTAACTAAATAAATAACTATGTGAACGATGGATTGTACCGAAACTTTAATATCTTCAAGCTTAGCACCTGCAGGGTAGACAATAACGTAGGTAGTAGTCAAATAACACTATTATACTAATAAAAATAAGGGTTTTATCATACAAGTGATTTTTTTTTGCGAAAATGATGGGATGTAAATCACTCTAAATAATGTCCCCACATCTGGGACACATTGATCTACGTTATTTCCGTTTCAAATCACTTGTAATGATAAAACTCTAATAGAAAATATTCAGAATATTTTTGGTGCGATCCTTCGCGATTTTAATCGATTCAGATTGTGTGCCGTCCTTGTCTGTCATTGTGTACGTGAAGGAGACGGAATGATCTGTCGATTAAACTAAACTATGTGTAGTGATATTTATTATGAGTGTGGCTTGTTTTTATTAATACTGACATTGAATTTAATTATTATAAATTGTATAAAAAAGCCGTCAAAAATAATATATCTGAAAGAGAATGGTCCAAAATGTGCCTTACTGGATACATCTTGTTATTTTAGTAAGGTTTATTTTCTTACATTTTTCCGCATTCGATATGATTGTTTCTCGATTGCTTACGGGAGCAGAATAATTATGTGAAATAATTTAATTAATCTTAAGAATTTAATGAGAAATCTTGAGAATCTTTTTAATGAGAAATAAGTGTTCTTATTTATTTTATTTTATATCCTGAACTTCACGCTTCAAAATGACACTGTATTTTTCTAAATTCATATGGCGTCAAAATATATTAACTAAGCAGAAACTGGCTGACTTCCCAGGATGTTCCTATTTTTGCTCTGCTAGGTAATCATAAACCTTATACCTTGAATACTATAGTTCTATAATTATGACAATGAGAAGTATTATAATCAAAAATAGTGTAATTAACACTGAAAATGGGACATTTACCATTTTTACTACCATTTGTTTTGAGTTCCCGACATTTTGGCGCTGTTGCAAGCACCATGATCACGGATAAACTAAAGTTATTGCGGGTGGGTGTTTATGAGTATAAACATGAAAACGAAAATATCCCGTCTTCAGTGTTAAGAACTTATATATAACAATAGTGTAGTTCCAAATGTGCATTTAAATCTCAGTATTGTTAATTAAATTCCTAGACTAATTAGGAATCATGAAACTACAACTAACTGTAACTGTTATTTGTTCAGACATCACATAAGTATAAGTTCTATTGTTCTCATGTAAAGGTACACTTCCCCAACTGCAATGGCAAACCATACCGATAGCACCAGTTCAGGGGTGACCAACATAATTTTATGGTTTAGTATTTTTGTAACCGCATCGGGCCAAAAGAAATGCAAAGTGACCTCTAATTTTTTTTTAAACAATGTTCGCTTTATTTATTGATGTCTTATAAAGTTTTCAATCGCTCGCGGGCCAGATTAAAGATCTATGCAGGCTATTGGTGGCCCGGGGGCTGTACGTTGGACGGGCCTGTACTAGTTTCTATGGAACTCTATGGACCAGTTTCCATAAAGTGGAAAAATCCTCGCGCACTTTTTTGATGTCACTGATTAAAGGACTATAGTATTGACTTAAAGTACAAAATTAGGCGCTCCATCCTCTTGCACGCGCGAGGAGATACCTTTTTTTTTTTTTACGTATGGGAAATCATCAAATACCTTATGTCTGCATCGAATTTTAATACTTAAAAGCAATACAGATACAGTCCTTTATTCAGTGACATCAAAAAAGTACGTGAGGATTTTTTGGTGGAAACTGATCTTATGAAAACATTGCAGCCTTTTGTTGTTTTCATAGCGATGTTTATTATTACATTATAATTTCATGACACAGTAAAATCTTGTTATTTATTTTTCTTGTTATTTATTTTATAATAATTAATTATTGTATTGTGAAAGTTGTTCCTTTTAATATTTGGATTCGTTATTTATGTTATATTGATAATTCTAAATGTTTTTAACTATTGTCAGTGTTAATAAATCTTTGCCGAGTGATCGTCATCAGTTGCCTTACCTAACTAGTTGTGATAGCTTACAGTTAATTGTTCCTGGATTTGTAAACTGAGCACTCAATACAAATATTCAAAGTTTATGCTTGTTTTATTTTGAACGCCTCATGAAAAAAAACAAAAAAATCCTTTTTATTTCTAATACTTATGTAAATAACAGTCAAATAATAATAATAATTTATTTATTTTCTCGCCACAATACACATTGAGTACATATTTTTTGGGAACAGTTGAATACAGTAAGTATATTGCGGGAGACTGGTGCCTAAACTAGGCTTGGGGCCTGTATTTCAGGACACCAGGTCTCCACCCTTAGGGTTATATAATATTCGAAGTCAGACAGTGGTCGCGAGTAAGTTAACAATAATTATTAAAATGAATCTAAATCTATATAGTGTTAGTATGGTTAGTATTGTGTGGAGATGAAGGAAAGTGTAGAGTGTGGTTTTGTGTAGTGAGTGAGGATTTCGAAGTTTCTGTTGCCTGGACATATAAATAAATAATTTTGATGTGAAAAGTGAATTTAATAACTAATTTATTTAAATCGTGATCTATACCGAGACAGCTAGAATTTTTTCAGTTTCAAGGTAGTTTAAGTCCTGGATCCAGCTAGTTAATTTCATTTTACATTTAATCTTGTTAAGGTCATAAATAGGAAGAATCCTGTTAATTTTATTATAAAGATAATGACCGAGGTGGCAGAAGAATCGCTGAGAGAACTTGGTCGAAAGCCGGTTGTGATAACTGTCCACGGGGTCGAATCTGCGTTTGCCACGTGAAAGAGAGGGGGAATATGTTAAGAGGCTATGCTGTTTCATAATTGTTTGTTGTATGATAGGAAGTAGGTACCTTTTAAGCAAAAAAATGCTTGTATTAGGTTCTTCCGTTATTCTGGTTTACCTTACCAATACATGTGAGCAATTTAACAATAAAAACAAATTCAATATAAATAGCAAAATTTTACATAAAATTAAAATAAAATAAAAATTAATATCAAAAGTAATTCATATCATAAATAATCCTTCACAAACTTATTGACAGTGAAAAAGAAACTTGACTAAGATAAATCTCGCTTCACGCCTGCGTTTCCACCACCACCTGCGCGATAATGTGCGAGGATGCGTAGCGAGGGATGTGATTGTTACCAACCAATAGAATCACTTCAAACCTAGCCTCGAGGTTTTTGTACATAAAGGGTGTAAAAAGACCCTTAACGAAGCCGAAGGGTACTTGTTCTCCCCGTTATTGCGATATTTTTTTTGTTCTAGACCATACCTGGGAACCTTCTAGTTACGGAGATATTGGGGGTCAAAGTTCCAACTTTTTCACAAGTTTTTTTTTAAATCCATGTTTCTAATGTATTTTTTTTACTTTAAACACCTTCACGACCCCCGTACTATTCAATCCATCCACCAGCACAATATTTTGAGTCAGTTACATTAAGTTTTACCGTAAAATGTAATTTTTCACCCCAAAAAAAAAAGTCGTTTCCCAGCAATAATTTTTGCGTAAAGTTACTTAGTTTGATGTACAGAATGCTTGGTTGACGGCTTCGTGAAGGGTCTGTTTACACCCCGTATAAAATAAGGGAAGGATGTGTGCGAGAAATGTGTTGCGAGGGATTTGTGCAATATATAGTGCAAATAGTAGTCAATAGACGGTGTGGTTACTGCTCGCATCTGAAACGAGTCCGCTACAGGTCCTCGCACAACTCATCTGCGCACCGTTTCACAGCGTCGCTGCACATCGTCCCACTCTTAGGCGCGAATTACACAGAAACGGCGTAAGGTGCGGCGCAGGCGTTTTTATAAGGAAACAAAAGAACGGCGTGCCTGCGCCGCACCGCTTAAGTGTAATTTACGACATGTCGTCTACGTAAATTTTGTATGAAAATATTTGAAGCGGCATCATGCCTGCGCCGCTTACGCCGTTTCTGTGTAATTCGCGCCTTAAATGGCCCGGTCCTGGGGTCATTTTTGCGACCACTGAGGCAAGCGGGTAAAACTAAACAAATGAAAGTCGGTTGAAAAAAGTACGTTATTTATTTTCCAACACCATTTTGTACAATAAAAATCACTAAAGATTAAAAAAGCTGCATCAAACTTAATCTACAAGAAAACCATCATAATGTCTCTTTGGGACAAAGCATAAATTAATAACATCAATAAATAAATATAATATCAATATACACCGTGACTTTGTAGTCGTCTTACAAAGGTGGTCCACTCAATGTACCCGACATGAAATAGCTCTAGGCGCGATAACAGGTACACCTAGTATAACAGGTACAAAGAAAAATAAATAATACATTAGAATAAAATTATGAAACACCTGTTAATGATGTTTACGTGTCAAACGGGAGAACATAGCTACCCAGAGCTCGAGTAGAGTAGATCATCGCTCGCAACGGTGTTTTAACTACGTCATGCGTCATAATACTGAATAATATTTTTATTTTTAAATTATTAAAATCTCATAAATATTAATTTTTATTTCATGAATGTGTAGTAGTCATTGGATATATGAAGTGGGCTGCCGTTGTAAGACGACTAAAAAGTCACGGTGTATATAAATATAAGGATTATCACTCACATTTATCTTGAGACCATAATGAAAATCTAACACAAAAACATTTTGATGAACAATTTTATACACAGACTATTAAAAACTACAATTGAGGTGTTGATCTAGTGAGTGACTTGCCTAAACAAAAAATGAGAAATAAACGTAAATAAAATACGGCATGCTCTTAATGCTCTTAAGTGCGACAGCCCAAGGCGTGATATCACCCTCACTCTCTAGTCTACCTGGTTTCAAAACAAATCTACCCACCCAATTTTTAAAACGTCAACTAAAACAATTCATTAATTAGATTCTTTATACATTTCAAAATATTTAATTTAATACTTTATGTGGATAGTTAAAAGTCAATCACAGAGTGCAAAACATCATTAGTAATTAATATCAACAGGAACTGTTTAAATTGATATGAACAATTATTTAATCAATATTATTATATAAATTAACTCTGATTCATGCTGAATTAAATAAAAATAAATTAATTTCAAAAGTCATTGAATTAAATCAGACAGTAATTTTCAGTTCACTTTTATTGAAAAACTGATGATGTGTTAACCATAGTTAACAACTTTAAACATTGAATAGAATACATAACAAGATTATCACATTCGTGCAAAGTACAGTAAAACTGATCTAACATTAACAGGACGTAATATACCTAGAATTGAGCTAATTATGTATATTTATATATTTAGTGGACGTAGCTCTGCCATAATGAACCATCCCAGAATCACTTATTAACTCTTAGATTTAAAATTCATCAGCGTTTACTATCCAAAATCTTTACAATTACTTCGCAAAATTGGAGATTTCTTATGTGGATTTGCATGTTTTGGCAGAACTACGCTCAAGTATATTCTAGCATAAATATTATCACATTTATCACTACAATTTTATTGGGAGGGTATATCATAATTTATGCTCCCTACTTATATAATCTTATCACCCAAATTCATGTAAGGCCCCATTTTATCTACGAAAATCTAAATACATAAATATTGATATGTACAAATACATATTAATATTATTGTAAACTAAATTTAATTGTCATTTGTTACAAGCAATTGAGCAACTATTTTGCAGTGTATTTTTAAAACTAGGAATATTAAAACAGAGCTATCAAAAAAATATGAGTTTGTCATTCAATTAATTAAAAACTAAAATAGATATTATGGTGTAAACATGCATTGAAAGCTGATATTTCGAGCACTATTTTTTGTGTGCATTAAAACGTATTTGCCTTACGATCACTATTATTGTGTTATTTTCGTGTGGAGTTGTTCGCACTTTCTAAATGATAAACAACTCGAAAAAAAATATCAGTATATTAAGCTGATTTGGCTCTTCCGAAAATATGTATTACACGAGCTCTTTCACCAACCAATTCTTATTTTGAAAATTTATTTCTTACTTTTAAGTACCTACTGCTCATTTCAACAATAACAAAATAATAATAAGAAAGTACTTGTTTGCAAACCAAAGAAGAAAGCTTTTTTATGCTAATCCGGGAGCCATCATAAATTATTATCACAAAATAATCTTCAAGTACAGTCACATGTAAAAACTTGTTAACATAGCTTATAAAATTGTACATGAATTAGAGCAAGTTTCATGTTTTATATAACTTGGTGGTCTAAAATGCTGTTTTCAAGAGTTTTTTGTATAAAGAATGACTTGATTATTTACCCTAAAAGGAACAATAACATTTAATATCTCATTAATATTCCACCTTTGATTGCGTTAAATATTGTGTACAAGTATTTACATATGGCCATGAAATCGAGACTGTTACTAAAAATTCAAATATACATACATTACCTTTTCACTGATACGTAACATTAGACAAAACTTCTTTGCTAAGCTTTTGTGCGATGAACTCTAGGATCGTGAACACCAGTTCCCTTCGACTTGCCATGCACCCCATGAGGATCTGGAAGGCCCTCACGTAGTCAACTGGGTCCAGTCTTCGGAGGTAGTTAAATACAATGTACAGTAACTCGTTTAGCTTCTCTTTGACGGATTCCCATAGTTCTCGGAGTGATATGACTGCTGTAATAAACAGAAATAATTATTTGATTGGCATACTTGGTCTCTTGACTTTGTAAGATTCTGTGTAATATTGAACCATTCAGATTGTATAAAATTGTTGAGAAACAATATTTAAGTTAGCACGAAGGGGTTAGAAGATTTTTCTATGAAGTGTGGCCTCATACTATTTTATTTTATTTTCAAAATAGCGGCCACGTATAAAACCTATATTAATGAATAGCTGGCATCAATACAAACAAGTTTTCGGTCATATTTCCGAAATATAAGCTATCAAAGTTGTTCTGATGGCAAAGATTGTAACATTGATGGCTAATATCTCGGAAACGTGACGAGTTTAATGTGTGGCCGCTATTTTGAAAATAAAATGGTGAATGTCAGGCAGGTCATATAATTCAAAGCCCTTTTTAGGACCTTGATGCAGGTTAATAAAATTAGTATAAGAAAATCAATAAGTTTTCCCTGTTTTATCTGAGACACAAAAGTCTTTAGTAATAGAAAGCACTGAATCAGTAATAATATGATATCACTATATTTATTTTGTTTGCATTTGCATGGAAGTTCCTAGTGCAACAACTAAGGTATATTAAGCAGTAAATTTTTGCTGCCTGGCAGATTTTATTCATTTATTATACAAGGAAATCTTACTCACTTGATACTCCAAGTCCTGTGGCTCCACCAATACCTGCACCCAATGCTGCGCCGAGCCTGCCTGCTGCATATCCTCCCATTAGTCCACCAGCAACGGCCAGAGCAGTTGTCATTAAAGCAACATTATTGTCCCATACTATGCGGATCTCGAATGCATCGGCTACAGAGAAGATAAGAACAGTAATTAAAATACAAGTACAACAAATTTAACTATTAAATGAATGAGCCCTAGGAATTTACCAAACAAGAATAATTGACACAAAAAATATTACTACAGCAATAACATCATGCCTAATGAATAGTGATCGGATTTTCGGATGCATATTTACCTAAAATACATTTCTTTCCGGCAAAGGGTACAAAAGTATGGAAGCAGCTTCTTATTATATTTTTATTTCCCAATTTCACAGGATTTCATAAAAAAAATATGTAGTATGTATAAAATGTATTGTAGTATAGAATAATAAATATTCATATTCAGTTTAAATCTGGGCAAGAAATTTGTGGAAACACATAAAAAATTCCTTCAACTTTAAAATTTTGTTGCTGTGTGTGAGAAATACTGAATTCAAATTTTGCTGTTGTATATTCAAATAGAATAAAATAGGAAATATGACTGGACTTATAACAATGATTATTTTGATAGTTGTTACACTCCATACAACACTCAACTTTAGGTAAATATGCATCCGAATATCCGATCTCTACTAATGAATGAACAATTCCTGATGGAAAAACCCAACAACACTTTGCCTGACCTGGGAATCGAATCAAGGACATTAGGCTCAGCAGTAGCACTTGCAACCACTAGGCCAATATTTTGAAGTTTAGTTTAACCTAGGCAAATATGGGGGATTTTCTTATAAATCATAAAAGTCACGGTTTTTATATAAAGACAGACAATTTGTTGTTAAGAGTTGCATAGGTAACAGACATATTCATTTATAACCATCTGTTCACAAAGTTCCTTATCATCAAACAACTTTGTTATCCTGTCTTATAATTTTATTTCTGGAAACTCTTATTGCCGACATAATATTTATCCCGACATTGTCCACATGATAAGATAATAACATTAGCGCATTTACTAAATTAAGAACAATAGAAGTACTAATTATCTTCTTCTTAATTTTAGTGATAGCATAGCAGGCTGTTTGTTTCTCCGTAACATTATTGAATGTGTTATCGAACCGCAAAGAAGTAATAACGGACAATAATTTACTTTTCATGCAAGTGGACAACTTGTTATAAACTAAAAAAGGAAGTCTTTATTTACCAACGGTGGTATTTCCACGTTTATTATTTCAACATGAGTACCAATGTATTCAAACTTGACGGCCGTATAACCTTCGTGAGTGTACGACGGTAAATTCAATGTAAAATAAAATATATTACTTCTTTACGTTACTTACCAATTTGCAAAAGTATTTGTTCAATCCAAGCTCGGTCAAATCTCAGTTCACGTTCAGTATAAGCTTCCATTTGCATATCCATTTTGTATGATTATTTTGTCGTGTGTGAATACTGTTAATAATTATGAAATTAATCAAATGAACTAAAATACAATTTCTTGGCAAGTAAACAAAAATATTACAAACGTCACTGCTGGGCCCTATGACGTAAATAAAACAGATTAAAAATTATTTACGTTCCGATTTCGTTTAGATGTAGTATGTGGTCTACACAGAACGGCACTTGAAAACCGACTGATTGGAGAGAAGGTCCCTACTTTGTAATGTTATCAAGTTAATGAGTGAAAACCTACTTACGACTTATCGCTAATCATTTTACTAATGTTATCAGTCGTGAATACCAAAGCATTCTTAGTAAATTTTTCAAAACAAAAGTTAGATTCTTCGGTTTGGTCGTTTTGTTCATAGAACTTGGCATAAATCCAAACATCTAAAATAACTAAAGTTCTTGGCTCTGACTCACTATTACTACTATCATGCAAGTAAACAACATCATTCATTAATTTTTCGTACTACTGGAAGTCTGGAAAAAGCGGTTCTTAAATTGATTTTCAGAAAAAAAGGAATCTCTTCCTTTTTTTTCTTTAACATCATACTTATAATCAATCACCAATTGATTCGTCAACGGTGCTGATTACGAAAATAAGAGAGTATTTTCGTAATCAGCAGTAAGTTGCAGTTCGCTTGATGAACAGATTTTATTGATGGGTTGACTGATTATGTAGATCATTTTAACACTCTCGATCTCAGACGTCGGGATCGTGGTGTATTTATCTTTTTTCTTAGTGTATGTTCACCGATTACTTGAAGACGCCTGAGCCAATTTGGAAAATTCTTTTTTTGTTTGAAGGAGTATACTCCCAGTTGGTCCCATAAAAATATTGTCATGATCTGATCATGGACTTCGGAGATATGGAACGGAACTCATCAATAATAGACAGCGAATCTGTCGTGATTGCTGCAATCGCTTTGATGTCTATTGTTTACACAACATCATAACGCTTTGAGAGGATACGCAGATGTGTACAGTACACCCACATTTCGACAGTTAGGTAGGTATGTTAAGTTCCATTTTATTGGGGATAAGCCTATTACCATGAAATATATTGTTAACAATATAAAATAAATGGGTAGCAAATATTTGTTATAGGATACCTATTACAACTGAAAATGGAAAAATAAAAAAACTTTTTTGCAAAAAATAAAACCGACTTCAAAAACAAAAAAGTGAAAAAATAACTTTAACTTTAGAAGTTAGTGACTTTTTTGTGTTTTTGAAGTCGGTTTTATTTTTTGTTTATTTAACACTTCAAGCACAAAGTACAGAGGTGGGCTTAATGCCATAGGCATTTTATACCAGTCAACCTTGGTGTGAGAAAGTACCTTTAGGCTACTTTTCTTAATTATCGCTTCTTTTTTTCCAAATGGCAAACATACAAAAGTTCTGGGGATTTCCCTTAAAAATATCATTACGGTTATTAACCTTATTTCCGACACGATAAGGTTGAGTGTACTGGCATTATATCAGGGTATTCCCCAATCATTATGATAAGGTTCAGTATTCGTATCTTTGTCACGTTTAGATAACTAAATGTACCCATTTGCTGAATTATTTCTTGTACTAAATTAATGATAAGTAATTTGTTATGAGATGAACTATCAGGCTTCAAAATTACTACTAATGTGGTTACCTGTAATTGATTGTGCAATTACTGGATAATTTAGTATAATAAGAAGTATTCTGTAGGTAGGTATTAAAATAATATCTACTCAATGTATTTGTATTGGTACTACCAATATGCATGCACTCCGAAGCGTTCAAGTGAGTGGGCTTTGTTTTTTCCGACCGGTTTATCAGTAAACCACCACACGCAAGTACCTATAAATAGAAACCTACAGTCTTCGTTAGATATAGGTTCCAGTGTTCTGTTCATTACAATGACGTAATGATGATCATGATGTGTGTATTACTGTGTCTTAGACTTAGACAATGTATTTACTCTGTGACTTAAGGGACATCTCTAAAGATATATAAATATTGCCCTTACACCCAACGATGATACATAACATCATGCCTGTCGTCTCCGAAGAGGTTAGCAAAAGTGTACCGTGTCCATACTAATAGCGCACCCACATTTCACCAGTTATGTTATATTCCCATGTAATAGGAGGCAAGCCTATGTATCCCCTACAGTCACCAACTACGCACACCTGTTATGTTATATTCCCATGTAGTGGGAGGCAAGCCTATATATCCCCTACAGTCACCAACTAGGCACAAATTCAGTGCAGAGACTTGAGAATCGAACCTCTTGCTCAGTAGCGTTTGCGACCAGTGTACCAATGACGCCCTGGATACATTTTTATAGTTTCCTGTCCTGCTTTGTAGTCTCAGAATATATCTTCTTAGTAGTGTAGATTAGCTCCGAACAATAAATACTCAGAAGATTAGATGGGTACAGAAAGCAAATCCTTTCCAAAAGTAGATAACATCATCCACAAGCACTGCTGGGCAGAGAGAGCCTTTTCTTTTCCTTTCAAGTGTATGGCACGAGGGGAAGCAACTTGTTAAGTTATGACAGAAAATATAACTCAAGTAGGTATAGTATTCCTATATTGTATGCTCTGTTGGAGTGATGGCGTTCAATTACTGTATTACAGCTAGTTATTACCTATTTCCGGTGGCGATATCAAGAGGGAATAGGTGTTCGATAACACTGTTGCAACTAACATGACATAACTGTATAAGTACCAGAATAAGCACCTAGGTACTTGTAAATTACTGCGTACTGTAGGTATACTATGGCTTTGCCATAAGGGTCAGTTTCCAGCAAGCGGAAAAATCCTCGCGTACTTTTTTCATGTCACTGAATAAAGGGCTGTATCAGTATTGCCTAGAAGTATAAAATTCTACGGAGCGTCTCGTTGCGCGTGCTCCAGGATGCGCAAGCACCTATTTTATACTGATACAGTCCTTTATTCAGTGGTATAAAAAAAGCTCTCGCGGATTTTATCGCTTGCTGAAAACGGACCCTAATTCTTTGTGTGTAGACGTAATGAAAAAATAATATTTGAAAATCACGTGTCATGTTCATTTACGCTTATCTCCGAAAACGCCCCCAATTTCAACCTGAAAGTAGCGGCTGGTGCCGTGCGAAGCAGGAGCGGTCGCTAGTGTTGCTGTAGGTTTCTCCTCGACTTTGTGTCGTAGACCTGGGATAGGTGAAAACATCAAAGTTGCATTAAAACTGGTTACCTACTTTGTGTTAAATAAAAACAACTATAATTGTCAAGACTATTTATTTATTCCATTAAGAGGCATTGTTTATTATCGTTTAATGACAATATTACATAATAATTCATACACATAAGATATCTATTTATTTCATAATTATAAATTGCTTACAAAATAGAAATACAATGCTTATACAAAACGCTTATGTCTAAGTTATAAATAAAACATTCATCATCATGTTAAACAATTAATCTAATTATATAATTGACCAGCCATTATATTATGCACTCATGATATGTACCTAATTCCTAATAAGTCAAACTTCATTATTATTACTATCACAATCCACAAGACAATATTATCTTTGTAACACATTATTCATATTAATTAGTCAAAATTAGCAAGTATGTCACATTTAAAATGTCATAAAATTTTAGATTTATTATATCAATATAAAAATATATACTCTACAAAATCATTCATTAAGTCACCGTTTATTTATTAAAATACTCTGTCTTCATTCAAATGAAAGTAATAAAATTATATCAAAGCAAAAATGGTTCATGTACATCATTTAAAATATTACCACTCAATATTGGTTGTACAACATATTTCACGTGACCATGGGCACAAAGACAATAATTATTATTAAGCAGCACTGATGCTCGATAGAATCTTCTTGCCAAGGATACCAGAAGCCGTGTTCAGTATAATCATAGCGAGTTGGGTTTTGTCCCCAGGCTGGGTAAGGAACATTGCTGCCCGCTGGTAGTCCTCCAGACCCATGCCGGCTAGGTAGTCATACACTATGTCAAACAATTCTGACAGTTTGTTCTTGATGTCCTCCCAGATACTTCTCATGGAAACAGCTAGAACAAAGAGAGGAATGGTTTTGAATTTTTGTGAGGGTAGTTGCAAAATTTGGGAAATAAATTTTGGAATTTCCTAAATTAAAAATAGATTCATCAATAATGGTTCAGTAATAAATACAAAGTTGATGATGCAAGCCTTTGCAAGGTCAGCTGGCAAAACATGAAGCGACCCACTTTCATTTGTTGGCTGACTGGTTAACTATTACATTTGCAACTGGATAAATAATAAATGGTAGGTATACCTAATTACTGATAATTGCTGTTACTTATTTCTTGAAATATTTGTTGAAAGAAGCTGATGAATAACAATATTTTTCAGGGCAAAGGACTAATCTTCAATTCATGACATACAATCATGAATTATAAAAACCAATAGCCTTGATAATAATTAGATATTGTAATCAAACTCACCAACAATGCCAAGCCCGCACGCACCCCCAACTGCTCCGCCTAGTGCAGCCCCCATTTTCCCGCCGTAATGTTTACCAATAAGGCCCCCGGCTATCGCAAGCCCGGTCGTCACAAGCAAGGCCCCTTTTGCCCGCTCATCGCTCATAATCACGCGGAAGTCGAAAGAGTCGCTAATAGTCAGGATTATATTCTCGATAGACGTAGGATCAAAGGGCAAAGCGGCGGCGACGTTCCCACTGCAGGAACCACCGCGGGTACACACCTGCTCATATCCTGTGTCGGAATCAGAACCCGAATCATAATCACACATTTTAAATATATACTTGTTTACACAGAATTACACGATAGAACTTTAAGTAGCGACTGGTATGAAGCGATAATACACTGGTGAAAGAAAAACTGAGCAAGTGTTTTGTGTTATAACGACCACTCGTGCCGACGACCGATATTGAATTAAAAAAATTAAAAATAATACGACAAAGCTGTCGGGTGACGGTATTTACGGAATTTTTCAAGCATAGACAAGACTGGGTGATATTCTCGTAGTAATGATGACTGTTGGTTCGATCCAATCTGATCTCTTCATGTATGTAGGTGTCATGTCTATTGCAGAATTTGAATGCATGGAATGCAAGTTTATCACAGACTTACCAACGGATACTGCATTGTAGCGATGATAATCTTACTCCTCTCATGACTGCGTTGCTACTGCCACTACTACCAATTGGGTCAAGAGGAAAATAATCCAGGCATTTGAAGCAAATTTTAGACTTTTCCTGGCTTTGTATTACGTAAAATAATTTAATTTAGATTATTATAATTTCTGCCTGTGTTAAAATACACATTTTGTGGAAATTCCTGACGTTTAAGAATTCCCCTAGCGTTCCGGACACCGGGGTAAAATTCCGGACTTGTCCAATCCTACCCGGGTACAAGCCGTGAGGTAATGAAATGGTTCCGCTCTAATTGTCAAAAACATCTGTGGACGTGTGTGCCGGTTACGTAATCTGTGGTGTGTGATCTTGTGAGCTGTCGGAGCTGTCTGTCAATTTCAAAGTCATTTTCAATGTCAACAACAACAACAATCTTGAGGTTTGTTTTCGAGTGTGTTGACTGTTGATATCGCTTTATTTTCATTTTGTTCAAAATAAAAAGCTGCTGCTTTAAGTCAGAACTATGATGCAAAAGATTAATGCGCGTCTGAGCCAGCGAATAGCCCAAGAATCACAGCTTCTAGCTGAAGAGAAATGGATTATAAACGCGCTGAGAAAAGTGAAACAGCAAAGAAATAGTTTACAGGTTAGTGTACGGACTTACGAACGGCTGGTGTCCGTAAATCCACGTCCAGGACGCAAATTTTACTTGTATAAGGCTACGCAACTCAACTACTGGATCAACCAGACTTTCTTCCATCTCTGAGGGATCTCTTTCTTCTTTTCGTATCAATTACATTGTTTGGGTCTATGTCCATGTGTTTGACTCGATATTGACATTGACAGGGTCATTAAAATTTCATTATCATTAATACTGGATATTTAGCATGTTTATTGATTATTTCGAGTAAACATGGTAAATATGACAGTTTAAAAACTTATTAAAATTACAGATCGAGAGATTTCACTTAGATAATCTTCGAAAATCTGTGCTCTATGAAGGGGTGGTGAACAATAATGTGGCTGCAGACAGTCCTCAAATAACCTCTGAAACGACAGTTCCTCAGCCACCACCTTCCAAGGAGCCACAACAGGCGGCTCCACCGGAGGAAAATAGAATAGTTACATCTTTATCACAGTTTGACATACCAGTGGCCGGCATTGATGACGAGATGATCAATAATGAGCAACTAGACCTGTCTGTAACCAACTCTGTGTTTAGTAAGTGTGATGTTTTGTCTATGATTTATAATTGGCTATTGATTTTCATAACATGCAATAACAACTGTACATAGGGAGAGCCTATTGCCATCAACTAGGCACGATAGCAGACTCAGTGACTGCAACTGAGGAGTTCCTAATGGAAAAACACAATCTTCTTCTTAGCGTGTCGATGACAATTTAAATAGTATCGGCCCAAAATTTGGCAATGAGTTTGGCACTTTCAGTAGTGTCAAAACCCAGGACCTCATGCTCAGCAGTCACACTTTGTGACCACTAGACCAATGAGGCTATTAGTTTCTGCTTAAATTTGTGTGGGTTGGTCTAGACCAGTGGTTCTCAAACTTTTTAAATGACGGAACCCTTTTGGGAAGCAAAATACTTGATGGAACCCTACAATAAAACAATTGTTTTTATAAGTGTATTTTTTATTAATCAGCATAATAAAAGTACAATGTAACAGGTACTAATTATTATTTACTTCACCACTTGGCAAGGACAACAATAGAAAACATTAAAAAAGAAAAAATCTAACTAGTGGGAGGTATGAAACTGTTTTTTATTTTTCATCAATTGGTTGATATCAGGTTTGATGGAAGAAAGTTGGAGTCTCATATCAGCTTCAGCGTCCAGTCTATTGCGATATTTTGTTTTCGTGGCTGCGTAGGTAGAGAATCCTGTTTCGCACAAATATGTAGTTGGGAACGGGAGCAGAATATCCAGAGCCATTTGGCCAAGCATTGCATATTCATCTTGGATTCTGCACCAAAAATCATTGAGAGGCGTCGTTTTGAACAGTGACTCCATACTTGTGTCTGATGACATTTCTAAAAGAGATTCATATATCTCGTTTGACATGTTTTCAGGCTTTTCCAAGTTGGGTAAAAAAGGATTATGAATCCATGAATTCACTTTAATTTTTGTATTGTGTTCTTCGGGAAAATACTTTTCAAAAGATGCGCGCATCGAACTGAGATATTGGACCAATCCAAACACATCATCTTCAAACATTACTGAGTCGTTTTCGCTAACAAACTCACTGAGTAACGTAAAGCTTTCTATTTCTTTCTTACCAATGCAAATGATCCAAAAATCTAATTTTCTTTTAAAAGCAGTTATTTTATTATAGGCCTGAAACACTGTTGTCTGTTTACCTTGCAACGGTAAATTCAATTCGTTAAGTTTTTGAAAGATATCCGCCATTTTTATGGCGGATATCTTTCAAAAACTTAATCGGAACAACCAAGTTTTATCATACAAACGGTCCTTCAAATTAAAAGAAGTATCTGCTGAAAAAAACATTTGTAACTCGGCTCTAAGTTCAAATAGCCTTGTTAAAGTTTTACCCCGAGACAGCCATCGTACTTCTGTATGGAGCAGCAGTGTTTTATGTTTGCTGCCATAATCTTCACACAATAATGAGAACAATCGGGATTGTAGTGGTCGTGATTTGATAAAATTAATTATTTTTACCCAAAGAGATTTAAAAGACATATTGAATGTCTTTGTTTTTACCGCTTCATCCATAACTAATTTTAGATTTGACGGCATTTGCTTCATCGCAATTCGCAAGTGCTTGTCTATGCAGAATAGCTTTTATCAAAGAGAGTACGCGCTCACAAGTATACTACCCGCTCGTTTTAAGTTTGCCGCTGGCGATAGGTATGACGTTCGAAAAGTAGTGTCAGCAAAACATAATATAAAAATATTTTTTATGTAATTGTAACAATAAAAATTGTAATATTTGGGTAAAACTATGACACATTATAAGTTTTGTTGTCACGTGGGGGAGGGTACGCGCATTCCACAGAACGGCAAACTTAGAGCGAACGGGTTGTACAAGTATAAAATTGTTGATACCAAACTTATGAGATATTGTACCAGCTATTGTAACACATGTTTCTACAAATACAAATAAATAAATAAATAACGTTCATAGCGTTTTGTCTCCGCGCGGCCGCGGAGTCCGCGCGGCCGCGGAGTCCGCGCAGCCGCGGAGCGACCAGAGAGAGGTGTTTTGATATTTTTTTCTAAATTCTTCTTCTTACGGAACCCCGACAGAGGTATCACGGAACCCTAGGGTTCCGCGGAACACACTTAGAGTATAGCTGGTCTAGACCCAAGTTTTAAACCGCATTGATAACCTCATGCAAGTGTTACAAGAGCCCAAGAGGGGCCCTAAAACTTATTGTATGAAGACTTAAATATTGCAATAAAAAATCATCTTTATGTTGGCTTTTGGTGGATACTAACACTGTTTTCTGAATTGAGAAACTAAAGTTGAAAAGACCAACCTTTGAAATTCTCATGCTAAAAATATTCATAGCCAGGATTTGAACCTGTTGCTTTTGAAAAACAAACTATTATTATGCCATTCAATAGTGTCTCTAATCATGTCTAGCCTTTTCCCAACTATGCTGGGGTGGCTTCCAGTGTAACCAAGTGCAGCTGAATACCAGTATTTTACATGGAGCGACTGCCTATCTCTGACCTCCACACCCACTTAAATTTGCCTTGCATACATTGATGTGGAACTTACATTTTCATCTGTATTGTGTCCACCTATTCCTTGCATTATAAAATTATATTAAACTAACAGAACATTGACAATTCCAGCCAATCAACAACTCAATGAATTTGACATAGAAGAAGATGAGGAAGAGTTCGAAGAAGACGACATGGAGATAGAAATGAACATGCTAATGAATTCCAAGACTCGCAAGTAGCGAGAAAAACAGAATAGAAAGAAAAATAACTCGCAAATAGAGAGGAATTGCAACATAAAATACCGAATCAACACCCTGGCAGTAGCTAGATACCTATCACTTATTTTGCAACACTGTCAGATGACAGTGGTCTTTATTTCCCTAATGATAAGGTGCTGATATTGACAAGTCTATCAAAATGACAGTGATTGTTAGTATTGTGTTGCTGTACTGTAATAAAATTGTTAATACTGCTGTCAACTAACTTGTGGAGGTGTTTAAACGGGCGCGAAAAGTTGCTTAATTTTCTTATCGTTTTCTACACGCGACAAGCGATGGTGACTACGGTACTCCCGCCACGGGAACAAGAGTGCGTGTCGCCCGAGGCTGTGAGCCGGATCTTAATACAGTCGTCGTGCGCGCTGCGCCCATGGGGTACGCCTCAGTTTGATTGGAGTTATAATATGCTTAGTATTAAAATAATTTAGCTGTAACTGTATAAATAAATAAGAAAGGGCAAGCAATAAGAGTTTAAACACATTTAATGAAACAGTACCGCTTTTTTTTTACTTTCTTAAAACTCCTATCATCACCTTGAATCTATGTCAACAGTTTTAGAAATTGATTTAAAACCCCTCAGTCCTACGTCCCTGCAGAAGGAACAGAGAAATAAAAGAAAACGTGTATATTAACAAAGAATTTAATAAAGTTTGTCTTACATTTACCTTTACATACAATAAACCATTAATGTATGCTATATACAAATGTTCATACAACAGTTTATAACTAAAAAATATGTTTTCGAGACCAAATCGCGTTATTTAATGGAAACCATTGGAAATGGCACATTCGTCCAGCAAGGGAAAGTTGCAAGTTTGTTGTTATATAATTTAGGCACTGCTATTCGTTACTTTTGATAAGTTAAAATAATAAAATGACATGATCACAGCTATGTGTGTTCAAATACTCAGCCGATTCCTTGTAAGACAATGTATGCAGTACGCGATTGATCTTAGCCTGTAAAGCTAGCAAGAACCACATTGCAGGGACATTGCTACTACAGCCATCATTTTAAAATAGGATTTATTCTAGTCGCATAATGCGTACATTGCCTAATACTTTTATACTGGCAAGTTAGCTATGCAATAAGTTGAAGATCATTGTTAAAATAAACATCTAGGAAAACGAGAAGAGGAGCAAGGATAATAGTAAGTCTGCTTAAGCATCCGTCGAAATATACACGTGACGTCAACGCCAACGCGGGACGTAAAGACGATCTCGTAATTGCTTTACCAATTTTGACAATAATTTCAGGTAAATTGGAGTTTCATTCATACATTCCAAGAGATCCCAGATACTGTACCACTCTGTAAACACCTCCACGACCCCGTATTATTCAATCCATCCATCAGCACAATGTTTTGAATGAGTTACATTGAGTAAAACGTGATGTTTCACCCCTATATATCTATGGGCCAAAGTATCCCGAAAACAAATGAATGTTGTTGTTGTTAATCAGAGACAAATAAGTAAACTTTGACGTGCAAGTGACATTTAAGTTTAAAATGGTAAAGCAATTACGAGCTTGACTATTGGGTATAGTCAAGCTCGTAATTATTAATCGCTTATGAAAATACACTAATAAATCATCTCCAATCTCTAAGACTTCAGGCTACAAGTATATTAGAAAATAGTTAGCATAAAACCCTGTCATAATAATTAAAATTAGCTGTTTTCTAATTGCACAACTAAATTGCCAGTACATTACAAGCCATGTACGATACGAATCATGTTCAGTCTTTCATTCATAAACATTAAGTGTTCACTCACGAATATCATTCACTCTAGCGGCGACGATTGACATCTGTCAATGTCATTGTTGACATGTACAATAAGACTAAATTCCAGGCAATATTCTGGTAGTGTTTTATTTTCTTGCTGACTGTACAATGTACTTTAGCCGCGGAAAAATGTCGCAGTTATCTTTTAAAGTAATGTTACTTCAAGGAAATGTGTCAGAAAATAAAATGATATAGTTTATACACTCACGGCTTTTTCCTATTGAGGGTAGGCAGAAACTACTGAATGCCACTATGGTTTTATACAAGACTGATTTATTGATGTAAAAAACATTACCTCTTATTGGGCTTTGTCGAATTCGGGTAAGTAAAGTTGTAAGTTCAATAATAATCAGTTGCCACTTCTGAAGCTATATAAATATTATACAACATACTGAAATAACTGCCTTTAAAAAACAACTGAGACATTAAAAAAAACTAAAATATTACAATAAATAATGAAATATTAACCCTATGTAATCGCAACATGGAAAAGCTATTTGTACAAGGCATAGTTTATACATCAATCATATTATTAAATCTATAAGCTTGCTTCATGGTTTTTTTCAAAAACCATTATAATTGTGATATTTTTTGAATGAAACCTTCATTGTTTATAGATATACAATATTGAAAGGACATACATGTAGATTTGTTATAGTTATATATTAAAATAATACAGTAACAGGTTGTAAATATGACGCATTGCGGTTTAGAAAGAGACAACAGGTATGAGCGACAGAGAAGTTTTTCAAAACCCGATATGCCATATTTACGACTGGATACTGCACATACAATGGATCCTATAAGAGTCTTGGTTAAGAATCTACTGAAACCGTCCTGCAAAAGTTATTTCGATAGCGATTTCTACCATTCCAACTATGCTGGGGTCGGCTTGCAGTCCGTCTATAATATTCATTAGTGCGCTCATCATAGATACATTCTACTGCTACTGTATCTAATTTGATCCATATCCGATCAGCCGTTTCGGCGTTGAGAGACAAACACTAACAAAAGTTTGGCTTCCATCGTTTGCAGTGGATTCTCAACACTCTTTATATCATAAATATAATCGTCCATGTCTTTTACATTACAATAAACATACAAATAGGCAGATGTCTTTTACCAATCGATATCCAAATCTTACTAAATTCGACATCTAATCATCGTCTAACATTAGTGGATTATATTGCAATACATAAATATCTCCTGCGTAGGCTTATCTCTGGCCAATCTCATGGCCGGCGCAGTCGGGAGGATATTATTACATAACATCGCGCCTGTCCCCAAGGGGTAGGGCAGAGTTGTACTAACAGTACACATATCGCCCGTTACGTTCCATCCCAGGGGTCGAGCCTATAGCCAAATATTACTATAATATAAATATTGTTACAACGCTACTATCCATGTCACTGAAGTCTAAAACGTTCACCACACGCCGCACTTAAGAATTTCTCTCGTACCTTGTCAAAGTCACATCCCCCCGCAGTGGCACTGGTACAGTCAAGCACAGAAATATTGGGTAATGTCCGAGTACTTGCGCTTGTGCAGCGAGGACGCGCATCACGACGCGCGCTGCGTGCCGCACGACGTGTAGAACAGGATGTACGCTGCGCTCGACTTTACCTCGGTTGATGAGATTTCTGTCACCACGTGGTCGTCGTATTTGTACCATCTGGGGAGGTGGATTTGTATGTTAGATCAAATTTAAAAGTTATTTATTTAAATTAAGCTGAAGATCAGCATAGCAGCATTTATAGAGATCAAGGATAAAATTACATAAAAAAGTCTCCCAAAGCCGCCGCCCATTACCACTACCCAATGTTTTAGTTAAAAGGAAACCTAGCGGAATAAACTCCCCGCAACACATCTGTCTGTTGAGTTACAGATCTGTAGGTACTTGTTTGAAGTAAAATATTTTCACGGCATTTATCAAAAATAAAATTTTAACTAAGTTTTAATTTCAATTTTAATTGTAGATGCCAAAACCTGTTTAATTTCTATTTTATTTTGAATTGAGTCAACTCAAAAAGGGTGGATACTGGACAACTCAAGAAGAAGAATAGATTACGAAAAGGGCATACCACACAAATACATAGTCTTTAAACAAATAAAAAAGGTTATACTCACTTCCCATAAACGCTGCTCTTACAATACGCCGTATAATGTCCTCCTTCCATCGACCCATAGTGATTGGACACCGCATAAAGGTTATACGAGTGATTGCTCGGACAGTTCAGTGCGAACTGCCCCATATCCAGGTCTTCTAGAGGAAAATCTATATACGTCTGCTTCTTCCTATATGCATTACACATGTACTCCTTAGGATCGACGTAAAATCGCTTGAAGTGTATGACTAAGACTGGTGGTAGACGGGAAATGTCTAGTTTTTTCACGGCGTCTCGTTTTTCCTTGCAATTTGGACAGTTCCAACCGGGTATTGTTTCGCCGTTTAGGTAGAGTTTTAGGCAGTCCTGTGGAGGAAATACTAGTGTTTATTTGTTGTGGTTGCAGACTAATCAATGGCACTTTAAAAAATAACTTCACAACGACAATAATATGTTTGGAGCACCTTATTTTTAACAAGATTTCAGTCTTGGTTTTAAAGTAAAAGTATGTACAACAATTGAAGTTCTTTCAAGTAATAATTAACAAAAATAACTTACACTCAACGTGCACCTATTAGCGTTAGCCGGCAGCTCGAGCGACAGGTTGGAGAACGACTCGTAGGTCACACTCTGCTTGCCGCAGACGGTGCACCGGACGGTCGACTTGATCTGCCCGTAGAACAGGCGGAGGATGAGACTCTCCTTGGACTTGGTGTACTCGTGCCATGCCTTCTCTGAGGGCGCGAGACTGTCCTGTAAACGAAAGTGTTTTTTTGTTATACTAAACTTAACATCACTCATGTGTCCATAAATTTGTAAAGTGAAAGAAACTTTTAAAAAATTTGGTACCAAATTGTTTATAAACCAAAGAGTCATTCACGTCTTTAAGATGTTTATGATCAGCAAAAACGCTTTCTTTGGTGGTTTTTGAAGTAATTGGGGCAAATAAAATGTATGTGAACTAAAAAGAGGAATGAACTCAATATCGTACCTTGAGGAACGCCCACTGTCATTTCCGATCCTCATGAGTTTATACCGTTTACCGGAACTTTAACCTGTCGATCATTTTGGTAAGTTCGTAGGAAGTCAAGAGCTGTATTTTTAATCCCATAGTGATCCAGTTTCAGTAGAAGTGTGTCATGGTTTACGCAGTCGAACGCCTTAGCGTAATTTCTTTTCTTTATTAAGGTGACACTGGCGTCAGATATACAACTCCCTTTGAGATGAGGTCTTTATTTAACTAACGTAAAAATTTGATTGAACATTAATTTTTTAAACACATTACTAGAGAACTAGCAGAATTGACACAAGCCTATACTTTTTTTTTTTTACAATCAATGGATTTGAACAAAGAAAACAAAGATCCGTAGGACTTGGTCTACACTAATGTCAACTAAACTAAATGGTCGCAATCGTTTCGATGATAGATCTACAGACTTTTAAAAACATTCTCGGAACATCTGAGAATGAAGACTCCTTCTGGCCAGTAATCCTCAAGAACTGCTTACCTTGTGCGGCGGCACGTTGATGCTGAACTGCAGGTCGAGGTGCAGCCAGTCCATGAGGATGGTGAGGAACTCGTGCGAGTCCTGCTGCTCACAGCCACGGAATGCGCGCTGGTGCTTGCCGACCTCGTTCTAAACACACAAGAGGTCATGAACTTATTTGAACATGATTTGTAACTCCAACCGTAAAATTATAGTTTGATGGAGAGAGCTATTTGGGATTCTACGGGGTGTAAACAGACCCTTCACCAAGCCGTCAACCAAGCATTCTGTACATCAAACTAAGTATCTTTACGCAAAAATTTTTGCTGGGAAACGAAATTTTTTTTTGGGGTCAAGAATCACATTTTACGGTAAAACTCAATATAATGCGCTCAAAACTTATTGGTGATGGATGCTTTGAATAGTAAACGGACCATGGAGGTAATTGGAGTAAAGTTAGAACCTTAAAAAGTAGTATTTTAAAAAAAAACTTGTGAAAAAATTGGAACTTTGACCCCCAATATCTCCGTAACTAGAAGGATCCCAGGTATGGTCCAGAACAAAAAAATGATCACAATGACGAGGGGAACAAGTGCCTTTCGGCTTCGTTAAGGGTCTTTTTACACCCTTTATATTGATCAGAAGAATTTGAAGTTGGCCAAAATCGTTTTATTCCTTGGCTTGGGAGCTAAATATGTGATATTGTGTTTCTTACCCGGAGGTCCCTGGTGGCGATGAACCGGTACTGTCCGGACCACAGCGCACGCACCACCGCCGCCAGCTCTTCTGCTATCGCGCCGCGAGTGCTGTGGGACCTGCAGACAATTAGTACAAATTATAGCTTGTATAGTAAAAGGCGTAGCGTAGGTAGCCCTTGTGATGGCCGCGAGATGCTAGAAGCTTAGGACCAATCCATGATCTGGTCAAGGCTGTGGAATCCAAGAAGCTGTAGTGTGTATTTTGTGACGTCAATGTATGTTGTACCTATGTGTTTGTATTCTATCCTATACAATGTCGCCCATGCGCATGTGACCGCCCGTAATTTTCTGAATATTCATGAAGAATTGTCGAAAATAAACTTCAAAAGGGGGGGTCTATCTATAACATTTTTCATTTTATTCAATTTTGAATTTTTCAAGTAGAGTTTGTAGATTTGCTTTCTATTTTTTGACATATCTCCGAAGTTTATGGGTCGATTTGAATTCTGTTTATTATTTCTAAAAGCTTATGAGTTATTTTAACAGGTTAATTAACATTTTTACTAAAAATTATCGACGACGAAAAAAAAAACGGAATCGAAGTCATTTTAACGGTAAAAAAATGTGTATTTATTTAAAAAAAACTAGTGTAAGTCCATAAATTATCCCGATAGGACGACTTTTTTAATCATTAGTTTTAAGCTACTACATAACAGCTACAAATTCATAGAACATTGTTGATACCTAACTGTAACTAAATCCAAGGTAAAACTCTAAAACTCTGATGAGTCAAATTTAAGAAAAGAAAGAATTTACGAAAATGTGAAAGTCAATTGAATGTTGCTCTTAGCAGTGAGTACTAAAAGGTTAAATTAATAATGAGGATGATAATGGAATTAAAAACAAACAAGCAATAGCTAGATTTTTACTAAAAAAATAAAAAATACAAGAATTTTAATTAATTAGATTTTCGAAATGGCCCCCACCCTCCTGTAAACAAACCAAAGCTCTCATGGCAACACTTTTGATTGTACGACGTAATTCTTCACGGTTTTCTTTTATTTCCACAGCAGCAGCAAAAATCCTAGCCGTTAATTGCTCGCGGCTTTCGATGGGCATGGCATACACTTTTTGTTTCATGTAGCCCCAAAGATAAAAATCTAAGGGTGTAAGGTCGGGAGATCGCGGCGGCCAAGCAATGGCACCTCTTCTGCCAATCCACCACGGATAATTTTGATTTAAATAATCACGAACTAGTCGTGCGAAGTGTGCTGGAGCTCCATCTAATTGCAGATACATCCGCCTTCTTAATTCCAGCGGTACTTCCTCCAAAAGCAACGGCAACGTATTGACTATAAAATCTAAAAACGCGTGTTGATCTAGTCTGTTTGGTAACACAAAAGGGGCAATAAGTTCATCGTCAATCATTCCAGCCCATACATTTATGGAAAATTGAATCTGGAAAGTTGTTTCCCTATTGACATGTGGATTTTCAGTGGCCCACACATGGAGATTGCGATGATTTGTTATACCCGCCCTTGTTTTTTCTTTAGAGATAGGTATCAACAATGTTCTGAGAATTTGTAGCTGTTATGTAGTAGATTACAACTAATGATTAAAAAAGTCGTCCTATCGGGATAATTTATGGACTTACACTAGTTTTTTTTTAAATAAATACACATTTTTTTACCGAAAAAATGACTTCGATTCCGTTTTTTTTTCGTCGTCGATATTTTTTAGTAAAAATGTTAATTAACCTGTTAAAATAACTCATAAGCTTTTAGAAATAATAAACAGAATTCAAATCGACCCATAAACTTCGGAGATATGTCAAAAAATAGAAAGCAAATCTACAAACTCTACTTGAAAAATTCAAAATTGAATAAAATGAAAAATGTTATAGATAGACCCCCCCTTTTGAAGTTTATTTTCGACAATTCTTCATGAATATTCAGAAAATTACGGGCGGTCACATGCGCATGGGCGACATTGTATAATCATGTGTATCCTAAAATAAAGGAGAGTATTACTTAGGCAGTCGTGAGTACCTTCGACCTTACAAAGCGCTGGATCATTCGTGGTTTAGGGAGCTGTATGTGTAGTAGTGGATATTCCGCAGCACGGCCACTCGTTTAATGTTGTATTGATCGAGTACAGGTCACGTGTTTTTCCATCAATATGACTGTCTTTAGTGTCTCCCAGTTCATGGACATGGGAGTCAATCAGTCAGAAAGTTGAAGCTATAGGCCCGCCGTTTATCCGACAAGACAAACGCGGCAGACACGTAGTGCGGGTGTCAACACTACCTCGGACCGCGCAGCCACTTGAGGTACCGTTCCAGTTATTTCCTAAGTAAGTTACCTGTTGACATGTTCCAGATACTGTCCGTTGCAGAAGTAGGTGACGAGAATGGCGGTGTTGTTGAGGCACTGGATGATCGAGTTCATGTAGCACGTGTTGCCCAGGTTCTTCAGGCCCGTTAGTCCCCGACCCTGTGTAGAACAGCTTGGTTAGTTACAGGGTATAGTCAGTCAGCATATGAATCCACTTAGCAAAGTTCAGAAGCAAGTTATTTATAAAGTTGACACTTGTTCTAGTTGGTACATTCGATTCGGAAGTATTTGTTGTAGAATAAAGCTAACCGAAAAGCAATGTATACATACGGATCATGCCGATCGACAAACTCCGTTCGGGACCCACTTCGCTGAATCATGTTCGGATCGGCACATTTGAGCTAAGCGGAACGGTTTCTTTCCGACTGTATATCTACATTTTAATCCGGTCAAAATAGACATAAAATAGGGGTACCCTTGCATAAATTGTCAAGAAGTTGAAAATTTACATGAACGTTAGGGATGACATTATAATGAAATTGTGAAAAGTCTCTATAGATCCCATGTGTGCAAAAATTTTTATGCGAGGTTAAATTTCGAAAAAATGTTTTTTTTTTTGCGAAACGGTTAGTTTTATGAGAAAAATTGCTCAGTGTAGATCATTTAATTATCTACAAAAATTGTCCTAACACTTTTTTCCCTAAGGGAAACCCCTGGGAATTTATGCAAGGGTCAATGACTTTTTGACCGGGCTATTTATATTCTAGCCGTATTCAATGGTTAAACGATATGGGAAATGCTTTCGCTATATCCTTATGTTCCGTAAAACCGTGAAAGTTAAGAGCTATCGCTCCAATAAATAAACTGGTTGAAATATTTGTAGAATGTTCTTGTCTAAACTCCATCGATGAACATATTCAGGTTGCCGTTTAAAGAGCTAATGTGTTTACATCCGTGATGACAATAGCTAAAAGGGATCAAACGCACGGTAAAGCAAGCCTTTAAAAGCTTGGTTGAACGCCCACCAATTTATTACCCGCTAAGCTTATTAAACTTTGACGCCCTGTTGTTGAGATCTTCACATCCAAGGTCAAATTTATTTGGTTAGCGAAACTACGCAAACAAATAAACCCGATAAAAAAGTGAAGTTTATTAAAAAATAACGTTTTTTAGATTTTTAAGTTATTACACTACGTGCGATCGTTGGAGGCAAGTTTTATCTCGTTTAGATATCGATAACCATCCCGTCTATATAGTTGTGCTAGCTAATTAAATATAACTTTTAAAATAATTTAACTCTTGACAAAGTTATCTGATCAAGCAAAGTGAGTGATGAAAAACGCAAGAGCGCGCAGAAACGCGTGTGTGAAATACAGCGACGCGGTTAAGCCAAGGAGGTGAATGTACCCGTCTTTTTTTACTAATCTGGTATGAGTTTCATATCAAATCCTCTTGATGAATGCAGATTACTTAATCGTCACCCTGTATACAGGGTGTAAGGGACAGCCCTCCACCAACTGATGGGATGATTTCAGTATATCATACTAAGATGACCGGTAAAAGAAATTATTTCAGGGACGTTATGGGAACCCAATAAATTTGATTTATTTCATTTCCCCATACGCAATGTACCGTTAACGTGTCAAGACGTACGTAGCGAACGGCAAGCGCGACAATGAGTTCGATGAACTCTGTAGCTAGGCAGGAAGTGAACAGTTGATATCACGCGTCGCGTCGTTCGTTAGAGTATGTACATTGTTGGATTTTTTTTATTTTAGCCGTATTATTTACATAAATGGAGTGTTGCGTTCAGGGAATGTTATTTTACATTGAAATAAAGGAATAGTTACGGAATATTTTTTTTTTTAAACCGGAGAAAAATTCCGGTGGAATATGATTCAAAATAAGGAGCTGAATGCACCCTGTCAGTTTGTGGAGGGCTGTCCCTTACACCCTGTATAGAACCTAGCAGAACCTTCATTTAAAAATACCTTACTAACGAAACAGAAGTGTTCATCAAAAGTGCCAAAAACGCCATACATTCTTACTACAATATGCCATTAGCACCTAGCCCGCGCTGGTCTTTTCCCTGCCCTATAACATATAAATAAAGACACATTGCGGCGAGACCGATGGCTATCGCGCTGTAAGGTCAGAGGGCGCCTCTCAAGGGCAAGTTCACGGCGAAACTGCCGCACACTGTAGTTTTCAACTCACTTTAATTTACTGAGTGTAGGGTCACCACTTCTAGGTTGGAAAAGTCGTGAAAAGTTGGATATTTGCGAAAAACATACTTTTACTTTTATTTCTTTAAGCCAAGTCAGAGGCCCACGGGCGGCTGAAAACCCTGACACCAGGTTAGGTGCTAACTACACGAATCACGATAAAGAAACAAGAAGACTTTTTTTCTGTTAACACATCAGGCCCATATATGCATGCTACCACATAGAGATGTACAGTATTCTGATATTTCGCAAGTTATGTTTCAGTCACTTATGGAGGGCAGGTCTATTGCTATTAATTGAACACAAATCTGGAGTTCTAGACACCGGAATTCTTGAACACCAACTAGGGCGGTCCAATCAGCAACACAATTGCGTAACAGACAATCAATAACAATTAGATGACTTTCTTCAGGAAATTTCTAATCTACGAATTTAGGAATGTTCAAACAAACAAGCAGATTATGTTTGAAGAATTCGTCTGCTCGACATCGTAAACAAATGTGGTTGAAATGCCTAGAGGCATGGCATTGCATTTGTGTGTTATTTAATTGCCCCGCAGGACTCTGTGATCAGCAGTAACGATTGCTACTACTAGCGCAACACAAGGCAGTTAATTTTTTACCAATATTTTCGAAAAAAAAAACCTTAACTATCGAAAATACTGGTGAATTTAAAATAATATTGCATCACGCCAGTAATCCCCGAAGAGTTAGGTAGCGAGCCTATTGCCGTTTAGAATCGTGGCTGCTACTAAAAAATCCAGATGAAAAACCCAATAAAACTTTCCCGAACTAGGAATCGAACCCACGACCGCTAGAACAACGAGGCACTCAAATGAAAAGTCCTGGTGGTCGGTAAAAAATCCGGACAAGTCCGAATCAATAATAAAGTATGGTCACCCTAGCATCAAATGGGTGTGTGAGCGGTCCTAATATAGACCCGACAACTTGATTGGTGGTAGTCGTGAATATTTGAAAAGGTCGGTGCAGTTTCTTAATGACGTATTACAAGTTTTACGTCGTTTCATGTATTTCTTTTTTGTGGGATATGCCATTTGTGTTTATTGTATCTTGAATTATAGCTTCTTAAATGAAAACGTATTGTTGAGACGGAAATGTGGGGTGAAAGTATAGGATTTTTAGAGAAATGTTTTCATGGGAGTAATAAGCTTGGATTTGAAGAAAAAATAATTGTTTTTGTTCTTGGAAAAAAATAAATATTCGAAGTACTGCTTAGTTTTTCTTATTTCAACGCACCATTTCCATTTGAAAAAATGAGGTTGCTCATTTGTGTTTAGGGATTTTTTTTAACAGGCAAAATTAAATTTTGATTTATTTTTATAGCTACAACCTCTTACATAATTATGAATCTGAATGCCTCGTTCGTGAAGTCGTCGGAAACGCGACTACCGTTTTTGCCCGAGTTCGATTACCAGAAAGAGTAAGTCTCGTTAGGTGTTTACATTAAGAATTTCTCAGTAGCAGACCGGAGTTTCAATTGGGTGATGCCAATATGCTCGCCCCCTAAACTTGACTGAGGAAATGGCGGCACACAGCTCTGTCTAACCCTTCGGGGATTACAGGCGTGATGTTATGTTATTATATTATGTAATCTTAAGGAAAATCGCTAACAGATGTCCTATTTATATCCAAAAACACAACTTACGCGTCTAAACAGCCAAACGATATGATTCTGTGAGTACTTGAGCCGGACTTTGACTTTGAGCACCATGTTTGCCGTGTCCAGCGGGATGCATCGCCGCTCGTACCGCAGAATCTTGAAGATAGTACTGCCCTTTGTGAGCGCTATTGCAGCGCGGTCTTCCTTCTTGCACGGTATTTTAGGGCTTAAGAGTTATATGGGTTAGAGTTGAAGTTAGTTTGACGTGTTTTTTTGCAGTTTTGAGATACTGCAAAGATTTTTCTTCTTAGTCTATCGCACGACTGGGTTTTGAATTTTCTGTCTTCACGCCGCGCCGTCAGACCCTTTTTGGTGTTAAAACATTATTTTCTCAACACTGTCGTGTTTATTGGTTTTCAAGTCTTATTTATTATTAGATTATTGACTTTTAGCTTTTATTAAAGCAGCTGATATTGCAGTTCATTGTTGTATGTTTATTTTATTTAACACTGTGTGTTTAAACTTCCTTCTTTTACGCGATTGTAAAATATTTCAGTAAACACATAACTCCAACAAGATTAAAGTATTTTCAACGATGCACAAAAAACTGAACAATACAATCACAAAAACACTTCTGTTGTTTATTTTCCAAGTCATTGAACTTCAAAGAATAATTATAAAATTATCATACCCAAACAAAAGGCTTGATTTAGTATATCTAGACAAAGGAAAAACTAGAATAAGTAATACTAACAAATATAACATGAACAACGTTGATAAAATTGACGGGAACATTACACACAACACGTTCTTAAACAAAACTGTTTTAGTTTATTTTGTTTTTCACTTTCGTTTATTTATTTTTTATGTTTGTTTAAATATTTTTTCGTCCGCTGCTCACGTGTAGTCGTGAGCATAGTCGAGTACGAACTGAGTTTACGTGTTCACTTTCTGTCGGAGGTAAGGGATGGGGTGTAGGGTGGCTACGTCTTCAGTATTTATTAGTTAAGTATGTATGTCTATGTGTGGGTAAGTTGTACGCTGTGTTTTGTAAATGTTTTTAAGTTTAGTGTCTTTAGTCTTAGCTCGGTTAGGGACTGTTAGTGAGATTGTGATTAGTATGCAATACTGGAGAAATGTTGATGTATAACATTGCGACCATATTATACAAAACAATAAGAAATCTCAGATAGTTTCCATAGTCTTGGTAATATTTGGCTTGCAAGATTATTAATGCAATACAGGAAAAAATATTTGTTTTACTTTAGTATTATTTAACTGCAAAATACCTATTCAATTTAAGAAAAGGTCAGGGAAATGAGAAAGTTCTGAATTTTTGTTGCTAAATGCAGAACAATTTCCAGCGTCGAGATGACGGGAAAGCTAAAACTGAAAGTTATGAATAATATAAACTTTGGGATACACTTTAGCAATGAAAGTTTCATGTAGTATATGGATCGAGAGAAATTCCGAACCACACATGTATTATAGCGCAAGAATATATAAGAACTTATATTTTTCAACGAATATCCTAGAGTGTCCACATTTTATTCATGTGAGTATATTCTATGCATAAAAAAGGCGCGTGTTCACTGTTTGCTTAACAATACATTCGCTTGATTGATGGGGTCTGTGTGCACATCGCACGACCGGCGAACAACAAACCTTTTTGGAAAGATTTCGTCTAGAAAAATATGAGTAGATATACATACCTACGAATGTATTTTTTGAAATATTGCGGCTTTAGAAACAACGACCCAAGTCATTGACTCTTACGTTACTAGGCAACTAGCACTTGGTGTAATTTACGTCGCCGTTTCATGTATCAGTGAGTGAATGTCATCAGGTACACGGTATGTCTTAGAGCCAATAAAATAAATAAATGGTTGACAATCATCCCGCCCAGTCTCGTAAGATGAATGAAGTCTACCTTTATAAACATGGCTTTGTTGGCTACTGAGAATCAGACTCCTAAGTCACAGAAATCTACTCCCAGTTTAGGAGTTAGAGTTCTTTTTTTGCCTTTGTGCCTTGTAGCCTAGTGTTGATTTTCTTAGTTATCGGCTTTTGGTGATATTAAGAATTTATTCGTTTATTTATAGAAAGCCAAGTCCAACGGGAACATTAACGAATGATTACCTACGTATCTTTTGTTGCGATAGAATCAATCAACCTATTGATTCTTAATCCTAGTCATCATCATTTGCCTGACCTTTTCCTTACTTTTTTTTGGGACAAACCCACCAAACTATTCCCAAACCACTGTAACTCCTGAAAGCCAGAATCAACAGTGTCGACCACCAGAAAACCGCCGAGACAATGAGGCTCGACGCAGTCCCAGAGAAACAATTTAACTGTCTCGGATCCCGCAACGAACTTTTCCCTGCATTGTTAGGGTTTCCAGTTTAACAGGGTGCATCTACCAGCAGCATCAGAACCATAATTTTACATGGAACGACAGCCTGACTTCACAACCCAGACACTTTGAAGATCGATCAATACCATCAATGTGTCGAAATAGCCACGAGCCCCAATGGGTCATTTTATTTAATTATTTAACATTGCAGTAGAAAGTGAAGGCAATTTACAGTGACGTGGTCTTCAGCCACTTAATAAGTGAGTAGCTAATAAGCCGTGCTCTTCGCGTGTGCACGTGGGTACCGCCGAGGAAGGGATTATATCTTACGTACAGCCTTCCATGCACGTCAAACTGTCACGCGATCTATTGACGCTGGTCAGCAAACACGATTGGTGGGTGACTATTGAACTTTTATGAGAAAATCACGACTGTTTTCTTTTGAAGGGATAGGCAGCAGAGAGAGTATAGGCTTATTAATCTATGTTTTGCTAATGGGTGCGAGTTTATTGCTATTTACCTGGCCACAAATCTAATTTTAAGACAATTTTTTTCAGATTCTGTTTTTTTTTACTAGTTGATTGGTTAGTACCTAGTAGACTGAAAAGTTGTGTGGTAATCGGTTGTCGTGGTATGGGCATGAGATGCGGAAAAATGAGGAAAATGTCGCGAAGAAAGGTTTGAGTATGAATGTGGATGGGTATATGAGTAGAGGAAGACCAAAGAAACGATGGATGGACTGTGTGAAGAATGATATGGCTAGAAAGGAGGTGACTGCTGAGATGAAAAGTAATAGAGAAGTATGGAAGAAGAAGACATGCTGCGCCGACCCCAAGATTTTCAACCACGAAAATAATAATTATATGCAAACTTTACGAAACCTGGCTTCGCTAAAAACCTAACTTTTAATAATAAGACTGACCTATAACAGTTACGTTTAACTGCCCCATTCCTGCACCTATTATAATAATGTAATAGACGAATTTCCAACAAAGTCGAGGTCAGTACTATTATTTAAATCGCATACCTACATATTGCGGTGGCCGTTGGCACATTAATCATGCTGACTGGTATTTATTGTTCTACCTAGGGGCTCGGTAGACGGACTAATTAATCGGCGTTAGTTATTTAGTATTAATTATATATAAGGGGGGAGGTTTTTTGGTATAGCATAAATGACTCACAAGACATTGAAAGTGGGGGCTCGTAGGTAATTATTATTAACAGCAGAACGGTCGGCCCGTCCTGCTGCTACGCGTTCAAGGTTAAGCAACACTTGCAGAGGTCTTCCCAAGGATGGGTGACCATTTATTACATACTAAGATCAATAGTACCTCGGAAAGCACGTTGAGCCGTTGGTTCTGGGTGGTTGGTAGTCATTGGCAAATCTTACGTTCATCACGGTTAGTCTGAAGGCAGAAATTCTGACAACCTTTATTACCAAGAGATAATATCGTGTTAACCAATAACAGGGTTGTGAAGGTCAGATACACAGTCGCCCCATGTAAAATTCTGTTGTTCAGTTGCATTAGTTAGACAGGAAGCTGACTCAAACATAGTTGGTAAAAGGCTATGGAAGATGATGCCTCATAATAACATAAAATATGGAAAATGTGAAATAGCTATAAGGGGAGAATTGTTATCCATTTGACGACACGGTTGGCGCAGTGGCTGAGCGATTGACTGCTGTGCTTCGTGTCGCGGGTTCGATTCCCGCACGGAACAAATATTTGTATGACCTACAGATATTTGTTCCGGGTCTGGCTGTTTGTGTATGTGAGTTTAAATGTTTGTAAACGCACCCACGATACAGGAGAAATTCCTAGTGGGGCAATGTTTAAAACAAAAATCATCTTTACATTAAAGTTGAAAAAAATGTTATTAAACCCGGCCTTATTAATGGGTTCTTTGTTCTTTTACATAAACGAGTGTAGTTATTAGGAACCAGTTGTACGTCAACATTGGTGACAGAGTGAACATTTTGCGTCAATAATCCTCGTCAGTGCAAGATAATTTGACGCAAGCACCTACGTACATAAGCATTACATTCTAATTAAGGTGTCCGAATTACCCTATTACCTAACACAATGCACAATAAATCTTTCAGTTTTATTTCAAGGCATCTTAGTTGAACGTTTACGTGAATTTACACAAACTGTGGAACTGGCTTCAAAGGTTACAGTTCAAGTTTATTTTGTACTAAGAGACGGTGGTACTTAATACATTGCACGTGTATGTGCGATATCTATACTAATATTATAAAGCTGCAGTGTTTGTTTGTTTGTTTGAACGCGCTAATCTCTGGAACGACTGGTCCGATTTGAATGATTCTTTCAGTGTAGGGTAGTCCATTTATCGAGGAATTCTATAGGCTATACAACATCACGCTACGACTAAAAGGAGCGGAGCAGCAATGAAAAATGTTTCAAAAACGACGGGATTTTACGCGGACGAAGGTCGCGGGGAACAGCTAGTAAGTCTATAAGAGGTGCCTGTTAGTTGTGGGACGGTTGATAAATGAAATTGAGTCTTAAAGTTCAACTGGAAATATTAGTAGGGGCTTTAGTTAAGCTGTTTAAACATAACAGAACATCTCGCTTGCATTCAGAGGTGTAATCAAGAGTGTACAGTTACATTCACAATTCGCCAAAAAAGTGGCCCCCGTTATTGAGGTAAAAGTACTACAAACTTCGGCCTTTTCCCCAAAGACAGGTTCCCCCAGAATACAAAAAAGGAGTGAGTTTGATATAATTACCTGGACTCAAATGACAAATGCAATTTATTAGGGGGCAAATCTTTAACCTTTTTGATCACCTCCTGGCAAGTTTCGGAAAGTAAGCCACTCTTCGATTTGTTTGTTTATTTACCTAAGAGCGTCTTACAAGACTTTGAGTTACAAGGTCATACTGGACAAGGAAACCAAACTAGACATCAATCCATAACTAATGGTAATTAGTGACAGCTTAACAAACATGTGAAGTTCACTAGCAAATAATCTTACAAATATTTGGCTAGTGGCTGGGAAGCCGTATAAGACACACGCATGCACGCGACGGGCCATGTGAGAGCATCGAATGTGCGGTGTTTTGGCAGGCTTAGCGGGTCAACGTGTCACGTTTGTCTTGACGTGTTGAGGTGTAACTGATGTGTCTTCACTTGTGTGCAGCCACTTCTTCCTCCCCAGGTAGAACACTAGGAAGAAGTGGGCGAGTGGGTTTTGGGGGACAGTCTTATGATTTTTTTGATGTTTAAAAAGTGCTGATTATGAGCCTAATTTAAGTAAATGAATGAATTTTGTTTTGATCTTGAGAGGTAGGCATAGGAATCAGCTTGTTAGGTAATGATAGGGTAGGTAAATGGTCATCGCCGCCGATGGAGATATCAGAGACTATGCAGTTGCCATCGCATACAGAAGGCTGAAATGTTCCCTATGCTAATTATAAACAAGCATCCTTCAACCAGATCACAGCAACGGTGGTTAGCCGTTGAATGAAGTACCTATGGTGGTAGTACTTCGCTGAACGAGCTTCTTATTCGAGTACCAACCAGGCATGACATGTGACTGGCCATGTGAGAGCATCGAATGCGCGGTGTTTTGGACGGATTAGCGGGTCACGACTTGTGTCACGTTTGTCGTGACTTAGTTATGACGTGCGGTAGGTAAGTGATGGTTTTTGGGAAGGGGTCGCAAGCGGAAAGGCGGCAGGCGCACGAAGGATAATTTGATAACTAGCCATCATGCGGGCACTTGATGGTAAGTTGTGACTGCCGTCTGTGTGCATTTGTAATACTGGGGACGGAATGCATTGTCCTCCCAAAGCTGAGATGTGTTATCATCATCTGCCTAGCCTTTTCCCAACTATGTATGTTGGGGTCGGCTTGAAGTCTAACTGGATGCAGCTGACTTTGCAGGAGCGACTGCCTATCTGACCCTTGGTAAGACTGGTTGTCAGACCTGTTATTAAACCGGCACCAAACTTCTGACTGTGGATTCCAAGTTCTGCCTATTCCCAGATTAAACTTATTGTTATGTTTTTGTATTTGTATATGTTTTTACACTAGTATTTTTTCAATAGTAATTGGCTAGGCCACTCAAGTGTAACTGCCAAAACGAGAGTGCTATGCACCTCTATCTACCCCTATCGGGGAATACTATCGTAATGTTATTTCATATATTTTTGAATGCAAATGAGTGTCCCACCCATGTTTATTATTATTGATGAGCGTGTAATGGCGGCACGTTTGCGGTAGTTAGGCGGATTAGCGCACGCGGTGGGATTCCTTGCCTTGACTGCGATGCTCGGCAGCCCACGCCTAGCAGTGCATTCGATGCAGTGTGTTCAGTTTGTGAAGATTTGTGAGAAGAATGGAGAACGTAACTGTGTAACTATTGGCGCTAGCATGCTAATTTCAAGAATCGCCATTGATTGAAAATCTTTTGATGTAATTTTATATTTTAAAATACCTTGATCTCATTGGTCACATAACTATAGTACAGTCGATGAAAGGGATGGCCTACCTTTCAAAGGTAACATTGAAAATCGTTAGCACATTATGCAATATAATAATCTTTAGTTTTAATACTTTTATTTTGCTAGAAAATGTTAGCAAAACCGGTAGATAAACTTTCCTTTCAGATCCGTAATTACAGTTCCCAAATAAGCGGGTGAGACAGATTGATTTGGGAGTCTAATAATTGATTGGATAAAGATCTTTGTCAGCTTTAAACATTTGTGGTTTAATCTTCCCCGAGATCGTTATACGCCGTGACTTTTTAGTCGTCTTACAAAGGTGGTCCACTCAATGTGCCCAACATAAAATAGTTCTAGGTGCGTTTTTATTTTTTACCTTCCGTAATAGGTACAAAGAAAAATAAATAAACATTACAAAAAATTATGAAACATCCTGTTAATAATGTGTCAAACGGGAGAATATACCTACCCAGCGCTCGAGTCCAGTAGATCATCGCTCACAACAGGGTGTTTTAACTACGTCATGCGTCATAATCAGTGATCGGAGTAGGTAGATTGATTTTTGGTACTTGTATCATAAATGCACACAGAAAGAATAACATGGATAAGCCATTTTTCCGGAAAGTAGTTCCGGTATTTCCGGATTCAATTAAACATTGTTAATGCTGGTAGTGATATTATTACTACTCAATTCAAAATTTAAAGGAAGGTATCAAAACTAAATTAATTCATTATTTATCTGTTGAATAATAAAAACAATCACACCAATAATCCACCAATTCCGGAGGAATGTCCATAGTAATATATACGTTTCGGATCAATGACCCCAGTTCAATCTACCTACTCCGATCACTGGTCATAATATTGAATAATATTTTTATTTTTAAATGATTAAAATCTCATAAATACCTATTATTTTTTATGAATTCTCAGTAGTCATTGGATACATGAAGTGGGTTGCCGTTATAAGACGGCTAAAAAGTCACGGTGTATAATCGAATCGAGATAATGACTAATTAAATAAGATGGCAATTGATATCGTCCATCTCAAGGAATTCCATAGCTATCCATTAATCGATATTGAGAACCTATAGACATGTTCAGTTAACTATGTCAAAGCTTAGTATCCCTACTGTTTACAACGCCACTGTATTGCAAAAACAATGCACTGACGTTGTAATGAGTCACATATTAAAGTGCGTGCGTCCAACGGCTTAGCGTATCAAAATGAACCTAGTTTTCTATGTATGCTTTTAATTATACTTTATTAAATAACGGAGCATATTTAGACAAGTTTGTTAGTTACAATTATGTTTTAATAGTATTTCAAAAACATGGATCCGCCTGTCTTAGTGACACAATATCTGACCTATTTTTTGAAGAAATATCTGTATTTTCGCACATTTGAAGACCAGCTAATTACGTAGTTCATGGGGAAAGTTTAAAGTTAACCGCACGTCAGGTACAATTTGGCATTGACCTTATGTCGTAGCTGTAAGAGAAATTTTCCAACCTACGTACTTGTACGCTCCAGGCGTATTAAAATTAAATGGCTATATAAAGAACCGAATATTTTCGACGGGGGTCTATGAACTCAGACGCGCCTAGGGTCAACGAAACGCGCGCGCGTCCCTTATTTCTTTCGCCATAGTACCGCTAAGCAATTATGTCATTTGTTTTGTCTGCAGTAGGTGTCACATCGTGTTGCTTGAGCGTGGGTAAGTGGTAAGTCTGGCCGTTTGATCTTCGTACATCGGATAAGGATCACGAATTCACGACACATTGATCGACAGCGTTCGATATTTGTCCGTATAGTACGGGAGGTCACGACATATTTGGTAACGATATCCTAAATATCTGATGTCAAATTTGTCGGTCTGCTTGCCGAAGTGGTTGCGCTAAGTGTATGTGGCGCTTGGAAAAACTATTTATTGGACCAAAAAAAAACGTTACAGGCGGATACGGATGGGTAATTTTTGTACTTTTTAAAATTCTTTTAACATTACCAAAAATGTGGTGACCTCCTAGTCTAATACAAAAAGAACAAAGTATGAGAGCGCGTTCGTCCCATCGATACGAAAGGATGCGTACGGCGTCCTAAAATAGTACATTAATTGCGGGCCGGATATGTTGTACAATAAATACTACCGAATCAAATATGCCAACTTGAACAAGTTACTTCACTAATTTTAAAACTACAACTAATAATACAACTTACACGTACCACATCTCCCCATACAGGCTGGAAGTCTCTCTGATGCAGTTCACTAGAGGGCGCCACTTTCTGCGGCTTCGTACTGCGGTCGAACTGCGGCACGCAAGGTTCCTCTTCATCTGAAGACACCTGGGGAACGGGTGAGGAGTTAGAAGGAAGATCACCATTGATGACACATGATCAGTCAGTTCCCGCAGCTGGGACTCAAGCCGGCCTTTTTGTGAGAGCAGCAGGTCTTAATAGTGAAATCACATTATCACTCGCAGTCAGCTTTCGAGTATCTCTATCTCATATCTGTCACATAAAAGCCATCATTTGGTGGAGCGGGAAGTCCGGTCGCAAGCAACCGCATTCATTCGCATTGGTAGAACTTTAGCTTGCGATCTGACCACTCACTTTAGTGACAGAAATGGAAAGAGATGCAAATTGAAAATTGATGAAAATTTTGATTTGTGCGTGTAAATGCGAATCGAAAAACCACCCTAATCCACCACGCGGGCCCTTTTTGGTGGATATTCGATACTTCTTGTCGCGAGTTTTGGTCAAGCAAACTTTTTTTGTCGCTTTGCTTGTGATAACCATTGATAGCATTACATGTATGCCGTCTGCTGTCACCACTCGACCGTAGCAATAAGCATAGCATAATCGTATATAGTGTGCTTTAATCCACCACGCGGGCCCGTGCTAGTTGGTAGACGTCACTCGTCTTTGAATTTCTGGCTCTAGCCGGTTACCTCACAATGTTTTCCTTCACCGTTTTGAGGCAAAGATATCTATGGGCGAACTTAGCTCAAGCAACAGTCGCCTTACATACAAAAATGAACCTTATTCGAGTTCACAAATAACGTATATTTTAGGATGAAGCGCGAGTATATTTAGCTTGAGCTAAGGCTAAAGCCCATTGCAGTCCAAGAGCTAAGCTAAGTAAGTTTACCTTAGTCGCATAGCTAAATATTTTTTTTGAATATTTTTTTTTTTTTTTTTACAGTCTGCACACTTTGAACACAAATATTTAAAAGACCTAAGATAAACTAACTTAGGGGACATCCATTATTTACCTGCGCTCAAAATAGAGGGGAGGGGTCCAGTAAAATCTCATCAAATCTCATTTAAAGTGGGGGTGACGTTAGATTTTCAATTATGACCCCCCCGGTCATAATTGAAAATCTAACGTCAACTTTTGAAAAACAAATTATTATACGCATTTAAAAAAAAAAAAAAAAAATGCTGTTACTTTTCTTAGAATATACCGTTTTGTACGTTAAATATATTTAATTCGAGAAAAGAAAAATAAAACTTCAGGATTTTTAATAGAAAGAAAAAATGTCATAAACATTATCGATTATTTTCTATACCCGAGATTCGAATTGGAGCAAGTGTCTAACAAGTGTCATAATTTAGTTTTTTAACAATTAGAGTGTAAATCTCACGTAAGGGGGCGGGGTTCCCACCAATCTCACTAAATCTTACCAAGGGGGAGGGAGGAGTCCAAATTAAAAGAAAAACAGCTCACGTAATTAATGGATGCCCCCTTAGCTTAGCTGGACTGCATAACTTAATCTATATAAATCTTTGCCTAAGAGTACTTTAACTTATTATTACACCTGACACCCATGCAAACACGCACACAAACAAGCAACAACACAAGTAATGGAAGTGTAGTAATGGTTACCTTGGCGATATTAGGCGAGGAGTGAGACCTATTGAGTCCGGCGGCTCCCGGACTGTCCGGGGACATCATGTACGAGTCGCCGTCCTCGTCCTGTTACAGTATGGCTTTGTTACGGCGGGCAGGTGGTCAGTATTGAGGCAACACGACAAATCAGTTAAATTACTAAGTGCACAACAAAACATAGCATAACGGTCCAACCGCGGGGACACTGGACTCCTCGCTGTGAGAGGGACAATCCACCACAATGTGTGAGGTAGGTGGGTGTAACGGACAAATTTCAGTTAATTTACTAAGTGCATAAAAATCGGTTGAATTATTTAGTGCACAAAATATCAGTTACATTGTTTAGTGCATTCAATATCAGTTTAATTATTTAGTGCACAAAATATCTGTAAAATTATTTAGTGCACATAAATCAGTTAAATAACTTAGTGCACAAGTATCAGTTAAATTACTTAGTGCATATAAATATGTTAAATTATTTAGTGCACAAAGTATCAATTAAACATACAAAAATCAGTTGTATTAAGTGCATAGTATTGGGATGGCTCATTTATCTTAGTGACATTTTATATACTTCCTTCGTGTTCAACTATTATTTGTTTCGACGATTGTGTAAGTGTAGTGTAAAAATGTTTAATGAACAAACAGATCTGACATTAATTAACATAGGGTGCAAACAAACATGCATAGTATACCAGCATAATGTTTCCCCATTCAAAAGCAATCACAAATATGTACACTCGACAAAGTAGGTAGGTGTCCAATTTTTTTTTAATGCTAAAGGCACAAGGGTTAAAGTGGTTAACTGCCTACTTTGTCGAGTGTATCTAAAGGCTTCTACACACAATGCCGGCGGCTCATGTGTGCGGCAAGCTGAATATCCGCTAGTCTGCTGCCGGTATTGTGTGTAGGAGCCTTAAGGCACCTGGCCCAATGCAGACGGATTAGCGAGTACAGCTAGTTATTTTTGTAGAGCAACGAGTACCGAGTGCGTAGTTCAAATATTTTTGTCACTGGGTTATAGGCGAGTGTTACGGGTAATTTACTAATATTATAAAGAAGTAAAGTTATAATGATTGTAAAGTTTGGATGTAGGGAGGAATCTTCAGAACTACAGATTCTATTGCGAAAGTTTTTTACTAATGGGAAGCTACATTATTTCCGAGTGTCATATTTAATCATAACGCGAGCAAAGCCATGGGCAAACGCTAGTGTATTATACGATTCTGCCGTTAACCAGTCGCTTCCTCGTCGGCGGTGAGACAGGTGCTTCATAAAACAATGGTACCGTACCCCGTGCTGCGGCTTGTCGAGGTCGGGCTTGCGGTTGTCCCTCGCGTACTGCAGCTTGCGCTTGCGCTCGGCCTCCAGCAGCTCGCGCGTGCGGTCGAGCTGGTCGCGCTGCAGGCGCACGGCCGCGATGCGCGCGCGCGCCGCCGCCAGCTCGCGCGCCGCCGCCGCCTGCTCCGACACCATGCGCACCCGCTCCGCGCGCTCTGCGGCCAGACATGGGATAAGTTCTACGTTTACTCGACACATTGTGTCGTGATTTTTCACAAAAAACAGTGGGACTCATCGTACACGTCCGGTGAATTGAAGCCTTATTCAATCCACAAAATAAGTCCACACATAAATATTTCACCTTCGAAGTGAAGGCGTTTTGTCCTGTGACGATAATAAGTCTATCACAGATTATTTCATCATATCTCAAAATATAATCAGTCAATTCAAAAATCGTATTATACAAAAACAATCTGCTATGAGCCCACATGACGAATTTTCTCACAAAAAAAAAGATCTGTATCTCAATAATAGAAACATTTCAGCTGTTTATATCATTTATCGCACAAATAAAGTAAGTAATAAAGTACCTTCAACATCCGGCACTTCTGTCTCCTCCGTGGAGCTGCTGATAGTCTCAGCTAACTTCTCAGCTTCGTCTCGCTCTCGCCTCTGGTACTCTTCTAGCTGCTCGCGAAGACTCTGATTCTCTTGTTCCTGAAAGATACTAGTTATTAATACTTCTTACAGTCTTCTGCTATACCTGAGAAATCGATTTAGGTGTTTTCTTTTCGATTCGTGTAACATTTTGGGGCCTTTACAGCCAAATATAATACGAATTTGGCACTAATCTACCAACAGAAGGGATTTGTCTTTAACCGTATAAGAGTACCGTTCAGTAAATTTACCACATCCAGGGCATCAGAAATGCTTCATGAGGTTGCAGTGGCGAAACCGGAAAAGCGTATCAAACACAGCGCCATTTTTTAATGGCTGTAAAGTTGGAGTTCCGAAAAAAGTACAGAGTAATCGTAGAAATCGGCCTCTTCGCCACTGCAACCTAACGAAACATTTTGTAATCTTTACTAGCACCAGCATAAAACGAGTTGTGACATCTAAATTAATGCTTAAATATTAATGTATTGTTGGAAATTCAACTCTCAGTGCTCAGACGAGCGTTGAAAATCCAGCAGTGTTAGTAAAACGGGCATAAGTTTTCTCCTATATTTTCTGTTCCAGTAGATACTCACCATATCATACTGCTTGTTCTCGAGCTGCATGAGCTGCGAGATGATCTCCTGTTCACGCAGCTTGTACATCGCTCGCAGGTCATCTTGTTCCTCTCCCTCTCGCTGTTCTCGAACTTTCTCCCAGTCCTGAGGAATAAAGAAAGTTAACATGAATTTTAAGTCATATTAAAAGTGTATTTTCAAATGTCCTGTCGGCTAATAGGTAAAGGATCGCAGGTGAGAAAACGGGAAATCTATGGTCGACCATTTTGAAAATAAATAAATAATATAATATAAATAAATAGATAGCTCAGGATAGTAATTTGGGAAAATATCCAGATAGATCAAGGGAAGGTTACCAGGACTATGAGTATGTACCGGGTCTTGAAGTATATCAGGACAGGCAGTGGACTTTATTTCTTCTAAGGAGAAATTTCTCCAACAAAATTGAACGCGGTCAGGACATAGTACGTTTACGTACAGTGTACACGGACATACAAAGCCATTCAAAAGTGCTGATTTGAGTTTCATCGGCAAATAGGCCCTAGTGCCTTAATATTCTCCTACCTGTTCGGCCTCTATTCGCTGCATCTCAAGCGTGAGCGAGGTGTCCGCGATGCGTTCCTGTTGTTCTAAGATCAGCTGCATGTTGCGCGCGCGCTCTGTGTACACCTGAACTGCTGCGGCCTGTAACAAGGGGATAGATTAGAAGATGGACACTTTAAATTAAGCGGAATTTGATTAAAAACTTTAAGAACTGATGATTAAAAGAAAGTTTGTAAGACAGCCCCAAAAGGAGGTTTTAGTTTGTTCATGCGATCGACTTCTTGCATCCAAAGGTCTTCGGCGTAAGCGACATTTATCGTCAGCGTGCGTATGGTAATTTTACAAATTTACTTTACCTATGACAGTAGCAAACCAAAAGCATCCATAAAGTAACGAACATAAAGCTCACTGTGTTTTTGACACACGTTTGTGTGTGTTTGTCAGAGGTAAAATAAATAGAATGATGGGTGTCTACCAAAAACGTCTTACGCTTTTCTCTCGACGTTAGAAAACATCATATCCATAGTTCGACATCAGTATCGTAAGATCCGTAAAAAATTACACAAAGCTTGTGTCGCGGGCAAAAATTGTTGCTGGCTACACGGTATGTTGCAGTGTTGCTGGCAACATGATGATGTTGCGAGATTTTTGCAATGGACAAGAATGAAATGCTGTCTCCATCACAACTATTCTGCGTATGTGGGTCTTTGTGACACGTTAAGTTTTGGTGTGGTTGATCAAGCTAAAATAATAATTTCCTTTGCTATTTTTACACAGAATGTTGTGATGGCCCAGAAGTTAAGGCCTCGCCTCTCATGCATGAGGTTGTGGGTTCAAATCCGGGCAAGTACCAATGTGACTTTTTCAATTCATATGTACTTTCTAAGTTTATCTTGGACATCACAGACATCGGTGAAGGAAAACATCGTGAGGAAACCTGGACTTATAATTAATAGCTGACCCGCGCAACTTCGTCTGCGTCACATAAGAGAGGGTTAGAGAGGGTGGGTCGTAGGCACGTCCTATTATACAATTCTAAAGGAGCACATCACACACATAATGAAAATGAATAAGATATTCATTAGAATCAAAATTCAATGTTAGAGCAGATTCGTTCAAAATTAAATACTTCTGATGAATAACGTATTTATTTGGATAAGGATAAATACCATGTTTACAAAAACACCTTTGCAAAAATAATGCATAATTTTTGAAGAAAATTGAGAACCATAAAAAAGATGAGTGTGTAAGTTAAAAGATATACATATGCTATCACGGACTTTTTTTAGAACTTTTAAAAGGAACAATTCCGTCATACATGATTGCTGCGTAACTTTAACCGTTAACGCAGCGGACGCAACGGAAGCTCTCAAAAGGAATAAATTTTCGGCGTTTTTTATTTTGTGTGCAATACAGAATAAGAATCACTAAACTATTCTCGACAGCCTCTACGTCTTCATCCTCAGACACTTGATGACAGCTAGAGCCCAGCTAGATCTACAGTTATCATCAAGGTGCATGAAATGAGCCCGAACACGATATAGATGCTGTAAACTTTTGAGGTCCTATTGCAGCTGCCCTCCGCTCCATCGTCAGACCCTCGATGAAAGTCATACTCCAGCTAATTCTAAAGTTCTCATCAAGGTGTATGAAATGAGCCCAAACACGATTTTTAGGGTTCCGTAGCCGAATGGCAAAAAACGGAACCCTTATATATTCGTGTTGTCTGTCTGTCCGTCTGAAAGTCACAGCCACTTTATTCCGAAACTATTCGGAATAAACCGTTGAAACTTGGTAGGTAGATGTATTCTGTGAACCGCTTTACGATTTCTATACAATAATTAAAAAATAACAGATTAAGGGGGGCTCCCCACAGTTCCGATAGTTGTTGAGAGGATCCGGCAATTGGGTCTCGAGGTGGCTTTGCACAAATCCGAGGCCATGTGCTTTCATGGGCCTCGGAATGCGCCACCGTCGGGATCCATGCTGACGGTAGGAGGGGTTCCCTTCGGCGTCGAGTCGACTTTGAAGTACCTAGGACTCGTCCTCGACAGCCGGTGGAACTTCGTTGTGCATTTCCGACGTTTGGCTCCCAAACTGAAACGGGCTGGGGCTGCCTTCAAGCGGCTCTTGCCCAACCTGAGGGGTCCAAACGCCTCCTGCCGTAGGCTCTACGCGGGAGTCGTGCGGTCCATGGCCCTTTACGGGGCCCCGGTGTGGGCGCGTTCAATTAAGCGGCGTGCCGCCCACTACCTGAACGCGCCCCAAAAGGTCGTAGCCGTAAGGCTAATCCGGGGGTACCGCACGATCTCCCGCGAGGCGGCGAGCCTCCTAGCCGGATCTGGAGGCGATAGTCCTCGCGCGCCTGCTTGAATGGCGCGCGGAGGCACTACGTCGGGGGGAAACTCCGCTGCCGCGGAAAATCACCGCTCAGCGGACAGACCTCCGACGCGATCTCATGGCGACATGGAGACAGCGACTGTCGCAACCCAGTGCAGGGCACGCCACAATAGTGGCGATAAGTCCCCTCTTTGAGGAATGGCTAGAGAGGCGCCACGTCGCCCTCACCTTCCGCCTGACGCAGGTCCTCACCGGACACGGTTATTTCGCGAGGTTCCTGCACCGAATCGGGCGGGAGGAAACGCCCGGGTGCTATCATTGTGAGGAGCGTTCGGAGGAGACGGTGGCGCTCACCTTGGAGGTCTGCCCCGCTTGGGCGGAGCTCCGCCGTGTCCACGTAGCGGCGATCGGCGGCGGCGACCTCTCGCGCCCGGCCCTGGTTCAGGCCATGGTCCGGAGCGAGAGGGAATGGGAAGCCGTCACCTCCTTCTGCGAAGCAGTCATGCTAGCGAAGGAGGAGGCGGGACGCGAGAGGGAGAGAATCTCTCGCCCCAGCAGCTGCGGGGGACGCACCGGGCGTCGGGGGCCACGTGGTGGCTACCGGCCACCGCAGGTGCGGGCCTTTGGATTGTGAGTAATGGGTTAGCGTCTGAGCCGCGCGGGTACCTTACTCATAGATCTAAACTCCCCTCCCGCACGCGCACCCCGCCTTGGTGACGCCCACTTCGCAACGGGCCGTGCAGCAGAAATCGTAATATTTTTATTTCGCCATAACTTCAAAACCAAACGTCCAATTTGAATCATTTAAAGAACAAATATTATCTACATAAACTGTACTTAGTGATGAAATAATTTATTTTGATAAGGATTATAGCATGAGTAAAATAAATGCATTTAAATGTAGTCCAAAAAAAATTCAAGATAAAAAAATGGTTGTTGTGCCTCTCTCTCACTCGACATAGATAGGTATAGTGTGTCACGGACTTTTTTGTAGATATTTATAAGATCTACAATTAATTACAACATTTTGTGGTTCTATCTTTTATAGTTTAGGCAGCGTACGCAAAATAAGCAACTTTTCTGGTTGATTTTTTACACCTTGTGTCCGAAAAACCCAAATATCTTACGGAACCCTATTTTTTTCCAAAATAAAATTTAGCCTATGTTACTCGTGGATAATGTAGCTTTCGAATGGTGAAAGAATTTTTAAAATCGGTCCAGTAGTTTTTGAGCCTATTCATTACAACCAAACAAACAAACAAACAAAGTTTTCCTCTTTATAATATTAGTGTAGAAGTGTAGATATAAGTCTGAAATCGCCAACCCGTCTTGAGCAAGCGTGGTGATCAATGCTCGTGCCTTCTCTACATGAGAAGAGGCCTTTGCCCAGCAGTGGGACAGTAATAGGCTGGTATTATTTATTATTATTATTATTATTTTTACACAGACTTCTTTTTCTTTTCGTATCATACTTTTAAATTATACAGTTTACACCTACTGGAGGTGGCCGCAGTTATAGCAACGTCAGAGGCGTTATTCAGAGCCCAAAAGTGCAGGTCAACGGACACCTGGAACACTCCAGCAGGTGTCGCTGTGTCTGGTCCGGAGCGCCACACTCGCACTGGGTGTTGAATAAATCAGTAATACCCCATTTTGCCAGATTATGTTTGCAGTGGCCTACTTGAGTTCGCAATCGATTCAAGGTTTCAAAATAGGCTACTGCGTTCCATATAACTCGATTCCTACCGGATTCCCTTCGAAAAATGGCACAATTCTATAGACAAATGATATAATCACATTAAAGATATGTACTCCAGCTTACCTGTTACAAAAATTTACCCGTCGCTACTGCTACAGGGAGCTGGGGTTGTTGGGGCTTAACGAAGTCGGGAGCTAGTAGACACCTCTCCTGCCATAACTTGCTTTGATCTTGAGGTGGCCTGTCTTGGATAGACTGAGCGTAGGAAGCTTTTGCGACATTTTGGTTTACCCGGGGTGGTCGTCTAGGACACGGACTGATGGAATTCTATGCCCAAAGTGTGTATTTTTCGAACTCTTTCATAAATACTGAACTCGTATAAATGGAACCTGTTACCTTACTACTCCTGTCTACGACAGGTTCCCCTGGCTTGCCGCCTCGTGAGACTGGCGGCGCGGCGGCTGCAGAAGGGCTCAGGTCCGACCAGTTCGGGTAGTCGATCTCACCTGCAAGGAGAACAGTACATTAACATAACATCGTGCTTGTAGGAGAGGCAGATGCTGTATAGTAAGTACATATTTGAGAATGCAAAAAGCTGTTTGCAAGTTTTATAAATTGCTCAGGCCCTAAGCTAATTCTTCATATCATCATCTGCCTAACCTTTTTCCAACTATGTTGGTGTCGGCTTCCAGTCTTACCGAATGCAGCTGAATACCTGTATTTTGCATGGAGTGACTGCTTATCTGACCTCCACAACCCAGTTAGTACTGGGTAATATGATATCCCTTGGTAAGACTCTTTTGGTGGACTTTCGAGCGAATTCTTGATAATCTAGGCTTAAATATGAAATATGTTGACTTACAGTGAAGTGCCAAGGCGTCAACATAACGGCACGGTGGGGCAAGCAGACTGTTCAGAAACCTTTAAATGATAAAGAGCTGCAGGAATAAGCAAGTCAAGCTATTATGAAGGCACCGCCACTACGACTTACCCAGCATGTCATCCATGAAGTCGTCCTGCCGAGGCGGCACACACTGCGGGTTCGTGGTGAAGGCGGGGTACTTCAGCAGCCAGTCCTCGTAGCCGCCGTGCAGGGCTAGCGGCTGGCGCGAGTACTGGACTTTTACGTCCCACTGGAATACAAACAATTATCTTTATTAATTGTATCTAAGTAGGGGCTCGTAGTAACAGACACTTAGGGGAGTGACCCCATTTATTGAAGCGGACGCGGCGCAGCTTGACCCTATCACGTAATTACCACATTTGATACATGTTCAAGACGGCGCAACAGAAACCAGGCGACGTCTATTTTGCTTTTATTTTTTTTCTGTATGGCTCAAGCTGATTCTGCATCAATAAGTGGAGTTCAAGGTCGACCAAGTAGCACCAATAAGTGGGGTTAAAAATCAATTCATTATACGTACTGAGATCCTTCTGAGCCTCGGAGGCTAGTTAAGCTCTTAGACCCGGCTGTTATTCGTAGATCTTTGATAGCCTTTACTGGTAGCCAGAAGCCAGGGTCAGTCTTATCAAAAGGTATACCCAGTATCCATGGTGGTGGCTCATACTTGTGTTCATTTACATCCGGTAGATGGAAAGCCGACCCTTAAAAAGTTGGGAAAAACGTAGGCTGATGATGATGGAAGGTACCTTGAGGAGTATAGTCTTGAGCAGATGCAGCGTTTTGCCGGGTATCACAGCGGTGCTGTTCCAGTCCAGCATAATGATAAGCTCCATGGTAGCGCGGTCTGCCCAGACAGGTCGGGAGGCAGATGGAAGGTTCTGTTCTAACACGTTTGCTGATTGCCTGTGGATTGGAGAGGGCATTTGAGAAGTAGGGGCACTATAACGGGTGTAGAAACACCCGAGATGCATTTGTTCGTTTCGCGAGGATGCAATGTTTTTTTTGTAGTTGACCATACCTGGGAACCTTCTATTTACGTAGATATTGGAGGTCAAAGTTCCAACTTTATCACATTCAGCATTATGTCAATATTTTTTTTTAGCATAAAATAAATAAATTCGTCCCAGAAATAATTTTTGTGCAGTGGTTATGCTTAGTTTGATCTACAGAATGCCTGGTGGATGGCTTTGTGATGGATCCTTTTACACCCTGTATTATTACTGATTCTAGTCTGGAGTGCATATGTGGTGCTGTTCCGTGAGATATTGTGACGGGACTGATATCCTGTCGTGACCTGATATTTGCACACTACAGGAATTTATGGATCGTAAGGATAGCGCCAAATTCGTAGCTAAATTCTGGGTGAATCAATATAGACTGCCATCGACACGCTAAGAAGACTGTATTATCATCTAATACGCGCTTTGACGTGGCGTTGCAGAAACCAGCCCGTTATACAAGACAATACAATTATCTAGCAAGGGCGTCGCCAGGTTTTGATCGAGGAGGGGGGAAGGGGGGTTGCAGGAAGATGAAAAAATACGAGTTTTAAGGGATAAATTCACTATTTACAGATGTAGCTAAAATTCTTCTAAGAAAAATGCCATAGCCACCTTAAAAACATTAGCACCTCAGTTGGTTAGATTTTCTATAGAAAGAAGAAGAAGTTACGAATTTTTTCGAGTTATTTGAATAGTCTAGGAACTAAAAGAAAATGTTAACTCTCCATTCCAGAAAAGTTAGCTACTCATAAGTCTTTTTATTCAGAAATATATGTTTCATGAAGTGAAGTGAAGAGACAGTAAAATTACTCATAGGCTAATTTTTTGCCTTAAAAATGTAATAGTGGGAGTGTTGTTCTAATGCATGCTCCAATGTATTACGTACTTACTAACTCTGTGGCATCAGGCGGGAAAAGCAATAACTAACAAAAAAATTCTGAGCCTCTGGGGGGCGGAGGGAGCAGCTGCCCCCCTGGCGACGCCCACGTCATCTAGTGCATTATTGCAGATAGGCTGTACTATTGTATTGCGAATGGCTGTTCTAGAAGATTTCCTGGCATTCGGAAGCAGTAATAATTGACATAATACTTCGGCATGTGAAATTCCCCTTCATTTTTGATAAGTTTGACATTTTTAACATTGAATTACTAGATTAATCAGCTCTTAACTTGTTCAAACTATCGGGAGCACTAAATCGGAAATACATTAAATGTCTATTCTAAAAACTTATTTAATGCCCTTACCCAGGAGAAATACACTCCTCAGGCACACTGATACATGCAGGACAGTTGATATGCGACTCCACATAGTCCTTTCCAGGCCTCGCATCCAAGATCATCACCTTCAGCTTACCACTCTTCAAAATTGTGTATAACTGCTCACTCTTGATCGTCACCTCATCAGGACCTGGAACCAAAGAGTATTATGTAATAAGGTGGAATATGACATAGACAAAATTGTTTTATTCACCTTAGGCAGAGTGGATTTGAGTGTTTTCAGTCTTGAGTTCAGTAAAAGGAATGCCTATGGGGAAAATTGACGAATTAATTCGGGTTTGGTTCATTGGTTTTAGGAAAGTAAAAATGAGTTAATTCAAATAAAAATAACGATGAATCATTGTTCATTTCGGTGTAAATGATGAGGATAAATAAGAAAATATTAATGTTTTCTGAAATACCAAAAAAAATCATTCAAATTATGAATTTATGAGATAGTTCCTCTGTTGTATTGTGACACTAAAATAACTAGGCTATTACAGGATTTCCTCCAGGTTTCAAATAATGTTCAAGTAAATAAATAAATATGTTTTCTTTCAAGTGTAGCCATCATTATTTAGTCATATGAGGCTTGGTCACTATTATCCACCTAGCCTTTTCCCAATTATGTTGGGCTGGGCTTCCATTTTAACCCGATAAAGCTGAATACGAGTGGAGTTTCTAATATCTGTGCTCCACAACAAAGTATGCAAGCTAATAATCAATCATATATCAATGATTAGACTGATAACAGAATGATAGAGGAACAATAGGAGGTGATTTAAAGTGGAACTTAATTAATATGACATCAAACTAAATTACTTAAAAGACTTGCATAACCTATCTAAAATCTAGAAATTTTGATGAACGAAATAATTTTAAATCTTGGTTATTTAAGATATTTTATTATGAAAACATGTTGCGCCGACCCCAAGTAGAATGGGACACGGGTAGGAAGATTATGATAATTTATAATACAAGTTACTAATTTAGTTTCTTCAAAAATAGGAAGCTTTTTTGAGTAACTGACAAAAAAATAACTAACTTTACTATTAAAGACTACTGAGGCATTTGTCATCATTGCCAAATGTAAGATATTAATTCTGAACCTTATTCTTTTTTCTTATTATTAGGGAAAGCTGATTTATATGGATTTATAAAGTTATACTTTTAATAATAATATAGAACTTACCTGGTAATCCAAGAGGCTGAGGTGCTTCAATGACGGGTGTGGTCTCTGTTGTCTTCTTCCGGTTCTCATCAATCTTCTGTTTGATCAGCTCGTTCTCTTTTATGTCATTCAATCGCTTTGTCTTCTGTTCCTTCTGGTATCTGAAATTATTATAATACTAATTTTATATTGCATTTTCTTAAATCTCCTGTTAAATAATCATGGGTGTAACAAAAACCTGCACAGGCAAAACACTTAAAAACAAATTTGTTGGAAAATGTTAGAATTATCATTGAAATAATCAGTGGGACTACGTGGGACATAAACGTAACTGGCTAAATGTGGGTGTACTATGTATAGTGCACCAAAGTATTGTAGTTTATACAATAAATTGAGAAAATAAACTTTATATTATGGTATAGTTAATTATTAAGGAAAATGTACTAATGAAAGTTTTGAGTACGAATTTCGATAGCCATAATAGTACAGAAAGACCAAATTAACATAGGATGGACAAAGAAGGATGACATGGCTGGAAAGGAGGTGACTGCTGATATGACGAGTTGTAGAGAAGTATGGAAGGAGACATAGTGTGCCTAAATCGAGATATGGGCAGGATAATGATGACATGATGGTTATTTCAGCATTAGAATTCCTGTCCAATCATCATAAAAATAGAAGAGATACTAGTGCAATTCAACAAGGTTTTCGTCTAACAGATTTTTTTACAGAATGATTGAATATTACTTTTAAACATTTTAACCAAAAGACATGCTCAGATTTTAAATGGATTCAGGTACGTTGGCATATCTAATAAGGTTTCAATACTAGGATATATCTCATATACCCCAGCCCAGCCCAGCCCAGTATGGCCTTTGCCAGTACTGTTTCATTAAATTTTGTTCATAAGTGCAAAAAAATATCAGCCTTCATTCTCCAGCCCTTATCCCAATTTATTTGGGGTCGGCGCAGCGTATCTTCTTCTTCCATACTTCTCTATTACTCGTCAACCGATCAGACACCTCCTTTCTAGCCATCAATCATTTTTTGTGCAACAAAGTATCAGTACAGGAGGATAATACATTTGACTTGTAGAATTTGAACAATTGGCCATTTTGAATTACAATGTTTAAAAAACAGACATAACCAGTATTTTCTGACAAAAACTGTGAACTTTATTTACATAGTGACACATACGTATCAATTTGTAGATAAGCAAAGTAGTTTGCAGATTCAAAGTAAATATAACCAAAACAATTTTTATCATAAACAAAAGTTTTATATTTCTCACCTGTCTATGAGGCTGTTCTTGAGTTTTTCAGCATAATCTATTGCCTTGTTCGGGTTCTTAGCCCCCAACATGTTGTTGAAATAAGACTTGTCCTTCAAATAATCCTTGTCTTTGCTGATATAAGCTATCACGCGAAGGTATTTCATGTAGTAAACATAAGAGTACTCTTCATCTCCCTTCTCGCGAGCCTCTTCCGCACTTTCGAATAATTTTTGAGCAGTTTTGCATAACCTACAAGAAAAATTACATTTTAACACGGATTTTCGGTTACAGGCGAGATTTTTTGCTTGAAAATGCTGTGATTACTTACAGAGTAGCCCTTTTCGACTTCAAATCTGGTACATTGTGTAATTGGTCCAAATCCTCTATACATTTTCCAAGGTGAAGCTGTATTCTTCGTGTTTCTGTCATGATGAAATTTTGCACACCCTTACGTCTTATTCGAGGTATTACCGCAATTTAAAGTCTCCGGGACTACGGAATCCTACATTTGTTAGATAAAACACAGAGATTGTTGTAAAAATTCACTGCAAACAAAAATTGTGAATCAAATCAGAAAATGTCAAGTATTTTTTTAATTGCCAGTTTTCAATACAGATTAAAATTTACTAAAACGCTTCATTGTACGCATCTTTTTTTAACAAAATATATGAACCATATTTATCTATAATTTATATATTTATGATACAATATTTATAAGCCGATGCCATGTTTTAATAGGAAGCAACGTGGGTTAAAATCCTACTTCTGTTATTTATTAAACATATATCTAGACGAAATACTTTTTATTATTCCACTTATGTACTTACTTTAATTTTATTAAGTAAGTAAGTGGAAAATCCAACAACACAATTCACTTACTTACTCACTCAATTCTAATACAAACTTACTCACTCAATTCCAATTACTTACTTTAATTCAAGTCAACAGCGGCTGAAAATGATCATAGGTCCCTACCTATGATCATACTTAGGGACAAAATGCTCTAAGAACTTGGAAAAGTACTAGAGAAAATCTGTTCCTTTCCCTTATCTTATAGAGGACTTAAATTCAAATGGTGTAAGCTTGTAGTTGTTAGGGGCAATAGAATAATTTAAGTGTTGCTTGAATAGTAACTAAACGAAATTAAAGTTTACCATAATCTGTGCATTGACATATTTTTGACGTAAACAGAGCAGCCCGCAAGTCAATAGAATATGATAGAAACTTGACACGCTATTTACGCCCTTATCACAAGTAGTGAAACACTAGTTTGGCATTCTCAATTCTGTTGCTTTGAGTGGGAACAGTACAAAACGCAAATAGCGCAGGAGCGCAAGTTTTCATGCGCAGTCGTTTCTTCCTCAATTTCCCTGGTCGATCGTGGTTTTCCATTTAGTTTTTCAGCTGATCACGCTTTCTACAGCCGCATAGCAGACCATCCGTGTCGTGGGTCATGTGCGAATCTGTCGCAGCGTAGTGAATATCGCTGAGTGATTGTGTTGTGTAGTTGTTTGAGTAGCTAGTGCCAGTGAAAATGTTTTCAGGACTTACGAATCAGGTTAGCTCGTGGATGGGGGCTGCTAAGGGCGAACCCCAAGATGAGGAAGTACCAACCCCAACGAAGGAACCGATGGGCGAAGCAGCAGCGGTCGTGGCGGAAGGCGAAAAGCTGAGGTAATGGAATTTTATTGTTTACATTCTTCTTACCTTGGTTTTATCCGACAATAGCGCCATAATAGGCGTATTCTTTATTCAAACGGGTATTGCACCTAAAATTCTTTACTTTTTTATTTTTAAAGGTTTAGCAAAGATATCTTGCTACTTTCCTAGATGAAGATTCTTACATGGTTGTTGCATATTGCGCAGTTTTTAACGACAAGAATTTAATTAACGTTTGTGACAAAGCTTTCGTAAATTATTGATTTTCAGATACAATGAATTTTAATCTGGGTCAAGTACTTTAACCATTGCATTTCATTTGGAATGGAATGGGAACACCTTCATTTAACTCTAAGTTAATTAGAAACGGATTTTTTTGCAAATTCTTTCTCTTTTGTAACAATAGAAAGAATTTATTTGATGAGGAATCAAAAGAGTTCTAATTTTTTTCGAAAATTGGCTTACTTAGGAAAAGGCTTATAATTGCTAATACTAGCAAATACCTGCAATTGAAAAAATGGACTATCTTGGAATCTAGGTTGATTCCAATAGGAACATAATACAATGAGAAGTAAGGAACCCAAGGACCAAAATTACATAACACTTAGAAATATTCAAATTAATTTAAATCTTTTTTAATTTTCAGTCTTCAACTACCATAGACATTACAACATTTTCTCTATTCCATATTTAAACATGATTTATTTTTCACAGTCCCACAAAAGCTGGCAGCAAACTGGACCTCATCACCAATGTAAAATCCCAGATGACCGGATGGCTTGGTTCCGGGATCCCTATCCCTGGTTTGAGGAAAGCGGAGCCTACATCAGCGGAACCAGAAGCTGTGCCAGTGGAACCGGCAGAGGTTGCGGAACCAAGGGCTGAGGGCAAAGATGATGATGATAATTCTAGGTATATTAGGTACGAGGGGTTGGCGGATGTAATGAGTTGGATCGGAGTTCTGTTACGCTTTTTCTGTTTCGGTTCTATCGGTTGGTGTGTTGTTACTGATGATTTTGGGAGATAGTATAGTCTTCAGAATTTTTTTGGTCACAAAATTTTTGGAGAAATTTACTAAAATATTGTCAAGTATTATCAATTTTCCTGGAAAATATTTAATTTCGTCAGTTAGTAATTCTGAAAAAATGTATGAAAATTAAATTTTTGGTCTTTCCAGTCTTTAAATATTTTGGAGTTGATTAAACTTTCCTAATCATCATAGTATCTCTTTAGATACTGGATGCAGTAGCCTTCCATTACTTAATTACTACCTTTATCAGAACACCATAAGGTAGCAAGAAAGCCAGTGGGCAGACTGATAAGATTACGCAAAAGATAATATCTTGATCGTAAGTGCTTTTAATCAATTTTAGTTCACACGGGCAATTTTTTTACGCGACGATTTTTTTTTGCGCACTGGCTTTCAATTCTCGGTATCTATCCGACATTTGTGAATCAAAAAGGCGCATTGTCGGATCTTCATCTCTCGGCGCAAAACCGTGCGTCGAAATTCCAATGCGCGAAAAAATCGTCGCGTTTAAAAAAACGCCCTGTCAATCTAGAGTTAACACTCGGTAACAATACACCAACCCCATATATTGTTATAATTTGACAAGTTATTGCAACACAAAACTTTTATGCTCATGAATATTGTTATTAAGCCTTCTACGACACAAGGATGCTTTTGATATGGCACAAAAAAATTGTATTATAAACAAATTCGCTTCGCTTATTTTAATCACTAATTTATTTTCACAGCTTTTCGGCACATTTCACATTGAAATTATCGAGCACTTTAACAATATTTATTTCTCGAAATATTTCATAATTTTTGCATCAAATATTCTTTACATGAATTTGACCATTTAAATTGAATTCGTGACGTTTACACTTCCTGCATAAATTAGAATCAAATACATCATGTTTAAGTTTTTAGCAGAATGATTACATAACTTAGTGTAGGAAAAAATACTTCATATAAAAACAACTGAAACATTTTAGAGCAAATTAGATAAAATCACAAAGTTTAGATATATTTTTCTAGATGCACACGCAAACTATACAAACTCATTTATTCTGCTCAAACCCCATTTTTAATTTCTCATTGTTGTGCATTCTCTTAGTGTACTGTTTTTTTTGATAAAATCTATATTTTTGGTCTTGTCATATTCTCGGATTTTAACCAAGTTTAATACCTAATTAGTCTTATCTTTCACGTAGTACATTACGTAACATATATGCGTTTTCGCAAACATTATGCGACACTAAACGTAGTGCATAAAAAAGTGCACTGCAGGATTTTCGACTCTCGGCTTACTGCCACAAGTAGCAAATCCAACAGTGCAATATTATTTTGGCATACATTTAGGTGAGCCCTAGTGGTATTTTGACCTTTGTGCATTTTAAATATTCGAAAAAAAATACATCGACCATTGAAACTATTCATTCGTAAATCGAATTTACCTAGACATGAATCAAGTCCCGATAGTTCTAGATAAGAGGTTTACTACGCATCAGTTTAACCGTTTCATTTCGATTCTCTCGCTGAAAAACCGTGAAAACGCGTGTATGTGACGCAACAATTTGCGTCATCGCTTGAAATTAAAAGGGTGATTGAATCAGCTGATTACTGTAAGAGTAAGGACAATGATTTAGTTTTTCATATACTACGGGGAATTACACCTGTTTCATCTTCCCGTAGAAAAGGCTCCTCTTTTATATTTCATGACAATAACAGCGAAGGGTGGAGAATTCTGAGAAAAGCTTTTGTTCAACAGCAGGGCAAAAAGACCTAAATATAATAATCGTAATTTATTTATTCGAACTATTCTTCCTTTAGAATTATTGTAGTACCGAGTTAAAATTAGTTTTTGGGGTATATCGTTAAATAAAATCGGCGACTAATAGAGAAGCACGATAGAAAAAAAGTCCGCTCAGGACCCAAATATGAGGATAAAGAAGGCAGGAGAATGATAAAGAAAATCAAGGAAGACCCCTTAAACTGCTCTTCACCACTTTATAGTGTTTTAGCTGAGTATTTTTAGTGTTTCAGCAAAAAAAAGAGGCGTGTCTTTTGATGAATCACGGAAAAACCATCGACCTCTCCGCCAGGGAGGTATTACGTAATAGTTCAGGGGCCAGGGGGCAATAAACGGATCATTCGCTTCAACTTTGTGCTTAGCTTGCCAGATCGAGGTCGCAAATATATCGAGCGGGGACCTGTGAATATATTAGTGCTATCGATTTTCCACGCAACTCGTGATTCGGGGTACTGGCTGGTGGTTTCTTTCGATTGTACAGTTTTTTAAGAATTCTTTAATGATTACTAGAACTTACAACATTAAAGAAACATAAAACAATCTTCTATAAAATGCAGGTAGTTATCTACTCTTTAGCGACTGAGGAATCTAAACCTCAGACAGTTATCTTTTCTAAGAAGTTTTCGAATTCAAAATCAAAAGTAATTTATTCAAATTAGGCTAAGAATAAGCGCAGCAGAAGTCAGTACAGTCTGCCAAAACTCCCGCCCTGCGCACGCCGTTTGAAATAAACAGGGTCCCTTGAAATTACCATGCGTATCGGAAGACCAAGAATACTGCTTAGCTTACTATAACAGTACACTACTATAGGTCCTTCCCTTCCTCGCCTTGAATGTCTTCCCATGACCCTAGTCCCCAGGGTTGGTCCTAACACGCACGTTAACTAAACCTGTATACTTGGACGCAGCGCCACTGGTGGGGCGGACAGCAGGCCAGCTTCGACTGGAGGCACTCCTACTGAGGAGCAGCCTGGAGGCGTCGGGAACGGTATGTATTGGTAGATATTGCTAGATTTGTATAAGTTCGAAGAAGTAGAGTCGTGTGCGTCGAGAAGATCAACCGTGAATTTTTATGCTAGATTTTTTTCGGTCCTTTTAAAACATCGTTTCCTTGAATTGAATTTCTAATGCCGATATCAGACGCTTTACTGTGGAGACTTCATTGTTTTTTTAATTCCATGTTCACACGACATAGATAAATGACATAGGAAGGAGCGATAATTTTGTTCCTTTCGTTTCTTTCATTTATCGTTAGATCGGTTCCCTAATTTATTTAGATATTTTTTTCAATTTTGATTCATTTTGTGTTCAGACGTTTCCCTTCAGGTGAAATGTACCGAACGAAAGGCATTAATGAACACAAATTGAAGCATCTGATATCTGTTTTGATTATCTTTAAAGCTGGTTTGGGAAACAAATATGTTTCAAAAAGTTTCGCAATGAAATCTAGTTGTCTATGCAAAATACACGGTTGGATGACTTGACTGGTCTAGTATTATTGTAACTAGTCCCTTTCACTAAGACCTTCGGCGGACCCAGATAGAATGTAACTGCGTATTTTCAGAACTGGATAATAAAGGGGTCTGCTGTATGTACCTCTTGACAGATTTTGATTAGGGGTCAATTGGACGTCTCCGAAAAATGTCAGACACTTAACTTTTATTTTCTGGTCCTTTGTCCCAAAACGATGTTGCCTTTTTACTGAATGTTTTTTTTTTTGCTATTATTTTATAGTTTTGCTAATTTTGTTTTTATTCCATTTTTTATTTCGCACATTTCCAGGTAGCGAGAGTAGAAAACTTTTCACAGTTGATGCTATTGAAGTACCTGATATGCAAGAGTGTTAGTAAATATGTTTTTTGTTTTTATTTTCTTATTTTTGTTGAAATAAAACTGGTTTTACTGATACCCAAATAGCTTTAGCGGTTACAGTATACAGATTATGTTTTTCTGTGCTGAAAAATCCGTGGCACATTTTTGGCTTGAAATTTAACGATAAAAATGCAAAGCTGAAAAATTGTTCGTGCGGTTAAGGCCTATTGTTTTGTATTGTTTCCATTTTTCAAGCATTTTTCATCAGGTGTGGTTTTGTGTGACGATAAAACTAGTTTTGTTTCAACCTTTTATTTAACATTTTTATTTTTATTTAAAAATGCAATTTTTTTAAAAGATTCGATTAAGCAACGGTCTGTAGCACTGTGTAAATCTTTCTTAAACGAGTGCTAAATTAAATTCATAGTCACTGAAGTGTCTTTAAATTGCCTCTCTTCTTCCCAAACTATCTTGAATCCCTTTTTCGTACTTCAAGAAGCATTTGAACAAAGAAAAGTAGCTCTTAAACTTAGAGCTGCTTTAGTACATTTAGAGTCTAAATGTACTTGTTCCGGTCTTATTACTATTCTAGGTTCCAAGTTTGTGTCTTTTTCGTTGATTCTTAATATTTTTTATTCACAAAGTAAGGGTTATGTCTCCCTATCGCAAAGGGAAGGCCTGAGTCTCAGCGGTGAGAAAGAACGTCAGATTATATTTAAGGGCACAAAAGATTTTAAACTGATACTAGCAAAATATTTTCTTTGGCAGTCTCATTAAATAACGTAACACTGACCTGAATACATTCTCTCAATTAGCAATCAATCAGCAGCCCACTTCTGATCGTAGGGTTCTCCCAAGCTGTACCACAATACCCTATCTTCCGCCTTCGCATCCAGTCTAACCCTCGTGATGCGTTTCTGGACCAGAATAGTTTCCACAGTGAATATCTTCTTAAAATATCTTCAAAGTCTATCATTTTGACAGTGACAACCAAGGCAGTTGCCGGAGCCAAGTCCCTGGGCAACTTCCTCTACTCTGCTGTGAACAAGGCCGGTGCCAAGGTCAGCGAGGCCAGCGCCAAGATCAAGAAGACCGTCGAGGAAAACGTGAGTAATTAGCACTTAAGGACCAGTAGGCCCAATTTCGAAATTATCTTTTGGTCAAACTACTTAAAAATTAGTTGCTCCTTACTTTTTTCGTGAATCAGTGTTCATCTACTAATAAAGTTAATAATTATGACTCTCCTACATAGACATAATTACGCCTTGTAGGAAAATCATGATCGTAAGTAAGTAATAATCATTGAGAATATCAAAGGCCTTTAACAAATAATATAAGCAGGTTGGTCTACGTTTGTTGTCAATATTGTGTGCTTTGAAAACTGTATTTTTCTAGCTGATTAATGCAGCACACATTGACTGCACAAACAGTTTAATTAATCGATTAAATACCCATTGTCTGCAGCAATTCTATATCAAAGTATTCATTCGTGTTTATGCGTTTAACATCGATTTTATACTATTACAATTGCCTGTGATTGTCCAAATCAAAAGGACAATTTCACTGTGGAAAATTTCCTCGTGTCGGTAAAACGAACTAAATTATTTCCATAGAATTGTATGGAAGTCCGTAATGGGGTCCCCCAGGGTGCGATTATAGGCCTATGGGTTGTTTGACTAAGTAAAGCGGGTTGATTGCTCTGATCTCGATAGATTACAGGGCAGGCGTGTTACTATGCGTCCGCTAATGTCGCCATTGAGGCCGGCTCATTGAGGACGTTAGGTTTTATTCGAGGCTTTGGCCAAATTGTCCTTCGGATAAGTGGTGGTTATATTTTATTTGTGTACCCTAAAAGTGCTATGAGACCAAGTGCTCGCAGTTTTATCAAGTATTTGGTTTTATTGTAGCATAATTAATGTCACAAATGAGGGTGTTTCATTCATGAAGATACACTCTATTTATATTACTAGCGTTTCCCTCGGCTTCGCCTCGTGGATTTTGTCAAATTATCCCATGGGAGCATACCGGGGTATAGTTATTCTATGTTCTAACACAGATCATGCTCTACCGGACATATTTCATCGAAATCTGTTCAGACAAAGTTGCTTTTGCATCTATTATATGAGTAATGTTGTTGTAGTTTGTGAATAAGTGCGTAATATAAACCGAAACAGTTGCTGTATTTTCACAGCCGTTCATTGACAAGAAAATTACAAATGTCAATAAAACGCTTTCTTATATTATTATGAAAAGAAACTACTGTATTATATATTTCAGTTCCAGTCTTGGCATACTGCGCAACACCATTATCATTTGTTCAGCCGTTTTCTAGGCTAGACACAGCCTGACAAGATCAATCGACAAAGCAATTTTTCCTTTTAATATAATGCAAATAGGTTTTCGTAGGCCTTTTTGGAACAGACAAATAATTCTCGTTTATGTCTGTAAGTAGCCAAGTTACAAAGATTTGGCAAGTTGTTCCGATAAGTATTTTGGCAGGCGTATGTAGACAACTTACGTATGCCAATGAATTGGGCTATTGGCAACGTCGCTACAGTCTAGTCACATCCTTGTTCCAATTGATATTATTTCTACTTAAAAAATAATCTTTATGGTTGTGATAATTAAATTTAGAATGACTAGTTGTTACTGTCTTTTTTTTTTATTTAAAGCACCTCAACAATTGCAACATATTTGCAGGTAACCAAAATATATACCATCTAACAGTATATGACTTTTCGATTTTGATGTTTGAGAATTTGAGTGGAGCGAGCGTGCAGTTTTAAAGTTAGTTTTCCAAATAGTTAGCTAATTGTTAGTTAGTTTTTTGATGTTTGCTTACATTTTTGGAACCTAAATGGAACTATAAAGGGTGTAAACGGACCCTTCACGAAGCCGTCAACCAATGATTCTGTACATCAAACTAAGTAAATGTACGCAAAAAATTATTGCTGGGAAACGACTTTTTTTTTTGGGGTGAAAAATCACGTTTTGCGTTAAAACTCAATATTACGCACTCAAAACTTAGTGCTGATGGATGCTTTGAATAGTAAATGGGTCATGGAGTAAAAAGTGGTTTTAAAAAAAAAACTTGTGAAAAAATTCGAACTTTGACCTCCAATATCTCCGTAACTAGAAGGTATGTCCCAGAACAAAAAAATATCGCAATGACGGGGAGAACAAGTGCCTTCCGGCTTTGTTAAGAGCTTTTTACACCCTTTATAACTAGTTACGTATGAAATTGTCTCAAGTGACCGGAGTTACATCTATTTACTACTGTATAGTGCTTTACCATTAGCCTTGATTGCATCATTAGATATAACGAGACGACAACGTTAGGCTAAATAATGACGTGCTGATGACGTGCAGCGTGTGACTGGTTTCAGCCTCTGGACTTGAGTAGGAATAAGCTGTCATAAAGTAGGTACTGTTAATTAATGCTGATTATTTCCAAGAAGAACAAAAAGGGCCTTTGTGCTGCAGTGAAGTATTACAAGGGCTTTTGCCTTTTTTTTTTTTTTTTTTTTTTACCGATGGGAAATCATCAAATGACTTCTCCCGCTCTGGGTGGAGTGGGAGGGAGTGTCAGACTCTTACTGACTAAAACCCATCCATGTTCCTTCATTGCCCTTTGTGTTCCAGGGCCACGGTATCTCTTTCGAACAGTCCCGCAGCCCCGGCAGGCATCGGCCCTTGCGGGCCCCTTCCTGGTTGCTGACATCTCTTTGAGGCGCGCGTGGAACACGAACGCGCCGTCGACACGGCCTGTCGTCATAAGACGGACGGACGGTGAGCTAACCCATTACTCACCGTCCACAGGCCCGCGCCTACGGTGGCCGGGAGCCACCACGTGGCCCCCGACGCCCGGTGCGTCGCCCGCGGCGGCTGGGACGAGAGATTCTCTCCCTCTCACGTCCCGCCACCTCCTTCGCTAGCATGACTGCTTCGCAGAAGGAGGTGACGGCTTCCCATTCCCTCTCGCTCCGGACCATGGCCTGAACCAGGGCCGGGCGTGAGAGGTCGCCGCCGCCTATCGCCGTTACGAGGACACGGCGGAGCTCCGCCCAAGCGGGGCAGACCTCCACGGTGTGCGCCACCGTGTCCTCCGGACGATCCTCGCAATGATAGCACCCGGGCGTTTCCTCCCGCCCGATTAGGTGCAGGAACCTCCCGAAACAACCGTGTCCGGTGAGGACCTGCGTCAGGCGGAAGGTGAGGGCGCCGTGGCGCCTCTCTAGCCACTCCTCAAAGAGGGGACTTATCGCCACTATTGTGGCGTGCCCTGCACTGGGTTGCGACAGTCGCTGTCTCCATGTCGCCATGAGATCGCGTCGGAGGTCTGCCCGCTGAGCAGTGATTTGCCGCGGCAGCGGAGTTTCCCCCCGACGTAGTGCCCCCGCGCGCCATTCATGCAGGCGCGCGAGGACTATCGCCTCCAGATCCCATGGCGGCAATCCGGCTAGGAGGCTCGCCGCCTCGCGGGAGATCGTGCGGTACCCCCGGATCAGCCTTACGGCTACGACCTTTTGGGGCGCGTTCAGGTAGTGCGCGGCACGCCGCTTAATTGAACGCGCCCACACCGGGGCCCCGTAAAGGGCCATGGACCGCACGACCCCCGCAGGGCTTTTGCCTTACGTTCTTTTTACCGTATGGCTATCTATATTGCGGTGCCCAGAAATTAGCAACGCTATCACATCCATTAATTCCTGTAGCGTGCAGGCCTACTCAGGAAACTATATCAGCACCACATTAGCACTCTCGGCCAGAATCGTCTATAAATAACCCCGCCCTTCTTCGTGCGGCGATGGGATTTTTTTAAAATCAGTATGGGCTAGTAAATGGCCACTCCCCTGTCCTCTGAGTCAATCATAAAAGGCTGCTTTAAAGAAAAACATAAAACGAAAGTTGAATAACATTATGGCCGGAATAAAGATTTGTTTCTTAATATAATAGAAACAGTTGCAACCGTAGTTTCAATGTATTGAAAATACGTTCCATGAGTTCAGCCACAAAACGTGTGTATTCTATTCTGAATAATAGCATTGTGCATTGTCTCAAGTTTACTGCACTTTACTAGGGTTCTTTGACTGAAAGTAATATTAAACTGGCAGCCATTATCTGCCTAGTTTTATTCCAAGTCTGTTGGGGCTGGCACTCTCTTACCCCACTCTCATAGTCCCATTGGATTGGCCACTTGGCAATCCTACACGACTGGAGAGTGATGAGATCAGGCGCAGGAGCCACGGGTGTTTCCTTTTTGGCTGTTTCTGAGAAATTTAGAAAAAGCCCGTGGTTAGCTGAGAAGAAGAAGTGTGAAGGCGGAACAAACTCCCCAGCAAGCAACACATCTCTCTGTTAGGTTAGAATGTCAGGTATGATGCCTTGTGTTGTTGATTGTCTTCCGAGGATGAATAGGTACGTGACACACACACACACACACGCGTACAGACACACACACAGTGCACAGTACAGTGTAGGTAATTATAACAATACCCGTAACTAATATAACTTCCTAAACATTAATGATGTTTAACTTTGAACACAAACTAGAAGAGTTAACGGAACTTGCCGAAAGAGCGTCCATTAATTAAGTTAGATAAGAAAGTCATTAACGGGAACAAAACTGAGGCTGAGACCAGACGAGTGCGTCGCGAGATAAAAACTTTTGAATTACTTTCGAAGCTAGAATTGAGTTATCGGAGATCAGTTCGCGTGAGTTTTTTTGATGGGTCGTTGGTAGATTGTTTTGAGTACTTTTGAGGAGTCTTAAAATACTTTTCTGAAGGCATTTTCTAGATCATTCTCTTATCCTTATCCGAATTTATTTAATGTCGTCGCAGCATATCTTCTTCTTCCGTACCTACTGCTCTATTACTCGTCATATCAGTAGTCATCTTCTTTCTAGCCATATCATCATTTTACACAGTTCATCCAACGGTAAATAATGATCGTGATGTTTCCCATCCTGTAGTTCCTACTTCTAGGTAGGTGGATTACGGTTGATCTATTAGATAACGATTAACTAATCGTTTTTCTATTCACAACGATGAACAAACATGTATCCCATTAATAAATTACGCCGAAAAAGACATGATAAATTCACGCCTGTTTCCACTGAAAGCTTACGCAGTTGTAGTACTCACGTTTAGCAGGCATGATATGTCCCGTTATCTCTGAATATGAAAGGCATGAAGTGTTAGCTCATAAGCGTTTACAGTTGGGTAGTAACCATAAACACGTATAGAATACTCTTTTTTTATTTAAACACCATGACGCCTCGATAAAAGGACAAATCAAGCTGAACACGCTTTTTCCATTAGGTTACTGCTGTGGCCGGTGAGTTGTTAAGAGAATGTTTCGGCTGAAATTCATTCACTTTAGAAATAGCTTATGTCGAAACTGCAGACTACAGTGCGCGGTAAAGTTATACTAATGGACCAAAACTATCCAGACACGTAAACTTTAAAATTCATAATAGCTTTAGTTCAGAATAAATGGAAGATCCAAGTGATTAACTTAAAGCATTTCCTGACAACAAGACACAGTTGACACTACAAAACACAGTGTTCGATCTCCCTGAAGTGGAAACTCAGACAGTGTGAATTCCTGAGCAGTTGGAAAGCATGAGTGTGTTATTTGGCCTAGAGCCAGGTCTAGGAGAAATGGGGCGAGGCATAATGCGGGTATGACGCAAGGGGTCTTTGTACCCCTATAGCTTTGTGACAGACGGATAGACAAAGATGGCGGGACAAAAGGTTACTCGTTAAATATTGGAACGGTTGTTGAATGTCGCGGGACTTTGTGCCGTTTGTCTAGTCACTGTTTGCTCGCGTTCAAATCGTCCCGTTTTTTTTTTTGTGTAGGAAGAGTCAATAAGGGATTGGAAAAGTAATTCGCAGCCAGTAATGTCTGGCTTTCTCGTCACATAGTTTTTTTATGTTGGTACTTTTCGATTTATAAAACTCATAATCACCTGCCTAGCCTTTTCCCAACTATGTTGGAGTCGGCTTCCAGTCTAACCGGATACAGCTGAATACCAGTATTTTACATGGAGCGACTGCCTATCTGACCTCCACAACCCAGTTAGTACTTCTTTCGTCTTCTTTGTCGTGAGGTTAGTGCTGAACCAGTTAGTACTAGTTAGTGGTGTTCTAGGTTATGCTTTTCGATTGATAAAACTAAGGACTATCAAATAAGTTAGTCCATGTTTTTACCTGCTTGCAGAGTAATTGCGTAACACAGCAATAGCAATGCCCTGCAATTAGAAAATTCAGCAACATTGATTGCATGATGTACGGTGTTGATTGCAATGGATTAGGAATTTCTTTCAAAATCCTTCGTTTTGTGATTGAACAAGTGCGTTAAGCAATTAGGGTGTTATACATTATTCACGGTCATAGTTTCAGAATTGCCTTCATTTGGGCACTAATTGTCTAAATTTAGACCATAATTTTCCATTTACATAAAATTCGTTAGCCAAAAAGCTAAGTGAAATCTCTTAATGAATATAAAATAGCGAATGACGTCACCTCAGAATCCGTACAGCTTTACTCTCCGTGTTTTATTCAGAGGTTTTCATTTACAATAGAATATTGTTTCATTTTCATATCCAGCGGTAAAAGGCGTCGCTTTTCCCAGAAAGGCTTCAGGGTAACCGTTTGATCGGATTACACTTGGACTTTCTGAGTTCTTTTCGGAAAGATGTGGAAATTGACTTCTTTTTAGTAGGTATTGTGATTTTTGTATTTCATGTAGTGATAAAGGAGCTCAGGCTAAATAATAACAGCAGCTCGGGTCGATCTTTAGGTTAAGCCGTGCTTGCCTTGGTTGGTCCGTGGATGGGTGTCCACCCATTACGGTTACGATTGAGTTTCCTCCGAGTCTCGGAAAGCACGTTAAGCTTTTGGTCCCGGCTGACATTTGTAGATCTTTGACAGTGGCCCAAAAGTCTGACAACAGTCTTACCAAGGGGTATTACCCAGTGCTAGCCGGGTTGTGGAGGTTAGATAGACAGTCGTTCCATGTAAAATACAGGTATTCAGTTGTATCCGGTTAGACTGGAAACCGACCCCAACCAGTTAGGAAATAATAGTATCGGAGATTTCTAATAAAAACATTCCGTTCTTTAATTCTAGATTTATAAGCACCGAGATTATTATTATTGCCATTCACGTGTCTCATTTCGTTTGTCTTAGTAGTTTTTACACGATTTTTTTTTATCTTTATTCATCCTATTCTATATAAATACAGTCTTATATTGCTTACGATCAATTTACCATATTTAACAATGCCGAGAACTAGATATATTATGTTTGGGCTTATTCAAGCTTATGTTTACGATTCAATACACTCTATTATTTTATTAAATTACTAGACTAAAAAAAGAGTTGAACCAAATAAAAAAAACCTTATTTAAGAGTTTTCCAACCCAATTCAGACAGACACTTTCACTACTTAACCCTCAACTCCACAGGGGTCACATTATGTCCCACATAGCTAACAAACCGTGACGAGAACCCAGAGTAGTCTCAGTAGAGACATTCCCAGTAATGGGGCCTCTAATTGAATTTGATCAGGTATCTGAACAGAGCACCGAGACGCCTCAACTCCTGGAATCGGCGGCATTGCTTGAACAATTTTGATATTTTTCATTTAAACCAAACGAGACTTGTGTCTAGATACATCTACGACACAAGTCTTCTCTTTATATTTAAAATTCCAATGTATGTGTGTGCGTAATTCTTCTCTCTGGGCAACTACAGTACTTTCACAAGTTATTATGCCTTGAGTCTCTGACGGTAGCTTCACCTTCTTTGTTTTTCTGACATTTAAATGTGCCTGTTTTGGTCTAATTGAAATAAATGTTTTGAGTTTGAGTTTAGAAGTTTTTAGTGGCTTCGAGGCAGTTTGATCATTGACCTCTAATATCTGCCATACTAAAATGAATACAGTGTGATTTTCAATAAATTCTCACTAACTTGTATCGAATAACAGCTTATTCATTCATACATTCATTTCATCGGAAAGGGATCTCTTGGATTGGTAATGGACTGATGAATATGGCAGTTAGAGAGCTTTCTAGCAAAGGCACATGGCAACAACACACATATCTGAAATTCAAAGAAAACTTGAAGTCTTTATCATAAAATATGGAATATAAAATTCTCCAACACAATACAAAGACTTTCGTCTAAAATGTCGCGCATCTACAATTTACCCACCAAGTTACAATGCCCGAGGTAACGTACCTATACTCCCCAGCGAATTCTACTATAGGAATGCCTTCCGTTGTAGAAATATCGGGTAACGTCTAGAACGTTCCCGAATGTTCTCGAATGATCTGGATTTTTAGACCGTGAAACAATTGACGTAAGATGGCGTCTATGACGTAAGCTTCTGTAGGAAAACTAGTTGTCCCTAGGAAATAGAATTGACGGTTATGCAACAAAGAAAGACATGGGTGTATAGTTAGTTGATTATGTTAATGAAGGCACGATGAATACTGTCAATTGCTGTCAGGTTCAGTAGAGCTTAGGTAACTGCTTTGTTGTCTTCGAAGAAACCTGACCTTTTCTTATTAGCGGTTTATAGTATGGGTTTATGCCTGGCTGATTGCAATAGGCCTCCACCGGTCTGGCTTTTTTGTGTGTAGTGATCGCAAGAGCGACTGCTGAGTATGAAGTACTCTGATCAAATATCAGATCTGGTAAAGTGTTATTGAGTTTGCCATCAGGATTGTCTCAGCAGCAGCTCCGTGTCTGAATTTGTGTCCGGTTGGTGGCAAAAAGTTTCCCCTAGTGCATGGTACTTAAATATAACTGTCGAATGTCACAACTGCCTACGCTCTTATTAGTTACTAGCTGTTCCCCGCGACCTTCGTCCGCGTCAACTTATTAAAAATACAATTTTCCCCGTTTTTGCAACATTTTTCATTGCTGCTACGCTCCTATTGGTCGTAGCGTGATGATATATAGCCTATAGCCTTCCTCGATAAATGGACTACCCAACACTGAAAGAATCATTCAAATCCGACCAGTAGTTCCAGAGATTAGCGCGTTCAAACAAACAAACAAACAAACACTGCAGCTTTATAATATTATTTATAATATTAGTATAGATACAGCATCGAAATCGCGAAAAAATTATCAACTGCACCCAGCACCATACAAAATTCCAATACCTACTCGAACCAAATATATGGGAAAGCTGATTATTTAAAAGTTGTTAAGCTTGATGGTCTGTCCCTTTAATATGACCACACCTGTGTGATACATCCCAAAGTCCATCCCAAAAATGCCTATGGCATTAAGTCCACCTCTCTACTTTGTGCTTGAAGTGTTAAATAAATAAAAAAGACATGCTGTAACTTGCCTATAATATTTTGACGGTTATACAAAGATAGTACTAAGGTCTTGGAAAAGGTCAATACTCTTAAGTAAAGCGACAGGCACTACCTGTCTAGTTCAGTCTATCGACGGGCCCTGGTACCGATGTACTTTCCAAGTTAATCTTTCGATTAATTATCCTTTCTTTATGAAAAAAACTATATCATCACATATCTGAAGATATATCATGGATAGGTTTTGTCTTTAACGAGGCCGGAAATGATGGCTTTTCATTCGATATGGATCATGTAATTTCCTTTGCACCAAGTTATGATTTTGTCTTTCCAAACCCCTTTATCTTGTGCAATCTCTGGCTACTTTTTTTCCCGAAGAATATTATTTGGATCATTACTAGAACCTCGTGGAGGAGCTCGTGGCTAAATAATAACAGCCGCTCGATCATTAGGTTAAGCCGTGCTTGCCTAGGTTAGTCTAGGGATGTGCCTCGAAAAGCACGTTGGTCCCGTGTTACATTTAAAGATCTTTGACAGTCTTTAGGTAGTCAGTAGCCCAAAAAGTCTGACAACCAGTCTTACCAAGGGCTATCGTATTACCCAGTACTAACTGGGTTGTGGAGTTCAGATAGGCAGTCGCTCCATGTAAAATACTAGTATTCAGCTGCATTCGGTTAGACTGGAAGCTGACCCAGTTGGGAAAAGGCTAGGCAGATGATGACTAGAACCAGGATTGGTCATGATCAATACTTATCGTCAGCCTTGTGATCCTAGATATTGCCCTGTAGTTATTTATTAGGAAAATATAACCTTCTGAAGTAACATAGATGGAGGGTAGTCCTTGTTAGGCTGGTGACATGTTATTCTCTCAGAGATCATTTGAATAAAAAGATTTACATACACCGATATCCAAAATATACTGCCGATTCCCTGAAATCGGTTTTGATTTACAGGAAAATCTCTTTTTTCCTCTATATTAGATCATGGGCCGGTATCCAATGAATAAAATTAAATATATTTATCGTGCCTCCCCTTGCCGGTATCTCTCGACCTTTTTTGACCCTTGTCAAGAACCGCATATCGTTTTTTTTATGGCCTTTTCTGGTGTGCCAGATATATTTTACCTGTGCTTTGACTTTTGGCTTAAACTGGGGAAGTTAACCGCTGTTAAATGGATGTTGTCGACCTTATTTGGGGTGCAGCGGCCATTTTGTTTTTCGTAATGGTTATGTCTTAGCTAAAGTTACTTCTGAATTGATATTGAGTTTTTCTGACATAATAGGCAGATGTGTTGCTAAAGAGTTCGTTCCGCAATTTCTTCTCCCAGATATCCCACTAGGAAATGATGAAGGGCGGGCCTTTTTGAAGAGTCGTACATAATTTTGCCATCCAGAAGGTGTTTATAAATCTTATTGGAATTAGTTACTTTTGATTGTGATAGATAAAGTTTAACTATAGCTTGCAGAGATTAGGAAACTTGAAAAGAGTCAACTTATCATAAACAAAATAATTGTGATTTATTTGAAAGAGAAGAGAAAGGTTTTGTATTTCTTGCTCCCATTTTCCTGGTTCCCTTTCATGTAACTTCAGGATTATCTTAGGACCACGTAGGAAAACACGGCATATTAGAATATCCCCATCGGGCTCACTACTCTTGGGGCGGTAAGTCCCTTTGAACTTCCCTATGTTATTTTTGAGATTAGGACCGGTTTCAACCTTTGATCTCGACCGTGAAATCTAAAAGTACACTTGCGGAATAAGTACAGACACAGGAAATCGGTTGGCTAAAGTAAAATCAGTTTTTTTTTTTATTTACGGATTTCCAGACTTATCCACTTTAGCATTTTTACCTTTAGAAAACCCGCTTCATGAAGTTCTCATAAAAAGGGCTCTAAGAGAACTTCGAGAATCGGGTTCTTTAAAAGAGTTACAATAGATAGATAGACAGACAATAAAACCGGCGACACGTGGTTTTACTATTAAGTAGACCTCAGCCTTACCTTTCAGGGATTACAGGCGTGATGTTATATTGATATAAGTTTTTGAACTCAAATTCTGAAAGAGGGTCGCTCTTTTACAATTTGATACATCACTTTGATGGAGGTTAACACCTTAAGATTTACCCGTGACAATAGATAAAAACCCAGTGGGTTGTGTTATTAAAGAATCTTACGAGTACTCTAACCACAGGCGATTTAATATCATAGCCTTCATTTTCGGAGATCAGAGTTTCAATTTCCTAAGCTTTGTCTGTCTTCAACTTTTTATATTGTTGCTATTTCTATTGTACGCAATGCGGCACCCATAAACTGTTAAAAGTGTTTTTGTAGATAGGCTCACAAGAACGTAACGAACAGATAGCTGTCTCAACCCGTGCTTATAAATCCTTACTAAATGCCGTATCTAGCTTCAAAGCTTTAACGTTTAACTTTGATAGGATATCCCTTTCTTTTTAAGATGGCTAACGACATCCTACATTTTCTTTAAACGGAGTTTTACTTGATACTTTAAATGCTCATGTGCTTTTGCGTGAAAGCATCAGATTGAATCTCCTATCCCGTTCTTTTCATAATGCTAATCTTTTGAAGAATTTAAAACCATTTCTTGACATTGCACACTGTGAGGTAAACTTAATCGAATGCCTTTGAAAAGACCAAGTTGTCCCAACTCCCCAATTGCGTAACACAGTTTTGTATTACAATAGATAGAATACTCTTTATTATGTAAACTATACAAGTACAGGTAAAACTATATGGAACTTACAAATAGGGTGACACAAAGGGCAGTCTTATCGCTAGAACCTATCTTTTCAAGACAACCTTTGGATAGATTTACGGGAAGAGGAGGAACAATACTGTAGGCAGTCTGTGGTGTAACATTATTAAAATAAATACACACATGCGTTTATATTGTAAAAATAATTAGGGAAAGAGCAAAAAACGATACAATCCGTAGGATTGAAGGAAGATTTCTTATTCATTGTTTCATGATGTTTGTAATATTCTACACAATGGTAAAATTGCAATGTTCCTTGTGTCTAATTAACGTTTTAATTCCTTTCAATGAATGTGGTTGAATTGTCGAAATGAAACTAATTGAATCTAGAACAATTTACACATAAGGTTAAATCAGGTCTTAATTAATTTATAAGCAATTTCCGTATCACTACTACCATATTGAACATCACCACAAGCATAGCTTCTATACGAGGCAGTACACATCCAGACTAGATCTTTGACAGAATAGATAACGAGTCAACCGATCGATCTCCCCCGGATTAGTGGCTGGATGACGGATCAGGTGTGGGCTGCCGCATTGCGGGCTGTAGGGCTGGTGACAAGGAAATGTACGACTCTCTAGGGCCTATAGGCCTATTGATTCAGGGAATAACGTCGAAGATAAATTAATTAGGTGTTTATTGTCAATTCATTTTTTAATAAAACTTTTAAGAAAGCGCTCGTTTTTTAAAACTTTCCTTTTTTAAAAGAATTATTTCATATAAATTCTTCTTGTTCAGACTTGCACAACAAAATGAAGTTGGAAACAAATGAATATTATTTTGTTGGAATTCCTTGACCAACTGTTCCGCGAGAATGACGAGCAGTTTTATATTGCACTAGCTGTGCCCCGCGGTTTCACCCGCGTTTTTCTCGTTTCCGTGGAAATGCCGAGATAAAATATTGCCTATATTATAGCCTCCCTCAATAAATGGACTATTGAATATTTTAACAGTTTTCATATCAGATCAGTATTTCCCGAGATTACCGCGTTCATAACAAACAACCAAACTTTTCAGCTTTATAATATTAGTAGTAGTAGTCTTGCTTGCATCAAGCGCGCGTGGCTTTCCTTAGCAGAGTTATTTTAGAAATGTATTTATTATACTCTTCAAAGATCTTATACTTACAATCATCAACAAATATATTTCGAAAAAGATTATTACAGGATTTTATGTTGATAAAAAACTCTATGGCCCATAACTCATTAACAGGTACCAACTCTTAACATCTTACATACGTGATAACTTTTAAACGAAATATCCGATTGAGATGAAACAAAAAGTATTTTACTTCTACATAAATACTCTTGATAACATAATGCTTAATTTCGATAAAGATTAATATTACGATACATATTTAACGTAGTTTTTTTTTCTTCAGACGATTTAATAATTATTTTGAACACAAAATCGGTTATTGTGATTAAACCATGATAGCCATGATAGTCTTAATGGGATCTACAAACCCGTAGTACATTATTTTGTTCTATTGTCAATAATTTTTGCAGCGCACGCAAAAATAGGTTTTCGATTTTACACCTTGTGTTACAAAATAGCAATTTTATTACGGATCCCTAATTTTGAAAAAAAAGAAACATAGCCTATAGCCTTCCTCGATAAATGGACTACCCAACACTGAAAGAATCATTCAAATCGGACCAGTAGTTCCAGAGATTAGCGCGTTCAAACAAACAAACAAACAAACAAACAAACAAACAAACAAACACTGCAGCTTTATAATATTATTATATATTGCATAAATCATCCAATCAGCATTATTATGTGTGACTACATGAGTGTGATACACTGAACAGTTGGAATTTATGTATTCATATATAAGCAGAAACTTAATCAGCGTTCAACAGTGTGAATGAAAAGATACTGTGAATGATTTCCATTGTAAAAAGGTTTTTCTCTAGGGACAGTACATTTTTTAACTACAAATTGTAAATTTTAAACGAGAAGTCGGACGAAATGCTGTTTTCGTTCGACCTCCTCTCGATGTTTCAATATCACAAATTGAATCATTTCCCGATGAATATTTATTTCATTTTTCGGTCCATCTCGCCTCAATGCACCAGCCTTTGTACCAGGCTAACAGAAAGTAACAGAACGAATAGCTTTTAGTCCCCGACGAGGTCCCCGATTTAGCTTTCGACCTTGTTTTTAAATGGACCTAAGTTGGGTGAAGAGTACTCCAAGATTTAGAGAATATACGACCCAGATACATAATGGATGGAATGGAGAGAGAATCGATTTTGCTGGAGCACCTAAAAGGCTGCTAGTTTTATTTTTGTGGCGATTAAACGGAATAGGTGCATGTTGTTCCAGTTCCAACGTTGGTTTTTGAATGTTGTTATTTTTGGGGCTGAATTGGCCGGTTTTGTTTTTACCGTTTATGGATGGCAAAGGTTTTTGAATACAGATTAATTCGTGAAAACCGTTTTGCACCGTATGTTTTTTAGAAAAGAGGTTTTTATCCGTATTGGAAATTCTCATCTTCACATTCTTATTCTTCAAAACGATAGGGGCAATCTGTATCGACGTTTTACCACCTCACCTATGAAAGATGTCCCCAATGTCAATGGGGATAAAAATTGTTAAATTAATTCCACGTAGATGGTGCTAACTGTATATCAGATTCATTCGATTCCTTTCTGAATACTTCGCCGCAAGATGCCAGTTTTTAAACTGTCGCTTAGTTACTTTTCATTTCACGATGATTTTCGCAAATCACAAAAACACTCAGCGCTCGCTTGCGGCTTCCAGCAACTCAATCCCAAATATAACCTTGATTTTAAGAGAAAATTGAATGAACAAACTTCCCTGCACTTTTCATCCCTCGTCTGAGCTATAAATTCACAGTATTTATTCGACACTGACTTTCGAACAGCACTTTGTGAAATTGCTCGATGTCTCTTCCCTCGTAGCAAACTATTAGCTGCCTTGTTAATGTGTTGTCATGGCTAACTATGAATGAGTGTTGGGAAATTAGAAGTGCAAATTGTAACCTGAATGAAGGGCGTGGATTTTTGGATGCAAGATTTAACTGCGCGGGGTATTAGTTACTTTTAGACTATGGTTTAATTTGACCGCCCCTGTTTCGCACGGACGAAATTCGGTATGTCAAAACATCGAGATTTCTGTGCATTATCTTAGTTAAATATCAATGCATTATACGCATAAACCTTCCTGAAAAAACGCACTAAACAGCTATGAAAACCGTATCAAAACCTTTTGCTTTTTGTGATAGACACAAGAAGAGAAGATGTCTGACTTCAGGAGCTTTGCACTGGGACTTCTTTTATTCAAGAGTTCCAATCGCTAGTGATGTACTCGTATCTTTACAGCGCAGTTTCGAAAAATTGAACATCATCCTATAGTCACCCGAAACTTTTTAACGGTTGAAGAAAAAGTTTTCACGCATAATGTATGTACTCATGTGTTAACAGTTTCCGAAGTAATTTCTTATGTACAGTTATTGATCGTCATCATTGAAGCGCCAATTCGTCACGTTCTGGAGAGAAAATAAAGGATCAATTTATATTTTGTGTGAAAATGTTTTTGATGGGTTGATTCAGCTGTTGCTTTGTTAAACGAGTGAATTCCAATATTTCCAATTGCGAGTCTAATTGAGCTTGATTCGTTATCACTAATGACTGTTGTGTAAAATTGATGTTATTGTACCTAGAGTCGGAATTTTCTATGTTTTCCGATCATTGTAATCTGGATCTCGAAAGTTCGATTGAAACGATTTCTAGGCAAGCGTGCTCCACCCTAGACCACATCATCGTTTCGCATCAGACGACTTGCGGCCAAAACCAAACCTTTTTAGTGTAAAGGTAAATGAAGATCTTGAAGGCCTGCCACGGTCAATCTCTTTAAAAATGACTCCAGAAGAAAGTTTGCCACCTTATCTGCCTCATTTCACTTTCTGCACTGTCATCGTTTCAGATTCATCATCATCATCATCAGCCTACAGTAGTCCATTGCTGGACATAGACCTCCTCAATTCCTAAAATAATCACAAACAATCACATAATTAATGGGAAGACATTCTGGAGCTCGCGATGTGATTATGTAGATGTGTGCCCAAACTACCGTAACTATTACTCCTAAGGCTTCCTTTCCAATACATAAAGCAATAAATTCTCTAATTAGCTTCCGTCCCAAAAGAGATTCACGAAACAATACAATATTCTACACAAATAAGATCCTTGATTTCACACAACGGACATTGTAAGTCTTTGTAAAAAGAACATTACATTATGGGGTTTCCTCAATTTTCGGGGCCTTTCTTTCAATTGGTTTCATTAAGTTTTTAATGCCCCCAAAAAGTACAAGGTTTTCTCAGGTTTTTTTTTATATTACTGTTTTGTCGTTGTGCCAAGATTTCCCTGGGGTGGCTACCTTGTAAGAGGGGGTTGTATTACATAAAATATTCGTTGAGAGATTCAGAAGTTTTTGCTGTACTATGATTTTAATAGAAATTCTCTCTAGGGGATGTATGTCCAATCGTTATAAAAAAAAACTCTTACTCACAAACAACGGACAGCCTACACTGTTGAGTCCAGAACCTGATAATATTTGCACAAGAGTTCTTTATGAACCGAAAGGCAGGATTTTTTTTTTAATTGATCCCCAAAAGGGTGAGAATAGGTGATGGAAGTTCTTCATTTTTGCTTATGGGAAATCCCATCAGGCGTACGGCTAGTGTTTAAACAAAAGCCTAACATTTGTCCATCTCCCATTAACGATTCCTTCGCAAAGATAGAATTTTATCAAAAGGTTCCCGGGCGACTTAACGGCCCCACGCTGGGCGCCAATTCAATAAATTCTAAATCTATCCCAATGCTAAGCCCATTCATTTCAATGTCTCGGCAAAACGGCTTAAAGTCTTAGCAGGCTCCGCGGCTTGCACGATAATACATTCTATTACTAACCTAGGCAGGTAAAATGTTGCCAGCCCCAGGTGCTCGCTTCTACCCAGTTTAGATGTTAGGTTTTGTCCGACTACCCACTTTTCTTAGAATATTCAACGCCACTGAGTTATATAAATCGTGGAAGTTCGGCTTCTAAAATGTTATAAGTTGGTGTTTCTCCGTGAAATATGATCGGCATGATGTTGGATGGGCAACCAAAGTGGAATATATTGCAGTTGCTGTAAGTAAGATGGTGTAGTTATACCAGTTTTAGTTATGCGTCATTGAAATATGGATGTAAGCGTCTAAAAATGGAAGCCTTTTTCTTCTGGTTATAGATTGAGATGTCAATGGGCTGTTTGCAAGATGTCATAATTTCCTATCACCAACAAATCACCTCTACTTTCAGGAGACTTTTTTGTTCTACTTGCAGTTCCTCTAATATCAGAAGTTGGTCGAATGCCTCGCATTTTCGATTGTTTTTCGTCATAAATAACAAAACTTCTATGGCTTTGCCTGTTTCCATCAGGAATTTGTTCCTGAAATCAAGCCTCAATCCCAATTCTAATTAGCATAGCATATAAAGCTCATACATAACTATACAATGTCATAATGTAATTAAACGGTACCTAATTGTAATTTATGTTATGCACAAATAGCGATAGCAATTATTCAAGCAATAACTTAACTCAATATGTGATTCCCAACAAATTAAATGTATCGAAAAAGTTCTCCGTTTACCCGTTAGGCATAATCATGAATAAGTAATGAAAAAATCATTTCACTTACGACTTCGGCCCTCTGGCGCCGGAATCGATTCGCGCGAAATTTCCCGATCGTTTCGATAACTGACTTTATTCGAGTATTCGGGTAATATCGCCGTCACTTGGAGCGAAATTAAACCGGCTCTTTATTCGAAATTGGAGGTGTGGGCGTATCGTTCCAACTTGGTAATAATGATATGAAAATATAACTTCCATCCACGCGTCGGAATGTTTTATGAATATTGTGTTTGGAACAAAAATCGTTTTATGCTATTTTTGGACTTGAATATTTTCATGAATGTTTTAAGGCCTAGGTCAAGTTAATTTTAGAATGGTAGACTAAGAGCGGATTTCGTTAATAAAACTGAACGTTCAAGACCTATCAGTGTGAATATTTCACAGCAATTTATTGTCAGCGTTTGAACGCCGTTTAGATGTGTTGATTGCGTTCAGATTGATTGGTGAAATTCACCCTGACTTCGTTACAGCTTCTGTTACATAATTGTGCAGTCAACTAAGAGATATTGGGTAATATATTCCGGAGCCAATGAGCTGAAGACACATCACTGCTTCTGAATCTGTTAGTTTCATAATACAGTCTTGTCGTGTATATGACATGATATATTATGAAGCCTGAGGGAGGCTTTTGCCCCGTAGTGGGATGACACAGGCATAAAATAAATGGATGTAGAAACAGAATCTTTTACAACATCCTTGTGCTGGGGTTACTGGCGTTTGTGCGTCGCAATTATGGAAATTATTCTATAAATGCTGTTTATTTTTACAGTAATTTTAGATGCCCATATGAACGTTAATTAATTTTTCCGGACGAAAAACAAAACACCATTATTTTGACTTAACATCACCCTATATTTTGCCGTTTTGTTTTGTTTAAGTCCCATGTAATGCGGGCGAGCCCTTTGCCATCAACCGAGTACAAATCCATCATCCACCAATGTGTTAGAACAAAAAATCAGATTAATGAGGTCCAAATTGATTTCGTCACTCCCGGCAGTTGGGCTTACAAAGTACCTCCATAAGGGAGGGTCGGAGGACTAACTTAGTCAATTATCGCCCTTCGTCTGCCGTCGGCTGAAATAAACGTCGTTACTCTGACTTTCAGAGGGATCGTATTAAACTGTCCCTAGACCATCGCCCTGTGTTAGCCAACGTTCGCAGGGGCGCTTGTATAACGCGACTTTTTTGTCACACTGAGGATTTTTCACTCTCTTCACTCTTCAGTATTGAGCTTAGCATTGTCGTCATATGCTTCCTGCCTTTATCCCATGTTGCTTGGGATCGGCGCAATACGTTTTTTTTTCTTCCATTCTCCACTGTCAACCGTCCCGCTATCATTTACTCCTTTTTCTTTCATATCATTCCTAACAAAATCCATCCATCGTTTCCTTGATCTTCCTCTCCCTCTCCACCCATCAACATTTATATTCATCATTCTGAGCCGTGCATCCCAGCGCTTCAAAGAAGTGCACTATTGGGTTTTTATTTCTCGGTGTTAAGGATGGAAATCAAGTGCGTGGTGAAAACCGTCCCGTCAAAGAAGAGGCCGTGTGAACGAAGGCTAAAACAAGCGAAGCGACACAAAATGGCCGCGACTAGATGTGTCAAAATGTTGGGTCGTTAATTTTGGTTATTGGTACTGGCGCTGCTTTTATCGCGTTATTGTACCCTTGTCACGAATTACTAGTAATAGAATAGAATAGTGTTACGGTGCCGCAATTTTGAGAAAACAAGCGCTATATTTGGAAGTAGGTTTCGACGATAAGGTTTTGAGTAAACCTGATGTTCAGGAATTTGTGACGCATTCTTCCTTTACTTTAGGGTTTGGCACAATTATCGCTGTGGCAAAAATCAAGTTACAATAAAATTCTAATTTTGAAGATCTTGAATTATTAAACTTTTTTATTTCCATTCTTTTGTGTGCAATACAGAGCCATCAATCTATCAAATCGTCTATAGAGCCGAAACCGTAGACCATGAAGAAGGTTCTACTATAGAAGGTTCTTCTATAGTCGTGTCTATTTCTTACTTATGACTGTAGCTAAGTCAATGTTCAGCCACCGAAACACGAAGGGTCCCTCGACAGAAAGCTCTCCCAAAGTTGCTCACATTTTTATCACTCCTGACTGTAATGGATCTTTGCCCGTATCTCCTTGAATGTAAGTGCTTGCTCCAACTTGTTTGTTTTCGTAGACTCCCCAATTTGTTTGCTACGCTGCGAAACATTTATAGCCCCTTTCTTAAAGATATTTTTACTGTGTTTGCAGTCGCTTCTGTGTAAATTTGGGTAAGTTAATTGTCAGTTTTGAAAATGTTGGATTTTTCTTGAAATATTTTTTTAATTATGTTCCAGTCTTTTTGAATGTCAGCTCTGACTATATGAAGCAAATATAATAAACCTTTGAGCTTTATTAAGCCACATCGTTTCGCATACAAATTAAATGTTTCTGGCATTTATTCTCGACTTCCAAATATCCATATTCTCCTTCTCCTAAATTAAAAATCTTAAATTCACATACGAAGCATGAAATATTACACAAGAGTTCTTAACGCGTTGAAAGTGACCTTTAAAGGATTTTTAAAATTCATACCCTGAAGGGGTTACATTGAAGATGAAAATTTGTATGGACGTTCGACATTATTACCAATATGAATTCCCATCAGGCTCATTGGTTGCCTTATATCATCATCATGAGCCTAACCTTTTTCCCAACTATGTTGGACAAACGTCTGCTTATATCAAGTTAATTGTCTTTACTTGCTGGACATCTCAATGTAGTCTGTAGACCCCAATTTCGGGATACAAAAATGTCGAGTTAGGCGATATACTGACAAGAAAAGGGTGTTAACAAAAACATTCCCTTTTATTCACAAGCACTTGTTTTTCTTTAACATTCCAACTTCTGAGGGTGTCGGGGACATTCAGGGTCAGAGACCTTTTGTTTGTCACTGTCAAGTTGACGTCAGGACCTTTTCGGGACAGGAAGGTGCTTGTTAGTTGTTACAAATCAACTTCCTTCCAAGTTTATGACGAGTAATGGTACGGATTTCCTTTTGTACCTTCGGGAACCCACCTTTAACTTCACTATTGTGGTGTGATATGTGCATGTGTGTTTTGGAAGCTTTGACCTTCGTTATCCTTCCGAAAATCATAACGATCTGTGCAACATCTAACCTTTATAATTAATCTTGAATCTGTCGTTGATTTAGTCGTAAGCGCTGCTTATGAGCTGGAGGTCCTGGTTTCGATTGCCAGGTCGGGCAGTGTTATGGGGTTTATCTATCTGGGTTTTTTTTGTAGCAGCACAGATCTGTTGTGCCCGGCTGATGGCAATAGGCTCGCTTGGTTGCTGTTATATGGTACAACAAATCTGGGTGTACTATTGGGACACCTTTGCGTGATCCCGGGGAAATGCAGGCGTGATATTATGTTATAAATCTTGAAATCAATGCTCTATTTCCAAAAAGTATTTTTTTGTAATCCTTACTACAAAAAAATGAAAGCGCCATAAAACCTTTCACAAGCCGCATTAAAAAGGCTTTGTAACGGTCACCGGACAATTAACTCCCACTAACGAGTCTCGAAAATCTATGAAAACGATACAAAACCTCTTTGCAGCGCTGATTGAGTTCAGAAACTTTGATTAATGACGCGAACAATGTTCTTTACTCTGTAGAACCAGTATATCTTGAACTGCGGTGAAAAAGGGTACTAAAAGTAAATGTACTGTGGTTTGACTTGTCGGTTGACATTTGTTTTTGGAAGCGTCGCCGCCATTAAAGACCAAACTAAGATGGCTGCCGAGAAAATGGCTGTGAAGTTGGACCCCAAAGTTGTAATGTTGTTTTATTTGTGGATTATGACCTTAATATTAAATTAAATCGTTTATTTAACTTTGATGGAGAACATACTCTGTATGGGACAGAAATTTGTGTGAAATAATGGAGTTATTTATTTCGATGAAAGCTTTCTCGGTAAGGACAAAATGTGTGTTTAATCCTATGTCACGAAAGTTTTTGATTCCCCTTTGTTACCAAAATTCATCATAATTTCATTAGTCAAATGTAGAATTAAATCAGCATTTGCTTTTGAATTCTTAGTACTCCTAAAACCGAATTGGGGTTCGTCCTAATTTATATTCAGGCAGGCATAAGTTCAAATACGTGTTACACACGTAGGGTTTAATTCCGTTTGCCACAGCCCACGCTTCGAATGTACGCCTTTGTACAATGATATTGAGCACATCACACGTGTATTGAATAGCCTTTGAATAGTTGACTGAGTTCTGGGACTTCTGGAAACGGTAAATATTAATTTAGAATGTCAGACAAATGTACAGAGGCGAACTTAATGCCATAGGTAAATTGTTAGATGGCTACATAGGTCGACGGCCTCAAGCTGGACGAATCCATAAGCTTCGCAGTTCACAGGATAACTAGCATAAGCTGGATAGGTGTAACACATGCCAAGCTAAATGGCGTGCAATTGGAAAGGCCTAAATCCAGCAGTAGACTGCTGTATGCACTGATAATAATGACGATAAAGAGTTTATCTACGTTGAACGTAATAATAACTGAAGTTAGTACCCGTAGGCCCCCTAAGTAGCCCCCGATCAAGGTTTGTCCTTATTTCTGTTTTCACTGTACATCATCATGTGCCTAGCCTTTTCGCAACTGTGTTGGGGTAGCCTTTTTTTTTTTTTTTTTTTTTTTTACGGATGGGAAATCATCAAATGACTTCTCCCGCTCTGGGTGGAGTGGGAGGGAGTGTCAGACTCTTACTGACTAAAACCCATCCATGTTCCTTCATTGCCCTTTGTGTTCCAGGGCCACGGTATCTCTTTCGAACAGTCCCGCAGCCCCGGCAGGCATCGGCCCTTGCGGGCCCCTTCTTGGTTGCTGACATCTCTTTGAGGCGCGCGTGGAACACGAACGCGCCGTCGACACGGCTGGGGTAGCCTTCCAGTCTAACCTGATGCAGTATTTGACATAGAACTATCTGACCTCTAAAATCAAGTTAGTCCTGGCTAATACGATACCCCTTGGTAAGATTATCAGACTTTCGAGCCACTGACACATGTAACGACTGTCAAAGATCTACAAGTGACAGCCAGGACCTACAACTTAACGCGGTTTCCAAGGAACGGAGGAACTCTGTATGTCATGGGTGGTCACCCATCCACGGATCAACCTAGGCAAGCGCGGCTTAAACTAAAGATCGTCCCGAGCGGCTGATATTATTTTGCCACGAGCTCTTACTATTTTAACCTGGACGGCTGGACCTAAATATTACGTTATGTACCACTGTACATAATATAATATTTAGGCGATTCCCTATAGTCAGCATTTTGATCATTTTTAGTTCGTTGGTAATGGTATTAATCCCAGGGGCCGATCCGTCGATAGCTAATGTTGGCACGAGTCCAATACCTAGAAATGACTGAAATTGCTAGGAGGAGAAAATTGCAATTATTAATGTGATTGATTTGGGCAAGACCGTCGTCATTTATCCTATATATATAGTTTGTGAGCTCAGGCATTTTGGCGGCTGATTATAATTACTTCTTACTTTACTAGAATATATTGTGTTGGAGTTTTATCAGCCTTAGGCTAAAGCCCTTAGCCCTTTTTAATTAATTCCCCGTTAATGAAGCAAGGTAACGTTATTAAATTTTCTTCAAAGGAATATTATCTGACTGTCTCGTTCTTATTATGATCCCGAGACGTCTTACAGATGAAATCTATTGACAGGATATCTAGTTTTCTTCAATATTAATTATCTTTTCCGAGTACAGTTTTAATATAATAAGGTCGAATATATTCTTTCTTAGAATAATCTGTTTTCCCAGATTTATGAGAGCTCCCGAGAATAATTTTAATTGTTGTTTTATCATACTTACACTTTATTGCGTAAGCGAGACAGAAAATGCTATTTGCGCAGCCATCCCGAAGTTTCTATTAATGTGAATCCTTAATGCTAAGGATTCACATTATTAGAGTTATATGCATAACTCTTCTATATTTTCTAAGTGGTCGTCAGTATTCTACAGAGAGGGGAAGTTAAAAGTCACATCTGTCTTGGAAACACAAGGAAGTTTGAACATTTCCTTACAAATATTTGCATATAAATATTCTAGTTTGGAAACTTGTGTATTGTTAACAAGCCATCCGGCTTGTTACCCGACTTTGTCCTCAATAAGGTCCAGAGTGCCTTTGTGACACTGTTTAGAGTTACCTTTGAGAATTGAAGCAGTGCTGAATATATTGGATCTAACGACTGTGAGCCTTTGTAGGTTCCCTTTGAAGTGGAAATATAGTTTTGTTTCTTTGTTCTGAGATTCTTCAGTCTTGTATTTTTCTGTGCTATTATTAGGTTGTAATACTTGTAATATGACCTTTATTAATGAAATCTTATTTTTTGTTTTTATGTAATAATGAAATCGACATACATAGACCTTATTGTGTTCATCAGAAAGGTCAGGTGCGTAGTACTACCAACCCACAAAGCAAAAGGAGTAGCAGGTGGCGTTTTGTATTTTCTGCCTATGTCCAACCGCGAGTTTATACATGTTTTTATGTTATTCGTCGGTGTGTATTAATTTGATCTAGGTTTTTTTTTGTAGACGTAATTCGAAACACGAGGCCTACGTAATTAGGTTTCTTTTTCTCATATTCTATATTTTTTATTATTCTACCGACCTAAATATATGTATATTCCCCCACAGCTTTATACAATTCTGAATCCAAATTAAGCTTACTCAGTTTATGAATGCGAAGGGCTGTGGTGAAAGAATCAGTCCTTTAATGGCACTTTTTATTTGCAAAAGTTGCCAAAAGTTTGAAAGTACCCTCTTTTTAAATTCAATTGACGCGTTTGGAATTCTTTCGGATTCTTTTTATTTTGAGTGAAAGTTGGTTTTGTTTGTGAAAGGATATACTTCGGTTTCACACGGTTCTTACGACTTGTGAAAATCATTGAGATTTCTTTATTACTTGTATACATTGATGTTTTGTAGCATAAACCTCCTCGGTTAATTTTATAAATGATGATGTATACTGTATGAAAATCCGTTGCGCTGTCGACAAGAAGAACGCGGCCACACGGACAAAAACAGAAAGTGACTTCTTTAATTTAAAATATGTATAGATATGATTTAATTTGTACATCCTTTAGTCTGGCCGTTGAAATAAACGAGATCACACTTCACATTAGTTTCCAAAATATAATGAATTACATTTAATGTTTCGTTTTTGACTTAAAACCGCGCAATAAACGCGTCGTGTCTAGGTTACATTTAATAACCTTCATCAAAGTCAGCAGAGTTGTCACCAACTTAATGTGGATTTTACCTAAATCCCTCTGGTATCCGCCCTGTTTGTACAGACATATTATACCTTATTTGAAGACGGGGGCGTCTCTGTTAATGACGTAATTTGTGGGAGATCGAAATCTATATACATCTCAGAGTTTAGGAATTTGGTTTTGAAATGTATTTACAAGGATGCTGTTGGTGCCAAATTTTGGGCCGACTTTATTTAGATTGTCATCGACACGCCTGTAAGTACGTATTCAAAAGTTCTTAATGTCGTAGCTAACGGATTTGAGGATACGACTGAGTATGACTGACTAATTGGTATTGGCGGGTAGAACAATTACATAGATGTATTTTTAATAACTATTAGTAAGAAGAAAAACATTTTATCCACACCCCTCCTAGACAACAAGCCTGAAAACTACGTCACGACCAAAATACGATCTTCTTCACTTTGACTCCTAGAAATGTAATAATCCTAATAGCTCGCATACCTCTAAGCCAAGCACACACAGTTCCGACGCAAAGCAATTAGTTAGTGCTTCTCTTGTGTGCTAAGCCGCCATCTTTGATGTCAACTGCAAACACGAAACAAGAAACGGTTAGCAAACAGGACATGCGTGCGCACTTCCACAAGCAAATGCAATTCTCTGAAGGAAACAAGAAATGAACTAAAGGAATTCACATTGAACATGAGCGTCGTAGATTTATCAGCGGAATAGTTCTCAAGCATACTAACTTTCTCAAACAAAAGCAGACAGTTTTACTCGTTTCCTGAAAGTACCCTCGTATCTGTTTCCGTCTCTCATTTCTGTTAGGAATCTTATGAGCTCAGTTAAGGCGAACTCTTCGTTTACTAACTAACCCGAGCTTAGTTTCTATTTTATTATCCAGTTCCTTCAAGAGTTTTGCTTTTATTGAAACCCCTCTTATTCCTGCATTTAAGAATCTTATTAGCTTTGACAGGCTGCATTCTTGTTTCCTTTTATATCATGCCCAGTTTCTATGTTATCGTTATTTATTTTCTCCAACGTTTTATTTCATTTCTTGGAAACCCTCTTGTTTACGGTAAATTTTCTGAATTTAGTAAGAATCTTATAAGCTTGGCCAAGATGCATTTAACTAGCTCAAGTTCAGTTTCTAGGTTATTAATGTAAGACATTTCCTCCGACAGTTTCATCTGTTTTCTTGGAAGTACTCTGTTTTTTTGTAATCGCTTTGCGTTTGGTTAGAATTTATTGTTTACTAACTCAAGATCAGTTTCTATGTTTTTAATAATATATTTTGTCTACAAGTTTCCTCTGTATTCTTGGAAGCCCTTTCGTCTCTGTATTTCATTTGAATCGTATCACTTTGGTCAAGATGCATTTCTAATTTAGTCAAGTTCAAGATTCCGTTTTATACATTTACTCCATCACTGTCCCTTCTTGTCCTGAAAGCTCTCTTGCTTTCTCTTATAAGCTTACTCAAGATGCATTTCTCGTCTACCAACTCCTCAACAGTTTCAAAGTTATTACTCACGAGACTAGTTTCTAGCAAACTCATCAACACTCGCTCCATTGCCCAAAGCCCCAATATTCCCAGGTTCTCACAAAGCAATTACACGGTTCCTATCTAGACTTGATTGTGTTTGACGCCTGGATTTACATGTGTAACACCTTGCTGCGTCTCGGGCTTTGTTGTGGTATTATGTAGGTATAATGCTGATGGATTTTGATTGGGTAGTTATTGGACAAAGGCTGTTACGGTCGTCCCGATCTTAATGATTGATTTGATGTTTATTGCTGTTTTCAATAGAAAAATACTTTTTCGTAATGTCTTCTTAATCAAAAAACTGCAGCATGTCAAAAATTACATAAGACAGTTCCACAAAACTCCTGCCCTTTGCCTCTTTCTAGTGTATTCTTAATAGTCTAGCTGTGAATTCCTGAGCATTCCTCAATATTGGGTCGTAGTAATAAATGTATGCTACCTACGACCCTATGTCTATTTGGATCGATAGCCTTTTAGGTACTTACCATGTGATTCGAGATACTTCGTCAGTCCGTCGGATCCAATATCCCCAAAACTTTCATCGTTATCTCCCGCGTAGGTGTCCATTTTCAGGCACTCTACTAGATCGGCTTCTGAGATAGAAGATATAAAATAGGGCAATACATGTACTCATCGTCGATACTTTTTACTTGACCCGAAATAATATTCTTTGAAATTTCCATGACAGCCTTCTTCTTCTTCTTCTTGGACTTCTTCTTCTTCTTTGGAATTTCTTAGTAGTAACCACGAAGTCTTGATTGGTGCCCGGTTGATGGCAATAGACACGCCCTTATTATATGGGACTGAAACATAACTGGCGAAATGTGAGTGAACTATTAGGTACACTTCTGCTTAGCCCTTGGGGGATAACAGGCATCTTATGTGATCTTCGATACCTTATGCTTGACCGGATATAATATTCGTTCACATCTCCTTGACCCATTAAAAGCAGCAGTCAATGCTCAATAAAATTGCCATATTGTAGTGCCAAAGGTTTGCGGAAGGCCATGTCGTTATCAGCCATTCAATTAAGCGGAGTATTTCGCCAAATAGCATCCTCGCGTGTTATTTCTCTATCTACTGTACGTTGCCATAGATATTTACTTTTATTACAAATTCTCGTGTTGATTCGTATGTTAGCTTTAACATGTTATTTTGTAGCGTTTGGTTGCATTGCGGTTTTGTAATCTAACTTTCTAACGGTTTTATTTGTGTTAGGTATCAATACGAGCAAAAGCTTTTTCATTAGAGTATTTTTACTTGGTTTAGCACTGAATCGGAAACAATTTTGCGCATGAAAATATCTGAAAAGCTAGCTTTTTGGAAGTGTAAAATAAAATATTCCTTACCTAAACTCATTGGTAAAATACTCCGATTCCTGCTAGACGCACTACAGTAAAACACCTCTCAAATAACAATCCTTGTAACCGATCAAATATAAACATGCAAACGATATATTAAAGCATACCATTGTCAAGAACATAGAAGCAATAACAGTCGCCCCGGGAACGGGAGATAGCGAATGCAATATAACTATCGACCCTAGGAAGCAATGCGAGACTAAACTGTCAGTGGAATACTAGAACGTTCAGTAAAGTCAATAGGATATTACTGCAGTCGAATCCGAACTGTTACTAGCTATGTAGAAGTTTATGGGTAAGGGAATCGATGGAAATGGGAATGATGGAGCAAGATTTGATCAAAACGGAGATGAGGGACTGAAGAGAAGAGATAATGTTTGTTATTATGAAGGGGATTACTTTATAAGAGTAGTAGAAGCTTTAATTAAGTTAATGACTACGTTACGTTTTAGGGCAAAAGAGTCTAAGGAAATATATTGTTTTACGCAAAGTTTAATCAAAAAGAAGATCGTTATTGGAAGAGCTAGCAAGAGTTAGCTGGTACAATGGAACTCCACCAGATATTCACTTTTAAATGAAATGATAGAATCAAAAGCTCTTGGGATCAATTGTAAATATTCACTATCAGAAACGATAAGTACTATTTACGGAGGATAAATTTATAGACCCAGTTTCCTGGCAAACATAAAAATGAGAATACGAAAACAGAGTTTATGACGGCCATAGACAGTAGATCTCTTAATAAAAATACCAAAAATATGTGAATACTTGATCTCCGCGTTACGTAACGTCAGCTCCTAATATTGTCGTCGCCCATATAAAGACGTAAGACGGTGACCTAAATCTGTGCACTGGTTTCACACACAATGAGTTGTGGTGACTTACGATAGCATGCGTCACACGGCTGGCTTGGCTTTTGCAAAATATGAAGGAGTTATAGAAATGTAAGGGTAGGAAATATTATGTCTACAGCTACAACACAGAACTTTCTGAGACTTTCATATAGGTAACTCTGGCACAGGAAGGTGGAGCTTGGCAAAGGAAAAGAGATGACTACCCAGCAGTGGTTGAAGTCGAGCTGTGGATGTTGATGATGATGATGAACTATTTAGGGATGAATGTAGTTAGAGATGATGACAGCACTACAAGTAATTCCCTGAATTGTTCGATAAACGAGCTTCGAGATAAAGTGGTTAAAAAACAAATAGCCTAAGTGAATGCTAAAAGCCAACAACAGATTGCATCGCTGCAAAAATTAATCACTTGCAAGGGCGTGCCGTTAAAAACTCTCGCTGAAACGAACCCGATCGTTAATGCACTAATTACGAATGTCCCGTCCCACGGCTAAGCTCTGCGCCAACGCGAGTATCGACCAGCTCACTAAACAGAAAAATACAGTAAACACACTAGTGCTAGAATCGAGGAAAGACTTCTAGATAAATCGTCGCTGCTGTGAAAATAAATAGGAATTGTAAACTAACTCCTACAGTCACAGATTGTTCAATACTTTCCTTTTGTTCACCGTCTACGTCTTCGTGAGTTAGTTCAACTTCTGTCTCTCTCTTTTCTCTTCTCTTAGTGCCCGTTCACACGACACTGATCCGTATTGATCCCCGATCGCTGCCGATCTCGTGATATTAATTCTTCGCTGGAACATTAAGTTTCTGATATTGAATGTCGGTATTTGACGTCGGCTCGTCTCGCGTCGAGAATTTCGATACTTAAGGGGAAGCGGTGATATGAATCGACGTCGATTAATTTCGTCTTTAATGGCAATTGATAGGCGGAGATGGCTTCAAGATTTTTGAAGCCAGCACTTTTGTTGTAAATGAAGTTCTTTTGCCAAATCTGGGCATGTATTTTTCAGGCATATCTTTTGGCAACGGTTGTGTACTTCGTTTGAAAAAGGTCGTCTTTGTTTTTCTTTTGTTTGTCCTTGTGGTGTGGTGACTATAAGGATTATTTGAGGAGGATCAGCATCAGCACCAGCACCCTTTGTTTCTATACCCACAAATATCAATGACTGATCTGTTTACCCAGTTGGGCATTGTTTTCTTAACAAAATGAAAGATTTTCGATGTTTCGTTTAAGACGTGAATCATTTCAATTCTGATTTTATTCCTTAAGATACAAATTATACATCTCTATTTTATATTTGATTTCGACACCAATATTTTTAAATAGATCAAGTAATTCAATGGTAGGGTTTCGTTTATTAATCTTGGGGTGAAGTTTATGAATACTTAATGAGAGGTTCCAGTTGACCGAAAAGTTTGATTGCTAGTTACCGATTCGTTACTTTGAGGTCCTCCATGATCGATTATTCATAAGTTTGTAAGTCACTTTGTAATTAATGTCATATAAAATTTTGCTTCTAATATTAAGGTCGCGAAGTTTTGAAATATTTTTTGGCGAGAGAAAATGGTTCCTACTGCTACTGTTGTGTGATTTGTCACAAGAAAGAGGGCAGATAGACCCTTTGCTCACGTTTTGGTGGCGTAAAGAAAACTTTAGAATAATTTTAAAAGACAGTATTGGTAACAGTGCTCCTTAAAACATAAACATAAAATCACTTCTGTAATCCCCGAAAGGTAAGGTAGAGGTGTACCTAAAAACACCCAAAATGAATTATCTGATCATAATCACAAACTCAATAACTTCATGAATAAATCAGTTTCGATATGGCGTTTAGAAGACTGTCTACATTCGTGGGTAAGTCTATCATGAAAGTTAACAAGGCTCTTGTAAAATCAACACTATACATAAATGGGACGATAACTGATCCAGACCTAGCATTGAGATCAAAGCTAGATGGAAATCTCGAACTTATGAATATTGAAATCTAAAGTGGATGACGCTAAAAATAGAAAGGATTCCCCAAACGCGTGTTCAAAAAACCCGAAACCTATTCTGGATCAGATTCGATCCTTATTTATGTAGCATCTTTTTACTTCAAAAGCCTGTAGACTCTATGAAGTCATAATTCGTGTGAGTAGGCGGTGGGCGTGTGGCTAATACTCGTAAATTATGACGCCTCGTGTGAACCCGTCTAGTTACGAAGATCAGACTTTTTCAAACTCAATACTTACACTACAACGATAACCCTTTCTTTTGGCTTTGCGTAGTCGGGGGAAAGTTGGAGGTGGCTGGTGAAATAGCAGAAGTTTAGATTTTAAAGCAAACATAAGGAATTGGATGAGGATAGTAATTATAAGCGAGATAATCCTACAATGAGGGTAAAAATCCTCAAAGTTAAATCTAGTCCCTGAACGACGATTTGAAATAGTAGATGCCCGTGAAAGAAGAGAAGTGAAGAAAAAGGTTAACGCAATTGTTACGAATAAGTAACGCGTGGGTTTCTGAATAGGGCACGTAGTACTACCTCATGAGTCGTGACTCAAAGGTTATTTTCGAATAAATTGCCTTTAACTCACACGTTTCTACCCAAGGACAATTTATCTAACTACAGCTTTGAGAAAACTGCTGAAATGTAATTTCAACAATACTGGCGACGCGGACGTTCCTAAAAGAGTTTTAGAGACAGTAGCAAAACAATCTCAAATTCTCAACGAAAAATATTTTGGGCCCTCTCAAATAACTCAAGTACGGTGTCAAACGACAAAAAGCACGTGCGTTGACAAAAATACCTTATAGCGCATCGTCTTGACGCGTAACGAGCCGACAAATCAGAGGCCGCCTCGCGCCGAACGGCTATCAAATTAAAATTAAACCGAACGCTGTGATTGGTCGGCTGGCGGCGTGCGCGAGTGCGCGGAGTGGGGGGCGCGATCAATACGAGACGCGTTACGTAACCGAAGCAGTCGCCGCCTTAACAGACAACACCCTTTCGTGCTATTATCTTACCTATTCACATATTTGTAGAGGTTATTTTCCTGTGGAGATATTTTTCTGGTTCCAGGCGCCATTCCTCCATACATCCGACGCAAGTTTAGGGAGCTGCGTTTCCGGCGATGATCAGTTTACATTGTAGCTTTGCAGAATTAGTTGCGAGAATTTTCTGATACCAACTTTGTAATGGAAGATTCAAATTAGAGGATTTTGCAAGCTTTTGTATCACTGGGACTTCGAATTGTTTGCTAAAATTACGAAATCTTATTTTTGTCCTTCATTGTTTGTTGTCAACTTTACAAAATACTGTCGTTACGAGATTATTTTCAGCTTCAATTAGCATCAAATTCCCATTTCTACCAAAGTTATTGTTTTAGTAATCAGGATAGGGTAGGGGGGTACCCTTTCAAAATTAGACTCATGGGAAACCAAAGCTGCTCAGTCCTTTATTTACGTTGCTATGAGGGTAGCTGCATATTACGAACAACGTACGACCGAGAGCATCATATCAATTATTAAATGTAATCGTGCGACCTGCGATAAACAACGCCACCTGTCGATTGAATCATGCATTTTACAGAACGTGAATATATCGAATGTCGAACCATTCTTTATGAAGAATCGAATTCCAGTTCTGTTTCTCGGCGTATTTTTGACAGGAAATCAGATTTCGCACTTCGGGAAGAAATAAAATGTCTTTGAAAGAAACTGATTTCCAATAACATTGTTTGGTGATTGTTTTGTCTTTGATCCGATTTGTCTTTGACATATTAATCAGGGCTGGAGGCAACGATCTTTACAACACATAATAAAGGATAAGGTTCTCTTTTAGACGATAAAATTATTTTAATTTTATTTATTAATATAGGTTCACCAACAGCTTGTGTGTACAACATATCTTAAGTATACATAAATTTTAGTCTTGGACTTACACAGTCGCCAATTACAGGTTAACCAGCATTCACAAAAATAAGTGAAAAATAGAAAAAAAATAAAAAAAACTAAACGAGTGGCTCTAGAAATCAAATTCAACAGTAATCTCCTTACATTTAAGGGTTTACTTAGCTTACGAAATAAAATATAGAGAAAAACGGTATCACTACTATTTTACTAACTAATTACGACTAAAATTAAAAAATATATAAAAATTATTAGTGCTAAAACAAATAAAAATGAGATCAAAATTTAAAAAGAAAATCGATGTCTTATAATTGTGTATGATAATTACAAGTTATGTCAACTGTTATAATCCGATTTTATTAAACAAACTAACTCCTATTACACCAAGTCAAGAAAATCTCCACAAAATCCTCAATACCGGAAAATATATTCTATCAAAACGCTACCCTTTGAAAAATGCACGATCATGCTCGTTCAGAGGCTTAACTCTGCGGTATTCAAATGTCCGTCTTCCATAAAGATTCGAGAGGCGATAGAAATCTTGAATAATAGAATATCTGAACCTTGGAGCTTATCAATTCTGGATTTATCCTCTTTGTTCTTCGTCTCTATACTGTATCGTTTAATCTTGTGACTGTATTGTTTATGGAGACTATCTAATTTGTTAGTTGTATCTTTCGGAGGATTGTGAATGAATTCTGCTGTTGTATGTTTGTCATCCTTCATCATCATCTGCTTAGCCTTTTCCCAATTGGGGTCGGCTTCCAGTCTTACCGGCTCCAGCTGAATACCAGTATTGTTGACATCCTTATTGGCAGAAATAGCACCTATTACAAAAAAAGCAGGACTTCTTAATTATGTTATAAAATTTTCGTGGGAGTCTTATTAATTTTAAGTAATCAGAGAAGGTTCGTTTACGTAGCCATATTTTGATAGTGTTAAAGTTACTGAGCTATTTTCAGAACCTTCTGAAATACTCTGAAAAGGATGACGACAAAGAACAAAGCTGAGAGTGACCTAGCTGCTAACAAAACCTGGATCACTGTTAACTCCAAATTACCCTTACACGCCTACAAAAGCGGCTTTTAGATATTTTTTGCCCCCATCAACGTCGTTGTAATGAAGATAAATGACAAATGTACCTCCATGTTGAATAACACGGTATTAATGTCCTGCCACCGTGTCCTGCATTATACTGTTAACGTTTTGGTGCAAAAAATACGTAATTGACTATGATTTATTTTGGCAATTTATAAAAGTTGTATCTGATACGGTTGTGTGGTCAGGTTCGGTCTCGTATTGTGTTTTAAAATATTGGTTCCGATAATGCCTCATTCCTGATATGTATCAACAAAAATGAGGCATTGTCGAAACCTATATTTTACCTTCTTCAATTTGCCAATTTCATCCTTTACCAACATAAACTTACTTGCTGCAAGTTTCATCAAAAAAGTATTTATCTGCGATAGCGTTAGTTTCTCTGTAATGTAAACAGTACCACTTCTAAATTACATGACCACACGGTTGTTCATCTTGGTCGAGGGTTGTGACAGGTCAGAACCAATACAAAATTGATCGCATTTGCCAGTAAAGATCTCACAGTCCCAATACAATTTAGATATCGGTCCCAAAGTAATTTAACCGATTTCTCGTACATTTAATCAGAATTTAGATCTGCCTACGACTGAAACCGCGCCCCGGTTTATACTTGGGTTCGAGTTTCTTTTTGATTAAGCTTTTAAGTACCTAAAGGTTTTATTTCAACTTCATGATTTATTTTTATTGGAACTTTAGCCGATTTGAATTCATATTTAGGACTTCCTAATACTACCTCTTTTCCAATGAGATATTGAATATCAGAGACGTAAGGAGATACTTTCTATTTTTATAAATACCTCGTTTGTGATTGTGTTGCTTTGTAACAAAAATCTTCGACTCCGAAAGATTGTGTATGTCTATTTACATAAACTAGGTCGCAAGCTCGTTTAGCATTCTCGTAAAAAAACCTCTTACGCAGGCCCTAGGCGAGAGCCATTTACTTCAAAATGATTCATTTTTATTGCAACAGTATCCATATAATCACCCTGACTTAATGTATTTGCTTGTGTAACACTCACTTCTATTTATGGAAATGGGGGAGAATTACTTTTTTCTTTCAAGTGTATTTCTAGGTCGTGACACCGTTCGTTAATTTACTTTATTGTCGTGCTTTATAATTACTTTCAGTATTTGTTATTTTTAGTGAGATTCTTTCGCTTTGAGACTGAAAGGCGTCTTATGAATCGATTGGTGTAATGTAGTAAAGAGTCGTTGCTTCAAACATTTAGTTTTGGGTGTTAAAAATATAAATATGAGGATTATTTTTAGGAAAACAACTTCAGTCGTAGACTTCTTACGCTGTTGATGATAGATTCTACACTTGTTTGCAGGCACTGTTTCTTTACAATGCTTCTTGCCTTATTGGTCCAGTATTCGCAAGCGCGACTGCTGAGCATGATTTCGATTCTTGGGTCTGGCAAAGTGTTATTGGGGTTTTCCATCAGAAATTTCTCAGTAGCAGCCACGGCATGTGGATTTTTGCCCGGCTGATGGCAATAAGCCCGCTCCCTATTATATGGGACTTAAACTCGCGAAATGTGGCTATACTGTTAGGTACTCCTCCGCCTAACCCTCGGGGGTGACAAGGCGTGATGTTATATGTTCTTTTCAATGTTCTAACAAACCATTTTCTTGTTACAGGTAAGTGTTAAAACTCCAACATCTTCATCATCAAAACGTAATGTCACACCACGGTAGGTAAACCACAAACTCTTACGTCGTAAAGGCAGTTTAGCTTCCACCTCGGAGATACTCAACCCTGACACGGCACAGCCAATTACGGCTGTCTGTGACGACGCTCTTAACATTTCAAGTGCTGTTTCCACAGCCTCTGATGGCAGTTTTGAAGACCAGAACTGCTTAGATGATGCTTTGCAAAGTTTGTTTTGATGGTGGTATGAAATGTTGCTCTTACATCTCCGTACCCATAAAGGAATGTTAAACACATCCAGTATGAAATAATGGGAAAAGTTCATAGTTCGAAAACTCGACATGAATACTGTTCGGAAAATAGAAGCAATGAGTAAACAGATTCAGCTGCATAGATAACCGGTTTCGTATTGGTTTTATTAGGAATCGTTATTTGGCTACATGCCCCGAGTCGAATTGGAAAGGAATTTACTACTAGTGATAAGAAACAAGTTTTACAGTTACATTTTGAATTTGTATCTTCATTTCAAATAACAAACCAACGCCATAAAGGGTGTAAAAAGACCCTTAACGAAGCCGAAAGGCACTTGTTCTCCCCGTCCTTGTGATCATTTTTTTGTTCTGGACCATACCTGGGAACCTTCTAGTTACGGAGATATTGGGGGTCAAAGTTCCAATTTTTTACAAGTTTTTTTTTTAAATACTACTTTTTAAGGTTTTAACTTTACTTTAATTACCTCCATGGCCCGTTTACTATTCAAAGCATCCATCAGCACTAAGTTTTGAGCGCGTGATATTGAGTTTTACCATAAAATGTGATTTTTTACCACAAAAAAAAAATCGTTTCCCAGCAATCATTTTTGGGTAGAGTTACTTAGTTTGATGTACAGTACCTATGCATGGTTGACGGCTTCGTGAAGGGTCCGTTTACACCCTGTATACTTTCAACTACTGGCGAAGGCACGGAGCGTGTAACATTTTCCAACCTCGTGTGATTAAGTCAACATCCTTCCTTGAAATATTTTTTATTTACCTCCATAAAAGACATCGGATGTTATCAGCAGCCGTCGGGATTATTTCCGACGGCAGACGGGAGACCAATAAACACACGAGACAATAAACGGACGCAAATAACTGTTCTACGTAGGTAGACACCAATTTATCCAGTTATAACCTAATCTATCCCTCTCCGAAGTCTCTAATGGGTTGCGTAACCAATAGATGAAGTTGGGGTGTAATCAAAGTGGCTAGCTAACTTAGTGGACTTGATAATTTGTTGACTTCAAAGGCTATATCTGAACGCTAATGTAATTAAAGTTTCTGGCTCTAAATAGTTCTCTTTGTCTCTTCCATTAGATCCGACATTTTGTTCTGAACTATGCTACAGCCTGCACAGACTCAGCCACTTTAGTGCGAGATAACTTTTAATTTAATTACAATTTCGTAAAAGCAGAATAAGCTTTCCCCGGTATTTATTTTCTCAGAGGAGTGTACTAGCGCTCGTATAAATAGTAACTGTGAAGCACTCTCGTAATGAAAACCTCTCTGATTTTATTTTGCTTCTTAATTGAGATGACGACGTAAGCGCTAAATTAACTGAAAACTGGAATATCTGCATCACAAAGCGATGCTACATTTTTCAATTTCCTAAATAAATCCTTTATAATTCAAAACAATAGCAGCGATATTCCAGTTTGGTGAACGGTTGAATATCATTAATATTCCGGACAGAGGTACAATTCTCATAAATAATTATGTCCGCTTGGATCTTGCTAAAAGATACCATCAGCTACGTAAGAGTTGGCGAAGTTATGGCTATCGTCGGCGCCGCCTGCACATTACAGGCGCTTAATGTTTCAATTTCAACTGCTAGACTAATGTTGACAGTTTCTGCTATGTCTGGATCTTATTGTCTTGTTTTTGTGCAAACATATCCTTCAAGTTTACTTAGATGATTTGGTGGTTTCATTGTACTCAGAGATTCCGAACAATGCTTGCAAAATTTGTAAAAATACAGTATCACATAACATGTCATAAATGAATTTGTATATGGATCTAGAATTAAATGCAAATGCTGTGCCAGAGACTTAGAGTGCTGTATTAATTTCAGCTGCAACGTTTTAACGAGTTCCATGAGCAAATAGACACGTGGGATTACATGTCCGACCACATTGAGTTCAAACGTATTTACGTTTTGTATTCGAGTCTCAGTTCTCAATGTATTTTTCAAAGTAACCAAAATTTAATTAGCACTATAAATTCCATCAAAATTAACTAACTTTGTAGAGCTTTATTCTAAAATGTTAAGCACTCAACAACATTCACCATTACATCACCTAGTTAGAAACTGTACCGGCCCGCTGAAACTTTATTAAATTTGAACGCAGCAGGTATGTAACGTACATTATAACACGTTGCCCGCCGACGTGCATGCAATTTAGTCGCTTCCCGGTGTGCGAAACTTCCCACATTTGTTCTATCGACCTTGCGGGTAGTCAGAAATTGTGAGGCTTTGTTGAGCCAATATGTAGGGTAGGTAGGTATATATTTGCCACTGTCGGAGTTACGGCAGCAACAGTTAATTAAGTCTTTTGTGTTCGACGCATTTGTGGCTTGTGGCGTTATTGGCTGTGGATGACAAGGTGGCTTATAGATTTGACGTTTATCGTGGAAGTTGATTGAAATCTTTTGATAAATGTAAACAACATACCTTCAACTATATTTACCCATTGGAATCGTGGAGTTAGTTAGTCAATTATTATGAAAACCTGGAAAACATATAATTATTTATTGAGCAGATCGTCGTCGTTATAGATTTGCAGGAATTAAAAAAGGCACATAAATAACAGAAAACAAGAACGCTGACTCTTTCATAATTTTGTTGTGCTGCTTTCAAACTTACCCTGCGATCTTTCAATAAGACTTGTATATAATAAAAAGAGGAAAAAGAAAACTAATAAAAACGTAGTTTCGTATGTAAGTAGCGTACTATCTAGTTACATTAAAGTTTATTTACGTAGAAATTTTCTCGCCAGGGGAAGTAGCCAATCCGCTTTAAGTTCGCAACTTTCCATAAGCCGGGCCGAAGAGGTGGTGCAGACTACGTAACGAAGTAGATATTTTTAAATTAGATTCTGAGCTAAAGGTTGGGAATTCTCGGTGGATTACGGTCCGGGTTATCATCAGCTGTACCGCGATTGACGTACTTGGACGATGTTGTAGTAACTTTTTCGTCAAGAACAGAAGTTATTTCATACAAGTTTATCTTCGTCTTTTGTTTCCTTATACAGAAAGGAAAACGAAGTCAATGTCAGCTGAGAAAAACGGATTAGAGGGGTAGCCTCTAAGTTGCTTTTGTAATCCGTTTTCCTTAGTAGACTTACGATTTGTCCTCGCTAGATGATAAGTGAAGCTTCTTACGTGTGGAGGTTTAATATATTAGCCCGTTGTTGTATTCAGAGAACATAATTTGGTCTTCTCTTATTAAATTAACGTTCCCGATTTATTCCAGTCTATTTTTGGAACACAAAAGTTTTCTTATAAGAGGTATAATTCCTAATAGTCACCACGCAATGACTTCGAGTTAGGTTTACCAATGGCCCTTCCAGCAACGATAAGTACAAATTAAAGTAACAAATACTTACATTTGTATTCACTCCTCGATGCCAGCCGTCCAAGTAGCCAAGATACGACTCGTAATTACGAGTTGAGGCATTTTAAGGACTCGTAAAACCAGACATTGTGACCCAAGCAACCTCAACATTTTATTAGGCCTTTGTACAGACAGTTATTATAAATGATAATTATTTCATCTGCTATAAACCCACCCTTCTCGCCTTTCTCAGAAATATTTCACGACATTTTATTTGCCACACTCTGAAGTAAGATCTTAATTTTCACTCACTTTTGCTACAGATAACGTTGTTTTGTTTGCAGAATTTTATGGCTTTTTCCTTGTTGATTTGGATGTAGAAGATAAACATTAAACTTATTAACTTCACCGTAAAAGTAAGTTAGCCGAAGTGGAAGGTCATGATGAGTAGATATAAAGTTCCACCGAACTTATTACGTGAGGCGAGGATCCTCTCGAGTTTCTGTCTGAATGGACGATGCAGGTTTAATTAAATAGAAATATTTGTGTGCAAACACACGAGTAAAGTTATTTCTATCTATATTTGTATCTCGAGTGGAAACTGAAAATTTAATTACGCGAGTGTTTCTATCGTGCATGTTGCAAGCTGGTGATTGTATTGCCAAGCTTTTTACTATTACTTTCGCCACAAAACTATTGTTCAGTAGTTTGAAACAATTCAATTACTACTACCAAAGCTGGGCTTTCAGCCACACGAGAAGTATAATCAATATCTACCCGACAAAACTCGTGTTTCTCCTTATGTAAAGGTAGCACTCCACAGTTTGGATCTAGGCCAATTTGTTAGCACTTTGTACTCGTTTTATCATTTTTCAGTAACGAGGGTAGTTTGGCTTCCGTAATTTATAGCTTGCAACTTATTTTATCGTTTGCATTCTCTGAGAATTGAATTGTACGATGTTGTTACTTTTGGACTGTAATTACAAATTGTTTAGGCTTTGGCAGATAAAGGGTGTAAATAGACCCTTAACGAAGCTGAAAGGCACTTGTTCTCCCCGTTATTGCGATCATTTTTTTGTTCTAGACCATACCTGGGAACCTTCTATTTACGGAGTTATTGGGGGTCAAAGTTCCAACTTTTTCACAAGTTTTTTTTAAATACTGATTTTTAAGGTTATAACTTTACTTTAAATAACTCCATGACCCGGTTACTATTCAATGCATCCATAAGCACAATGTTTTGAATGCGTTACATTGAGTTTTACCGTAAAGGGTAATTTTTCACCCCAAAAAAAACAAGTCGTTTCCCAGCAATAATTTTTGTGCAGGTTTACTTAGTTTGATGTACAGAATGCTTGGTTAACGGCTTCGTGAAGGGTCCGTTTACACCCCGTATTTTGCTGCTTCAGCTATAGTTTAATAGGAAATATTTCTGTTAATAGAGTCATTTCTCTGCCTTATTTGTTATGCTGGTAGGTTTGACTTCATTGTTGAGTCAGTAATTAGCGATGTGATCATTCGTGTGATTAAGTCTGAAATGTTCTTTGATATCTATATCTCAAGCTTAGGGTTATTTTTATCGTGACTAAATGGTTTTCCTTTCTTTAACTGAATCTTTAAACCCCTGTCTAAATAAATAATTACATTTCTGACTTTCATTTGTTTGCAAGTTATTAATAAAATTATTCTAATTACTTCCAATTTAGCTGTGATTTATGTTATACCTTTATTAGAACCTATTACAAACGTAGTTTACGATGTAATTAACTTGACCAAATATTGTGAATTCTAATTAAGTTAACTAGTATTAGGTAATTTCATTGGCCGTTAAATTTCTGAATTACAATCTAAATTCTATTCAGACTAAGAGTAGGGGAAGACCAAAGAAACGATAGATGAACTGTGTGAAAGATGGCATGTCTAGAAAGTGGGAGAGGCTATTGAGATCCAATACGGAAGTATGCATGAAGAAAACATGCTGCGCCCCAAGTCCATAATTTGAGGTAGGCAAGAGACTGATGATGACGCTTTATTTACATACAGAGCGGATGGGACGCCGACGCAAAAACGGTTACGACGTATTTAGTACATCATTCTGACCCTCAAATTAATAAATATAAATTTTTCATTGGTAATTATTTTATTTTTTTATTTTAAATAGAGAGAGGCCTTTACCCAGCAGTGGTATGACACAGGCTAACAGTAACAGTAATTTTAAAAAAGCGTGTTGTTTTCTATAAAAGCACAACATCTACACGGTCAAAATGTATGGATTAGCTGTTTTCTTAAATTCGTGGTAACCGTTGGTGCGTCGGTGTCCCTTCGACCCTGTATTGTTAAACAGCACTTAGTTCATACCACAAACATAATTTCAGCATTATTGTCGTGGTTTTCCCCTTTCCTGTCTAACTAAATCTAGTTACTTTTCCCCTTCAGTAATTGCTTCCATTACTCTCTGATCAGCGAGTGGGCGTTTTTCATTTTGCCTAGGAAAATATATACTTCGTTTGGTTTTTAATTAGTTCTTGCCTCAAACGTCCCGCATTTAAAAATATTGCGAGTTTGTCTGGGAGACTGTGTCTTCTTTATTTATAGGTCACATTGCGGTCTTGTTTAATAATGTCTTCTTTCTTCGTGATACTTTTAGTAGAATACAAAAAGAAACTTAAGTTCGTTTTCAGTTTAATTCTTCTCTTACATTTGTCATTTACATGCAAGACAGCCCTATTTTAAGACAGTTCTTTGATACAAAAGTGCAGCACATGAGCGCACTATTACTCACCCCTTTCCTTTATGATCCTCACACGCCACCGTAAAACAGACGACACTTATACAGAGTGTTTATTAGAAGGACAAGTTTTTAAGGGATCACCATGCCTCAAACGTCTTTTTCTAACTCAATTTTTGTTTTGATGTATTTTAATGTTAAAAATATCACACTTCATTTTAAGATTTTTGAACCACGTACAATATTTCTTATAAGAAATGCACATTGTTGGAAACATCATACGTTTACCATTATTAGATCCTCAAACAAAAAAAGTCTTAAAAAAAAACTGAAAAATAAAATAATGTCTCAATAGCCGTGATACTTAAGAAATAGGTTCTGTGGGTAAAAACTAGGATATGGCTCCCCCCTACTTCTAGAAAATTATGTCGGACCTTCTTCTAAACATCCTGTATATTCCCAGTCGCCATTTTGTTCATAGCTGGGTTTCTCGACGCAATGTGCTGTGACGTCACTGTTTCTCTTCATTAGCTTCCATTGTGTGTACGTCATCGTCGTGCATGTCAGCTACATAGCTTCATTCCGCACTGTTAAGCACGACTACTGAATTATTCGCCGCATTACTGACGACCCTGCGAAATTGATGATGCTGCTATACGTTAAATAGGTCAAATCTGTGTGTTCATGATTTATGTTAGGTTTTGTTTAACGTGTAGCTACCGAATATGTGGGCTATCATGTTTTCAACATCTTTTGTAATACTAAAAAATTAAGCTTCGAAACAGCCCGCATTTTAGCGTTAAAAAATGTAGTTTCAAAGCTTCACCTGGTGTTATTCTCGTGTTCGTTTTTGTCTTCTTAAACACGGTTTGGAGGAAATTAAAATTCTACTTTGAAAGCATAAAATACGAGCAGACACACGATATTTTCCTCAGTATATTCATATTACTACAAAGCGTATGCTGACCCAAAAAGTTCTTTCATCATTTTGAACCCCTGTTGCCGTAAAACGTGGCTTGACGTTACTCCCTTACTTAGCGTGATATCCTCGCGAGAAAAAGCTTGTATACATCTTTGAGATCATAAATATTACGAGCCCATGATGGCTGTGCCATATCCGCCAATAGCACTATTCAACCGTATATTTTGTGTCACGCAATGTTTGATAGAAAAAGTTGGAGCCATGCGATGTCCCAAATAGTTCTCGAATGTTTGCAAAATCAATAGCCAACATTCGTATGTTGGCTATTGATTTTGCAAAGTGACTTTGGATGTGAAAAGAAGTCCTTTTCGGAAGGGCAGTGTTTATAATTTTTAATAACGAATTTATTTACATATTTGAAATAGTATCTAGATAATACTTTTATTAAACATTATAATATAATATAGATTGTGTAGAAATTTTAAACAAAATTATGGCACTATGTTAGGTCACTCATACGTCGTAATGTGCAAGGCTAAATCCAATCGAAATCCAGCTTTTCAAAATAATTATTTCATCAAGTTCACATTGAAAGATTGAAACAGATACCTACATAAACTAGTACACATGAATCAATAAAAGCAACATGTACATGAACATGACATCTCCGGATCAATACCGAATCCATTCGGATAGTCGAGCAATGTCAGTAGAAGCCCTAACAAGTTCATTATGCAATGCCAACAGAGGATTAAATGCACGTCCACACATAATCTACGCGCATGCTCTGCATTGGCTTTAGCGAATGTGAAACACGCTACAGTGGCGGAAATTTGAAATGCTGCATTAAGTCTGACCGCTGAAGCTGTCATAACTACCCGCATAGTTGATATTTATGATGTGGATGGTATGTGTACCAGAAAATTAATTAAGGAAGCTACTGGTGTATTAATATATGAATTCAATGTTGTTGTTGGTAATGGTAATGACTGTATATGAGATCGGAATTTAAAAGCTGGCAATGATAGCACTCACGTAGTTGATATTTATGAAGCATGTGAAAAATTTATCAAGGAAGCTACTGATGCAAAAATAGATGAACTGAGTGATGTCTATAATGTTAACTGCTGTATATGAGAATGAGAATAAAAGGATTACAATAACAGTAACAATGATAGCAGTAATCCACTAGTAGCAAGTAGATTAAGAGGCAGTAAAGTTGCATTATGGCTATTAAGGAAAGTGGTGCTGGAAGGGGATTAGAGCAAAGAAGCTATATCTTTATTAGCAAGCGTAGAACGTGTGCTGCTTAAGTGCTAATTAGAGAAAGGTTAATGGTTAACGAAATACAAACGGGGAAAAAGGTGATTCTTAATTAATGATTCTGAATTTGTATTGTGAAGATTAAACTATTTATCATAATAGAACTTTGCCCAAGGATTTGGAAATTCAGTGGATAGTAACGAAACGTCGAGACTTTCAATTTAATCCTCCAATTTCCTTTGTTCACCAAGCAATGTTATAAATTTACAATACTTAAACTCTTGAGCCGGAAATTAAACAAATCCAGTTCCTAAATATTTACAGCCTTAGCTACAATGTGTACGTTCATGATTCATGCCATTAGAAGCTAATGCCAGGCATTCATCATGCTGCTCGACTCTCTCATTAGGTCCCGTTGCTCCCCCGCGTCTGTGCGTCCCATTTCCCATATCAATCATGGCATATAGGTATGTGTCTGTAGCTGTGATGATCAGTTTGGCTTACGCTGTAATTTTGATAGCTGAAATTGTGTAAGCTTTTGTACATTTGGCTGTATTCGGGTTCTCTAACATCATTATGTCTTCTTCTGTCTAGTTTGAATGGGGAATAACCACGGCTTGATCAATCATGTTTCACCACATTTGTCGCATTTATTTCAGCGCGGTGTGGAGTTGCGTTGTTCAAATCGAGACAAGAAGACGGGTCTTTTTTGCATGGACATAAAGATTTTTCTGACCAGATAGGCCGATTCCGTGTCACAATTGTATAAAAGCAGAAATTTCATTATTCCTAAATCGAATAAAGCGGTAAAGCCTGAGATTTGAATTTGCATCTCATCTACGGCGTACATATTTCATCCCATTTGCAGCTAATGCTGGCCATTCATAACTCTACTCGGCGCACTCATTAGTCGTCGTCGTTCCCTCTTTTAATATGAAACGATGTCCTCTGGGTTATAGCTGGGGTTTATTTTTAATATTTTTTTTACTTAAGTAATCCAAGCTGATATTCTTTCTTGCTAGTAATTTAAGCTCTCATATGTTTGTACCTTTGTCCTTCTCTGTGTCAGTTTTCACGCCTCCTGTCATAAATATATATGGATTAGAAAGTGGTTAAGCTTATAAATATACGAGTTAACCCACATTTCGCCTAGTTCCATGTAATAGCCTGCTCATTTTGCCATCAATTGGGCCTCCAGGCCGCTGCTCACCAAAATCCCGATGGAAAAACTCTGTAACAATATGCCGAGAATTAGACCCAGGACGTGATGCTCAACAGTAACACTAACAGGCGCTACAGGCAGACATACATACATAATATCTGAAATATTTTTACAATTTATTTGCTTTAATTGTTTTAGCAGGTACTTTCTTTAACACTTCAGTGCCGGGAACCCACCTGGTGGGTTCACTCAAGTCGCACTTGCGATGCCGGGAACCCACTTGGAGGGTCCACTACTCACTTCCAACGTGCACAGTGGGGTGGCACATGTATGCTCTCTGAAACGGGGGTGGACACGAATGTCTTAAATGTACCATCACCTACGTTCAATGTACATCTGATCTATCTCTTTGTCTAAAAGTAGTTTTGTTTAATGCGTGGTGTTCATCTCCCAACCGTCGCCTACTCATTACTCCCCTTCAGTTCTCTCGTCGTCGTGTTGTCTACGTCATGCGACACGACTTTCCGCCCCCTAGGGTGTACTGATTTTGCTGGAGTGTAGTAGTTATTTGTGGTGCCTTTCGCGTCTTAGTACTTACATTCTTTATGGCCTAGCACATGTAATGTATGTATGTAAGTACGGGTAGATAGTTTAGCCGGATTAGTGTATTCATTCCATTTATTTCACTTATTGTGAACATCTTATTATCTTCTGGATGTTTTCTTCTACCACAGAGCTAGCTCGATCCTAATCTTAGACCTAATTAACCTACTTTGAAACCTCTCGAAACTCCGACTATAATCACGTCATAGTTTAATTACCTCATAAATTATGTTTATCGCTCAAAATACCATTATCAAGACTACTATTAATCAGTTTAAATCACGTACCATATCTCCCGAAGGACGTAACCATTACCTATTAATAGTACCCTGAGCCGTCTGATCAGATATAAGTGATCCTTCGTCAAATCGACTCAAAAACATCTTCCTATCATGATAACATGATATGTTGTGACAGGGAAGCTGCGTAGTAAGCAAATTCATAGTATTATGGTAATTTGGGCGTTGACGTTGAAAATATATTCTTGTGTCGTTGGAAGATAGTGATTTTACGCTTTGTATATTATATGTGTCTATAGTTAGGTATACATGATGTAGAGTATATTAGCTGGTTGCTGTATTGCCTTGGTTTGCCTTCTGATAACAAAGCGGAATAGTGACCGTACTATTCAATCCATCCATCAGCACAATGTTTTGAGTGCGTTCCATTGAGTCCTACCATAAACCGTGATTTTTCACCCCAAAAAAAGTCGTTTCTTAGTTTGATGTGCAGAATGCTTGGTGGCTTCATGAAGGGTCCGTTTGCACCTTTCAATGAGTCGAGATTTTTAGCTGTAAGTCTTCTCTTTCTAAATTTACCCGCCATCAAATAGTCAATACTGCCTATAAGTATCCTACATCTGCCGTAAATTGAAAAGAAGTAAATATAGGGAAGTAAACGTACAGTAGTAAATCTTCCTTCACAAAAACCTTCTATCAAACAACCATGAAAAAAGCCACTTCCACCATGAGCACTGGCTCATCCATCACAATTAAATCAATAGCCATCGTCGGCCATTTACGACCACTGCGCAGAACAATAAAAACGGTCACGTAACGACCAGATAAAGGAACACCAATAAAACTGTATGCTATTAAACAACGCTTCGCTTCAGATACACCTACGGTTATCTTGAGCAGTACTTGTGTTACTGGTTGTAAAAGCTGGGTATGTGATGGTATGAGGATGTACAGTCGGTAGCAGAGGTTTCGTTCTTTGAGATTTTATTGATCTGATGTTGCAATTAAGACTTCTACATATACGATTTCTTTTTCTGGATTATTCTTTCAGTTAGCTTTAGTTTTCGGACTCTATGCTGTATTAGGTGCTGCAGTTGACGTTATTTTTCTTTGGTCATCTTCATTTTCATAATTATCCCAAATTGACCAAGCATATTTTGTATTACTTTTACAATATTGTTGTCTTCTAGTTTTATTAGTAGTAGCGCCAAGTCTTTATTCCTTTACTATCTTTATATCGTTTTGTTGTCATTACACTGTTTAGTAAAAATTTGGCTGTAAAAGCCACACATGATATCCACGAAAAGGCCCTATAGATACATTTACCTGATTTACCGGTTTTATACATTTTCCATACAGAACAGATGCTATAATCAACACTTTCACACCTCTTGATTAACTAACAATAAGCTCCTTCTAGAAAATACGCTGCCTCATGTAATTTCGTCAGTAAATAATGACTACCTTTGTTGCCCCGAAAAAGAAAATGGCGCACAATATATCTGAAGATAAGGAAGCAAGAAAACTGTATTATTTTTTGCAGTCCTTTTCTCTAGGCGTAACTGTACTTGAAAAGATACAATCGTTGATCTTTATGATGTGTATGAATGTAGGATACGAGACTTTTTGTCTGTCACAATAATTTGTTGCGTCATGTACTTTTTTAAATAACAAGACGGGCTACTGTTTTGAACGATTTTAGGTCAAATGTTCTATTTTTATTATTTTGTGGGTGATTTGTATTTTGCTACATGCTTTACTTTGAGTAAATTATTCCACTGACAGACCATCCATTCTCTTGTAACTATCCTAAGTTAATTAGGAGCTTAGGGGTCGGCGCCGTGTACCTTTTTCCTTTTTCCACTAACCGTCATCTTAGATTACAAGATGAACCTCTTTTCTAACTAAATCGATTGTTTCTCATCTCTTAATTTCATCCATCGTTTCATAGGTCTTCCCATTCTCTTATACGTCAACATTCCAAAACAAATTCGCATCAAGAAGCCAGCAGTCAACACCACTAATAAAACTTCCCTCTTCAGTGCACTCCAGCAAGTATCCCTCAAGGACCTTACTTACGTTCGAGGTGTTTTACGACTGCTGGTCTGCACTTACGTCTATACATCGTAATGGGCCATGAATCCTTCTTTCTAGATGTTTCTACGACTTCACTATTCAGCTCAACTCGTCTCTTAGGCTTTTCAATATGTTATTTTGGTTCGGGGATGTAAAGCGAAGTATCTAGGTTAGGCTTGGCTAAAAGAGTAGTAGTTTTATTATTAAAATAGCTTTCACGAGTAGTAGTGAAACTAAAATATACGTCTGAAGTACCCTAAACATTGCGGACCGGACTGGATGATATTTTTACCACGAAAAGGGTTATTGTAGCTTCACATTATGAAGAATAGGACTTGTTAATGTGACGTGGCTTGGGATGAGCAGTGGACTTAAGTCGAAAGGAATTACAAAGAGGACTTATTAACTTACAGATGCCTCGATTAACGCGGCTACCTATTGGATCCAAAGATATAGATAAGATAAGAAAGAAAATCAAAAGTAATACAAATATCGAATCTTTTAGTTACTGAAACATCGCTAAGGGTGTTGCGCAACAAAATCACGATTCCAGTTTGGGAGTAGTAGATTGCAGATACAAGAAAAAAGCAATCATTGCAGTGACCTAATTATCTTAATTAGAAAATTGGAGTCGTCTTCTGTGACGACAGTATGAATTGCGAGAAATATAGAGTTGAATCTACGGATAAATATTGGAAAAGAAGAGTATAATACGGGGGCAAAGAATAGCCAGAAAGGATAGCTAGGATAACTTGTATGCGATCTCCGAAAGGTTAGGCAGAGGTGTAGTACTTACAGAATTGATCAGTTAAGTTTAGGGTGCGACCCTATTGCCATCAACCGAGCACCAATCCTAACTTCTAACTGAGAAGTTCCTGAGTAAAAAGCAAATTAAAAATAGCTTAAATGGTGTGCCGATGGAGTGGATGGTGAAGGATGGGACTCCACCACCACCAAACCTCACCAAATATTGTACAACTAAGTCTTAGTTGGAGTCTTCTTCTTTTGCACCATGTCATGAAAATACAGAATAAATCGATGGAGTTTGAAAAAAAACGAAGAGATGAGGATGTTAACAACACAGCGATATTATGATAATTTAACCGTTTTCCGTTGGCTGGTCCTGAATCTACAATGTATGTGTTACGTTCTGGTGATCATGAAGAGTTTAACGACATACATTCAGCGGTTTCCGGAGATTCACGGTACATTAGATGACTCGTTAAAAATGTGAAACATTCTGTTGCAGAACCGGTTTTGTTGGGACAGATTTGAATTTGGATGAAGTATATTTGGGTTCTGATTCGTTTGCCTTGATAGATGTTACATTACATAGGTAGCGGTGAACACGCATATTTCTCCAGTTAGTAGTTGTTGAAAAACATTTTGTTTTTTCAAGATATTTTACAAACATATTTTTCGACTCTTACAAATATGAGACTGCTGTATAGACATTTCAAAACTATTTTTCTAAGATTTTGCGCGTACAAAAAGAATCTAGCTGAAAAATTCTTGGCCTTCATTCTCAAAGTTTTCCTTCCTCGACTTGGTAAAATTGAATATTTTTCGTAAAATACTTTCACATTTACAGGATGTAAAAGGATTTTGTATTTTCACTTCGACAGAAATCTTTAGAGCTCCGCATTTTTGAAATTGAAATCAACATTTCGCTCCACAGAATTTGAAATGTCAGATTAATTAATACGAAATAGATATCTCCGCAAGCTCCCACTGAACATGATCGGATTAGCGTTGGTTTAACACGAATATATCATTGAAACTCGGTTATCCTGTTTAACCGTGGTAATGGTAGTATGTGAATATATATGTGCACTGAGTACCGGTGTATAATTGATGCTATGCTGGCTCTGACGAATGGGTAATTTATTGGTGCTGCAAGCTCATTAGTTAGATTATTTGATAGTGGTATTACATTAGCTCACGCCTTTTTCGCATGGGGGTAGGCAGAAACCACAAAACGACACCTGCTACGATACTTCTATACTCCTTTTGTCTCGCCCACGTTATACGTCTGTATGTCGCACTAATGTATGTCGCATACATTAGTTCATACATGCACGCCGGTTGCGAGTACTACGCACCTGACCTCTGTGAATAAATGTATTTTCTTCTTCTTTTCTTGTATGGTATAAATGTTGTTAGTATCAGCCACGCCACTAGAGAGCTTTTTTTTTTTTTTTTTTTTACCGATGGGAAATCATCAAATCACTTCTCCCGCTCTGGGTGGAGTGGGAGGGAGTGTCAGACTCTTACTGACTAAAACCCATCCATGTTCCTTCATTGCCCTTTGTGTTCCAGGGCCACGGTATCTCTTTCGAACAGTCCCGCAGCCCCGGCAGGCATCGGCCCTTGCGGGCCCCTTCCTGGTTGCTGACATCTCTTTGAGGCGCGCGTGGAACACGAACGCGCCGTCGACACGGCCTGTCGTCATAAGACGGACGGACGGTGAGCTAACCCATTACTCACCGTCCACAGGCCCGCGCCTACGGTGGCCGGGAGCCACCACGTGGCCCCCGACGCCCGGTGCGTCGCCCGCGGCGGCTGGGACGTGAGATTCTCTCCCTCTCACGTCCCGCCACCTCCTTCGCTAGCATGACTGCTTCGCAGAAGGAGGTGACGGCTTCCCATTCCCTCTCGCTCCGGACCATGGCCTGAACCAGGGCCGGGCGCGAGAGGTCGCCGCCGCCTATCGCCGTTACGAGGACACGGCGGAGCTCCGCCCAAGCGGGGCAGACCTCCGCGGTGTGCGCCACCGTGTCCTCCGGACGATCCTCGCAATGATAGCACCCGGGCGTTTCCTCCCGCCCGATTCGGTGCAGGAACCTCCCGAAACAACCGTGTCCGGTGAGGACCTGCGTCAGGCGGAAGGTGAGGGCGCCGTGGCGCCTCTCTAGCCACTCCTCAAAGAGGGGACTTATCGCCACTATTGTGGCGTGCCCTGCACTGGGTTGCGACAGTCGCTGTCTCCATGTCGCCATGAGATCGCGTCGGAGGTCTGTCCGCTGAGCGGTGATTTGCCGCGGCAGCGGAGTTTCCCCCCGACGTAGTGCCCCCGCGCGCCATTCATGCAGGCGCGCGAGGACTATCGCCTCCAGATCCCATGGCGGCAATCCGGCTAGGAGGCTCGCCGCCTCGCGGGAGATCGTGCGGTACCCCCGGATCAGCCTTACGGCTACGACCTTTTGGGGCGCGTTCAGGTAGTGCGCGGCACGCCGCTTAATTGAACGCGCCCACACCGGGGCCCCGTAAAGGGCCATGGACCGCACGACCCTCGCGTAGAGCCTACGGCAGGAGGCGTTTGGACCCCTCAGGTTGGGCAAGAGCCGCTTGAAGGCAGCCCCGGCCCGTTCCAGTTTGGGAGCCAAACGTCGGAAATGCTCCACTAGAGAGCTTTACAGTATTTACAGTCATGAGCACCAATATGTAAACACTTAACAACTTTTAAAAGAGTTTTTCTCCTACTGTTCTGGTAAAAATTTCATGTTGTTACGAACATAGTATCCTGGAACTCATATTTTTCTGAAAAATATCCTATCTCCAAGTTACAATCGTAATTTCTCGCGAAAATTGCTTTTAAATTTAGGAAAGTGTAAACATGTTGGTGCTCGTGACTGTACATCAGCCGCATTATAAGCCTCTTATATACCTATTGGCTAAATAATAACAGCCACACGGGTTGAACACCGAAGTTAAGCAACGCTTACCGAGGTTGGTCCGAGGATGGATGATCATTGATAACATACCGAAACCCCAGCCTCGGAAATCGGGTGACAACTCGGTTATAGCCAGTGTTTTCCGAGGCCATCATCATAGATTTTTGGCAGTCGTTACGGGTAGTCAAAAACCCGAAAGTCTTACCACCAGTTTTGTCAATGGGTATACCAGTCTTGTCAGATAGGCAGTCGCTCCATGTAAAATTCTGGTATTCAGCAGCATCTGTAGGTAAGATTGGGTGCCGACCCCGATATAGTTGTAAAAAAGCTAGTTATATGATGACGTTTTGCCCTATTTCTTCAGACACCAAAAACCTAATTCACTTTTAAAATACTGATGAGTTTCGATAGAAAGATAAGTACTTTAAGAATTTCTCCGTCGCTCGCTGGAAAGTTAATAAGAAATTGATATGATTACGTGCAGACACGCCTTCTTAATCTAACACCCCCACGCTTGAGGCGTGTATCAACACTAACAGGAATATTTATTTACACCAACATTCTGTCGAGAGAAATCGACCACGTATATGAAATGTAATATCGTCAGATATTTTTGGGATGAAGTACCAATGTAACGAGTAATGTTGATTAAAATTATTAATTTGGACAATACTATCTTCCGCTCGCGTGGAAATCAGAAATTATCATAGGAAATGTAGTGCCGGGATATAAAGTATTTTATATCCTAATCTATGTCATGGTAGACCAATGATCATAAGGGATTTAGGTAGAATTTGGCACTCTTGTAGACCTGCTTGTGAAATTCGTTCAGCCGCAAAAGATAGCCATGACACGCTAGAGTTTACCTGTACAGGTACACCCATCAGGTAAGCTGGAGCTACGTGGTGAGGAAACCTACACAGTTTTGCAACACACACGCTCCGGTTTGCCTGTACAGACAAACCTGTCAGGTTCACCTTAAGGCGTTGAATGGTAGAAATAAACAGAGTTACTCGTGCATTTACTGCATAATATATGAAAAAGGTGTGATCATATAAGGATGTGGTACAGACCATTAAAATGAACAGTTTTCTCCATGGAACCAACGCCGTAATCGTGAAAAAAAAAAAAACAGCTTTCCAATACAAAATTTAAATACCTACTTGACCCAAGTGTATGGAACAGCTAATTTTTGTTACCACATTTTTCTGAAACATGCTGTATAATATAAGGTATGGATTTAAATGGAAGGTAAAGTAAGAGTAGAGTGGTTCTTTATTAGGTTTATTTATGGGATATTTATTGAAAAGTTCAAGAAAATTAGATTTGCTAGAAAGCGACGTATTGAAAAGGTTTACTAAGTGCTTTGTGTAGTCTTGACTTAATAGTTACTACTTCATCTAAAGCTATCGACCGTAATAAGGAAGTCGCTGCCACAAGACGTATATTGGAACCTATCACCATTACGTCTTCATAAATAGCCTTAACCTTGACTATAAATTGCGTCAATTCGCTGACGGAATGCTCGTTACTGTCTTGACACATATTGCGATCACCAACAAGGGTACTCCTTGAAACGGTCTACTGCGATCAATAGTGGTTCATGCATTAAAATGGCATCCACAAGAGGTGTTACATGTTCGTATCCTTATATATGAAGGGTGTAAATAGACCCTTAACGAAGCCGAAAGGCATTTGTTCTCCCGCTATTGCGATCATTTTTTTGTTCTAGACCATACCTGGGAACCTTCTAGATACGGAGTTATTGGGGGTCAAAATTCCAACATTTTAACAAGTTTTTTTTTAAATAGAATTTTTTAATGTTATAACTTTACTTTAAATACCGCCATGACCTCGTTTACTATTCGATGTATAATATAATTTTTTAACGTTAACGGCTTCGTGAAAGGTCTGTTTATACCCTGAATATATTCCGCTAAGAACAGGCTGACTGATAATATTTATAGAAAGAAAGAGAATAGTGAATTGAAAAAGATGTCGCCACCATTCATCCTCTGAAGACCGACTTCACCCACTACGCGGCTATGGTGTATTTGCTTCTCGCCAATCACCACGCTCCTGGGCTAGCTTCATCCCGATCAATATTATTAAAGGTATCACGAATCATGAAATCTGTATTAGTGCCCGGTTGATATAGGCTTGCCCCCTATTACATCATCATCTGCCTAGCCTTTTCCCAATTATGGATACCAGTATTCTACATGGAGCGACTGCCTTTCTGACCTCCACAACCCAGTTCCCCGTCCTAGGTAATACTGGTTATCAGACTTTCAGGCTCGCCCCCTATTACATGGGCCTTAAATATAACTGGCAAAATGTAGATGCACTATGGGTACACCTCTCCCTTATCCTTTAAGGATTGCAAGCAATATGTTATGTTAAGAGGGGCTCGTGGCTAAATACTAACAGCCGCTCGGGTCGACCTTTAGGTTAAGCTTTGCTTGCCTAGGTTGTTCTGTGGATGGACGACCAGCCATTACATACCGAGTTTCCTCCGTGCCTCGGAAAGTACTTTAAGCCGTTGGTCCCGGGTGTCATTTGTAGATCTTTGACAGTCGTTACAGGTAGTCACTGGCCCAAAAAGTCTGACAACCAGTCTTACCAAGAGGTATCGTATTATCCAGTACTAACTGGCTTGTGGAGGTCAGATAGGCAGTCGCTCCATGTAAAATGCTGGTATTCAGCTGCATTCGGTTAGATCCAGTCTAACCGAATGCAGCTGAATACCAGCCGACCCCAACGTAGTTGGGAAAAGGAGGCAGGTGGTGGTGGTGATGTTATGTTAAATCACGAAGAAGATTCAACAGTGGTTAAACATGGTAAAGTGCCAGTACTCTCAAGGTCAGCCCCATAAATCCACGTAGATATCGTTCCAGCTACACCGGTTTTATTATAAATAATACTATCTTTACACCAACATAATGCAAGAATAATATTCGCATGAACACCTAGAGTTGTTCTTAACATTTTTCTCACGTCTCTCTCACCATTCGTAGCTTCAGCATCCAATCTCACCGGGGTTACGTGAACTATTTCTCCTAAGCTTGATTTAATAAGGAGGACGATATTATTTTTCTTATTTTCTTGAAGCGTTCCTCTTATTTTTGAAAGCTTTGCCTCCGGGAACTGTGTAATTGTATGGTTTAGAGTAAAAGTTCTGAGGTTTTATTTACAATTTTCTTTTTGGAATATTAAAATTTGCTCATTCCGCATCACATGCCCGTGGCATAGTAATCTATTACCAAATGAAAAGCTGTGTGGTAATTGTTTGTAGTATAGTATATGGGCATGTATTGTGGAGACCAAAAACGATGGGTGGACTGTTTGATAAATGGATAGAAGAGACCATGAAAAAAAAAATGGGATAACGGCAAGAGAATGATAACATCTGTTTTGCGTGAGTTTGATTGTCTTTGATGTCAGAATATTTACGACTTGTAATTATAACCAACTCCGGTAATGAAGTTTGGTCCTTTTACGCACACATGAAATCGTATAAATTACAATAATTTTTTTTAAATACGAGTATATATATATCTATCTTTTTCAAACATGTATTCCCTCCAAACAAAAACGATATTGATTCTTTGCTAAAAATTCTCTCTGCTGAAACGTTATCAAATTCAGTCCGTGTGGCGTGTAGTATTTGTTTATTCAAATGCATTGTTTGGTTTACCTCAGCACGTAGACACGTCGATTTCCGATAGTAACGTAGGTATAGTTTATGTACGTGTGTAAATGACAAGGCTTGCATTATTGGCAGTTTTGATTGCTGGGGTATTTTATCCACTGGTTGCGGGTTCGTAGATCTGCTGAGAATAAACTTCAACTACCGTTCAATTCCATGGCGGCACGCGGTATCTACAACATCACATACGAATACGTCTTACATCGCGCAAGCTTATTTATCCGTGATTAAGATGTATGTACATCAGACCGACAACTACCGTTGGGCATGGGCTGTGGTCCACCAGAAACCACACCTGAGGCGAGGATCCTCCCTTTACTATGGAGGATGAAAAAAATACCCTGTTTTTCATACCTTACCAATGCGTGTGTCTTCTCAAAATGACTAGGAAATTATTTAAGGTTATTACTTGAAATGATAGCGTGGTGGTTGCACCGACCCCAAAATAAAATAAATTAGGACGAGAACAGGAAGAGGATGATGACATTGTTTAAGATTTAAAGAAACATAGAGTAAAAATATGGAAACGGTATAATAACGTCCCATCATTTAATTAAAGCATAACACTTTACTATAACAAATTTCTCTTTAAAACTAAAATTAGGTTGTACAAACCTTGCCTGAATTTTTATGTACCAAAATCCCTCATTATACTCACTGTACTTTCCAGTTTTTAACAAGGTAGGTAAATATCTAAGCCTGAAAAAGATATAACAGCAGCAGCATATGTAATTGTGTACCTTGTTACGTTTGAGCATTCACTGTTTTCACCGTGTAGAGAAATACGGCTCTCAACATCTATACTATCTATACTATAATAATATTATAAAGCTGCAGGGTTTGTTTGTTTGTTTGTTTGTTTGAACGCGCTAATCTCTGGAACTACTGGTCCGATTTGAATGATTCTTTCAGTGTTGGGTAGTCCATTTATCGAGGAAGGCTATAGGCTATATATCATCACGCTACGACCAATAGGAGCGTAGCAGCAATGAAAAATGTTGCAAAAACGGGACGGGATTTTACGCGGACGAAGGTCGCGGGGAACAGCTATCTCTCATATTTCTCATTACTTAGGTTTGTCTAGTTTCAGGATGTTCAGGATTCTTTGAATATTTCGAAGTTATTTCCACTGTTTCATTTACAATTAGCAGAAAACAGAATTGTATCCAGGCTATGTCATTTGATTAGTATGTGTGTGTGTATCTGGTGTCTGCCTTTCTGTTGTGGAGGTCAGATAGACAGTCACTCCATGTAAAATACTGGTATTCAGCTGCATCCGGTTAGACTGGAAGCCGACCCTAATATAGTTGGGAAAAGGCTAGGCAGAAGAACTTATCATCTGGTGTCTGATCTATTAATACATCTTAAATCTATTTGACCAGTTTGCCCTAATTCGATAGTTCAGTTAACAGATTACGTTCGGGCAGCTACTGCTTCATTATGTTTTCATTTTTCTCTCGCGATAATTCCAGAGATCCTCCTAAGATAATGCCTACTAAGCTGACCTTAATTTGTTGGTGAACTTCATAAGCCGTAGCTGTCTAACACCGCAGCAGGCTTTCATCTTCGCACTACCTTATTAATGAGTATCGGCTTTGTATTGTTCAACCTTCCTGCACAATTTCCTTTGCACTGTCTCCTTTTTCTCTCACCATCCTGTATGAAAATAGTTACCCGACTACACCTTTATAGAACTTTATCACAAAATGTCAGTGCCTGACATTTTAATGTATTCATGTAAATATAACCGTGTTGGATGAAAATAGCGAGTGACGTACGTTTGTAGGTAGCGAGTTACAATATGGCGGCTATACAAAGCGCTTTGTAAATTGTATGTTGTGAATAGTTGCAACTTTGCACAACGTTTGTCGTACCTGGCTTTTTTAATATTTAAATGGGTGAATGGAGGTGGGGGCGTTTGCGTCAGTTTTTAATTCAACTGCTTTTATTCAGCCAAAGTAGGTCAATGAGGGTTCGAACCAATTCGGGCCACGTTATTGGGTTTGTGCTCCAAAAGTGTCAACTGGACACATTTTGACGTTGTGTGCGGTTAATGGCTTCTTGGCTTTGGCTATGTAGATATTTATGTTGTCTTACATACTTAAACTCACGCCTTTTTCTTCCCAGTGGGCAGAAACTGCAGATAGCAACTTGCTAGTACCCCACATACTCTTTTTCCGTCATCCACGTTCATACATCTTAGCATCTACGCACAACAGTTGCGAGTACTACGTACTGACATAGAAGGTGTAAACGGACCTTTTACGAAGCCGTCAACTCAGCATTCTGTACTAAGTAACTCACTAAGTAAGTAACTAAGTAACTCTACGCAAATATTGTTGCCGGGAAACGACTTCTTTTTGGGTTAAAAATCACGGTTTACGGTAGGACTCCATGTAACGCACTCAAAACATTGTGCTGATGGATGCATAAATTAGAACAGGGTTCATGGAGGTTTCTAAAGTAAAGTTATAACATAAAAAACTGGTATTTTTTTTTACTTGTGAAAAAGTAAGAACTTTGACCCCCAATATATCCGTAACTAAAAGATACCCAGGTATGGTCCAGAACAAAAAAATATCGCAATGACGGGGATAGCAAGTGCCTCTCGGCTTCGTTAAGGATCTTTTTACACCCATTGTGATGTCATCGAAGTATTTTTGGGTTTCAATAGTCTAGCTTCTTGCAGTCCCGGGAATAATAGTCGAAATCGACGATGTCGCGGACACAAGCTAGTTCACTATAATTTCAAAATTGCAACTGTACATTTATATTTCGGCCTGTTTCCTACTACTACGACCACACCCAACCCGCTTTTATCATCGGTGGTGGAAAGCATAATTGGATTTACATCTCTAAACTTAGGTCTGAAAATCCAGCAGCGCTTTTATTTGGGGGTCTAGTTAGTGACAACAGGCATGACCGCCATTTTAAATCTGATTCGTGTTTATGTTTGAATTAACACATTTACTAACCTCCTCCCTTTTTATTCAAATGACCAGGATTTATAAAAAGGGATAATTGCCGTTTTATGTAAACACCCTTTCCCAGGGCCACTAGATGTCGCCTCGTGGGTGGGACAGTCCGGGGGTGCCGCATAATAAATGGACACACGACTTTACCCAATTTGCTTCAATATTATGGTACCGACATGTTTTAATCCTCAAAGGGGTTCAAAGTTGTTCTATCGAACAGACTCAGTTCGTCTCAGATCGTCGTATAAAGCACCACAATGACCCTAATACTGGGGTAAATGTGTAAATCTATGGCTGTGAATTTACTAATACAACTGACCCAATTTGGAACACTATAGATTGTTTTTATTCATTACTATGTTCATTATTTGCAAACTACAAGTTGATCTAAAATAATAATATGTAAAATATCTAAAATAATAACAAGTTTTAAAATTAGAAAAGAAACAGGGCGTCAAAAAAATCGTATACATCGCTGTCAATTGGAAAAGTGTCCAGAAGGCTGGCAGCATTGCCACGTTGGATGGTAATGCTGTTTCTTTGGCCCGAAAAAAGGCTCAGTCATCTGGTCACGTGAAGAGACTTGGACTTCAACGCCATGATGAACTAAGCAATGTACCTGACGTCATGCAAAGCCCTAGCACCTCTGTGTGGTCGGAGGCTCGATAGAGGATGATAAACTTTTCACCCTCTTCCTCATTTCTCTAAACAAGAAAAATGCATATGTAATTAATTTTTCACTGAGCTGATCCTATGTTTTAAATCTGTAAACCAAGCCTAAAACTCAGTGTCATCAAGTTAAATTGAAAAATACTAACTACGTCAAATCTATCTTTTACGAACCTAAAACCCATTTTAAAACAAATTGGATTACGTAACCAATTTTTCTCCAGTCCTTTTCCCCATTAATTCTATTTAAAAGACTTGGACTAGATCTGGGTCATTAATTTAATTTACACAAAGGTCCTCTCTGTAGAAAGTTCTAGAAAAAGGCGCAACTTTATGAAATTCTTCTTCGCCCTTTTGAATTTATTGATTAGTTACATAAAAGACTTTTTTTTGTGTAAAGGAAAGCTTACCTCGGCTCAGTGAGTGGAAAAGATAATTTAACGTTAGTTATAAATATAAAGGCTTTACCCTTTTAGCAAGTCTGCTAGGTATACACTTTTTAGCATAAGTGAGTAGCAATCCACATTGTTGAAATTTTCTACATGATTTTGAGGAATGCCCCATCCCGCCCATTACACCGCTATCCATATTTTTTTAACATTATGTACTGGTGACGACCCTGTGTTTGCTACGATCCTGGTACTTTTCAAATCAATATAATACTTCTCTTGTCCCAATACGTCGCTTAGGGTCGGCACAACCCGTTTTTTCTTCCATTCTGACCTGTCAACCGCATTTTTATGGTCATCAATAATTCTGCTCTGCCGTTGATGTTATCCAACAGATTTCCCACCAAGCCCTTTCTTACTTTCCCTAAAAACTTCGAAAACCCAACAAAAACACGAATAAAACTTTACCTATACATATTTATTCAAAGCACAGGTGCTAAACTCATAAGATATTTATAACTTGATTCCCAATTCGTCCAGACGCCATCTTGTGGGAACCGAGCCCTAGAGAGTCCTTTTGTCCGGATATAAGTAGTCTAGTTAATGTTCGATGATATTGAGGACTTCTCGAGGACTTTCAAGAGGGTTTACGACGCCAAAGGTTTTGTAAGGGGAGGATAAGCTGGTAGCTAGTAGTAGGTAATTAATGGGACATATTCTTAAGTGAAAGTAGTTGGTGTTGCCCATTTTAGTGTGTAAAGGATAATTAAATATAAGATAAGGATAAATAAATCCCTATCGCCGTGAGATATCCTGTAATGGTAGATTGTGTTTAAAAAAAAAATCTCATTTAGAAAAGAAAAGATCCTTAACTTCTAAAACATCGCCTTATAAACGACAAAGAAAAATAAAACCAAAAAATCTATTATTTGCACTACATAATATGACACACACAAAATAAACATAATTATAAACCACAAATTGACACTAGGGGGAGACTTTGTCCAGCAGTGGATGTCTTTCGGCGGAAATGATGATCATGATGATAGAAAAATTAGTTGGAGAATAATCTGCGTCGCATTCCAAATTCTATTGAATAAAAGAGATAGGTTCAGTTACAGCACAGCTAAAATCGGAATCATAACTGAAGCAGCAGACCATTCTCTAAACAATTCAGACTCCCTGGCGCCACAAACGGTCTGAGACCAGAACCAGAACCAACGCGCGATCAATACCTACGACCACACATTCGTTCCCGTAACTCGAGCACCGTTCCCCTTTCCAAGCTTACCTCTAGGCCACGAACTACAAGCTTAAGCGACACACGCCTGGCGACAGCAACTGCTGAGAAAACAAATGAAAGAAGACCATCCCGCAAGACACAGCATCGCCACTAGCGAAAGCTTTAAAAAGTTGTAAAAACCGATAAGAGTTCAATTGACTATCTACAATCTGTTATATTATATCGTAACAATGTTTTCTACAATTAAGTACCTAATGTGTAATACACTGTGTGGCTACAAATTGATACAAAATAATGGCGCAAAGGTTGTAGACAATGAATGAATTCTTGTCGATGTATAACATCTTTTTGAGACTGATATTCTCACGCGGAGGAAACAAATGACACACGCGCATGTAGCTTCGCCCGAGGCCGTGAACGGAGCCTTAGCGCGGAACTCACATAATTTCAAGGAATTTTATATCCCGCGCGGAATTACGTCGCGTCGTCGTCGCAATGTTATCGCAGCCATTTCCCAAAATTATTATGTGTTACTTTTAGCATTTTTCTAAACGATGTCTCTCGTTATTAAATCTTCCTTAATTTTCATCAAGAGGTTATTTCTGTACTTGATTCAATTTTCTTAATTTTGGCTGATAGATGTCCGAGTAGATAAAGATAAATACGTCGGTCTCCGTCGCTAAGTAGAAAAGTCTGTTTTCTGTTTACAGACTAAGTTATTTACTTAGGTACAAAGTAAAGAGATTGGGTTAAGGATCTGACATTTTACCTTCAGTCAGTTAATTCTTTGTAACGGAATACCTTTTAGAAAATACTTGAGGTAAAAAGGTTTATTAATGTAACTAGGTATTTCTATTTAGAAATTATTTTCAGAGGCTTTATTTCTTTACCGGATTTTAAGAACGTCGTATTATAATACCAGTCTCACTGTATCAAAATACCATTCACTTTTTTAATTAAATAGTTTCCCGCCTGTCTCGTTGGTAAAGTGGTCGCGAGCTCTACTGCTGAGTATGAGATTTTTAGTTCCAATCCCAGGTCGGGTAGTGTTATTGGGTTTTCCCATCACGATTTTTTCAGTAGCAGCGCCGCGTCTAGATTTGTGCCCTTAAATATAACTAAAATATAGATGTGCTATACTCTACACCTCTGCCTAACCCTTCGGGGATTACAGGCATGATGTTATGTTGTCTACTATTCAAGAGCATTAAAATAATTCTCTTTTCATTCGATAGAAGGTATACAATCCAGTCGGGAGTTGAGTACATACATTTTGATGTCCGACGCCGTAAAAGTTGTGAACAGAGAGTGGCTTTCAGCAGGCTTTTAGGCCTTTTAGCAGTTATAAATGGTGCTTCAACGAACTGATAAAAGTTTACTAAAAGGGCAGTGAGAGGCCTTTGTGGAACTTTACAGGCGTTTCGTGTGAGGGAATGTTACTGTGAGGTTGTGAGTAAGGTATCTTATGGTTACATGGATGTGACCAACCTAGTATAATTTGTATATCAAATTCGCTTAAAAGCGGGAATTAAAGGACAATTATTAATCCCAATTCGGAACATTCGATAATTTACCAATCGATTGGAATGATTAGGCCTAGGTCAGTAGATGTACCATGCTGCGGGACTGTTCGAAAAAGATACCGCGGCCCTGGAACACAAAGGGCAAAGAAGGAATGGGATGGGTTTTAGTCAGTAAAAGTCCGACACTCCCTTCCATTCCGCCCAGAGCGGGGTTAATTGATGATTTCAAACCCGAAAAAAAAAAGTAGATTTACCATAACAAAATTTACAAAGAGTAATCCTGTTGCCATCTACCAAACACAATTCCAGAATCTGTGGTCCGTGGTGCTGCGGACACCTCTACCTAACCTTTCAGGGATGACAAGCGAGATGTTACGTCGATACTATTAGGGATGACAGAAAATTAATTCAAGCTTCATTTACTTATCTGAACTCGATAAAAAGCTACCGCGCAGTTCCGGATCGACGGCCGTGTCAATTTGCAAATCGTATTTCACATGTTGACCTATATTTTACTTATTGACCTACATTTAACACCCTGACCTAAATTTATCACACCTACCTACGTATTTAAATCTCAATAATACTGAATTAACAAAACAACCCAATTCACACCTAATGAATGACACCCCCATACGTTTAAAATAGAACCTCGTCACCCCCCTTCCCCCCCTCTCGGTTACCGGATGTCCGGATCAATCGACCGGATTACACGAAGCTCCGGCTTGTGTGCGGTCGACAGATTTACTTCCTGTTTGGTCATACATATGATGTGTATTGACTAGAACTGTGGGACTGTGGTATTGGTTTCAGGCTAGTAATATCACAGGGAGATTTGGTATGAGCCTCGAGATTTGGTATGTACCATTATGGTGAAGGGATTGGTTTGGTAGACTTTGCATTACCGAGTGCTAGCTATCCAGGGTATGCCGATTTGAATTGCAGTTCGGTTTATGGTAACTCCGCTTGGGGAGGCTCCTTTCATGCACCCGAATTTGGAGAATTTAGCGATGTGTTTTTGCTGTAATAAATATGGTTTGGGATGTGGTCTTTTCTTTGACCAAAAAGTACCAACTTTTGTCCTCAAGGTCTAAAGATTTTTTTTGGTTTTTGAGATCTTTCTTGGTTTTGTTTTTCGGAATAATGTCCTGATGAGATTTGCCCGACTCGTCACTTATGGCCAGCTTGATCGTATTTCGTAACTTAATGCATGACTAGCGCCCCGCACCTGATTCGTATTCTGGTTTTTACGACTTAATAAAACTTTGCAATTTAAAAAAATGAGAAATATCAATGATATTATACACAAACTTTACGGAATAAATTATCTAAACTACATTGAAATCTGTTGCGAAGAAGAAATATAACGCGGCCACACAGAGAGAACGAAAAGCAACTTTAATTTATAAATATGTAGTCATGTAACATCGGGAGATACCTGCTCTTCTTCCCATCTTTTGAAATAATCCCTTTGGCTCTCACAGAAGGTTACAAATGAATGCCTGTTGAATATCGCATCACGAAACAAAAGCGTTCGCAGATATAAAAATGTCGGGAAAAATCGGAAAATATCACCTTCGTGTGACCCACATTGGCACACTTTGTATGAGGCAAACGTAGCACATTTCATATGAGAAACGTTTGGAGTCTTTCATTCGGAAAGCTGTCCCATTTCGAACGAGCTAAGCGTTTTATACGTATCCAGTTTTTGAGTCGAATGCGAATTTCAGTACAAAGATTACAAAACTGCGAAAATCATGTTAGCCGAACAAAATTACTGGTATAAGATGTTTCATGTGCTGTCGAGGCACTAGAACAGACACACAGCTTGCTTTAATCAGTTCGATGTAGTAAATGATGATAAAAATATAGTCTGGTAAAGAGTAATTAATTGACTAGCATGAGCTACCAGTACCCTTGTCGATTCTTCAACTTGCTGAGTTCGATCTTTGACAGTCATTGCCTGAAGCCCGAAAGTGTGACAAGCTATCTTGCTAGATACCTATTCGGCAGTCAGTCCTTAAAAAATCCGGCAGTCAGCTGCATCCGGTTAGACTGGAAGCCGACACCATCAGTTGAGAAAAAACTGGGCAGATGATAATTATTAACTACACTGCACTAGCTCTGTCGCATATTCAAAAGTTGATACCTATTCTCGAGTTCGTCACAATCATGCCTCACTCGTTACCGATCAAGGATCATTCAGCTAGTCGTCTCTGTGCCAGTAGCCAGTTAGGACGGGTCACCGGACTCGATTCGATAGCTCTTGTCCGTCCGTCCGTCCTTCCGTTGGCGCCCAAAAACGAGAGTCCTTGATAGCTGCGTGAATAGTCACTTTGATCTATGCCAATTTTATAGCAAACTATTTGTAATTTTTTTCTGTATATATTTTGGGATTGTCCGCTTAGTTTTGATCTTAAGAACATATTTTTATGGACTTCACTTGACTGACTTGATCGTCATTCTGAACTTTGTGAAGACGTTCCAGTTTCCTTTTTTTCAGCGATTTTCTACTAACACTTTATTCTGTTTTTAACTGTTTAATATTTGATGCAAAGATTTTGCTTTCAATTCTTAAGCTTCACCCTTCTTATGCCTATCTTTACCATATGCGTTATTTTTGTGTCCATCTTCTTCATATGCATTCTATTTGTGTCCATATTCTCCATAATTGCGTTCCATTTATGTCTATATTCACCATTATGTGTGCTATTTCTTGCCATTTGTCTGTGTCTGTGCACTTATTAAATGTTCTCTTTCCACTTTTTCCATGCTAATCTCGGATAACAGAAAAACAAGACTGTAAGTAGACATGCTGTATTTGTGCTCATCATCTAGATATAACTTCATTTCTATATTCATTATCTTTGAGTTATCTTTGGTGTAAATATACAAATATATCCATTTTCTTCATTAAACCATTAACAACTTCCTACAAATGTTTGTTCTTATATTGGATTTTGCAATTTTGACCATATTGAGAACCAGCTCCGTCTATACCGCCAGAGCTTTTACTAATTCAGAAGAAAATGGCGGCGTTGTCATTGCTTGTCGATGGAATATTGACTGGCAGTTTCAAGTTTAGATATCTGTAATCGTTAGCTAGATTCTGAAAAAGAAAATATTTTTTTTTCCGTTCCACGAGCTTAATTCCACTGCCGCTAACTGAACTTCTCTGAAAATTTCTAGGAACTACAGTTGTGAAACATTCCGTAATACTTCAACATTTTGTTGAAATTTAATGAATTTCGAGTGTCGTACAGCTCCTGTTCCGCGCTTTTCAAGTTTTAACCTCTGTGAACTATTTCAAAGCGATTCACAAGCTTGAAGTCATCAAAGCTCGTCAAGCACTCCTCTCAAACGTGCTTTGAGCCCAAAGCGATCAAAACCAGCCATCTATCGATATCCAGCCGAGCATCCACAAAACGATTAGTAAAACCCGGAATACACATGCCAAATATACGCAACTAGCTTGGGAACTATTGTGCTATTCACGAATCGCAAGTTGTTATGACAGAATTTCGGGAAAGATACTAACATACTTGTACGCAAGGATCTGGCATGTATATTTCAGGCTTCATGGATTGTTACTTTGTAGAAATCAATGTCTGTATAAAAGTATGCAATAATATTTAGTTATATTTCGGTTTAAATTATATCCAGGCAGATGCGGTACCGACGAGTGGTCGGAACCGCAAAAAAATGCACACGCAGAAATTGTAATAAAAATATGTGTATGCAACATAAAATCCCAACTTTTGTGAAACACGTGTCAAATATAATATAGCTATGGGTTGCGAAGTGTAAAGATCATTGTAGATGTCTTGTCCAAAGCTAGGTCCCAAACTGACCAATGAGGACCATTTAGTAAATATAACATTTAGTAAATATAACATTTCATATTTCAAAATAGTTATATCTGTTAAAGTCATTCATAACATTAACTAAAGACGGTATTTGGAACTAGCACTAGTTGCATAGTCTCCCGACTTATGCTAAATATCGTTTCATAATTTTTTTCTGTCGACAAAACGCTGTCGCCTCTGAACATGAACACAGCCTTCCCTCGAATTGTTTCTGAGTATTAATCAATACGGATTTATATTCTGTGAACAGAACGAAACATTCTGCAAAAGCCTTTTGGCTAACGTTCGGAACACGTGTTACTGGGCGCTGCAGTTTTATTTTTATTTGATACACTGTTTCTGTTTGTATTGAATTTTTATTTAGAGCTCTGGTTGAACTTTTGGTTGCTGGTTTTAGAATGAGCAATTTTTCAGGTTTGGTTTTGTGAAAAGGATTTTTGCATGAATTTGCTGGTGGATTTTTGCTCAAAATATTTGGTGTATACGATAATTAGATAATTATTCTGATTTTATAAAATTATTTTGTTTCGTATCGTATCGGTGACTTATGTTTTGTCCGACTAACATGTAAGTGAGCTGGACACTGGACAGCTCTGTCGTTTGCATCACTGAATGCTGCAGGAAGGAGAGAGGAGAAGAAGAGATGGGACGGCGTTTCTCACTGACACGGTTTAGGATGGGTAGATGTTATCTTGAGTGGCAAACTTGAGTCAGCCTTCTTGTAATTCTTATCAAGATAGGTTCTCTTTCATACAAATCGTGAAGAATAATACTCACCCTTTTATACCAGCCTCGTTGATGTGCCCTAACTGATATTCAGATTACATCTCACCTAATATTAATCAACTCGGATTAATATTCCGTGAATGGTTTCAGCGTTTAGTCGTACATTTATTCGTTAATATTCGGGTTTATCTTCAAAGAAAAGGTTATTATGTGGTCAATTATCTGTGAAACATAATAATATATACCACTGGTAAATCACATAAGAACATGTAGTTAGATGAGATAAAAGATTTCAACTAAGAGAACACATGCTTTATATGAGTGTTTTACCAGTAAGAAGGCACAGTAATGCTAGCCTTTTCATACTGCTATTCCAGTCGATTCGCTCTTTGTTGAAATTTACATAAAATTGTTGAATATGCATTATGCTTTCAACAGCTATATGCAAAATGGAAGGTGACAATTTTCATTTTGCCTTTAAATCTTTTTCGAATGGATGTAAACGTTATCAGACTAACAAATAAATAAAATAAAATATTTATTTATATAATAATTCAATAACTCGTTGTTCCATATTCGGTAATTATATTTCATCGAAATGGAAATTCGTTGCAACGGTAATTGCTATTAATAATAATTAATTATTTGCTCCTCATCGCGAAACATTGAACATTTTTAATGAGTTCGTGTCGTGTCTTAGGCTGCGTTCACACCGAAGCGAACTGCTGAAATTCAAGCCTCATCTTTAAGAAAGGTTGTGGCATTACGGTGTTATGCTTCACCGTTTTTGAGAGCAGCTTGGTTTGAATCTACGCTGTTCCCAGTGGACCTCTCGAATTTAGCGTCCGGTACAAAATTAATGAAAAATCAACTCTAACATTTTTTATTGATAAACACTAAATCACTGTTAACACTATAATCAGTCATATATGTAGTTCGCCCTCAATTTGTACTTAATTAAAATTCTAAAGTAATCTGTAGAAACGTAGAGGATTGTACATTAACCCATTTATCATTATGTATTTAGATTGAAGATATCTTGTACACTAGTTGGTTTCACAAAAAAAAACACAGTTATCGGTCGATTGCGCACTTGGTGTGAACGCAGCATTAAAGAGCCTTGTCTTTTCACGGAAAGCAACGGACTTCAAAGTTCTTTATTACTTATTAAGGCAGACGTTTACGAGGCGTGTCAGAGTAGGTACAAATGTACTTTGGTCCTTCGAGTCGTCCTGCGCGTGTTTATGGGGCTGTGCTCGAAAAGAACTGGGCAGTTGAATACTTTACATAATTTGTCGGACATTTTTTCGAGGGCAATTCTTTTTATGAAGAGCTATGAATTCTTGTTGCATACCTTTTATCTTTTCTCGCGAAACATAGTCCGAAACAGCTCTTTGAAGTTTGATCAAATATTCTTAAAAAAAAAAAATACTAAATGGGCGATGGTAATATTTCTTTACCTTGCTGTGTAAGTGTTAGGAAAGCTTTTTTTAAGATCAGCTCCGATCACAACATGCTTGGTTCAAGGGAATTGCCTATTGGCAGAAATTCACACGTTCACATTCTGGATTTATCCAGAAACATATGAATATGTTTGACAAAAAAAAATTAAAGCCAGCAACCGCTCGACTGAGTTTCACTTATTCATGAAAACGTCGCTTCTTTGGAACTGAAAATTATTTGTTCCACGGATAAAACAGTTATTGGAAAGTATTTCCATTTCTCCGTGCTCGTACAATTAATGTTATTCCGGTTATCGCTGTCATGATTCTAGAGAACATTGTGAACGTTTTCTACACTTAATATCTAATTCATTGTGTCCTAAATTACTATTAACATTCACTATTTCGACTAAGAATATAAATGGTCGAAATCTTTGCCCTCGTTGTATTGGTCCCCAGTTTCAAAAATCCTAGTTTCCTGTTAGGGATAGCCAGAGGTGTACCATAGTACTCCCATATTTCGCCGGTTACGTTTCAGTCCCATGTCGTAGGCGGCGCCTTTAGCTGGGCACGTACCCAGACTCCGCACTGTTTCTGAGAACCTAATGGAAAAACTTAATAACACTGTCCGACCTGGAGTCGAAACCAAACCTCGATGCTTTTGGTTGCGGCCAACAACGCAGTTAATCTTCCCCCATTTTATTTTTTTATTGTCATCCCCATTTTCCGTAATCACATTTATATGAATTTTAATAACATCGTACAGCTCATACCTTTTCATTTAATTACTTAATTGTTCGGTGTTCCCGTAACAATAATAAATTGTGTTCAAAGTTGACCCAGTTTTCTCACAAACGAGTACGCCCCCCCTTTCGCCCCTTACACCCCCTCATCGTCACCCTTGTTGAGGTGCTAATGTGGAATTTAATTTGTTTTATGGCTATTGTTGTTCAGCTTTCCCTGTAATAGTATTTCTACGAAGTCTTGCTTCGATTTATGCTATATTATGTGCTGGATTAATATTCGTGTCCAGGATTTTATCCAGGGCTTCGCTTGGGTGAAGTTTGTTGATTACTGGCTTGATTTGAGACAAAACGTAACATTTTATGTAATAAAACTTTACGGTTTGTTTCTAGCGGTTTGCAGGGCTATATTCTCTTAACAAAAATATGTCACATACAGGATGTATTTTTGAAAATAAAGTTGTTTCATATTACGTCTGTTCCGTGGTCATAGCGGTCAGTATTGTTTGAAATGAAATTTTAAGCTATGCATAATTATGTTTTATAGTCCCAAAAGACCTTGTCGTTGCCTTCCAACTGATAGTCCGTTTAATCGTCCATAACAGCACCCGCATAAAATGAGACCATTAAAGGCCCTACGGTTTTATCCCTGTCACAATATTTACCCAACCCTGGCTCTGCATTAATGGGTAGTTTCATTTCATATTTCACGTACCAAAATACCAGTTCCACGTATGAAATAATAACAGCTCTAATAAAACAATTAGTATTTGCTACATTTGAGTGCACGTTCAATATTAATACAGCATTAATTTTGTCTTCTATTTACAAAGGAAACACGAATTTCATTTGACGTGAAACGTTTTGTTTTATCATTCGTGTTAGTCAGCTTTAATCGATTATTGTAGCTCGCTGAACCGTAAAATTGTGTTCCTTTAGCTTTTCGATTCAAATTAAAAAGTTTAATCTCACAAGGGAACGTTACATCAAAAATAATGCACTTGTCTTGTTCTAAAAAAATATCTTTATATGTATAAACCTGCTTACTTAACCGATTACATTCGAAACTGTACACTCTATTATAATTAAAGAATAAACGTACAAAATAACACAGTAACAATAATATCACTTCCCTAACCATTAACTTACGAAAAAACATAAAGAATAAATACCACTTAGACAAAACACAAACGTCAAAATTGACAGCTGCTGTCAGAAAACATCTTTCATCTTTTGACACAAAGAAGGTATGTACAGGCACTGTCTATGACAAATGATCTGACAAGGATTTGCCCCTTGTCTCCGGTAAGAAGAAGCAGGTAATAGCACCAAGGATAGGAACAATAGCAAAGGCTACTGGAGGTAGCCAGCCAGCGAAGATGCCCATGCCAGCCACGTAGGGGGCTATCATTGAGCCGACCCTGGATGTGGTGGAGGAAGCACCCATAGCCATGTTACGGGCTACAGTCGGGAACAGTTCTGTGGTGTACATGTACCTGGAAAATTATAGGAAGAATATTGAGGAATCGTTGGATTTGACACGAAGTATACATACAAGAGTACTAGTCTGAATATTCAAAAAACAATTGGTCATTTTAAAGCGATTTTTGAATAAAAACCTTGCCTGGAAATTAGCCTAGATTATGCTTATGATTTCAGCACAATCCAGATGACTAATTTCTTATGAAGGCAATCAAAATCCATTAGTTTATTGTGAGTAATGCCTGGATCCTTGGGCCATTTTAAACAACTAAAGCAACTAGAGCCCCTTCTCTGGACAGACAGAGGTGAAAGAGGTGTAAGGAAGCCTTTCCCCAGCAATGGGACGGATATAGACTAGAAATAAAAACTAGGCCTAATTATTATGTACCCTAGGGCCATTCTCGCATTAAAAAAAAAATCTTCAAACTATACTCACATGGTAGCGAACGCTCCCGAAGCACAGCCCACACCAATGGCTCCCATAGTCAGTCTTAAGGCAACCCAGTCTTCTGGTACAATGAGGAACGCATTGCTTCCTCCACACACGATGAACAAACTGATCAACGTTATTTTCCTTCCGAAGTATTTGCTCATTAATCCGCTCAGCAAGATGCCGGGGAACTGGAAATAGCAAAAGATATTAAAAGAAGAAGAACGAAAGACAATGAAAATGTTGCAAAACTGATTTGCCCAAACGCAGGGTTCACAGAATTAGTTTGAAAGACAGAAGACAAAAAAGGAACGGGAAAAATAAGAACAGGAAGATGATGATATGATTTGAATGGCAAGAAATATTAGTTTGCAGATAATTTTCATCTGCATCCGGTTAGACTGGAAGCCGGTCCTAACATAGTTGGGAAAAGGCTAGGCCGATGAGATAATAACAAATATGCATGTAATGCAAAAATAATGTCGTTATGTAACTTTTCGTAAGATACTGATATCAAAGATTTGCGGCACGTGCACTGTATATTTGAGTAAATATTGTTATTTGATTAAGAACTTAGCTGCTTTAAACTCTGCAGATACTACGTCTTTATTTCAGGATGACATAACACGCGTAACGTATGATCTTAGTCAACATTTTAATCAAATATTATAACTGCAGACAGACTTTTATTATAACCGTGACAATAATATAACTATAAAAGATAATAATTACCTGCAAAACTCCAGCTAAAGCAACAGAAACAAAGACGTTGGAACTTGTCTGGCCAATGTACTGGTTGCTTCCATAGTAGGCCATGCCAAGCACGAACCAGATGAGACACGAACACAGGGTGTTGATCCTGAGCATCCGAGTCTTGAGCAAATCCAAGTACGTGGCCCTCCGCATCGGCTCGTTAGAGTTCACTTTTTCACTGGCTATACTTTTAGCGACATCTAGCATGTTGTCTGAGGGGAGATTGTTCCTAAAAGGCAATAAGTATAGGATAAATCTTTTGAATAACAGCCCGTCAAGGTATCGCCTACTAGAAGCTTCGAAACGGTCAATGGCTTCCACGATTATAAACTTTGTAATTTTTGTCTTTCTTATGGACACTGAATCTATAGGATGTTTGTCGGAATGTAGAGGTTAACGGAATATACAGGGTGTAAACGGACCCTTCACCAAGCCGTTAACCAAGCATTATGTACATCAAACTAAGTAACCCTACACAAAAATTATTGCTGGGAAACGACTTTTTTTTTGGGGTGAAAAATAACCTTTTACGGTATAACTCAATGTAACGCACTCGAAACATTGTGCTTATGAATGCATTGAATAGTAAAAGGGTCATGGAGGTGTTTAAAGTAAAGTAATAACCTTAAAAAATTGTATTAAAAAAAAAACTTGTGAAAAAGTTGGAACTTTGACCCCGAATAACTCCGTAACTAGAAGGTTCCCAGGTATTGTCTAGAACAAAAAAATGATCGCAAAAGCGGGCAGAACAAGTGCCTTTCGGCTTCGTTAAGGGTCTATTTACACCCTTTATTAATAAATTCATCTCAGTTCTCACCATTTCGCAGCCTGTGTCATCACTTTACTAGCCTCCTCCAATTTCCCAACGCTCAACAACCACTTCGGAGATTCGGGCAGTATAAAGAAATAACTCAGGTACAACACAAGAGGAATTGACACTCCCAAGCAGAATCTGTCCCAAGACCTCAAGTAGTATGCGAACAGTGGCATTAACATTTGTCCAACTGGCATTGGTAGGGCGCAGAGGCAGTTCATTAGTTCTCTCTTCAAAGGTCCTATGATTTCCATCATTAGAATGAAGGAGCATAGGATTGTTCCCGCGGTGGCTGCGCCAATGAAAAACCGAACTGTAGTGAACAGCCAGTAGGTTGGACAGAAGGCTTCAACTAGGGTAGTTACTAGCTGCACCATGCAAGCTATCAGTAATGCTGGACGTCTTCCATACCTGTAATTAATAACATCATTTGAGTGATTGTACATTACCAGATTATACTTTACTAAATCATAATATGATATAACATTTGGAAAGGAAATTTTAATACTCATCCGACATGTAGAAAAGGGGCTTTTAATTATAATTCAAAACGTACACGCTGTTGTTAGGTTTTAACACACTATAGTAAGTCAGTAGTTATGCTTATTTAAAATTCTTGTTTTGTGATGCAAAGCAAAGAATTTTGAATATTAACTACTAACGAAGGAAACTAGCTATCTAAGTAAAGTTCTTGGCTCACCTGTCCGCTATGTAACCGAAGAGAATACTCCCGATCAGAACACCAAACATGCAAATCGTTTGTGTAAAGTTCGCTAGCCACGCTTTCTCACAGATCAGCTCCCACTGCGAAATTATCGTATTCTCGAAGTCCGTATAGAACTCATAGCTAACACAATCACTATAACAGGTGTCGATCGCTATCATATCAGTTAGATTCGTCTCCGTGCATCTGTATGAGGTAGCTGGTGCTATGAACACTATCCCCAGTTGGTGCCATGCCGATGAGATCTTCGTTGGTGATGCTATTAGTAACCAGAGCATCACTTGCCATCTCCCGAACTCGCCTATCGCCTTTACCAATTTATCCGGCTCTTCAGCTTTCGTTTCCATTTTCATCTCCTTCGTGTCTGTTTTCTTGTTTGATTCTGTATCCATTTTTGTTTCTTATTTTATGTCTTTTATTTCAATCACTTCTACCTTTCTATCTTCATAATCTGTATGAATATTGTGTACTACTGAAGTAATTATACAAGTGTTAACTGTTATCTCAAGTGTCGCAGACTGAGTGAAATTATTGTTTGCATACGGACGCTTTTATAGTTGTAGTAGTGTTGTTAGTCTCAGTTTTATCACTTGGGATTTACTGTGCACCTAGCTTCGAGATCCGTAGGCAGTTTGACGTAGATCCAAACCTGTAACAAGTAGAATTTGTAGATGAAATACATGTTATGATGACGATACTAGAGTAGGCAGGTAGGCCTAATGGGCTCCTACAGTTAGGGATTTTAGTTTGTTTGTTTTAGCACCGCATTATCAGCCTAAAATATTCCTCCTGCTGGGACACAGGCTCTCTTTACTTAGTTACGGTCAAAATATATGAAATAGCTGTTTTTTTTAAAGTACCGATGAAAATTTTCGATGTGTTGGGCGGTTCGGAGTGATGTACGTATTACGTCGATGTCGGGATTCCACCCTGTATAGATCCCCTTTTAGACTATTTCCGAGATTTGAGGAAAGTAAAAACGAAAACTTTTCACAGTTCACTCAGTGTATTTTCAGATAAGATAAGATTTATAAATAGATTTAGGTAATACTTTATATGACGTAGCAATGCGCTGTATTATCTTAACTTTATTGATGATTATTATAGAATAATGTTAAACCTTTATATTAATTTATTACATGTTTCCTTTAACACAGCAACATAAATGTCAGTGAATATAGCTCACTACCAGTTAATAACTTAAAAAAATAAACATTCTTGGAAAACAATAACAATATTAAAGATAAATAAATAACCGACCTACTTTACCAATCGCAACTTTTGATTTATGTTCCTGGTTAAAGTTGTAACTATGTTAATATCAAGTAATTTACGAAGTAAATAATATGTTGTACACACATAATGTACATTATAAAGTCTATACATATTATTATTATAAAGTCCCTTTTGGTCTCTGTTTTTGTAACAGCGTTGTTGCGCAAAGAATTTTGTTGCAGATTTTACGTATATTCTGTAATACGTTTATATTTCCATAACATAGAAATCTGATGCTGTATCAAGTCGAAAAAACCTCGCGAAACAACGGCAGTTTTCTAGAATTAAAAAAAAAGACATAGCACGAAGAAGTTCTTAAAGTTATAAAATAAGTGGTAAAACTAAAACAAATAGTTAAACTTGGCAAGTTTCGTAGCTGCTGTAAAAACTCGCGGAAACTGGAAGCTTGCCAAGCAAAACATTTATTTTTCAGTTCGTTTATTATGCCAGTAAAACAACTTGACTTCCACTTAGATTTCTGTTAAGTGCAAAACTAGCTATGAGAACAGTAAAAGTTTTGTTAGCAAAACGCTGAACACAGCATTATTAGTGAGTCTTCCTCAAATCGAGGATAAATGTATGCAAAAGCAGAAACTTGCAAATACATATTTCAAATAATTTTTGCTTCATTTGTTAAAAACTTTTTCTTACTTTCGAAATTCGGTGACTTTGTTTGTTTCATTCACTGTTTTGCAATCGGCTTCCGAAAGTAAAGATATTTTTGACTTTTTAGTGTTTTTGGGGAGTCGGTTTTATTTCAACATTTCACGAAATAAAAGTTTACTAACAGCACCTAAAAAATCCTTGTGGCATTGTATTACTTTGACTGGTAGATAGTGCTTATTCGGTCCTAGTAAAATAATCCCTATATTTTGAGAAATTAACTTCTCAATAATATGAACAAAGCCTTCAAAACGCGTCAAGATTCTATACGATTTTTTACGATATCTAAAAACAAACGGATAACCATAAGCCAATAACAAAATAATGCACTCATTCAAGTTATTTTTGACAGGGCAGATAAAACCTTAGGTACGTGCTCATACAAATTACTATGCCTTATCGGAGATGCGCGAAACGAGAGTACCACCAGCTGTCAGATTATAAGATTTTTCGGATTATTTAAGATACTGTATCACTTGTTATTGATGAAGGTCAGGCATTTACATAAACAGATGATTTTTGCCCATTTCTTTATCCTCTCCAGTAGGCGAACCGATGCATTTTTTTATTTTTTTTATTTTTACGGTTGGGAAATCATCAAATGATTTCTCCCGCTCTGGGTGGAGTGGGAGGGAGTGTCAGACTCTTACTGACTAAAATCCATCCATGTTCCTTCATTGCCCTTTGTGAACACAGGGCCACGGTATCTCTTTCGAACAGTCCCGCAGCCCCGGCAGGAACCGATGCATTACATACTATTAATTGGTAAAGAAAAATAATTATAGTGCGTCAAAAAAAAAAAAATGTATCGAAATGATAAAGATAGATTCTTTAGTCTGGCAACTTGCGCATGGTTGTCAATAAATCAATGGAGATGATTTTTAGTTGTTGATGTAGGTACATTATTAATTTTACGTCATTAATGGGTACCTATTTATTGTACCGATTCTGTAGGTGGACTATACCTACTAGGATAAACTAGTATCCGATGTTGTAGTCGGTCTATAGCAAAAGGCTCGCCTTCTATTAAAGTAATGTAGGTGGTACTTACAAACGCAACTTAGGTAGGCGCTAAAATAGGATGAGTCAGAAAAAGGAGAGACTAATAATTGATTATTCATTCATTAAGATTATATTTTATATATGATATACATAAATCCGCAAGTCCAGGTCAAAAAAAAAAAAAAATTGCACGCAAAATACGCTCTGTATTTTGCGTGCATTTTTTTTTTTAATGTTTCGTTACTCAAGATTATGGCACATAGCTAGTTGGAAGTTCACATACAAAATGACTGCTTGTATTCCCCTCTCGTATGTAGATAAATACGATAAAATTATTCCGACTGACGGTTTATCCTGACCGATGTCAGTCGGCAGGTTTCTTGTGACTTCGGTTGGGATCTTCCATCATTAAAAAATCTCATGGAAATGGAATCAACAAGCACCAAACAAAATCCGAATAGTATAGGGAAATAAAAAAAATACTTGGTTAATTAAACACAAGTTGCTGTTCGCTGAATAAATCGAAAGTACAAGTCTAAAACAAAGATTTCAGTTGAAAACTCAATAATATGAGATGAAACAGCAAATTATTTTCGGGCAAAAATGCTAGTTGACAATTTGACATTGAAATGAGTAGACAAATAAAATGTTTTTTTTTAAGTATTTGAGGAATCGGTGGTATGGTTTACAGAAAAGAGTATTTAATCCAGTTGAAAATGTCTATTAAAGTTAAACCCATGTAGAACTTTTAAAATCAATAGATATCTTTTACTCGCCCTTGCGTATTTTAAACGCAAATAAGGTACTTACCTACCTACTTACCTACTTTGCGTGTAAATTAAATAAATGATTGGACTCTTTTTTGATGTAACCTCTTTTTTAGATCTTATTTTCTTGTCCCAGCAATTTTTTTACCTTTGTCCATTTCGTAAAGTCCAAAATATATAATTTTTTCAATATTTCCTTTCAAAATCTGTAAAATGAATTGTAAGATTTTTCTCTTGACAATCTTCTTACGAATCTGCTTATTGACAGCAAAGGAATTCATAATATGTGGACCATTTTACGAATCTCCATACAAAACTGTCAGAAAGATGAATTGCGTGATATAAATTGCGCGCAGTTAATATTATGAATTGTCAATTTATGACCATTTTAAGAATTGTAAAGTGATTCCTATTATTATCCTAATATGATTCTGCCAAAGTGGCCATTTTAGACCCGCAGTGCCTGCGTAAGAAAATTCAGGTCAATCGCAATATGGTTTGGTTGATAAGTTTGTTTTTGGTATTATAATTTTCAGTTGCAATTTATGAAGTTTTGTAGGAATTATGGTCAATCGTAATAATGGATAAATCCAGAAAGAGAAGATAGATTTTCCATTATTAATTTAACAAATCTACCCAATTCCCTACAGCCTTAGTTATTCTTATTAGTAGTAGGTACTTAATCTCGGAGATTAAAAAGTATTATTTTATTACCCAATTAAACTAAAAAACGACGGATTATTATTATCACCAAGATAATACTAATCCGTCATTTGATTTTTCGTCATTATCATTCATTATTTTTACCCGACTGAGGAGGGTAATGTGTTTTTACATTGAAACTATTTTGACTTACATCTAAAGGTAGCCTGGGCCATACCCTGATACCAATTCTCCAACATTTTCACCACCAGAAGAAAATATACATTGCGTACTCATAATTATGATCTTTCTTTTGTCCCACAGAGCATCTTGGGAGAGTTCAACCGTGAGCAGGACGCCTTCATCAAGGGACAGGAGGGCCGTGGCAGCGCCGCTGCCGTACCTCCCTGGGTCGGAGCCCCCAACGAGCCCGCCCTCAAGGAGGAGTGCCTCTCCTTGTCTACTGTGAGTATTATTAGGCCGATGGCTAAGAAGGTACCTCTTCACTCTTTCGCGGTGTCTCCCGACATTGTGTTATGTAAGACGAGAAGATATTGCGCAGCATCCTTATACGCTGGATGCGAGAGGAATAAGACTGATTTATGGAAAATGACCCACGATAAAAATTCTGGAGGGGCGACTATGAAGTAAAAGACCGTGTACCCCAAAATACCTGACCAATGAACATACATACACTAAGCATCGATTCAACAGACGGTCTGGTCCTGTGACCTCGGACTTTTTTTGGATGAATGATGAATTAATGATAATGTTGACTTGCTAGCGGTTACCCGCAGCTTAGTTCGCATGGAAATTTTGAAGTGTATGTGTGAAAAAAAATAAGTAAAAAGACCAAATTTCATACAGATCCGTCCAGCCGTTTTAGCGTGATTGCGTAGTAAGTAAGATGGTTTTCAAAATAGGTAGGTAAAGCTACGTTTTTTGGTAATAATATGAAGTCTCAGACTTGAAGCTAAATTATAAAATCCGATAAAAGTGATATCTTCCGACGGTCGGCAAAAACAATCGATCGAAATCCTTGCAAAGCTTGGCCAATAAAGTTCAATCCCCAGCATTAAGGAAGTTCTTAGCTAAGATTAAGTTTGAGTCACTTGATCGGTTGATCCTGATGAGTAATCACAGTTCATCCGACTTCTGATTCAATACGACTTTTGACCTGGTAACCAAGCCAAATAGACAACATCGCGGAGCATGCAATGTCCTCCCAAGAGCTAGGCTAAAGTTGGGTCACAACCTTACTTTTTCGGCTAGCCTGAGGCACACAAGAAAGATTCCGCAAAAGACTGGAAACACAAAAGCATGGCACGAAGGGAGACTTATGCTCAGCAGTGATGCCGCGATAGTTTCCTGTCACTGTCAAACTACACGTGCTAGGTAAAGATAGAAACAGTTCTTAGCCAAAACACGTGCTAAGCATGGTTTACATAGATCTCGGCCTTATTCCTGCTGCATCTTGCTAGACCCCAAAATTAAGGAAAGGCAAAGCAGATGAACCTTTTAAATAAATTACTGCTTTCGTCAGTACCCCGTAGGCGATCCTCTGTCAGAAATATTGTGTTATCCTCATCAAAAACTTTGTACAAACTTTTGACGTGGAAACGTTATCCTTATGTTTCTGACTGTTGGAATTTATGTAATAACACGAACCTGTGTGTCGAACATCGTACAAAAAATATGAATGTGGAATTGTGGATAGGCTTTTTATTTTTGTACGGAATTAAAATGGTTTTCATCGTTCCAGTTTTTTGATCGAGTATCGAAATTGAGCTTGGGCAAAAATATAAAAATAACAGGTTCGTCGTTTTATATACGACACGATATGATTTTTTGTAACCATATTAATACTTTTAAGCACCAGCTCTTGACTTTTTGACTATTAAGTCAGCTATATTGTTTAACCACAAGCAAATGTGCATGCCGCCGATAGGATCTCATCCGGAATAGTTCGACGTCATTCCGCTTAGGTTCGACATTTATCCAAGAAGGTGGTTAGTTTACGAAAATAATACTTGAAATAGCATCAATTTCAGCCTTTGACGTTCCCTCGTTAGGCTCAGGCTTCCTTTGTGAGAGAAAATTTTGACCTATTTGAGTTGGTGAATATTACTTGACGTCCAATTTTTGGTTCTTTTGCTCTTGAATCTGTGGACTTAATGTTCTTTTGCTTTATCGCCAAACAAACAGACATTATGAAATATTTCTCCTCTTCTAGGACCGACGGAACTTCGTCCGGGCTCCGCCAGCGGGCGTGGAGTTCGACTTCGACTACGACAAGATGTACCCGGTTGCCGTGGCCATCATGGGCGAGGACCCCAACCTTGAGAAGATGCGGTTCGATCTCGTGCCAAAAGTGTAAGTTTACTTTTATTTTATTGGGTGATGTTTAATTCAAGCGACTTTCCTGGAATTGTCCCACGTGCTTAAGATGTCTTCAATACCAGAAGCAATAAAACTCAAGTACTTGGGACAAAGGTGAAGAGGAACACAGCAATGCGGCTTGGTGGCAGACATCCGTGCGATGGTAATACTTCCCGGAACAAACTTCTTCGCACAAATCATTCAGTGTTTCGGTAAATCTATACTAATATCATAAAGAGGTGCAATTTGTTTGAAAGTTTGGGTAATCTTCAGAACTACTGATCCGATTCCGGAAATTCTTTCACTAATCGAAAGCTACATTATCCCTGAGTGTCATAGTCTACATTTAAAACATACCCGTGATAATTTTCGTACACAACGGGAGCGAAGTCGCGAGCAAAAGCTAGTGTTCTGCTAAATTGCGTGATGCTTCGTTCCAGAGAAGTGACCGTCCGTTAGCTACGTTGCTATAGCTTAACTTTTATAACCTTACCTGCCCGCGCGAATTCATTAATATTTTTTCCTACTTGAGATGGCTCTGATTTTCAGGTGTCTTCACTGTTTGACTGTCCAGGGTAAACTGACAGAATTTATGAATCTTCGCTTTTAGACTAGGTTTTTTTTCCAGTGAATGCGAGACCTGATAAAGATTTACACACGTATCTAGTACAACATCTATATAGTTTTAGTTATTTATCTAACAAATAGATGAAGAGACAAGTTAAAGGAGGTCCAGATACTACCGATGATAGAGTTGCGACGATAGCGTCTATTTGTTTGTTTAGATATGGGGGTTATCTCAGAAATCACTTGACCGATTCTAAAAATATCTCTCCGTCAGGAATTAAATAGAATACGTACTGTCATATTAGAGATTTATTTGTAAAAATATTTTTGGAGTGATTTTTGGTCTGAATATCTAAATTATAATAAGTCAAATCCAAAGGTTTATCATTGCAGTGCATTTTATTGTGACCGTTAACTGAACAATTACAATTCATAGAAAAAAAAAATTAAATAAGGAAGATTTTTAGAAAACCGTAAGTTAGCTATTAGTCCAGAAGACGTTCATTTTCCATTTTTTTTTGCTGCTATTACGCAACGCATCCGTATTTTATTTATAAGTGTTCCACCCAAACTGATATTTTTACTCCTTTTTTAAAACAACGAAATATTTAATTATATGTATAACCAATAAAATTATTATATATATATTGCAATATATTGCAATTTAAAATCTAACACTTAATGTGTAAATTAATAAAAATCAAATTTAGATTTATTATTTCATAAAAAATCTTAATTTTAATTTACCTGATCGGTACTCCTGTAAAGTCACTGCACCAGTATCGTGAAAACTAATGAAAAAATAAGATAACTTTCATATAAGAGGGCTTCCATGCAAGCACTTATCTTAACACCGATAACACTAAATGTACTTTATGACACTACTAGACAACCGCCCCGCTTCGCACTATTGCGATCCACTGATCTGGCGATATGTTAAAAAGTCAAGATTTCTATGCAATTTCTAAGTAAAACATAATTGTATTATTCACATAAACCTTCCGGAACAAATTATCTAAATTATCGTGAGAACCGCATCAAAATCCATTGTTCAGTTTACAAGATTAAAGAGCACACACAAACACACGAAAAGCGTCTTTGCTTGATATAGATTTTCATTGATAAATAATATTATTAGGTTAGGATTTGACATAAGATAGGTTAGATTACTTCTATCTATATACCATTGAGTGGTTTGATCAACTTAAGCCGAAAACTCACGCTTTTACCTTGCCATTGGCAATTTGTGAATAACAGTGTAAGATAAGATTTCGATTGTAAATTCATAAAGTTTACGTACGCGTGCAGTTGATCAGCGAAAGTCAATTTTGTTTAGTTGTACACGTTGTACTGTTTATCAGCATTCTTTTTAACACAATTCAGTTAAAGTGGACCCTTTTGAAGGAGCGACCGTACAGGGAAGCTAACTAACTCACATGGTTACATTTTCAAAAGATTATAAAACAAGGAAGTCGTTCCTGTAATTTACACGACAAGTATCAAACATTTATTTTGAGCAAAACTGCCTCGAAAAACAAGGGAAGTTTCAAGAATATTTCAGAACATGATCTTTATGGCGCTTAATTTCCAAAGGCAGATGTACTTTTTTATCAAATTAGTTTTAAAGGATTCACTTGTTCCTGAGCTATCAGAAAAGTATCAATTTAACATCCTGAAAGGCGTAGATTTTTCGCAATCAGCAGTTTATGGTGGAGAGGGGGAAAAACCCAAAAAACTTAAAAACTCCGATTTCTCCAAACCAACCCAGTTTGGACCACAAGTTATCGGGGTCAAAATTGATTGGTCTATCACCCATTTCAAAGAATGTATACGAGGATAAGATAAGGACCGCAACAACACAACTGATTTCTATGAAAACGCTTCCGTAGATGGGGTTGTCTATGACAGGCAAAACTGTGTCTCTTTTTTATATTAATTACTATTTATTAACACTCTGATACCTTAATGTACTGCGTAGTACAGTGACGCTGCAGTTTAAGGTCCCACATGAGGATGACCTTATCACAGTTATCTGACAAGGAGTGGCAGAAGCGCTGATACGATGATAGGATAATATCGTAAATACGACCATCGAATTAAATGAGGCTTTGCTTGATCGGCTTTTATTTATTTCATCATGACGTTAAAGTCGTGGTGCCGACTGTCACGTGACTGTAATCAAATCTCAAGCTTATTGCTTAACAAGTAGTAGCATGAAAGGGGCCTCCCCGAGCGACGTACCCTCCGACCTCCTGGTACGTCCGACGCACCCTGGGCAATCGACGGTAGACGATTGGCCTTTCACCAAAAAGTATATTTGCAAAAAATATATTTGCCATCGATACGCTAAGAAGAAGAACAATTAGTAAAATTCGTAAAAACACAACAATAGAGACAATATTTAGAACTGGCTTTTGCCCGCGGCTTCGCTCGTGTTATGGTCGGAAGTTATCCCACGGGAAAGTTTTAGATATAAACTATGACTATATGACACTCGAGGATGATGTTGCTTCCCATTAGTGAAATTCGAATCGTAATCGGATAAGTAGTTCCGACAGTGACCTCTGAGTTTGTTTCGGATGTTTCTTCTCAGAGTAGTTAGGCACGCAACACCGGCCCCATCTAGTTTTAAAACATAAAATGATGACATGTAAAAGTGTTTTGTAAAACCAATTTACAGAAATAAATATGATTTATGGTGTACGAAGATTACCCCCTACATCCAAACTAACAAACATAAAAAATACCTTTTTATAATAATAGTATAGATTTCACCGAGCATTTTCCAAATTCTATTGAAATAAGAGACGATGAAGATTTCTTATCTTGTGTTTTGGGAAAAGCTACAGCTGCAATTACTGCCATCGAAACATATTATCAATTGTTCATTACCTGTGCTCATATTCTGTTAATTCTTTTCCAGTATCACGGAGGAAAACTTCTGGCGGAACTACTTCTACCGCATGTCTCTCATCTGCCAGGCTAACGAGGCGGACGCGGCTGCCGGCCGTCAGAGCAGCGCCGACGACTCTCAGGGTATGAATTCTGTACATTCTAGCTCTACCACACATTAATTCATACATTTTCATGACAAGAAACATCAGTAGCCCGAGTGATATTAATCATTATTTCATAGACTCGTCATTTACACGAGAAGAATTTCTCAAAAAAAAATTTTTTTTTGTTTAAATCTAAATGACAAACGAAAATGGACCTATTACTTTATTCTTGGGTCAGGTCAGGAAATTATCTGGAACTGCCATTTATTCAACTGTATGATTTTTGCCTGTTATCGATTTTGAAAAGAAAGGCGATAATCACTTATCTTTTCGTCATGCGAGAGTCATAGCTGTTTACAAAAGTCAGCTATTTTACTCCTTTTGATAATCATCTGTTCGAGGCGGTAAACACTTCTCGTGTAAAAATCACTGACACAAAAATACAATATGATTTTGGATGGGGTTGAGATAATTAATTCATGACACGGGTGCCATTTGAGATTGCATTCTACGAACTTAACTAGACATTCATCGAACTAAAGGAAATCTAGGTTTCCACATTGCATCATACATTATTTTCATTCTGAATTTTTTTTTAGTTACCATTTTGATTTTTATTATTTGTTTTATTTTGTTTTCTTCCCGAATTAGACGATGATAAATCGGCAAGCGAGATTCTGATAGCCAATGAGAAATCGTCGCAAGAGTCCATTGATGACGCCAAGAAACTAATAAAATCTTTGAAAGTCGATAGAGAAAACGAAGATGGTAAGACATGATTTTAGACTTTTTATTGACAACCTTATTTGTATTATTACCAAGAAGTATTGTTATTTTAATAATGGAAGTATTTACTAGTTCAATAAGCAAGTTACAAATGCAAAGGCTGTTAAAATCTTACATGATTTTTTCGGTCTTTCCTATTATATTGGAATTATTAAATTTCAGTTACGTTTAGGGATTATCTCTTTTATTTTTTATTAATTTAATTTTTGTTTTCACACACATGGCCATATTATTTAGTTTTAATTTATTTTATTTTCATAAACGAAACTTCATTGTCAGTCTGACATCAAATTATGAATCGCCGCGAAACCATTCACTTTCTTAATCAGAACCAACTTTGAGGAATATAATATTGCATTGCATGCTCTCTGTATATGTAAATATTTGTCCGGCTATTACACTTTTGATTACCCACTTTTTACTTAAAACCATTTTGAAAGACCCTCCACCAATCCTACTTGACTGAAACATACTGACTACAACAATCAATATATTATATACTACTACTACTTATCAACTATTTGTATAAAGAGTAAAGTAAATGTAACCACTTCCGTTCAAATATTCTCCCCACAAGATACATTAAAATTGATAAAGTAAAATAAAATCAGTCGATTCATAATCGAATCCATTAGAACCTAGAAGACTATGCTAGAATCAAGTATCATGGCTCTCTACTTACTAAATGAACATTAATATTGTTGCTAAACGCGTATTTTCTTCCTCCCTGGAATGCAGCTTAAAGGACGTCTTAACATCCACAGCACACAATATTATAACACCACTGTTCTATATATTATTCTCTAATTATATGGTCTAGCTAGATATTTACTAAGGAAACTAGTGTATTTTCCGTGATTCTTGTTACTATAATTGAAGTTTAATATTAAATTGCATTGTGCCCATTATTCATATTGCCTCTTTCAACACATATGTAAGAATGTAAAATCGCTATATTGGAGATAGGTTTCTGAAGGTTCTAGCGTTGTAGACCGTTTGAGAGTACTCCCTTATGTACTTGGGGGTGGGTAATGTATAGAACAGTAAATATCTAGTCGATACGATGCTTGCATCAAAGAATGTACTATGCTATTATCTTCATGAGAATTGTTTCAATCTTGATAAAATAATGCCATCACGATATAGCTAGCGGGTACGCACATGTAAAGGTAGAAATCTAAAAATCGGTTTAAACGTTAATATTGAACACTATAGCTATTATTTAGCTGTGACATATTTAAAATGGGTTGCAAAATCTCCGTATGTATCACCTATACTTATCTACCCTATCTTAAACTTTTTTTTTCAAAGGATTTGGTTTACCCCGATGATTTTATGGTTTCTGCTCTGATGCTGTAAGCTTGACGTCTAGTCATGGCATTATCGTGTCAAGCCCACATCACTGTTAATCCTCTCACACACTAAAATATAATTTCAAGCGTTATTACTTATATAGAATTTATCGCTGTTTGCATTTTAATTTGAACTTTTAAAGATATATCACTGTGTCATATCTTCATCCTTGTTGTTATCTCGTGTGTCGTATATATATACAAAGTGAATGTTATATGACAATATAGCTTTTCTGTCCTTGATTTAAGGACTATAATAACTGTATATATAACCATGTATTTATTTATAATCTGTTGTATGTCACTGGTAGCTTGCTGGTCTGTATTTCAATAGCTAGCAGCATCATCTCAACAGATTGGAACATCTCCTGTTTGATTTCGCTATTGACGTAAAGACCACTACGGTTGAATTGTATACTTATCTATAAAAGAATAAAAATCAAAATAAAATTTTCTCAATGGAACCTATTTTAATGTCTACTAAATGTTATATATGTCTAAGTATCGATTAAGGTTATATAGCTGATAATATCACACAGTTCATTAAAATTCGGCTCAGTAGCGTTAAATGTAAGTATATATTGTTCAGGTTTTGACATTGCTACTTGTATATCAACCCTCTTCCTTGAGCTTTGTGATCTATTATTGCTTTATTGTCTTGTGTTTTATTTATCTATCTGCTTACATATTTCTCAAAGTTGGTCGTTACCTCTTCGCGTTTGTTTCTCACTGCCTTCGAATTATTTTCACGTAGCAATGTTGAAACTTTAAATCTTTTTGTACATAAACTTGTGTTGTCAGCCTATCTGAATCTTTGATCTTATTGTAATGATTTTAACAACAAAATTGGACGTGCAAATGATTATGAACGTTGATTCTTAAATGGTACAGAACTAAATGAAAAACACTAGGTCTTTTTGAAAAAAAAAAAGAGTATATTCACGGAATAATTGTAGTTCGATCAAAAGTTTATTGAAGATACTGATGTTGTTTGTGCAGAAATCTTTCACAGCCGTGACATATCACTTACAGGTGACAGTCAATTATAACTTCAAACAAACTGCCGTCTTGCAATCCCTTTGGAACATTTACTGGCAACACATTATCTTCCCTGTTTGTTTTGTAATTATTTACAATTAGCATTAGGTCTATATTAATCAGGAGAATAATCCAATGTTATTAAAGTTGTGTAGAACTAGTTGGACTCATTTATGATAGAGTTTGATGGTTGTATCGATTGTGACTACAGGCCTAGTATGCTGTCGCCCGGGTTTCTTTGGTATCGAATCTTTAAGTACTTGCTTTGTTGTTAGAGGCTTGAGGGTGGTCATGAATAGCAGCATTTTCACCTGTATTTATACCTAAATTATGGTCTTATTTAGATATATGTAATTATGGCTGTGTGGCAGATATATTGACATATTTATCAGTATCTATTTATCATATATGTATATATCTATGGTATCTATCTGGTGTGTATTTCTCTATAAAAATATTTATAAATATGTAATGTTTATTGGTGAGTACGTTATATTATATCGTTAAATAATATGCTTAAATATATAAAATGTCTCAAGATATCTATATATTTAATATTTATACATTCCAATTAATTTCTTTGACTGCCCACTTCAAGCCTCAAGCGAATCCAATCAAAACTGTTAAGCAATAAATTAGTAGTGATTATAATCGTAAATCGGTGTCCATTTAATCATAGTCCCGAAAATATAACTAAATAATTTGGCTATCTGTGTGTCTTCGTGACGTTTCTCCTAAATTTTAGTTTCTACCTCGTGAATAAGGCTAACTCTATGCTAGTATTATCAAGTATTAATGCCATCATGGTTTATGTGCGAAAAGGGGATGGTGCTATCGATCTTGGGTAGCTCTGTGTCTCTCTTGCACTGCAATCTTGATGGCATTAAAACATCATAATACGGTACCTGGTATGGCCTGCTTCTTCCTGTAGGTACCTTCAAAATGTAACTAGCGACAGTATATAATATACTCTTCGACACTCAAACATTGTTTAGTGAAATTACGACGTATAGTTAAAAATGAAAAATTGGCATTTATAGTTAGTTATTATGAATTGAAATAATTATATTATTCTAAAATAATATTGGTGTTGTTATTTTAGTTTCTAATTGTAGATAGTGCCTTGTAATGAATAATATTCAAAATATGCCATGAGTAATACCACATACTCAAAAGACAGTCGGTGTGCTAGATTAAAAAAAGAATAAGATGTTTATGTACTGTAAATATAATTCCTCAACACAGTAAGTATCTAAAATTATAAAAAAAGATACGTTTCAAGAACTGAAGGACCGTTTATTCCATATAGTGAATACGTAAGTATACTTGCACTGAGGCTAAGGCCGAAACCTATAAACGTTACTTAGCACGAGCTTGACTGAGACATATTCTTCTCTCTATCTTGTACTTGTAGTAAACAATGATAGTAATAACGCTTAGGCCAAGTACGTGCTCAGTAACTTTTATAGATTTCGGCCTGAGTTTTCATTGAATCCCAGTTTGAGCAGATTCACCTCCATAATACGTGCCGCTATCATATGTAAACTCAGTATGATTGTCAGTTTTAACTAAATCCGATATCTATCTGTATCTCACGATAATATTGTTATTCCTACGTCAGAGTAAAATAAACGTGAACGTGATACGATATCATGAAAAAATATAAATATCTCATTAGGCTTATGTTGTCACGAAAATCTGTTCAAAAATGTGCAGCAAGATGGATTGAAAGAAAAAATGAATAACTTAATCGACTATTGAGCCTCAGATTTAGATACGATTTTGGAGTATTTGTAACTTATTCAAGATACGGAAAAAAAACAATGTTATAAGAAAACTTTCCCTTACTTTTCTGACAGCCATTGGAATCAGTAATTTAATCGTATGATACGACCAAAAATTGACATTTACTAATCGAATAAATTCATGAGGCTGTCAAAAAGCGAAGTTTAAATTGTTTTATTTTTACTAAATACATACTAACTACACAAAATTAACTTATTCTAGAACAATGGGAGAAAGAACTAGAAGCTGAACTGAAAGAATACGAAGTAGTAGCAGAGAAGGCTGGCGACGACAAACAGTGGGAGAAGGAGTGCGAAGATCTTCTGGGAGACGATATGGACCTCAAGTAGACCGCGGTCTACTGGCAGTAGACCGGAGTAGACCGAGTAGACCAAGGACTTATGAGGCTGCGCAACTGATGTAGACTGGCCCCTTTAAGGTTTTTAATTGATATTATTTTTTTAATTAAGTTTTTGTTTTCTTTTTAGATTTTTTTATTGGGATTGTTATGAAAAGGATGTAACAACATTTTTATTTAATTTAAATTAATTTATAAGGCTGCTTATTGTTCAATAAATTGTATGTTTTGTAATGAGAAAAGATAAAGGGGCCGGTCTCAATCCAAAGTTGGCAACGGAGCTCAATTAAATTCTTATGAAGACATAAAGTAAGGGTGTATTGACCTCACATCGCGATGCTTATGTATATGCTTGTGATTACACTCTTGTACACGATGGGCCATGGTTGTGGTAGGCGTTTCGTAGGGTTGAGTCGTTGAAAGAGGTTAGTTAGGCCTTTGATAGGCTGATTAGAGATTTTTGAGAAGTAATAGTAGTCATAGCTGGTAATTGTCTCTCTAGAACTCAGACTGAAGAAGAAGAGGAAGAAGTGGGACTGGAAAATATATTGACTTTCAAATTGACTAGGACGGTATTACGATACTACGTTATGGGAGCTAGCATAATATTAATTAAGCATAAATCGCAATAGTCAATTGTGATTGTGAGAACGTTATAATCAGTTCAGCTGTTTGCTGCACAAAAAGTGTGAGTTACTAGAGATACTTCAGTTTAGTGGATGTTGGAAAAGGGTAGATATTTGGAGTAACATGGCCCATTTAGTACAGGAGCTTAGGCCTAAAGCTCATGTTACAAATTTGTTAACAGTAATAATTAAATAATAAAGTCTGCCTTGCACGACATCTAACTAAATAAAGTTAACGCTGAACATAATAATAAAAAACTCAAACTCAGTATTTATAGTAAGTATTCAATCATTGACAGGCATTTTTTAATTGTCAAGGAGTCTGTCAGTATTTTTTTTTATCGTTGCCCCTTACTAGGAATTTCTCCTGTATCGTGGGTGCGTTTACAAACATTTAAACTCACATACACAAACAGCCGGACACGGAACGTGGGGCTGTGAAATTTGAAGCTAGTTGCCTGTTCCTAAATATAAGTCTCTATTTTTCAACAAAATACGACTGTCGAAATAAATGGTTATTTTTAGCGCGAATTTTAGTTAGTGAGGTGTCATGCAATCAGACATTAGCATAAGATGTATTTCAGCTATATTTCGAGTATAATAAATGCTAATTCTATAATTCGTGTTAGATTTTGTCAAATAAATAATAATATGTAGTCTTATGATAATGTCATCCAAAAACTTGTAATTAATTATTATTTAGAACATATTGTAAGTACTTGAAAAATGAAAAAAATATAAATTGTTACAAATTAGAAAAATATGTGGTACAGTCCGCGAGGTCTAAGCTGAGCTTTGCATTTGTGTGAGTGATTACCAAAAGTAGAGTCAGACAAAAAACTTTAAAAAATATTTTTTTAATGTTTTAGGTAGTAGGTATATAACATAAGTGGGAGAGGTATAAAAGTTTAAAAATAAAATAAAACTAAAGAAGCAAAATTTTTTTAAATGAAGGCCAGCTATGATAATTATGTATGACTGATGAGTACCTACATAATGTAAGTGTGACTGAGAAGTCAGAGATCAATAAATAAAATTCAAATATAAAAAAAAAACTATAACAATTATTCTTCTCCACCGGACATTGCATCTTCATCAATTTCATTATTATTCTCGTCATCATTTTCACTCTCGTCTGATGTGTCGTTTGTGTTAATAATAAATCGTTCCGTTATATCATCAAGAGCTGCGTCGTGACCACGAAACTTTGTTTCTTCTTTTATTGCATGGTCACACACATTTTTCCATACTTCGACACTGATAGTATCAACTTTTTCTTTCGCTAACCTCATTATTGTATCCATATTCATTGATACGTTTTTTTTCGCCACGTATCCTTTTATCATTGCCCATATATTTTCAATTGGGTTGAAATCCGGGTGGTAGGGTGGTAGACGAAGGACGCTGTGACCATGTTCTCTAAGTAAAGTGTCAATTTTATATTCAATAAATCTTTGTTTGTTTTGCAGTATCAATTGATAGAGTTGTGGTTTCAGCATCGATGTAGAGTGATCAATATTGAGAAACTTGAGCCAGTCAATCATATCTTGTTTACGACTATTTGAGTTGGGAGCGGGATTTTCTAACGAATTGTGGTAAGATGCATTGTCTACCACCACAACGCTATTGGGCTTTAAATTTGGAATTAATTGCGTTTGTAACCATTTCGTGTAGTTTTCTGCATTCATATTGTTATGGTAATCACCACTTTTTTGATTTGCTTTGAACATCAGCAGTGCATTTGGTATGAAACCGTACTCTCCGCCGGCATGAACTATTATTAAACGATTTCCTTTAGAAATTGGTTTCTTCAAACCAGAAGTGCTGCCATCTGAATAAGATTTCGAAGAAATGTGAGTCGTGTCTATATATGTTTCGTCGGTATAAACGACTGGCCTGCCCTGAATGCGATATTCAGAAATTTTGATCAAAAAATTGATACGTAGATAACGTATCTCATGTTTTTCCATTAGAATTTTTCTATTATCTTCTGTCCTTTTCCATTTAAATCCTAAAAGAGACACTTCTTTACGCAATGACCAAATTGAACCTGGATAGTTTATTTCTGTCTTCAACTTTTCATGTATTCGTTTCATAGTTGGCACCTCTTTATCAGTAATGTGAAAGTTATGAATAGTTCTTCGGATTACCGCTTTATCAAAATCGTCAATGATGATTATATTTTTCCTGCATCTGGTCTTTTTCGGAGATTTAAATTTGCTTTTGTCTTCCAAAAGACGTTTGCCTTCCAATAAAACTCTTTTGACAGTAGACAGTGGGATTCCCGTCGATGTCGCTACCAATTGGGCTGATGTAGTGACACTTGACATGTCTTTGTCGTTTATGTCTTTAAAATAAGTATTTAAATTACACAATATTTCTTTTACTTGGCTATTTAACGGTTTTCTTATTATTCGTTTATTTGTGTTGGCAGCCATTTCCCTAGTATCTATATAATCGAACACAAAAACAAAATAATATTAAGAATTAAAATCGTCACGCTGCTGACAGTACAAGGGGTGAAGTGTGGAAAGTGCGCGGCGGAGATGCGTCGCGCGGGGGATGCACCGCGCCTCAGGCCGGTTGTTTAAACCGGTTTAAACCAGGCAAAAGACGCGCCGCGCTTTAGGCCGTCGTCACACCTACACTATCTATGTGCACTCACACAAATGCAAAGCTCAGCTTAGACCTCGCGGACTGTACGTACCTACATATTATTTGGGTTAAGATTTTTTTAAACTAGCTTTGTTAAATTATCTCATCTCAGCCAAAACTTCAGGAAAATGGTAACATTTTGTTTTGGTAATTCGCACAGTAACTTTTTTAAATTGTTGCCAAATATTACGACCTAGTTCGGTATTATTAATCGTCTCGTTCTTTCTCTGCCTGTTCGACAAAGAAAGCAATACTTGAGTCGAGACGCAACAGAATCAGCGCTAATCTTAGGATTTACTATGTAACAGGTAAAAAACATTCACATAACCATAAAAGATAAAATTATTTTATTTATAACAGTAATAAATTGAACTAACCGAACCTAATCAGATAATACAATTTGATACCTATAAATGTTACTTTTAGATCTGCATTCCAATATAACTGGATATGACTTGATTATGACGTCACTTGGGACTTATACAGGATGTGACGTGAAACGAGGAACTTACATTAAGGGAGTCATAGTTACCGAAAGATATTCTGCTGGACACAGCCTCGCGTAAGCGTCGCCACGTCGACCGGTCCTGTATTTATTTCTCTTTTTAATTTCTGTATTAATTTCTTGTATCCATTTTTAGACGCTGCTAGGCTACGCCCACGCGCGTCAAGGTCACCTACCCGGGACTTTCTACATAATATACCTAATACAATGGCACAACTCCCGCCCCGCCATCTATTATACGTTTCGAGAAATAAGCCTCGCAAAGTACAATCAAATTGTCTTTTTTTTTTACGGGTGGGAAATCATCAAATAACTCCTCCCGCTCTGGGTGGAGTGGGAGGGAGTGTCAGACTTTTACTGACTAAAACCCATCCATGTTCCTTCTTTGCCCTTTGTGTTCCAGGGCCGCGGTATCTCTTTCGAACAGTCCCGCAGAATCAAATTGTCTTAATCGCATTTCTAACATGTACCCCCAGTTCACTGCGAATAGACGTACATACGAATTCACGTGTACGCAAGTACGCAATCAAATATAGGGAACACCAGTTTTTTTTCGTGTTTCAGAATTCGTCCCAAGGTAAAATTTGAAGACTACGCTCCCTTAAAGTCTGACCCTCATTTAATCTATCAGCCTGTAACTAGATCCTACTTTCAAAGCGTATAAAGCTAGTTTTTACTCACAAATTACTCATAAAACCAGATTAGAAATGAGTTTTTACGCGAGATTTCTCTCATACGAAATTATACGCCCATTCGGTAAATGTTTTAATAAAAGCGCTTCCTACATTTTTGGCTTGAACTTGTTCTTGTAACTGGCATAAAATACTGAAAAAATTCTTATGTACTGCCGCTCCTTTTCTTCTTATATGCTTGCCTTATTTCGATGTCTTTGAAAATTCTTCTTAATGCTAGTGTTTTTGTAAATATTGTATAGAGATATTTTTTAATTTGATTCATATTTTGGGCATAGCTGTTTGAGATTCCTGAGGATTATCTCAACACACACAGTTTTATAAAGTGGTTGCAGAATATGAGAAAATATTAAAATTGATTTCCAATATTTTGTCAACATAATTTTCACAGCTATGCCCACTAGAGTCTTGTATTTATTTTACGAAATGTTATAAATAGCTTCATGTACACCTATTTTATTTAAATTTATAATACTGTCAAAAGTGCAACTGATAGGATTCAAACTCGAGACTTTTCAATCGCTAGTCTGACACCATATCCGCTGAACTATTGCCGCTTTTACATTGTTTTTATTTGAAAGATTCTTTTCAATGTTATTGAAATAGTATAGTTGAAGTTTATTGTGTTATTATGTAAATACACAAATAAGTGAGTGAGTAAGTGTGATGAAGTACCTTTATTACCATTTATATAATTTAGATTCAAGTTCATTTTAAATTAATTTGTTTGTGTAAATGTTAAACAAAGTAATAAATATAATAAAATTTATTACACCATCTATTTAACTATAATTGTAATATAAAAATAATACCTTAAACTTATTAACAGATCTTCTTGAAATTCCACTCTTGCGCACTTAACCAAAAAAGTTCATGACATAATTATGATGTAAATTTATTTCTTCACATAACTGCACTGACTCAACATGAACTCTCAAGATTCTAAAAAAAGACAGTTTTAACCAATGCATGTAATGATTACAAGGTGATCGACCTTGTAATCAATACGAATGAAAGAAGAAAGTAAGATTCTGAAAACACTTCGCAATATTTTTAAAACAATTCGACGAGTGTTTTCATGTAATATTTAAGACAAACTAAAGTGCTCGTGGCAATAGCAAATAAGTCGACAATCTATTAAAACCCGTATGAACAAAATTGGCCAGAATAAATTAGCTATGCAATTAATTTGCATAACTAGTTTATTCAAATTGGTGTTGTGAACAAGAAAAAAACTAAACATCTATTTCTGAATGTTGAGGTCACTTTTAGTCGTTCCTTGACAAAAACTATTTACTTCAAGGTTATACAAATGCATAATATCTAGGGTATGAATGTCTAAATATCGATATTTGCACAATTATGGCGACTTTTCCTCAAGTCATCAATCAAATTACGGAATTAAAGTCAAAATACTTTCAACATTTATTTATAAATTCAAATTGTTTTTGTTGGTGATAACTAGTTTTGTACAAAAACAGCACGTCCTGCATGCCTCGTCTTTGGATGTAAGATGCAATAGCAGCTGTTGATAACATAATGCAAAGAAAAATAAAATTATAAGCACATTTTGGAAGTCCATCGAACGTCAAAGTGGTGACTTATGTTCGGGCGAGCCTTAGGGCGGCCGCTAAAATTCGCGCGGGCGCACGGAGCGGGTGCCCACTGTCAAATGTTCCTCACACGCGCCCGCGTTCCCCGCTCTAGCGTGGCTCATACTATTTTTCAAAATACGCGTGCGGGCACCCGCGCGTGTTTTAGCGGGTGCCCTTATTCGGCACAGGCTAGCCGACAAGATTGAATGTATTTTTTGCCGTCCGTGGACATTTATATTCACACTTAAAGATCTTAAGCACACTATAATCGCATTAGCTATTTCGATTGTCTTGCTTTTTAAATACAAGATCATAACAAAATAAGATTATTATTACAAATTCTGTTAAAATAACTAAACTTGTGACATATCATTTGTCTTGTCACAACATAACCTGCAGATGTGAGAAAATTGTCACGCGATTAGAAACTACGTTGTCACTGTACCGACGTGTCAACGTGTCGAAGTGTCGCTAAATCGTATGTAGATATAGAGTTATGTGTTCTTTATATTGTAAACATTCCTATTTCATTGAAAATAAAATGATTGTTCATCTCAATATGTTTTGTTTAATTTTACCACAATTTGGTAACTCAACTTAGAAATTACTATTATGGCACATAATATGAACCATTGTAAACAATTTATGACTAGATGGTAGCTTATAATTAAGGTAAGGTAATATCATTACAATGGTTATGAATGTGTATGGCTATAAGAGTAGAGGAACACCAAAGAATGATGTGTGTGTGTGTGAAGGATGATATGACTAGAAAGGAGGTGACTACTTAGATGAGTAATAGAGAAGTATGGAAGAAGAAGACATGCTGCGCCGACCCCAAATAAATTGGGAAAAGGGCAGGAGATTAATGATGATGAATATCGTTACAATTCCATAGATGGCGAAATTGCGGCCTGTTGCAGTTTTTATGTAATTACATAGACACCAGTCATGTCGCTGTTGACTGGGCATTGCGATTCTTGCCACTGCTGGTATATGGATGTGGCCGTCTTTGGAACTAAACATTTAATCCTGAAGTCTTGTCAACTTAAAATATTTTCTTATCGTCGCAGTAATAACAGAGATTACCCCAGTCAAAATAAATATAATTATTTTTTCGCTCCTCGGCAAAAAAAAGTGTCATAACATGTCTCGAACTCTCGACATCAGAAGCATACGGTCTTGTACATCCGACTTAATGCTTCTGATATATGATGGAGCGATTTCATATCTGATAGAAATGACGGAAGAAAGCACTCTCTACCAAAGAAATGCGGTCGGAAGGATTGCTAGATTGTTCTAAGACCCAGACTTACCTAGATTTAACACAGCACTGTTGATATCAAAAAACTTAAACCACTCCTTTGTTTTATATGACCCAGTCTTAAAAACAGGTAAAAATATTCAAAAATAAACACTTTATCAGTCTGGTTTCCTGTATACAGAATCGAATGTTTTCACATTTTATGAGTTTATTGTAACCTAGTAGATTGACAAATACTTTAATCGTAGATACTGTCAGCGGCAGCGTCAAAAATATCGGACTGTTTGCAATTGTTTGTTTGATCAACTGAACAAATAAAAGTTGTTCTCAATTGTATAAAGTTCTTGTCAAAATAATAAATCCTGGTGTCATACTTACTGACCAAAACATTCCTTGTGTCTTTGACACAGGTACCTATCTAGATTATTTTTCTTAGTTTATTCAGATAATTTTCATGAATTTATCAGGAAAAGAACTGGAGTTACCGACAGCTTGTAGAGTAAGCAAGCTGAAGTGGCAGTGAGCTGACCACGTTTGGCGAACGACCGATAGCCGATGGAGCAAACTAGTCCTGAAGGGGGGACCGTGTATCAGCGAGCATAGGGTGGGACTCCTCTAGCTAGATGGACCGACAACCAGAGTAAAGATGACAGGATCAGACTGGATGGGGAAAGTGGAGGATAGGGTGTTGTGACTTGGGAAAGGCCTTTGTCCAGCTGTGGACTGTGATAACCTAAGTTACGATCAAATCATTTTGAACAGCCAGCTCCTTCCGATATTTTTATCACTAATTATCTGCCTAGCCTTTTCGCAACTATTTTGGGGTCGGCTTCCAGTCTTATCGAATTCAGCTGAATACCAGTATTTTACATGGAGCTACTGCCTATCTGACTGAGTAAGTACTGGGTAATACGATACTATATGCCTTGGGAGGACTGGTTGGCAGACTTTCGGGCCACTGACTAACACTATTACGAAGATCTCTAAATGACAGCGGAGACCAACGGCTTAACGTGCTTTCCGATGCACGGTGGAAACTAACTACTATAATGGGTGACCAGTGTGGCCACCCATAGCCACCCATGGTTGGCCAGTGTGGCCACCCATAGCCACCCATGGTTGGCCAGTGTGGCCACCCATTACATACCGAGTTTCTTACTTAGGTAAGCGCGGCTTAACCCGAAGATCGACCCGAGCGACCGTTGTTATTTAGCCACGGGCTCCGACATTTTTATCGCTGAGTGTACAAATTAATGCTATCTTACTCGACTACTGCATTTAGTTAAACTCTATGATATGTAGGTAGATAAGTATTAAGTAGGTATCTGAATGATACCTATAGATTACTATATATATGACTGTAAACAAAGAAATATCTCAGATAAGACTAATCCTATTGAAGTATCGCAGATATGGGGTATAGATTCGGGTTCTGTAGGTATCTAGATAGACCCCTTACATCATCATTCTCCTGCCCTTATGCCAATTTACTTGGGGTCGCCGTAGCATGTCTTCTTATTCCATATACATATATAGAGTCTTAAATATTGCAAATTAATGAGAGGTATTTAACATTTTAGCATGTGATGCGGAGGATGGATGATAACCACCCAGTACAGATGTCCAATAGAGAAGTAGATATGGTAGAAGAAGATACGCTGCGTCAACCCTAATTATAGTGGTAAAAGGAGGCTCCTTGACCTATTATCAAGTGATATTTATTTAAGAGGAATGTGAGGATCGTAGCAGTTAAAAGTGGGGAAATAGTGGCCCCAAGTGCGGCTGCTGAGCATGAGGTCCTGGATTCGATTCCCGGGTCGGGCAAAGTGCTATTGAGGCGAAATCTGGGTGTTATTAGGTAGGTACCTACACCCCTGCCGAACCCTTCGGGACTTACAGGCGTGATGTAGTAACGATGTTACGTATTTTATTTATCCTTACGCAGCAGTTTTCAAAATAAACTGGTCGTCCAATTACGCATTTACGCAATAGTTATCATTATTACATATATTGCCTAATAAGCTGTTTTAATTGATTTATGAATCTGCACCTTTATCAGGATTTCACCTTGAGAGTGTGACTTTGACGTCAAACAATTGAATATAATATGATAGTAGTAGATAGTAGAAGTTTCCTCAATAATATAATGTTTACGTGTGTAAGTACGCATATCAATTGATAAATAAATAGGCATTAGAAAATGGTAATAAATAGTAATCTGTCAAGAAAGTACCGGAAAACTATCAATAATACACAAAATGTTAGTTATTGATCCAAAATTCGCTTTTGAACACTTTGTACCACTCATAAGCACGCGCTTTTCATAAAGTCGATTCAATGTTAGCCTTCTGTAACATTTTCAGGGACTCCGATCAAGAAACTCCATTGGCGATGCAAAATTTAAGAGAAACTCTTTTTTAGATGTTTTTGTCCATTATGAAATTTGCAATGCACATTAAATATGATCTAACGAAAAACAGCACTGTTTTTAATGCAAATAACCGATGCAACTCAAACTCCGCGCCAAAATGGAAAACAGTTGTGCCAATATAACAACAAAAAAAAAACAAAAATTGAATTTGGAACCATAAACAAATCATCCATTCCCAATACTTTTTTGACTGAATGTATGTCTAAAAAAGATACACTTAGGTATCATAACAACACTGCGGTTGTATATCAACTTTTACCTATTCCACGACGTGATAGGCAGAGATTTAGGTTTGTATCCATTTTGCAGCTACATTTCGCCTGATGACCTCATTGGTGGGATGACCTCTTTTTCAACACCAACACTTTTGTACGAAATTGACTTTGAAAGCCCGAAACCTTCCGTTTAGATCTGATGACTGATGTAGGCATGCTGCTGGTCTTACCAAGGGATATCGTGTTACTTATTAGCTGGGTTGTGTGGGTCGAATAGGCAGTCGCTCTCTGCAAATATACCTTTGTCCCATGTTACTTGGGGTCGGCGCAGCACGTTTCTTTCTTCTATTGTCTATCAACCGTCACGCTATCATTTACTCCTTTTTCTTTCATATAATCCCTCACATATTCCATGCATCGTTTCCTTGGTCTTCCTCTCCCTCTTATTACTCGATCTTAAAATTGTTGGGGAAAAATTTGGCAGATGATGAGCTGTTATCGGTTACCATCGATAAATCACCTTTGGATCCTGTTATTAATGAAACCTAATTGAAAACACTAGGTTGGTTGGTAATAGACACTATTGTTTGTTTAAGACATTATTGTGTGTTTCGCAAATGAATAAATGATTATGATTTTGATTATGATTTCCTTTATTTATTTCTCTACACATTTTTTACATTTTGAAATATTTCTTAAAAAAAACATACAAAAAAAAAACATTTAAAAATACAAAAATAGTGGTCCGCTGGTGTCGGTAGCAGGGTCCAAGCTACCGGTGGTTAGGGCTCCAGAAACAGGAGCCTCTTCACAACGTGAACCGTATCGAGGAGTACTGCTTCTGAATCTGGCCCTTGATCCAACCGCCTAAGGAGAGATTATGATTTTGGTTTTTGTTGGTTTAAAGGATTCTAAAGATAAGTTAATAGGTAGGTATTGTTCTTGCTTCATAATTAGGTATTTTCACACGCTTGTGTACCTAATCTATGTTTACACGTCATAATGATTCAATATTGGTTGACACGACAAGTTACATAGCTCGCCAAACATCAATAGATTGTCCAAATTTATTCGGTCTAGTTTTAAGTGATGTTGGGTAAATGTTAAAATATAGTTTTATTCGTCTCTAGCCACCATACCTACGTCAACGTACGTACCTATTGAACGAAGACAAAGCAAAAGGATCAAGTCTGTAGTTTCTATAGTTTCTGCCGACTCCCATGGAAAAAGGCGTCTGCAGTAAGTTTTTGTGAGCATGTACTATATAACGCTTTACATATTTCTATGGTCTAGGCTTGTAACTGGTTAAAGAATCCATCTGCTATCTTGCATCTGTCATCGACATCTCGCTTTTCCATCAAGCTAGTTAATAAAAATCCTACTAATGTCGGAAGCGCTGGGCATCAACGCTGTTAACATGAAGCAATCGTTGAAGGAGCGCTTCTCAGCCGCCTGAAAAAAGTATTTAGTAGTCTTTTATCCGGCAGAAATAAGGTCTTCAACGCTTGGGTCATGCCGGTTTTGATCTACTCTTTCGGCATACTCAAATGGACTCAAACAGAACTATACGCCGTACATTGTTGACGGCATATCGAATGCATCACCCGCGTTCTTTGGTTTAGAGACTGTATATCCCGCGGAGGTGTGGGGGTCGAGGATTTTTAAACGCGAAGACTATTCACAATTGCGAGATATGCAGTCTCAGGAAATATTTCCTAGAAACCGATATGGGAATGCATCGAGATGTGGTCGCAATGGACAAGGGCCTGACAGCGCTCTCCTTGGAAAAAGATAACTGGTGCAAACCTGTAGTGCTTGACACTAACACTAGGGCGGTATGGCAGAGTAAGGAGCTACACGGACGCTTTTTTGGGACCTGCATGTAGCCTGGCTACGTACCGGGGGCCTCTTTGGAGAAACCGAAGGTTTTGTCTGTGCAATTATGGATGAAGTTATTATGACGAATAACTACCGGAGATTTATTATGAAGGTACGGTTGACATATGACGGGCATGCCACAGTCCAGGCGAATCAATCCGTCACATTATCTCCGGGTGTTCTGGTCTAGCTAACGGAGAGTAGGAACTTGCTTAGACATAACCTTGTAGCCAGGATTATCCATCAGCAACTTGCTCTAAAATACAACCTTGTGGAATCGGAAGTGCTGTACTATAGGTATGTGCCCGACCCAGTTCTCGAAAATGGCAGTACCACATTGTACTGGGATCAATCCATCATCACTGACAGGACTATTGTAGCCATTTAGCCTGATATAGTGGTGGTGGATCGATCAGAGCGGTGCTCAATGATTGTTGACATAACGGTCCCGCATGACGAGAAACTCGTAAAAGCCGAGAAAGATAAGCAAATCAAGTATCTTGACTTGGCTCACGAGGTTGTCGGCATGTGGGATATGGACTCAGCGATCATTGTGCCGATAATCTTATCAGCACATGGCTTAATTGCCAAGAGCCTCGATCAATACCTGAGGCGGCTCTCGTTAGGCAGCTGGATCAAGGCCTTGATTCGGAAAGCGGTACTCCTGGACACGGCTCGTATTGTTAGGAGGTTCTTCTCTCTGGAGCCCTGACCGCCGGTAACTTGAACCCTGTTCCCAATAACGGTGGGCTACTATTTTTTATATTTTTAAATGTTTTTTATATTATTTTGTATAGGAATATTTAAAAATGTAAATCTTATTGTACATAAATTAATAAAGGGAGATCCTACTAATATTATAAATGCGCAAGTTGGGAGTATGGTTGGATGCATGTTTGTTATTCTTTCACACGAATACGACTGAACGGATTTGGATGAAATTTAGCACACAGATAGTTTATAACCTGGATTAACACATAGAATACTTTTTACCCCGGTAGTATGATCCCGTGGGTCAATTATCGAACCCCACGCGGGTGAAGCCGCGGCATATGTTTGTCTTATATAAACTTGTTTAATGACAGACACCGCATAAAGATAGTCTTAACCGCTGGGTCAAGCATGACAAGTTGCCCTAGAGTTTTATACAGGGTGACATCGACGAATGATGTACTGAACACGTGGTAACCGGTTGTGTGTCGGTGTCTCTTCCATCCTGTATATATTTTCATTTAAGTACCTACTGGTATAACGATACATGCACATTTTCTATCACACCAACTACAAAGCTCATTCAAACTATATCCTATTATACAAAAAATGCAGTCAGTAGTGACAAGCAAGGATTGTAAATTCATAGCTATGTAACAAGTTGAACCTCGTACGGCCGAGACCTTCCCAGTCGTGCTACACCGGTCCAGTGTAGCGAGCGTGAAGTCGTAGAAAAAGAAAAAAAATAAAAGTGTTTAAGGATATTTTGTGTATTATTTTAAATTGATTTAATGTGAAGTAGATAGTGGATGTGTTATAATGAAGTGGCTAGTTCTTGTTTTTATTGGTATGTATGGTATTTATATTTTGATTTGATTTGATTTCCAGTTATAGAAATAGTTAGGGGTTCTTGTCCTATATGTATACTAGTTTTCTTGTTTGATCGGCATCTGGTTTTGCAAAAAAGTCACACTTGGATAGTTTATTATTATGGGAATAAGTAAATATGGGTTCGTATACCATCCGTCACCACCATAACAGTTTGCGATCTCGCTGTTATTGCGATCACCAAAATCAATCCATTTGTGAAACGTGTGAATGACAATGAAAGCAACGTTCAACTGTACACGCGAGTTGGTATTGTCTAATAACTGTCAAAAGACTTCTTTCCAAAATTAATTCAATGCTTTTCAAAAAGCTTTCGCATATTCTATCAGTAAAAATGGACTTTATGGCGTTTGTTTATGTCATTAAGCATTAATCGACCTGAAATTTAAAAAAAACTGCTGAGCCATGGAACTCAAGCCTCCCCTCTGCGAGATCGAGTAGACCGTCATCCACCAGGCCCAGTGCAGGGAGATTTTGGGTGCGGTTCTAGAGCATTCTCACGATTTTTAAGAGTATTGATGACAAAACATATTGCATAGTAAACTGCATAGGTACTTGCTTGGTTTAGAACCCGCGACCTACACCTTATAAGTCCAAGCCGTAAACCACTGGGCCACCACTACTCTGTAGTTTATGGTATTGATGTCGAATGCAATCATAATGCAATCTCAACCAGGTCAGACCTTCGTTACCCATTAAATACTTATTAAAGATAATAACTAATAACCCCATTTTTTTGTTATTACATAAATTCGTTTCGTGAACATGTCAAAATACTCTACTTTCTGGCCATAACTTTTCCTTGTTGAGTGCCAATTTGGCACTAAAACGGTGGGCATTTTATTGATCAATTATTTGAGTACTTAGGTATGTGTTTAGGTAGTTCCTAATGCTCAGGGGTTAGAAGGACAAACTAGTTTTTTGAAGATTTATTTTCGAATCGCAATTTTACCGGCAGGCTCTACCTTACTACGTACGTTATATGTAAGGATCTATTTTTTGGCATTCATAAAAGCTTCACTGAGTGCTACTAAAAATAAGCTTCGCAATCTTAAAGACAAATCGTAGCTAAAACCAATAGGTAAATAAGTCAATTCTAAACCTTTTGAAAGTTTAAAATACAGAATCAGTTGTTGGATAATAAAGTATATAAAAAAATACGGAAGCTTAATATCTATCATATAATTACTGAGCTGTAATCTTGAATTTATGTAAATTATTAGACGAGAGACTGATAACAAATTCATTTTAATAGTACAAATACGAAATTAACTCTTGTCTGTCTGTATGATACCTTTTCGCACCTAAACGGCTGAGCTGGTTGCGATGAAATTTGGCTCACGGTCAGACTACGACCTGGGTTAGGCCATAGGATACTGTGTATTGGACTGCGCCGACTCAAAAGGAGGACTCAATCTTTTAGTCCCGGGGGTGCGTTCCCGTGCGATAGTTTACTATTACACCTATATCTACACGGGCGGATAGTCAGAAGCCCGAAAGTTGACATATTATTTTCTAAGGGAGCGAATTACCCAGTACCTGGGTTGTGGAGGTCAGATAGGCAGTCGCTCCATGTAAAATACTAGTATACTTGAAGCCAACCCCAATACATCATGATACAGCTTAGCATATGACGATAACGCGGGCGACGCTGCGGGTAAAGGCTAGTCGTTTACGTGCTATTTGAGCATTTGACCTTATACTAGACTTTAATGCTGTACACCGGAAAAAACAAAACACACGGAACGTAAAGAGTTAACTTTAGTTCACACACGTTAAACACATCATCCTCCTTTCAATATCGTCGTAATTGGGTAAACAAGCCGGTTTGAGAACATCGAGGTAAAGGTCTATGGTTATAAAATAAAATGTAGTCGAGGGCAGTTGGCCTCGGCTACACTGTTACAATGTGAATCTATAATATTATATTATTTAGTACTTAATTATAGTGATATGTCAGCAAGGTTCTACTGTGAGTTTCTAGGAAAAATGCATTTAAAATTGCAGAAGGAATCTTTATAAGTAGATACAGAAACAGTCAAAATACGTTCGTCACCTTACGGGCTATTTTTTTTCTGCCCATTGCACGATATAATCTGCTTTTCCGACTCAGCAAGCCAGCATTATGTGTGATGACTTCATATACATAAGAAGGAACTTGAAATCTGAGAAACGTGTAAGGGGCGGCTTCAGATTAACGTATTTTCGGCGCGTATAAGCTCGTTTTTAGACGCGCTTGTAAGTGCGTATACGCGCACCTTTTACCACACGCGGAACTTGTTCGAGCGTTGACACGCGTATAAGCTCGAACAAGCGCGAGTCGCGAGATATGTCGTAAATTTAATCAATCGAACATGCAATAGGCGTGTGTATGCACGTAATCCGGTACGAGCTTATGCGCGCTACAAAATACGCTAGTTTAAAAGACTTGACTGTACATGTATAGCTCAGATAGGTATCGACTGGAATGGCTTCCCGACCACATTAACTTGCAAACCCTATTTGTGATGCGTTTAATTTCGTTAAATGGTATTTCCTGCTAAAGCTTATCCCTATGAAAAGTTAACACAAAGATCCGTTACCAAAAAAGCTTAATTTTAAAGGAATTACTATTTTATTGCTTTGTATTTTATGCTCTGTATTTACTACCTTTCATAGTATCCTATTTATTATTTTGTAGTTATTGTTTCCGATCGATGGCTTTTTAGGCTGCTGTTGGAGTACCCAATAAAAAAAAACAAATAAAATTAATTGTATTATACGTTACGGCGTATTTTAACATATGTTAAAATATACCATACATATACGACGACTGCCGTCTCCAGATGCAACCGGCCAGCGGCATGGCATGGCGATTCTTTGCTCTTTGCACATTAACTGTGAAAAATAATGACCTTTCTAAGGCCAACCCAGTCTTTTTCACACCTTTTTCTTATGGAAACCATGGATATATTATTTACAAAGTCTTTTTTGCATTATCTACATTATTTCATTTCCAGTAGCGCTATCGTGTGAGGGACAGAGACCACCCTCCCTGCCGTTTTCTGCATCCAGCTTCCGAACGATAGAACGAGGATTCAGCAGTAAGTATCCACCTTATTAGACAACGAGTATAAAGGGTGTAAATAGACCCTTAACGAAGCCGAAAGGCACTTGTTCTCCGCGTCACAGTGATCTTTTTTATTATTATTCTGGACCACCATACTTAGTTTGATGTACAGAATGCTTGGTTGCCGGTTTCGTGAAGGGTCCGTACACACCTTGTATTAAGACACTCCTCCCAAGAAATGTTAGACTCTTTCGTCTTTTTGTCACCAAATGTCAGACACTCGCGCCATTTTTTGTCGTCAATTGACAGCGCATGTTATAATCATAACCATACATTATATTTTCAGTGGCTCCCGGCAGGTCTCCGGTTGTGTCTGACATAATCATCAGACATTACAGGTAGGTCATGCAACAATCTACAAAATTACATTTTGATGACTTAAATGCATCATTCTTTTCATTGTCTTGGTCAAGTGGGCTAAAGTATCTCGTAATACTTAATCTAAGTAGATAAGTTGCAAATGTGGGTTATACGTTACTTCCTTGTTTGTATATTTATGCAATAGGTAACAAAATATTATCTACATTTCTAAAATTGCATTGCAAAATGGTTCTTTTAATTTGACCAAGTGCCCTGATAATCTTCAATCGCTCATTAATCATTTTAATTATACAATCAATTTTAATTCTAAATGTCAATTGGTCTTCTAAATCTTGAATTCAACGATCACTTCTTAATAATTGCAATAATTAGCACGCTATACAGAGTGAATTTTCCAAGTGGGCGCGGATGGCCAAATCTGAAGCTCATAGTTTCGGAAGTTTGCCGTATGTCATTATTTCCCAGAATTTGTTCCTTATTAGCGCCACTATCGAATAGTGTAATACTACAGTATGTATTTTTTTCCGAAATCAATGGGTTCCATTCGTGTCTAGGAATGGAAATCGAATGATGCAGTTTTAGTTTGCATCAAAATCGGTCTCGAGACTCCTTTGAAGATTTTTCGCTATTCTTCATAGTTTCGGATTTGCCACGCCCACTTGAAAAAATCACGCTGTATATTAAAGCAAATAGAAATATCTGAGTGCCTGGGCAAATACGAAGTGACTATCAGCGATAACGGTACCCACTGGAAAATTCAAAAATATGTAGGGTTGACACAAGCTATCGAAAAGTATTCTATCTGTTGTAAGTCGTTGAGAAAATATAAAATGCTTTGACAGTAATTACCATTTGGTGTTTATCCGCCCATAATTTATTTTCAGGACTAATCTCACATCCCCTTCATCTTACCGCATCGGCAACGTCAAATCTTTGCTGACTGACCCTGAGTTTGACGTCAAAAGACCTACAGTCATCTACGCTCATGGGTAAGTGAAATTAATATAATTCTAAAGATCTTCAGAGCTACTACTTCTTTAATGATTGCGTGGTAAGAACACGTCAGGATTGTATCTGGTGGACATCCACTGGCATCTCAGAATTAGAGGCATCTTACTGCGAAAGCGTGGTGCAAAATCATCTGCTACTGGCAACACATCTCTTAGAAATGGATAAATTATTGACCCCGTTTCTTGTACGCAAAATACGCGTTAGAGTTGCAGATACCAGCCCGAAAAACACTATTATGTAAAAGGAGACTCTTTGCCTCATAAAAGGCATCCTTGAAAACAAAAATTTAAATATTTTATTTCGCATAGGCCTAGATGGGCACTTATAAAACGTCGACAAAAAGGTGCACGGTTTGGGTTGGTCGTTTCCTATGGAGAAGAACCGGCAAGAAACTTCATGGTTACTTGAATCGACAGGTCCCGACTATTGAGTTGTCTCTTATAATTTGTAAGACAACTTAAAAGTCTGAACCTGCTTGTAAGTTAGAACTATGAAAGATCACACATCATACTTTCTCCTGTCTTCCAGTTACGTGGAACTATTAACGGACGAGAGCATATCCACCGTGGTGTCCGCGTACCTTCGACGAGGAGGCTATAACGTGCTTCTGCTGGACTGGTCCAACCTGGCCTTCGGGAACTATGTCATCATCGCCAAGATGTTGCCTGCTGTGAGAGAACCATTATTTTTCATTATTATTGTTGTTGTTGGTGTAAGGAAAAATAAGTTTACAAAAGTACAACCTACACCGCCAAAATGTAGAGAGCAGCTATTTTATTTTAATTTTAAATCTGGCTAACAGTTTATTCCCTAATTGCGTGTCCCTTACACTCTGGATTAGGTTCCCAGCTAATTAAGAAATCAGCACAGTCTATACTCGTCCTGGATCATGAGAGGTGTTCAAGATTGCCGAAACTTGTAAAAAAATATCTGATATTTTACTGTGCGATCCTACTGGCAAAGCACTCACATAAAATCACATTTTTCCTAGCTAAGGAACAATGAAAACGAAGATAGTGAAAGTTTTGCATACTAACTAACGTTGAATAATATGTTTTTCAGGCTGGCCAGAACGTAGGCAAGGCGCTACTGAAGCTGGTGAAGCGAGGTCTTCCGGTGAAGACTCTGCATTTAGTCGGGCACTCCATGGGTAGCCATCTTGTGGCGTATGCTGCCAGGTATCTCAAGTCCAGAGGATTTACTGTGCCGAGGTAAGAATTTCAACAGTGGTACATAAGTCTTCAGAACGACGACTTGAGAACCAAAAGCTGACACAGAGTTCCGAAAAATAGAAGATTAAAAATAAGGCTCGTTATCTCTGGCGGCATTTTGGAAAAGCCGTTCCTCCATTTGTGTGCCATTTCTGCCTAGGTATAACAACAAATTCTGTCTATGACCACAGGGGCCTAGTCGAAGTATCATTTTACTCCGAAAACGATGAATGAAAAAAAAAATGGGATTGATATAAGCCCCTGAAAAACTTGACGTCAATCCTGTTCAAAATAATTTGGGAAATACGACCCCGTCACATGTGAAAGTCCTGTTGAGTTTTAGTTGGTATAGTCTGTTTTTTAATCCCTGAGACTAAATTGACAAGTAAAAATGGCAAACTGACATAGATTTCCATAAGATTTATGTCAGTTTTGACATTTTAACTTGTCAATTTAGTCTCAGGGATTAAAAAACAGACGGTAGTGTTGGGACAAATAATGCAATTCTTCTTCTTCTACTTAGCGTGGAGATGGCAATCTAAATTATGTCGGCCCAGAACTGGGCCACTAGTTTGGCGCTTTCGGTAGCGTCCATCAGTTCCCGTAGTGAACAAACAATAATGCAATTTATGAATGCAAGTTCTCCAAGTAACAGCTCGGATTATATTACCGGCATTCGTAAACTTCCTTAATCACAGTAAATAAACAACACATGCTTCGTTGGAAGTCTTTGTTTTATCTCATTAGACTAATTAATTACATTCATACTGCACCGAGCCGAGGATAAAGACCGTGACATAAGCGATGCATCTGGTAATGACTTAAGATGGGTGCCAGTTGCGGTTACAGCATGCAAATCGAGTTCTTATAAATGTCGGGCTTGGTTCAAGTTAAAAGTCAGGGTTAGTCTCACCTACTTACAGATTGACTTTAGAAACCAGCTTTATTTTGGTTCACGCTTATATTTTCTGACAAGGCTGAGATAATTACTGTTTACTGGGCACAGATCTTGGCTACAGGAGAATTTGTATGGTAAAACCCAAAAAGACTTGGGCCTGGCTTGAGCTCAGGTATTCAGTATAGAAATAAATTAATAAACAATATTCGAAACTGCACTTTATCTCGAAATCATGATTATTATTTATTAATCTCTTTGCGCTTAGTCTCACAAAAATATGTAGTCTCTCTTTGCGCCTGATGATATTTTATTAGCAATCACCCCAATCGCTAGAATCCGCGAGTCATTTAATAATACGGTAGAAAGTACAGTGATGTGGTTCTTCGCTTATCTTTAAAACAAGTGAGAGCGACATTGCCCTGCAGTGGGCAATAAGGCAGGTTGACATTGTGCTACTATTAGACAAGTAGGTATGGAGGAAGAAGACATGCGGCAGCGCCAAATAAATCAGGATTAGAGCTTTTTTTTGTGTTGCCTGTTCTGTCCCACAGCTGGGCAAAGGCCTCCCCATTCCTTTCCAACTCTCTCGGTGTTTTGCCTTCTCTGGCCAATCAATCAGAAACGAGTCTAAATCGTCACGCCAGCGTTTCTTGGGCCTACCTTGGTGACGACGACCATCTACAAGCACCCACTGTGTGATGATTCTAGCCCATCTGTCCTGACCCATCCTGGAAATTTGACTTAGTGATAAGAAATACCCTTTCCTTATAAGATCTGTCTTCTTTCAGACTGACTGGCCTAGACCCAGCATACCCCGGCTTCTACCCGGCCTTAGCAGCGCCCCCCATGACTGCATCAGACGCGAGCTTCGTGGATGTCATCCACACGGACGGAGGGGGGTACGGCACCCCCGCGGCGACGGGGCACGCTGACTTCTGGCCCAATGGGGGGCAGGCCAAGCAGCCTGGCTGTCTGTCCGCTACTATACCGCTTACTAATGAAGGTAGGTTCAGAGGAGATATACAAAGAATATCATAAACCCTCGGACATTATTTCGGGCTTTATTGTACATAACACACGCGCACGATGGACAAGATCGACAATGTGGCTCTATTTCAACTCTTTTCTCGTATTTAAGTCCTTTAGAGATATGGGGTTAGCCCGTTATCTCCTTTTTTTCTATTTCTAAAGATTACTATCTTCGACTTACTATATAAGAAACATCAAACGTAAGTCGAAGAAGAAGACTTATTTTGTGTAACGCCTGGAGATACAATTGGCCAGATTGGGCTGCTATATGTTTTAAAAAATCTTGTTGACTGTCCAATTTTTCAACACATGCTCCTTCGATGACCTACAATCTAATTTATGCTTAGGCTCCAGATCACTTGGCCACTTAAAGTTACTGACCAAATCACCTCTGCTTCCCCAGATTTCTGCAGCCACTGGCGTTCTTGGGCCTTCTGGTCGGAGTCCTTGACAGACGACGCACTCCTGGCCCGCAAATGTCAGGACTACGACCAGTTCCTGAGAGGGCAGTGTATGGAGGAGTCCGTCGTGTTCATGGGCATCAGAGCTACGCCTGAGTGAGTTTAGATCAGGTTGCTATGAAGTTTTGACCAGGCACTGTTGGGTTTAGGATTTGTTCAAGATGCTTTGATCCCGTTCATGAGATGTCTTTTTAAGAATAGGAAAAACAGCGTATAATATACAGATTCTCGTCCTTTGTAAAAAAGGAATCCTGCGATCAGACCAGACAGGTGTTATCACCAGACGTTTGTTGTGGGTGACTGCCTCGTTGGTCTAGTGTTCAAGCGCAACTGCTGAGCTTGAGGTCCTGGATACGATTCCCAGGTCGGGCAGAGTGTTATTGCGTTTTCCATCAGGAATTAAACGCAGTAACAGTCACGGGGTCTGGATGTCTTCCCGGTTGATGGCAATAGGCTCGCCCCCTATTACATGGGACTTAAACATAACTGGCGAAATGAAGGTAAACTATTAGAGACATCTCTGCCTAACCCTTCTGGGATTACAGGCGTGATGTTATGTTATTAGGTATGTTATCGGGTTTCTGGATATGTTAATCGTAAAAATAATTCTGATATTGTTACTAACTTACATGCATCTTGCGAACTTAAAGCTCTGTTATATTTTTTCAGTTTACGTGGAAACTTCTACTTGAGGACTGGAGCGAGGTCACCATACGGTCTTAACATGAGGGGAGCTAGCTGATAACAACGATTTAATTACTGTTATTTTATTGGTGTAGTTAGTCGGAAAGACGGATCATCCGGATCAAAGTACTGTAGGAAGTCTGAAAAAAGGCAGCCTAAGTTATTAGAAATCAGAACTTGCATTGTTTTCGAATGCTTTCTTGAAAACTATGCGGGTGTAATTGTAAGTACATTAATTAGAATTTAAGATTAAATTTCAGATACCTAATGATTAAATAAGAGAAGCACCCAGTCACCAGCAGTTAATTAGGTCCTTAGTACTCTGTCATATTGATAGTTATAAGATAAAGGAATGGCTATGTTTTAAAATTGTTTTTATTAAAATATTCTATCTAATTCGTCATCACAGACAGAAGATTAAGTTCTAAAATAAAATGGCATGACAACACGAAATAAACTGCAAAATTAAACAAAACGTCAAATCATAAAAAATATAACGCTTACAAAAAAGTTAAAGCTTTGTTGCATTATTGTACATAGGTACTTCATGTAGACAGTATTAATTTAATTGAGTAACAAGGAAGACTTGTCAAAGATCTTCCGTTCCGTTCAGAATCCATGCTTCAGTTTGATTGAAAAGAGTGTCCATGGAGTTTCTTACCCATTCTTCTCCATAGAGATCTTCGCTTTGGAATGGGCAACTACAGTACTTTCACAAGTTATTATGCCTTGTGTCTGGGACTGTAGCTTCGCCTTCTTTGTTTTTCTGACATTCAAAACTGCCTGTTATGGTCTAATTGAAATAAATGCTTTGAGTTGAGTTGAGTTAAAAGTTATGTAACGCAATGAAAGTTGTTTAACTGTCAACAATTACTCTGCTGCCTACACGGCTCACTATTAAATTCAATAAGATTAAAATATACAGTGGAGCTACCACATCAATTCTATAAAACTAATTTGATGCAATTTTATCGAAACATTTAATCTTCTGTAACAATATTATCTATCATCTTATAAAATAACCTATTACTTAAATTAATTACATACGTTACCTAATTATCCTTATCTCTAAATAAAACTAAATTAGTTTTTGTTCTAAATTCACAATCAGCAAATCGTTATTCATAATTACGGAATGCTACGTTAAAATATCACAAGTAGTACTGAAGATATCACAAATTACAGTGTTCACGAGTTTTAGTTGTACATCAATAGTTTGGCACGTGGCCCTAATTGGAACTATCGCCGCCATCTTAGTTTTTCTGTACAATTTTCATAGACAACTCCACAATGCTTTCTTCTTCATCTTCTAAGATTCTTGCAGCACTGTTTCAATCAATTTCTCCAGTCATATTATCACTAATAATTTCATTATCATTATATTTCACAATGATCTTAAATCTGCACTCAATCAACGTTCCTAATATCTTCAATACTGTCCGGCAAACTCCTGCCTTTCGTCTCAGGTAGTAATAGACACACCAACCCAGCTAGAATGGGTGCTAGCCCAAATATCAATGTTGGTAACCATGGGATAGTCGTTGAAGTATTTGAGATGAACGGAGCTACCATGGACCCTATTCTCATGGCCGTAGAACAGGCTCCCATACCCATATTCCTGATCACAGTGGGGTATAATTCTGAAGTATAAATATAGATGGTTGAGGCGACAATAGCAGCACAACTGACCCCCATTGTACCAAGTGTGAGGGTCAAAGCGAAGATCTTGGGCACGAAGTAAAGGACGATAACGAAGACGCCTCCGAGGATGAAGAATACGGTAGTAGTGAGTCTCCTGCCCAGCTTCTTGATGAGCCAGATGGAAGCCAGGTTTGATGGTATCTGGAAATTGATAGAAGACTTGTTAGTCTCATTATTAACAATGCAAAACCCACACGGATGTCATATAAAACCGATTAATAAAGAAATAAAACTTAAACTGCGTCTTGTACGAGATGCCATTTGTATTCCTAACGGGGTAATTACTCTGCTAATTACCTTGAACTTAGTGGTAATTCATTCATAGGTCTACCATGACTGGAATAGCAATTGCCATGATCTCGGGACGAAATATCGGGAGCTCAAAATAATGGAATAGCAATGTTTGAGAGCCTGTTGAATTCTCCACATGCCGCTTAATATTCATCATTAGCTCATATTCCCCTCCTGAGGGGGCATAGAGCCATGGACAACGTACGCTAACGCTATTTATGTATTAAAATGTTCCTCACAACATTCATTCTTCAGCTCTTCCCAGCTATCCTGCATCTAAAGTAAGATCATAGTTCTACCAAATCTAAGGGCGTACTGTACTACTTTAAAGAATAAAAGATTTGAAGAGACATTACCTGTATAGCGCCAGCCAAGGCCACACTAATGAAAGGATCCGGACTGGTCTGACTGATGTACTGGTTGAACCCGAAGTACGTGACCCCCGTGATGAGCCACATGACGCAGCAGCAGCTGGTCTTAAGCAGCAACGACTTCTGGAACAGCGCTGAGTAGTTCAGCTTGGGCTCGTCGGCTTTCGCGCAGATCTCCTTCGATAGCTTTGTTAAGGTTTCCTCGATTTTTGCTGTTGGTAGTTTGTTTCTGGAAGGAGAGAGATTTTAGTTAGATTGTGATTTGGCGTCTAGTTTGAGTTTTTTACACCACCATAATTTTTAAATGCTGCCGCATTGAAAAGTGCACGTTTGCGTCTCATGATGCTTATTGGTATTTGCAGACTGCCTCATTGGTCAAGTGATCGCAAGCGCGACTGCTGGACATGAGGTTCTGGGTTCGATTCCAAGGTCGGGCAAAATAAGACCCATAAGAGAACCATACTGCGGTCCAAAACACGGATTACTGATGTTGGTCAAAAGTCCAGATCTAATGGAACAAGATTGGTCATGTCTGCCGTTCGTCCATAAATTGTGGGCTAAAACAGTTACTATTATGGAGAGCTGACATAGCCAGTAGGCATCGCGGCGTACCTCATGGAAGATGATGAGACAAGCTGGACAAAATTAACCACCAGTGGTCCACGCAGAACTGAATGTCATGGGGAGACGCCTTTGACAGGCACTGGGATAATGTGGGTTAACGTAAGTAGGTCACGTTAGATTATTATTTAAACGTCTCCCAAATGTGTTAAGTGATTGTTAAAAATAGTTTATTCACGATGAACATTCAAGTTTCAATTACTTATCTCTACTCATTGTGTTTTGGTACAAGATAAAAAAAGAAAAAATCAAGATGTCCTACTAACAGTAAAACATGTAAATAAAAAAACTCGGTCAAAATATTTGCCTGAGCCTATGTTTTATATCTAACTACCTACTTGTTTATATTTCGCAAACAAGAGTATATAAAGATTAATTACTATCTTATGTTAATTGAGTACCTCTTTGCTTAACTCATTTTGCCAGAATCTAAGCCTAGTTTTTTTGAAATGGTTACTTATTAGGTAATGTTATATTTCTTAATGAATTTTGTTACGAATCTAATTAACTATGAGTGGTTTTAACCTGTTTATTTTTACATAAATTAGTCATTCAGTTAGATTTGAAGTTATGTCATGATCATAAATAATGTTCGTTGCTTTGAAAGCACGACAAATTGTTAATGGAATACCTTTGTATCAAACCAGTGGGAGCAAATTGAGTTCTGAGTTCGATTCCCAGGTCACAAACTGTTACCAGCCGCTCCTACTAGGTATAGCCGGCTACAACCAGGTGTTATCTTACTTCGGCTTTTAGCCGTAACAAATACACAAACACTAATCCTTCTTGTAAACGTGATGTTTACAGCAATTTTTCCTCTCTTGAAGGCATACAGCTAGTCTTTGAGAACCTAAGTTCAATAGTGGTTCAAATAAAACTCAAGTAAAATCGACTCAATTACTGCTTCGTTGGTCTAGTGGCCTAGTCGTGGTGTAGTTCGTTGGTACGAGCAAAGTGTTACTGGCCTATTCCATCAGGAAGTTTTCAGTAGCAGTCAATCAGTCATGGAGTCTGGATTTGTGCCCGGTTGACTTGTCCTCTATTAAACAAATGATGAAATGTGGGTATAGTACATTGGGGATTCATCATCATCAGCCTATAGCAGTCCACTGCTGGACATAGGCCTCCTCAATCGCACGCCACTCAACTCGATTCTCAGCAACTCTACCAACCACCCTGCGAAGATCGTCACTCCGCCGAGCCTGAGGGCGTCCCACCTTACGTTTGCCGATTGGCGGTCTCCACTCAAGACTCAAGAACCCGTCTACCCCAACGGTCATCGGTTCTACGGCTAATATGACCGGCCCATTGCCACTTCAGCTTACTTATTCTGTGAGCTATGTCGACAACTCTGGTTCTCTGCCGCTGCTATGGGAATTACTGGTGTGATATTGTAGTAAATCTACTCACAACATAGCCGCCTTCGTCACAATGTCCGTGGCCTCCTTGACCCTGCCGACGCTGACCAACCACCGCGGCGACTCCGTGATCACGAAGAAGTAGCCCAGGTAGATGAGCGGCGGGAGGCCCAGCGCCAGCAGGTAGGTGTTCCAGCTCCTGAAGTAGTACGCGAACAGGGGGACTGTCATGTGACCTGGAAGGAGGAATTAGTTCATTATCAACTTATCTGGCAAAAACTTCCTCTGCTAGTCATTGCCAAAGCATCCGCTGCCTGCAACCTTCATTATTAATGTTTAGTAATACACTTCTTGCATTCCCCGGAGGAGTAGGTAGATGTCTAAAGAACATATTTTATTCTGTACACCCACATATCTTCAGTACCCATTGTTCAAGTCCGTTATGTAGGTAGGACGCAAGCCTATTGTCATCGATTGGGCACACTGTGGGCTGCCGATGAGAAACTGATATAACACTCTAATAACACTTGGATTGAGCTAAGAATTAAACCCAGGACCAGGACCTCTTAATAAACCCCTTGATACTACTGGACCAAAAAGGCACCCACATGATTATGATCAGGCTGATCAGTCTGAAGGCTGAACATAAAGGGTGTAACAAGACCTTAACGAAGCCGAAAGGCATTTGTTCTTCCCGCCAATGCGATCATTTTTTTTATTCTAGACCATACTTGGGAACCTTCTTGTTACGGAGATATTGGGGGCCAAAGTTTCACCTCTTCGCAAGTTTTAAAAATACATGTTTTTAATGTAAGATTTTTACTTTAAACACCTCTACGATCTGCGTACTATTCAATCCATCCATCAGCACAATGTCTTGAGTGCTACCGTAAAACGTGATTTTTTGACCTCAAAAAAAACGTCGTTTCCCAGCAATAATTTTTGCGTAAAGTTACTTAGTTTGATGTACATAATGCTTGGTTGACGGCTTCGTGAAGGGTCCGTTTACACCCTGTATGAAGAAGTTCGGGCAAAATGTGGGTGAACTGAAGGTACCTCACCCTTCGGGGATGTACAGGCATGATGTTGTATTATAATGACTCCAATTATAGGTTCTAGAGCATCCTCCTACAAAGTGAGATCGTCCTCGTCATCCGTGAGCCAAGTCAAGCGTAGTGGTTGCAATATCCTCTGACCGTCCATTCATTATTACAAAATCTGCGCCGTATTTTTGCGCATTAAAAGAATATGTCGTAGTCTTAGTACGAAATATCGAGTATGTAAATGAACCCGTTAAAATAAATGCCAGCAACCATCTTAAAACAAGTTCTGTCAATACACGATACGGTCATATTATGTTTATATGATTATACTTTATGATGTATTTAATTGGAAGATCACTGAATGAACTGGTTTTTTGATCTCATAAGAACACTAAGCCGTTTGCACCGTATTTATGTCCGTCTACAGTGTCCATCAATAAATTCACAATCTATTGTTCTGTTCAGAAACAAAATAATGTCAGAAAGACGGGTCGTAAAAAATCTGACCTCTGATACACCGTGACTTTTTAGTCGTCTTACAACGGCAGCCCACTTCATGTATCCAATGTCTACTAAACATTCATAAAAAAAAAGTATTTATCAGATTTTAATAATTTAAAAATAAACATATTATTCAGTATTATGATGCATGACGTAGTTAAAAGTTAAAACAGCCTGTTGTTATTGTTAGCGATGATCTACTGGACTCGAGCGCTGGGTAGTTATGTTCTCCCGTTTGACACGTAAACATCATTAACAGGATGTTTCATATTTTTTTCTAATGTTTATTTATTTTTCTTTGTACCTATTACGGTAGGTAAAAAAAAAAATCGCGCCTAGAACTATTTTATGTTGGGCACATTGAGTGGACCACCTTTGTAAGACGACTAAAAAGTCACGGTGTATAATAATTTTAAAAATACGATCTATTGATTTGATTTGTTTTCAAGCAGATAATACTGCTACCATGCTATACAGAGTGTACCTCTAAAAGCGCAATACCTCTTACGTGGTGATTCAGACCATCAAACTGGACAACTTTACATAAGGCAAACGAGTCGAAATAGGTATTTTGCATGGGAAGTCCAAATTGTTATTTATTTCAACCCATGCTCCTTCAGGAACTTGGTCTTGTGGTCTGAATTACCACCTAAGAGGTTTTGCGCTTTTAGAGATTCACCTTGTAATCTGTCCGTACCAGTATTACCTATGTATTTATTTAATAATGTCTGTCTGTCTATTACTTTTTCACGCCTTACGCAGACCAAGATCTGGGTTAGGACATATTTTATCCCAGTAGTATGTCCACCTGGGATAGGTTCCAACTCCACACAGGTGGAACCACGGGCAAAAACAGGTAAATATTAAAATTTATTTCTTACCAATGATGAAAGGTATCTGGAACAGGCATCCAGTGACCTCTCGATACCGAGGGCCCACAGACTCCATCACGAGGACGAAGGACACCACCATGGTGCCCGAAGTAGCGACGCCGACCAGGAACCGGAGTATGGTGAACACCAGGTAGTTCGGAGAGAACGGCATGCCGAGTCCGAAGATTATGAGGGCCAGGATCGCGACTAAGAAGGTGTGCTTGCGGCCGTATCTGGAAGATTTGGGAAAAGAAGCATTTATTATTAGTTGTTTCTTATAATGAGTGTAAAAAAACCCTTAACGGGCCCTTAAGCCACTTGTTCTCCCCGTCGTTGCAATTTTTTTTTTGAAAAATACATAAATGGAAGTCAAAGTACCAACTTTTTTCAAAGTTAAAAAAAATACACGTTTTCTGTGTCATACAAAACTTTACTTTAAATACCTTCATGACACGACACCCGTACTACAATGCAACCATCAGTACAATGTTTTGACTGCGTTTAATTGAGTCTTACCATAAACCGTGATTAATTGTCACCCCAAAGAAAATTCGTTTTCCACGTAAATATTTAAAAAAATACAAGATTTTTTGCAACTGTTATCTTATTCTTCCTTTTGTAAGTGACGGTAATCACGGAATGTGTGACGTCAGTCATCAAAACGGCATGACTAGCAGTTATGCAGTTATGCCATTTTAATTTCTGCCAGAAGTACACAAAGCACGCTTTAATATTTAAAATGCGATAGTAACTCTGTCAGCTTGATGGCTGTTATTATTTAGCAACGAGCTGGCTTAAATAACCATTCTAACTACGCAATCATCGTAGGTATCTACTTACATTAATCTTTTTATTAAATAACTCCTTGACGATCAAGATTAAGAGCATATGGACCTACTTGTAAATAATAAACAAGGTGGGAGGTACACCGACGCTAAAACGGCTGATTATAAAATTCAGCTGAATTCCATACATTTTGATCATGTAGCGTAGGTATTACAGTTTTATAGGAAACAAAAGATTTTTTTTTAAATGACTATGAAAAATATCAAAAAGTTATCTGTCAGATGGAACATGACTTGATTTATGTGAAATAAAAAATGTGACAGGCATAAAATACTAATTATTCTTTTTGAGAATGATGTTAATCGGGGATTCCGTGACGCTGTTGTTTGAAAGGGCAAGACGGCAATTTAAGGTACAGAAACTTTAATTATGTAGGTACTTGATTATTTACACAAATCTTAATTACATTCTTAAATCAACTCACTGCTGGACAGCCTAAACAGGAAAGGATGGATTATTTTTCCGCCGAACACAAAGGACCGCTGAACTCTTGGTCATAGGTTGCGTTGTTTTTTCATCCATTGAACAATTTGCAACAGAAAATTGACAAGCTTACAAACATAAAACCATTGTGTTATTCATAGATGACCCAGACATTATATCTTGATAAAATGATAAGATGTTGTAAGATAGTGCTATCTACACTTAAGATACAAATAGGTCAAAGAAGACATAACTTGTCTGTTATTCTCTTTATGTTTGCAGTGTCATTTCTCTACTTTGTGTCTTGATAAAACATCGAATTACTTTATTTTGTATGCAAGTTTAATATGTAACACAACATATCATCAGGCCTGTCATCCCCGCAGGGTTAGGTAGAGGTGTACTTAACACTCCATTAGTCGCGCGTTCTACTGTTGTAGAAAACGCATGCATTTCGTGGAATTTTAATGTGAATTGTGAGTATCTAACGCACACACTCGTAGTATTCCTCGCAGGTGTTAGAAATTTCGCGCCAAAACTAAAATTCTACAATAGTAGAGCGCACGAGCACTCGTGTGACAATTTTGTCGGGTGTTTACGTTTCGTGTTAATTTTTTATACATATATAAGTGTTTATATTATGTATAAATATTATATACATAATAATAATATAAACACAGATATGATAGTATTTGTAACCAAAGTAACTATATTTCGCAAAAAAATGGCGCATATTTCGAGATACCGCAACACTGGTCGCGTTGGGAAATGTTCCTTTTATGGCGGAGCGCGCAATAAGTCCACCAGAAAACAATGTCACACCTGTAACAAGTGGATTCTTCATCAGGTTCTTCAATGTCCTGAGTGCCTGACTGTTGTAAAAATGATGAAGATTGTGTGGGGGATATGAACCGAGTAAAAAAAGAAGACTGAGAGGGTTAAATGCCAAAAAATAATAGATTTTTCTCAAAAATCACAAGAATTTTGATATTAAGTTCCTATTAAATGTTAACAGTTCAGTTTTGTCTGTTTTAGTTTCTCATTAAAGTTTATTTTCATATGACATTGAAGTTTTTTTTTTACACGAAATAGTTCTATGTAGGTAAGTAGAGCGGGCGAGCACTCGCGTCCGATACAGGGGCGCGTGTAATTGAGTGCTAATAGTATTATGTACCACCTTGATTTCGCCAGATGTTTAAGTCAGAGAGTCTATTGCCGGGCAGAAATCCAAAGTTAGAAATACAATTCCTGATGGAAAAACCCAATAACACTCTGCCCGACCTGGTAATTGAACCGCTTCGGCCGTCAAGGAAACCAGGGTTTCGTAACTGGTTTCCATGAAGGCTTTATTTATACTACTATGTAACTGGTTTCCATGAAGGCTTTATTTATACTACTATGTAACTGGTTTCCATGAAGGCTTTATTTATACTACTATGTAACTGGTTTCCATGAAGGCTTTATTTATACTACTATGTAACTGGTTTCCATGAAGGCTTTATTTATACTACTATGTAACTGGTTTCCATGAAGGCTTTATTTATACTACTATGTAACTGGTTTCCATGAAGGCTTTATTTATACTACTATGTAACTGGTTTCCATGAAGGCTTTATTTATACTACTATGTAACTGGTTTCCATGAAGGCTTTATTTATACTACTATGTAACTGGTTTCCATGAAGGCTTTATTTATACTACTATGTAACTGGTTTCCATGAAGGCTTTATTTATACTACTATGTAACTGGTTTCCATGAAGGCTTTATTTATACTTCTACGTAACTGTTACATAAATTCTTCCGTATATCTGGCCACTTATCATTTAAAAAGATGTCATCTATCAGATAATAAAGTTGCACTTGATATTGATAGAATGTCCAATAAAGCCGAGTGCAATTAGACAAAAAAAATACTCTAAAGGTGGAACGAAGTGGTGGTTTTTATTGAGTTTCTAGAGGTGTAGAGAAAAAAGTTAAAAAAAAAAAATCGGCAAAAATTTTTTTTTTTACTTTCTTCTCCACACCCCCATGAAAATCCGACCACTATAAACTTCGTTCCACCTTATAATCTAATTGCGCTCGACTAATAGTTAATTTTCTTGAATGTAAGCTTACTCTGACTATTGTACTGAAAATGGATTGGGATATTGAATTCATCTCAACGAGAAGAGGAGGCGTTGCTGCCCTACATGGAGGACACAAATACCATCGAAAAAAACAGTAATGAAAAAAAATAAAAAATATACATATGTACACACGGCGGCACATGGTGCTGTACATTTCCAGTATAACTTGGCCTCGCTTTGTATATTTATATTTCTTTTTATATTTCCTAAACAATGAGAGATCCGCATAAACTGGTTTTGTAAAGCTTGATTGGCCGTCGTGCGTACCTACAACATGGCGTCAAAAAATTCGTCCACATCGCTGTCAACAGGAAAAGTGCCCAGAAAGCTGGCAGCATTGCCACGTTGGATGGCAATGCTGATTTTTTGGCCAAAAAATAGGCCCGCCCTCTGGTCACGTGAAGAGTCGACCAACCGCTTGGCGATTTCCCGAAATTCTATGTGGGCACTCGGACCCCATGGCTCTAGTGTTTTAACCCAAACGGCTCAAACACATAACTACCAATTAAATTATTGTATTTGCGCCGTTTGAGGTTTTCAGCACCTGCAGCAGCCGCTCTCACTGTGCTAGGAAGATGGGATGGCGCAAGGGTGTCGACACAAGTTGCATCCCACACCAAAGGCCTACCCAACTTCTATGGTATTATGGTCATACCATCTGGTCTCTTCCCATCGACGCGTGCTAAGCCATTGGGTTCTAAGACAGCTGGCAACCCCGGCGGTGGTAAGAGCACGACGGATGAGATCAGTAATGCTAGCGTGCCGCGCAATCCGACCTGCACTCTTACTGCAAGAAAAACCATGGTGTCCGAGGCAGTCGAACTGCTTCACCACATTGACAGCGATGTGGAGCTCCACAAGGAGATATTATGTATATTTCTCAGTTGTATTAAATTTAGAATGACAAAAAGAAAGTACCTACTAAGTTTTTTCGCTTTCTTCTTTCGTAGTCAGTTTCGTAGGTGGCTTAAGGAACATTGGATAATTACTCCTTCGTAACCAGTTACATAGTAGTATAAATAAAGCCTTCATGGAAACCAGTTACGTAGACGTATAAAAAAAGCCTTCAAGGAAACCAGTTACGAAACCCCGGTTTCCTTGACGGCCGAAGCGATTGAACCCAGAACCTCATGCAGTTTTGCTTGCGACCACTAGACCAACGAGCAGAAGAATGTATTTTACACATAAATTTTCCGGAAAAAAATCTATATAAATGAAAACCGCATCAAAATCTGTTGAGTTGTTTAGAAGTACAACACCGTCAGAAAGACACGAAAGGCAAGTTTTATTTATAATATTATGTTTAGTTAAAAGTACCAACTAGCAAAAAATTGATTTAATTTCAGATTACCTGCCAGTTAAGAATTATAGCAAAAAATCTAAACATGAATTATTTTGCGATATTTTAAGAACACAAAAACTCTTGAATATTCAAGAGATTGTATCAATCACGTGTCGGATTTTATCTATTTGTTTTGATGTTTTATAAATTACTTAATCTTTAAGTTACTTACGCCTTTTCCCCATGGGGGTAGGCAGAAACCACAGAATGCCGCCACCTGCTTCAATCCTTACATAATACTCTTTTCGTCTCGTCCTACATAAATACTTATTATTATTATTGTTTTGTGAGCCTGTATTAAACGCTTATGCCATAATTTATCTCGTCACGCAATAATATTTCTATGATTTAATTGTATCTAGAGATATATTAAAAAACCGGCCAAGTTAGAGTCGGACTTGCGCATGAAGGGTTCCGTACCATCGTAGTAGGGGAGTCCCCTTTTATTTTTAATATTTGTTGTTATAGCAGCAACAGAAATACATACTCTGTGAAAATTTCAACTGTCTACCTATTGCGGATCATGAGCGAAGCTTAGTAATACGGTTCCGTTGGTTGCCCTTCGGGTACGGAACCCTATAAAAGACTAATAAGAAATCAAACATCAATATCAGAATTTAATTACAAGTCTCATAGTTCTACTATCTGAACCAAAACATAAGATATCAAACTAACTTTCAGCAAACTCTCATCAATATTGGCTTAGCAAAAATCACCGTTAGACAGAGAGACATACTTGCGTAAAATTATTTATTTATTTATTACATTTAGTACAGCATAAGCCATTAACACTAAATTAAGCAATCCTTTTACTCGGTCTTCTCACAGAACCACAAACATTTGCGTTGAGCATCATAAGCATACGCGGTATAGGGGAAGCGGATCGAGCTTTCTAGAGCGATTATAATTATTTGGAACAAATAATTGACACAGCTCCAAGGCGTCGCCCTCGGTATAACCATGTATAATTTTATACGCTGTTGTTATTTAGTCAACAGCGTATAAACTTTAACGGAATTAAAATTCAAACATCCTAAAATAAACGACCTATTTATAATGTTTGTAACAATCATGGTTTAGAACGTTTTTTTACTCGACGCAAAAAAAAAGAGTGTTATGTTAGGTACTCATTTTGTAATTGATGGCTCGGTCAAAAGTCACCGCTAGACAGAGAGACGTACTTTCGTAAAATTATAACATTTGTGACCGTCATGACTTAAAACGTACTCGACGACAAAAAAGTATTATGCTGTACTCATTTTGTAATTGAACGTTCCTGATTTCTTTCATTATGTTCCGTATATTATGTTACACAACAACGTGGCTAGACTAGTATGAAGTTGGATCTGTCTAGGTCTTTAACATTTACATGCTGTGTAACAACGCTTTTTACAGACTAAGTAGTTGTATTTTTTATTTCGAAACTAGTGAAGTACGACCTTATGCCCGCGGCTTCTCCCGCGTGAAGTCCGGGAATTGCCCACGGGATCGTAGTTCCGGGATAAAAAGCCTATATGCAGACTATAATATATCTCTCTGCCAAATTTATTCCAGATCCGTTCAGCCGTTCTTGCGTAATTGAGTAACAAACATCCATCCAAACATTCATACATTATAAGTAGTAGGCTATGTAATAAAGATGAAGTATCAGATTAAAATATTTTTTACGGTTATGAACGTTACATTTTTTTTTGTGTTATGTCAGCCTTTTGATGTAGGCCTAGGTTATAATCATTCTATCATTTGTTATAATTGGAGTTTTAGTTTCTTAGACATTGCTGTTAGTTGTTGATTCAAATTCAAATAAAAATATGTTCATTCGTGACACATAGGTAAAAATAATTGTACATGGAGGTGAATTTGATATTTTACTGTCATCATCATCTACCTAGCCTTTTCCCAACTTTGTTGGGGTCGACTTCCAGTCTCACCGGTTGCAGCTGAATACCAGCACTTTACATGGAGCGCACTGCCGTATTATACCAACAGATGAAAAATATTGACCCCAATACCAATTTTAATTTTAAACTTATTTCAAAATTGAATACCCAATGCAGCCGCATGAGCAAACATTTTGAAAGCGGATTTTTCTAACAAGCAAACTAAAAAAAAACATAAATATTCACTATCGCAAAAGTGAAGTCATTTAATTAATTTAAGCGTTTGCTAAGTCAATTGCGTAAATTACTTAATAATTTAGGTATATTTTTAATACTTGCTTAAGCTCGCGCCTTCGCCCGCCTAGAGTTTGGTTATTTTCCCACGGTATCGTACTCATCTGCCTAGCCTTTTCCAAACTATGTTGGGGTCAGCTTCCAGTCTAACCGGATGCAGCTGAATACCAGTATTTTACATAGAGCGACTGCCTATCTGACCTCTACAACCCTGTCAGTTATGGGTAAGACTAGTTGTCAGACTTTCAGACCTCTGACTACCAGCAACGACTTTCAAAGACCTACAAGTGACTGTCTGGACCAATGGCTTAACGTGCTTTCCGAGGCACGGAGGAAACTCGATATGTAATGGGTGGTCACCCATCCACGGACCAACCTAGGCAAGCGCGGCTTAACTTGAAAATTCGCTCGAGCGGCTGTTATTATTTAACCACGACCTCCTCTCCCACGGAGGAGAGGAAGTCGTGGCTAATCGTACAAAAAGAAAAAAAAAAAAACTATCTGTTTTCCTAATTTCAGCCAAATCTGTTCAGTATTTTTGCGTTATAGAGTAACAAACCGATTATAGCCCATACCCTGGTCCGAGTCCGAGCAGGGGGAACAATTATAAGCTGATTAAGCTAAGCTAAAGAGTAACATCCGTTTCTGATACAGAGGTGAAGAAATAAAGATGTAGCAAAAACAACCTTGAAGTTTAGCGTATACGATGTAGATTTCAATATTAATGTGATTTATAGGCTTAGTATCTAATGGTGGAATTAGTATCATCACTTTAATATTTCGCAAAATTGTTGTTTTTTTTTTTGCAACAGTCTCTCTTACTTCATTAACGATTTGGGGTATTGAATTAAAGAAGTTTGGAAATACAAGCTGTAAACGGACCCTTCACGAAGCCGTCAACCAAGCATTCTGTACATCCAAGTAACCCTACGCAAAAATTATTGCTGGGAAACGACTTTTAGTTTTGGGTTGAAAAATCATGTTTTGCGGTAAAACTCAATGTAACGCACTCAAAACATTGTGCTGGTGGATGCATTGAATAGTAATGACATTAAAAAATTGTATTGAAAAAAAAAATTGGGAAAAAGCTGGAACTTTGACCCCAAATATCTCCGTAACTAAAAGATTCCCAGGTATGGTCCAGAATAAAAAAGTGATCGCAATGACGGGGAGAACAAATGCCTTTTGGCTTCGTTAAGAGTCTTTTTACACCCTTTATAGTTGAAGTTTTATGTTCCAAATGCGCATAGATATACATATATGTTCATTAAGACACACTATTCTGGATGAACAAAAAGTACTGAAGTCCTATTTATCAAGCCAGCAAGTGCGGGTTCGAATCCAAATGCTTTTTTTTTGTGCAATCTAAATTTTTGACACAGCACAAATAATATGTAGTTTATTTAAAAAAAAAAGGCAAATTAAAACTCATCATATAAGAATACTAGAAAAATATTATAATGTATGCAAAATCATAATAATACTCTCAAGGTTTCGAACCCGCATTTTAGTGCGTTTATAGGTAATCTCAACCTCAAAGCCATAACGATCTAATTAAATCATAATAAATTTCACTCACCTGTCCGACATAAATCCAAAAATCGTGCTGCCAATCAAGATCCCAACTTGCAGCATCATCTGGTTCAAGCTGGCAAGCCATCTTCTCTCACAAATGAGGTCCCATTCCGACACTATGGTTTTCTCAAACGGGCTTGTATCATACTCATATCGTATACAGTCTTTGTAACACGTAGAATTTTGAATAATCTCCGTAGAATTATCAAGACCCATACACCGAAAAGTTAAGTTTGGAGTCAGGAATAATATAGCCATTTGGACCCATCCTGAGCTCAATTTCACTAACGACACTGTACCAAAAACTAAAAATTGCCATTTCCCGAAATCCCCCAATAGTTTCGCGAAACTGTCCTCTTTTTTCGCACTGTTTGTCACTTGGTTCGCTAATTTGATCACCATTTTGAAAAAGGAAAAGTTCTTTGTCTATTTCATGAGCACTTGTGGATTTTTTAGTTTGCTATGTCTATTCCATGCGCACGAATTTTTCTCGATCGACGGTTGTTTTTTTGTCCAGTGTGCTCGAGACGTGCGTCCTCCTCCGTGGTCTGCCTCGTATTACCTGTTGAATAGCAATCTCTTAGATTAGACTCAGATTGATACGTTTAGAGGTTATCAATGTAACTGTTTTTTCTTGGATTAGTCGCTTTATGAGCTGACGATGTATTGTTTAAGGTGTTAGATTGGTAACTTAAATGCTTAGTTACATTTTAATGATGGGAAAATAGTTTTAGTTATTTTGTGCTTTGTGATGTGTTTAATTTGTTTGGTGGGATTAAGATTTCCTTATTTCTTTACATTATAAAATAAAATACTTTATTTAGCCGAGTTTTTTGTATTTAATAAAAGTATAATAACGTACGTAGTCGGGTAGAAGGGGTCACGTTCAGTAACACTTCAGTGCTTTCAATTAAAGATTATCTTAAAATATTTTGTGATTATTATTGCCTAATTCATTTGATGACAATTGCACCTGAATTAATGTATTGTTGTTTTCATCGATGAAGCAAGACTGATCTGTTCGTAAATCAATCTTCATTTAAATATACGTTTTAACTTGTATTCCAAAAAATGGGGAAAGCCCAAGTTTGGCAGTCAACGATTATGGTCTGACGTCATCGTCATCAGACCTTAAATCACGATCCTGGCCGTATACCGGTTATATAATACTTATTCTATATTTGCTTATACAGGAAATGCTACTTTAATTATATTAAGAACTAGCTTCTGCCCGCGACTTCGTACGCGGATCCTGTTGCTTATGCCAGCGACAACGGGGTCGTCAAAATCGAAGATCTGAAACGTCTGATGTCGAATTCTAAGAGCCCGGGGACGGGAAAACAACGGGATGCGCGAGACGATTCGAGACGTTCCATATCTTTCATTTTTGTAAGTCAGAAGTCGATGCGTAGATACGCTTGGAACTCAAGCGTAATTCTCTATCCGTGAACGTCTCCGACTCGCGAGACAATGCGTGACATTCACGATCAGCGGTCAGACGCGCATCACGTTCCCCACTTGTCTCTAGAGACCTAGAAGTCGATGCGTAGATACGCTTGGAACTCTAGCGTAATTCTCTATCCGTGAACGTCTCCGATTCGCGAGACAATGCATGACGTTCACGATCAGCGGTCAGTCGCGCATCATGTTCTTCACAGTTCTCTAGAGACCTGGATGTAGATGCGTAAATACGCTGAGAACGCAGGCGTGCTTCGTTATCCAAGAGGAAGAGAAGAGAAGAGAGGAAGAGGTTTCCACGGAGCGAGTTGCAGCCTGATGTTCTCGAACAGCATCAAGTCTCTCCTGACGTTCTTCGGATTCTTGGGATCTTATGATCCTCAATCTTTTAGCTCCTTTGGAACATTGGGAAAGATTTGACCTCTTTCTAGCCACGGTTATAGTTTTATTGTGAAGATACCTGATCAATTAAAATCTAAGTGACTGCTCCCCTGCGTTACCGGGTAGGCTACCGCGTCACGAAGATAAGTGGAAAAAGTCTAAAACACTCAAATAACATAAGCCCGAAGGCATATTTATTCGATAAAGTAAAAAAATAAATAGGAGTTTTGTCCAGTAGAGTCAAATTTTCAATGATATACCGTCGTCATCGAATATCAGTCCTAAACTGTTACCGCCTTCACCGCGTGGAGATACTCCCAGCTTATGTTATTTTATAATTATACAGTGAAATTAGTGATAGCTTTGATTTCCACATCAGATGTTTCTGATCTTCGATTGTTATAAGTCAACAGGAAAAGCCCATCAGACCGAACAACTTTTGCTAAGACGTCATTCCTATATGTGTTATAGTGTAGCTGGGCTCTTGGAGTTCCACAACAGGTGTTCCAGAACTTTGATTTTTATAAATCAACAGAGAGTGCTCATCAGATTGAACAATGTTTGCTAAGACGTCATTCCTATATATGTTATTGTGTAGCTGGGCTCTTGGAGTTCCACAACAGGTGTTCCAGATCTTCGATTTTTATAAATCAACAGAGAGTGGTCATCAGATTGAACAATTTTTGCTAAGACGTCATTCCTATATGTGTTATGGTGTAGCTGGGCTCTTGGAGTTCCACAACAGGTGTTCCAGATCTTCGATTTTATAAGTCAACAGAGAGTGCTCATCAGATTGAACAATGTTTGCTAAGACGTCATTCCTATATGTGTTATGGTGTAGCTGGGCTCTTGGAGTTCCACAACAGGTGTTCCAGATCTTCGATTTTTATAAATCAACAGAGAGTGGTCATCAGATTGAACAATTTTTTCTAAGACGTCATTCCTATATATGTTATAGTGTAGCTGGACTCTTGGAGTTCCACATCAGGTGTTCCAGATCTTCAAATTTATTCTTTCAGCAGAAAATGCTCATCACGTGGAACAATTTTTGCTATGGTACCATTTTTGTATCTCTTATAGTTTAGCTATTCTATTGCGGTTCTGCATCAGGTGTTCAAGTTTCCAAGATAAATTATAGCCTATATGTTGCCCAGACTTAATACCTACACAACAAAAAAAAAATCATTCAAATCCGTCTAGTAGTTCCGAAGATTAGCGTGTACAAACAAACAGACAAACAGACAAACAGACAAACAGACAAACAGACAAACAGACAAACAGATAAACAGACAAACAGACAAATTTTTTTTTTTTGATTCGTGCTCTATTACTGTTTCTAAACCCCCCTCAATTTTTTTTTTTAAATATCTTCAAAGTACAGACACAGTTTTTTTACTGTCTTATTATATGTATAGATAATAATCTTTTATTTGTAAACATTGGTAGTTACACGGTGTGTGAGATGTTACAATATACTTAGTTATATTCTCCGAAGATAGATGAGATGTTTTAGTGACAACAAAATGTATTTTATTATTTCAGCCTTTTAAGGTTATGATGGAATCTCACAAAAATTCTTGTCGAGTACTTATTAATTTTCCATTGTTACTAAAAGTTATTAGCAGATCATCCACAATAGAAGAAAAAATATTTATTATAGAAGATAACTGATACTCAAGCAATATGTGAATAAAATGTATATAGGACCACCGCGCAAGCTTCTTCTACCAAATGAAAAGAATCACGTTAATCGGACCAATAATCACGGAGTTATGAGGTAACAAACATAAAAAAAAAATAACGCTGAATTGAGAACTTCTTCCTTTTTAGAAGTCAGTTAAAAAAAGAAAATTTCGAAAACAGAACATATAAGGTTTTGGTTGCCTTTCGCCTTCGTTGGATATTTTTTAAGGCATGCTATACATCGGTTCGGGTCGGCTTGGTTAGGCAAAGCCGGGCGGGGAACTGCACTTTCGATTTTGCCAGCCCACCATACTTGAGATGGTTCTCGTCAGGAGTGGTTTTTTTTTAAGAAACATAAATTGAAGAGTATTGTTACTTTGTGACAATGTTGACTTGTACGCACGACCACGGTACGGTATGACTCAATGTATCGCACTAAAAACAATGTGCTGATGGATGCATTGAATAGAACGGGGGTCGTGGAGGTATTTCAAGTTAGTAAGTAATAACTCTAAAATGTTTTACCTATTTTGAAAAAAGATGTGAAAAAGTTGGAACTTTGACCCCCAATATCTCCGTAACTAGAAGGTTACCAGGTATGGTATAGAAAAATAATGTATCGCAATGACGGAGAGAACAAGTGCTCTTCGGTGTCGGTATGGTTATATCTACACCCACTATACAGGGTATCTCATTCAAAATAGGAAATGACGCGAGTTAGTTTGTTCACCTACATAATAATTAGCACAACATAACAGTATTACATTTTATTCATTAAGTGACATATAATTAATATGATAATCGTGTAATATTATCGTTCATTGTTCCACTGATACGATTAACTGATAACTTTATACTAGTCGGCTTCTTTAGAGACTGCGCAAATACTCATTAGTACTAAGACTATAAAACATAATTAGTAACAACTAATCTTTTTATGAATGGATTGAGCTCCAGACAAGAAACAGTAAACCTATGTAATCATCATCATCACCATTTAGTCTAAGCCTTTTCCCAACTATGTTGGGGTAGGTTAAATCGAATAATTTATCGATTGTACTTGAAATCGATAAATTATGAGCACGACAATCCACTACCTTACCTACCTACCAAGTTAACGTTTTCGAGCAAGTTTTATTCTAGACTAGCGTCCCGCCCCGGCTTCGCACGGCTGCAATATACATATAAACCTTCCTTTTGAATCACTCTATCTATTCAAAAAAACCGCATCAAAATCCGTTGCGTAGTTTTAAAGATCTAAGCATACATAGGGACAGACAGACAGCGGGAAGCGACTTTGCTTTATACTATGTAGTGATGTCACAGCATTCGATACACTAGATGTCACATCATTCGATTTCAAGTAACCCGGTCAGGGAACCCGGTTTCCAGTATAACCGGATGCAACTGAATACTAGAATTTTACATGGAGCGATTCGACTGCTTCCACAACCCAGGTACTTGGTAATGTGTTATCCCTTGGAAAGACTGGTTGTCAGACTTTCAGGCTTACAGTAACGACTGTCGGAAGTCTACGTTGATAACATCATTTCCTATCGTCTTCTTCTTCTTCGTCGTACCGATGATTTCCCCTTTAAAAAAAATTAAATTTGTTTTATCCAAAACTCTGCCACCTCGACGGCGCCGGCGTTGGTGGTGAAAATCTAGGTTTTTTTCTTGTCTTTCAGCAGTCTGGATAGTCAGCCCTGCGACTGGCTGATTGGCCAAGATATCGCAACTAATGAATGCTATCCATATCTTAATAGTGCTTCCGTGAATAGGAGACCTAAACCGCAGAACGAGCATGTGGACCAAACTGAGACAATAAGTTTAACAACGTTACTTAGACATTACATAATAATTGTGAAACTAGAATATTATGTCAAGGTTGGTTGGTGGGTATTATGTAGTTTTAATTCGGTTGGAAATACTGTTTTAAGCTTTCACGGTTTACAACTGAACTTATACTATCACTTACAGAATATCTTCCGTCAACCCGCGATCATGGCGCTTGCAACAGCGTCGAAATATCGGGAGCTCAATATAATGAACAGTCACAGAAGATATTCCGTAAGTGACAGTATAAGTTCGGTTGGAAATATTTTGGAAACACGGTAGACATCTATGTCTTTCTAATAAATGTCTTTGTGTTTCTATACCTTGAGTGTTTAGGCAGGTGGTGTCCAGGACAGGGAGCTGTACTTTCGGCTTCAAGCAAGCCCAAAAACTGGATTTCTAGATTTCTGGGCAGTCTGCTTGCCCTAACTCACTGTAAAGTTGACTGCTAGGCAGTCAACTAATAATTATTAATACAACTATTAATATTCAAATCCTAATCGAATCTATGAGTATGATGAAATAACCACATACAGATTTCTCCTGGTTGTCACAGTTTCCTCACAAATCTCAAAGGCAAGTCCTAGTTTTGCCGGTTTTACAATGTTACTAAATAAATAAATTTATAAAACAATAATTATAAAAAGTCAATAAGTGTATTAACTTACTTAAGAAAATGTATCACAATAAACAGCCAGTGTTCTTCCTCCTCTCTCCTACTTTATCTATGCTGTGCCCGACTGGGTTGTGACTAATATATTTGTTTCCATACCAACTACATACATCATGGTACGCAATAAAGAATTGAGAATTGAAAAGTCCGTTGTAAGTAAGTGCTTTTCGAAGCCTATTTTAAATAAAAAGATGATATTTACATAGATACTGTTAGTCTGTGCTAAATATGTTCTGTATCCTTGACTAGTATATAAAACTAGTCTTATCTAAACACTAGTTCATTATGTATTCTGATTATGTAGAAAATTGCTTCGCTCCACATTAGGAAAATTGACTGAAATTCCTTGAGTTTTTCCTTATTCTGGCCAGGGCAACGTTTACCTACTAGGCTACTATGTATTGATAGAAGGTAGGAAATATCCTCGAACCGAAAATTCGAAGACATGACTGAGACATCCACCGGGCTGCACTGGGCTCGCGTGATGGATTATATCCCAATCCGTCCCGCGAGAGGAGACTTATGTCCCAACAGTAAGAACGTTATAGGCTGATCACGTAATAACTGAATTTTCGTTTTTCTGATTCTGATATTTTGTAATTCACTTAAAGGTATTGTAGCGGTACTACAAAAATTACTATTGCAACATTGTACAAAAAGTACTAGAACGCCATCTATGGCCCAAATGGAGAACTAATATAAAAATTCTATATCGCGCTATTAAAGTCATCCGCGACTTAAGACGATATGGAAAAACCCAACAACACGGTCGGGCAGTAGCCCACCAGGCATACATGCTCACTTTTGACATGGATCCTCACTTTTCTATGGGAATGAAGAACTTTGCACACTGTTCTTCATTACCCTTATACTTGTGACCACGACGTGATGTGACACCATTGTAATAAATTGGAAATCGACATTTCTTTCCCAAACTAAAACTCAAATTGGTCAATATATGGCAAAATCAGAGGCATTTGTAAAGCTTGCAAATATTACCCATAATTATAACATAACGCACCTCGGTTATTAATTTGTTCGTGAGTCGAGGTCACGGAATGTTTTATAGCAAAAAATTGAGCAAAACTTGTAATGCAATAAACGTAAAACTGTAATCATGGTGCCTACATATTTGTTTATTAATTTATTCATAGGTTTGGCAATACTTTGGATCTTGTTCAAGTCGCACAAGACGAGCCTAGCAATGGGTTTGCGATTATTGCGGGACTTGTATTACCGTCATATTTGTTTTAGCTCAATTTGGATGTTGATTGTATGTTTCTTCGATATATCTAAGCATGAGGGATACACTTTCTTACATAGTGTAATAGTGTGAGATACAGAACATAACATCAGGCCTGTAATCATACCCGAAGGGTTACAGGCACAGGTGTACCTTGTAGTACACCCACATTCCGCCAGTTATGTTTTAAGTCCCATGCAAAAGGGAGCCTAGCCAACCAGGCACAAGTCGAGACTCCGAGAAATGGATGATGATGGGAAAATAACAGTAGAACAATCAATCAACAACTCTTTACCCGATCTATTAGTCGCGCGCGAGTTTCGTATGGCTGTTTTGTAATTGTGATAAAAGTGAATGAGGCTAAAAAAATAAAAATCTTTGGGAAAGTTGTTTTTTAACACGAATACAATCACGTGTTTAAGTATCGGTCACTTATTACCAGTCGCCCTATAGTGTTAAGAGTATTCTGAATAAAATTATGAAAGCATGCATTTGAGGTCACTGCAACTTGCATGCTAACTGCTCACATTGGAATCAACATCATCTCACGAAAAGACTATTGACCCTGCTTACAGACAATTTAAGCTTTACTACCTAGATAATGTGACGACTATGCTAATCCTATTTCATTGCAAACTATTTGAATATTCTAATAAGGAGTAGGTACTAGGGCATACGTTTTAAAATGCTGTGTGCAATATTGTAATGCCAATTTTCACTAACTAAGCGACAGCTAAACCAATGCCCAAAATGAATAAATTCATAGTTAGAATTTCAGCTCTTGATGCGAGCCAAGCGTTGCCTAGCGGTCGCAAGAGCGACTACTGAGCATGAGGTCCGGGGTTCGATGCCCTGGTCGGGCAAAGTGTAAGTGGAATACAGGGATTTTTCAGTAGTAGTATTTGTGGCCGGCTGATGTACGTTCGCTACCTTATAAATGGAACTTAGGCGCTTCTCCCACTGAACCGCACGCCTTCGCGTAGCGCGGGGCCACAGATTTTAACATTGTAAGAAAGTATCTGAATAATAACAGCTCGGAGCTCGTGGCTAAATAATAACAGCCGCTCGGGTCGATCTTTAGGTTAAGCCGTGCTGGCATCGGTTGGTCTTTGGATGGGTGACCACCCATTACATACCGAGTTTCCTCCGTGCCTCGGAAAGCACGTTAAGATCATCCGGTTGGACTGGAAGCCGACCCCAATTTAGTTGGAAAAGGCTAGGCAGATGATGAAGAAAGTATCTGAATCTGCGGCCCCGTGCTACGCGACGGAGCGCAGAGGGAGAATCGACTTTAAACGTACCTGGCGAAATGTGCGTGTACCAATTTGGTACACCACTGCCTACATTACAAATTTGGCATACATTACATAACTCTTTATGATTTGGTACGATGGTGAATATGCCCATTTAGGACCAAACGTGGGTGAGTCTCATTTATTCTCCCTGTATGGGAAGTAGTGAAATACAAAAGAATAAACCAAATACCATAAGAAGAATGAATGGGGTCATTTGATCCGAAATCAATCAAAGTAACCTAGACGTTACGGATAAGGCAAATCCAATTAGGAAAATTTTTTTCGTTCCAATTGGCAACATTATTCACTTTTTGTGTTGAGTAATCGTTTTTGGAAATGTGAAATTGAGATGAAACGTTTGCAAAACTAGTCCTTTCTTAGTATTGTTTCATAATTCCGATAGTTTGCTTTTTGTCGACTGCCTCGTTGGTCTCAAATCTAAATTGTTACAAGCGCTTGCTGTGATGAGGAGTTCGATTCCCAGGTCGTGAGAGACTTTTGTAAAAATAGCATTCTATTACTGTTTCAAAAATTTTTTAACTTGTAGAATTGGCTGAAGGCACATTTGGTTGAAAGTGAGTCTTTTTAGACACATGCAGACCAAATTCCACTTTCAAAGTCAATCGTAAAGACAATACTTTAAGATACGTACTCGACCTCCACTCCGTAACACCTCTCTAACACTTTACCAATTTTATTAAGTACATCAATTAAATCAAATAATAACAATTTATTGTATAATTGACAGCCCAATCCCTTCGCAAGGTTCTTACCCACTTTACCTTTTAAATTCTATTATCTTATTTATCTTAAACAAAAGATGGTCCTTCACCCACAGAAGTACCGAAAAAGATGAGAGGTCGTAGGTCTATGTTTGACCTTCATGGATCATTGATGTTAGAACAGTAATACCTTGACTATTGACTTTGGTGATACCAATTATAAAACAAAAAGATTTTGTTTAGTAATAAGATGTGGGTGTAGGGAGGTAGGTCAGTTATAATAGATTTAGCCCTGTTGTTTCCGAAAATAAAAGAAAAAGGTTGTATTACACAAATATAATCTATGTAAAAAAAATGCAATTGCCACATGAATGACGGAGCATCACTTGAGAACGGCTCATCCGATTTGACTGTTTTATAGAGATATGATGAACAGGGTCTAAAGTTCTTCATCCCCCATAGAAAAGGGAGGAAAGAAGAAGCTAAGTATCTGCAACTTTTTACTGTCGAAACTGTCAGTTTGTGAATGTATGAGGAAACAAAATCAAAACTTGTTTTAAACAGGATAATATGTGAAAGCATGGCGAAATAAATAAAGTTTCCCTACATTTGGCAGTTACAAGAATCTATTATTTCGTGTCACAAAACTCCTGATCTTTAGCCCAATCGAATCAATCAACTCGATCAATCATCTGTTGGATCTCGAAAACATTTATTCACAACCTAGAGATTGGTCTTATTTTCACTAAAACTTTCACCTTGAATTTTAAAAGCTCAGCCCATCGACAGGGGATGAAATACCAACAGCCAATGCAATAAAACAGGGTGTAAACAGACCCTTCACGAAGCCGTTAACCAAGCATTTTGACATCAGACTAAGTAACCCTACACAAAAATTATTGCTGGGAAACGACTTTTTTTTTGGGGAGAAAAACCCTTTTACGGTAAAACTCAAAGTAACGATTTCAAAACATTGTGCTTATGGATGCATTAAATAGTAAACGGGCCATGGAGGTATTTAAAGTAAAGAATAACCTTAAAAAATAATATTTAAAAAAAAACTTGTGAAAAAGTTGGAACTTTGACCCCCTATAACTCCGTAACTAGAAGGTTCCCAGGTATGGTCTAGAACAAAAAAATATTGCAATGACGGGGAGAAAAAGTGCCTTTCGGCTTCGTTAAGTGTCTATTTACGCTTTATTTAGGCGGTGGTAGCGAAACCAGAAATTACGTAATATAGGCCCCTGCTCACCTTGTCACAAGTATCAGTTTTTGCACTAATTCCTTATCTAAGTCTTCAGGCGAGGTTGATGATATGATGATAAATCTAATCTTCACTCAAATATCGCTACTTCCGAATTGTTACAGCAAATAAAGTGACGAAACGGAAGAATGATAAGTAAATAGCTTTATGAACAAATCCATTAGTTGACACTTATAATAATGGCAGTACTTTGGACATAATACCCTTGGAAGTCTACCAACCAGCACTTGGCCCGCGTGGTGGGTTATGCCCCACTCTCTGTCTTTGTCTTGGGTCTAAGGTTCTTAGAAAACTATCAATCTAGGTAGCTACTGATACTAGAGAGTCTTTATTGTTCAGACACACATAACACCACGTCCGTAAGCCCCAAAGAGTTAACTTAAACATTTTAGCCAGTTATGTTTAAGTACCATGTAATGGACGACCTGTTGCCATAAACCGAGCACAAGGGGGCTGCTACCGAGGAATTCCCAAGTTCAAACCCTAAATAACACTTTACCCGATCTAGGAAACGAACCTCTGGCTCAGCAGCAGTGCTTACCACCTCCAGACATACATACGAGACACTCGAGGCAGACGCAATAGGAAAAAGAGACGCAATTGTCTATTACTATCAAGATTAACGGGTTCTCACCGAAATGCGTTATTATATGTAGTCATACATATTAATAACACTAAGTTATTATCTAAATTAACTATAAAGATGGGAAATATCACCTAAAGCTAGCGAACAAATTGTTTCTTGTCTGTTGTTCAAGTTTTATTGACCGTAAACACTTAAATATTTAAGTATGGTAACTTATTTCTTACATTGCAGTATAAATGATTTAAATATACAGTTTGGTCTCATGCTTTTTGTGATAAGTAGGAACTAAAACATAATAATATTATTTTGCATGTTTTTATGAGGAAAATAATTTTGGATACAAAACAATATTTGTGATTTATTATTTGGTTTCGAATGTTGTCTAAATTAAAGTTTTCTGTTTTAGCTAACTTACTTTGCCCTTGTTTTATGGGTGAATATCAACAACGTGCATTTTTATTCAATTTTGGTGGCGAAATTTTTTCTTCATTATTCGTGAAAAATAAGGGGCTGGTATAAAAATAGAAACTCCAAGCTGGAAGGATCTTCAAGAGGTCTGAGAAAATCTCGATAACTTTTTGAGATATTTTACTTTAAAGTCTAGTGTGGCCACCAAAATTGAAAATCGCCCACCAAAATCGACAGTGCCCACCAAAATTGAAAATCAGTGGCACCAAAATTTAATTTCTCCGTCACAAACCTCAATCTCACTAATGAAAAGCTCAATGTAACTAATCTCACAAATTCTCATTCTCATCAATAACTTCATCGGTTGTTAAAAAATATTTATTATTATTTATCTGTTCTATCATTATGAGTTTATGACACAAAAAAAAACGAAAACAAAAAACATTAATATTTTTATTGTAAACAAAATTAATAATAAAGACCAAGTGCTAATAAAGTCCAAATCTAGTGGAGATAAGGTCGTTTCGAAGCCGGAGATTCTGTTGGAAGTAGAAAACTTCTACGGCAAGTTGTACGCATTGCATGCATCTCGACCTGATCCCGAAAATAAGGATTCCAGAGCCACCTTAACCCGCCATTTCACAGAAGACCTACCAGAATTCAGCCAAAACAAAATCGGGGCATCACTTAGACAGCTTAAAAATGGAAAAGCGCCTGGTGAGGATAGGGTAACAACTGAGCTCCTGAAAGCGGAAGGAAGTCCTGTATTAAGAGAGCTACGGGAGCTTTTCAACTCGGTCCTGTTCTCTGGGAGAACTCAAGAAGCGTGGTGAAGGAGCGTGGTCGTTCTTTGCTTTAAAAAGGGGTACAAGACCCTATTCAAGAATTACTGACCCATTTCGCTCCTTAGTTACGTGTATTAGCTGTTTTCAAAAGTCATCCCGAATCGTCAAGCGCGAAGACTCGAAGATTTCCAGCCATCGGAGCAGGACGGGTTTCGAAGAGGATTCAGCACCATAGACCACATCCACACAGTGCGGCAGATCATACAGAAGTTCGAAGAGTATAATCGGCCGCCGTGTCTTACATTCGTGGACTACGAGAAGACTTTTGACTCTGTCGAGACCTGGGCAGTTCTGGAGTCTCTGCAGCGATGCCAAGTTGACTGGCGATACATCCAAGTGCTGAGAACTTTTTATGAAAACATCACAATCACCATCCAAACCATTGCGTCAGGGGGTGAGCCAAGGGGACGTAATTTAGCCGAAATGGTTCACCAACGCACCTTTTTTTTTGGATGGGAAATCATCAAATGACCGGGGGGGTTTGATGATTTCCCCCGCTCTGGGCGGATTGAAAGGGAGTGTCAGACTTGTGTCCGTGTTCCTTCTTAGCCCTTTGTGTTCCAGGGCCGCGGTATCTCTTTCGAACAGTCCCGCAGCCCCTCACCAACGCACCTGGCATTAACATCAACGGCGAGTACATCTCACACTTGAAATTTCCATTGCAGATGAAATCGTCATGCAGCAGATGCTGGATGGCCTAGTTGATTCATCTATACGCATTGATCTCAGGGTGAACTTGGACAAAACCCAGGTGATGTTCAAAGATCACGTCAACCGGAACCAGGACCTATTGTTGTCAATGGCGGTCCTCTCGAGGTTGTTCGAGAATATTTTTATCTAGGGCAAACTCTGCAGTTTGGTAAGAACAACTTTAAGAGGGAGACTGACAGAAGAATTCAGCTGGGCTGGGCAACTTTTGGGAAACTTCGTACGGTCTTCTCGTCGCGTATTACACAGAGCCTAAAGACTACGGTCTTCAACCAGTACGTCCTGCCTGTTATGACTTACAGAGCTGAAACGTGGACACTCTCGGTATGGCTGGTCCATAAATTCGAGGTTGATCAGCGAGCTACGGAAAGGGCTATTCTTGGACTCAATGCTTTATTATGTATTTTTTTGTTGTTCCAAACAAAATAAAAAATATTAAATCCAAGGAGAGACACAGTGAAACAGCAAACAGATCATTACTATTTCACCAACGCTCTGCAGATTTCAGTTAAACTAAAAAACCTTAACTCAATATTTGGATGCTAATCACCAGACTAGATCAATGGTTTCTACAATCAGTCTTTAAATCTAAGAAAGGAATTTTTAGTTTTCAAATATAATTAATCTTCTCTCATCTTTACTAAAAAAAACTTAAAAACAAGAAAACACTCGTTTTCTTTTTTCCTCATAACTCTTTTTCGCAGTGTTTCAGCCTGTTTGGGATAGCTCTTTATTTTTTGCCTTTCTTCTTCTTTCTGTCATTCTCTTTTTAACCAGCCTCTCTTCGCTGATCTGTTTTGGCATCCTTAAAAGCAACAAAATAAAAATATATTAATAAGAAACTTGATCATTAGTATACCACCCTTATAATAATTGGTCTTACTTACTGCCAAGTACATAACATTTATTTGTTTGCTAATCCAACTGTCCTGCAACGTAAAAACTGGCTATATAGGTACAAACCATACATATACAGTACATACTTAAATTTTGGTGGCTCGTTTTCAATTTTGGTGGTGGGAAAGCGCCACCAAAGCCACCAAAATTGAGCCACCAAAATTGGGACCAGGCATAAAAAAAATCTTTAAAAATAGGGGTTTTAAGTTCCAATTAAATTGATGTTACTGATTTATACGAAACCCTAATCACTAGCTATAACGTGTAGCTTACTATTAAAACACTTTTAAATCGACAGTAAATCGATCCACCAAAAATTGAACAATTCTTGTCCCCCGTCCCACTCAAGGTGAGTACTTACGTTTTTGGGGGGTAATCAAAGCACTAATCACATATCTGTTACGCGCAAGTGCTGGCCAAAGACTTAAAGTTGCGAAATAATAAAACACTATTGATCACACACGCCCGAAGCTTCGTGTTATAGTAAATTGAAAAAGTGCGAACAAAATTTTGATTTTTGCTTGGACAAACTTTGATCGAGTGTCCTGTGCTTTTAAATTAGATTTTCTAATATGGTTTAATTGTTTTTAGATAGTGTGTCTTATGCATATACTAAGGAAATCGTTTATTTGCTATTTTACACCAAATTGTTAATTTGGTGAATGCAATTATATCAAAAAATGGAACTGGGACAAGCCACCAAACTTGAATTTTAAGGTGATTTTTTTTTTCCTGATTATTTAAATATACTTATAAAAACAAAAAATGTGGCCCTAATTGAACCAAGTTACGTAGTTCACTATAAAAAAAAATAAGAAACATCCTATCATTTTACACCTCGATTCTCAACGTGGACACGTAAAATTTGCTCCCGTGATATTCACCCTTATATAATAATAAAAAAGTTGTTAAAAATACTAAAAAACCAGACTGAAAAAACTGAAAAGCAAAAAACAAGCACATTTTAAACTAAACAAAAGTTGGAATATATGAAAATGAAATAAAAAGGCGGGTTAAAAGACTACGTGATGATGATATAAGTTTCTTAGAACTATCTATTTTCGTTCGTTTTAATAACAAAAGGTACAATTAATTCTGGATGCACTGTTGTCAGCGGTCTGCGGTCGGACCTTAGGAAGTGTACCTTAACCTTTATCTAATTACTATGTTTATTTAATTCATGGAAATTGAAGACTACACGTGTTGCCAATTATTATGACCAAGCTACTTATTATTATTAACCAGCGAATGTTTTCTCTCTGAAAGACAAAGGCCAGTTCTCATACCATTGAATGATAAATGGGGGTTGTACCTAAAAAATGTCTAGATAAATTACTGAAACTTCAGAAAAGCGGCTGCAGATTTCCAAACATCATCATCTGCCTAGCCTTTTCCCAACTATATTGGGGTCGGCTTCCAGTCTAACCGGATGCAGCTGAATACCAGTATTTTACATGGAGCGACTGCCTATCTGACCTCCACAACCCAGTTAGTACTGGGTTATACGATACCCTTAGTAAGACTGGTTGTCAGACTTTTTGGGCCACTGACTACCTAAGGGCTGTCAAATATCTGCAAATGACACCCAGGACCAACAGCTTAATGTGCTTTTCGAGGCAAAGAGGAAACTCGGTATGTAATGGGTAGTCACCCATCCACAGATCAACCTAGGCAAGCACGGCTTAACCTAAAGATCGACCCGAGCGGCTGTTATTATTAAGCTACAAACTCCTCCTGCAGATTTACAAACAATGCGTGAAAATACATTTGGATAAGCTGTGTGCTCGATGGAGTTTATCATCTTTCTGCCCTTGTCCCATGTTACTTGGAGTCGGCGCAACACGTTTTTTTTTCCATTCTCCTCTGTCAACCGTAACGCTATCATTTAGTAAATTTTCTTTCATAATAATATCATTCCTCACACAATCCATACAACGACTTCTATGTTCATCATTCATCTGTACATACATCAGATAAAGAATTTCTTTTACTTTTGATTTATTTTACTTTTGATAAAATAACACCTGCCCGACCTGGGAATCGAACCCAGGACCTCATGCTCAGCAGTTGCGCTTGCGACCACTAGACCAACGAGGCAGTCAACTTACAAACTTGACTTCTTTATGTGTAGTGTTGAAAACTGCGCCAAGATATTAATGTGAAACAACATTCTTTGTTTTTATATTAGGATGTAAGACACCGCTTATAAACAGTTCTTTCATTACAAATTATTCAAATCTTTCTAGGATTTTACAAGGCTATTGTTGCATTATTTTCGTGTTGTTCAGACTCTTATTATTATGTTAATATTATACATTACTTACAACACAACTATTTTCGTGAAGGAAATACCTTTTGTAGGTATATGAATATAAATATCAATTTTATTTAACAATAAAGTCTACGGTGGACCGGGACTGAAACGAACTAAGTATTTTTGTGTACAAATACAATGTTTTTAAACGTCAGTTATTTTTTCTTGATGTGGTACGAAGATTAGCATTAAATGTGTTGTGTTGGGTCATTAACACTTAGTAACAAACAAAGTAAGCGGCATTCACGTGCAAACCTGACCACGAATTCAGTATACCGGGTGTAAACAGACCCTTCACGAAGCTGTTAACCAAGCATTCTGTACATCAATCTAAGTAACTTTACGCAAAAATTATTGCTGGGAAACGACTTTTTTTTTTGGGGTGAAAAATCACGTTTTACGGTAAAACTCAATGAAACGCACTCAAAACATTATGCTGATGGATGGATTGAATAGTTAGGGGGTTGTGAAGGTGTTTAAAGTAAAAATCTTACATCAGAAACATGTATTTAAAAAAAAACTTGTGAAAAAGTTGGAACTTTGACCCCCAATATCTCCGTAACTAGAAGGTTCCCAGGTATGGTCTAGAACAAAAAAATGATCGCAATGACGGGGAGAACAAGTACCTTTCGGCTTCGTTAAGGGTCTTTTTACACCCTTTATGTATCTATACGCCAAGTCGTTTTTTTTTTGTCAATTCATCATCAAAATTCTCCTGAACTTATCCCAATTTATTTGGGGTCGGCGCAGCAAGTCTTCTTCTTCCATACTTCTCTATCCATTCATCAGACACCTCCTTTCTTGTCATATCATCCTTCACACAGTCCATCCATTGTTTATTTGGTCTTCCTCTACTCTGATACCCTTCCACATTCATACTCAAAAACTTTCCTCACGAAATTTTCCTAATTCGTCCGCATCACATGGCCATACTGAGCCAACCGATTAACAGTAACTTATAACTTTTCAGTCACCAGCACCACTTTCAGACTTCGCGTTACACCACACATCCTCTTTAGCATTCTCGTCTCAGCCACATGCAAATACCTTTTTTTTCATTTATTTTGTGGCCCAACGAAAATTAAAAAAAATTGCTCATTCATACAAAATACAATACCTGTCAAACACAAATTAAAACTGTATGGAAAAGCAGTTTTTTTCCAAACACCGACATTTTTCTACGCGGAGGAGGAATTATGCTCACGTGGTAGTAGCTTACGCAAAGATGACCTTACATCCTGTTGGAAGATTGGTTTTTTAGGGCTCAGTTAATTTCAGAAGCGTTCATCAATGAAAGTATGTACATTATATGAAGCAATAACGAAGCGTTTCTTTCCATGTAATATCTTTTTTTTACTAAGCTGCACAAAGTAAAAAAAGAAGAAACAAATATTTTACTAAATCTGAACATCTAAACGCAATCATTTGTAATATCGAAACGTAGAAATAGTGACGGAAGCAACGGAGTTACCATATTCAACAGAAAATGGAATTTCTATAATAATACTAATTAATGATTTTGCTGGTAGTAATAGTGAGTACCATGAGACGTTTGCTAACTAGTATTATAAGACAAGCCGTTTACATTGCTGCGATATTTTATCTGTTTTGTCTCATCTAATCTAAGCCATTTTGAGTAAGGATCCTCCTATCTTTGGAAACATATGCTTTCTTTGCTTCTAAGTCAGCCTCTTATTAGATTCGCAACAAGTTTTATGATACTAAATTATCATGTTACTAAATAAATGATTAATTAGTGACTGCTGATATTAAAAATGTAAAGTACGTACGTAACGTTTTTTTGGAGAATTTAGCTTAAATGGCAACATTCAAAGCTATGTCATCTATGAAAACAGAATATGTCATAAATGTCATAAACATTGTCACTTCTCTGTCTGTCTTGATCAATTTAAATCTAGATGTGTGGTTTTGTTGTGGATAGTTGTGCATTTTATTAGTTTAACAGTTTTATTTGTTTCGTGGTGAACTATACAAAAAAAGAAACGTACAGTGAAGGTGTATAGATATGATAGAGGCTAAAACAATGCCATAAACATAAGCAGTACAGTTGCTGCTAGTATGTGCGAGGAGCATCATATAGTGATTATGGTAATGATGCCGATGAGGCCGATGATGATGGCATGCCCGCGCCGCGCGTCGCGCACTTACTTGAAGAAGTTGTTATAAGATTATAATGTTAAGCTGCTTAAAATAAATGTTTTATCCAACTTGTAATTAATGTTTCATTTTTGCCCCCGTCGTTCGCCCGAATTCGATTGCCCATGGAATTCGTCAAACGGCCAAGTGTAAATGAACGCGGTCGAGTACGTCCGCCTTCGGGCAGACTCATCCAGCTTTATTGTTTGTTTTTCGATTAGTGTAATTGCGCCATTAAAAAATAAGCCGACCAAAATCATAAGACAATGTGATGGGTTGTGCAAATGTGGGTTCCACTGGCTAAATACCTAAGTCCTTAAATGCTACGTACTTGTAATAAAATATAAGGTAAATTGGATTGTATAATAATGAAAATATTTTTGAATGACATTACAGCTGACGTAGTTGTCTATCCTACAGTGTTACATGGATCTTTTGAAGCTCCATTGAGGTTGATAGGCGAGAGCGCTGTTGCTAAACGTTTGTGAAATGTATTGAAAAAATAAGATGGCGGCGTTAGTTCTGATTTTGCCCACGCGACAAGTGTATTTATAAATTGTGTTATTCTAACCAAATCCAATATTATAAAAATATGCTGTGATTACCTTTTATCTTAATTTGACCGAGACCTACCTTTTGGGAGTATTTTTACGAATGTACGCGAGCTCTAAGTGTGGTCCCCAGAACCCATAAGGGTATGCCATTGTTCTAAACTGTTACTTTGTTAGAATATAAAAACAAAAAGTTTATATATTCTTACATAAATCTAGACTCTATTCACTTCACGAAATCATAAAAATAGCATTTACCCTTGAGGAAACATGTACCTACCTAACTACTTACGAGTATGTCCTAATAACTATTTTATTTATACATGTTTATAACTAGTTTATATGCTAATATCATTATTGTAATGTCGGTATTATATGCGGTCACCTACACGTGGAGGTTTTGACAACTATGCAGGATTGATGCATCTATTTAGTTTCATAAAAATCTTCTGTTCACCGCTTAGTCTAGGAGCACGAAATTATGGGCAAGAGTTCTACGTATATTTAACGAAACTGCGCACTAACGACAGATTTTGGGAAAAATCATCTCCTAACCTAAAGTTTGTATGGAAGTTCGCCTTATTTGTCGATGAGAAATTCAACCGGGCGTGGACCCGATACAAACTCAATAGGTATTTTCCTAACTTATGCCCATAATGTGTAGTTGTGACCTTTAACATCCTGAAAATTACTTGAAGTTAAATAAATTACGAATTTTGTTTTAGTTTGTGGGATTTGAGCAATCATATCTTTCCGTCTTTTTGATATTGTATTTACCTCATAAGGAATTGTCTTATGTTTTTTTATCACTGTATGGGTGATGTACAGTTTTCTAACAGAAAGCAGGCCACTAATCTGGTGTAGACTGTCAGTAGGGTATCTTATCTTTTTAAAATACAGGATTTTTATTAGTGCTCGTTGTGCTCGTTCTACATCCATAAATCTTGTTTTTGCCGCACCGCCCCATATGGGGATACAGTAAACTATAACTGATTGCACAAGTCCTACATAAACTTCATTAAGGACATTTCTATGAGGGCCTACTTTTTTATTTAAATTTGTGGGGATGACATGTCGTAATGTTTTAAATATCCATCCTAGTTTTCTAACTCTTTCAGTAACATGCTCAAGATGAGCATATCATGATAATTTTTGGTCAATTATGACGCCTAAATATCTTGTTTGTGAGACTTTACTAATTGCAGGACACCCACAGTTATTATTTGAGACTTTGTCACAAGAGTGTACTCTGATGCTAAAAGCTTCAGTTGGTTGTGAACGATTTGAGATGGTAAAAAAGATGTAGTTAGTTTTTACTGTGTTTAGTGTGAGTAGGTTGTCGTTGCGCCAGTTTGTTATTTGGGTCATGCCCATCTCCGCCTTCAGCCTAACATCGGACCAGTTATTCCCGGAAAAGACAACAGCAGTATCATTAGCGTAAGAGAAGATTTTTGCGTTATCGACTTTTAAGTTGCAGAGATCGTTAACATACGTTAGAAATAAAGTCGGGCCTAACACGCTTCCTTGCAGTACGCCGAATGACACATCCGCATCATCACTAATATACTTATTTCCTGACAACTGGTAAATTACAAAGACCTCTTTATAATATTAGTTTAGATCATGTCTCAAGTCTCTTATTATATTATAATCAGGTTATTGCTAAACCAAAACACCATTACAAAAACACCTAATCAAACTACATCGCTAGTCTTCGAAAGGTTGAAAACAAAAAGTTGTTTAGAACAAAAACTCATGGTTATGATATTGATTGCCAATGTCAAGGTTGCGAACCAATCATCTGCGGTTAACGATAAGTTTTTCTACACAAGCATATTGGATTATTTTATATCTGCTCTCAAAATCAATGTTTAGGGTTCTGTATCCAAGGGTAAAAACGGGAAATCATCATTTGCGTCGCCTTTTTCCAACTATGTTGGTTTCGGCTTCCAGTCTAACCGGATGCAGCTGAATACCAGTATTTTACATGGACCGACTGCCTACCTGACCTCCAACACCCAGTTAGAACTAGGTAAATACCATAACCCTTGGTACCTAAGACTGGTTGTCAGACTTTCGGGCCACTGACTACTTAGACAAAGACCTACAAATGACAGCCTGGACCAACGGTTTAACGTGCTTTCCGAGGTAGGCGGAGGGAACTCGTTTTGTAATGTAATGGGTGGTCACCCATCCACAGACCAACCTAGGCAAGCTCGACTTAATCTGAAGATCGACCTGAGCGGCTGTTATTATGCAGCCACCAGCTCCTCAATCAAGGATAAAAACGGGAAATAACCCAAAATAGGTAAAAACCCCTTTAATAATAAAAGGGGACTGATGTTATTATCACTGCAGGTCATCCGGCGTGGAGATGGGAAGACTATGTTATAAAACCTGGATGGGGCTGGCACGGAAACGTGAAGATTGGCGTAAGTAAAGAGAGGCCTTACCCAGCAGTGAGCACAGTCGAGCTGTAGATGATGATGTCAATTATGACAACTATTAACTTCAGATTTGAGCGTAATGGTTAACCTACAGCTACAGGTACATTTTTAGAGGCAAAAAAAATACATTTATTTCAGGTCATTGACCCATATTAGATTCCACCACACACTTTTGTCAAGTTTACAGGCAGATTAAACACATTGACTAAATAAATAAAGTTAATTCGATGAGATTACAAAATATGACAAATAAATAAATGTCAGATCCAATCAATTAATGTCAAAGGCACAAAGCAAAATGAAATAAAAAATAAATAAAAAATAATTAAGTTTCACAGAACTGTAATGCGCGATAACTAATAAGAACTTTTATTTAAATAGACGGAACTCTTAAGGTGAGTATAGAGTACAACATTTTCTGGAGCATTTCTGTGTAATGTAACGTTCTTACGAATGGTACAATACAGGCAAAAGCTCAGTTTCCAAAGCATTTCCATGAAATGTAACGTTCCTGCGAATGCTCGGCGTTATGTTACGGGTAAATCCTCCCTCGGGTTTCCATCCGCGTCACCCCGCAACCGCGCATCGCCCGCACTCGTGGCTCGATGAAATGTTACACCAATATGCTCGATGAAATGTTACACCAATACGTTCGTTGGTTTGTAACAAAGAGGCGAGCGTGCTCGACGTTTAGTTCGTAAAAGGATGATACACTAGAACATATCATAGAGCGGCTCGTTGTTCTGTTACAAGTAAATGTTGTAGTCTATACTCACCTTTAGAGTGTGCGTCCGACTCATAATTATTTGGCCGGTGTTATTGTTTCGGATGGATGATGTTTCCCAGAGTTTTTCAATCTGAGTTTTTAATCGGTATGCGGTCGTGTCCGAGTTCGTGTCATGAGTCGAACAACAATCATTTTATTCAGCATCATCATCCTCTCATCAAATCGTGTGATTTCTTGAAATTATATTTTTTTGACATTTTATGCAGCATGCCTACTTCGTTGGTCTTGTTGGTTCGATTCCCAGGTCGAGCAAACTGTTATTGGGTATTTCCATGATAGGCTCGCTCCCTACGTAAGTCCCATCACCTAAGTCCTGTGATTTGACTTGGTAAACCTGAACCGAAATGGGGGGTGTACTATAAATAAGGTACGAATATATCTGTGCCTACCGTGTTGCAACCGTGGTGTCATGTTAATTTGGTACAATGACCCGAATTCGTATAAAAAAACAGGTTTAGTACCTACACAGTTCAGCGATCCTCGAGCCTCTCATGCTATGTTTTTAAAAACTAACCACTTGCATGTAATCAGAACCTTGAAGTATTTGGTTGCATGTTTTTCATACTCGTACATCTAGAATATGCACGCAAACACCACACATTTATCACATACTAGACACACGCAGGTCCACAACATACATAATATGATGGAGATGTATGATGATTTGCCTCCTCCAGTGCCAGACACTTTGTATGGTGGTTACCCCGCGCCAGACACCATCACTCACGGGATATTGGTCCATATGCGATGGGGCCGTGTTTAAGATTATGGCCCGGTGCGGGCTTTTTTGGTTCTAGAACCTGTTGGTTTCCTCAAGATGTTTTCCTCAACCAATTTGAGAGCGGCAGTGAAGTGATGATATAAATCACACAATGTAAAGTGTTTACCCGGGCACCCACAAAGTTTTAATGTGGGTCCTATCATGAAAACGTTTACTTAATCTTTTGTTATATGTCATTTCAACTCATAAGAATGATTGTTTAGTGACCATTTTAATTAAAATATCTATACCAGTACCTAAGCCAAGTGGTTATTGATTAAACCTCTTATTATTTAGGTCAATGGATAAATCGCTGGCAGTATGCAATAAGAACTAAAACATAACACAAATCAATCTGTTTATTTGAAATAAAATTATTACGTAAAAACACACAAATAAAATAACATTTAAATAACGAACAAAAATTATTTTTTCAAATTGTTTTTTTTTTTTTTTAAATTCGGTCATTGTTGCATACAGCCAGCTACATAATGAAATTTATTGTGAAGCAAATTGATTACATACCAACTCAAAATGTCCATAAATTCAAATGACAACTGTCATACATTGACAAAATCAAATTGTCAATTTGCTTATCAATTAATTTTCCTTACGGTACCTGACTGAAGTCATCAGAAAAAGTAATTAGAACGAGACACATGCACACGTTTCTTGTCAATAATTATCCTCACATAAACACGACAAAATAATTAAGTACATAAAAAGTTATTACATTACATTCATGAAATAAAACCTACCTTATGTTACTATCAGCATTTTCACAATAATAAAAATTCACTAAATATAAGTTAATGTTTTTTTTTTTAAATACAACTGAGCACGACTACTTGTCAATGTGACAGTCAAATTAATACTGAGAGGAAAATGAGTCAACGCGTCATCGCAACCATGAAATTGGGCTTTATGCAAAATAGCTGCGTTCTGTTTTGTTTGACGTAGATTGAGAATTCTTACGTAGTTTGTAAGTAACGGGTTCCTATACTGAAAAAAAAACATCAACTGCCTTTTTCTAAACTATGATTGGGTTGGCCTTTAGTCTAACCGGATGTACATAGCTGAATGTCAGTATTTTACATGTCACGGTTAATTAAAAGTTATGAATTAAAAATTTTAATTCATAACTTTTTTTTAATTTAAAATATGTTTAGTTTTGGTTAAAATCAGGTCATTAGCATTCTTAGATAACTATTACTAAATCAACAACCAGTTAAAACCAGTTATTACATGAATGTCGGGCGATTATATTTTGAATTAAATAATTTTTTAACTGGTCCACAAACTGCTTTTTAGCCTAGACCCGCTGGCACCAAAAATCACTAAATACGTTTAGCGTGCTAAACGTGTTCAAAACATCATTCTGTTTAGCTAGGTACATTTCAACGTTACAGAGACATAATTATATTTTGAAAATTTTAGAGTTACAGGTCTTTTTTAATGCAAGCGGATCTTAATCACGTATACGTCAAACATGATTATCATTTTTTGGTTTAAAAAATTGTAACGTGTTCGCATCAATGAAATTAGGTTTTATGCAAAATAGCTGGTTGTTTTTTTGAATGACGTAGATATCCCGAATCTTACGTGGTTGATTAGTAACGGGGTCTCAATCTCAATAGAGCTCACGTGTTATATATTTATGAGGGACTTAAAAAAGTTGATTTTTAATTGTATATTAGCTCGTGTGCGTATTAAATCAAACTCGATCGTTAACTAAAACTATTATGTCTGTCTCAATTTTAGTTATGATAGTGTACCACTGCTGGGCAAAGGCTTCCTATCATTTCCCACGTCCGTTGCTATTGTGGTCCAATCCTTCATGACAAACAAACTAAAAAAATATGTCATCGTCATCATTGCTGAATACCAGTATTTTACATGGAGCGACTGCCTATCTGACCTCCACAACCCAGTTAGTGCTGGGTAATACGATACCCCTTGGTGAGACTGGTTGTCAGACTTTCGGGCTACTGACTACCTGTAAAGACTTGCTACGATGTGTCTAAAATCTACAACTGGCAGCCGGGACCAACGGCTTAACGTGCTTTCCGAGGCACGGAGGAAACTCGGTATGAAGATTGATCCGAGCGGCTGTTATTATTTGGCCACAAACTCCTAAAAAATAGGTCAAGATTATTTTATATCCTTTCTATAATGTGAAAGTGAGTTAGTTTATTTATTTGTCTCACCTTCATGGCTAAACGGACTTCAATGAAATTTGGTATACTGGTAGACCTGAATTAGGACATTTTTAATCCCGGAAGACGTTCCCTTGGGATACTTCTTGCGATGGCAATAGCTAGCAAAAACTATCGGAAAAGACAAAACAATGACCACAGTAAAAACTAGTTTTAGTTTTGAATGTCACCTGGTCCATTATGAAAACACTCGTCATTATCATATTATTTCACTGTTCAAACGGTTGCATCGTTTTAAAGTCTTTGTCAACTCAAATTGCGTTAAATGACTATGATTAAGTAAATTTTGTAAACGATATATTTAACAACACATTTTACGCAAACGAAAATAATTTTAAATGCATGTAAATGTCATCTAGATTTCGTGAATCTTGTAAACACGAATGGTCCCAGGATCGTGTCGTTTTAGGGACGGTGGCTCCTCCTATATCCTTCCCCAGAACATTCAGCCACAGTGACCCCTGCGCTGCCACCGACCGACGAAGAGCGAAGTTTTGGGCCAATTAAAAAAAATTAAAATATATAGATATATATATATATATATATTATATTATTATTTAAATTTTATTTTCCTGAATGTGTTTGCAGACCGGTGGGATTCTCCCCTCTTACGAAGGTGGGTAAGTGTGCAGACACCCTTATCCAAATAGACTGGTGTGCCATTGAACGAACAGTTCAATGGCACTCTAGTTGTTTATTATAGGTAACTTTAATGCAATACTAATATTAGGCTAAGTTGTACTACTAACAATATATGGATGTAAGTCTGAAATAAAATATTTGAATTTGAATAACTTACTGTCGTGCTAGCGACACGATGAACAAGAAGACGGAGTATTACAAAGTTACTTATTTAGAAAACTTGTTCAATCCTCATAATCATAATTGTCAAACGACAGAGCTGTGCAGGTGGCAATATACTGGTCGGGTATTATTTGAGTCTATCGACACGCAAAGAAGAAGATAAGTTACACAGATATGTATTTTAAACTAAATAAGCTTGCGTTTGGCCGCAACGCGCCTGATCTGCAGAGATGACCTCATCATCAGCCTACAGCAGTTCACTGCTGCACATAGGTCTCTCCAATTGCAAGCCATTCAATTCGACTCTCGGCAACTCTCTTTCAGGTGTTTTCATCCAACCAGCGGAGACCGTCACTCACTCCACATAGTCTGAGGACGTCCCGATTTGCGGTCTCCACTCAAGCCACCCCAACGGTCATTGGTTCTTCGGCTAATATGGGGATGATTTGCCTATGCATTTCAGATTCCCCACTTGCGCCGCATCATCCGAACCATTGAACGTAACGTAGCTGCCCGCGAGTAAGGCCGTGTATTGTCATGTGATCTTCCTGCATAGAACGTGATGTGAATGGCTTTCCTCAAACCGGTACAGATCGTGTTTGTATCATTACTGATGTACGCAGTTGTATAGAACTAGTCATTTATCATTTATTAAAGATATGACAAAGTTCTGGTTTAAAAGATGTAGTGACTTGACAAAAAATGTGCTTAGATGGTTTGGTCATGTTGACAGGCAATGAAAGGCGACTATCGAAAAGTATTTACAAGGCAGATCTGAGTGGAAGTACCTGACCTTATTGCTGATGTTTTGCAGAAAGGTTAGGTGCGTAGTACTAGCAAACCAAGTCGTGTGTAGAGAGTATGAAAGTAGACGAGGTGAACGGAGTATGTAAGGATCATAGCAGTTGAAGTTCTGTAGTCTCTGCCTTTCCATGTGTTAACGAAGACAATATGTGACGATCTTTGGTGATGTAAACTCGTTAGTGACTTACCCGAGGGAGATGATGACAGACTCAGTTTTAGAGTTCTGCTAGCTTATTTAATTTGACACCATAGCAAGTGCTCCAGCTTCAAGTTTACTAAATAATTTTACCACCCCATTAATAATTTCCCCTATCCCCTTCGGGATTATTTTATGTTATCTGTCATATTCGCAATCGCAATGCTGATTTTGGTTTTAACCAAACTTCGGATTCGGTTAGTATGACAACACATCTATAACATCATCATCATCATCATCATCATCATCATATCATATGTAGAAAAACACATCATTTAAATAATTAAAATGTTGTAATTAATTACAACATTTCAACATTTAGGCCTTTGCCCAGCAGTGGGAAGACGCAGGCTAGCAGTATCAGTATCAGTAATTAATTACAATGTTTCGGCCTACCGTGCCTAAACACACACGTGATCACCAAAACGTGATATACCTATTTTTGTTGCGATGTTTCTTTAAAGTTCAATAACTAACAGTGACTTTTGCCGTTGGCTTCTCCTACCTGGAAATTCTCCGATGGCAACGTTCTACCGCAACAAAAAGTATCCTATGTTATATCCATAGATGAAGGATTATGATTGTCTTTTTAAATATTTCTATGGTCCTATCCTAACCTAGGATGGCCTATCGCTATGCCAAACATTCAAACCGTAGCAGACAGACAGACTAAGCTTCGCATGTATTATATTTAATTTAGTATGGATTGCTTAAAGATCCACATCATTTTAGAGACTTGGTATTAGGAACCAGTTTTATCCTTGACTTCAAAAACACGTTTTCCTGGTATTCCCCTACTGAGTCTTACGTTTCTACATTATAATTATTATCTTAAATTATGTAGGAAGGTGCTTCGTGATGGAATCAACCCCGCATCCAGTACCTAGGCAGCTCAAACATCCATGCTAAGCTCAGGCACTGCACGTATGCTACCAGTTCGGTATTGAATTTCGAGTGCTAGACCCACACCTTAATTAGAGTTTAAGTAGTTCTATAATCAAATATTCAAATCAGAAACTGGGCTATAGAGTTTAAGCTGAGCAAACTTTTCTATCTGCTAGCGCCCTCTGTACCGAGTAACATAAACTAAAACGTATTTAGTGAAGCTACTTCCCGCCAGATGTCGGTACATGTATCATTTTACATGTTTGTTGCATACAGAAATACTTTTGTTGATAGCCACGAAAAAGGTAATTCCTCTTTTAAAATATTATAACATCACAGTTGTTTATCATTGAAGGGTAAGTTAGAGGTGTAGGTACTATGGAACCTGGTGAAATGTGATTGTTCAAGTCCAGCGTGATACGGGGCGAGTGAGTTCAGTGGGTAGTCATAAAACGATCTTAAATCTGGACAGTTCAGATGAAAGAATAACACTTTGACCAACCTAGGAATGGGACTCAGGACCTCTTGCTCAGCAGTTGCTCTTGCGACCACAATACCAATCCACAATCAACAATCCCTCTGCTGCCGTTACTAAAAGAAAACAGTTTTCCCCGTCAAACGTGGATATCTGACACAAGCTGCTGCTCTTAAAGAGCATCCGGGAAATTCAAGGATAAGCCGGGTTTAACTGCGACTCCCTCATTGCTCTAGTAGTCGCATGAACATGGGGTCCTGGTTGGATTCCTAGGTCGAACAAACTGTTATTGGGTTTTTCCATCAGAAAGTTTTGTACTCTCGATTTTTGCCATTAACATACTGGCGAAATGTGGACCGTGTACAGGGTAGGGGAGGTAGATCTCTACCTAAACCTTCGAGGATTACTGACGTGATGTTATGTTATGTGTTATTTTGTTCCGGGTCAAGAAGCTGACGAATAAATCCATACTTGGCCCTTGCCCATACCTGGGTTTACAAAAACAAATGACGTAGAAAGATTGACATATAAGTAAGATGGCGGTAGCCCGACGCCCACTAGAAGTAAACGACACACTTTTCCTTCGTCCAAGTACACGTAAACGTTTGTTGGCGAACACACTGACCATGGGCCCAACAGAAAAAGTTGGCAATTTGGCCTCCAATATCTCCGTAACTACAAGGTTCCCAGGTATGGTCCAGAATAATAAAAATTACCGCAATGGCGGGAGTCTTGTAAGTGTCTATTTTACACGCTTTGTAGGCACTCGTAGTGCAAACGGGCATTAGGCACTCAGTTAGGTGAGGTGAGTGTTGGTGAAATCGGATGTTAGGCACTCAGTTAGGTTAGGTTAGTGTTGGTGAAATCGGGTGTTAGGCACTCAGTTAGGTTAGTTTAGAATTAGTGAAAAAGTCGTTTTAGAGTCTTACCGAATGCAGGTGAATATCAGTATTTTACATGGAGCGACAGCCTATCTGAAAATTGATTTTAATTCAGGTAATACATAGGAAGGTACACCGATTATAGTATACACTATACACAAAATATGTTAGAAATGCCTTTAAATATTACCGAAATCTAGTAAACATAGCATGCATTGCCAGCGAACCCCACTAGGCAGTATCTTAGCGCTCGAAATCTTCAAAATTATGACATCGGCGCCAACATTTTCCTAAAACGACCCTCAATCGTAGGAGTATTTTGAGTTTGTTATTAAAAGATAGTCTATAAATAATCAAAAGTTTATTGAGCTCAATCGTGACCTGCGCAGACGTCGAGCGCTGTTGTGACTTGCTCATGAGAACGAGATTTAAGACCTAATCGTTACTGCAGCATTCTTTGGCATCCTTCAAAGAACCATAATTGGAGAATTCCATTAACAGGAGGGTGTATTAGTAAACATTAGTGAAATTGTATTGAAAGAACGAAATGGCGTCGTGACTTGTTAATATGACCACGCGCTAAAGGAACCATGCAGCACTGCAAACATTTGATTTGACTAGATTATAGAAATAACGCTGAAATAAAAATAAAATACATGATTAATTATTGAGAAGTTGTAAAGAATAAACTACGGTTATTGATGAGTTATCGACTAACCGCTATAGACCGACCGCTTTAATGAGTCCTTGCGAAGGTATCAATTTAAATGCAAGATTATTAAAATGCATATTCTGAAGGTTGATGACGTATTGGCCCAATTAGTATCGTAATACCTACGTGGATTATGGTTATTTTTAAGCAAATAACCTGTGGGATATTGTTAGGACTTGTGAGATGTGCCTTTGATTCGGCAAGGCGAAGGACTCGATAAAGCGGTCGGTCTCTAATGCAAAAACTCTTTTCTGGACATGCCTATTTTTTTAACGATTGCTGTAATAGTGGTAGCTCGGAGTCATAAGTTTTTACAGACTGCAAGTCTACGCATATTACCTTAGTAAACCATCCTTATGAAGATAGTAATTTTAGATGTTCTGTGCCCGGCCATACCAGTTACCAGGCCATCCGTCGTACCTTCATCATCATCATCCACAGCCCGACTTCACCCACTGCTGGATACCCAGCAGTGGGTGAAGTCGGGCTTCTCTTTGTTTGTGCCAAGCTCCAAGTTCTTGTTCCTCATTCAGGATATTCCAGCGATGGCAACAATGTCGTCTGCCCATTTCGCCGCCGAACGACCAACACTTCTCTTTCCAGTCCTTGGATGCCACTCGGTCATAGCTTTACTCCACCTGCCATCACTGCGTCCTGCTCAACTCCGTATGAGTTCCTTCCTCGTACCTTACTTTTAATAAAATGTCACGTGATGCCAGTAAAGTTTTTGGAGTAATTTGATGCACAACACATCTTATTTTTTTTTAAGCATAAATTATACATGTAGTGAGTTTGACCAGACATTAAATTAATTATTTACTCAATCGGCCATTTTTATAACGTTTCGATTCAACCCGAATAAACAAACATAAATCTTTTCAGACTTTTACATCGGTACTTGGTATTTCCCCAAAACTTCATCGAACCATCCTGGGAGATTCCAAAATAATGAAACAAACATTTCGCAAAATTCGGGCAGTTTGTTGATGTTACCATACCTACACATTTATATAAACAAACCGACTCCAGACATAATTCGCGGATGATGCATACTTTTCAGGGAATCGAACTCGTGTCTCTGAGTAAACAAGACGAAGGAACTCTTGGCCGTTGAAAGTCTTGAACCGCCGCGTCGTCGTTAAAAGTAATTTGTAACTCGGTTTAATAAAAGCTTCATTCGTTCATTCAGCTGTCGTAAATTACGGGGTGTAAACAGACCCTTCACCAAGCCGTCAACCAAGCATTCTGTACATCAAACTAAGTACCTTTACGCAAAATTTTTTGTTGGGAAACGAATTTTTTTTTGGGGTCAAAAATCACATTTTACCGTAAAACTCAATATAATGCGCTCAAAACTTATTGCTGATGGATGCTTTGAATAGTAAACGGACCATGGAGGTAATTGGAGTAAAGTTAGAACCTTAAAAAGTAGTATTTAAAAAAAAACTTGTGAAAAAATTGGATCTTTAACCCCCAATATCTCCGTAACTAGAAGGTTCCCAGGTATGGCCCAGAACAAAAAAATGATCACAATGACCGAGGAGAACAAGTGCCTTTCGGCTTCGTTAAGGGTCTTTTTACACCCTTTATATATTGACTTTCCAGGTGGAGCAAATTCGGCCAAAAATCGGGTGTTAAAATAGTTATTTTAATTTTGTTTGCATTCTTCAATTTATTTTTATGTAGCTAGATGGATGAGTTCATCAATGTTATTCCTTGGTTTGTGTAAGATCATCATGGTCATGCAAAGAAGATCTGAGCAACTAAACGATCTTCATTATCACATCAGTTTACTTGACAGCTGGTCAATTATTGTTTACCGATGCACGATACTCATCGTGCTCACACTACACCTATCTACATGAACCCACCACACCGCAGACCACTTCAACCACACTTATCTGTCACTACCAGAGTGGTGCGTCCACGCGCCTGTCAACCCGTCAATAGAGTTGCCCAACGATTCTCGTTAGCCGATTATTATCGATACCGGCTGGTCCAGTTGTGATGAAACTGTCGATACTAACTCAAGGTCAATGTGAAGCTTTGTTCCAATTATTTGAAGTCGTGTTTGGGTTGTGAAATGGTTTGTGGGTAGATCCTGGTCCAGTGGACAGCTTTTATTTGACGACTATACCTATCTTTTTTCCGTGGATAAGTATTGCATATTTTCGTCTTTTAGTAACTGGGTTGTAGAGGTCATAAAGGCAATCGTTGTCAGTGAAATATTTATATTCAGCTGCTTCCGGTTAAAACTGGAAGCCGACCACAATACAGTAGGGAATGGATAGGTATTACAGATAACAATCATCCAGCCATCCCGCGATCATGGCGCTTGCAACAGCGTCGAAATATCGGGAGCTCAAAATAATGAACAATCACGGAAGATATCCCGTAGGTGACAGTATTTAGGTTTGGTATTATAGATGTTTAAGTCATATTCTTCGGTTCGTGGAGGGTTAAGTCCAAATACTCTATGGTTGCTACAGCTACACTAAGCTATTAAAATTGTTTTTGTAATTTTTCTTGCTCTGCTGTGGTGAGTTAGTTCCCCCACGGTAGAATGTTGGTGTAGAGCGCCATATTTTGAAAATCATAGAGTTTTTATTTACCCGCAGTAGGTGTGAAAAGTAGTGTATGCTCCTCTGAAATAAAAGTGTCTACGTCTTGGACGAGCTTAGAGCGCTCACTGCTCTCAGGATTCTAGAAATCAACTCCTTCGCTACGCTCGGAAGTCAAGCACCCAGAAGACTGGGGGTTTATGATGTTTGCTCGTTTGATGCTGGTCGTTCAACATACCGCGTGTTGCTTTCTGATCCTTGGACGCCTTGGTCTCAAATGGTGTAGTAGTGTTACAATATCTGAGGATTGCATCAGCATTCAAAATGTGAACAATGTGCAACAAGTTTCTTGCATACGAGTGAAGAGGCCTATGTCTTCCAGCAGCGGTTACATTTTATTCCAGTAAAATAAGGTGATATGACATCAATACAAATAATTACTTAGTTCAAATGTTCGTCTAAGAAATGATCCAATCATTCTGCGATCAGTATTAATTTAATTTCAATTAATTGATAAAAAACTACGATCGGTCAGATAAGGAGATAGCACTCGAACTGCAATTTTTCTAACAAAATCCGTCGAAAATTTAAAATCAGTGCCAGTGATAACCTAGTAGAGTGACCGTCGGACTGCCAAGTCAGACCTCTGATTTTTCGGATTCATTGTATTAAAATCACTTGCTTCGGCGAAGGAAAACAAGCATGCCTGAGAGATATTTCTCAACGGCATGTAAAGCCAAGTCAGAGGCCCATGGGCGGCATAAAAACTCTGACACCAGGTTAGGCACTAACCACACGAAAAGAAAATTCGAAAATTTTGAAGGAAATTCGAATACTCAATGAATATTGTTGAAATTAATAGCTTTAGGAGAGTGAGTGTCGTTTTCCGTAATCATCACAGAATGTGTAAAATGTCTCATAAATACTTTCAGTAAAAGCAACTATTCGATAAGCATTTATTATATTTTATTGCACTCAGTCAGTTCAAAATTGTCTGAACCACACCGACGTCTCAAAATTTAAAATGAATCAAATAAAATAACTTTAATATTTACGTAGTTAACATAAAATATCAATATAAATGCAAATGACGACAGGTATATACCTATAACTCCGCGTTAAGTATAGGCAGACAGTTAAAATTTTTCAAAAAGATGAGACCGCTTTCCTTTTCACATAAGTACGTTTTGATGTTATTACACCATAAGTTAACGTAACATTTATTATTTAACTATGACCATTTTGAACCAGGATCCACCATATAAGCCGGTCGCGTCAGCTACCCTTATTAGCTATCATATGCGTGGTGGTCAACTTTCGTTGGTCACACGACAAAGTGAAATTTTTCATTTCTGCTCGCATTTGTTCGTAGAAGCTTTGAGAAGTTGCACAGTTTGTGAGTGTTGTAAAGAATTTAAGAAAGTAAGTATTTAAATTGTTATTTTATTGTTTGTTTAGTGTTTTAAATGTTTTATTTATTTTTGATGCTGTCAAAGTATGTGATCAATTCACTGCTCTGAAATAAACTACAGTGTAATTTTATTGATGAGCTTGCCGCTAACTATGCGATTTTTATATTTTTATTTATAGTTGCCTGTACTGTCCCACTGTTGGGCAAAGGCCTCCCCCAATTCCTTCCATGTGCGGAATTGTTTAATTACTATGCGGTTGTGATGTAAAAATACAGGCTCAGAGTTACTTATGTTTTTAAAGCAGCAAACAAATTATAATAATACCTAGATAATTAGCATGTAATAAAGAGCTCGCCTACAAGTAGGTACGTCAACATACTACGTGGATAAAGTGGGGTTCGGCTTCAGACGTGACCTAGCATAACATTATTACCAATTTAGATATAATAGCATTCGTTTTCTTTATTGAAACAACGTAACATTCAATATGAACAATAGAGAATCTATATATTCTCTCTCAAGGCGTACATGATAGTCAGGTTAAGAAGAAGCCAGCCTCATACCTGCGCAATGCCACTAAAAATGTACATTCTCTATTGTCTGAATTGAAGGTAGGTAAATATGATATATAATACATACTTATTGCGCCTCACACGTAGTGTCCGCAAATTCCTGAAAAATAAATAAATAGGTTAGGTCACAGTGCTTTGTGTGGAACAAATGAAAATTATTAGTTTCGTTCAATTAATTTTACTTCAGACCCTCGTAAGAAAATAGGTTTTTGGGCTTTTTCATCTATGACGCAGACACGTAGATTCTTTCGCATTTTTTTAAAGAAAAATAGGAAAAAATTGTGTTGTGTGATTAAATGTTTTTATTAATTAGTTAAATTAGCAAACATGTTTTTAAAACAACTAAAATTTATGTTTTAAAGATTTTTGAAATCTGTAACTGTGTGCATGTAACTTAATTACTGAGAAACACGATTGTTCTCTTGTTTCTCTCGTGCCCAAAATGTAACCTATCTGAAATGCTTTGAATTAATCTTCTCTCTTTTTTTCATTTTTTTTTCATCTTCATCTTCATTATTATAGCTAGCCTGGTCAAAAAATAGAGAGAAGTCTTTGGCAAAACTTTTTTTTCCCTTTAGTCCCGGGTCTGCGCCACTTTTTGTCAATACTTAAGGAAGACATCCAAGCCGTACCGCCATTTACGTCGTGGTTTGCTTTTTTGTGATAACGAGGCAAATCATCATCATCAGCCTACAGTAATCCACTGCTGGACGTAGACCTCTTCAATTGCACGCAACTCAACTCGATTATCGGCAACTCTCTTCTGGTTGCTACCAGTCGCCCTGCGGAGATCGTCACTCCACGTAGCCTGGGGGCACCCCACCTTACTCTTGACGATTCGCGGTCTCCAGGTTCCACTCAAGAACACTTCTACCTCGACGGTCATTGGCTCTGTGACTTTTAACACTTGACAACTTTATTTCTCTGTTGGAATCATCATCCTTCATTTTCTTCCAGGTACCTTTTGCTTGAGCCACCTCGAGGCAGTCCTTGCGTTAAGTCGTATGTCATTTTGCCGTCTGAAAGATAAAAGGCCCTGCCTTGCCTGCTGGCTTGTACCTTTTTTTTTTTTTTAATTATGGGAAATCATCAAATAACTCTTCCCGCTCTGGGTGGAGTGGGAGGGAGTGTCAGACTTTTACTGACTAAAACCCATCCATGTTCCTCCTTTGCCCTTTGTGTTCCAGGGCTGGCTTGTACCTTAACATATTCTCTTAGCAGACATTTTAAGCACTAAAAAAGATAGTTTATAGACTATTACTACCTAGTTTGACAAAACGTAATCAGCGGAAGAGATTTGGAATTTTAAATAAACTAATTATAAAAACAACGTTTTTCTTGTTGTCCTGGCGCCTGACTGTCATCCGATAGCAAATGGTTTTCAAGATGCTAATTTCCATAATAATTTTTCCGGCATTTTTTCGAAGTGAATGGTGCGTTAATGTTAATGAATAATGTAGGTTGTGTCTTTTTTTAAATAGAAGATAAGCTGCGTAACTCTTTAATAATACAGTTGACTTTTTGGTTATGTATATCAGTCACTCCGGTTAAATCCTGGCGCGTTTCGTAGATTTATGTCAGGCGCGGCTCCGCGAACACTAACCAAAGGGGCTGTCCATTAATCATGTGAGGCTCGAAAGGGGGGGGGGAGGGGTCCATAAAAAATCACGAAATATCACAAGGGGGGAGGGGGGGTAAAGTATTATATCACGTGTACTTATTTTTTCGGCAAGCGCGCGATACTCAACCGAAAAGCGGCGTTACATGTATTTATTTTTAGTCAAACGCGTACAAAATGTTGTTGTTAAGGTGTTGAAGAAAGTCTTGCTAATCCGTGGTCCGAAAATATTGTACATTAAACAATGTTCATGTACTAGTACAAAAAACTTTTTCGCATTTCTTTCATTATTTTTATGTCAGTCAAAAACAAACTGCAACCTTTCTGTCTACCTCTGAACGTTTATTATAGTAGTCTTTAATTTTCTATAGTAAAATTAGATGGATGATACTTATACCAGTATTTTTTTATAAATAAAAAAATAGATTCTTTGCAGGTACGAAAAAATACACGTGATATAGGGGAGAGGGGGGAGGGGTAGTCTTAAACCTCACCACGTATCACCAAGGGGGAGAGGGGGTCAAAAAATGCCAAAAAAAACATCACGTGATTAATGGATGGCCCCAAAGACGTACGTCGGCTTATAAATATTGTCATCTTATTTCGGTGCATCAAAATAAAAGTTGAAATATTTCTTTATATTACGTTGAATTTTATTCTTGAGAAAGCTCGTAACTAAATAATAACAGCCGCTTGGGTCGATATTCAGGGTAAGCCGCGTTTGCCTAGGTTGGTCCGTGGATGGGTAACCACCCATTATATACCGAGTTTCCTCCGGGCCTCGGAAAGCACGTTAAGCCGTTGGTCCCGGCTGTCGATTGCAGATTTTTGACGGTTGTTACAGTTAGTCAGTGGCCCGATAGTCTGACAACCAGACTTACCAAGGGATACCATTATCGTATTACCCAGTACTAACTGGATTGTGGCGGTCAGATAGGCAGTTACTCCATATAAAATACTGGTATTCAGCTGCATCCGGTTAGACTGGAAGCCGACACCAACATTGGGAAAAGGCTAGGCAAATGACGACATTGAATTTAATTCTTGCAAACCGTTTGAGCGTTACTATTAGAGCGGATAGAGATTACTGTGTATGGTAGGTATTATGTACGCTTTGAGGAATATCTGAGTGGATATAGTGTGTATTCGTATTTTCTATCCTACCCTTAACTTTATGAGTTGACCATTTATAATTTCATGTTTTTGGGTAACGTTTTGTCCTAAAAAGCTCAACCTCTACTACTTGAGACTTTAAGTAAATCATATTAACATCAGTGAAATTATCGTTTGCAGATAAGAAAATATGAAAACATGTATACTGTTTGCTGTCATCGTTGTTTTACTGACAAACAATGCACGCGCAGACGAGAAGACCAATCAAAACAATTTGATCACAACTTACGACCCCGGGGAGGCCACATCGTAAGTATTCATCTATGTCCTTTTTATTTGCATTCATTAAGGACCTTGAGTGCTTCTTTGGTCTAGTGGTCGCAATCAGGACTGCTGTGCAGGGGGTCCTGGGATTGATTTCCAGGTCGGGCAAAGTGTTATTGGGAATTTCTTGGTAGCAGCCAAAGAGTCTCTATTTGTGCCCGGTTTATTGCAATAAACTCGCTTCTACTACATGGGACTTAAACATAACTGGCGAAATGTGGGTGTACATTGTACAGCCACATTTCGCCATTGTATTAGTGTTAGTTAGGTTCTTTAGTTTTGTCTTTTCTAATTTTTAAGTATTGACGATCCCATTCTTAGAATTTCATCACATTTTCATGCGCAAGATATTTTCTTTCAAATGTGGACTATCACAAAATATCGGATTTCATTTTATCTTTTGTCTCGTAGAACTGACGTTAAAATACTTAAATTAACAAGAACTTTCGAAAATAATTGTCCTTTCACCATGAGACCACTATCGTAACTAGCTGAAACAAACACTGTAATTCGTAGTTCAGTGCGTGCCACCCTCCCCGCTTTGTCCCGCATTTTGCCTCTCCGTTACAACGCCAAAATATAGTATCATAATGAAATATTTGATTGCAACAATTACGAAACAACAGTTTCGATATTTTTTTGAATAAAATAACCAGTACTACTCTGTAGGCCTTGAAAATAACCCCTACATTGACATTTTTGTAAATTTTCGAGGTCTTGGCGGGGGCTCTTACCGTTATCTGATAATATTTATATTTTTTATGGAAGTAACTGATGTCAATTGGCAACTTTTTATCACTATTCCAAATCAAAATTCGAAAAAAAAAACGTTCCACCCTAGTGTACAATTAGGTACACCACTGCCTAACCCTTCAGGAATACAGGCATTATGTTATGTTGCGATAATGACCTTAAATTGTTTTCGGCGGCTAGATATTATTAAAATGAATCGGCTGAATTTAGGATAATTATGACAAAGGTGCATCTGTATTATATTATATCACGACGTTATTTATAAATATGTAGATACTCATTCCAAGATATGCAGCTTGGATTTCTAACGTAAACTTGTGTTTAATCGACAGACTTTCTTTTTAAGATTAGATCACAATTGATGTAAATGTTGTTATTGTGAGTTTGGTAACTTAAACATTATTTTGTAAATATTTTCAGAGCATCTCCAAATTTCCCTCGTCTTTTCGATGACCAACCTAGTCATCACGTCGAAAACCAACGTCAAATCAGGTTTGAACGTCAAACTCCTGAACGACCCATCAAATTCGAAGATGATACGAAGAAACAGGGATATGCTGATATTGACAAAGTTGACCCAAGTTTTAATGAAAATGATCGTATTTCAAATACAGGAACATATGATAGAGAATATAATAGTGCTGAAAATAAGATAAAATTCGAAGACAGCAATGATGAGCAAGATAATTCTGATGACCAAGAAAGTGATGATGAAGAGGATGATCCTCAAAATACTGGAAGTCAAGTAGTATTTGAAGACGATGGTAAAACTGACGAAAATGATTCTGATTATTCAAATGAATCCGAAATTGAAGCAGAAAATAGTGGCAAACCGATCAAATTCGAAAATCAAGAAAGTGAATCTAACTCTAACAGTCGAGATTCAGATAGAAATACAGTTACTGAACGGGTTGTTTTTAAAGATGATACTAATCAGGGTCAACAACCTGTCCAAAATAAGAAAAGAAAACCAAAAAGAAAGCCAGGCTTTGAAGCAAAACAAACAAATCGTGCACCAACGGCTCCGAACTATCCCTCTCCTGGTTTAGGTTACCCTGGATATCCAGGAGTAGGCTACCCCGGCCCTGGCTACCCAGGTCCAGGAGACCCGAATGCAGGCTATCCAGGATACCCAACGCCCGGTTACCCAAGCCCCGGATATCCATATCCCAATTACCCTAGCCAACCAACTTCTGCCAATACAGGATACTCTCCTTACCAAAATACGTACCCGCCTGTGGGTCAAGGATATGGCGGATATCCAGCTCCAGGATATCAAAAGCCTGGAGATCAAAGACCTCCGGCAAATCCAACTGCGTATCCAAGTCCTGATCAGGGTGACCCCAGTGGGCTTACAGATACGAGGTATCCTAATCAAGACTATGGTGGGTCCCCATCTCCTGTTGCCCCACCTCCTAATGCTCCACAAAATAACCAGCCAGGACAACCATATCCAGGGTCAGAATACCCATATTACCAGGGTTATCCAGTACCTGGGTATCCGCCGCTTTATCCAAGCGATCCGAATGCACAATACTCTCCTCAAAATCAGGCGCAGTACAGACCTCCTGTATATCCAGGGGCTCATCAACCAGGATATCCAAGTGGACCTCAGAGTAAGTACAGTATCTAAATAAAGGGTGTAATAAGACCCTTAACGAAGCCGAAAGGCATTTGCTCTCCCCGTCAATGCGATCATTTTTTTGTTCTAGACCATACCTGGGAACCTTCTAGTTACGGAGATATTGGGGGTCAAAGTTCCAACTTTTTCACAAGTTTTTTTTTAAATACATGTTTTTAATGTAAGATTTTTACTTTAAACAACTCCACGACCCCCGTACTATTCAATCCATCCACCAGCACAATGTTCTGTGTGCGTTATATTGAGTCTTACCGTCAAACGTGATTTTTGACCCCAAAAAAAAAAGTCGTTTCCTAGCAAAAAAAATTGCCTAAAGTTACTTAGTTGGATGTACAGAATGCTTGGTTGACGGCTTGGTGAAGGGTCTGTTTACACCCCGTATATTAATTCCGTGAACTATAATTTATTGAGTATATGTCATGGCGATGCTTGGGAGGTGACTACTAAACATAGACTATGTTTAGTAGTCAGCTCCTTCGACTGAATCATTATGATGATGAGAAGAGTGTAAAATTCAATGGATTTTCACGGTAGTATGCAGCAAATTTTATTTATTTAAATTCCCGTGAGTTTAAGTTCTAATATTAAGTTTAACTGAAGTTTTCTATAACTCCAAATGGGCGACTACAGCACTTCCACAAGTTATTATGCCTTGTGACTGGGACTGTAGCTTCACCCTTCTGTTTTTGACTTTTAAAAGTGCCTATAACGGTCTAATTGAAATAAATGCTTAAAGGGCTGAGTCAAATTTAATGGCAATCGCTTTCAAAACGTTTTGAATTTCGTCAATGACCTTCAAAAATAAACGTCCTCACTCGATCCAAACATTGTAACGACGAAAACAAGAACGACCTTCATCAGGATTGACAGACACCTTTCGGTAGCTTTATGACAATCCCATTAATTTTTACTTCTCCATCATTTTATCACCCGTTACAATGTCGTCATGTCTAGGTTCTCTGGTCTATCTTGATTAAAATAATACACACTAATCTAACTCTATACATTCCGATGGAATCGCGCTAAAGCCTTTCGCACAATAACAATGCGTCCATTTGCTCACGCCTGTGGGGTCGCGGTCAACTGGCGAACTCGATGGAACAATGCTTCGGTGAGAGGTGCCAGCGGTCGCCGGGTGACTAAGTCACTCAGCGAGCTTGGAGCTAAGATGTTGCTGATCGATAGTTTTGTAAAAAGCAGTCGCGTTGATGGAACTTGGGGTCTAGACAAAGAGACACACTTGAAATTCCAAGAAGGTTAGGTAGAGGGGTATACCCACATTTTGCCAGTTATGTTTATTTTCCATGTATTAGGGGGCGGGCCTTTTGCCATCAACCGGGCACGAATTTAGACTCTGTGGCTGCTACTGAGGAATTCCTGATGGAAAACCCCAATAACACTTTGCTCGACCTGGGGATCGAACCCAGGACCTCATGTGAAACATTTTACAAAAGTAACAATGGAGTTTCTTGATAATTCTTCTCCCTTCGCATCTTTCTTTACGAATGAGCAACTAGAATCAATTATATTTATTAGTTAAGTTTAACATTAAAAATTTCCTTTTAATGGCCCAATTGAATTAAATGGTTTTACTATGGAAAAGTCGTAAATGTATTGAATTGAGATAAACCACCGAAAACTCTATGTTAATTCTGAAAAACTTTGGTAGCAATTGCCCTTGCCTGTGCCCTCTCATTAGATTTCTTGATCGTTAATATTAAGGATCGACCGTTGTTTAGTCGAGAAAAAAAGTTCAAGGCTCATGGTCATCTACCAGCTATTATGTTCTTAAATGATTCAATGCTTAACAGACAAATTCAATATTTCTAAAATTTTCAAATTAACATTTTGAAACTTCATATTTCAACAACAATCTCCCTAGTAGATTTTTGAAAAGTCATCCCTAGTCTTTTCCCAACTACATATGTTGACCGGCTTCCAGTCAAACTGGATGCAGCTGAATTCCAGTATTTTACATGGCGCGACTGTCTAGCTGACCAGTTAATACGATATGGTAAGACTGATAGCCAGACTTCCGGGCTACTGACTACCGGAACTTTAGTCCAGTACAGGGCTGTTAATCACACCGAGTTTTTGTCATAGTTTAACTGTGTGTACTTGAACGTCTATCGACGACTGTCATACGTATGAAACAGGCCCTTTCTATGACTCTACGTAGCATTTAAACATCCATGTTATATGATACATCTAGCTTATTATTGTACTTGTTCTAAAGATTTACTTATTTTCCCAACCATTTCAGGACCATCCCGCCGTCCGAAGTCCTTAACCCAGCGAGCAGTATCAGCAGTAGCCGAAGCCTTGACTTCAATAGCGTTGTATGATGATCAGCAGTGTGTGCCAAGGATACTGTGTGAGGTAGCTGGAGGCAGTACAGCGTCATCATCGACGCTGCTCCAGGCTTCTGCTAGTCTGCAGCCTTTGCTTTCGTAAGTCTTTATAGAATTTCTTACAATTATTATTTGTTGTGTTTGGAAACCACCTTTCTCGGATTACCTATCTTAACAATAGTTGAAATTGAATATACATCTATGTTTCCGTATTTAATATTGTGGTTCAAAATCATCAATGAAAACAAATGGGAATCCTTTGTTTGATTTGATTATGTGGTTGATATAATGTGTAGGTGATGGACGCACGGTAAAATTATTGCTAAGAGTCTTGAGTTAGGCGTTTTTATTACGCTATATTTATGCTGCACACAAGACGAATGATATTCTAATATTAAGATACACACATAATAAGTTTCTTAATTTTCCGTTTCCAGGCTTCTACAAGCGTACAATGGAATAAGCACGTCTCCTCTTTTCATATTTGGTCACGCCACTGTCACGGGACTAACAGCAAAGGGAAACCCTTCGGCCTGCTACCGTGCCTACCCACAATGTCCCAGAGACCCCGAAAAGCTGTTAAACTACCTCAACAACCACAACGGAGGTTTCTTCAGGTTCTTCGGGCAACCAGAAACATCCCAACAACCACATAACTTGGAGCAGTTTTATGATTACTTGTCTGGCCAGAATGGTTCGTTACAACAACCACAGCAACCACAACAAAACTACGGGTTTCTAAGGCCATATGGTTATGGTTTTCCACCACAAAATTCCTATGCTCCTCGTTACAATTATGGACAGAATTACTATAACGAACGGATTGGATATAGGAACGAGAAAAATAACGACAGTGAGGTGGAAGCGAGGATACAAAATAAGCCAGGAGTTAATGTTTTAGAAGCTGAAAGTGATTTAAATTCTGACGAAAGTCAAAATACTGCTTCAAAATGGTCATTCCCAGATGAAGGAAATAAAAAGGGCAACAAAAGAGATAGAGTTAAAACAAAGAGACCACGGCAACCAGAGAGACAACCTCAACCAGATAGAGGAAGTAAAACTTTAAAATTCCCTGATGAAAGATCAGATGATAGGCGAGAAATACAAAAGCTTAAAGATTATCCAAGAAAACAAAAACACATATTCTTCCCTGGAGAAAGTAATTTTCAAAAGTACACAAACTACTATCAAACTACAACTCCTGTGAATCCTGAAGAGTATTATTTTGACCATAAACACAATTTCTATGTAAAAAGACCCAAAGCTTTGAAAACTGATGATGTGGTGTACGTTGTCAGAGGAAACGGTGATCCGAATCATCCTGAAGTGGTGAGAGTCAAGCCGGGACAGAGCATTTAAATGAAAACCAAAAATAAAATGTTATGAAAAGTACAAAACATGGTGCATTTGAAAAACGGAGATTCAACTAGAATATTACTTTTCATGTAATGCAAGACGTCATCTAAGCAATAAGCTTAACTAATAACAAAAGGTTAACGTTTATTTTAGTTATTTCGTGCTAACTTTTTAAATTCTCATTAGTATTTGCAGCTGTCTTTATTCTTTGCGGAGTCTTTCGTTTTCAACGTTTCGATCTGTTTTTTGGCATAGTTCGAACAATTTATCTTTTTAATAATCTTGTAAAATCTATTTATTACCTACCTAGATCAACAATGAGTTAACAATTCCTCAATTAATTTATGAAATGTCAATGCACTGTATTAATATAATCAGGTATGTTAATTTCGAATGTATACGTTAAGTGAAATAAGTTAATTAAATTATAATAATTTATTGAAGCACAGTGCGTTTACTTTTACTTCCCTTTGACCATCATTGGTAGAACTCTTTAGACCAGAGAGAAGAGGACTCCACGACCTGAAGAAGAGAATAGAACACCTTAATAGAAGCCTGAGTTGAAAATTCAACCAGATTTCAGAATTACTCCGCTTTGGGTTTCATGTAAGTAATCGAATATTTAAAGCATTGTGTTTAAAAATTGTTGGCACTACATCTTTCATCTGGGCATGTAGTATGCAGATAATAAATTGTCACATCATCATCTGCCTAGCCTTTTCCCAACTATATTGGGGTCGGCTTCCAGTCTAACCGGATGCAGCTGAATACCAGTATTTTACATGGAGCGACTGCTTATCTGACCAACACACCCACAACCCAGTCAGTACTGGGTAATACGATACCCCTTGGTAAAACTAGTTATCAGACTTTTTGGGCCACTGACTACCTAACGACTGTCAAAGTTCTACAAATGACACCTGGGACCAACGGCTTAACGTGCTTTCCGAGGAACGGAGGAAACTCGGGATGGAATGGGTGGTCACCCATGCACAGACCAACCTAGGCAAGCACGGCCTAACCTAAAGATCGACCCGAGCGGCTGTTATATTTTAGCCACAAACTCCTCCTAAAATAAATTGTCACATACAGACCCCATTTAAAATTCTCCTCCTTCATCCTTAAACAAAAGACTGCCACAAATATGATGAACTTGACCAATTAAACCCGCACTTATCAAACGAGGATCTTCGCCATCTCCAACAATACATACCCTTCTGCCCGACCTCCACAGATTAACAATTACATGACAATAAAAGTCCATACACTGCAATTAATGTAATGTCGGCCTTAACTTTATTTTTACACTGTCCGATCGTTCACCTTATAGCATGTCTTGCTACCATTTATATGATACGATACGATTATTTTATGATTTGATTGTTTTTCTTAAATGGCGTTGCGTGATAAATAACTATTATTTATCTATTGTTTTCGTTTTTTGGATTTATGTTACCGCCTATTGAGTTGGTTTCATTGCGACGACAATTGGTTGTGTCTTTTAGATGGCTGTCAATACAAACAATTTAATTTAATGTCAGGGCCTTTTCCAATTGAGTATGGGAAGACCAAAGAAATGATGGTTGTATCGGGTGAAAGGGGGTGAAAACTGAGATGAAGACTAAGAGCTAATGGAACAAGATTATGCTGCGTAGATCCCAAATAAATTGGCATAATTGCAAGAAAATCATGATGATGATGATTATCGGCGTATTAATGTTGTAGAACCGACTTGTGATGATACGACTTGAACCGACGGTGCAACTGTGGAGCATGCTTATCAGTGTAGGTTATTCCAGGATTCAATTCTGAGTTCGCACAAAAGTGCAGTTGTATGAACAGTTGACCATTAAAAGGGTCATGTCCTGGAGAGCACCGCGCTCTCATTGCGTGGCAGACTGGTCTATAACTCCCCATCTTGTTATTATTGTTAGTTTGTTTGCCCGATTCGTGAGCAAAGACCTCCCTCAATTCTTTCCATCGGTCTTGCTTCTGCGCCACTGCTTGTCAATTCCTAAGTCGTCCCACCATTCGTGGTCTGCCGCGGCCCTAGTCTTTCGATTTTAAGCACATATGTCTAGCTCAGTTCCATTTAAGTTGGGTAACCTTTTGAGCCAAGTCAACGAACCAACAAATAATAGGTAAGTAGCGAACTAAACTCATCAGCATGCGGTTACTCAGAGAACACGCTTACTGAACACGCGGAAGACTTTAATGAATGCGCAATTAGCGGATACAGGCAAGGTCGTCATTAAACTAGTCTAATGCCTATATTATTGCGTATTTAGGTCGGATGGCGGATTCTTAATTGTTGTGTAAAGGTATGCGTGTAATTTGAAGTAAATAGAGCCTGCAGGTGGAGGTTTGTTGAGGTATAAGCGATGGGAAGATATGAATTGAATGCAAGATTGAAAATTGTAATGGTGTTTAATGCAAATAAGTCTGGTGAAATAACTACGGTATTTAGAGCATTTGAGACCAAACGATTATTTAAAGTTGATACATCAATTCTGGCAGTTTAGCTATTGGTGCTATAAGCTGTTGAGAGCATTTGAAATAAATTATGTGATTCATTCACAAAATTAAAATATCCTAGAATTAAGTAATTCTAAAAACAATTCCCATATTGGATAGACATCCTTGACCTAGTCCTGAAATCGAGTTTTTTTATCAGTTATTCATGACTTCATTGCAGGTCGTGCAGAGGGTCAAGTGGAAATCGACTTCAAAGCTTTTCGTATATCTACAAAGACTTTAAATAGGATTTACATAAAGCTTTTGGTTAGCTTACAGCAATCCCAGCAATCTTTTCCATCATTGATGCCGTTGATAGAGTAGACTTTGTCTAGCTTGGCCCTCAAAACGAGTCATAGTTATAAATTATTTTAAGATTTAAGATACTATTGCTTATAAAGGGTGTAAAAAGACCCTTAACGAAGCCGAAGGGTACTTGTTCTCCCCATTATTGCGATCATTTTTTTGTTCTAGACCATACCTGGGAACCTTCTAGTTACGAAGATATAGGGGGTCAAAGTTCCAACTTTTTCACAAGTTTTTTTTTAAATACATGTTTCTAATGTATTTTTTTACTTTAAACACCTTCACGACCCCCGTATTTATAATAATTTTTGCGTAAAGTTACTTAGTTTGATGTACAGAATGCTTGATTGACGGCTTCGTGAAGGGTCTGTTTACACCCCGTAGATATAAAATTCACATTCATTCATGATCTCTGAAGGTCTTATAGCAGGTCTGTGATGTTATTGATATATCACTTACCTACATTCATTTCCGTGCCAGTAGTCCAGCCATTAGCCAGAATGAATGGGTCGCGAACCATAAATAAACAACTTGTCAATATTAGAATTACTAATTATGTGCAATTCAAATCCTGTTGAGTGCTGAGTGCTAGTCTAGGTATTATGAATGGATCTAGCGTCTGTATCGTGGGGAGCGGTACTTGGCTCGCTGATTATCAGGTATCAGACACGTGAGAGACTTTGCTTGGCGTGTTTTCTTTATAGAATACATACATAACATCACGCCTGTTATTCCAGAAGGTTTAGGCAGAGGTGTACCTAATACTACACCCACCTTTCTCCAGTTGTGTTTAAGTCCTATGTAATAGGAGGCGAGCCGATTGCTATCAACCGAGCACAAATCCAGACTCCGTGGCTGCTACTGAGAAATTCCTGATGGAAAAGGATAGGATGGGTGGGATGAATTGTAGTTATTCGTCCCTGTTTAACGAGGGTGCAATCTACTTGTGTGGCGACATATCAAAACATCTGGAAATATGAATTTGACAAATCTTCCTAATACATTCTCTTACTGATGATGAATATTGCATTAAAATCAATTGTTAAGTTAGAAGGCGAATGGACAGACACGTTATTCGACTTTTTAGTATAGACATAAAGAAACTCTATCCAGTACCGCACCAGATCAAAGTGAAGATGGTGGGAAAAAATGGATAAAACTGGCCCTCATGAACGAGAACTGAAGTGCGTAGAAAAAAGTAAGGGAGGCCATAGAGATTAGATAGAAAGAAGGCTTTGAAGATAGTTATAGTTTTATATTTAAAGAACTTGTAAGGTTGAGATAAGAAGTCTTTTCTCTGAGTTGGATTAGTTCTTAGCTAAGAGAATAAAGCACTAGGTTCTCTTTCAAAAATGATTTATGACCAACAATGGGTGAATTCAGATTGTGTCTAATGATTATATGACGATGTGCATGTGTAAACTTACCAATAGGTGGATAACGAAAGTTTTAAGTTCGTTAGTGACAACAATTTCATAAGAATGTGTTCCAAATCACATTATAACTTTAAAAGAAATCACGTCGACGGGTCGTCCACGGCTTGAATAATTATTAAAAAAGTCGTCCAATATAAACAGCCTCGCCCCTGTTATGTTCATGACATTATGCCGTTTTTGGGAAAAGCAAGAATTTTCTCGACTCCGGCAAAATGAACGCCTTGAACTTAATATTTTTTGTCCACGCCTGATATTTTTTTAATAGTCTTCCGTGTTTAAATTGTCAAGAATAAGGATATTTTTCTTCTTTGTCCTAGTGTTTCTTTGGTCTTTAGGTACAGTTCTGATGACAGAATAGCAGAATATGCCAGATTCTTAGGTATTTATGTGCTGAGGACGTTTATGCTTGAGAATTAGTATTTGGGACTTTATCTGCTCTTTGAGGATTTCAATCCCTATTTCCTGATTCTCCTTTAATCGAATCATCGGAGAAGCTCGTGTCTAAATAATACCAGCTGCACGGATAGATCTTCTAGAATAAGCCACACTTGCCAAAGACCCCGGCTGTCATTATTTTGTGGATTTTTGACATTTGACAGTCGTGAGGCCCGAAAGTCGAAACTAGCCAATGGGTCTTGTGTTCCGCAGTAACTAGAATATGGAAGTCAGATATGCAGTGGCTCCATGCAAAATACTGACATTCAGATGCATCCGGTTAGACTAGAAGCCGACCCCAACATAGTTGGGTAAAGGATAGACAGACGATGATTTAAAAATTACAATTCTTATTAGATACAGCTTTTGCAAGTTACGTTGGATGAATAAGAGTATCGTTGTGATACTGTTGTTGTCAAAAGATTGCATCATGAATATTAACTTACCAACATGTGCACTATCTACATAAGCACTTGAACACAAGAGGAGGGATGACTTATTGACTACGAATCGATCAATTTAGATGGAAAGGTTTATTCTTAGCAGTGAACTGCTCTGAAGTATTCTCTTATGTAAATTATGGTAGCTATTAATAGCAGATAAGTTCATTATCAAATATTATTTACTTGTTACATTAGTTTGAGAGGTTTATCAATCAGCTGTTTTTGATAGGTATTTATGACAATTTTTAGCTTATGAGGAACAGGATAGAAGGTTCGGTATAAAGACATTTATTTCTCAAAGAACAAATTACTAAATTAACAATAGGTTATAGTTTACATTACGACGTTCAAGCTATCCATCAAAGTTCATCCGTTGAAAAGTGAGGCTTTTCCGAGTAGACCGGTGTTGTGTCTGGCTGAATTCTGCCCGATGGTTCAGGTCGAGTTTCTGTACTGTTAATAACACCGAAGGAGTTCGAGTAACGTCTTCTTAGCGTGTCGATTGCAAATTAAACTGTTTCAGCACAAAATTTGGCGACGTGTTTTGCACTTTCAGTAGTGTCCATCACCTTCTGTTTTGTGTTAACCACAGGCAGGACATGTCTTCAAGACCCAGCGTAGTTTTAATGTGACGTTGTACATGCCACCACAAGTTCTTTGCAAAATAAATGAGTAGTATCCGGATTAACAGCTGTTCGATTACCATTAGTAATAAATAATATTCAATGAAGTCATCATATTAAATATTATAAATAACCTGCATTTGTCAAAGAGAGCTGCTTCATCATTAGTTGCATAACTAAAGTAATAGAAACATAAATGTCAAAATAATTTCTAATCAACGATGATGGGTTCGTCATTGGGAAGTCAAATATCAAATCAATTAAAGTGGTTCCTTTCGTTAGTCTCATTATGTTTTGATTTATTTGATGTCAAATAGGAAGTCTTAATATTTTTAGACTTCATAATTTGTGACGATCTGATCTTGTTTGGGGGGTGAACATGGCCAGAGATCGTATGACAGAAAGGTTTGGAAGGAGACAGGGGAGGTATTTGCCCAGTAGTGGGACACAAAATAGGCTAACAAAAAAATATATACTTACGTATTCAAAGGTGTGCAATTATTAAAGTGGTCTTGTGAAATAAATTAATAATTAACTACACATACAACCATTATTTACTGTTGTGGAGTTCAGATAGGCAGTCGCTCCGTGTAAAATACTGGTATTCAGCTGCATCCGCTTAGACTGGAAGCCGACCCCAACATAGTTGGGAAAAGGCTAGATCCCGAACAGAGACCGGTGGAAAAGGATCGCGAAGGCAGCGACCGCAGTTGTGGGCGACCCCCCATGACCACGACCAGTCTGTCAAGAGTGAACGACTAAGAAGAATAGGTCTAGAATCTTCTGAATCCACGGTAAAAGTTTGTGTTACGATGTTCCTTGCACCGAGTATTCATCATCATCTCAGCTTCCCTTCAACCCCCTGCTGCCCTTAAATTGGCAACATACTTCACGAACTACACTGCTTTTTTTTTTAAATATACTGACTTTTTAACAATTTTTTTTTAAATTAGGCTTCTCTTTGCTATTTTCTCTGGCCAATCTTTCACAAACGCCTCTAGGCCGACACGCTAACGTTTTCTAGGTCTCCGTCGGCGACGACTCCCGTCTTCCGGCACCCACTGCGTGTCGACTCTGGCCCATCAGTCCTGATGCATTCAACCCAGCAGTCTTATTGCCCACATCAGCGATACCAGTTTTTGAGCATATTGTGGTATTGCGAATTCTGTTGCTGAGCTTAATACCCAATACGCAGCAATAACAGTTCACTCAGTAAAGGTAATTTGGGGAACTCGGATATTGCTCTCTTCTTATATTGTTTACCCAGAGAGCAAACTAAATTAACAAAAAAATAATGACACAGTGGATTTGCCAGTAAAACAGAAGTTTCCTGACAATAGTCACGCGCCGACCATGCTGGGCACACTTAAGTAAATTGTGTGCAATGCCAGCTACAAGGCTGTACTATAGAGCTAATATTGTTCTGCGGTTACACTTGCTTTTAATACAATTTGTGATGCATTATTATGAGAAGTTGTAGTGTTTTTATTGGTCCTTTGAATCATACTCTATTATTATGATATTGAAAATGTTAATTTCAGGAAATAACGTCACTGTGTTTTATTGTTGTTCAAGTAAATATATTGGGATTTCCTTAATTATGTGTGCGTAGAAATCGTAATTAGTAGCCAAATACTGATTTGGGGTTGGGGTGGGTAAGGGGCATTTAACCTAGACTACCTATTTCATCGGTCCGGAAAAGTTCAAATTGTTTCTGAAAGTTTAGAATACAGGAAATATCAGTTTTTTCGAGGCAATTTATGTTAAAATTTTAAAAACCACAATAATTTTCGGTCTCTATTAGAAAAAAGGGTGGTCCTGATTTTTTTTTCTTAAAGTTACGTTAAGTAGGTAAGTTTACGCCTAACAAGTAGGAATCCTCGACTCAATTTTCCGAAATCGGAACTACCCTACAATTTTCCCGTCTATCAATGTCGCCTTGAAGGTTACATTAACACATCTAAAGTGTATAAACAATTAAGTCAAGGCGGCCATAAATTGAAGATAAAAATCTTCGCGCCCGAGGAAAATTCTAAACAAAACAAACTTAACATTATGCAAGTACACCACACCCTCGACAAAAGGACCAGTACCGTAACACCCGACTAGTTTGAAAATACTAGGCAAGGAAGTAAAGAGCTAGGGTCTAAGATGCAGTTGAAACTGGTAGTGTTTTAGTATTATCATTTGCAGTGAAAGTCGGCAGTCGAAGGACGCTTGACGCGGCGCCATCAGTGCGCTGTCGACGCTCGACTCGAGAGCACGCGTTCCATGTCAAACGAACTCTTACGCGTGTGTTGTGCTACGATATTACGATACTGAATGGAATACGACCAAAAACAACTGATTTAAGTATGTCAGTCTTATTATTGTTGTTGTCTTAAGTTGTTCCGGAAGTTGTTGTTGCTGTCATGTGTTGTGGTTTGAATGTAACGGTCGCCGTCGCGAATTAGTTGTCGGTAATGTGGCTTCAAGGCGTGCATATATTAGGCTTTCGGCAAGTTAATGTTTACCTTGACAGCCTACTTTTGTCATAAGATTTCAAGGAACTAAATATGCATAATCTTGTTAATGAATATTTTTCAGGAGGCTCAACTTTACTTGGGTTGCTCAACCAACAAAAAAAGTCCCGAAAAGCGCGCGAATCACAAAGTTTTCATTCGCTAACGGAAGTTCCGCGTTACTCGTACCAAGCTTTAATGAATTACCAAAGCACTTTTTGGTTTATCAACCGATAACAATTGTATTTCCTTGGTTAATCTAAACATGATTGATTTTGATCGATTGATTACTTGCTTCCCAAAATCTTTGGTTTTTTATACATCTACTTACATATTCTACTATTACATTACCTATATGTCTAATTCATCTATACCTACTTCATTAGATACTTCTTCATTCGTTGGCAACAACACAATAATTATTTTTTCTTTAAAATTTAATTACAGAAGTATTAAAAAGCCCTTCCTCAGTTTTTGCTATAAACCAACTTAATAATACGTTAGATCACAAATATTTGTGTTGGATTAAGGAACTAATAAAATACACATAAGGCTTAATAGTAATTAAGACCTTTGCCGTTTGTCATTAACTGAAGTTAATCATTAATTAACGTAACTCTTTAATAAATAATTATTAATTAGGTATAACAAGGTAACTCAGTTGTTTGCCATAATTTTAATCAAGTAGGTGTGTACATAAATAGAAGGAAATACGGAAAAACCAAAAATCTAATAATGGAAGGAAATCATAATCATACGATGAACTTATCAAAATATTTCAAAGTGTTGTTCAATTAATTATAAAAATCAAAGATATCAAACAGTTATTAGATACTGCTACTGATAGAAATCTAACATTTAAATTCAATAACAAATGCACTCTCGGTAACTACTCCACTATTATCTAAGGTACTCAACTAAAATGAGCTGCAATTACAGCCATTACACATCAAAGAGAACTACTCTATAACTAGACTACATTGTCTATGCACTCGGCAAACATAAGATTGGAACGACGTGGGATTTTGGTCAAGGGCAAGCAATGAGGCCAATGGGTACAATAAGGGCAGAGACCATATTTCTAATAATCTGCTACAAGAATAGGAACCTAATATAAACGATACTAAAAAGCATAAGATTACTCAGCCTCTAATGTTCGCACTGCTCTAAGACACAGACCCTGTGAGAGGGAGATGATTATTTTCCACCGTATGGGCCCATTGTGGGATTGGTGGATATCCCAATGTCGTCAATTTTATTGATTCTAGGGCATGCCAGTATCCTTATGGTATGTTCTGTGAGAACAATACAGGACATAGTGAAACGAAATAAGTAGTGCTAGTAATAAATCACCAAGATAATGCAGTGACAGATTAAAAACGGCAATGAAACCAATGCTATTGCCTGTATTTTAAATGTATTTTCGCCTCTAAGGACGCACTAAATGATTACTACCTGAAAAGACAAGGGCGCTAATTTATTACAAAAGTTGATAAACACGTTAAATTGTAAGTGTCACGTAAACACTTAATTGTATCAAATTATACATTTTCGTATATTGACCTTTGTCGAAGTAGTACAGGTTTGCGAAGTTAAGAAAAATAACAAAATTGTCTTTAATAACAAATTAAGGATTATGGTAAAACTGGATGGATTAATTAATTCTAATGATTAGATTATTTCTCTAGTCAATTATAAAAAAACGATTGAAGCGAAGATTCAGGTTCTGGATATAATAAAATGTAATAGGATTGAAAAAATAAACATTTAATAAAAAATACTTTCTTTATAATTTCTCATAATCAGTTAGGATACACATTATATACTTTAAAAGCAGTCGGTCCAGTGGTTTTATCAACAAAAAAAAATCCTCTACACAAGAATATTACGAACAGCATCTGATATCCCGATGCCATCATCTACATTGTCATTAATAACATCCTCAATCAATCTTCTTTCTTTCTTTACATCCTTTCCATTAATAACCCTTTCTTTGCTGGAATCATTTCTCCGGGCCCTATGCTAATCTCATCCTCCCTGTAATTATAATTTGCAATATTCTTTGTTAGACCTCCCACGTTCCTTCCATTTGAAGCCACGTTCCTTCCTTTTGAAGCCCTTTTTTGTTCCAGAACAAGTTTTGTTATACTTATTTTTAGCCTGTTGTTATTTACATCATCTTTAGGTTTGAGCGAATTCAATGTCGGTGATTAGCGATGTGTGAGTGCCCTTTGATGTTATCTAATTACCCGAATATGGAAGTTTTTTGTTATTATAAATAATGTCTGATGCAGTAAGTACTAGGCACTGAACGTAGGCACTTCATGTTTCCAAAAGTGCATATTAATTCTAAAACAAAATGGCAATATTGAAAAAGTAAACATTAAATTCTTCAGGGTTCTACAATAGGCCCCATTATTTTGTAACTCAAACTGCTACTATAAGTACAGGAGAGTAATGTTAGCAGAGATGATACAAATCATTGACAAATAATCTATGTTTACAAAGTGTCAAATTAGACATAGATTTGAAGTTATCTATGTGCTAAGGCTTGAAAGATACGGAGAAACTTATAAACAATGCCCATAGTAACAGACAACGGTTTTAAAATTTACCTTGACACGAACTCTTAGTTAATAATACTCCGGTCATTTTGTCACAAAAACCATTAAAATACAAACATTAAAAACTCTCTAAATACCAGTAATAGATTTATAACATTACAAAAGTGAGAAAGTAAAAATTAAAGATGTCAACTTTCTTTTACATAACAATAATATATCTGATAACACATTTACAGACCTGTTAACCCTAAAACTATATCCGATTTGTGTAAAAAACAAGGTATTAATGAATTATTCATGGGCCCTTCGAGGTATCGGGAGCATCCGATGGTTAGATGAGAACTCGACTAAATTAAGATGACTCTCTCTCAGGAGCAGTGACAAGCGTTTGAATGCCTTTTCAAATTGGTTAGATTGCTCTGAACAAGTTTTGTAACCGTGTTCCGAGCTGTCACAGCTGAGGGTCACCTAGTCGATGTACTGTTCGTGTTTGATTTTGGTTGATTGTATTTATTTATCGCCTTGCTCTTTTCCCTTTTGGGTTTAGTGGAACTGTCAGCTGTGCCCAATAAAACTCGTTCAGCCCTCAAGCGATCTCAATTTTCGTTTATCGACTGACCTTAAACTATTCTATAGTTCAGCAGATTTTCCCTCTCTAACGTTGGTTCCTATGAGTCAGCATATCCAATCAGGTGTAATAGTCACATCACCAAAAAAATCTCAAGTTTAATTTATATGTGAACGTAGTCTAATTTAACCATACAATACAAAATATGATTTACATCAAAAGATATGACGAAATCGATTGCGTATAATCAAGCAGTATTTTTTCTAAGAAACTATAAATCGCGACTGCCAACCTATCGGCAGGATCATATTAAAATAATGATTTTATAGATCTACGCTCTTACAATAATAAGTGTGGGTGTTAGTATATTTCGTGATAAAATATGATAATCTAGATAACACAATCATAAATGTCATTACATATTCCTAAAGTGGTGTAGAGCGGAATAATTTAAATGATGTTTATCATACAGTCCAAGTTAAACCTATTCTAGATGGAGTTGATACACGGGAAGTAAATAACGCAGACAGGAATATAAGTGGCGTTCAAAAAGCGATAGGATTCCAAGAATTAGGGGGGAATATTAGTATTCAACAAGGAGTGTGCTTTCAAGGTTAAGATTCGTGCGAATTAGACGCAAGAAAACGATCGTAGAATCTTTAGTATCGAGAAATTCACTAGCCTTATGAGTCTTACGAAATTAACACGAAACGGGTGATTATTAATTCTCTCATTGATTGTAGAAGGATGGTAAACCTTGCCAAATGGTAATAACTGCAGTCGTAAAACGCTTCGTCTGAACAAGTTCTTACATTGAATTTAGTAAGACGGGTAACTTAATAAGTTCCGTGGGCGGATAAGCCAGTCCGATACTATTTCTGCACTATTGCAAATTATTTAAATCCGTGTTATTTCTGTACTGGCCAAAGTTCCAGACAAATATTCAGATAGAAATCTTTTGGTATCAACGACTTCCTACACCTTATCTAGTATCTAGGCGAAAATAAGTTTACAAATATTGGTTCTCCGAAGTTTATCTATGTAGACGCGATTTTTGTTTATAAACCACTACGATAGAAGGTGGTTAATATGATAACAAGTGGTTTACTAACTGAACTATTCAATCTTGATGGTTTAAAATTCCCAATATATAATTTAGAATATTGGTTAATATTCCTTTATTTGTAACGATCCATACCTGAATCTCCAAGTCTTTCAATTACATTCTCTGTAGAATTTCTTAACGATTTCGTTAGCAGTAATACATATTGCAACTTCGAATACTTAATCAATTTTGTCAAAGCTTCTAGCTTATCCAATAACAAATACGCAACCAGTTTCTTCATTCATAACACCGCTAGTTTTCTTGTCAAGTGCGCTAAACACATTGTATTCATGAATAAAAATGCACTTTATGCGCCAAGCGCCAGTAAACACAACAAGAGATTGTGGCAATTACATAATTACGCCTACAAGATAATGTTTTATCTTAGATATGTTAATATTACGCCCCGTATCTCGTGTTTTATCTAATTTTCTACATCTTAATAATCCATTATTTACTTATTATCTGATATGTACTGGACCGGCCCACTTTGTATTGTTGCGTTGAGTTCAGTTTTTATTTTAAAATGGCTTATTACTTTATTATTATACGTCTCTGTAAAGTGGCGAAATGTGGGTATATTTTAGTTGCGACCCTTCGAGGCTTGTATACGTACTTGGTTGTTTCTTAGTTATTCAATTTTGTATGTATTTTGTCATTCTTTACTGTGTGTACAATGATATTTCTATCTTCTACCTCTTGGTAAATGTTTTCGCTCTCCTTTGGTCCGCATCTTAAATGTTTTGAGTATCTACTTTAGCTTGTGCTACAAATATCAAGCCATGAGATTCTTAGCATGCTCTCAGTCAGTATTGTAATCTAAATTAATAATGACAAATAAACTGTGTATCGAATATCTAATGAAGTCCATTGCACCGTCAACATTCTAAAACTGCATTTAAACTAGAATATCCACAGCAACAAACAGATTGTTGTTTTGAACGTATGCCTAGTTAAAATTCCAAACTGATTTAGAATACATGGAAAGCCGGAAAATGGCCGAAATTAAATAAAAGACAGACATTTCGGTCGCGAAGTCTCCGCCACTTCCTTGTCAGGAAATAGATCAAAGATAAAGTATTCAGCAAGAGATTAATTTTCACCATAATTATGCTTAATAACTTTGTAATAACTGCACCTATTTACGTTCAGTTTCGTAATACTGTGGCGCCATCTTACGGCACTTTATGGCGTGTTGTTGCCTTTTAGTGCCTTTGATGTTCGTCAGTTTTTTATGGGTTTCGGTAGCATTCCTTTTGGTATGTTTTTGTCGTTATTTTACTAGGCTGTGTCAAGTGATTTGAAATAAGCTGATTTGATTTATGGCGCCTCTTCTGCGAATATGATGGCGCCCATGTGTTCAATTCTATAAAACATGGCGTTGATTAATAATGTTTAACATAGTTATGAATAAAAAAAAGGTATTGTTTGACTTCAACTGCCAGTCATTCGAGTTTTTTTCTAAATTCAAACAATGGTTTGTTCTAAAAAACGTTGTGTTTAATTTGCGAAGAAAAAAGGCAACAACGACTTTTCTAACCATAGAAAAACTTAAATAGCCAATTGGTATTTGAAACACATAAAAAACATAACACTTTAAACATTTAAAGGTATGGGGACTAATTAATCCCCCTAATTCTGTCCGCGTCACGGGTTCACCCAATTTCGCGGCATAACTGTTTCTATTTTAAAATGGCGGTCTGACACGAACTTCCTGGATTCAAGATGGCGACGATTCAACTGTCACACACAATTAACAACCGATTTTAATCTCTAGTCCGTTATAGTAGGACGCTGTTCGAATAAAAATGCTTTCGGAATGAAAATTTAAGTATAATTTAACTGTCTGGAGGAGTTAAAAATAAAATATGAAGGAATGGGTCGTAAGGGAAGTGGTATGATGGAATGCATATTGCATTTGCAGTTTGGGTTTTTATAATTAAGCGTTTTATATGCTGCGGCACATACATTTTTGATAATGTTATTGTGTTTGGTTGGAATAACTTATGTATCCTTCTAAAACGACTGTTGAATTAAAGCTTTTTAAAAAAGGTGTGTCTCGAAGTAAATAGTTACTTTCAGTGATTTTCAACAATTGCTTGTCATAGCTATTTCAGACAGATTTGAAATAACAGGCTTATTTTTCACTTTGTTTAACAATGATTTCCGTGACTTTACAGTGATTAAATCTTAAAAGTTTCCAAAGTAATTAATGATAGTTTAATACAGTAGCTGATACGTCTATCAATAGCTGTCGATGTTGCCATAGATAGCGAGTCATTGTTTATAAGATTTATTACTAATAAACAAATCCTACTTTAGTATGAATCAACCTATTTTACCAATTTTAAAATTAAAGATATTAGTTTCGCATAATTTGAGATGGAAATAGAATACTCTTTTTTTCTGTGCACTATACATATATTTACTTGGTTTTAGACTTCATTTATGTGTATGGGTAATAAATAATGGTGGACTAATAATGTGCATCACAAAAAATAAATGCTTTAGGATAGTTGTAGGCACAAAATTCCTTCGAATTTACGACTCCAGGATTACTCTTTACCACTTCACACTAACAGCTGATTCCTAAAGAACTTTCAGTCCTAAACCTTTGAAACTTAGGTACATATACTTGAACAATTCTGTTTCAAACTCTATTCTTCTTCAACATATGGTTGAATTTCCACAACAATTTGGTTCCTTATGTCATTGGCATGGACAGCAGTGGTTGACACCTGATGTGAATGAATAATGCTGGTCTTGAATGATGGTTCGACGTATTGATGTAATAAAACAGAGGCATTGTTGTGAGTAGTCCGGGAGACCGGCTGTGTTAATGTTTGCTTTATGTTAATCGGAAAAGATTATTAATTTTCCAGAACCTGCAAAGATATCAAATCCTTGTAACTGCATAATTTATGTTCACTTACAGTGAACTGAGACCTAGATAGTCCAGAAAGGTGTTTTATTGGGTTTTTCCAATAGGGATTTCTCAGTGATAGCCACAGAGTCTTTTTTATTTGTGTTGATGGACCTCATTCGACAGTCCCGCTTGCGACCAGTAGACCAACGTGGCAGTTATGTTATGTACAGATCAAGCTACTACAATATGCCAAATTTCTTTAATAGATTTTCAACTTTATCGCTAAAACATTAGGTTTAAGGTTGATTGGGAAAATTTGACAGTTTGGGGTAACTTGATGTGCTGGCGTTATACCTATAGTATAAATATTCATAGTTACCAAACATTTCATAATTATTATCACGCATTACACTATGCATTTCTGCCTTATTAAAGTAATTACGATTGAAGTGTAAGTGGATCCAACAGTTTTAAAATTCTCGCGATTGTGAAATGGTTATTATAAAAATACCGACATTTGTGAACTTACTTAATCATAATCACGTTTCCGTTTCAGTTTAAATGAATGGCCGGATGTAAAAAGTAACGCGTGTTCATATGTTCAAAGTGTTCATCATAACATATTGCTGAATTCAATGGAAGTTGACTCACATTTCATCAACAATTTATTACATACAAGCTACTATATTATCACGCTATAACATGGGACTGAAGAATGACTGTCGAAATGCGGGTGTAGGTACTAATAAGTACACCTCTGCCTAACTTTTCGGGGAATACATGCGTGATGTAAAACGTTTTTGAACAATAGTCCTTTGACTCAAGCTTAAATGGACCAAAATTTGAAAATATTAAATAATCACAAATCATGACGTCACGCCTGTACTTTCGCGAACCGTTAGGCAGACGTGTACCTAAAGAACATCCACATTATTCTTCTCAAAATATTACTTGTAGGTTTGTAGCTTGTATTTTTAAATTGTGAAATTAGCTTCAATTAATCCATTAGCGATAAGTTATTAGGACTACAGCTAATTACTAGCAATAATAAAACTAATAGCATCCGGTAAATTATACGAATTAGGAAACATTTTTAATCATAATAATATTAAAACATGTTACAAATGTTAAGGCCGTCTCCTCGACTATAGTGGAAGTGATTTTAACAATGCTTTGTCAGACAATGTCAGCGTCTCGTTGATTGATGTTATGGCACCGACAGACAGACAGGTTTGGTTATATTTTGATCTTTCCTGGTCGATTCTGAGATCGAATTCTTTCGGGGTTAGATCAGTGTTTGGTGATTTGGGTTTTATGTTCACAAAGAAGCTCAAGTAAGATCTCGTGTTCGTAACTGGCTTAGATAACATTCTGAATAAAGTAATCTTCCTAAAATGTGACCAACTGGGAATCAGGCCTTCTCTGTATGAGAAGGAGAGTGTCGTTATTCGTCAAGCAGGCCTAGAGCAGGTTGGTGAAAATCTTATAATGTCCGGCTCTTGGACCTTTCGGTTTTTTCATGGTGTTTTCTTTTCAATAAAGTGACAAATTACGTACGACGTAGTAAATTAACTGCCCCGTTGGTCTCTTGGTCACAGGCTTGACTGCTGAGCCGGGGGTCCTGGCTTCGATTCCCGGATCAGACAAAAAGATTTATTGGTTTTTTCCATTAAAAAAATCTCAAGTTGGCGGTATGATACCCCCGTGTAGCGGAAAGCACGTTAAGCCGTTGGTCCTACACCTGATCCTCCTCGGTCGTGTCGGATTACCGTCCCATTGGACTATGAGAATAAAGGAACAGTGAGAGCACCTGTGCCTGCGCGCACACTGTGCCCTATAATATCTCCCGCGCCGATGGCTAATCCACGCTCAGATTGGCCGCCGTGGCACGTTCAGCAGAACTATTATTAAAGTGACATCTTCGAATGTATTGTTCTCAGTCAGTCAGTTTTCTAAAAAGTAGTCATTGCAAAATTATTAAAGTGTAAATCATGGATTCAGACCTAAGCGTCTGAATTCATGAATCTGCAAACTGCTAAGCATGATAATAACTTAATCAGATATCGGAGTGGATAGAATATAATTATTTTCCTAAAAAAAAACTACGTATTCCGATCTTTGATGATAATAATGCCAATTTCCCCTCCACACATCCATTCTAGATTTATATTCAGCAAGAACGTTCGCGACAGCTATGAGACCTAATAAATCTTAAATTCACCAATCACGCATCCGGTCCAGTAACTAATAGAGATATCAACCATAATGATAATGTTCCGCTAATTCAATTTTATAATTAAGTAGTTCTTCACGCCATTCGTTGAGTTAATTAATCACCGTTAGAAATCGGTGATAAAGTTTATGATCGATGTGGTGGTGATAAACTTGTTGACTTCACAGATGCCGATGTTTTTGGTGAAGTTAAGCTTAGTGTTCACTTGGTTGTTTTTTAGGTTAGTGGTTACTGGGCTAGAAAATTACGATGAGTTTACATAGATATTAATAAGTAAATGAAGTATATAATAGCATAGTACACAATAACAAGTATACTAACCTAAATTACGACAAAAAATTGAGCAGCAGTGACCCAACTACAAGACTTTAAAAAAAAAGTAGTGATTCAGTATTTCCACCTATGCGGAAGTGTTGTTATGCCAGAGGGTATTTTCCCTCTTACTCAATGTGACAATTTTTTGGTCAATGAAGCACATGCTACAACAAAAATTCCTGGAGAGGGAACTCTCTCCAGACTGAAAACTTCCACGATTTCCAGATTGGTCAACCTATTAAATAATTAACTTAATGTTCCAAAGAACATAAATATTGCGGTCACTTCGAAGTTCGAATCAAAGTTATGTTAACACACCTTTTTCTACAGATCACTACTTGCAATTTATACACCTTTTGCTACATTCACGTTCATTCGTCTGGTCATTTATAACGATGCTTTCTTATTATCTTCCTAAAGAACATCTAGTGTGCCTACCTCTTTATTGTCAACATCCGTCACACACAACTCCTAAAAACATAATCAGCGCCAGTGAAAGTGTAGCGTGACTTACCGACGCTACTTCAAATGAATCACTTTCTTCTTCACAATAGATTCCAAATTAACTACTTAATGAGGTTCTCAAAGAAGCCGGATCAGCTGTGAAGGCTGTTGGGGGAATAGGTGTTGGTTTGTATTGATTTAAATACCTCTCTGTGCGTATTGGCGAAAATATAAAGCCAGACAGCAAGATTGACTGCAAAGGGTATCCTATTTGAAGCAATTTTATATTTCAACAGAAAGAGATCAAAGCGCCAAATCTGCAATTTTTTTTTTGTCTTTAAGGCAACCATACAAAGACAACACCATTACCATTGCCAAAAGATTCAAAGATTGAAATTGCACATACGAATGAAGCAGGTTATTAAAGCCATGAATGCGCATTGGCGTATTTCTAAATATCAAAATAACAGAAGACTGTCGAACAGTCATGCCTACGTCAAACCAATAGCTTACCAGTGACACGCCATCCGGAATATATATATATTTTTTTCTTTTCAATTAGAAGATAACCAACACTCTCTAAATCAACAATTACGGTGTCAATGAGCGGCTATTCTGCTTCAATTTCTTGAGACTTCAGCCCCATTAGCACAAAACGAATTACCCCAGGAAAAACGATAGCACAACAAGCTATTTCAGTAGGCCGCATTCCTCAATTTTGACAAGTTGGACGCTAGTGTAATATCCGGACTCCACCAAAGTGGATATGAGCGGAGCGGGAGGAGATGTGCGGGAATCAACCAATCAATCACATTCGTTAAAAATTATCAACATCGCGTCTCTCGTCTCTTCTATGATTGGTTGAATGGCCTAATTACTGACACGTAACACTTCTCATCGTGGCTCAAGAGAGACAATCTTATCGCAATTAATTGACAAATTAAGCACGTTCTAAGTAGACAAGACAAGGTATCGCAATAATTAGAAGTTACTACAACGGTAAAACATCATCTGGGCAAACTGCCAATGCCATTACTTATTTAAATAAAAGATAAAATCGAAAGGTGACGCCCTAAATCTGTAGTCTTGCTTAATAGGCTTCGCATGAACAGAATAATGATATCAGATTGACATTACACCTCATTAGTCATTACCATTTGCCTCATTGATCTGGTCGCAGGCTACCCCTGAGCAGGTCTTGGGTTCGAATCTCGGGTTGGACAAAGCGTTGTTGGGCTTTCCATCAAGATTTTTTCAGTAGCAACCTAGTAGGAGCCTTAGTTCTGTGTCCAATTCATGGCAATAGGCTCGCCCACTATTACCAGGGACCTTCAAATCATAACTTGCGAAATGGTGAGGTGTAGGCCTCTGGCTAATCCTTTGGGAAATTTAGGCCTGTTGTTATTAGCCATCACGATAATGACTAAACGAGAGTGTACTTTACCAGCCACATTTTGACCTAGGTATTTTCTTCGTGTCCGCGTTGATTGATCAGTCAATCCGACCACGTACTCATTAACACCTTAATGAGCATTTCCTTAATCAGTGACATCCGTTACCTAGTTAATGTATTTAATTAAACACTAGTACATTGTCATGGTCTTTTCGTAAGGATAATAGTTCAATCAAGTTAGCTATTTGTTTTTTAATGTTCATTTCTTTTTTATGACCTACCATTGGTTCAGTATATTGCACTTCTCTGTTGTACTCTCTAATAATTATGCCATTCATAATGCCGTCATTCGTCATTTTATTCACCCCAGTTTTTGTCATAAGGTGATCGGCCATCACTTCAACAACACTTTGGCAACTCATAGTGTCCATTGCAACATTCTTTGATTCACGGTCTTCTTTAACTTCAAGACAGATATGTCTATCTTCTTCATTTTGTTCTTATCTTCTCGAGCTTGCACTAGCTTTTCCAAATCCAAAAGCTTTGCTTAAAAAAAACTTCTTTACAAACTAAAGCTCCTTGACAATTCTCTCACACCAACAAACCTAGAACATAACCCCGACTTTACCATTTCGTCCCTTTTAAAATATATCACTAGTAATAAAACCGTATTCTTCCATGGAGCTGCTACATCATCGCTTGCCACTTCCACCTCTCCTACCTTTGATACACGGTCTACAATCGCATGTATATGACTAGATGCTGTATATGGAGCTCGACCGTGAGTGTGCCTGTGACTAATCGGACGAGGTTCTGCCGACCTTACTGGCTCAGCTGGACAACTATTAAATAATTTTGTGCCCGATGCGAAGTAAATGTTGAGTTTTTGTTGTTTTGAATGAGGATTAAGTCCTTTTGTGTTTGGATTCGAGGGGTATTGTGTTGATTGTCAGTCCAGTGCAAGAACAAATATTTAGGATAAAATTAAGAAAAAAAAACAACGATGTTTATGTTTTAAATATCTTATGTATAAAAATCTCGTGTCACGGTGTTTGTGGTCGCACTCCTCCGAAACGGCTCGACCGATTTTTATGAAATTGTTGTATATGTATATTTGGCAGGTATGAGAATAGGTCGTAAAATATATTTCACACCGCTAGGTTGTCAAATTCTAAATTAACGCGAGCGATGCCGCGGGCGAAAGCTAATAATTAGTATAAGGCTTCTCCTTTTCGGTAGTTCAGTACATCATATCAACGCAGGTTTGCGAAACAATTCCGGTTGCCTGGTTAACCCAGAGTACCCTCGCCAGAAAAACTTAACGGAATTGTGACAGGAAACATCCGGGATGACTTAACTTTAGTGTTTTATTACTCCATCACAGCGACAGGTACAAAGCTTTTCATGGATTGAATGTATTCTTAATTAACGTTTCTCCGGACACCTTGTTTTAGTCTCTTGTCATTCCGTAATATTACTTGATGACCCCATATTTTTGTTTTTTTTTCTGCCCAACATAAATAGCTAGTTCCACAAATTCCACTGAATTCTGTCAGACTGGACGCCGAATCCAACATGATTGGGAAAAGGCTAGGTAGCTGATGATGAATCACAGCTGCTGTCAGCCACTTATTCTCCAAGATCCTTCAGCACATAGTTGGCAAGGTGTCCCAGTTACCAACAATGCTGACGTCAGAAGGTACCTGCTCGTCATCGCGATGTATAAGCACCACAATACCTCCCGTGTGTTGAATAATACATACATTATCGAAATATTTCTATTGTATTGTTATCAACTGATTATACATTATGTTCTTATGCTTCATGTATGTATCAATGATGACTTATTGATTTCATATTAACAAGTTTAACCAGAGTTTAATCGTAAAAATTAGCTTCTTATTCGTTTTATTTGCCACGTCGGCCATTTTTTCTTTACTCCTAACGAAAATTCCAGTAATGGTTGATAGTTTTTGCAGAATAGTTCGGCTTCTATTTTGGCTAAATCGATATAAACAGATGATTTTTTTCCGAAATTGAGCTCCTTATTGTTTTCTTATTACCTAAGAGTTCTTGATCTCATGATTTTTACGCCGCAGCACTATCAGGAAAATTCAACGTGTATTTAAACTTTACGGAATTTTATCAAACTGGACTTACCATATTATATTATTATTTACTTTGAGAATCGTAAGTAAATTATAAACAATCGTATATTTGTATTTCCTAGTAAATCCTACACAATGAATAATATACCTTTAACTAAAACATAGGTTCCACAATCAATTACTTATAATAACTTAATTCCCATACGTACCTATACCATGGAACCTTGAGGCACTATACCCACAGCCAATACGCCATGATCGATGGTACGATTGATACGCAACGTAATTGGCGTATGGCGTGCGACTAATATGGCCTATCATACAAAATATATTGTTTTGAAAATTAGCTTGACATGACAAACTAGATAAAACTTCTATGTTTTGTAATTATGGCTGTAAAAAACCTATAAAATGAAAATCAAACCATTATTAAAACAAGGTCGTTAAAAGGCACTTTTAAATGTCAGAATTTTCAAGAGAATTGATTCTACCTGCTTGCCTTAGTTGATGAATTGATCGAACCAGCCTGCACTAAGTCCAGGAAATATCGCTTCTATATACCGCCAGGCAGCGTGACTATGTAAGGTCGAGAAAATGATGGTTCTATTTATGACTTTCAGCGTTATATTTCGTCGGGATGAATTGTAACGCACCCACTGTTAATTTTAACTGCCGCAAAACGAAGTGCTTATTTCTCATAGAGCTTAAGTTGCATCATAGGAACCCCCAGGGTGTTATAAAAGCTTTTATGGATTAATATTTTCAACCGACAAATAAATCACAAAAACTAAATTAAGTTCCCTTTTTTCATCAAAAACTAATCACATTAATCATCTCAACCGTGAGCAAAGCCACGGGCACACGTAACGAACGGCGTCAAAATAAAATATTGCCACAATAAAAAATATCAACACTTTCCACTATTTGATTTGTCTTAGAAAAGTGTTCATTTATATGGTAATTTTTATGGTAAACATGCCATATTTATGGTGTTGGTTAACGAGAGGTCACGCTAACGAATTTTGGTATGTTTGTGTGTTTGACATGACTGTGTCTGGTAAGGAGGGCGCCAAATACCGGTGTTAAGTTGGTAGCTCGTTGAGCTATATTTTCGTTTTCTTTAAGAGTAACTGGGACATCTTTTGGGCCTGGTTGTCAATACATCCGAGGTAGAGGACCAGGATGTACGCTCTTTCTGAGTTAGCTAGGTTGATCTCATAAAGCATTGTAAATACGATAATCGAAGTTCTATAGGTATCTATTAAAATCTTGAAATTGATCATAAAGATGGTTCGTGGAAAAACAATCACCATTAAGTACGTGGATTGATAGATCTGTGAGTAGCAAGTTTCAAGTTTTCTGTAAATTTATGGCCATTTGCTCTTACGACAAATGACATATAACAAAGGATTGACACACAGTATGAACATAGTGCTTAAAATATCTAGGTAGCTTTGGCCTGCCTATTCCTAAGTTAAATAGCTTTCCTTACCAAACGGATCATACCAATAGCACCCAATACTAATAATAAAATAAAACATTACAATTTCAAATAACTCCGTCCATCCGCGGCGCAGACTCGGAACCTGCTGCTGGCGACACCGCGACACTCGCTGGCCAAGGTGACGCGTGGGCACGCCGCACCTACCACCACTTGTACCTACGGGCGTCGGGCGGCTGCGTCCACATACTTTCCGGTTACCGGCTTATATTTGATGGAAATGTTTCTTTTATTGGTTCGTCTCTTTGGTGGCCTAGCTTGGAATTAGGACAGTAGTGACTTAATGTGATAGGCAGTTGTATTTAAGGTTCTTCTTTCTCTTGTCGATATGAACTTGTCTTCAAATGCTGTACCGGGCTGAAAAGAGTATGGTAGCGGGTAGAACCTTTGCCATACAGGACCTATCTTGTCGACAGGGGTACCTACGCCAAGGTTCGGGGGCCGACAACACATTGGTATAAATCTTCAAACGCATTTTATTAGTAGGTATTTTTTTACTATTTTTTTTTTTTCTCTTTATTTAAGGGGCTTGTTCATTTTGAAGATGTCGCCCCTTTTTTTACTATTAACCTGAATACAAGTTTTAGTAAATTCCTGTTTCAATGAAGTTTTTCCTATTTCCAAAAACTGATTATTTTGCTTCTAAGAAGTATATAATTATTATATACCTTATTATATGCTGCATTCGGTATCTCACAGATAACTTTAGTAGAGAAATTAAAACTTTTTTTTTAGAAATTTCTTTAAATTCTTTAAGACTATAATTTCTATAGTTTCCATATTCGCAAGAGAGTTTTAATTTGATCACCAAACAATCGATGAATATAAATCTTTCTAAATTATTAAATAGATTGTATTTATGTAAATTGTTTCGTTACATAAACTATAGCGTGTATTATAAATTGTCTAATAAGGATAATAAATTAGAAATATTTCATTGTTAATGTAAAATGAATTTCGATTAAAATAATATAATCCTCCATACTGCATGCAATATGCCCATCGATTTTAAATAACTTTCGATAATTTATTAAAGATTATACTTTTATTTTCATTGTTTTTGAGAGGATTAATGTATAATTTATTCATTAACAAGGATTTCTCTTGAAACAGCCTCACATTAAAAATTAAACACAACTTGTTAAAAATAAAAATAAAACATTTTATTTGATTATTTTTATTTAAAAACTGCGTTCAATATAATCATTGTATAGTATGTGGTGACAAAAACAATGAGCAATATCGATACTATTAATAATAAAAATAAAATAAACAAATCAGTATTCAACCCACTAACCACAGACACAAAAGCATCTCAAAATAATTTTAACGAAGCACACATTATCTGTGCATGCATTAACCGTAGATAAGTAATAAATATAAGGGCTAACTACCAGACTCTTTGGTGAGGCCGCTCCGAGAACTGAAGCTATTATTAGCAAGGATTTGATAAGAATCGACTTAGTCATTCCTTGTGGACTCGAGAGAAACTGGAAGGGTCGAGGCTTCGGTGGAACAAAGGATTCGTATTATGCTTTGTATAAAGATGGGTTGGTGGAGACAGACGGTAATGCAAATCAAAGTCAAAAAACGTTTGATGGCACTGCTAAACAATCTATGAGGTAGGGTAGAAAGGAAATAAATAACTGTTGAAGGTAATTATTATCAGAATAGAGCAGCTTACGAACTTGTCGCTAAAATCGGAATTGCATCAAACAATAATAACTCTGGAACTGTAGAATAGAAATAAAGAACTTCTCATGGCTAATTTCCAAATATAATATTTTTTTAAATTCCGAGTGTAGGTTTTGATCCATATCTCAACTGATAGTTAGGGATGATGTCGGTCGATCATGGCTTAAAGTAACCTTATAATATCGTAATGTACGTCTTCAGTTCCCAATTTTAAGCAAAACAACTCCATTCATATCTTCCGTACTAGTAACAAAAATCTGACACATAACATCAAAGCTGTCATTCCACAAGCAACTAACAAATAGTTTACTAACCTCTCACACACTACAATGTATCAAAACAAACAGTTTAGTAACCCACTCACTACTCGGTCAAGTGACATTAGGCCTAGGTTTAAGTCTAACTAGGCAGTTCAAACAGTGCTAATCGTCTTAAATCTCTAGGTCAACTGAGAACTTGAAAAGAGGCCAACCGGTGTTGTGGCTTTAAGTATGGATCGTTTTATAGTTGTAAGAAATAATCTGTAAAAGGCTCCTTCATGAGTAACTCATGGGATAAGTTGGACATGGCTTTGTCGCATGTAGTTACAAAATATAAGTCCCTGCGCCACTATACATTTATCCTGACAGTTAATCGTTACAGGTGTCACGTTTTTTAGCCTTTTTAGTCCCACTGCTCGGCAAACGCCCGTAGCTATCTACTCTTTCTCCCTGTATTTTACCTTCTCCAGCCAATCTCCCTTTCAGGTTTTTATTATTATTTCTTCTTCGTGTACCAGTATCTATTTACCTCAACTTGTTTGACATTTGATTGCGGTGGTCAACTAGTAGTAAAGCTATTAGAAGCTTAACGTGGGTTCAAATTAATTTGACAGTTAACGTCCGTGACAAAATGGCGACCAACTAACTGACATTTTGAAGCATAAATTGGTCCTTTCGACGTCAAAGTATCAGATCCAAACGAGGTGTGACGATTAAAAATATCATACCCGCCCCTGCTTCTAATGGTTTTAAAATATTGAGATTTCTTTATTGTATAAATTATGTAAACACATGATGTTTACAAGAACTAAGCGGTCACACATACAGTTACATTGTTTTATAATAATAGGTATAATGTTTATAATAATATGTATAGATATAGATACTAATTTTCCCTTTATTTGTTTCAGGTTTACAAAAACTTATGCCCAGTGACGTGGTCCGTTTTTACCGACCGGCGCGGTTGTGAAGATGCCGTGACTATTAACTAACTATAACGAATTGATTACTAATAAATAATAATAAGTGAGTGTTAGTGTGAGTGGTGTGATAAGTGTCTATGTGGATCGGATTTTACTGCATTGGTAAGTACACCTTGATATCTAGTTTAAATTTAAGGATACTGTGATACTATGTAAACGGCCATACATTATAAAGCCTGAAAAAGGAATACTTCTACTTTGATTTATCTAAGGCTTATGATTGAGTTATTCACTAAAAAAATGAAAGTTATGAGTTATGACAGGCTTTGGATATCTTAGTTAGGTACCCAAATTAGAGTGTTTCTCCTCTGTATTTTTAAAAACAAAAGGTAAACTATAAATTAAGATTTAGGGTTTAGGCGTTTTAAGGTCCTAAGTAGAAATAGGCGTTACACAAGGCTCACTGCCGGACCCTTTTCTTTTCCTACAAATATAATTGTTGTTGTATTTGAATAAAATAAATAATCAGAAATCAATGGAGAACTGCTTTACTTATGTGGTATTGCTTTTAGGAAAAACAAACGCATAATTTGATTAGGCCTACGACGCAAAATAAATACACTTATTTGTAATTTCGAAGTCGGAAAATCGATTAATAAAACTAATTTCACACATAAGAGTTCGAGTGTGAAATTAGGACACATGTAGGCAGTTATAAGATACACTTACTACTTGAAACTTACGTATTTTCTAAACGTAATAACGTCTTCAAACCTAATAACAATAACTTTGACCTGGCAGAGTGACTAGCCCTTCGAAGTGGCTGTAAGTATGTCAATAGAAACTGACTTAGGTAGCTACAAGTAGGTCATCCTAATGCTTATGACATACAGACATACGGCTGCACCGTGGGCGATATTGGTTTCTGTCATATTCCATATTTATGGAAGCTATTGATGATTTTATTAGAAGATTTGTTTTTAATGCGTATTTTTAGTTTGACAAGTTTAATGTTATGTTGTCAGATGGCATTTGAAATGTAAATAAAGATGAAGAGTTTGTTGTGGGAATGATGAAGGTGGTAATTTATAATTGAATCGTCTAACTAAAATTTATTAAAGAGCTGATGTTCAACATAGTATAAAAGCTATAAGGTATAGCAGTGTTTGACTGAGTCAAATTCATTTCAACTTCATTCGATTTACCTGATTAGACTCCGACTTGATTTCCCCCTTTCCTAACCATACAATTTCGTATCAGCATTACCTGTGTTGCCGTTCTTGATTTAAACCTTCTTGTCAGTTCTTTGACCGACTGGTGGCCAAGGTTAGGCCAAAGAAACCAAGGCCGTCCTACAGCTCGTTGGGTCGACGATAGCGTCAAAGTCGCGGGAAACATCTGGATGAGGGACGCACAGAACCGGGAAGTGTGGCTGAAAAAAGGGGAGGCATATACCCAGCAGTGGGTGATTCCGGGCTGATATGATGATGGTGATGTCAGTCCAAAACTAGACTCTTTTTCTTGTTATACGTGCCTTAAAATAATGATCCATTTTAAATAAAATACCACTCCCAAGTCATCACCATACTTACTAAACATAAGCATCAATGTCTACTATTATAATAATAACACATGAGTGAGTGTCGCCTCTTCACATTCAATTACACGTCGCTCCGATTGATTGGCGTTGCACAATTGAAGCCGGTTAGCACGCTCATCGATTTGGGTGTAGGAAGGGATAAGCATAAAGCGGTTGCAGATGTTAATTTTCTTAAAAGTGAACAAAATCACTGAGAATGTTTTGAACCAGTCTGATATTGGAAAATCGCTAAAGACATTTGTCAACTTTCATTCGTAACTACAACCAGAGTCGTTCGAAACGTTAGTCAGTGTAGTAAAAATACAAGTGTAAGAAAGAAACGTGATTATAATTATGTAAGCCAATACACGGGCTCAGTCTTATTTATAGATATCGGTGTTAAAAAACGAAGTGACCCCACTCCTCAATTCTTCATTCATATCGGGACGCAAATTTGTTTCTGCTGGTGAAAAGCTACTACTGTAAATACAGATATCACAGCAACACAACAGTGAGTGAGTAATAATTAATGCTACACCTCTCAATAAGATAAATGAATAAGAGCTTTAGAATCGCTTCCTCTTATACCTTGCACCACATCATAACTCAAGTTAGTGTTAAACAAATTGGCAACGAATGAAGTAACGCTCAGTGTTGAACTAATTGACTTATTGCTTTCTGACTGGCTGCACGTGTCTATGTGTAAATTGATACAGAATGCCCACTCTAGTCAATATTCAGTAAAAAAAACTAAACAAAAAAATGCTAACCGGCCTACTAGAATAATTAGTCCCTGTAGAATCTTTTGATCACTTTTCATTTAATCTGAGTAATATGCTGAAAATTGTAAAAACGACAAGAAATAGATCTCCCTCACAGAAGGAGGCATGTGTACAAGAGGTTATTTTTGGAACACTGGACGAGCAACAAAGGGTGTTCGATCAATTTGTTTGGTATTCCTGGTTTCCACGAATCGGTTCGCATCACCCCCTTGACCGACGCAGATGACTTAATCGCCACCCTGAATGATCCTTTATAAAAGCGGTATAAGTGATAGATTTGTTTATATCGGTATCTTGTTTATGTTTGATCGGGTCTTCTGTGTTTTGTTTCTACATCGTACCGTCGTATCTAGAAACTGTGACATTGGCGCCTCTCCTGTAATCATGATTGAGTAGCGCATATTAAACGTCATTAGGAATATAACAATATTTCCTAACATATTATACAGTCTTCATATTTTATCTAATGACACGCATCATTAGATATACGGGGCACAAAACTTATATAATGTTGTAATTTTTTATTCGTTTAACACCCCGTTTAACTCAGGCTAGCGAGTGTGTCACTAGTTTCCTTCATCGTCATTCGACGAATAGGCTGCATTTTATATGGATTCTGCTTATAGTGCATATTGTACGCAGTTTGCGCGTTTTAGCTTGCCGAATCATCCCATAAACGGCCGATTCGCAGCGAAATTAGGTACGCGCGAAAGCTCCAGTCGCCGTCGAAGTACGTTTTTTGTCCAAAATTTGCCAGGCGCTTCTTGGTTAATTTGAACAGTACGCCGCTCACTCGATATTGGGTATACGACCGATTTGCCGCTCAAAGTCAGTCAGCGCACAGTCAGCCGCCTAATGAAGACACAACCTAAGTCGCATTGCAGTGACTCGTAACATGCCCTAAGCAATTTATTTGATTTACTTTTCTCCGCAGTCGTTGTTGCGTGTAATTCTCGTGGAGAAGCGGCTATGCTGACATTAATCTGAATAATGAGTCCAATATTAATAATCCAATATAAATAACATTACTTCACTGTTATTAATATCAGGTAAACATCATACCATATCATAAGGTAAACATTGTGTCCTTTTTATAGATTTCATACTGGTTTCAGCGACCTTTACTGACTTCCATGCTTTTTTATTGCGATGTAAATAACTTGTTGTCATTATATTGACAGGAGCCAAAGAAAATACCGTCTCTTTATAAAAGTCGCCGTCAAACACGTTTTCGTGTTTGAGGAAGTATTTAATTTGAACTTCAGCAGTCTCTTCCAGAGCGGTAGACAGAGCTCGCTTTCGTAGCTTTTTGCGTAGAGTTACTTAGTTTGATGTACAGAATTCTTGGTTGACAGCTTCGTGAAGCGTCCGTTTACACCTTTTATTGGGGTGAAAAATCACGTTTTACGGTAGGACTCAATGTAACGTACTCAAAACATTGTGCTGATGGATGGATTGAATAGTATGGGGGTCGTGGAGGTGTTTAAAGTAAAAATCTTAGATTAAAATCATGTATTTAAAAAAAAACTTGTGGAAAAGTTGGAACTTTGACCCCCAATATCTCCGTAACTAAAAGGTTCCCAGGTATGGTCTAGAACAAAAAAATGATCGCAATGACGGGGAGAACAAGTGCCTTTCGGCTTCGTTAAGGGTCTATTTACACCCTTTATATCCAGTAGCGGTTACTCGATCAAAATTGAAAGATATTTATCTACACTAATATTATAAAGAGGAAAGATTTGTATTTTTGTGTGTATGTTTGTAATGAATAAACTCAAAAACTACTGTGCCGATTTCAAAAAATTTTTCACCATTATAATGCTACATTATCACTGAGTAACATAGGCTATATTTATTACTAGAAAAAATTAGGGGGGGGGAAATTAGGGGAAGATAAATGTCCACTCGTGCGAAGCCGGGACAAGCCGCTAGTTTATAATAAGTTGAAAATTTGCGCATTTTGAACGTCCCCTCCCCTTCACTACTTCCTAGTGTTTTAGCGGAGAAGAACAAGAGGCAGAAAAATCCAACAAGTTTTGTCTTCGGAATACCAAAAAAATTTTTGCTTTCCAACTGTTTTCTCACTATCCCACAAAATATCTCCAACTGAAATCTTCTCGTAACTTCATCTCAGATCACATTACTTCCTTAGTCAACAGCTACCTTCAGAACAACAAGGTACGAAGCCAACCAGTAGGCAGCAACCTTCACCGGCGAACATCTGTTGACGGGAATGTTAAGGTGTCGTTTCGCAACCAGTCCTTTATATGGAGAAACGGGTCATTGCTATTGGAACTCGACCTTAAGCGCACGCAGTATAGTCGTGGTTATTTTACTTTGATTTGATATAATAATAATTGTCTTAATTGTTGTCTTTATTGATGTTGGAAACAGGTGTGACATTTTCTTTGGTAGTTTTCATGAACTGAAAATTAAAAGGTTACTTGGTCAAGGGCCGACTTTTAAATCATTAGATAACTTTTACCTGAAAAGTAAATGTGACATTTTAACAGAATGTACATAAGAAAACTGTCAAAATGAGAAACTTTTCGTCGGATAGAAATTAACTGGCTATTGAAAACCCGGTCCTTAAACAGATATTGAAATTGCTTCTGTTAGTTGTATAGTTTTAAGTAAAACCAGTTAAATAAAAAATAAATTTCTCAAGGATGGGAAATGGGAAAACCTTCAAAACTCCCTGAATTTCTTCATATATAGTAAAGAAAAGCTTCTTTTTTCCATGCCCTGAAAATAAACAATACAATAAGTTTCAGTATAGATAATAATATGATTCAGAGAAGATGTAGTGTGGAACAAACTCCCCAGCAACACATTTTTAGTAATTTACAACTAAATTAAGAAAACGATTGTCAATATTTACTCAAAAACCAGCTGCTCAATACGGAACTGAAAATTAAGGTGACCACGAAAACAAGAGCCGTAAGCATTGCTTACAATGACGGCCTTGACCCGAAATGAGTTATAATAATATGAGCAATAATAATAAGGTGAGTAATAATAATTGATGAGAACACTACGCGGGCGTGAGTTGAGGAAAATAGTGGTTTATGGCGAATTTATTGGATGCTACGTCATTTATATGGCGCCTAAGTGACGTATGGTGTATTTTGAAGTTGTTTCTAGTAGTGTAGGCAGAATTGTAAGATTACATGTAGGTGTAGAAACCACATAAATACAAATAAGGTTCAATTTGACACTGGTTAAAATAGACAGTATTTTGCATAAAAGGTATACCTAACATAAGGAAGGATAAGCAAAAATGGTCAGTTGTAAAATTAAATGAACTAGTGCACTTTCGACCTTGACCCAAAATGAGTTATAATAGTGACATGAGTTATAATAATAAATTGATGTTCATGTGTAGAGGAAAGAAGGGATTTATTTATAGTGATATAATTTTCGGAAGTGAGGTCATATTCTGGCGCCTAGTTCATGTAATGACGATATTTGGCGGTTTTTTTTTACTTGCTTTTGGCCACAACTTTCCTGGTATGAAGCGTTGTCTAGGGTGGATCACGCTAGGAGAACGGGATTCACTCGAACGTTGAACTCGGGTTATCAGATTGGGTAAAAAGGTACAGTTTTACACGACAATAAAGATTCATTGAAATTGATTAGGTCAATCATTCATAGATGGCCCTGGAGTTTAAACGTGGTGCTCTTTTACAATCGATGAGGCTCTCAGTATCATTTTATGAGTATCCTATTGTTTGCTCATACCAAGATGGCAGAAGCTTGAAGACAAGGGATGCTATTGAAAGCACCAAACATGTTCAATAGAAGAAAGGGCATTTGAAAACCGATTTTGGTCAGACAAGTCCTAATTACAAGGTCTCACGCAAAGAAATAATTCTTAAGGGTCGTCGCTATCAAAAGTAAAGGAAACTCCTATAATTAACTGTAAATATAAAACCGCAGGGTGAAGTAATTATCGCGGTGACCTGACGTAGGAAGTTAGGTCAACAGGTGACCTTTTACCTTACTTACAAATGACCTTGACCTAAAACAGACCAATTGTAAGTTATTAAGGAAAACCCTGAAAGGTAAAATTAAGTTGAACGTAAAGTTGGCGCCAGTAGATGACGTATTCATATTATCATGCTGTTCTGCGGTGTAGGACGAAGCGTAATTTGGGTCGATGGCTTGTTGTGTAGCTGCGTAATAGGTGTTGTGTTGTTTCTTGATTGAGGTAAGGATTGATAAGTTAGGTTTCTGAAGATTGAGGATTTCTAAAATCATTTATTTATTTATTTTATTCATTAACACATACATTTGTTTTAACAGGTCGGACCCAAGTTAACAAAAGTAGTCATAAATTACTAAGTATCCAGTCCCAAGTAACGGGTCTGGGTAGAAGCACAAGTTACACATTAGATAACATACTAAGTGACACCCTCTGGAATTCCGCCAAAGAGAAAGAAAATAAAGGGTGTAAAAAGACCCTTAACGAAGCCGAAAGGCACTTATTCTCCCCTTCATTGCAATCATCTTTTTGTTCTAGACCATACCTGGGAACCTAATAGTTACGGAGATATTGGGGGTCAAAGTTCCAACTTTTTCACAAGTTTTTTTTTTTAAATACATGTTTTTAAAGTAAGATTTTTACTTTAAACACCTCCATCACCCCCGTGCCATTCAATCCATCCACCAGCACAATGTTCTGAGTGCGTAAGATTGAGTTTTACCGTATCACGTGACTTTTCACCCCAAAAAAAAAATTCGTTCCCCAGCAAATTTTTTTGCGTAAAATTACTTAGTTTGATGTACAGAATGCTTGGTTGACGGCTTCGTGAAGGGTCCGTTTACACCCTGTATGTCCAAACGCCGAGAGACACTATTTAATATTCTAACTGCCCGAATCACTGGTGCAAACTTTAATAAGTTTGTACGGGTAGCCGGAACTTTAAAAAGCTTACTGCTTACTGCTGCCACTGCCTGCTTTACTTTAATTACTTTGATTTGGCTGACATTGTGTAAAATTATATTCTCTTAAGACTTTTAAATTGAGTTTACTATACCAGTTTAATACACGCTCCCGTAGGATAATTTTCGGCCATAAGGGACCGAAGCCGCTGCCAAAAAGCTAGTGTTAGATAAAAGATTTTTACAAGCTATAATACAGGGTGTAAATAGACCCTTCACGAAGCCGTCAACCAAGCATTCTGGACATCAAACTAAGTAACTTTACGCAAAAATTATTGCTGGGAAACGACTTTTTTTTTTGGGGTAAAAAATCACGTTTTATGGTAGGACTCAATGTTACGCACTCAAAACTTAGTGCTGATGGATGGATTCAATAGTATGAGGGTCGCGGAGGTGTTTAAAAATCTTGCATTAAAATCATGTATTTAAAAAAAAAACTTGTGAAAAAGTTGGAACTTTGACCCCCAATATCTCCGTAACTAGAAGGTTCCCCCAGCTATGCTCTAGAGCAAAAAAATGATCGCAATGACGGGGAGAACAAGTGCCTTTCGGCTTCGTTAAGGGTCTTTTAACACCCTTTATAATCAAAGATTTGTTAGTTTGCCTTGTCTTGTTAGTTAGTGTATTATTGCACTATTGCTGTTTGGATTCTATAGCGTTAAAAATTGCGTCTGTTGTGCGCCTTTTATTTAGACATTCATTTAGATGTCGCCTAGTGTTAGTGAAACACCTTCATAGTCATAGGTCAGATCATCGATATTTTCTTTACATTTTTGTTAAGTGTTGCTTTTTTATGTTTGTTTTACCTAAGATTTAAGATTTATAAAACTCCTAGAGATTCATCTCTAAACTACAAGAAAAAACTACTAGAAAAATACAAAACTCCTAGAGATTCATCTCTAGTAGTTTTATAAATCTATTATAATTGAACCTCCATTTGTTTGCTCTGATTTTCTGTTTACAATACACCAACAAAAATTCCAATGACATCATCTTAACTCGAAATCCAGACCCTCAGAGAGTTCCCGCAAGTATTACTGCGCGATCTATATTCAGAGACGGCCAGTAAGCACTAAGTCACGTCTAAGCTATAAATAAACATTTTTGTGCCATCACTCAGTAACTTAGCTTCTTGGAAACAATAACTTGATACTGTCGAGTGTGGGACGGTGGGCCTGACTCAGTGAGCTGTTCATTGACCATATGCTGTAGGTTTTTTTAAGTTTGAAGAGACTAGCAAATATTTAATAAGCATTCTTCTAGGATACTACGGAGGTAATCTTTAGTATCTTCGCAACGAATTTATATAGCACCCTATACAGGGTGTAAACGGACCCTTCACGAAGCCGTCAACCAAGTATTCTGTACATCAAACTATGTAACTCTACGCAAAATTTATTGCTGGGAAGCAACTTTTTTTGGGGTGAAAAATCATGTTTTACGGTAAAACTCAATGTTATGTACTCAAAACTTATTGCTGATGGATGCTTTGAATAGTAAACGGGTTATGGAGTTAATAAAAGTAAAGATAAAACCTTAAAAAGTGGTTTAAAAAAAAACTTGTGAAATAATTGGAACTTCTACCTACAATATCTCCATAACTAGAAGGTTACGATATCTTTTTTGTTACCTGGGAGGTATGGTGCAGAACAAAAAAAAAATCGTAATAACAGGGAGAACAAGTGCCTTTCGGCTTCGTTAAGGGTCTTTTTACACCCTTTTTAAGGTGTAACGCAAAGAGTGCAATATCTCTTAGATGGAGATTCAGACAATCAAACTGGACAACTTGCCCTAACGAACATGAGTCGAAAAATCGCCCTTTTACGTTACACCCTGTATAAAATCGTAACGACGTTTTTCTATTTTTTTCTTAATACTGAATTTTACTAGATCTCTGTTACTTGTACCTTAATGTTAAAGGGGATAATTTATCTGCACTTTAAGGGCAAGACGACCTGGTTCAATTCAGTAGTGGCTGATTCCGGACTGAAATAAGGAACCCCGGTGACAATTTTCTATTTTTTGTTGCTGATAAAATATTTTGATTTTGACGAAATCTTCTTCTCCTTTGCGTGTCGATAGACTCAAATTATATCCGACCAGTATGTAGCCATCAGCACGGCTCTATCGTTGGCCTCCTTTAAATCCTGGAAGGTACAACCACTTGTTGTGCGGGATGGGCAGAGAGATGTCCCACCTCCTTTCCTGCAGACGAACTGACTTGTGTTATTCTTGCTTAAAGTTCTTTCTTGCTTAATTTCATGGTTATTTCGCATAGTGTTAACTAAATAATTGGGGTATTCCTCAAATAAATAAAAATATCGTTAATGTCATCATACCCATCTCTATTTTTCATCATGGTTGCGCTTTGAGGAATAAACATAAAATATTTTTAATTTGAATTTGTGAGCGCAACTAATGGTTGCGCTTCGAGGAATAATTTAGTTGCGCTTAGTTGGTTGCGCTTAAAATAGTTGCGCTTTGATGAATACCCCAAATAATTAATTGCATTTTACTTACTTTAATTACTAGATATTTTTTCTCACATCTCTCACTAAAATGGGTGCATAAAACTTAATGATGTTCAAATAGTCATCGTATTGGGGCATGCCTTTTCTATAACCAGGGGAAAACTAGTCTTGACCACATTAGAACTGATTTATCGCCTGTGATTCCGACGTCTGGCACTTTGTGGGTATTTTTAGCTTTGGAAAAAATATTTATACATGGGCCGAATAGACCGATGTAAAGATGAGAAAGATTTCCGCAAAGAGTTCCTAAATAATTTGGCATAGAAGTCATAAAATAAGAGGGTTAAAGTTCATTTAGCATTAATTGCTTTTTATGAAACAAAAGAACATGAGTTTAAATTGTTACAGATTAAGGGTTGAACCACATCTATTAGCACGGAAACTGCACCTCACTGTGTGCACCGCACTATTTCTCGCTCTAGCAAATGACGATTCTGGTGAAAGAAGAAGGGATAGGAGCATGGAAAAATGCGATTCCGTGTTAATAGATGTGGTTCAACAACCCTTACCGTATCTGTTATTCAGAAATACTTTCAGAATAAAACTACTACTACAGGTAGTCAGTGGCCCAAAAAGTAAGACAACCAGTCTTACCAAGAGGTATCGTATTATCTAGTACTAACTGGGTTGTGGAGGTCAGATAGGCAGTCGCTCCATGTAAAATACTGGTATTCAGCTGCATCCGGTTAGACTGGAAGCCGACCCTAACATAGTTGGGAAAAAGCTAGGCAGATGATGATGACTTTCTGAATAAAACTAAAGTTTAGTAGTTCTAACAAGACAGTGCTTCAAGCTCAATAACTGTTTATAATTTATCTTTTATTATCTGGAAACCTCATACGAACCAAATAGGCGACCATCAATTTCAATACTTCAAAAACAAAATTGCTTTTAATCCTGACCTACCCAAACATCCTCTATTTCCTTTCCAGAGGATTAAAAAGGTATTTTGGTCCAATTTATAAAAAGAAGAGATTGAATCTATGGCAATGATAAATTGTTATCTATTGTGAGAGGAATTACCGTGATAAGTTATTGGTTTATAGTTTTTGAAGTTTATCCCGAGGTTGAGTTTTGTCGTAAATAGTGTTAACCATTACTATAATCTTTCAATTATCTCTGGGTTTATTTGAAAGAATATTTACATTATTTACAAACTACAAACCTAAATAATCCAAATTGTATGTAATGTCGTAAATTGAAATATTTGAAGATATTAAAGATTATTTTTGAAGGGACTCCATTGTGATTTTGATTTGGTGTGGTCTTAAGCTACATTTCTATGAGTGTGTCCTGTAAATATGAAACGTAGTAACAGTAGAAGCGATTGTCTTAAGGGTAGGACTCTAATAGGTAATCGTGTTTAGTAACTTTAAATGATTTGTTAATTATGTTCACTAGCTGCTATTCTCAAGAGATTTATAATGAAATCAGTATTTTTAAATTGATTTTGAAAGATAGATTTTTAAAAGATCAGTTTGGTATAACAGAATATTTCAAATTCAAGTAAAACAGCATTTTTTCTAATACTTATTGGGACCAGAAATCATATAAAACTTGTTTGTATGACGACTTGAGCTCAAACATTTCTGCGCACATCACCATATTCGAATATTCATAACGTATTTACCAGATCCATTAAAAAATATATGCAAAATAAATAATTATGGGCTAGCTAAGCTTTTTATGATTATTTGGATCAATTCTCAAGACTTCCAGTTAATTACGAAAGAGTTTTAACAGATTAAATAATCAACACATCCCCAGGTGTAATCAATTTGCATAAATACACACGTTTTAATTACTTTACGAATATTAATTTTAAAAAAACGTGCCATCAATATTCGCATACATTCCTCCGTTTATTTTCTTATGTAACAAATAACATATTTCTTTACATAACATAATATCACGCCTGTACTATGCGAGGCTTAGGAGTCCCTACTTAAGTTGGCACCTTTATTTCGTCTGTTCTGTTCGAGTCTCATGTAAAAGGGGCGAGCCTGTTGACATCAACCGGGCACAAATGTGGACTCCGGGTCCAGATTGCTACAAATACAAAATTATGGAAAAACCGAGCCCGACCTGGGAATCGAAACTAGGACCTCATGCTTCGCAGTAGTGCTCGGCACTTGCTACCACTAGATCAACGGGGCACTAAAAATATTTTTATTGATTTTATAAGTAAATAAAATTGGCAAGATTCCATCACAGTTCTCTCAATTAAAATAATTTAATAGCCTACCGAATAATTTCGTAAAATGATACTTCCTTTTGCGGTCAAAAGAGTTTAGTCACCTTTATGCTAATTTCGAATGAAGTTATTTTTAAGTAACGATTTTAATCTAGGATTAAGCTTATAACGTACTAAGTTAGCTTTTGCCCGCGGGTTCGCTCGCGTTAATTTAAAATTTGACAATCAATTCGGGTTGCACTCTGCTTGTAATAATATAATTCAATCATGATTTGACAGACACGTGGCGCCATCTATTTTCATAAGAACGTTGTTTTAGTCCTTTTTTTCGGGATGAGAGGTACCCTGTGTCCATTTTTGTACACCTTGCAACGTAAATGCAAAATTTCAGGATGATCGGTTCAGTGGTTTAGGCGTGAAAAGGTAACAAACAAACTTTCTTTCGCATTTATAATTTTAGTAAGGATATATTCTTAGATCTGAAACTGTAAACTTAATATTCTGAGAACAATGTGAATTATTAAAACATTTTTAGAATGTTTTATTTTGATGTTTACTCGTAAAGGTCAAAAAGTTTTAAGTCCAAGTGATTTCAAACTTTCTTTTGACATTTTGTATTATTATTTGAAGTGAATATTATGATCATTTGATTTTGAGAACAGTATTCGACAAAAATCTTAGAAGAAGCTAGAAGATCTCACTTTTGTAGCGTTTCGTATTATTGGGACGTTTTTCAATAGTAATGCTATGGTAGCTTATGCATCAGCGTTTAGGAAGCTTATCTTAATCCAATAAAAAAGGGTGTAAAAATACCCTTAACGAAGCCGAAAGGCACTTGTTCTCCCCGTCATTGCGATAATTTTTTTACTATACCTGGAACCTTCTAGGTACGGAGATATTGGAGGTCAAAGTTCCAATTTTTTCACAAGTTTTTTTTAATACTACTTTTTTAAGGTTTTAACTTTACTTTAATTACCTCCATGACCCGTTTAATATTCAAAGCATTCATCAGCACCAAGTTTTGAGAGTCATTTCCCAGCAATAATAATTTTTGCGTAGGGTGACTTAGTTTGATGTACATAATGCTTGGTTGACGGCTTCTTGAAGGCTTTAAACCCTGTATGTTTGACTTTTAAATCGTAGTTGTCGCTGATATAATTTTCTTTTGTCGTCAGTTCGTCATCCATCCTCTTTTGAAATTGACCCTGTCTTTTATCTTTAGATTTCATACGTCGTGTCTGTCGCACCGATGGGAAATCTGATCGCTTAGGTAGCGTACTAACATATTTTGTTTGTCTTGGTGGGAAAAACTCAAAGCTGCTGTTTTAAACGTATATTTACCACCTGACAGGTGAAATAACTTATTGTTAAACTTAAAACCACATTGTATCTTATTCATTCTGTTCACGATGTATTTTGGTTTTGTTGTTGACGTCTGAATTTCATTGTTATTTAAATTCAATAAATGAGGACATCGACACTTCTGGATCATTTTCGTTATTATTGGAATAATGGACGTACAAAATAGTTGAATAAATATTGAGGTGTAGGGAGGATCAGCCGACCAGACGTGTGTTTTGTCTGTAGACTAGCGTTTTCTGCCTCTGACAGAGAGTAGGCCTGTGTCCCAGCTGTGGCAATGTGATAGGCTGTTTATGGGCTACTATATCCTTACTAATATTATAAATGCGAAAGTAAGTTTGTTTGTTTGTTACCTTTTCACGCCTAAACCACTAAGCCGATCATTCTGAAATTTTGCATATACGTTCTCAGGTGTAAGGAAACGGACATAGGGTACTTTTCATCCCGAAAAAAGTACTGATCCCGAGGGAAACAACAAAAACGTTCTTATGATAATAGATGGCGCCACGTGTCTTTCGAATCATGATTGAATTATAATACTAAAAGCCGAGTACTTACAACCTGAATTGATTGTCAAATTCTAAAGTAACGCGCGCGAAGCCGCGGGCAAAAGCTAGTTAATGATAATCGCACAGATAATTCTGATATCGGTATGTAGGATACGTCAGTTTAGTTCATATGTGACAGTATAGATGGCGCCTCACAATCAAATCCGATTTGAGGTTGTTTTGCACCTAATCTTAGAGTTACACGTCATGATATAATTATCGATCTAGTCACATAAATTAGTCATAAACAATCGGTGTTTACATCTAAAACTAAGTTTTTATTAGAAATACTAAGAAACGATAGCCATCGTGGTAATTTTTGGCTGAAAATAAACAGATTATGAGTCAAATCTGACCTAGTTTAACAATTGGATATAGTTAATCCCACACTGATTTGTATGACTCACTGGTTTTTCAAAACATGAAAGCGTGCCTACATTTCCCCGAAAGATAAAACAGTGGTGTACCGATAGCCTTCACGAAAACAGACCCTTCACGAAGCCGTCAACCAAGCATTCTATACATCAAACTAAGTAACTTTACGTAAAAAAATTTGCTGGGAAACGATTTTTTTTTTTGGGTGAAAAATCACATTTTATGGTAGGACTGAATGTAACGCACTCAGAACATTGTGCTGATGGATGGATTGAATAGTACGGGGGTCTTTAGGTGTTTAAAGTAAAAATCTTACTTTAAAGACATGTATTTTAAAAAAAACTTGTGAAAAAGTCGGAACTTTGACCCCCAATATCTCCGTAACTAGAAGGTTCCCAGGTTTGGTCTAGAACAAAAAAAATATCGCATTGTTGAGGAGAATAAGTGCCTTTCGGCTTTGTTAAGGGTCTTTTTACACCCTTTAGATAGATAGATCTCCAGTCATATTGTTCACAATTAACGCATCATTTAAACAAACAAAATGCATAAAATTCCAAGGAATGCAGTTCTCAATTAACGCAACAAGCAATTAAAACAAATGAATGAGCGTCGAACGCGGCGACAGTGACGGGAGCGCGATCTAAATGCGCGTGCGCTTCGGGGAATGAGACGTGTCGAGTGACCGCGAGATGTGTGGTATGCACGCTTTGTCATCTGCTGTTTTAGGGCTACCGATGGTACTAGCTTTTGTACCGAGATGGTTCTGCAATGAGAATGGAGATCCTGCCCCAAGTATGGGGATTATATTGCATTAATTTCCTTACTATCCTACCAACTGTTGCAGTCCAAGAGAAGGTAGGAAAAGTAGCTCAATAGATCAGTGACACGAATGATAAAAAACTTGGCTTTGGTGATCCCTGTTTTAATTTTTTTATACCAACTACAGCATCCGAAATACACATTTTTACACATCATTATATGAAAAGGTTTTTTTTATCACAAATCGGAGGATTTTGAAGAAGATTCGGAATTGCTCCATATTGGTTTTGATTGATTAGTAATTAAAAAGGTTGTTTTGGCGCGATCTAAATGCGCGTGCGCTTCGGGGTGTGAGACGTGTCGAGTGAGCGCAAGATGTGAGATACGCACACTCTGTCATGTTGGGGCTACTGGCTTTTTAATAGACATCTCTTTTCTGTTGCTCAACTTTGCTGTGAGATTGGAGATATACCAAGAGCTTGAGCCTTAGTTCCTATTTTATAAGCATAACTCCTCTTCGCAACAGCTACTAGGTACCTTTATAATGTAAGGGTAGGTAGTGGAAGTAAAGTCTAAGAGTAAAGTAAGTAGTCAATCTATCATAACTACTTACTTTATATAACCCTTAGACATAGATAGCTTTGTTCTCTTTGTTTTTTTGTTGCGATCAAAGCTGTCTAAGTAACATCAAGAAGAATAAGCTTGGACTATGGTCGCTCTGGTAATGGACCTGAATATTATTTCTTATCTAGATTGAGTCAGCTTCTACCATATACCAAAGAATAAATAGGCTATATTCTTCATAATGTTAAAATTAACTGCAGTTTAAGAAATATAATTTAACTGGCTAAAATAGGTTAGTATTCCTATTCAGTAAACCATAAAAGCTTACTTTGTCTCCGCATACAATATTGTGGACCTAAATCACAGAGAATTATCGCGTTGAGTAATATTCTGGTATTTAGGAACATTGCTCTGGATTTAGAAGCATGAGTTTTGTAACCACAAAGTCTTTGAATACATTTCAACAAGACTGACTGACGAGTGAGGCCTGGATGAGAATCGCACAGTTCAGGGCAGCTGGGGTATCCTCGATCCATCCCAAACTGATTGCCAGTCTAGAGCCCCTCTGGAGGATATGGTCCACCTCCTGTCCTGCCCATCCTGCACAACCACCTGAGCCTTCCAAGTTTTAATAGAAGCAAATGTTAGAGCTGTGCAGGTGGCTACATACTGGTCTAACACAATTTGAGTTCATTGATACTAAAGAAGAAGAAGTGAGTGTAACAAGTCAGTCTTACCAAGGGGTGTCGCGTTACCTAGTAATCGAATTGTGGAGGTCAAATAGGCAGTCGCTCCATAAAATCCTCTGCTCCGTAAAATGGCTGCTGCATCCTGTTAGACTGGAAATCGACCCCGTCATAATTGGGAAAAGGCTAAGCAGATCCCGCGAGTCCGAGAACCGCACGCTGCTCGTATCAAGAATTCAGTAATATAAAAAGACAAAAGAAAGAAGAGAAAAGAAGTTAGAAAGAGGGTAGTCAGATTTGTCTGCCCTTAACAAGTTATTTTCCATCCACCCGCATTCTCCAGTCAACCCGCGATCATGGCGCTTGCAACAGCGTCGAAATCTCTGGAGCTCAAAATAATGAACAATCACGGAAGATATCCCGTAAGTGACAGTATAAGTTCAATAATATCTGTTTATTAGGAATACACAATACATGTATTGGGTCTTACGATATTATTTCGATCTTCGATTATGTCATTTTCTACAAACATGACTTCACAAATAGTCAAACGTGTTTTACCGTCCAAACCATAGTATCATCTCATCAAACACTACCTTTTAAGGGAAATATATCTTAAAAGGTGATTAATAAACAGCTAACCGCAGTGAACCGACAGCCTATTATTAACGTTACCGGGAATCGAACCAAGGACGCCCACGGAGACGTGTTGATGTACGAGCCTCATTAATTACTGAGCTATTGTGTGTGTGAGTCGTGTTCGGCTGTTTTAATTAAAAGGACCAAAAGAAGTAGGTGGTGTTAATTGTATCTGAGGTTATAATGTGAGAAGATGAGGTATTTATTCATTAATTAAAAATAAAGTGACTGACTGAGTCTGACGGCCGCATTGGTCTAGCTAGTCGGTCGCAAGCGTGACTGCTGAGCATGGGGTCCTTAGTTCGATTTCCCGGTCGGGCAAAGTGTTATTGATTTTTTTTCCAACAAGAATTTCTCATTGGCAGCCACGGAGTCTGGATTTGTGCCCGTTTGATGGCAATAGGCTCGCCCCTTATTACATGGGATTTATACATAGCTGGCGAAATGTGGGTACACCTACTATAACCCCTCAATTGTCCACCATCGAAGACAAAAAAGTCCAAATTCATTTGACTTGCAAAGCGTGCCTTTTATTAAGAACTACTACATTAACTTGCACAGAATCATTTCTGTGCTCTCACTGTGCTTAAAAACCGTTTTATTAAAATGTTCTTCATCCAAATAAAACAACGATTATCGAATCCTACACATTTTGATTACAATATCTCAAGATGAGTTGATTACCTTCACCTCACCGCACTTATCTATAGGTAACGACGTAACGTGAGTCATCGATAATAATCGATAAAAAGTTTTATTGCACACAACTTGACAACATTGTATAAAAAACTTAACAATGCGTGTAAGTATTGCTGTATTAGCATACACTCATGTACAATATGATATTGAATCGGGTAAAAAAGTGTACTTACTTGTTTCATGTCATATTGTATTGGTAATAAAAAAGTATACGTGTCAATTGGTTGTCAAATATTGATGATTTATTAAAACTGAAGACCATACATGAAAGTTCGTCTGAAGATTTTATATGCAATCGTGTTAAATATTCTACTTTCAAGCAAAATATCATGAAAAACTATAAGAATTTATTAATTTTACGGCACATTAAAATTTTGACATCGATCTCAAGATTTACGAGAGAACAAACGGGTACCCAAACGATGCCTGCGTTCAAATCTGCCAGTTCAACATTAGGCTCAGCGTATCCGCAACATAAAATCGACGACAATTACCGCCTATCATCCACACCTGTTCCAAATACCTGCACAGCCAGGACCACCCATCTTTTAACAGACCGTGAAAACTCGAAGAACAAAAGTAAGAAATAACCCGCGTCGTGTTCAGCAATAAATTCCATAGGTTTATGACTGGTTGACGACTTAACACATGAGTAGTTAAATGTCAGAGACCAAGCTTTAGGTTATCCTGCGGTAGTAAGGATAAAACTTTGAAGACATGGTGTCATCATGTCACTTCTGTACTGGGCCCGTGTAGTGTATTATGGCGCACTCCTACCACAGAGCATAGGCCTGTATCCTAGCAGAGTGGGTTACTACTGATACTGTTTGTCTGCGTCATCCCACTGCTGGGCAAAGGCTCTCCCTATGACTTCCAGTTGTATTGATCCAGGCCTAGTGTGGACTGGTTTTCTCCAGCTCGTCCCGCCATCTTCTACGATGTCTGCCGCGACATATTCTGGTTGTGTCAGGGCTTGAGAAATTGGCAATTCTGGCCAACAGCTTATGGGCATTGTGCAAGTAGACGTGGCTAGTCCAGTCCCACTTCATTATAATTTGTCACTTTGTGATCACTTTACGAATTGTAACGTAATTCATATTATTATCCTATTATTATTCTCGTAAAGCGGCCATTTTAAGCCCTCAAGCTTAGCGGTTTTTATCAGTCATTTGTGTTTTTGAGCGCATTGGAAACAAGGCAAGAAATGTTTTTTCGCTTTATCTCTGAGAATGCAACACTTCTGAAATGCCTCTGATATTTAGAATATCTACGGGCGGTGGGGACTTGCAATGAGGTGGGTAATTTGAAAGCATCGACAAAGATGGTCAACGCAATAGTGGCTGACCAGTGTGTTTTGACTCTATCGTAAGACTGTACGTAGTCTCCATTTTAGTATCTACTCTATGTCAAAACTTAGTCAACAACGGTAAACCTTTTGTGTGGACATTAGCACGCGTGTTACGACCTTACTCACTGTTAACAGTTCCTCTTGGTTTAACTAGTCAGTTTGCGGCGACAATTTTGTCTACACTATACTATAATACTGGAATTCTAAGGGCAAGACCAGTGGAAATTGGTTTCAAAGCGTTTCATATTTCTTAAACAACTTTTAATCAATGTTTGAAGTGATAATTATCTTGACGATTATGATAAAACAATGCATTTCACGTGTATCCGAACGCGATTAGCCGCTTCCGTATCGCATCGTGTTTAGTGTTAACAAATGGTCACAAAAATTGTGTTTAATCCACAAACAGAATATGTTATCACCAAAAATAAATTTTTAAGTTCCGTTAAATGCCAGTTTCAAAGAATAATACAATTAGTAATTTTAATGTCTTTCTTTAAGTATAGTAAATAAATTATCATTTTTTAAGTCGAAAAAAGAACATCAAATTATGAACATTGATAATTACCTGATAACTATTCGATAATTATCATGGTAATTATCTTTTTTTTTTAATAATTCTCACCCTACTTTCAGTAAATCTGACAAAGTTTTCGGTAGCTTGTGTCAATTCAATACTTAATTGAAGGTCGCTTTGACTGGTTATCTTCTCCAATAACTCTTATTCTTCCCAGGCTAAAATATAAATATCTTTACTGGTATTTTTATAAACCTCCTTCTTAAAGTTCACTGTAAAAGTATCGAAAGTTTACTATGACGATTAGCTATTCAATCACGGAGATCGGCGGCTACATGCTTTGTTCCATACATTATTTTATCTTAAACAATAACATGTAAACAAGACTTATGAGTTCATGTATATTGTATCACATGTCTTACACATGATAGAGTCATGCCATTAAATTAACAATACTAATAGAACCATCAACTTCAATCTATCGTTAATAATAAGACAATATATCAGATATTATTTCTGTAATAATAACGAATTAACTTAATAAGATATTGCTTTGTTTTCCAAGTTTTCCTTCATTGTACGACATTGTTGCAAATAACCATATTTTTCAATCTAAACTACTTAAATAACATACTTTTCATTGCCAAGTAAATGGTCGTTTAATGTGAATGCAATTTAAAAGATTGACGCTCGACTGTTAGTTATTATTGAATGATAATAATCGTAGCGGAATCTAGACAACTTTATTTATGTATATTTTATAACACATAGAGGTTTATTATACATCTAGTAGATCTACCTCAAGTGCTTGTTAGGTTGTTTATAGTGATTATGGTCTTCTTGCCTAGGTTGGTCCGTGGATGGGTGACCACCCATTACGTACCGAGTTTCCTCCGTGCCTCGGTAATCACGTTAAGCCGTTTGGCCCGGCTGTCATTTATAGATCTTTGATAGTCGTTACAGGTCTTTGGCAGTCAGTGGCCCGAAAATCTGATTGGTATCTTAGGAAGAGGTATCGTATTACTCAGTACTAACTGGGTTGTGTGGGTCAGATAGGCAGTCGCTCCACGTAAAATACTGGTATACAGGTGCATCCGGTTAGACTGGAAGCCGACTCCAACTTAGTTGGGAAAAGGCGACGCAGATGATGATGAACTAAGGGGTCTCCTCATTAAGACCGTCAACGAAGATACGGGTCTATTCGAAAGTAGATAGAAACTTCGAAGTGAACCTTATTCCCTAGTATAGGCTAGGCAGTCGGGGGATAGGACGAGTGGTCAAAAAAAAAATAGCTAAATATAAACTTTTGATTTAGGATTCTTTATTTCTGCTACGTCCATAAAATATTAATATGCAACAGTTTAAAAAAGGTGACAACTGGAATACCATTCGGCATCGTTCGGTGCCTAGCACGAAACCTTAGTGTCTACCTGTGCCAGGCAATCAGTCAGCCGTTAGTCTAACAGCGGGTAGTTTTCCTAAACAAATAATATCGGGCAAAACTGCCATCAATTGTTATAGTTTTGATGTTTTAGGAAACTTTATGATTACTTAATTGGGACTATTAGAGGCTAATTACTGCTTCCTGAATTCAAAAACATGTTTTCTACTGCTTGGCTCTTTAAATAAAGAACTGATTGCGACGAAATTCGTCACAAATCTTTTTATCTGATAGCATGTAGTGCTCTCTCTCGAATATAAGTAACACTGCAGACAACAGGTAGCACTTTTTATTAAAAAAAAAAGTTTTTAATTTCGCAGTTCGACAGCATTGATCACTAATTCACTGCCCACAAGCTAGCGCGAGGCATAAAATCACAGGATGGGCAAAATTAGAGCATGCTTACTGTATGTAACATTCTAGGTAAACTAGACGTAATATTATAAGAACAGTTTTATTCAGGTCACCTATTTTCTACAATTTAAAGTAGGTGTTTCTCAAAACTCACGTTTTGCTGTTTATTCAGCTGTTTCACAATATTAGTTAAATTAAATAGGTCTGTTAATAAAGACTGGCAGCGTCACTGGAATTTCCTGTTCTGCTGAAGTTTTTAAACAATCTTTATTTAGAAATACAAATAATTGCTGATGAGTCAGTTCATCAAGGAATTTAATTTGAAAACCTGAGAACTGTGAATGTTTTTTTGAATACTAAGGTCGGTTACACAAACTGTGGAGGAGAATTTTGGTTGATGTTGGGCGAAATCCTAGCCTAATGTTGCCTAGCGTTTATCCAGTTATGTTGATGATGGCATCCAGTTTAACAAGATGCAGCTGAATACCAGTATTTTACAGGGAGTGACTGCCTTTCTGACCTCCACAACCCAGCTACTGGGTAATACGGTACCCCTTGGTAAGTCCAATGATCCATGTTTATATAATCTAGAATGACAATATAATTCATTAGTAGTTATAATCCTTCTGAAGACGATTACAAATCTGTATCTAATAATGCTCTAAGTCTGTACTTGAAACTGGCGTCAACAATAAGACCACATCCTCTCATAAATTCCCCGCCTATTTGCCGACAAACGTATTAGCGGAAACATTCGAAAAAACACAAAAAAGTGCGCGTGAGTGCAAGTGTCACGATCCCTGAATGAGCGGCGCGCGTTATATCGGGATGGAAAAAAATAAAAACAAACGCGTTCGGCCACCTTCGTGCACCTTCGGCGGTGGTCGGGTGAGCTCGGGCGGGCTCGCGCACCTGTCGCGTGCGCCGGTATTTGGAAGCTTTTTTGTGCTCTTTTTGAATTTTGTTTACATTGTTGGCTGTGTAAACGTAATTGATATAAGTAAGTAGTGGTATTTAAAGTTATGTTAGTATTATCACATAAGATTTTTTGTAAGAATCTGAAGTTACTTATTTGTTTGTATTTCCTTCTTGAATAAACAATACAAGTATTAAGAAACACTTAATTTTATGCACATAATTATCTTAGCAAACAATAGCTTACAAGAAAGTAACATTACAAAACATCTTTTCTCTTTTTCAACACTTCCTACTTCGAAAAAAAAACTAATTTTAAGTCTAAAGTGACCCAAGCAATGTTTTGATAGGTATTTATCCTATTTATCCGGTTCCCATGGTAACGGGCCCATGAGAAAGGGCCAGCCATTGCCCATCAGTGTCATTGAGATTTATGTGACATTTAGTGTCTTTCAATTGAATAATACTCTAAACAGCGGACATGGTTGCTACTGAGTGGAGACCAATTAGTTACGATACACGGTATTGCAATTTTTTGTTTACTTTTTGTTGCTTTGAAAAGTTAAGTTTGTTTTTATTATTGAAAAGTTTAAGAGGCTATTAGTAATAGCTGCGTCAAAGAAACATTTCATTTATTCAATCAAAATCAAAATGTTTTATTTCACATAGGCCCAGATGGGCACTTATAAAACGTCGACAAAAAGGTGCACGGTTCGGGTTGGTCGTTTCCTATGGAGGAACCGGCAAGAAACTCCCTGGTTACTCTTTTCAAATCATTTTGGTACTACAATATAATCATGGTTACAGCATGGTCGGTATACTTAAGTGTGGGGGGACAGCGTAGGCCCGACAATAAGTCGTTGTTTACTACAAAAGATGTAAAAAAAGATACGAAGTTAACAAGCAGCTGGAAATCTACAAAGCCTACAATGTTCACACATTCACAAACAATCGGTAAAAAAGAATCTATACAAAGGTAAGAATAGGTACGAAGGCACTCGGTAACATAGTAGTTTTTCATCAGTGATAGAATTCCTGAAAGTGATTCAGCACTATCCCCATATCACTTTTTACAAAAAAGTTAATAATTTTATCTCTTCAAAATATTTTTAATTGTGATTTCAAGTCTCAACTTTCAGGATAGAGCAAGAAAAATAACAATATTTTTCAGATATATTGTGACACTGAAAAATATTCTGTTTCTGACTAATGTCGTGAGCATGCCTGTCAAAGACTCACTGTTTATTTTCGCTTCAGCGCATTTCTGTTGATGACAAACTGGCATAGTAGGTAACTGAATGATTAACTTGTAGAAAATCTAAAAGTTCTAACCAAGATAGTTTTTAGACATTTTCACGTCTGTTTGGAAATCAAGGAATCTTTTTAGAAATAGTTTCGTTTAGAGAACCTGGAGTTGTGCCTATTGATAGCAATAGACTAAGCCCCATTGACAAGGGACTAAAGCATAGCTAGCGAAATAATGGTATACTTACCAAAGTTAGCTCTGCCTAAAACTTCGAGGATTACAGGCTTGTTATTTTGCTATGCACCATGTTGTCATCGGCCTAGCTTTTTCCTAACTATGTTGGAGTCGGCTTCCACTCTAACCAGACGCAGCTGAATACCAGTATTTTACATGGGGCGATTGCCTATCTGGCCTCCATAACCCAGTTAGTTCTGGGTAATACGATACCCCTTGCTAAGACTGGTTGTCAGACTTTCGGGCCACTGACTATCTGTAACGACTGTCAAAGATCTACAAATGACAGTCGGGACCAACGGCTTAACGTGCTTTCCGAGACACGAAGGAAACTCGGTATGTAATAGGTGATCACCCATCCACGGACCAACCTAGGCAAGCGCAGCTTAACCTGAAGATTGACCCGAGCGGCTGCTATTATTTAACCACGAGCTCCTCCTATGCTCATAATTAGAATTATGACGCATACCTTCATGTATGGGTAGATACTTCTTATCTCAAATCCTTGAAATCTAGGCCACACAAGCACATACATTTAGTAAGAGCTAGTTTTGGTGAAAACACGCAAAGATCACGAATGAGATGATAAGATCTACCGGAACATGAGAACACGTAAATATGGCCGGTGGAGCTGGTTGAATTACTTGTGTTATGGCCACAGAACAGGCTAGGTTTGGTGACCATGTATGGGATGGGATTAATGTAAATTAGGATTGGGACACAGTGGGAGTTGTTTATTTTCTTTTTTTTAACTTATAAACCTTCTTCTTGTTATTCTACCCCTGGTACTTGCGGTTTAGGCAGAGGTTTATGTTTGGATACCATTAATAGGGGCGACCCGTTTTCCAGCAATAATCTAAACTCTAGGCTACTACTAAGGAGCTCCTGGTGAAAAAGCCTATACCACTTTGGTCAAACTGAGAATTGAAATTGGGACCTTATGCTCCACAGTGGCGCTTAATATTACTAAACCAATGAAAAACCTTCTATAATTTTGTTCTTTTTCGTCCTATCTAAAATGATTTGTTAAAAATAATTATTTTAATTTTAGAAATAAATAGAATGTTAATAATTCTGAGTCAAACACAAAGAAACCTTCTAAATGGTTATATTATTAATACCGACTTGTATGATTAAATACTACACAATGTACTGTCAATGTAATTACAACTGACCGTAATCAATTGTTCAATCCTCATCGATCATTTTATAGCTCAATCTATCTTAGTGATGAACAACCTGCTGCTGAAGGTTGCTTACAATAGATAGGCCTACGATTACATCAATATCATTATTGTTTGATTAATTACCTATTAACCGATGCAACACACAACGAAGCAGTAATAAAGCCCTATCTAAAATTATAACAAGATTTTAAACAATAAAAATATTCAGCTTGTTTTTCTAACAACAAAAGGCTACACAAGGCTAGTAGTTAGATATTTTCTCTTGACATTTAGAAGAAAAATGGGTAACACCTTTTACAATTAGAATCAAATTCTATTTAATTGTAAATGACATTAAAAAGAGCCTTTTAATAGCCATAATAAAAAATAAAATGATGCGCTTTGTGTCTTTTCCTTTTATTTTATTTTTATGGGTTTCTTTTCTTTGCCCTAAATATTATAAATAAGTACGGGAATTACAATAAGTAGGCCACACCTAAATTTTAATTACCAAAACAAAACGTTACCCAATATTTTCAGCCAAGTCCGACCTTCGTAATTTTCGCACATATTCGCTACTTAACGTAACTTGTCCGAACTTAGTGCTTATTTATTTGACATTGGCATTTATTACCCTTTCTTCATTTGCGAGACAGACAAACATGTCGTAATCTGTCTAACACTAACATAACCTAATTCTCGGCAGTCGGTTAAGATAAGTTGACGAGAGAAGATGTGCATTGTGCAGTGATTTTGAAGGTGTACTTATTTTGACTGTGTTCAAGGATTCTTTTTTACAATGTTTTTCTTTTTTGTTGCGAGTCAAGTGTTTTGTACGGGAGAAAGGTAAAGGTAAGGTCGTGTTTTTTATTTTCTTAATTTGATCTTAGAAAATACCATTTTACACAAACAGTTATTTTTTAAATTTAGCACAATTTAGATGTTTATTTTGGGTACCTATGGATTTCATTTAAAATAACTGTTTCGACGTCATCATCATCATCATCATTCTCCATCCCTTATCACAACTAATTTGAAGCCGGCGCAGCATCTCTTCTATACTTCTCTTTAAATTAGTCGTCATCTCAATTATGTTACTCTGAAAATTAAATTTTATAATATTATTTTTATTTTATTAATTTTAAGAAAATTTACAGCTAACACATTTGAGTAGTCAGAAGTAATATGTAGTAGAAGGCCAATTACAAGTTTCCACTTATGTAACTATTAACTCTTAATAACCTCCCTACTTAATTTTTTCCCTTAATCAGCTTTTAGTTGTTATAATCTTTCTCAACATCAATTGAACTTTAATGTCATATGTTTCTCAATAAAAATGTGACCTTACAGCAACGCGTGACTATTTCAGTAGACTGCAACACGACTGTAACGTTGTTATCGAGCACTTTTCTATTTACTCTAACTATCCTAATCTCTGTTATGTAACATGTGTGAAAATGAAAGTGTTTTTGTTTAAAAGCTTCACTTTCTCTATGTACTTACATTTTGCAAAAAATAGATAGACATTCTTTGCTTTTTCTGCATTTATTTTCTTACTAGCTTATGCCCGCGGCTTCGCCCGCGTTTAGTTCGATAATTGTCCCACGGGATCATACTACCGGGATAAAAAGTATCCTATGTGTCAATCCAGGTTATAAGCTGTCTGTATGCTAAATTTCATCCAAATCTGTTCATTAGTTTTTGCGTGAAAGTGTAACAAACATCCATCAATCCATCCTCACAACCTTTGGCAATTATAATATTAGTAGGATAGTAGGGTTTAAAATCTTAAACCCATATTTGGCATAATCAGCCTGTAGTTGTTCTCACTGATGGGACACAACGCCTCCTCGCAGTGAGATGTAGTGGGCCATAATCCACCACGCGAACCAAGTGTGGGTTGAGGGATGTCACATATTAAAATAGTTTCATTTAATACTAAAAATATTACTTACATTTTATTTTATTCCATATTTTTTCAGATCTTTAAAAAAAAAAATTATACTAAAGTAATGTTGTTTAAGACCCCACTGACCCCACTGTGTGCCTAACCTTAGCGCCGATCGCGAAAACTGACCCAGATGTTATTACAAGGTGAATGACATTCGGTCGGGTCACTGTACATACATATGCTATTTGAATCAAGTACCCGCATCCTGTGACTGAAATGTATATAAAATATTATATATAGGTGATGTAACTAGGACAAACCGCTGGTCTTATCCGGTGTGGTGGCGGTTTTGAAAACTATTTTTGAGAATGTTTGTGGTAGAATTTCTTGCCTGTTTCAAAGATGGTTGTTTTTTCTTGAACGTATTACAAACACTATCCCGTATTGCGAGACTGTCATAGTGTTTAATTTAATAAAAAGTTTGGAATTTAAAAAAGCCTCCCTAAAAAAAAGAAAGCACGTTAAGGCGTTGGTCCCGGCTGTCATTTGTAGATCTTTGACAGTCGTTATAGGTAGTGGCCCAAAAAGTCTGACAACTAGTCTTACCAAGGGGTATCATTTTACCAAGTACTAACTGGGTTGTGGAGGTCAGATAGGCAGTCGCTGCGTGTAAAATACTGGTATTCAGCTGCAACCGGTTAGACTTGTAGCTGACCCCAACATAGTTGGGAAAAGGCTAGGCAGATGATGATGATGTTTGGAATTTAAAATAGACCATGAACTCCTTTGTTTCGGTTTGTCTCAGGCATCAGTCAGCCAGGATTCCAGGAAATACCGACGTCATCTAGTTATAAAACAATAATTACAGAAATAAACATCATTTCAACAGCTTCGAAATCCCGGATATTTGACGGAGACACTCTTCGGGCTCGCTAAACACGATATTTTTTCCCTTTTCTTGTCGTCAGAGAAAGTTAGTCTTCATTACATTTTAACATAGTAAAAGGCGTGCCTACATTTTTATGTAGATAAAAACAGTCCCTAACTAGATGGTAATATAAGTCAAAATTGGCATAATGAGAGAATAACGGCCCATACAAATTCTTACAACTCACGAATATGGCGCCACCCACAATCTTCAATGAACTCTTACTGCCAAATATAAGTTTTAATAAGTTGGTCCAATTAGACATTACGTTCCATGTAAGTGAAACTTTCTTTTTTTTTATGTTTTTTTGCCTTATTATTTGCACTATTAGGAGGCCTACAATGCTTACAAGGATCTTAAACTATACAAAATCTTCCTCTACACAGGACAATGTTGCTCATTACATAATTTCATCAAAAAAACCTATAGTTTTTCAGGATGAGTACTACGACTCTTTCAGGGCAGACTTGAATTTAAATCTACACAATAATTAAGTCCGTTAATAGAAAGTTAAGTAGATAAAGCTAACATTAATTGTAATGATTGTTTCCAAGAGAGTGACCTTTCAGAATTATTTACTGTTTGAAAATCTTTAGGGCATCATACTTAAAAGTTTCAAGGTACCTAGGTTGTGGAGGTCAGATAGGCAGACGCTTCACGCAAAATAATTCTACTCACCTGCATCCGGTGAGACCGGAAGCCGACCCCAACATAATTTAGAAAAGGCTAGGCAGATGATGACTTGACTTTTCAAATTGGTCCTTAAATTGATATCGGACCAAAGGAGTGTTGGCTTCATATTAAAATACCAATTCTAAAATGACTTAGGTACATAATCCGTGAGAGACCACACCTTTAAAACAAATCGACTGGAAGGTCAAACATATTGACTATTACAACATAATTATAACAACATTTATCGACGATGGATCAGCTACCTATTCTGTGTTCGCGATTAAATATCCAGTCATATAAACAAACTAGTGTTATTAGAAAAACAACTTTAAGATCCATACATAAAGTTAAGTTTAGTTTGCGGTCGCTCCGTGTAAAATATGGGCATTCAGCTGCACTGCTGTTTCACTGAAAGCGGACATTGCTGGCAAAAGGCTACGGCAGATGATATCATCTGGTTTAGTTTGCTTTACAACTTCAAACGTTTTTAGAAGTCATTCTGAAATCAATCTAATTTCCACGGCTCTAAAGTTGCTTTTTGTTTAAGTGAAAATAACGTCACTTGGAAACAAGAGTTTGAATAGATTTTAACTCATTATCAAGAGGATTATTACTTGCATCTTTTATTGTCGTCATTTGGGTAATCCGGAGATGTTATCAGTGCCTTATCGCGTGAAATGGGTGAAGGTAGGTAGTTAGGTATATGAACCGGTATGCATAATGCAGTGTAGGTATCTTTCTTTTATAACATATTGAAAATTATTCTTAGCGTGTCGATGACAATTTAAATTGAGTCAGCGACGAGTTTGGCACTTTCAGTAGCGCTCCTGTGATGTGCAAGCAACAGGAAAGGCAGGACACGATATCAAGTTCATCGTTTGAAAATTGTAAACACCATACACCAGCCTTACAAAAAACTTGCTGATTCGATTCAAATAGTTTTTAGCTGAATTTACATCAGTACTCATTTGCTTAGGAAGTACGAATGGGTTAAGGACGAGATCTAGAACTATACTGATTACTTAGTACGAATTTTGGTTAATCGTAGTTCCTTTTATTTCTTCTTCTTTGCGTGTCGATAGACTCAAATAATACCCAACCAGTATATTGCCACCTGCACAGCTCTGATGTTGGCTTCGTTTAAATCCTGGAAGGTGCATGTAGCTGTGCAGGATGGGCAAGAAAGGAGGTGGGGCATATCCTGCAGAGGGGCTCCACAATGACATAGTTTTAGGGACGGGTCGATGATACCCCATTTGGCCAGATTATTTCTACATCGGCCAACCTGGGCCCGCAAACGGTTATAGATTTCCAGATTGGCCACTGCAGTTCCTGTCCAGAAGGAAGACGTTCGTTCCTTTTACTGTTCTGTGGTTATTCCTGTGACTGCCACACAGCTGTGAAACTCCATGTAACAAGTGTACGACAGAGATGGGATCATTTCTAATCCAAAGCTCGTTAAGTTAAGTGCAATAGGCTCGCCCCCTATTACATGGGACTTAAAACATAACTAGTGAAATGTGGGTGAACTATTAGGTACACCTCTGCTCTGCCAAACCCTTCGGAGAGTTAAGTTACTCATCATCTTATTCCTTCCCTTGTTCCGTGTTATTTGATGTTTTTTTCTTCCACTCTCCCGTCAGCCGTCACGTTGATTACTTACTAAAACTTCCAATTTCTGCTTTTAATTCAGATGTGGTAAGACCACAAAGCCCCTCAAATCTTTTCCATCGATTTGTCCATCCCACATCTTATCAGCCCAAACAATCCAGATCAAAAACAAATAAAAACCTTAAAAAAGTCAATCTTACATAAATACAGAAACTTAAAAACAAAATGTCGCAAAATTGCCCGTTTCAAAATTAAGGCCACTTCGAACGCATGCTTAATCAATTTGACTCATGCATTCCACTCGGCGGGTACCGCGGTGTACTGGCTTTCAGTTCAACATCTATTGTTGTATAGATTAGGAGGCAGAAGAGACAGGGATTGAAGGGATTATCGCCTGGCATTGGGAATAATGGACCTGTGAATCTGTCTGGTAGTCTTCATGTTGCGAATCTCGAGTAAATAATTGTGCTGATGGATGGATTGAATAGTACGGGGGTCGAGGACGTATTTAAAAATAAAGTTAAAATATTAAAAACTTGTTGAGTATTTTTATACCCAATAGGTTTCACTTACTTTTAGTAGTATCTAATAGACATTATTCTTCGCTTCTAGGCAAGGAAGTAACCTACGATGAACATATTTCTAGTAGGAAATTGAATAAAGAAACCAATTTGCTTGGTAAGGGAAGAGTTAAAACTAGAGCTGAAAGCGCGATGCGATCCTTGTATCTGAAACAGGATAATAAGCTGGTCTTTGGAAATAAGCAAACTGATGGTAATTCAAAGACATACCCGAAGCCTAAAATAGTTACTTTTACTGAGGTAGAATAAAAAGCCTGAATGCAATTTTTTTTCCCTAGCCTGATCTGTCCCACACCTGGGCATAGGCCTCCCTCCACTCCATCCATTTCTCGCGAACCCTCGCTTCCTCCTTCCAGTTCTGACGGAATCTGTCTATTTCGTCCCGCCATCTCCTTCGTGGCCTGCTGCGACCCCAGTTACTTCATATAAAATGAATGACTGATAAACTGGTAACAGATGCAAAATTGCACAAAAATGTGTCAAAAGTATGCACTAGCTGTCAAATGTCTCGGAAATGTGTCAAATGTTTCGGAAATGTGTCAATTTGTGAGCAACCGTGATTAGTGTTGAATTTGGTGTGTCATGTTTGTTTTTTGTAACTGTTGTTTAAATAGTTAGTCTGGTGTAGTTTCGTGATGCAATTTGTCATTATTGTAATGCATCATTCTACATTCTATGTTGCCAGTTATTAATTTCCTTAACATCTAACCGCAGGATATGAAAGCAAAACAAAAACTAGCAGCTATACACTATGTAACATTTTGCGAGCTAGTTAGGAAATTAACATTATAAAAACAAACAAGAAACTTGCCACTTCACATTGCATATATTGATTGACCAATTCTTCTTAGACTACTGTCCTTATAGCACCTAAATTCCGTAACATTGCAAGTGAGTATAGAAGTATGAGTAAACGATCCTTAAGCCAACGTTTAGAAACATTACGTAGAATGTTTTTTACTTAGATTTGTTCTTATTTTTACAGATACAAAATTGTTTAGTGTCAGGAATGAGTACGTGCTAATTACCGTTTATACAGAGTGGGTAAAAAATCGTGGATCAAACGAAACAGGACGTTTTTTCTTTCAGTGAGGTTCTGAAGTTACAAATAATTTTTCGTGAGACTTAAAGATATTGAATAAAGTACCAATATTCATAAGTCATGGTATACACTGTCATAGATTTTTTTTTGTAGTGATGATACATTTCCTAGAAGCCACTAAACACCACTAATTGCCTATTAATAAAAAAAAGGTATTTTCTTAAAAAACACTCAAGTAGTCACAATTTTTAAGGAGATCAAGTTAGGACTCTGCCACAGAGATATTTTTTACTGCAAATAACCCCAACTATCGCTCTGTTTCGTTTGATCCACGATTTTTTACCCACCTGTGTATCCCGGTCACAGTAACATTTACAGTCTTCAAAAAAGTCTCCAATCGAAATCTAAATTCGATCAATACAATTTATTTCAAATCAAGTGTCCCATCTGTTCCATGCCCCGTTCAGACTCTAATTTTAGTCGAGTTAATACGTATGAGTAACTGCTATCATTTGGTATGACGAATTGTATTGAGACTCGTAATGCAAGTGGACGTTATTTTGGACTAGTCGAGTAGCTAAGCGTTCGGTTAATAATCTTGTCATGAATTTATGGGAATAAGATGGGTTTATTGGGCGTGTTTGGAATAGTAAAGGCGGGAGAATTTTTATTGTTTTAAAATTATGTTTGGTGGCGAGACAAAAAGCCATAAGTTTTTTTTTATTAGCTTATTAGTATGTAGGTCTTTAATAGCTCTCTTACCGGCTTACCGCCTTTAATTAATGGTTTAGTTAGTTACAGGTTTATTCTTATTTTAAGTTATCGTGGTCTTGGGTGTTTCTATTGTATAGCAGACAGATTGAAAATGTGTGTAGTGTCCATCATTTACTCAATCGGGATGAAATTATGTTCATCAGCCATTTTAACTCCGGTGTACAAAATAACACCCATAGTCAGCATCATCTGCCTAACCTTCTCCCAACTGTGCTGGGCACGACTTCCAGCTGAATACCAGTATTTTACATGGAGCGACTATCTTTAACCTTCAAAACCCAGTTACTGGGTACTTTCGGGCTTCTCATCATCATCTTCTTGCCCTTGGCCCATTCTACTTCAGGTCGGCGCAACACGTTTTCTTCTTCCATTCTCTTCTTTCGGGCTTTTGAGAACCCGTTAATTATTCACCAAAAAACACAAAATTACTCAGGGGTAATTTTATACCCCAGAAATAATTGGTCTATAAGGGTTAAAATTAAAACCTTTCAAGATATTGTACAATACAAAGTAGATACTGTATTTAGTAGGTACCTAAGTAATGGTGCATTTGCCTCGATAAACGTTGCTAAGTGATGCTCGTGTGATACGATCAGATCTTGATGCCAGACTATAGATTAGTCACCGTGGCTGGTTTATGCATTAGTGTCTGCAAATATTATTTTATTATTTCTATGTTAAAGTTTTATGTGGTACCTAGTATCTAACTCATCTACATAAGTGTTTGATTATAAACTTAAAACATCACGTTTTTATTTCTTCGAAGGGTTAGTCAGGGGTGACTCAATTAGTATTGCCACCCACCATTTGCAAGTTATGTTTAAGTCCCATCTAATAGGGGGTGACCCTATTGCCATCAATCGGGCACAAACCCACACTCCAGTCTGCTAAGTACTGAGATATTCTTAATGACAAACACACTTCGCCCTACCTGGAATCAAACCCGCGACCTTATGCTCTGCTGAGCATAGCGCTAGTAGTATGTTTTATATGTTTCTAACTGAGTTAACCAACTCGTACACATACATAATAATTAGTTTGTTTATTCATAAAATAATTACCCAGCAATCAAAGCGTAACTAACCTTAAACCAACAACTTAACGAACCAAAAACTATGCGCAATCACGTACATTTTCTCAACATTTACAAAAAAACTAAATTATACTAGGCCAAGGTTCGTCAAAAGGACGAATACACGCGAACTGCGCGCGCGCAACTGTCTCATCTCTGCATAACCACGTCAATGCATGCGCCGGGCATTGAACCCGCGATGCGCGCGAGTTGACCGACTAACTATATTTGTATTTGGTCCATGGTGCCACTATAATGGGCATGGTTACGATTAAGTGCATCCGATTAAACTTTTAATCGGTAAGTTTCGATCTGAAGATGGTATGAGGTATGAATTGTTTGTGTTATGTTATGTTATGTTTGGTATAAGCCTTATACTATAAGGGTTAGCTGGTATTGCAGGGTTAACGTCATCAATATTGTTAAATAATTCTAAATAATCCATCAGATGATCTCATAACCCTTTACCGATTAAAGTTTGGGCGTTCATCGGTAAAGGCTATGAGATCATCTTCAACTAGATTCGTTTCACTATAAGCACGCAATAATATTGATAAAGCTGTTCTGTTAAAACTTACAGTCAAGCGAACTGGCTTCTTCCAAAGATTGACTGAAAATGCAAAGTTCTGTAAAATAACGTTATGGGTTCCTACTTTCCCATAATTCACGATCCTTAGTTACGTTCTCCTTTTTCTTTGTCCACGTTCAAAGTTTCGTGCGAAAAAACTAGAAGATTAGGTTTAAAACGTTCACTTATCACAAACAAAAAATCCTGCATTCTTGCGTGTTTTGATAAAATGATATTAATTAACGCAATACCGCAATTAAATTGCCTAATGCGACACGTAGTCCAATCACTAATTTATCACTATGCACTATTCCGCTCCAACGCATGTTTATATTCAACCTACTGAAAAAGAAAATAAAAAGCGACAGCTGAAAGCCTGACTCACACTTACATGACATTTCTATTATTATAAGCCTTATCGATATATTGATAAGATTGATTCATGGATTGCTCATAGCACGAGTTCTCACGTACGCCAAGGTACCGAAGGCGGAACTTTTGATTTTGGACTTTAGTCTCTCCATCATCATCGGCGTAGCCTTTTCCCAACTATGTTGGGTTACTTCTAATTCAACCGGATGCAGCTGAATACCAGTATTTTATATGGAGCGACTGCCTATCTGACAAGTCCTTAGTTATTTGGGGTACATTAGTACCCTGCCGGTACATTGCTGGGGTACATTTTGGCACCAAGTTAAACTCAAAGCTGCGAAGATTGGCATTTGTTATCGTGTAGGAGTAGTATAGCCGATGCCACGAAAAGATAGAATAACCTTAGGGCTTCTATAAAGTTACACTCCACCAGTACTGCAATTGGTGGAAAAATTAAAAAAAAATTGAATTGACATTGGCTACTGAAGACTATATTTCAATCCTTTTTTAAATCTGTTGTAGGAATACGACACGCTTTATAAGCTTTTATCCCAATCCCAATCTTCTGTCAATTTAAATCTTTATGGCATGTAGGAACGATTTATTGATCTTCTTAGCGTGTCGATGGCAGTCTAAATTGATTTAGACCATTTGGAGACGAGTTTGTTTGAGATTAATTGATTTCAACGCTATGCCAAGTGAACTTAATTTTTTAATCATTTGGACATTGCCTGATCATAATACTATTATTTATCATGAGATTTATTTATCCACGTGGTTACTACATACGCTACATAAATATGTGATAGAAAATAATGTAATTTATGACCGCTGGATTTTCCCAAGATAACCTAACTACCCGCGCTATCAAAGGAAAACAAAATTCTTTCGTAATCCCTTTTTGATTGATATAGCGTTAAAACGCGAATTTGCGACTATGTATCTATTCATTTACGATCGCTTATCTAAATACCAAGTAAGTATATGACCGATAGAAAAATGTAACATTTGATAAAAAAACAATACAGATTGGGAAAATCGATACATTATTAAAATTATGTTTTCCTTTTACGTCATGAGTACCTAATCACTATCTACTGTATTGTTTATGAACTCGCAAATGAGTATTTTTTCATAAAGCATACTACCTACTAACTCTTTCAAGCCTTATCAGCTGCGGGATACTTTTATATCCCAGAACCCCATCAAGCTATACATTTCCAGTATAAAATGGCCTCGCATTGTATTAATTTCCCGTACAATGACAGATCTGGTTGTACTGGTTCTGTATAGCTTGATTGGTCTTTGTGCGTACGAACCCGTGGGATAATAATTTAAGACCACCACGCGGGCAAAGACATGGACAAAAGCTTGTATTTTATAAACCATCACAACCTCAATACAGTACTAATAGGTAGACATTAAAATTTACATTATTGTGTAGATGAATCGAGTTAATAAATACGAACCGTGGCTTGATCAACAAAAATACCCAAGGACTTTCATGAAACATCCGTCAAAATCCGCAACAAATGGCGTCACAATCTGCAGTGCGGATTAAAAAATATATAATTAGCAAAAAAAAACAATTATCAATTTCAAAATCACAATAATATCAGTGAAACAGCCTGGGAAGGTCGTTTGTTATCATATTATCATTAATCTACTATCAGTCACCCGCGTCATAACAGATAGGACTTAATTTAAGTGTTGATTACCTTTCCATTATCTTTCAGCTGAAAAATTTCAGTATTGTGCCGCGACTTGAAAGAAACATACATAAACTGCGAAAGTACAAGAAATTCAGATAATTCTTGCAGTTCAGAACATTTATAAAAGTACAGTTCATCCAGTAAATTTTTGCAGCTCGAAAGTTTAGCGGTACAGAGTGATTATAAATGATTAATTTATTAAAAATAAAGAAAAGTTTCGTTTAAACAAGAAAAAAACTGTGATTCAGTGGGTTTTTTTTGTGCCAGTGATAGTGGTGTGATTAAATATTATTTCCTTGTTGAAATATTATTTTAGTCAAATGTGTCAAATGTGTTGCAAAAAAGTGTGTGAGATTGAGAGAGGCAGGTCAGGCTCACTATCCCCCATAATGAGCCTGAAGCAGAGATCACGGTAACAGTCTATTTGAGAAGGATTTTTATAATATTTTTATGTCGTAATTCTTTGGAGTGTCTTCGCGGAAAGGCTGTATGTCCATACAATAATTGCTCTTTTTGAATGGACTTAATAATAAAATTGTAAGCTTTGGCTATTTCGGATCGGCTCAATCCCATTCCGCATCGAGAAGTGTGGTCATGATGAATTGAGTTTGAATAGGAGATCGTTGTAGTCGGAGTAGAGCCGTGGATGATGATGATGGTAAACAAAAATAAGAGAGAGATGATGAGAGATGATGTTTTTCTACAGGAATGTGGCTTTAGTAGTAAAGCAATTTCGTTTTGGGCTGAAAATGGTGATCAAATGCATATTTATGGTAAGTACTAATAATTTATTTTAAGTTGATACTAGCAACAACGCGACTTCGTAAATACTGTTTTCTACTAAATACACTTGAAGACATATTATAATGATGTTTATTTAGCTTTAACAACCAAACCGCTCGTGGCAATTAACAATTAACTAGACCAGCTGTATCTACTGTTACCGGAACTCTAGAATTACTCACAATAACACAAATATAATATATTTCCACTATGTATTGTTCAATACATCTGTAACATAGTAACATCGTAGTTTCTTCAGTGCAACTGTTCAGAGAGCCATCTTTTATTCCCTTAAACAATATCAACAGTAAAGCCAGGAAGGTTTCAAGTCATGAAAATCGTGACTTGTATATAAACAAGTTAGAAACATCATTACATAATGCATAACTTCAACCAACATAACCTGATCCCTTATCCAAACCAAACTGTTAGCTACGAGAGGTCTTTGTAAACTGGTTGTTCCACCAGCATAACGTGACCCGTCAAACGAATGAGTTTGTTTGAAAATTATAACAATGCATAGGTCTTCGTTAAATGGTTGTATAGTTAACGTGTTTTAAGTTATGTGCATAGTTAATATTGACAATAGTTTGTTAGTATGTCGGTACAGTGAATGGCGACGCTATGTGACGCGAATAATAAAGCTTTAAAGTTGAAAGGTGTTCGAAATAGGTTTAATTGTTGTAACTAGGTAATTGGCCTCTCCTTATGAGGGTAATAAAGGCCTCAATGATGCCCTTAGATTTTATAAATGCAGTTCAAGACCTAAAATTGAATTTGTAGAGGTTTGACAGTCTTAAGTGTGTTTCGAAAGTCTGACAACTTGTCTTACCAAGGGGTAACGTATTACTTAGTAAATGGGTCGTGGAGATCAGCTAAGCCGGCGATCCATGTAAACTAATAGCATGCGGTTAGATTGGAATCTTTCTCCAACATATTTAGGAAATATATTTACCTAGTTATAACATGACATCACGGCTGTAATCCTCGAACGGTTATGCAGAGGTGTACCTAATAGTACCAGTTTTGTGTAAGTCCCATTTAATAGGGGGCGAGCCTATTGCCATCAACCGGGCACGAATTCAGACTCCGTGGCTGCTACTGAGATATTCCTGATGGAAAACCCAATAACAATTTGTCTGACCCGGGAATCGAACCCAGGAACTCATGCTCAGCACTCAACCTAGTTAGTTACCATTACCTCGATATTAGGGCAATATGAAGTCTACTAAAAACATCGTGATATACGACTTCTATAGCTTTAATAAACCTTGACATTGGTCAAATGAAATCTCATAATGTTTCCCATAAGTTTGTGGTTAACAAATCAATAAAACTTTGAAGTGCGCTGTTAATAAGGCTGTCAAATTAATTCTGACAACTCTTAATAGACGTAACAACTTGACATCCTTCCGTCTGACAACCTCGCTTGTTAATCAACGTATGAATGAAACTTTTACAACACACGTACCGACACTCTTCATCATCTAATAATGACACATAATTATAACCGATCTTCTTTTACGTAGGGTTACCATTTCAAAATTTTAAAGACCTGTCGAAAAGCTCACCGACAGACAGATCGACGGATCGTAACCTTGGGTCTAGAACTATATAATTACATTTGCACAAAAGATCCTTATTTTATGACGAAGATGATCACTTCGTTATCAATGATGGAAAAACTGAAATTTTCTCGGCGCCATTTTGGATTTTCATATTTACCTCATTTTCTTTATCAGCGACCCCGAAAACCACGATAAGGGTTGAAAGTTTGTTTAAAATTTATTCTATACACGGCTTGTGTTACTTTGAAATACCGACTTTTTTGTCGGCTTCTCTGATCCCTGAGCATTATAATCATAAAATCATTATAATTATAAAGTTCGAATGAATCGGTTTCTTCTAGGCAAGCGTGCTCTCCCCTAGGCCGCATCATCGCATCACAAAACTGTTTAAAAATATAAAAAAAATAAAGTCCCTTATGTCGAGAAGTCTGGACATTTCATAAGGCCGGAAAAACGTCGAGCGGCGCGGCGGCGGGCCAAATAGCTACACATGTCCAGACAAATTCGACCTTGTCTTTGTTCGGACTTGATGGTAACCCTACTCCAAACCCTACAATTTGAACACCATATTCATAAACCCATTATTTTTTATCTCAGCATCGCATCAAAAGTCACAAGTATAGCTTTCGATGCTGTATAAGGCGCGAACAATCACTGTCAGTGTGTGAGTGCCTTTATAGTGGACGTATAAGGGTGGTGTGTTGCCCAATGGAAAGTTGAGGTTTTTGTCAAGGCCATGTTATGGGGAACGGTGGTGTTCGGTGTCGGTTATGGTTGAAAGTGAAGGTTAAAATGAAATATAGTATAAAAAATATCGGCTTGAAATCATTTCATAAAAGGGCATGTGATGTAATCGTGGTCCTATCTCCTATCAGGAGTTCATCTGTATGGTGAGATAAATTGTCAAACCCAGAATGCTCTAGAATGGTTATTTACTACATCTACTGCTTATCTGTTACTTACCGAACTGTGCAAGGTTGTTATTTTGATTTGGCAAATAAAGAAGTTTTTTTTATTTTTTTTTTATTTCTTGAATTATGTATCATCATCAGTGCGCTACCGACGTTCTTAGTTATGGGGTCGGTACACCATTTTTTCTTCTTCAATACTTTTCTATTAGTCCCCATCTCAATAGTCACCTACCGTTAGATTCTGTTATTCTGGCCTTAACAACTCAACAATTACTCACGGAGTCTATCGATTTACTTTTTCACTTCTTCACTTGAAAGTAAAGCTTAGCAGTTGTTGTTTATTTAACAACAAGATCCCATATGGTGTAACACTACATGTAACACATACATTTCAACCTGAGAAACAAACATGTAACGACAGAGATACCACAAAACAACAAAACACACACAAAACTGAGGCGGACGCAGGCGCATCGAATCGACAAGTTTTCTCAAACGATTCGTCTTACTCGCAATACCGTTTACATAATTACGTTCATATTACTAAACGTTGCCTAATGCCACGGAAAAGTAACGAATGGAATGCAACATACGCTTACTTCTGAGACTGAATAGGATAGGTAAGCAAATATCTTGTTTTTCCTTTGGTGCGTTTAACTTTTAATTACACGAGCGAATGCTCATTCTGTGTTTGCTTGTTGTTATATCATTGTATTATTCATTCTCGTATATTCCCTAGCTAGATTGTTTTAAATATTGTAAAAGATAGACAGCATTAATGCATTTTTCAACTCATCATGAGCTTTGCAATATTTATGTTGCTTAAGACGATTATATTTTCATGATTACCTTGCAATAATAAAAGCCCAATCTCTAGCATGATTTGATTGATTCCACTTAGTTCATATATTTGAAGGGCAGAGCAAAGGTTCACCCTATTGTAAACCTACATTTCACCTTCATCAGGTGCGCACCTGATGACCTACTTACTGACATTTGAACTTTTTGCCATCGAGATGCTTTGGCCACCTATGATCAGTCCATTTACTCTCCACTCCATGGTAAACATTAACACTTGCAAATTCTCACGCTGCGGTGCGCGGGAGTGGATTTCTGTATATTTTGTAGACGTTGTAGTGGGCCTAATGTCACTAAACTATAAGTTAGTGAAAGTATATGTTTAGAACCATCTCGATTGACGTTTGAAATGATATTTACATGACAAGTTGTTTTGAAGGAGTTTTTTTTCTAATAATTTGTATTTTATATGCATGATAGGTGTTGCATGGTACTTCAAGATTACGTTGTGGGTGGTGTTAAGTTGCGGAGATAACACTTGAGTTTAATTTGTTTGAAAGGATCATGTTTAAGAGAAAACAGTGCTATTTTGAAGTGTTGGCATTGTATTCCAAATTCGCAACTTTTAATTGATATTACGCAATTATCTACTTTTACGTAGACAAGTAGTTGGTAAACTTAAAAATCATTACCGTCCTTCTGCTGTTCAAATGGTATAAGACCTCACTACCTCATTCCATCTTCTCTTTGTCGCACGTACGAGTGCGTTTAAAATCTTGTAATTTCATATAAGTATGCATGTCTGCCCCGTAGGTCTCAATCGCGACTGCTGAGCATGAGATCCTGGGTTCGATTCCCGGGTCGGGCAAATTGTTATTAGGTATTTCCATCAGGAATTTCTCAGTAGCAGCCACGGAGTCTGGATTTGTGCCCGGTTGATGACAATAGGCGCCCTCCTATTACATGGGACTTAAACATAACTGGCGAAATGCGGGTGAACTATTAGATACAGCTCTGCCTAAACCTTCGGGGATTACAGGCATGAGGTTATGTTACGTGTGCATGTCTGATTGCCTCTTGGTACCGAAACCACATGCTTAAAAGCTGCACTCGTCCTTCAAGGTCTAAGTTAAGATTGAGAAATGTTACTTAGCACGTTATTTATTCATCATTCATGTCACTGCCACAAAGCAGTACTTACATATCTACCTACTAAGTAAAGATTCTATAATTTTATCCCAAGATATGGTTAGGAAGATCTCTCAGACTTATACGGAAGGCATCACATGTCAACGTAGCTAGGTTGCTCTAGGCACGTGAACATACACTAAGGTCTCAGGCCAGCAGGTCGTAAGACACAGCTCACTTTCACAAACCCCCTGTATAAACAGACATCATGCTGTATGAGTGACTGTCTCGTTTGTCTAGTGGTTGTAAGTGAGACTATTGAGCGTGAGGTCCAAGGTTCGAAACCCGGGTCAAAATAAAGTGCTACCAGGTTGTTTCTATTATGATATTTTAAAAGCAGCATCAGCGAACTTTTTTGGTTGTTTCATGTAAAATAATCCGAGCCCACCATGGTTGGTTAAGGGTTAGGGAATGGGGGATGATGAATAGCAGGTCAGAAACTGGTTTTAAATCACTAAGTATTACTTTTAAACAGGAATCCTGAAGACAGGACAGAGAGTGTTACTAACACACAGATTGGTCTAGTTGCTCATCTTCGTAATTGCCTAATCCCATTATTACCAATAATGTATGGCACTAGGGGCATAGATTGCAGGGCTACCATAAACAATTTAACAGTAAATACTTCCTACGGAAATAAACCCCGTTAACCTTTTAATAAATCAGATCGTTATCAACTACACACATGAACAGCATTATGCATCCAGCTTTATGCCCCGAAGCAAAAAAACTGAACAAGAGTTAAAAATAAAACACGATTCCGATTAATTAATGTCGCATATAATTAAATAGTTTAAGTCAAGTGTTAAATGGTTCTAACCGCGGTGGTCTTGACCTGTAACGAGAATTGTAATTTGTTGTAATATAAATAATTTGATTCTTGTTAACTGTTATATTATTTGATTGTGTGTGACCAAATTAGTACAGGAAAAATGTTGACTTATTATTTCGGAGGAAACTCCGTTTACGTGGTTCATTATTTCCTTGAGTATAAGTTCCGTCACGTAAAAAGAACGCTGAGCGACAGTGGAGGGGATGAGTTTCCGCGTCCTAAAGTACTAAGCTATTGTTTTATTTATTTATTTATTTTTAGTACATGGAGGACTTACAGCTAATAAAAACAAACAAAAAAGGAAACCATAGTCACCAGAAAGCCAATTACAAATCCTCACGGATAGACTTATAATATAATTTTTATGGTGTGAGCACAAAAACAGAAAACACACCGCTTTAATCAAAGTAAAAAGAATATAAATACTTGGTATGCAATTATATGACTAAAATAATAGAAAAAATAGTAAAATAATAAAAATAAATAACCTACCGCTTCTTGAAAAATTTGAGGCTTAAGCACCTTCTGGCCGAATTCACACTAATTTTAATTTTATAATATAAGTATAGTTGTTTCATTGTAGAATCGTAATAGGTACTTTACTAGCTACTTAGTACTTTGGAAAAGGCTGGAATGAAAAAAATTTAGAAAGTTTATTTGAACTGTCAGAGTTATTTTTACGTGACGGGAACTATATCCTGGCTGATTCATGGTCGTCATGGTCATAACATAATATTATCATTAACACTAGAAACGGGATATTTACCATGTGCCACTCCAGTATATCCGTGATCATGGCGCTTGCAACAACGCCGAAATATCGGGAACTCAAAAAAAACAGTAAACATGGTAAATATCCCGTTTGTAGTGTTAATGTTACTATCTAAGTTTGTAGACGGATACATTATACAAGTTAGTAATGTGCCCGTTTGAAAGTATTTGGTTAAGCACATAACTAGTTCACTATTTCGGATAATAGGAAACTGCAATCAACGCCATCTTCCTTTTTAATTAAAGATTTTTAATGGAAGCTCCAGTTATTTAAGTTGTATGACATATGAAATGATCTCTAATTTAGCCGAGTCACGTGTCTTAACTACTACACGATCATTTATTTAAACAAATCATAACCCCTATCATTCCTCAGAACAGCCAAAGAAACTAACACAAACGAACCGCTTTAAAACAAAAAACGCCGACATTTTTTTCACCGACATCGATCCCACTATAACCTCCCAAAAAAAAAAGAAACTAAACTGACAGATAGACAAAAGGAGTACCTATTAATGACGTCATAGGCTCTTATTTGGTTTATCACCGACCACAATCAGCGCGGTGATAAAAGGAAGTGTCGGCACAATCGTATTGATTACCGTTGACTGTCGATGGTCGCAGGAAGTATTGACGCATGTCAGAGTGTGGTCACGCCCAGCGGGGCTGTCCGTGCGAGGTACAGTGTGATTGATTAGATGGATATGCAGGAAGCTGGGAAAGTGGTTGAGAGATCTCGTTAGGAGCTGCTCAATTGTGGCTACTATGAAATTCGAAAGATCTGATTAAATTCGTTCACAGATAAATGATATCGGATTATAAACAATCAACATCATAATACAATAATTATGATGCTTTAGTCTATTTCAAACTAGTGCGTATCTATGTATTTCCATACAGGAAAAAAACATGGTGGTGATCCTAACAATGTAAAATGCTATATTAAGATGTAACTGCGCAATCGTTATTAGAATATCACCATGCAGGTCTATATAAATACTTTATGTCGACATTTCTAAATCATTAGGTACAAAACTGATGACACATTCCCATAGTGTTATCGACCGCCATAACTTTCCTTTTAATCAAAATTCATCACACGAACACTGAAACCCTAAGTAATCCTAATAAGTCAATTATAAATTCATTTCCCACTTTCACCAACCCTAGGTTACATAAAGGCGTGTCCAGAGGAGCGATTTAAAAACGCATTACGTTTGGACGCGCGATGCGTATAGTACACAGACCACGGAGACGCCTCGGCGGCCGTAGCTAGAGGTGACACTACCAACTTTTCTTACAAACGTGTCAACTTCTATTCGTGCTTTGACGCAAATCGTGTTAAGAAACTGATGGCTTTGAATGCAGTCTGTAAAGGGGCAATTCCAAAGCCAGTTGAATACCGCAAACCGCAGCGGCAAACTCGCCTAACCATAATGACAGACCTTAGTGAAACGACTAATGTCTATGTAACTCTTTGAAAACGTTACACTATTTAATTTTACTTTCATTGATTACATTGCATCTGTTGTTATTTTCATAGAGTAATATATAAGTAAGCCTGTTATCACGACATGACAGCTGCAGTTGTGCACTAAACGCATTTTAGAGCCATTCGTTTTATTATTACTGCCGTCTCTAGACGGTGACGCTGCCCGTGCTCTATGGTATGGTACAAGTATAATAGAAATGTGGCACGCCCTTGCATTGTCTTGCTTTCTATGCTATTAGTCATAGGTAAGTGACAGGGCCTGCTACTGAACGCTACTTTAAAATGGAATACGTTTTAGTAACTGATAAACTAACAGGCATTGAAGTACAACCGTAAATAATGATAGATTGTGTTTGCTACTTGTGTTTTTTTTTTAAATGAAAGGTGAGAGCATCGCACCAGGGTAACAAAGGGCTAACAAATAATGATGATAGAAAAGTCATAAATTTACTAGATTCACATAAGCTGTCAAAAAGCTAATGTCAATATTGCCTTTTGAAAATCGAAACGGTTGGAAAGCGGTCGCCATTTTGTTTTGGCTTTCAAGTATATTCCTTTTTTTTTAAATATAAGTAATGAACTTTTGCGATAACGTAGCAGAATAAAACACTTTTGTTTGTGTACAAGGTAGTTCAGTCTCTGATTAATGATAATGTGAGCTATTTTTAGCAATTACTGATAAAATGATATGATGATTAATCATTATCTAAAATTATCAATGTCTTGACAGCAATTTATTTTTACGCAGCACAATTAATTTTTTTGTCTTGTTGATACAGTAATTTGATTGGTCGTTTCTGCCTAAATAACAACTACAATCATGTTTCAGTAACGTAGGCACGATAGTTCATAGAATCATAATCTATGTTTTAGAAGCTACATCCTGTTTTGCAATTATCTTACAGTCATAATATTTAGATGTAGAAAAGGATTATATTACAAATTCGCCAAATCTATGACAAAATTTTAATATGTGTTCAAATTCAAACTCAAACTCAAAGCATTTATTTGAATTAGACCATAACAGGCACTTTTGAATGTCAGAAAAACAAAGGACGCAAACCTACAGTCCCAGACACAAGGCATAATAACTTGTAAAAGTAGAGATCTATGGAGAAATCTAATAATCTAATCTATGGATCTCTATGGAAAAGAATAGGCAAGAAACTCCATGGACACTCTATTCAAACAAAATATTTTTACAAGATCTTGGTGTTCAGTCTACGAACTCATTTTATTGATCAAAGTTTCTGGGCTCGCCCTCTATTACATTGCACTTAACCACACACTTATGCCTAACCCTTGAGCAATCACAGGCGTGATGTTATGTCGTATTAAGCCATCTCCTCCTTTCTGACACTTGTGCTGTTTGCAATAAGATTTCTAACTTACAACGATTAAAACAAACAGTTGAAACGATTGCCAAAACGATACCAAACATTACACTTATCCTTCACCCAAAACTCAAGTGACACATCGACGAAAGTTTTTAATAAAAGACTACAAACAATACATAAAACTTCACTTATCTGTATGTACAATACATTACATAAAAGTTCCCCATATAAACAGCTATTATCTTCTATCAAGGAAGCTGAATCGGCCCATTCATTGCTTGCCAAAAGCGACGCGAATGCGTGCGCGCAGGTTTGCGTGCTACATAAATTAGTGGTGGCATTGTTATTGTGGACTAATGTAATGTTGTGACTTTGCTTGTTAAGGTGCTGGGTCGGGGTTATGGGTTATTTATTGGTGTCTTGTGGATTAGCCATAGGTTGCTTTAAGAGACTACCGCTAGCGCTTCTGAGATTCCTTTTAAGTGTTCAAGATAAGTTTCTTCCATGATATTTTTCTTTTGACGTAGTGAATGATATCGACAATATTCTACTTATTTACGGGGCATAGTATCAAAATTCTCATTGTTTTCTATTTCTTGGTCTTTCTTTCTAACTTTAGTTCTTTTGGTTCTACAAAGTACAACAGATGATAGGTACATATACCTATCATCTGTTGTATCTTGTAAATGGCTTATCAAAAACAAGCGACATTAACACACCCTTGTTCGGACTCAGATAGAAGAAGTACCAATAAAAAAATCATAAGTTGATGCCAATAGAGGGATTCATCGACTGTCTAAAAATTCCTTCAAAGTATCCGCTACTTCTTCAGCGATTAGATTCGACATCACAAACAGACTAACTGTACTGGTATTCAGCTGCATCTGCTTAGACTGCCGACCCCAACATAGTTGAGAAAAGGCTTGGCAGATGATGAAACAGACTGTAACACCTTACTTCTGTCACATAGTCAAGTACATATGTACTAAACATGTATAATGTATGTTATTGCGTCTGTCAGCCTGTCTACGGGCTGCTGTTAATTGTGTGCTAATCACATTTGTTTTACGTATCACTGCGGAGGAGGTGACGGAGGCCGGGTTGTATCAATGAATTGTATTAGCGTTAGCAAAAATGAAAGTTATTTGCACCAAGGCTTGGTGCCAATTCTTGCCAATATCTATCTTTCATATATGAGAAGCTGAAAAATGGTCAGATCTCTTAGGGTTATCTCATGATTTCTCAATAAATTTTCTTTTTAACAAAGAATCAAAGAAATAGACTGAGTAGTCACTAGATTGATGAACGTCTCTGTTAAGAATCACGCTTTGAACAAATTGAGGTGAATCCAATCACGGGATGCGGGACTAGTTTGCGCGGATGGTGTCAAGTTATATGGAGATGTTCAAACTGGCGTGAATTTTCAATCTTGAAAACAATCAACTCATGCAGTCGCGTCCTGCATCCCGCACGGGATTCGCTTAGTGTGTTTAGAGCTTACTGGTATCTCTCAGGGCACTTATCTTCTTCACAGCGTGTCGATGGCAATCTAAATCGGCCCAGAAATGAGCCACTAGTTTAGCGCCTTCAGTAGCGTAAAACACAATATTAAATGCCCCATCACAGAGATACAGGTCACTTATGCTTGGAATAGTTTGGCAATTTGCCTGTCATCAGATCAAAGACAAACTTCAAATTGTCATGTGTCTGCAATAGTACGAGTAGTTACTTGCTCAGTCCAACTCCTCGGTTCTATCAAGTAGCTCTATTACTAACCATTTACAAATTATTTTTCAAGTATTTACCAACTTTTACAACCTTTTAAGTACCTAACGTAACTTAAATCGCTAAGTTAGTCTCAAGAGTACTTGAAACTAAGTGATACTCGCAACTATACTCATACACTTGTGCTTACCCAACGAAACAGTAAGTTTGCTTAAGTTTGATGTAACTCACTGAGCTAACAGGAAGCAAACCAGAATATTATAACGCTTTGTGACAAGTTATATGTGTTTGTAGTGTGTGAGCAGGGATGTAGTACCTATGGTACCAGGTCGATATGGTACTCGTACCTATGGCCTTAACGACGCCGAAAGGCACTGTTCTCGCCGTTATTGCGATCAATTTTGTGTTCTAGACCATACCTAAAAAGAACCTTCCCACGTTCTAGTTGCAGAGATATTAGGGGTCAAAGTTCCAACTTTTTCACAAGATTTTATTTTAATAAAAATCGAATGATTCAGTTCTTGTTTTCGTCAGAATCGGCCCAGAGAAGTCCTTTGAATATTTTTCGCTATTCCTCATAGTTTCGGATTTGGCCATCCACGCCCATTGGTAAAATTCTCCCTGTATAAGAGTTAACGATACTTTTAATATTGATTTACCCCTCCCCAACCCTTGCTCGAGTCCGCGTGGCTGAGCCTGTAATCCAAAATCAGCCCCCAAATAATGACACCATTCAGATCCAGCTGGTCCCATTGCTATCCTCCCCCAGCGACGCCCTTAGCCGCAGCTCGTGCCCCACAGGGGGTGCCCTTAGCGTGTAGTCGCTTAGTTTGTAAGTTTTTTGCCCTGGCTGGAGGCCTTACACTCAAGGCACCGACAGGGTAGTCCGGTTAAGCAGTTGACAACCTCCTAGGTTGAACTGCGAAGATGCCATTTAAAAATAAAATAAAAAAGAATAATATTGATTTACTAGTCAGTGGTTCCAATGCTAAATAGGTACAGCCTGCTCCCTCTCTACAACAACAGAAACCTCAGGGGGACATTGCAATTACGGCCTCGTTGGGCCACCGATTTGATGATTGCAGTTCGCCGCTGCAGACCATCTTCCGGATAAAACCAACTATCTGTCTTACGTCAGCTATAAACTGGGGAGGTGTGTTCTTGACCTTACATGAGTGAATAATTGAAATTATTATAGGATATCACGAACGAAAGGTAGAAATGACGACTGAAAAGGCTGAGCAGCGTGCCTGCCTACTTCATAGGGGACATGGATTATCATGCTGATTCTTTCTTGAGTCTGTATCAAGCTTTTGTATTAGCACAGAAACACCAATACATATTTCTATGATGCTACCCTGAGTTGTTTTGTAATTCTGTTGGATTAGTAACGAAAACGTAGACTGAGCATATTTTAAACACTGTTGATAGCTTTCATGGTTTAAAACTAAACTTAATATTGTCACTTACGGGATATCTTCCGTGATTATTCATTCGTTTTCGTTACGTTGTTGGATTCATCGGCAGATCAAAATAATGAATAATCACGGAAGATATCCCAAAAGTGTCGGTATAAGTTGAGCATATTTTGTTTAAATAGTTATTTTGATTGGGAAACTCAAACCTGTGGGGTCTACAACTACCTACTTTAAAAACACTGACCCATTCTAAACGCTATTTATATCCAAACAAAATCAAATACAAAATTGCTTATTAATCAGCTACTCAACCTTGACACCCCGTACAGTGGCGATATCTATGTCATAAGCAAGAGATCATCAGATCTATGTAAATGAGATGCAGCACAAAGACACCGCCTACGAGAGAAATCTGTGAGTGACCTACTGGTTCACTGAGAGGAGTTTTACGAGATTCGGAGTAGCATGTAAAGGGCGGTATGTAGGTATGTATGAATTTGCATATAGGAGGCCCAGCAGTGGGATAGTGCAGGCTAACAGTATCAGTGTTAGTTTTATGATTAGTCAGCCGATGATCTAGACGCGCATCACGAAGGCTGGTTCGATGGAAAAGAGTACCTGGAAGGAAATGGGGGAGGCCTGTCTCCAGCAGTGGACATACAAGCCTATAATACCTATGAAAAAAAAGTTTTAGGATTTAATCCAGCACAACGTATGGGTCAATCATAAAAGCAATGCTTGTCGAGGTCAATCTATTTGTAGGGTGATCATCCATTACATCCCGAGGCCGTTCCGTACTTCGGAAAGCACGTTTGGTTCTGGCTGCATTTGCAGATCTTTGGCAGTCTTTAATCCGAAAGTCTGACAACCAGTCTTACGGGGTTAGCCAGTAAATGTGTTGTGAAGATAAGGTAGGCACTTCACAAAGTGAGTAATTATTCAAGCTTCTTTATTACTCAACTCTAATGAGTAGCTGTTAGAGATCCTGTAATCTTAATTTACTACCTTATCAAGTATCTACTTACCTTATAGTAGAAAGTATAGATTTATGCCCCTATCTATATAAAGAAAAGTAGGTTCCAATGTTCCCATACCTCCATAGAAGCCACCTTATCTTCCTCTATTACCCCATATAAATTCCTCACCTGCATCGTCCTCATTACGAGACGGTATGTCCCATCACATCATGGGATTCCTCCCGTATTACGCCATGGGAGGTCGGTGAACTGTCCCCCTGGTTTTATAACGTTATCTAATAAGGTGCTGGTGGCATTGTTAGGACGTGACGTGAATGATATTTTATGTATTGAATAGGTGCACTATGATAGAATGATCCACATAAAATAATAATGATGGTACAGGTCTTTCTCAACGCTTTACTTTTTTTGAATTGTTTGAATGTTTCGTGTCCGTTTTTAATTCGGGCCGAATTGCCGACTACGGTTTAATGCTAGGTTCCAAAAAATCTCATTCTTGAAACTTGGAAAATCTTTATTTTATTAAACTCTTTAGGTATTGCACCTTCATGAATATATTGGGATCAGAAAGTGAGATTATAAAGTGAAAAATGAAGGGATTACGGCGAGTTCGCATTCCCACATACTTTTAACCGAAATGTACACTTTTCAGTCATTATTTATTTACATCGTTTTCACTTCGCTCGACTACCGTATTACACAATACTTGTACTCATCACAACTTCACAAAAGATAACGTTATAAACAAACATAATATCTTTATAATTCTATTTGTTTTCTGAAACACGTTACCTCCACACGTGCTGCTAAGGGCCTCATATCAATTGAAATCTTAACTGTCTGCACTTAAATGCACTAATGCTACTTAAGTGCATTGATGAGCGTGATGTGCGTATGCGCACCAGAGGTTTCAATTTGAGGGATTCACCCAGGATTGGTCTCTGGTGCTAAATTGATAGTTTGTAGGTCAGAAACATAGAATTTGCAAATAGTTTGATATTATTCTAGCAGACCAGAGGTCAACTAAAATTTTGGGTACCTACTTACACATGCTCATTTTTTTTTTACCTAAACGATTCGATTGGTGGGCTCTATGTGGGGTAACCCCCATAGTAATTCTTTTAAAGAATGGTCAATAATTCTGCTTTCTCTTATCACAAATAATACAGCCAGATAACCTCAAAAATTAAGAAAAGATTCGCCAAGTTCTAATACTTAATGTTGGTTTCAGAAATGAACGAATTCATTAGACAGTGTGTGTTTCAATGTCATTACCGCTCTTGAAACATTTCACATGCACCCGTTTTAAAATTCTACAGCGACACCTCCGATAATACTTCAAACACTCATTATTTAACTTGAACACGATAACTTTGAGCGTATTTGCACACGATATGCAAAATTTAAAGTGATGCAGCCTTCGGGACGACTGGCGGAGGTCAGACTGCTGTTCCGTGTTCTAACCTCAAATTGTGTTAAATATATTTGATATATTTGACAAATATATACCTGGTTGTTGGTTTTAGTAGTATACATTGGGCTTCCGGTGGTTTTAGAGTAAATATTATACATATAAGATGTAACCCCCGGTTTATAGGCAAGCGAGTCTTTTGCACTTTTAACTTGACCCATGGCTATTGAGAGAAGTTAAATAATGTCCAGACCATATTTTTAGATAAATAACCCAGTTTTTTGATGACATTAAAAACAATGTCTTATTTTTTGATTGTTGATGCGTATACGCGTCTAACATTATTCTTAAAGATAGATTCCTACTTTGCATAGATCTTGAAAAAAACTTTTATGGCAGATAGACAAAAAAGTGACATTATAAAGGTTCTGTTTATACTTGTTTTGTACATTGATCAATTTTGGTAGCTGCATTGACTACGACTAAAGCACTCACGTGCATTCACAGATAGTTAACTGCAATAGAATCAACTCACGCGACCTTATCTCATAGATAATGCTGTTTAATAACAGCGCCTTAAACTCCTGAGTTAGAGATATGATGGCGCCATGACACATGTTGTAATTAGCTTTAAGAACATGAAAGTGATGACTAAGTTTGTTGAGATTCCTTAAATTTAATACATGATCTAAGGATAAGGAAGTGAACAAAGAAAAACATACTCATGATAAGTGGGATAAAAAAGACAAACTCGCAATTTGCTTGTGTGTATGAAGAACAGGGTGTAAAGTCCTTCATCCCCTATAGAAAAGGGAGGATCCTTCTACCAGACGGGTGTTGTGGCTGGTAGGCTAACCTATCAGTTGTTGTCGAGTTTTTCCATGTAGTCTAAAGTCGGGGATAACTTTAATAGCGCGATTCAGAATTTTGATGTTAGTTCCTCCCTTGTGGCATAGATGGCGCTGTTGTACTTTTTGTACTGCCCGCTACACTGGCAAGGGCCAAGCTGGCCATTGCTTGTTCGTTTATTTCTAGTGCAGCGTGTCAAAATTGGCAATTAAGTAATTTTGCAATACTGAGACATGGGATCTCATTCTTCTGATAGTAACTCTACATAATAATATTATCTTAAATATCTTTGGGAGTGAATGATATAATGTGACAGGAGCAATTAAAGGGAAAGGGCGGTCTCAAAAGTAACATGGGACGAGAGACAGAGAAGAACTACATCATACATTCTCAAGAATATCTAGATATTGAAAGACACGGCTTCTACATTTATAAAATTTAATCTTTAAGAACTAAAAACACTTCTCATTTGACTGACTATTGGAGACAAGTCCTTGAAAACATAGCCCCCCATTGCAAACACCATTTATTACCAAAACAGCAACAATGTGCGACCATCTGTACCACAACCTGATTAATGAACGTCATGCCATTGGAATAAGACTACTAAAACCATCCCTGCCCCCAAAAGGACATACTTCAAATACAGTCGCGAAGCATTAATCATTGAAACAAGTGCGTATGACCAGACCAATCGCCAAGGAGACATGGCGCAGAAGATTCACTGTCTACTTTTATTGTAGTTCAATAAAATTAAACTTACATATGTATATAGAAGTGGTAATTGCTTGCAAATACTGAGGCTCCAATCCCCTATGGAATGTGATTAATTTAATGCGATTTGGAGTTTGGCGGAATTATATATTACAAGGATTCCGATTCAGCCTCTTGACTATTTTATAGATGCACTACTGGGTGCGCGTGTGGATGGAAATGAAGTGCCGCGACTATTACCAATAGTTTGAATGTCACCATTCAAGTTATAAGACCGACCGATTTAATGAGTCCTCCGCCTTGTCCATCAAAGGCACATTAAGCATCCAGAAAGTCTTAACAATAGCCCATAGGTTATTTGCTTTAAAATAACCATAATCCACGTAGGTATTAAGATACTAATTGAACCAATACGGGATCAACCTTCAGAATATTTCATTTAAATTGATACCTTCGACTCGGACTGATTAAAGCGGTCGGTCTATAGTTAATTTCGTCCCTAATTAAGCGTCAGATTCACTGCCATTTGACCAGAGCTGTATACGACTATAAGTTCCATTTGTGAGGACAACAGCAACAAGCCTTCTGTGTAATTTCAACGGTGTCAACAACAACTAAACACATGTTAGCAAGTAGGTCAGAACCTTGCCTCAGGGTCGCGGAGACAATCGCTCACAGTGATGTGTGGCGCTAAGGAGCCGAGGATGGCACCGCGGTAATGTTTAATTTATATGCTCAGGAAATAGAGGAAATAATAAATAAACATGTATGTAGTGTCGATTAAAAATGGCTTGAATTCGAACAGTCACAAGTTCAATGTTGATGTCTGTCTGTAATTTTTTTTTACCTGTCATGGCGGTTTAGGTATATGGATTTTCGGAGCAAAAGGATAACAAGTATTTATTTTTAGGAAATTAAGGTTAAGGGGGTAAACGGGTGTCATTTGTAGATCTTTGACAGTCGTTAGGTATTCAGTGGCCCAAAAAGTCTGACAACCAGTCGTACCAAGGGGTATCGTGTTACACAGTACTAACTGGGTTGTGGAGGTCAGATAGGCAGTCGCTCCATGTAAAGTACTAGTATTCAGCTGCATCCGGTTAGACTGGAAGGCGACCCCAACATAGTTGGGAAAAGGCTAGGCAGATGATGGGGTAGACACTTGTTCAGGTCGCCTTGATTCACCACAGTCGACAAAATGGAATATCCATGTAGGTGTGTAGCACCCGATGGCCGTTTACCCAGATACGTAGTAAAGGATAATGTTATTCAACAAGTTTAGATTGATGTATCAGGTTGCAGCTGTTAAAAGAAATCACAGATAAGTCACGTCATGGGCAAGCAACCCGTGGAAAGTGTTCCTATGTCGTATACGACGGTGCTTGTTTACACCCTACGATGTATCGTGAAGGCAAACTGTGGTTTTCAGACATAGTTCGTCTATGTACTGAAGAATAGAATTTTCTACCACCTCGTAAGTTGTTGTAAGGATAAGAGCTTTTTTTATTTAGGACCCAGGTACTTATATGAACTACGTAACCTGTTCATATGTTTTGGGCTAAGCACTTTCGGATTAGCAATCTTCATATGGACTAAAATGTATCTTTCTTCCATATTATTCCAATCTGTTTCTAAAATTGATGGTATTTCCAAATAGAATTTATAAAATCACCCAATGTTGGGTATAGGCCTCCCCTTTCTTCTGCCATTCTTCTCTGGACTGTGCACCCTTATCCATTCTTGATCTCAGAATGATAAGTACTTTAGGTTATGTTCCCAAAAACACAAATCTGCAAACGCAAAATTTTGCACACTGTTACCGTTACAACAGCAGCCATTGACATCTATTTTCTTACAATTTACATAAAATGCTAATTTCCTGCAAGTCTTCATTGTTGATTTCAAGACAATTTGCATGTTTCCGAGATCATTATCTAGATATTCATAATATTTTGGGTGCATTCACTGCCACATTCAATCTATTATGATTGAATTAATAAATGATTTGAGACTAGTTTGAACTGTTTCTTTGTTAATATAAACTTTGACATTAACAGTTAAATACGGGCCATGTCGGAAAAAATATTATAAAGTTAAGTGTAACCTAATAATAAAGGTACTAGATCAACATTCTTAAATAGTTACCGTACCCTCCCCACGGTGTAATATGTTGACGCAGCTTTATTTAAACTTAAAATAAATTAGAAGTCGTATAGTGTGAATAGAACCTTTTTGAACATAACTTTTTCTAAGATAGTGTAATTGAGAATGAATTATCAGCTATTGATAAAGCTTGTGGGCCACTGAGAGCTTCTTCTTGACGGTAATACCGATACCACAGACGTCTTTACTTCTGCTCGCGACGTCATCCCTGTGGAAGTTACATACTTATTTTATGGCACCCGGCATTTTTTGATTGAATGAGTAGTAAGTAGTTTTGGAGATCATTCCCAATACCCTATCTAACAAACTGTACCTTTTAATCTTATCTTTAAATGCGATAGTTTGTGAGGATGGTTGGATGGATGTTTGTAACTATTTCGCACGAAAACTACTAAACGGATTTGGATGAAATTTGGCACATAGATATTTTATAACCTGGATTAACATATAGGATACTTTTTATCCCGGTAGTACAATCCCGTGGGACAGTTACCGAACAGCCTTGGGCAACAGCTAGTTTCACATATTGGTCTAGATCTAGTAGAAATCAGGTGTTGTTTTGTTGGTAACCTGACCTATCCCAATTTATTTAAATAACAGAAAATGTCGTCTTTTTTGTGTCTCCTTCGCTGCGTTTACAACATGGATTTGAACACAAAGCTACTACTTAAAATTCCAACAGTTGTAAAATTTATTTGATATCAAAGTACAAGAGTATCTTTATAGATCAATTTACGTTGCTAATCAATTTATAGTATGATAAATAAATAATTTATGAGATATTGTCTCACTTGCTGCTACAGACTGCATAGCAGAAGTCAATGAAGTTGTTTGTATTTGATAATATTTATAAATGAAGCATCCGGTCATTCACTAATGTAAAATGAATATGCATGCTCAAATGATAACTTGTGATCAATCTTCATCTGGTCGTAAAAAAACTAATTCGCTGATGATTAAAGACCTCCCAATGATACCTAGCTATTGCCAGAACGGAGCTGAAAATGTATATTTACTAGCGACCTTATTTATTCGCCACGTTTTACGACATGACAAAACAACGCGATTTATTTATTACTAGCCTTTGCCTGTGGCTTCTTTCGCGTTAATTTAGAATTTGACAGTCAATTCGGGTTGTACTCAGCTTGTAATATTCAATCGAAAGACACGTGGCGCCATCTATTATCATAAGAACGTTATTGTTGTTGTCCACGGGACGTACGGTTACATTACTTTTTTTCGGGATGAAACGTACCCTATGTCCGTTTCTGTACACCTGACAACGCATATGCAAAATTTCAGGATGATCGGTTCAGTGGTTTAGGCGTGAAAAGGTAACAAACAAACAAACAAACTTACTTTCGCATTTATAATATTTGTAAGGAAGTAAGGATACGCCAGTTTAGGGTTTTTTTTTTCATATTCTCTCATGTGTTTTACCGCTAAGGGTCTGCAATATCATAGCTAGCAGTACTCCACTATACTTATCACTATGTAAGCAATCACGATCCCTACTACAGTGTCGCCCACCGCCGCAGTGCCTTTGAAGTCGCCGCCCTGCGCAGGAGTCGAGATATGGCCACTTATCGGTTATGTTGAATGTTCGTGCGAGTATGTAGTATATGCAGACTGGTTCCTGAAATTATGCTGTTTGTAGTTGATAAGACGATTTTGATTTTTTTAGCTTCTCATTTTGTTTATACTAAATTGTAGAGTAGACATACATTTGGATTACAGTATGTGACATAGTTAGTAGTTAAAATTCAGGCATTAAAATTATTACTTTTGTACGAGATTTTTTGTGAATTCAATAAATATATCGAGCTAAAAACTGATTCAAAAGTTAGACATCCATTTTATCGAACGATAAAATTAACTTTCGTAGAAGTTGCATTAACACACTTGAACTACAAACCACTAAATACGTTTGACGCTAATTATATTTAAATCCTGATGCTGTCTCTGGCTCTGCCATGTTCGTCCCATTCACAGAAACAGAACAAAGTTTAACACACGTTTTGCGTTAACGCATAGTAATTTCTGTGCAAGTGGGCCTTAATCAATCACGCACGACTGCACTTAATTTTGCATTACTTTAAAAAAAAACCTTTTTTCAACACGTCAATGAAAGTTAATCACATCTAAGCACAGATGCACATTGCACATAACTTCCCACCAACAAGCTTCCGGTGCGATCACACATACGTCGCTACCGGTGACCACAAGAGAGTTAGTACTGCTTTTCTGGTTACATACCAGCTTTGAAGTCGCCGACGATATTTTAAACTTAGGTTACATAAGATTTAGTTACGTCCTTTATGTGTTTAGAGAATTTTAATTAATTCTGTTAAAATAAAGAAAGACATCCATTGCTGGGCATAGAAAATTACCCTAAATTACAACAACAATACCGTAACAACACTAATAACCGTTTACTGAGCCAAAAAATAATCACTAAATCATTTTCTTATTGTTTTATCATATTATGATTAAATATCGGCCAGTCACGTTTTTTTGGATGGGAAATCATCAAATGAAGCTCTGGGCGGAGTGGGAGGGAGTGTCAGACTTTTACTGACTAAAACCCATCCATGTTCCTTCTTTGCCCTTTGTATTCCAGGGCCGTGGTATCTTTTCAAACAGTCCCGCAGCCCCAACGTCTCCGGAGCTTCGGGCGTTATTTATTTCGACCCTGTTTACACGTCCTAGAACCAAAAACTTCGAACACATGTGACATCTGCCCACGGCCCACGCCCTCTGACAGAGAGGAGACCTGCGTCCCAGTTGTGGGAACGCTATAGACTGATTATGTATGTAGGCATTATGTAGGAAATAATCATAAGGAAAAGACTATCGATTACATATCCACTTAATAAATACATAATATTACACTGCACTCTATTAAATTCCTGATCCATATGGAGCAAAAAATGTTGCCAACATCCAATGTTATTCAACACCGTGATGTCTGTCTACCCTATATGGTAATACAGGCTTGAATATAAATATTCCTGTCAATATACAAGATTCCTTTACGGTACTCGGGTTATGATTAAATGATTCGAGATTTTTTCAGAATTCCGTAATCAAATCGGATTACCTCTTCGGTGTGTCTACTAATCACAGACGGTTTTTTTAAAATATCTTTTAGTCCGCTTCAATGGTCTAAATATATTTAAAACACTTATTGTCGGGCCTACGCTGCACCCCGCCCCCCACAATTAAATACTAATACTGTAACATAATAATATTGTAAAACCAAATGATTTGAAAAGAGTAACCATGGAGTTTCTTGCCGGTTCTTCTCCGTAGGAAACGACCAAACCGAACCGTGCACCTTTTCTCGACGTTTTGTAGGCCTATGTGAAATAAAATATTTAGATTTTTTTATTTTGACTGGCTTAGGACTGTATTCCTGACTAACTGACTGACCGAACTATTAGGCTTCATTTTTGTAAATTGTTGTCAGTTCCCAAATGTCCAGGATTTGGAACTATCTCCAATAAATGGCTTTAGTTTAGACTCATCCGTTTTATGGTCAGACGATAATTGTATCTACTTCATTAAGAGCTAAAACATACATATCTACGTACTTGCATACACATATTCATTTCGTAAAAACACTTTAATCTTAAATGTCAATAACTAGTTTATAGAACCCATTAACACCATTATGCTGTTAATATGATCTATTATCGCCATTAAAAGTGACACATGTGTAATAACAATGTTTTCTTGTTGCAGATTTCCTCATGTTATCCTGTATAAGATAATTATTGTAAGTGCTTTGGAACACATGCGTCCACTAGGTACATAATATAAATAATACATAAAAGAACAGATGGCTTATACTAACATAGATTTAAATAAATATTTAGGTTTTTGTAACTGTTTTTGTCGGAGTCTAGAATTTAGCAAGTCAATCAGAGTTTAAAATTCAGGTTTTTCAGCATCAGAGGCTAAAAGTCTACATTGTGTCTCTTCCTGGGATTATTTCTACTTATCTGGGTTTTGGAAACTTTGATCTTTTATTTAAAATAGTGACGAGAGATTTTGAATGGAATTCTTAATTCAAAGATATTGGTAATAAAACCCATTTCTTGTTTTTGTTTAGAATCATTTGAAATAATTTGTTATAAGTAGCTAAAACTTCTAATTACATGCTTTACTAACATCAAAATCTTACAAAAACTAACATGCGCCTTTTGAAATAAACCTCTGCTAAATATTTCGGGGCTTTTACGAGCACATGCCTTAAGAGGCACAATTTAATTTCATTACCAAAACAAAACATTTACGACGATATTAGCACAACATATGGCGTTATAAAAACCGGTAATTAATCTCTGAGATACGCCATTATGTGCCTTTTGTTTCTATCTAGATCGGGCCTAGGAAGCGCGCGCGCATGTTCCCGATATGGCGCATAAGTGCTGTTTGTGTAAACCTTGGTGTTGCGCGCAAAAACGTCGCTTTGCCATATGTGGGCAAAGTGTAATAGATTTTTATTTTGTTGTTTATAAGGTTGCTTGTTTATGGTTCCTGCCTTCCTGGTGACCGGAGTAGGTAGGTAGGTTTAGGTACGCTTTTTAATTAGTGTCTCTTACTTAATTATAAGAACAGTTAAAAAAGAGGTCGGATACGTCAGAACTTGTCCTTAAATAATACTTTTGCCAACAATATTTCTGTAAAATATATGTCTACGAAGGATATCTGAGGTTAGGACTTTGATAATTATAAAATTTAAAATTAAAAAAATACCACCAGTGCACCGAGTTGTCCATATTAGCCTTGAAGCCTAGTTAAAGAACTAGAAGTCATGGGGTTGACGCCTTTTTGTAGCAGGTGGGATGAATAAGAATGTAACGTACGGCCAATTAAAATTAGTAATTCAAAGCAGTTTCAAAATCGTAAGGTACTTTCACATAACTACACTTCGTTCACAATTATTTTCCTTGCAAGGAAAAATACCTCAAATACTTCCACAACTGTGTTTTGTATCAAGAACAACAAGAAAATGACTCATTAACTCTGTAACGACGTAAATATTTTTGCATATGGCGACAAGACACGAGACAGTGTCTCATTATTTTTAAAAGTAAATAGTAATGTATTTTTATAAGTTCAACCGCAAAATATTCCAGATAATTGACCTTATGTTGTGACATTTATTTCTTGAAGTGCTACAAGACAACTCAATCTTGTAATTTTCCTGTTGCTAATAATTAAACAATTGATTTACTTCATTGAATAAGGTTCTTGGAATATTACAATAATACCTACTACCAATGCACCTTTTGATTTACCAAACGTTGACTCTTATGAACTACCTAACATAAAACATCACGCCTATAATCCCCGAAGGGTTAGGCACTCACCAAAACCAACTAACCATCTAAAAAGTTTCTAACTAATGGCCACTTAGGTATTTTAAAATAAGGTGTTTTATTGGTAGACAGGAAATTGAAATACAGCTAACTAAACTGATTGAAATCGGCCTATATTTAAGCTTAACAAGCGAAATGTGGAGCTAGGATTCAAATCAAAGACCAAAGAAACAGATTCTGTCGCATCAACTCCTAAATTCATAGACATCCCTACCAGACATATAACAAGTTCATCTGATTGACCGTCACTCCAAACAAAGCACTCATTCAAATCATAAGCCGGAAGCGCCTAACACCTATTTACCAATAAAAGCCCACTAATCGCCGCCATGACACATGGTAATCGATAGAATCGTCTGGATGTCCGGTGACTTGCTCACGGCGCGGCTCATCGATGGATGGCCGTTAATGGACGATGTTGGCCCTAGATGGACATAAAGGGTTATTGTTTGAAGTGACAGTTGATATAGGGATGGCAAGAAAAGGCAATACATAGAGAGGATAGGAAAGTTAAGTCACATTTGGACATAATCTAGAATCTACTGTAACTTTTACTTTCGATCTCATGAAACGTTTTTTGATGCCAAAATAATATGATGCTTGATGCAATTCAACAAAGAGGTAGAATGAAACGAGAGTTTTCACCGTTTAAGAGCAAACAGTTAACGTTTCGTTTCGTAATGCCTTGAAAAATTATACCAACAAGGTTTCAAATTAACCACCTCAAAATCTTCTGAACACGACATAAAAGTGTTATATCTACAACATACATCATGCTGTGAAATCTAATCCTGTCCATGTCATAATTTCAATCAAAAAGTTGACCTAACTTCTCCATTAGATCTATAAACAAATTTTGTCTAACTAGCACCCCTGCCACAGGACAGGAAGCGTCTACTTGTGCAGTGAGACAACGCTTGCCAACCGGACACATCAACGACCTACACCACTCTGTGACGACTTTAATGCTTCAAGTCATTTGAGGATGCCGACGGATTTGTGGTGGTTTATTGTTTCAACTTTATTAGGTTTATTCAGAATCGATAATGTAGGCAATAAAGTAATTTTACTATAACTTTAAGTAACTGGTGCACGTCTAGGTACTAAACGGTTGATCAACCTGCATTTGTCAAAAAACATATCGGGGATTGCCTCCTAGGATCACTTAATTTTGGAACATCCAGCAACCTTTTTTCTCTTGGGACATCGATACAAAAACTTTTACCATAAAAAAAATGCAACAAACCTAGCTGAAGAATCATTACTCGGAATCTTACTCATGATTCTACAACCATGAATGCTGGAATATTTTATTTGGTTAAATTCTACTACTGGGTCTGGAAGCATATGCTGAACAATCGTAACCAATAAGGCTGACCCAACACCATGTTGGTAGAACTTCTTACATAATATCGACTACATGCTTCAAAAGTGCTCATCGGTGCGAGTAGAATGAAGAAGGTACTCAAAAGTTTCAAAGGACACAAAAAAAATCAACATAAAGAAGCCAATATAAATATGTAATTGAAGACAAGACCACATACCCAATAAATCATAAAACCTGCACGCTGTGTCAAGCTCCATATCATTATTAATATGATTAAGGTGGACAGCATCGTGGAGCCCCCGGCCAACATGTCAACAAGATAATCCGTTGTATACACGATACGTATCTGGTGATACCCAAGGTCTATGTCCTCTCATACGTTACTTATCAAGGGACTGGTTCTAGACGTATGTTGGTGGACATGTCCTTGAATTAAGTTGTCAGGAGTGCGGTGGACCTGTCACAAGAATTATGATGGTTAATGTCTTGGCTTTATCTAAGATACTGTTTGTTGTTTTAAAGATTTTTCTCACGTATAATATTCTTGTCACGTGGGTATTTCAGAAAGAGCTTTTCAACATGGATACGGTTTTTATAAGATGAGGGCAATCGTTTACAAAGTATTTCGTAGTTCTACAACAAATTTTAATGTTACAACTAAATTTAATAATTTTTGGCTTTTCCATCTCTGTAGTCAATTATGAAATCTCATTCTCTAGGTTTTCTGGATCATTTTGACTGCCGTTATGTATGCCTACCGTCAGGGTAAGAAGATTTCGTTTGGATTGCTGGGTTGTTGAGGTCAGATAGGCAGTCGTTCCTTGTAAAATAGGTACTGGTATTCAGCTGCATCCAGTTAGACTGGAAACCAGATAAGGGTAGACAGATGATGAAGGTTTGCAGTCTAAATTCAAATTAAATTAACCAAGCCATCTGGCTGAGAGTATTAGTCATACAAAAACTAACGTTGCGGTAGAATGCTCACGCTTTATCTAAGATAAATTAAAAAAGCCTTAGATTTCATCTAGTTTGCTTAGCCTCTTTTGGCACCTAAAATCTAAATCATCCAAACATTGACCATGTCAATACTTCTAGCTCCTCAAACACTTTAATCATAAAAGAATGACTATCGCAAATATTGTACCAGTCCCCTGATCTATCGCTAACTGGTCGCCGTGCGCGCGCGCCGGCGGCAGAGCTGTCAATATTATAATCCGTTGCATAACACACCGGTCCGTTTCAAGGTCTAGTCTACTGGCAGTGGGTGAAGCAATTGTGTTGGTATTTGTATTTGAAGTATTTGTTTAATAGGTTATACATATATGCTTGATAAAGTATTTCTGGAAATAGATCGTCCTCTTTGTCAAAAACTTTTGGACTAGTTTTTATCATATTTAAAATCGTCCCCGCCTTACTCCTTTCACCAGCACCTCTCTATCACTGTAAAATTTGGAGTATTTATCTCTCTCATTTCTTTTTTATGCCCTTCTTAAAAAGAACCTCCACTCGACAATTTTAATATGCTTGCAAATTCTATACTCTTCTAAACAAACACCATCAAAAACAATAAAAACTAATCTCGCTGAATATCTTCGTCCCCAGAGGCAGTCCTTGTAATATTCGTTGCATAACGCGTATAGCTTGAAGGTCACTGTCCAATCCCCTCCCCTTCCACCTTTTATTTATACCATCCATCATTTTAAATCCTTATCTTTCAAAATAAACTGCCATCAAAAACAATAAACAAATGATCAGAGTATAGATCTTTGCCCGGAGGCTGCCGTTAATATAATATCCGTTGCATAACGTACCGCGCCGATTTGAAGGTCACTGTCGGATGCGCATACGCAGCTTGTAACGTTAATGGACGTTTTTGTTTAAATTGTCATGCTATTAATTGTTTGATGTCGAGATTTTTATTAGGTAAAGTGATTCTGTACAGTTTGAAGGAAAGAGATAGAATAATTATATATATTTACTTAGTTCGATACATGGTAGCAGAAAATTAAAGACAGCGTGTTTTGTTCAAACTTGAAAATAATATGTTTACTTGTGGCTCATAATTTTAACATTGTATTCATCGCATTCGCATTCAATGAATATAGGATATTTTTTGCGGTTGCAAGATGCAATTAAAGTTTGATGTAAATTCAAAAACATTACATGAAACAGCTAATAGTTCTATCTAGTAGGACCTCCTGAAAATATTATTATGTTTCAATCCGCAGTGCCGAATCAAGCGAAACGTTTGACTTTAAAATCTAAGTTAGGGCAAAAAGTTACTGGTAATTCATTGTTAATAGTAAAAACCCGCAGATAAGCCACTTCCCTACCATTAGTACCTGTAGATAGGTATTACTTAGAATCCACAATGACTAATTGTAAAGGTTTTGTATCTAAGTAAAGTTAAGCATCAGTCTGTTACTTTATGTTTTTAAAATGACTGATTGGTTTTGAACAGTAGTTAACAGTAAAAAGCTAACAATAATACGGAAAGAGAAACGTGGGTATAGTACCTGATTTAAAACATTGGCCATAAACTTCTTAGGTTGCTGTCTCTATCCGGCTCGAAGGACCAAAAAACAAACAACAAACGTATTTGCCACATAACGAAATGATCCCAATATTCATCTGGTTTTTTCTCTGTTCCTATATCTAGACTACTTCTGACATTAACGACATCTGGTCTTCAATAATCCACATCCTCAACACAACCATTACTCAAATAAAAACAATCCAGCCAGTCTATTTATAACTTCATTCAGAGACCTCAGTTGAACCCATCTGGCCTACTCTTTTTATAAGCTCTGAATCAGTCCTCCTCAGATTAAGTCGCTTCCTTTCAATTCATTCACGAAGTCTTAACTGACAGTAACTCAATATTTTAAACCTTCAATTTCAATGTAAACAGATCCCTGGGATCAATCGTCTACGCTTCACTACGTGTAAAAACAAAATACTTGAGGATATAAAAACTAATCTCTTCATCATCGTCTATGCATATTTTGAAGCTGAAGTTGTTTGTTTGTACAAGATGAACCAATTTAACTTGAAAAAAAAACAAAAATCCATAATAAATCTGAAAGAACAGTATGGGAATTAAACGTGTCAGAATTAGACAGAAAGTATTGAGTCTGATTTAACAACAGAAATACTTCCCCATCCACACAGATTCCTCAAAAAATAATATTTTTATAACTACGAGTATATTGTACCTTAAACCTAAAATAACCCTCGTTAATTCAAATTAATTTCACACTCCGCAGCCAGAAAATAACCTAAAAGAAATATAATGGACTGTCTGAGGATCAAACACGCAACTATCCAAGTACGCAAATCATATCAAAAGTACCCAAGCCAAGCCAGGACGCGTAACTAGTGCTCAATTAACCCAAAACAAAGCCACACCGTCTGCTCGAACCCGGATCATTGACCGAACCATTAGTTACCCGATATCTTCACAAGTGGAATAATATGTGGGTAGTCCGACATTGATACTACCGTCAAAAACAACAGTTAAGAGTAACTGAGACAGTTTGTGATACTGATATTGTTGCTAACTGGCTTTTCCTGTGGCTAACGATCTGTCCTGTAGATTTTACTATTGATATCATTGTAGACTGGGTAATGTTGATTCGGAATAACTACCTAATGTAGTAATGGTTGTCTGCCAAGCTGCCTCCTCCAAGCAGTCCTTCTTGATCTATTTTTTTCTCTTCTTAAGCTACTAGCTTAAGTGGACTTCGTATGCATCACTAGTTCATTGGAATCTAATGATTCGTTGTTCACAGATAAACTTATCCTGTATTCCAAATTATTATTGCTTGTTAGTTTGTACATTTTGTTCAGGCAAAATTTTGACATTGTTTATTTATTTATTTAAACTCCAGATACAAGAGTGGTACATAGGCGGACTTAATGCCACAAGGCATTCTCTACCAGTCAACCTTTGGGTCAAATAGACAGCATTGTGATAGAGTACAAAAAAAAAAAGAAAAACAATGACTTGAATTGAATTTTTCTTGAATTGTTGACTATCAAATCGGTCCAGTTCGCGTACACCACAAACTTTCTTTGTTATGCTCGATCTCTCAAGAAAATCATCTACAAATCAAAACAATAACCATAAACTTAGAACTAGAAGAACCGTTACATAACTCAAAATCCATTGTTCCCGAGGATTCAATCCGCCATATTGGATCGGAGCAATGGCGTCGCGCATGCGCCGTGGGTGAAAGTGACCCGCGGCTTTGACCTTTGGCAATGCAGTGTAAAGGGCTTGCTTGTGCAATACTGATCTATATTCAAGGTTTATACTCTTACTTGATGGGAGATGGATTTATTTTTGACATATTTAGGTCTTTTGTAATGTTTTGTTTACTGCGACAGTTATTGGTGAAAGGTTAATTGAGATATTTTCGAGATAATGTCATTGGAGTGGATGTATTTCGTAGCAGTACGGTTAAACAGCACTTACAATCAATTTTTAACTCATGAGGCTGAAGTTGCCGAATAAAATATGAGGAGGCTTTTCGCACTCTTCCTGTCACACATTTTCACAGCAGTATTGTTTTTCATCGTCACCTGCTCCGACTTCAAGTCTAACCGAATGCAGCTGAATAACAGTATTTTACATGGAGCGACTACCTATCAGACCACAACCCAGTTACTGGGTTCCACGATAACAATAGTTGTTGTTTTCTTTTGCCCATTTTTTTTTCGGGATACTTTTTGGAAATTCTGCCGTTGAATGTTTCATCTCCAACATTTATGACAAAATCTGACGTTACACTTGCATATAAATTCCCACACAGAATTGTACTAACTTCTTACGAAATAACATTACAGTCTCAAAGCTCTCATTAGCTCAGTAATTCGGAAACATATAATTAATACAATTACAGAGCTGTAAACATCGGAGTAAAACAAACCTGTATTTTTTACCTTCTACTGTGTAAAAGTTTTTGTGGTACTTTTTTTGAGAAGCTAATTTGGCTAGCATTTTACGCCTCTAATTGGTTTGTTTTATTTCTTTTTACGTTGATCATTATTCAATAACGAACAGTAATTTTTAGCGCCTTCAACTTATAACTTAAAATATTCCATAATTATGTTTGAACACATTTTTTTTCGTGTAGATACCTACTGGTCTGAATAAATAAATCATAGTATTCATTTAAGTACAATACGTAATAAAAAATTTAAATAGTTCGTCATACATTAAAATGCTCTAAAATAACTACCTTTAACAATAAACAATAACTTTTTCATTATAAACTGATTCGATAACAGAATAACGCAATTTATATTATCAGGTATTCCGATTGTTCTCAAAATCATCTTACCTGATAACAATAGACTGAAACTTTCTGAAGAAATATAAGATTAACAGCTTTCTGGGTATTCAAACATTATTCACAATTATTCAAAATCATTTTTACCAGAAAATGCATATCTGCAAGGCATGCAATGTGTAATGCGTACAAGCAAAACGTTCATATGTAAATGAATATCAGTGCTAGTAGTTGTATAACTGACATCCCGGACACCTTCTTCAAAATTTCCACTCCAAAACTAAGAATCTACTAGTAATCTTCCATTCATCAGATTATCATGCACAGGCATGCATACACATGTCAATGCTACTCGCCATAAGGGCACAACCCGACCAGACCAAACCTGGCAAGGCCGGTCAGATCGGAGGTCGGGCAGAAATATTCCGAGAGTTTTAGGCTCGGCTATATATCCGTAAATATCTGAAATGATGCTTGCTGATTCAGAGGAGTTATTTTTGGATGTTAACTGGCAAGTTTTTTTACTTACGTTTTATAGTAAAAAGTTGGATGGGTGGCCTGCAATCGGATGTGAGGATCTTGTTGATAAATTAGTCATTCTCGTTTAGTTTAAGTTAAGTGCTTCTTTATCTAATTACTTAAGGTTGGCCATCAGCTCCGATTATGTCCCCTTGCTCTTTGCGAGGTGGAACAGCTGAGCAGCATTTAAACTTTTTTACTTTAACACTGTATTTCGCCACTACTTTGCCCGTGAAAAGACACAATAAACTGAAAATATTTTAGTTACAAAACATGAGTTTATTGCCTTCGTGGTTGACACAAATGTGTCCTATACCTACATTGTTAAGACCGTCCTAGCAAGACCTGCAATTATCGACTCCCACTAACCTTGAATTGACCATCAGTCTAACTGGTGTAAGGGGGTCCTTAAAGTAATAAAACTACCTACTTAATGACAGTACTTCAAAACGCATTAGGTAAACTCCCAAAAAATCCTAAAAAGGAAAAAGGACATCATATAGCAACGTCAGATTAACATCAAAAGTCCAAAAAGGCTAAACTTTAAGACAGGAACATCGTTAGGACCATAATCTTACTTTAAAATCGCCTTGAGGATTTCTCGAAACTTTTATTAATACCTTGAAATCTTACATGGAATATTTCGATCCAAGAATCAAAGAAATATATAAAATACACTTTGCTTGATGATCAGTATGTAACTGAATATGTTACCTAGGTATAGGATATAGTAGAATATTATTGTATTAGTCATTACTAAGAACTTCTAGAGGTCGACAAATCTAGTCGTTGGTCGTTTATTGTGTATTCGTGACGAGTTTTATTACTTTTGTTTATTAACTGGATATCTAACCGTTCATCGTTATAACAGAAACAATCTATTGTCCTTAAATTGACTGAATCCTTACTAACTCTGTTTTGCTCCGTCTGTTTGTTACCTCTCCACGCTTTAACCGCTGAACGAATTTCGATAAAATTCTGCACACAGGTCAACAAGTAGTAGTATGTTACAGTGGGAATTTCTGACCTTCACGGGGGTGAAGTCAAGTAGGATACCTAGTTTGGAATTTCAGTACTGGACGTAATACATATTATTTTGTTGTTCTTTCGCTGGTCCAATAATATGATTCTGTTTGTAACATATGGACTGGCTGGACTACGATTATTTCTACGGTTTAACAAGAAACAGCCAATAACACAACATTAATTACGCATTATCCAATCGTATTCAAATCAACCGAAAAACAATCAATTATACTAATCCTTTTTTTTTCCTCCAAAAAGCCACAAAAACTTAATCGAAGTTAAAGCTAGGCTTGCAAACGATTCAATGGCTGATTCCTATGTGGGTGGTTACCAAGGTCAATCATTACGGTTGATGGTTAATTTATAACCATGATGGCGGTTGTTAATGCTATTAGAATAAGTGAAGATCGTAATGAGATGGTGGGTGTTCGCATGCTCGGCAGATCTTTTGATGAAGACGACGTTGTATGTTGTGCATACCGAGTGTGATTATGTGGTGTTATCTAATGTTTGAGAATAATTAAATAGGTAATAATTAACAGGCCTAGGCCTGTCATTGTTCCAATATTGCTAAAGTCTTTATATAAGGTGTAAACGGACCCTACACGAAGCCGTCAAGCAAGCAGTCTGTATACCAAACTAAGTAACTCTACGCAAAAATTGTTGCTGGGAAACGACTTTCTATTTTGGGGTGAAAAATCACGTTTTACTGTAGGACTCAATGTTAAGCGCAAAAAACATTGTGCTGATGGATGCATGGAATAGTACGTGGGTCTTGGAGATATTTAAAGTAAAGTTATTACATCAAACACTTGTATTAAAAAAAAAACTTACCTACTTAGACCTCCAATATGTCCGTAACTAGAAGGTTCCCAGGTATAGTCTAGAACAAAAAATGATTGCAATGTCGGGAAGAACAAGCCTTTCGGCTTCGTTAAGGGTACTTGTACACCCATTATTAGAAAGATTTTTCAGTATGCTGGTACGATTAAGCCCAGATTTCCTTAAGCTGGTTAAGAATTTTTTATCAGAGGCTTTTAGTTTCTTCAGGCGTTAGCGAGCTCTCCTCTGTTAATAATAACAAACAACTATCAGCAAACCGTCTGCCTCTTTACTAACTTATTCAGCTGGATTCAGTCTGACTGAAAATCGAACATATTTTGGAAAAGGCTAAGTAGTTGACAATTGTGTTATTGGGACGCAAAAGGTCTGTAGTGGACAGTATACAGGCTGATTTTTCTGTAATGACATGATTGGAGGTAAGGTCTAGATTCTGAGTCTTACTCCTTGCTTAGATCAAACCAATTAAAATAATACACATACCAAACTTCAATTCGCAAAAACTAAAACTCAAAAACAAGTTCAAACATGTCAACGTTTTTGTCTCACTGACTCGATTATTGCCAATTAATCGATTACTATCGTTGCCAGACGGTCGGAGGCTCGCGTTATCAATCAACGTTACAGCAATGAGCCGTCGGCAAGGTTGCCGCGTGGGACGTGTGAGACGAGGGTTAGATCGAGTTAGAGGATTTAAGTTGTTGAAAGGATTGAGCGTGGAAGTGAAGATTAAAGGCGCGGTCAAAGCGACACTGGACCGTCCGGTCCGGACCGTGCGGACTGGCTGAGGGCATAGATTTCGACATGCTTACTAGGATACTTCATTACATTATAAATAGTAGAAGAAAACTGACTGGATCGGATGGCGGACGACAGATTTTGATAGATACTTCAATACATTATCGGTTTAAAATCCGGAGTTGGAGTCCGATCCGGTCAGTTTGACCGCACCTTTAGAGGTTGAAAGAATCGGATGTGGAAGTGAAGATTAATAAACTTCGTTGGCATTCGGATTAAGAGATTTGCCGCCTCTGTGCTTAAGTGATAAATAAAATATGATTAAGAGGCTATAATAGTGTAAAGGATTAAAGTATTCAATAATGGTGTGAATTTAGATGTGGTCATGTGAAGGTGTTTTTTTAATGCTTTATTGATTGATTGTTGTTTAATCAGACTTTTTAATGTTGAGGTTAAAAATTACATGGAATTAGAAAGAGAAAAAGTTTCGTGAAAAAAAGGTACATGAGCAATGTTTCTCCAGATTATTCCAAAAAAACGATGCGGACTAGGCCACACAAATCAATCAACAAGAATTTTACGCGGTTTTAATAACACAATCCTTCTTAGAATTAAGAATAAAGAAATGCTAGACCCTTAAGATTATCTATTTCACACATGTATTGCCACGATCATTCGGACACACCTCTGTTAAAATAATGAAACCGCAATATTGTTCTTCCACTTACTTTTACGACAATTACAAAATGTTTGATAATGCCAAATGTCAGATGTTAAAGTGTGACAATCTGATGATAAAAGGATAATAAATAATACTGTGGATGCATTGGGTAAGCTTTGACTGTGTGTGGTCTTTTGTAACCATTTAAGCTACATGCATCACATTTTCTTACTGTACCCTAATCCGATTATAACGTTCCCACAACTGGGACATAGGACTCCTCTCTGTGGAGTGCGGATTGGTAGACGTCACAATGTCTTCGAATGTCTACCTTCACCATTTTGAGAGCAGTGGTAAAGACACAGATTAAACTAAGTATAACCTGCCTAGATTCGAACCACCAACCCACTTAACGTGATTTTCGTATAATGGCTCAACAGGAACCAACAACAGTGCTATCTTGTTCAGTATGACTAAAATTTACATTGTAATCAGCATTGGCTACTACTAAGGATTTGTTGATTTGGCTCGCCGACACATACAATTAAAAAGATGCTAGAATGGTCAAGTCTAATATCTAAGAACTATTAAGTGTCGCCACACATGGAGCCTATGTTTTGTTTAAGTTCAGTCACTAACCTGCTTACCAATTACATTGAATAAAACATTATAATAAACACCTTGAGACCTCACATAATCCGTAAAAAATACGATCAAGATCTTTTGATTCTCACTTTGTAAACCCATCATGCAATTTGACTTGATCAATAATATCTCAGATCGACATCTGTAGATCTACGTCAATGGCAATAAACTTAATATCTTAGATCAAGATTGATCTATGAGCTTTGAAGTTTTTGCTTTGACGTATTAAAATGTATGTGTGAATTCCCCGGATTGAAAACTTTTTGTAGGGTTGGCGAGGCTTAGCTGCTTGCTGCGATCAGTTCGTCGATTCTTTTATTTATAAGTCTTTCTGAAGGTTCATCATCTTCGTGCCCTTTATCCTATGTCACTTGAGGACAGCTTAATATGTTTTTTTCTCCTGCTCTTCCCTGTCAAACGCCTTTCTCTAGTCCAAACTAATTACACGGTAGAGAAAAGGCTCGATAACGCACCAAACGTTTTAGTGATAACACAATGGTTCTAACCATCAACGTACGTACAACGTACGTATTAAAACGTTTGTGTCATTTAGAATCGTTTCGTCAGATCCGGAAAAGGGAGCCTCCCACCGGAACTAACACGGAAATAAAACCACAACCAACTGTGATAAGACCTCCACTACAATCACAGCATAACTAATGCTACCTGACACTTACATCATACAACCTTATCATAGACTTATCATTATCAGTGATCGATCTCCACGTTCCAAGAGCTGTGTATCTACATGATCTGAACTTGTCAACGCCTTGCATGACAATTATTGAAAGCTGTGTAGTCATGCATGGCACGCCTTGGTCAAGGTTCTGCGAATTGGCGCTTATGGCTTTTTTATAGGGTACTTATGCTTCCTTTAATATTGGGAATCGCTTTAAAGATGTGGGTGGTAGGGATGTCAAGTATTTTCTATAATATATTGTTAAGGTCCTGGTAAAATTTTATCATTTCCTGTTCTTGGTTTGTCAGTTAAGCGTATTTCCCTTTCCGTGTTCAACTGGCGACACCGGTCTCGCGAAATCCACACGCTTTTGTTTTACTACGGAATCCTACGATCCCGTGTTCAATTCGCGTCAACTGAGCACGCCTTTGTGATCAAGTGGCGCTGGGTAAGGTTTAACAAAATCGTGTGCAGTTGAACTGAACACTTCATCAGATGATATTTAATCATCTATACATTTTTCATTTCTCATTTAGATTCATTGGGATAAATCACGTTTCTACTAAATATCCTTTAATTACAATACAGTCGACGGAGCCCCGCGCAGCGGGGCTCCTATTTCTGTCTGCAGGGTTTAAAGGAACCTAACTAACCGAACCTCGGGGTGCCCCTGACGTCGACCGTCTAAGGTTAGGGTTTCTGTCAGGCGTATGGCCAGTTGAACACGGAAAGGGAAATACGCCTCTCGCCTGCTTCGGCCCGCACGATTTATCCCGAACATTTACGAACGCGCTAAATCAGTACGGATTTGTTTCGAATAGACAGGTTGAAAACCGTGTTCAATTCAATTACACACTGTTTTGTAAAACTTCTTTTAACGTTGCTTGATCACAAAGGCGTGCTCAGTTGACGCGAATTGAACACGGGATCGTAGGATTCCGTAGTAAAACAAAAGCGTGTGGATTTCGCGAGACCGGTGTCGCCAGTTGAACACGGAAAGGGAATTACGCGTCAGTTAATTAACTCTAAATACTTACCTTGGAGTAATCAAAATGTCTAACTACCTGCAAGTGTTGAATAACTACTGTTTACCTGTTCCTTCAATGATTCACATACAGTTTTACTTCAGATTGCTTACTTAAAGTATGAAACCACTTTTTGACACTGATAAATCTTACCACTTACCAACCAATAACAGTTGGTAAGGTTACCACCCAGGAATCTGGTCAGGCAATAATATTTAGAATTCACTTTTTGATTTATCCTCAAATTTCAGAACTTCAGATTGGAATGTAATACACAAATAGTTGGAACAAGTACATTTATTGCACCTTACAGTAACGATTTAGCTTGATGTATTGGTGAACAGGCGATTAGGTAGACTTGTTACCCTTTGCGAGATAAGGGACAGAATAGACAGATCATTCTTCATGTTGAAGCACGCGGAATGCGTGGGTAGGCAGACAGCATGCCTGCGTGGCGAGGAACTGAGGGCTGCTTTAAGGAATAAGCTGTAGCGGTTTGAAGTCATAAGACGTGTAGAAGATGTGTATACAATTTTGTGTGTTGGTAAAAACTCGAATGCTCTTATTAGTTTTCGGGTAGCTACTATAATTTCTCGAATATTATTTATAAACGGGTTGCATACAGGTCTAGTTGCGTAAATTCTGGATTATCATGTGTAAACTCATCAGTCTGAATTACAGGAGCAACTGTGGATAAAGTGGAATGAGGTTGAAAAACTTAGAAAGTGCTGTTATTCCATGCAGCATTTATGTGAACAAACACTAATTCAAGTGGAAATAATCCACCATCACCACTGTCGTACACAAAGACGACTTTAGAATTAGAATTTGGGAATGCAGTTTCAAGCTACAGCCACCAAAACATTAGAACTCCTCTATCTCATAACTTAAACCGCTCACCAATCAGTCTCCAAGCATAACTTAACGCCGTTAAGTTACAACCTCTCGACCAAACCCAGATAAAGTGCCACCGAGCAAATTGCACGAATACCGCCACATTTTGTAACAACACCGGGATAATCTGTTTAATTCCTGCAGTTTGCTCATAGTACTCCATTTGAATAGAAATGCTAGACTGCTGGAATGTGGTTATTTGAATTGTTGGAGTCAGATCCGGTAATCTAGGTCTTCATCTAGCTATTTCAGTTTCTGAAATATGGTACCATAATAATTATAAATCGAATAAACCTCTATTTAGAATAGCACTGTTTTTCTTGAAACTATGCTTTGTAGTTTAGACTTTATGTAAGCAGACACTAGTTAAACACCATATCTATCCTAATATTATAAAGAGGTAGTAATTTTGGGTGTAATCTTCGGAACCATTGATTCGATTCGAAAATTCTTTCACGAATATGAAAAAGTGTCTTGTCTTTATATTTGCACGAAGTCGCGGTTGAAAGCTAGTTTAACAAAAATTCATTCATTTCCAATTACAATCAATCCCCAAAAACCAAAATCTGCTTGAACTCACACAGTCGCCCATGTTAACAATTAATCATTGTTAAACCACCAGATCACTACCACATGCCAAGGTCAAACCAACGACACTTCATTCCCAACTCCTCCGAGGCGACAAGACCACCATTAAAAGTAACCAGTAGCGTTACAAACCATAGATATTGATCAGTGAACTTTGGTGCGCGGGCGCAGACGTGGTCGCGCAACGCGACGCCGGATCATCGGCTGTCCCCTTTTGGTCCACCTTGGCATAGTAATGGGGGAGTTACTATGAGTTTTAGATAGGGTTGTGGAACTCGAAAGCTAGTCGCAAAAGATGAGAGAGAGATTTAATGTAACGAGATTTTTTTGTAAAACTGCATAGATCGAATCAATCGACGAAAGTATCCAAGTAAGAAATGAATCAGTCAGGTCAAGGAAAGACTGGCGGGAACAAGGGTTGATGTCAGGTTACCAGAGGGACTCAGGTGAAACTCCCGCAAAACAGAGAGGAAAAAAGGGAGGAGCCTTATGCTTTGCACTTAGATAATTAATAATATAATATAATTTATAATTAATCAATTGTGTAGTACTTTGCTAAAATACTGGATTATTTGAAATAGCGGAAACCTATATGTGATAGTAAAAGTTAATAACGTAGAACTTCTAACGCTGTTAACTCAAAAACCAAGAGTCGTAGAACAGTAGTAATTTCTAATTGATAAACCATGCCTCCATTCACATGAAACGTGTGAAGTTATATCAATCGAAATGTTCGTGCCTCTATAAAATATATTGAAGATTTTGTTGATGTTACGTCAGGTTTATGATGTGAAGCTATTCGGTATCGCGTAACGTTGTGGGATTACAGCTTAGCGGTAATCGGAGGAGATTGCCCGCTTGATTGTGGTTGCTAATGTGGTCGTTGAGTGTGAGGTCGTAAGATTGTATTCCTAGTGTCGTATAGCAAGGTGGATTTTGATTAGCTTTCATTGATATCTGTAGCTTTCTAGAGGATCTGTAGCTGCCACATTTGGACTGCGCTGTGCTTGCTCTCTCTATGCTCTCAGATGACGTCGAAACGCGCAGCAGTTTTGACTTACTTTGAGGGACTCCTAGTGCCTTGGAACATAAATATGTAGGTACTGCTCTCAAACAACTTACAAGCCTCAACAAACAAACATAGTTACTTATTTAAACTAATGCATTATCGAGCCTATCGTCCTGAGTTATAAGTTATGTAATAGACAATAATTAACATAAACATTGTAAACAAACGAAGTAAACAATGTAATGGTTACAAGGAGATGACGGTAGGGCCTTCTGTCAATATTGTGATCAGACTTATAGGCCCTTTTAAAAGCAGATTTTTTAATTATGTTATTTTTTAATTAACCCAATATCACATCGGATCCCCTCATCGATGGTTTCCACTGGCAGAAAACGAGATAGAGGCAAGTGGAGAAAGAGATGGTGGGAGCTGGACTCATTTTTAAAATTAAAGGTTTTATAATAAACACATCAAATAATTTGTTTAACTTACTCTACCAATCAGCGTTAAGACACTCATCCCAAAATATCACTTAAATTGTCACAACATAATTATCAAGTTATTATCTTCCTCGCCATAAGCTCATTTATCAGATGCACTACATATAAAAACAGTATCAGTACTAGATACGATCCAAGCCACGTGCGTCCCTATCGTATTACATCCAACACCATGTGTAGTAATAACGTTTCCATTAAAAGAACATAATTATTCATAACCAGAGACGTATCAGGGTGATCAATATTCTCATGATTGTAAATTGTGACGGTCTCATTAGTTTATGTTCATAATGAATATTTAGTTTTTTAGGTCTTAGCATTATCTACAAACAATGCGGAAAGGCGAGTAAAACTCTAGCTACTACTTTTTAGGGTGAGGTATAGGTATATTAGGTATCTTTATTGCTACGCTTATCGCGTCGTATCTTATGCTTCAGCTAGTTGAACTTTGCACAACGGTAGAGGTAGTAGCTATTTTATCATTATTTATTCAAAATAACATTCCATGTAAATATTAACTCCTCTGAAAACTTCCACTCCAATGTAAATAACATACCAAAAACTTATAGGAGAAACTATCTCTTCAATAACTGTTTAAACAATAAACAATATCGTTAAAATAACCAGACAGCTTGTTTCGTAAGTTAATAAACATAATATATTATCGGACAATATCGGCGAAGTGCGAGCCGGTTCTAAATACCAAGTTACCAATGAATGGTAGATGGTATCTGGTATTTGACAAATGGTGGTCAAAGCAGGTGGTCTGCTGGTTGTCAATGGTAATAATTGACTGAGCAATATGTTTGTTTTCCTATTAGAGGATGATTAATCTTGTGTCAATCCTTAAGAAATAAACGTAGAAAACTTACGACAAGCTGAAACCTCAGTAAACGTGTGGTTAATTCTAGAGACTAGTGGCTGTTTATTAATAAGGGGAAGTAAGTAAAAAGTCACTTTTAAATTATAGGCTTATATCGCTATATCGCTATAATTGATTTGATTTTAGAACATTCTATAGCATTCGAGAATGTAATATGTTGGTTGATCATGCTATACAAATAAGGGACGCTATGTATTAGAGAAAAACCTGTATCACTATTTTATGATAACTATCTTGTCCATATGTAATGGTGTTAAATAGTTGGTATTTTTAGTGAATCCTTTCCAAATCATGTTTGGGGTTCCTCAGGGGTGAATCTTAGGTCCTGCACTCTGCATTATTTAGTAAACACTTAAATAATATTTCTTATTTAATAGCGGCAGTCAGCAAGCAATGTTTAATACTTCCTTAGTTGGTTCCATAAAACCAATGTGCTTCATCTACTCTAGTTGAAAGTCAATTAACGTTCATGATTATGAAGTCAAAACTTTATGAAACGAACGTAATAAAATCTAATAGTTATAGTGTTAAATTAACATACTAATAATATTGTTAACTGTTCCATCTTTTGATGTGACTTTAGAGTTCTAGTTATAACGCTTAATATAAAGTGAGGTAACTTAAGTATACACTTCTACATATATCTTAATAATCATTTCTAGTTATTTAAATCGTTAAAAAGTTGTAATAATTCTCTATTTTGAATTTAAATTTAAATATGATGAAGTATAATAGAAACTATTTTCAAATCGGTGCAGAAACTGGCCTAATGACCACGCTCAAAACATTTCGCAAAATTCTGCGAAAATCTTAAACGAAACCAAATTGCTTCATAGAAACACGATTAAGTAACGAACATTCGCTTTTAATAATAAAATCATACCAACTGTTGATTTAGGCAAAACGACCGTTTTATTGAAAAAAAAAAATCAACTTTGTGACAAAAATTAACATAAAATTAATCAGTATTCTCAACATTAACTTGTAAATTACAAATCAAAAGTATTTGAGGACTTTTATAGCTTCGTACTAATAAATTATTGACTTTTAGAAGAATATTAAATATCTTTGCACAAAACGTATGACTGTCACAGAATAAAAAACTACAGGAGTCTAATTTTTATGACATAAAAAAAAACATTAAATCATTTTCATGTAAAAAATCCCATTTGCTAGGTATGAATTATCTATACTTACTAATATTATAAAGCTGCAGTGTTTGTTTGTTTGTTTGTTTGTTTGAACGCGCTAATCTCTGGAACTACTGGTCCGATTTGAATGATTCTTTCAGTGTTGGGTAGTCCATTTATCGAGGAAGGCTATAGGCTATATATCATCACGCTACGACCAATAGGAGCGTAGCAGCAATGAAAAATGTTGCAAAAACGGGGAAAATTGTATTTTTAATAACTTTACGCGGACGAAGGTCGCAGGGAACAGCTAGTATTGATATATTTTTTGTATGTTTGATCTAAAGTTTCAAAAACAGCCAACTCCGCTAGTACGTTTATAAAACTTAGAAATGCATACATGCAATAGCAAAGTGCATTCACAATTTACACTACGACTAGGTCTGCACTACAATTTTTATACCGTTAGTATTTAACACGACGTAAATGGAATATCAATGGTCTTCCACACTTAGATACATAATTATGTGGCACATAATGCATATTGGACAGTTTTAGGGCTCACGTTCTGTGCGGCACCGTAAGGTTTACGGGACCAAAGTCGCACAGGATAGGCTTCCTTGTGCGATAACTGTGCTGTGCCACCTACTGGGCTAATTTAATTCAGCAACAAAATAAGAAGAAGCGATCTGACATTATACTTATTGTGGATTTTTGTCAATCGGAAGCCGGAAAGTCTGACGACCAGCTGGGTATTGATGGGCAGTCGCTCAATATCCAGTCAATACTACATCCGGTTAGACTGGAAGTAAATCCCAACATAGTTGAAAAAGTTTACGCAGATGATGATCTGACATACTCCTTCTCCAGACGGCTTCAAATTTTATTTAAAAAAGTGTCGGTTATAATTTTTTATTTCCTAATAATTATGTAAAACTTCTCATTTTTTTACTCTGTGGTGTATGTCAATGTATGTTTACGTAATACCTATCGGTTAATGACTGTTGTTGAACTGGTTTTGAACCACAAAATAGAAGGAAACCTGATCTGATCTTATTTTCTACTATTATTGTTTTACATTTAAATGCTAATCTATGTTTTAAAGTTTGATAAATAGAGTAAAGAGATTAGTCCGACATTTTAATTCAAAAAGACCAATCAAAATGTGATGTCCTAATTGATCCTTAAAGAGTTCTTGCCCGTTTCAGTACATGTATAAGGAGATTCTGAAATATTCAAAATACAATAAACTCTGTAATAAATAAATCACTCTGGTAAATGAACAATTTTGAACATAAGTAGTCATCGCTTCATCGCTCCTCTTTACAGACAGGACCCTGCCTGTGTCCCATCCGTGGTTAACCCTTTCAGTGCCCAGCACCCAGCATATGAGTCCAATGCCCATATTACGCTGGGTACTGGGCAGCGATAGGATTAAGTTATGAACTGTCTGATTACGTAAGCCATCGTATTCCTGATGTAATCTCCGTAGACCATCCCTCAAGGTTGCAACGATGTACTTAACCAGGCTACAAATACTATTAACTAGTAGATTGGTAATCAAAGATATGCTATCATCAATATTCATTAAACACACAGGTGGAATGACGAGCATCTGTTAGCATTTCTTATTATGTGAATAATGATTAGTCTTTTGCGACACCCAGGCAGATGCATTGAAGACTTGAATAGGTCTGATGCAAAGGGTCTGGCATTACGCTTTTGCATTACAAATTTATGCAGCACGCACATTGGCCATCTGTTGTCAAGAGGTAACCTCTAACTTTTAGTACAGTTCTTTCAAAGATATTTTAACTCTGGTTAATAGCATCACTGCCCAAATTTTAGTGGTATTATATTATATTCTGGTTGCAATTCCTGGTATGCTGGAGTTGCTGTCAGAGGTTAAACAAATGCGAAAGGAAACTAAAATTTCATAGGTCACGTTTGTGCAGGCGTTTGGATTGGTCAAAAATGTCATGTGCCTGTTATTTTAAAAAGCTGACGATCCTCCTTGCTAAAATAGAACTTAGCTTAACAAAAATAACACTGAATTTTATAATTAACTAGCTGTTCCCCGCGACCTTCGTCCGCGTAAAATCCCGTCCCGTTTTTGCAACATTTTTCATTGCTGCTCCGCTCCTATTAGTTGTAGCTTGATGTTGTATAGCCTATATAGCCTTCCTCGATAAATGGGCAATCCAACACTAAAAGATTTATTTAATTCGAACCAGTAGTTCTCGAGTTTATCGCGTTCAACCAAACAAACAAACTCTTCACCTTTATATATTAGTATTAGTATAGATGGGCGTTGATTTTAATAAAGGTCATCATCTATCTCCTAGCCCACAAAGTATTGCAGTCTAGCCTAGGCACCTATAATCTTATCAAAATGATTTATCTCAAAGAAAATTAATAGAACTTAGCCAACGTTCAGGCCCCCGGCTAGTAAATAAGTAATTTACATACATTTCTTAGTAAATATGCAGAGACGTTGCAACAGTATATAGTGCTCTTTGAATAAAGTTTGCATTATGAATCCGCTTGGCCACGACCTACACGCTTAACTGCCGCGCGACTGCCGAGAATAAAAATTTGGTGGGAAGGAGAAGCGAGGCATACCGAGGCTAGACGGACTCTATACACTCTCGCACTCGCCCTACCTCGGAGTGTCTCGGCAAGAGTGTACAGCCACCTTAACATCTGCAGGCATTATGTTAAGTTTTCTTCGCAGTCGCTGATCCCCGAAGGCTTAGGCGGACACACCCACATTCCGCCATTTATGTTAAAGTTCCATGTAAAAGGGCGAGCCTATTACCATCAACCGGGCACAAATAAAAACAAACGAAAGAAATTGCAAGCATGGCACAAGTTACAGTGACGGGACTCGAGACACTACGTTACTAACGCGAATTAAATAAGTGATCACGCGCGTGCCGCTTGATTCAAGACTCGTCGCAAGTGGCTTCGGCTCAGGTCGTGAACGAGGCGTTAGAATTAGTTAGCATATTTGTGAGTGCTTCGATTGATTACGATGCTTATCTCCTTGTGATGAAACTATCAATTACTTGCGTGAATTAACTTATTGGTAATGGGTTAACGCTTAATTCATGGTTAGGTTGGGTGATGAAGAAATTATGTTGGCCACACACGGTTTGGCAAATTCATTAGACATTTTTCACCACCTTAAAAAAAGAGGTTTTTATTCTACCCGCATGAATATGTCGCAGGCTAATTAGAAAAATCTTTGTTTTATTTCAAAAATCCAAAAGATCGGAAAGAAGTAAACTAGTAAAGATTTTCATAAATATATGATTCGTTGGTCCTGGCTGCCATTTGTAGACCTTTGACAGTCGTTACAGGTAGTCAGTGGCCAAAAAGTCTCACAACCAGTCTTACCAAGGAGTATCGTATTACCCAGTAGTAACTAGGTTTTGGAGGTCAGATAGGCAGTCGCTCCATTTAAAATACGGCTATTCAGCTCACAGCTGCATCCGATTAGACTGGAAGCCGATCCCAACATAGTTGGGAAAATGCTAGGCAGATGAAGATTCTTAGGTAAATCACCAACAACAACACGAATTGAGCCTAGATACTAATACACATGGAAGAAGGAAAACCAACTAAATGCTACAAATACTATCAAACCACGATTATTGACAAACAAATAAACTAAACAAAAACTTGTTGATTTGCAACCACAAAAACTGATAATTGCTGCTCGCCACCCGTGGCCGATACAGATTTTTTTTTTTTCTAATAATTATATAATTAGAGGCAATAATATCCGATACTTCTAAGTTATTGGATTATTGACATTGGCTACATCTGCGTTTAAAACGTGTTTCTTTAATTGCTATTTATGGTTCTACTGGCTGCATTAATTATTGTTTTATTATAATTTATTGAGAGACGATAATTACTATTTACTTCCCTACACGTAAATCATCGTAAATGCCATTGATGCCATGGGCTATATTGTCACAATTAATGATAATCTTTTTTTACCTAGAGAAAAAAACTAGGTTATTTAGAAGCCTTATGAGTCTTTAAACATAATGTCTACAACCCTTATTCAATCATCATCTGCTTAGCCTTTTCCTAAGGATTCTAGTCAAACTGTATACATGTACTATAGTATCTGACCTGCACTTTGAGTGACTCAGGTCACTAGCACGATGCACCTAAAATCAAAGCGTAAATAAAAGAAAGAAAACCCCAACAGCCCAGGTGCTAATTTGAACAGTTTCATTAAAGTAAAACATCATAACGAAGTAATTTATTGACATTGGTTCCATTTACATACTTACCTACTCAGTCCATCTTGTTTGACCGTTAACTTGTTCCTTTAATTTCTATTTATGTACCCATTTACATTAATTACTGAAGAACCGAGACGAGTAGATATTATTTTTGCTAAAAAATCACTTGAAATTGGTAGTAGATGTTGTAAATACTTACCTAAATGGATTTTAAAACTAATTTATAAATTTTAATGGACTTCAAACATTAATGTTGATTAGATAAAAACCTGATTAATTTTAATTCTTAAACCATTGTGACTTTACTTTAACAGAAGTTACACATACTAAAATAGCTACTTTATTAATCTTCTCCAAAAGTACTGTAGAAATACTAAACGATCCCACAAGTGTCTATAGGCCCACCGTTCAAAGTAGAAGCCAACTCTCAGAAGAGGCTAGAAAACGACGATAACAAAGCTTCTCATTACCTAACTACACTATAATCGAAGTATTGACAATACGTCAATGTATTCCTGACGAGACTACTAAGGTCCTACCATAAAAGCACCGACCATCGCGTACAGAATACAAAGCATTTACCTGTAAGATTATATTTTCCATTCGCTATCATTCGGATTATTCCTTAACTCTAAGCAGCATATAAACTTGTCAACATCCTTAATCAAGTGCATTTGAGGAAACGTCATGATTGTGACAATACCCTAGCTAATTACCAACTTTATAATTAAGTTTCAAGTGATTGTTTTTACATTTGACCAAAGAAGTCGTCAATTTTTGCCTAGTAAATGGTGTTGAAAAAGTGTCTGAAATGTGTATTACACCTGTGTCAAAACGAGCTGTCCAGAATAGCTCATGTCCTGGTGAAAAGGGCAGACATGTGGCAAAGTTGGTAGCGAAGTTCACTGAACATGGTGTACCTGACGATTTAAGGTAATTACCCGTGTGGGCAAATTGTTGTGACCGGCCCCCGAATTCCAGATTACGATTCGGAAAATCGATGTTTTTTTTTTTTGGATAACGAGAGCGATCGTGATATACCGAGCGTTTGCGTAATACGGTGCAGTAGATCCGTTGAATAAGAACTGGGTCATGCAAGTTTACCATCATCATCAACCACTTGCTTCACCTCGCAAGTCCGCCCTTATCGGATGTAGTTGGGTGTCTAGAATAATATTTCAAAAATGTTGTGTTTAAATTATATTGTTTCTAATCCAGTGCTGTACTTCACAGTGAGGCGATGGAGAGCCGCGTGGGCCTGGACTACATCGTAGAACATGCGGAGTACACGGGCAAGCTCGCCGCCGCGCTCACATCACCAGCCGCGCCTGTTAAGAAGCAGGTAAGATGTAAACGCCTTCTAGATTCTGCCAGCCTGGTAGAAGATACGGTCTGAAATTGGCAAAGGTGACTGAAAAGTTGTGTGGTAATCGGATCTGTACACTTCAACCGACCTATCTGTGCTGGCGGAAAAACACAGAACTAAAATAAATGTACCAAGTTCGACATATCGATTCAAATTTTCTTGACAAACAACGCCTCCTTAAACTGCACAATTAAAGTGGTCATACTATAATGTGCAGGAAGAGCGAAATGTCGTGAGGAAAGTTGCATGTGGATGGCTATAAGAAAAAGGAAAAAGAAAGAGAAGGTGAAGACCATAGAAGAGATGGATGGACTGTTTGATAGATGTTATGGCTTGATAGAGGTTGATTTTTAGTAGTCATATCACCTTCTTTTCTTACTCGTGATCTCGAGAAAACGAAGAAGATATTCTGCCGATCGCAAATAAATTGGGATAAAGGCAAGAATATGACGGTGTTGGAGGATAAGATCGAAAATAAATTACAATCCAAAACAGGTCACACCAATTAAGAGACAAAAAACAGACCTACATCGCCCCTAAAAATCTCCTCCAAATATTCAAGTATGGCGCACTAGCTAAGAGGCACTTACACATAGTGAAAGGAAAATGTGCTCTATGATTAGGACGTCAGGAGCAATTTTGGAAGCATGATATTTGGAATTTATGGTGTTAAAATTATGTACCAATTTAAGTACTTCCTAAAAGGTCTCTCCAATATGGAGCAAGAAGGCACCTTTCTCAAATAGTCTAATACCTCTTGTATGTTTCTTAATCTAAGTATTTAACAGCTGTTGTTTTCTCCAGGTGTTCGAGCTGTTATCAGCGTTGTGCGTGTACAATGCTGACGGCTACGCAAGAGCTGCTGACACCCTAGAGAGATATAAGGTAAGTCTTGATACCACCATCTACTTCAAACCTTTTCAGGGTTGGCATTCTGGAGGCATTGCCAACACTTTGAACTTAGCTCGCGGCCCTTCATCGCGTTTAGGAAACAGTTTGGCATTGTCTCTATAAAGAGCTCCACTGGTATAACAGTATGAGCCTCTTTCTAGTAACTCGATGTCCTGAAGAAACATGAAGAATAAATAAGAAGAAACTTCTGAAGATCAGTGTTATTATTTACTCCAGTCTCCACCACCGCACACTCTCCAGTCAACATCCCGCCAGCGAACCCGCTCTACACTACGTCAGAAGCCTTGCGATAGTTCATCACTAAACGTGTCCCTGGTGATATTGTGTTGTCATAAGTTAAAAATCATCGTTGAGCTGCCCAACCAAAAGCTTATGTGTTAATGACATAATTCGAATGCTGATGGTCAACTCACCTTCTCAGAAGACATAAAATAACAATGTTTATCTATCAGAACTGCTTATAAATTCCGTGCAAACAATGAATCACTGGAGGTAAACACCGGTGATGAGATAAAAGCTAATGGCCATATTAAGTAAAAGATCTGTATCTTAGACTATTTATACAGATTTCCGATGTTGATCTCGACACGTGGTTGTGAGTGACACATGCATCTACTTTGTATTGATATTAAACTAGGTCCGGGAGCCCTACTTTGTAGCGTAGACCCTGATAAGTGTTTTACGTGCAATGAATTTATTGTTGAGTTGAGTCGTCTTGTCTCCAATGAAGCATTTCAGCTTGGTGATAACGACAATCCTCACAACGATCGTCATCGGCCTAGTGTTCTACCAACTTTGTTGGGGTAGGCTTGCAGTCTAACAAAATCTGGCTAAGCAGAAGACATAACCCAGCAGATTTTCTGCCTTTAACTCGTCTTCTATCATTTCTTATGAACCTGCAATAAGTTATCCTTCGCCATTATTATGATTCTATTTATTCTTGCGGGTACAAAATTGGCATAACAAGTGGACTTCTATCACAAATATGCGAATCTTAACCATATTCTCTTCTTCCAGTCCTTGAAAGGCGAACGCTACCGCCTGGGCGTGGTGGTGGAAGAGCTGAAGAATGCGACCACCACGGACTACAAGACGGCGCTGGTGGCGTTCATCAACTGCCTCATCATCTCCGCGCCGAGGCTGCCCGACAGGATCCGAGTCAGAAATGAGTTTATTGGTAAGTGTGTGGTCCCCCCATACTGTTACTGCTCTAGAAACCATCATGAGGAAACCGGCATGGCCTAGAATCAAAAATTCGTAGGCATGTGACATCTACCATCCCGCACTGGGCCTGCGTGGTGGATTATGACCCACTACCTATAAGAGAGAGGAAGCCTGTCCCAACAGTGGGAACGTTATAGGCTGATTAAGTAGTCTCACGCTCTGTTCGGTGTTACTAGTGGGAATAAAGGGTTGTTTTGCCTCACAACCGATCACAACTACTCGTACGAGTTTTAAAGAAGATGTTGATCTTCCAGACCAGCACGCGTAGCATGAACACCGTAGAAACGGGTTTTGTCGACGCAAGAATCGACAAAATGACAGATTTCTATTGTTGATCTGTCACTTTGTCGATTGTACCTTGCCGTTTCTACGGTGTTCATGCTAAGCGTGTTGTGATGTTTTTAAAATTGATTGATGACACTTTATTTCTGTTTTCAGGACTGGGTCTACTGCCAACATTAAACAACTTAAGGTAAGGAACATCTTTTTAACTTATCTCTACTTAAATCATCTTTAAACCATTTTCTTCAACGACAAAACTACTTCGTTATTAAAAAAAATTACCGTCTACCTTATGGCAGGTGGACAGGTCACGTGCACAAGATAGGCCCTTTTAAGAAAATCACCGTTAGGTAATACTTAACCTTCCCATAAAGAACACTCATAAAGATCATGAGGAACAAATAAGGATCTACAATACATAATCATATTTACATATTTGTCTCACGGGCAGTGTGCAAAACGCATAAATCTACCACATTATACCGATATAAAACTAGACATTTTAATTCTACCTTATAGAGAAACACGGGCACAAAAGTTAATGTTGTTTTAAAAATAATTAAGTGGCGTATTCCTCAAAGCGCAACTATTTTTAAACGCAACCAACTAAGCGCAACTAAATTATTCCTCGAAACGCAACCATGATGAAAAATAGAGTTGGGTATGATGGATTCATTAACGATATTTTTCATCATGGTTGCACTTTGAAGAGTAATTTAGTTGCGCTTAGTTGGTTGCGCTAAAAAATAGTTGCGCTTTGAAGAATACCCCAATTAAGTGACTGCCTCTTTGGTGAGCAATTGTGACCCAGTGGTTACCGTCCCGAATTACTTCTGTGCGAGTCGTGAGTTCGAACCCTGGCAAGCGCTTTACGTTGTGTATGTATATTTTATCAAGGCAACCCTCAAAACGGTAAATGTAAATAATAGACATGTCTTAGACCCAAAATTTTGAACATACATCAGTTCTAACACGTCACATTCGGTCCACCATCCGCAGTGGGCCCTCGTGTGATGGATGGACCGCCCCAGCAGTAGGAACATTATAAACTGGTAATGTCTTTCTCAATAAATCAGCCAGTCAGTCAGTCAACAATTTTATATGTATCAGCCAATTACATCGACACGGGGTTTTTTGTCCGTGACGGTTGATCAAGCACGGTAATTTGAGTGATACAAAAAACATTTGATATATTTATGTTTTTTGTCGATCATTATTTAGTAATATGGTAATTTATGTGTGTATTGTGAAGTTTTTGGATTAAGCTATTTGGCTAATTTGATGGACGTAGAGGTAAAGGTAAACGCTATTAGGAGTAGAGTTTTTTGGGTGTTTTGATTAACACTTTTTGGAACATAACAGCACGCCTGTAATCCCCGAAGGGTTAGGCAGAGATATACCTAATAGTACACCCACATTTCCCCAAACATGTTTAAGTCCCATGTAATAGGGGGCGAGCCTGTTGCCATCAACCAGGCACAAATCCAGACTCCGTGGTACTGACAAACTCCTGATCGAAAAACAAACCTTTTGGAGCAATTATTTCAATATTGGGACTAATCTCACCAAAGGCTCGTGTAAACCACTTACTGTACTAGGTTGTGGAGGTCAGATAGAAAGCTGCTTCATGCATTAGCTGCATCCGGTTAGACTGGAAGCCTTCCTAACAATGTGGGGAAAAGATTAGGCAGAGGACGATAAGAAATTAGCAACTAGATGTGGCTTAATTATAACCATAACAATACCTACTTTGTATTGTCTCGCAAGATCGGCATCGAATTAGTTAAGAAAAAATCCAACTAAGTATGAGTGATTGTACCCACACCGTCTCTGGTCTCTTAATTTCAAGTCTCTTGATGCATGTTGTTAGCAGTCTGTCAGTTCTTAAAATTATAGCCAATTTCGTGCTGAATTGCCTGAGGTTTAACAAGTTAGCATCAGGGCAATAAACTCTTAAACATCATCATTTTTTTAGCGAAATTAGTAATCTTACGATAAAATTATGATACATTAAAAGTTTATTACACCCATAGATGCTTACTTTAATTAATGTAAAAATATCTAAGTGGTGTCCTTATTCACCATTAAATTAATCACTGGCATTATTTGTTATGTAAAAACTGTACCTAATGGCGGTGTACTGTGTGGACACAGAAAGACACTGTGTCTATAACTCAATTAGTATAATTGAAAAGTGATGATTAGTACCTTATCATGAATAGTCGAGCATAAGCAATTATTGAAAATCTTATTTGAGAGACGACGACGAGGGTCGAGATTGTCCTTGTTGATAATAATTATATGCAAGGCAATTCAGTGATTACAGTCAAATTACACCATATTGTGAAACAGAAAATAGGTAGGCTATACTAATCAGTTATTAATAAAACAAAACACAATTTATGAAACAGAGAATATTAAAATTTATTTTACTACAACACTAACTAGGTTCATTAAAGGTACCAAACATAAAAATAAAATAAAATATGGAAAGCAATTTATTTCTAACAATGTAAGTACTTACACGTATTTTAAAGACACCTTAGTAGTTTCATAAAACCATCAATCAATATCATTATACGAATATCAGATATCGTATACTCGTATAATACTTTAACCCAAACTTATTCCAATACTTATTACAACTACCTGCAACCCTTCTTAAAGGTATCACTCAACAAACCACAGCAGAGTTCTCATTTGAAAAACGAACGTAACCGACATTTGCGTAGGCGCCATCTTTTGGTCGTACCGCTCCAAATATGGCGACGTATCCGCCGTGAATAATGCCAGTCTTTAAAATATTAACCTCAACGGATAATGTGACTAAACCCCTTGTAACCGGTTCGTGATTATATTTAGCTGATTCAGTTTGCTTAGGTATATTTATTTTATGCAATTATTGTGTGTCATATTTGCTGGAAATAGATGGTAGAACCTCTGCCTACGGCTAAATAAGGTATTGAAGAAAATAAGGCAATTATTTAGTAACCAAGTGTGCGTTTTTACACTCCACGGAAACGATTACGAGAGTGAGGAGCTCGTGGCTAAATAATAACAGCCGCTCGGGTCGATCTTTAGGTTAAGCCGTGCTTGCCTAGGTTGGTCCGTGGATGGGTGACCACCCATTACATACCGAGTTTCCTCCGTGCCTCGGAAAGCACGTTAAACCGTTGGTCCCGGCTGTCATTTGTAGATCTTTGACAGTCGTTTGGTAGTCAGTGGCCCAAAAAGTCTGACAACCAGTCTTACCAAGCGGTATCGTATTACCCAGTACTAACTGGGTTGTGGAGGTCCGATAGGCAGTCGCTCCATGTAAAATACTGGTATTCAGCTGCATCCGGTTAGACTGGAAGCCGACCCCAACATAGTTGGGAAAAGGCTAGGCAGATGATGATGGAAACGATTACGAGAAACCTGAATAATCAATTAAAATTACTACTGTCTTTAACTAAGTATATGGTTTATGCAAGGAGGTAAATCTTCATTAATTTTTAAGAACACTTTCCCCATTTTTAATGCCAAATCTGCTTACAAATACTTCAGCAGCATGTCCAGTACTGCTGTTCCTAATATGGGCCCAAGCGTGTTACGTGTACTACCGTAGTATTTGCAGATTGACCATAACTCACACCGAAGTGGTGCTTGTATGCTCTCAAGCTATATTGCCCGAAGGCATAGTTTCTATTACTTTCCCTCAAATCCATATTTTTGTATTCCTTCCGTGTGAAATACTACTTGAAGCTAACTTAATGTGTGGGCCATTGATTATAGAATTACGTCATAATTCCAAAACACTGCTCGATACTTTTATGTTGATAGAAAGTTTGTAAACAAGCTTAAAACAAAAAGCAAGCAGAAGCAAAATCTCGAAGCTTCGAGCAGCGCAAGTATTTAGAGTAGGTATCTTTCACTAGGTAATAAAAAACCTCTTTTTGTAGTTTTGAGGATTGCTTTGGTAAATATTGAGTTATATTATTAGCTCGATAACAACTGTAACCATCGTCAATGTTCACATTAGACCAACATTTGTTTCACAGATAAATTCAATTTCCAAAAGTGCCCAAATTCGATCTCGATCTCAAATTCATTCATGATCACAGTTCATATACCTATCCAACCACACCTTATCTACCTCCCTCAAAATCTAAAACTTTCCATCTTCCTTCCAGACATGAAGCAGCCAGCCACCCGGACCTGGGCGTCCAACTGGACGTGTTTGAAGAGCAGCGGGAGAGTGATGAGGCTCAGGGTCCCGGAGGCATCAACCTCAACTCGCATCTCGATGTGTTCTATGCGATACTTAAACAGGTGAGGGTTTTACATGGTTATTGGAACTTTGAGAAGATTTTCTGGCGGTATGTCCGCGTGGTCAGTTGGTGTAGGTACGTGGGTTAGGCAACGGTTTTCATACAAGCCAATGCATCGTGAGATTCGAGCGATGTCGTGTGAGAATCGCTTTTAAAAGCCTATTGTATTTACACAAGTAAGTATCCTGCTCTTTAACAATGCTGTTCCACAAAAGGAACTTGCTAAAATATAAGCAAGCATGCAGTATCAAAGAACTCCTCTAAATTCATTGACAAAAAATTTGACATTTCTCCTTCTAATTTCAGGTGGCAGAAACTCCTCAAGAGATCCCATTTCTGAGCATCCTGCAGCACCTCCTGAGGATAGACCCTAAGGAGCCGGTCAGTGATATCGTTTGGGACACGGCGGAGACCCTGGTGCACCGAGCTACGCTGTTGGAGACCAGGGAAGATGCTGCCAAGCTGCTTAGAGCTCCTAGTGTGCAGGTATATATTTTTTAATTATTGTTTCATATTTGAACACTGTCATACCTGATGGTAAGCGATGATGAGGTTGTTGAAATCATAGTCGGGACTGTCCCATCTCAATCCTGGTAGGATACAGCAACCGTTTCTATGCGAGATCTTAAGGTAGCCCTGCATTACCTGCGTAGTGAGTGTCAGAGTGCAATGTCTTTAGGATTTTAGAAAATAAATCGACCTATAACTTGACTGTAGGTCTCAATCATTATGTCCAAAGAGTTAAATACTTACACTTCAACTTACCTATCTGTGCAGGCGAGAAAACACCGAACTAAAATAGATGGACCAAGTTTGACTGCAAACTTAAAGTGCTCATACTGTATACCAAAAGGAAATGTCATTTTTTCGAATCCTTTACTTAAACAGCCATTTATGTCATGTTCTCCATAAAATTTACGTCTTGTTCTCTCATTGGTTAAAAAATAATGTTTCTATCTTCTCTTCCAGGCTAAAGTGGGCTGCACATGTCAGCACCGCGACATGTCTGGTGGTGGCAGGAAGCAGAGTCTCCAGCGAGCGCTATCGCCACCGCCACCACCCCCGCCGCCTGTGATGATGCCTGCAGGTGAGCTTGACTGAAAATCTTAAACTACGTATTTACGTTTTCTTTAAAATCTCCAATCAGTTCACTGTAGATCCACAAAAGAAGATGTGTACCTTCTTGCTCCAGTTGAAACTCAATAACTTTTCACAAAGCAATAAAATAAATCCAGGAGCGGTTCATAACCATTACTACTAATGGCTGCCTCAATGGCAGTTAGCGATGAAGGACCAATCATATCCTATGATAGTCAGTGCAAACTAGAGTTTAAGGTAGGTTTACGCCATATTTAACTAAAATATTATCTGTGTTCCAGCTATACCACCACCCCCTGCACCGATGCTACCCCCACCGCCCCCGTGCGGACCCCCTCCCCCACCCGTCCCACCCCCTCCGTCCGCCTGCCCGCCCTCCCCCCCTGCGCCCGCGCTGGACATCAAGCTGCCGCAGCAGGAAACGCCCATACCGAAGACAAAGATGAAAACTATCAATTGGAATAAAATTCCTAACAACAAAGTAAGTACCTCTGAGTTTGTTTCGGTATTTCTTCTAAGAGCAATCGGATAGGAAATCAGAAAACTCCAATCAGTTTTTAATTGCACCGATTTTTTTATCATTAATCAGTAGGGTTGAGTCCTACTAATTAATGGTTTTTCAAAGCTATAGAATTTTTTAAACGACACGTGCTAGCTTGCGTCGTCGTCATTATTCAGCCGAAGAACGTCCACCGTATTGCGTGTTTCTGCTTTTAATTGATTCTGACTACCTTCATTAAAACACATCGATCGAAACCATGTTTTGATAACTCAATCAAATTACATTGTATTTTATTACCTCTCCAGGTCATCGGTCAAAACAACATCTGGTCACTAGTAGCATCGAGTCACAAACACTCTCCGAAGGTCGATCTCGACTGGACGGAGATCGAAGGACTCTTCTGTCAACAGGTTAGTACACACACAATCATTATGCTACCATGAAAAACCTCGAAGAAAAAGTAAGATCAAGAAATAATTATAAGAAAAATTGAATAGATTGAGACTTGTCTAATGATGTAGTTGTCAGATTAGAAACCAATATGTAGAATTCCCAATTCACAGTTATTCTAGAATTTATAGAGTTCCTGGTCAAGAAAGTAAGTAGTACATTCAACGACCTTTCATCGCCATAATTATTCACTCTTCTTCTATGTAAAATATTTTGATTTATTTAGGAGTCATATAATGCAGACCTTTGACTGTACTATCAACTGTTCCTTGTTTTAATTTACTTTGAAAAAATTCATTGTGTTTTTATTTCCAGATTCAACCAACAGGATCAGCAGGTTCTTCACCTAGATTAGGTCGTAGCCCCATCTGTGACAGCTCAGGAGAGAGGAAGCCGAGGAAGGAGTCCTCTGAAATCACACTCTTGGATGGTAAGAGGAGTCTCAACGTTAACATATTCTTGAAGCAGTTCAGAAGGTAAGACATTTTTATCATTAATTCCATTTGATACCTTGTCGTAAAAAACCCATATTAGGCATAGAAAATTTGGGCAGCCTAATTCATGGGCTTCTTTTTTTAGCCTACCCACAATCTAATAATTCTTAAACTTATTTCCAGTTCCAATGAGGACATAATCCAGCTGATCCGCGAAGGTGCTCACGACGACATCGGCACAGAAAAGTTGCGCGGTTTACTCAAGATTCTACCTGAAGTAGACGAGTCTGAGATGCTGAAGGCCTTTACCGGTGACGTCACAAAGCTGGGGACAGCTGAGAAGTTCTTGCTGCAGCTTATACAGCTTCCTAAGTGAGTGGTCTCTTCTCTTTGGTCTACTGAGTAAACCGTATATTATTTTGTGATTATCACATGTTTTTACTTTTACTATAATATGACTTGCAGACCTTGCAAATCTATATTGTTCAATGGTAAACTAGTCCAATAATTACGATGATATGCTTTCAGTTACAAACTGCGCATTGAATGCATGCTGCTGAAAGAAGAATGGGCATCAACGTCAGGATACTTAGAGAGCGCCATCAACGCTATACTAGTCGCTGGAGACGACCTGATGTCTTCAAGGGCTTTACAGGTAAAACTTCTCATATGCTATAGTAATGTAGACTAGTGTCAATAAAATGTTCAGTAAATAACCCCGCCATGTGTCTTTGACACTTGTTAAGTGTGGTCAGAAACCCGTAAGCATGACAGTCTTAACAACGGGTACCATGTTACCCAGTCAGAGGTCAGGTCGGCAGTCGCTCCATGTAAAATAGTGGTATTCAGTTGCATCCGAATAGACTGGAAGCCGAGCTTAATACAAGTCATTGAGAAAAGGCCAGGCAAATGATAATAAAGATCTAACATTCATAGGACTTGTAAGCATTGTTCATGAATGCAGAACTGATTCAAACCTGAGGATGGTTGATAACCCCGAACTCTCATGTCTTTCCAGGAGGTGCTATACATAGCTTTGATCGCCGGTAACTTCTTGAACGCTGGAGGTTACGCCGGAGGAGCGGCAGGAGTGAAGCTATCTTCTCTGCAGAAACTACCCGACATCAGGGCTAACAAGCCTGGGATGACGCTCATGCACTATGTCGCTATGGTAAGGAAAACAAATAACTATGGGACAGAAGTACTGAAAGTGAAAAACCGTCAGTAGTGATGTGATGTAGCTACTTGGGACAGGCAGTAACCAGGCCGAGCTAATTCATTGATAAATGAGATTCTTTTCAGTTTCATTTAACGACTATCAGAAAGCAGAAGGCGTTTTGAACACCACTGAAGCTTCACTGATCTTTAGAAAAATAATAGTTTTGTAATTGTCGTAACTAATCAATGACTGACCCCCAAGTTTGAGCAAAAACATCGTTATCACCAGCCTTATAGAACTGAGATTCGCATATAACTAATTCACAATGTTGCCGTTTCTCCTACAGCAAGCTGAACGCAAGAACAAAGAACTAATCACTTTCGCTGACGATACACGCGTGCTAGAGGAAGCAGCTAAGGCCAGCGTGGACCAGGTTCACAACGAGATCAAGACGCTGGCCAACAGGATACAGGGGCTGAAGAAGGAAACACAGATGCCCAGCACGCAGCAGGACATTAAGGAGCAGATGGGAGATTTCTTGCAGGTACGACAAATGTTAGATGATGTAGATTGTTAGACTGAAATCATCTCTATAGGGTAGTGAAGTTATTAGTCTAGACCAGGTCACCAGTTGGTGCTGTACACCTAATAATCCATCGTATATCTAGATACAATGTGCCATAACGGTATATGAAGAGGATCTCCAGACCAGGTCTTCTGCTAGGGAATTGTAAAATGAAAACAGCAGCGTATTAAGTAACCACACACTTGAGACTGGTGTTGCCTAAACTTTAACTAGAAACGATGTTGAATTTTTCTAATTAAAATTGTTTTGTCATTGAAGGTAGCAGAACAAGAAGTCTCAGCTCTCAACAAAGACATGGAAGAGGTGGAAAGCATACGGAAACAGCTTGCAGAGTTCTTCTGCGAAGACCCCGTGTCTTTCAAGTTAGAGGAGTGCTTTAAGGTAAGGCTTCTTCTAGTAAACTATTGTTAAAGTCCTGATAATGGGGCGAATGACTTTCAGACAGTTTTCTTTAAATTGGTAACTTAGTGCTATCAGTCGCCAAGATCCTTTTGTGATCTCGAATTTCAAACTTTAATGTTTTAGTTAAAAAGATCTCTTTTCCTTTACATTTCAGTTGTTCGTATGGTTCTGCAGTAAGTTCAGGTCGGCTGTCAGTGACAATGAACGGAGGAGAGCTAATGAAGAACAGGCTGCTGCCAGAAGACGGGCAAGAGACATGGCCGCAGCCAGGGTTAAGACCGGTAAGTTGAACATTATTATAATCACTCGTATGTAGATCAAGTCCATCAGATAGTACAGCAGACCTCCTCTGGCATAAACAGCCTATGATATTCCCTTTTCTGGATTTTCGATGATCAGCTGGACACACATCAACATGAGGGCCCATTGCGGGTCCTCCGAGCGAATGATGTAAATATCGGATAACGTTCCTAAATCTTAACACCATGCTAAAGGGCCGGATGAATACCTGCATTTGGACATATAGATATTAATTCTATACTCATAACTACTTTGTCGATCAACTTCAAAAGACACTGAAGTTTGAGGGTAGGTGTGGTAGTCTACAACTCACATAGGTAGTCTTACAAAAACTCACACTACACCCTTGTCTATGCAGGTACCAGCAGCGTATCCAGTACCCCTGTATCAGAGTGCGAGTCTCTCATGGAGTCGCTACTGCTGGACATCAGGAACGGGCTGGGCAGGAGATCACTTAGGAAGCCGCATGACCCATCACCGTCACCTGGTTAGTAGCAACAACCTCATCAAATCACATGATCAGCCTCTCCCATAGCTGGACACAGGCAACCTTTCGGTGAAAAGAAATGGGTCGTAATAAACCTGATAGCTCAATTTGGCTGAAATTATCATGTCAGCAAATGAAGTGATGATCACAGAGCAAAGTACCTTGCTTCTGTAATACTACTTGGAATGCCTACCATGTTAACAAGTTGACTATGACGCCTTTATATCGTAGTTATATGGGTTATTACTGTAATGCAAGTGCAATACAACCATTGTCTTCCAACAAATACAACTTTTGGATAAGCTCGATTCTCAGCACACCTTGTACACGATCCCATAGTTCCTTTTTTTAGTAGGGTACTTATGAATTATGTTTTATTTCCAGATGTAACTCCAACAGGCAGCCTCCGTCGCAGAAGTAGGGCAAGTCCTGGTGATGACGAGGAAGGTCTGCTGGAGTTCCTCCGACACTCGTCACCAGCCGCCAACGACCTCAGGGAGAGAAGTGCTTGGGGCAGTCTAGGTAAGATAGCGTTAATTTTTGGACTTGCCGTTCTTCTAGCACGAGGAATTAGTCGTGTGAATTTGGAGTGTGAATGTGGATGACTATAGCACTAGGGGAAGATAAATTGAGAAAAGAGTTGGAGAATGATTCTCTTGACACGAGCCCGCCAGTTGGAACATAGCTTTACGGATCATTTTAGCACCTTAAACCCGTTAGTTGATAGTAGTAGTAAGTAGGATGAGAGTAATAACAGCATATTGTCCGCACAGATCGCTCGTGGTCCCGTCGCGGCGCGGCGCGTGCGCGCCTGGAGCTGCCGGAGTGCGGCCGCGAGCGCGCGCCCTCCCCCCGCGCGCCGCCCGCCCCCGCCCCCGTGTCGCCCGCCCCCGCCTCACCTGACACCGCGCCCGCCAAGCCCAAGTAAGTAAACCGAGCTTTACTTATAGTAACAATGTTGAGGCCTTCTCAACTTTGATCAGACTTCGAGATACCCTTTGCCCAGAGTCTGGATTGTGCCCCTTGAATTTTCACCCTACATGGGACCAAATTATACCTCAGCTTAATCACGTATCACCGGGGAGAAGGGGGTTCCGTGATGTAATGATTCTTGTAATAATAATGTAACTCTCGCAGGGAGTGGCGACAGAAGATCGAGTCGTGGCTGCGCGCGAGCAGCCAGGAGGACGCGCGGCCGCGCCGGCCTGCGCACCGCCTCCACTCAGACAAGCGCTCCTTGGAAAACGACTCCGGTATGTATCGCTAACCTTTGGCAGAAAAATATCTCTTGTAAACCGTTTCACGCCCGTTTGAGCCCACAGAACTCTCTGAGAAGAGTGGGGAATTTTTTAGCGTCAATAATCGTATCACAAAATTGTATCCCTAGTCTCTAGTACCTAGTGTTGTATGACAGTTTAGTGGCAATTAATAATGACTTGGTTGGTATTATAGAGAGCGAGCGTAGCGCTACCCTCGAGCCCCTGCCTGAGGGCCGCGCGGACTGGAGGCCTGCCGTCCTGCCTGACAGTGATGTCGTCAAAGCGCTCGAGACTGTCGAAGGTAAATATCAATACCTTCTTTTGAACTAAAATATTTAATTGAATACTTGAGATATAACCGATTCATGCACATTCAACACCGACGAGCAAAAAATGGACAATAAATAGCATCTCCAAAGACCGAGCAGCCAATGTGTACTTAATTAATGTTTTACCCTTTGCAGATGTACAACCACAAAAGAAGGACACGAGAGTCCCTTGGAGGAAAACCGAAGAGAACGAGGAGATGAGAAGACTCAGGAGACAACGATCACGGCAGCAGATTGAATCCCCACAACCGCTCATATCTATCACCGAAGAGCAGAGGAAACTGCCGGATATAAAGGTCACCAGTGACCGTGATGTAAAAGTTGTCAGGCCAGAAAGAATAGTGAAGTCCGACAAAGTAGAAATTGACTCCGACAACATTGAAACCCCACCAGCTCAGAGGAAGTTCACCTCATCCTTCAACCCCCCACCTGAGAGAGAACCCTGTAGGAAGTTCCAACCGTCCCTACCAACCCGTACCAACCCCAGTGACAAAAGTTCTGCCGAAATGAAGGATCTCTGCCAAGAAATCTTAGGCGATGGCCAGTTCGACAGATTTTCTGCGGCCAGAAGGACAAGAAGGTATAAGAGGAACACAGATTCCAACAGTTCTCCTGAAGAAGAGAAGAAACCTGACCCAGCGCCTGAATTAGTAGCTGAAACTCAAGTCATCAGACCTTCTAAACTAGATGTCCAAGCGTCATACAAAGTGGACACGCCGCAAGAAGTGGCGAAACCGATCGAAGTCAATAAGGATGAGAAGGAAACCAGGCTGAAGAGGTGGCAGGATAGACTAAAGAACCAAAGCACAGACAAACCGACCAAAGATACAAAGCCATACCTTCGGATGAGGCGACAGACTTCCATAAACCAGGAGGACGTGCAGAAAGCGATACGGGAACTGAAGTCTCCTGCTGACACCCCTACTGGAGTCTGGTCTAGGGATGGGTATAGAAAATCTCTCAACACCCGGACAGAGAAAGCTTCAGAAAAGGTACCAGAAAGAACAACCTCACCTAGGATGTCGAAAGTCAAAAGTGAGCACGAATTGAACGACGAAGGGTTTGAAGAAACCCAGAGTCTTAATTCAGAAAGTGCATCCCAGGGTGCTTCCTCAGGCTGCAATGTTGAATGCGAGTCACCTGTGCCGAAAATCTCCAAGTCCCCGGTCCCCAAAGTGGGACAACCAAAGAAGATTCCTACCAAAGAGACGAGGACGCCGCCTCGGACGCCCATAGACCCCAAACGCGTGATCCCAAAACGGGCTAGTTCTTTAAGAGTGGAAAGGTCTGCTTCTAGAGCATCGCTGAGGAGTTCCAGGAGTTCTTTGAACAGCTCTACATCTGTATCGACTGTGAAGAGAGTCCCACCGGCGCCTGTGAAGCCAGCACCAAAGCCAGTGCCGAAGCCTGTCTCCAGGATGCCGGCATCACGGTCATCTTCCAGTGGCAGCTCAGTGGGAACCTCCAGGCCACCGATGAAGAGTGTCAACAGTCGGACGACGACGTCAGGCTTCATGAGGCCTACTGCAGCCTCGAAAAGCAAGGTCGGCCTCACCGCGCAACAAGTCTTGAGAGCAAGCGTCAAGTAAAGTGCTATTTTCAAACTATAGAAGAACTGTCAGAACAAAGCGTCTTTGACAGTTCGTCTATATGTTCTGGTGCTAATTCTAATCAGTGTTGAAAGACAAAAAGTCAGGACCAAAACGTTACCGCGGGAAAAACGTAAACCAGTGAAAAAGCGAAAAAAAAATCGTTGTAATTTTATTATGTTATTATTTTTAACCTTTATATTTACTTTTCACCGCGGTAATTTATTTATAGGTAAGTGAGAATCCAGTGCCTTGTTTTCCAACCAGACTTGTTAGTATTAATTTAAATAAAATACAAAAAATATTAATCTTTAAATAAACAGGTAATTATTGGAAACTTCAGATGACATTAGGCGCTAGAATCTCAACTGAAACAAAATCTGAAGTTTTCAATGACTGATTATTTTAATATAAGTTTTATTATTAGATCTGTTTACAAAGAAAGTTGTCATATACGTAATGAACCCGTACGTAATTTTTATTATAATAATTATATGTTTTATTTAATTTAATAAAAATATAAATTCAATTAATGTGCCACGAGATAGTACGGGTATTTTATTTAAATTACCATTTTTAATTAAATAAATTAAAGGGCAACACCGAGATAACAATTTTTGGAAATTCGCAATTTAAACAGATGCGGTAGTCGAGTTTTCCTAGAAACTGTAAAATGTTATTTTCCTTGATAAAGCATCTTTTTTATTTTTTATAAAGTTTTCGCTATCCTTAGCCAACTTACTCAGTCGTAGTAAGTGAAAAAGTGATAGTTTAGTTCGGCAGCGCGCTTTATTCAAAAGAAAAACATTCTACAGTTTTAGGAAAAAAATAATTTAATTTTTTTGTTTACGGGAAATTGAAAATTACCACAAATTGTACCGGAAGTATCCCAGTTATCGAAGTCATTAATTTTTTTATTGAATTATTTACTAATATAAAATATTTTATGAAACTAGATCAGATAAGTATTATAGACATTTTTTTAATTCAAAGACGTACAGACAAAAAATGATCTGATTTTTATCATATTATTCAATAGATCTTGATCAAAGGGACACATTGTCACAAAGTATAATATAAATAATTTTAAGGCTTTAACCCAATATTTTATTGTACGTGTTTATTAACTAAACGATATACAATAAATTGACATACCTACGACATACAAATTGTTTTTTATGTACCTTTTAAACATTTCTTCAATAATTTAAAATGACGTTTCCTTAAACATAGGCTTTATATTTTAAAATCACAACATAATTAATCGAAAACACATGCTAAAAAAATTAATTTACCAATACAATGAGAGGAACTCCTCCAAGAATAGGTAATCATTTGAGTGAGATACATACTCCTTGCAGTCTTATAAAACCCCGATTACAGTCCATCTCTTTCTTCAGCCCTCCTCACATTCTTCCTTCCGTATAATCCGTATTCTTCTTTTTGTCCACCTACATCTTCCCCTTTTACCTCCATATTCTTCCTCTTTCCATCTCCGATATTCTTCTTCATCACAGGATCCCATTATCCACCAGCTCTATTACCAACTCCGTCATCTTCTTGCTGCAAGCCGCACTGCTGGTCTGCACTGGCTGGACCCGAGACGTTGACGATGATTCGCTATCCAGATTCTGTAAAAATGGTCATATTTAGGGCTAGGATTACGAAGAAAGGCCGAAGAATTTACTACTGGGAAGTGGGTCATAAGACCTAAATGATAGGTCAAATTAGGCAGACAGAGATCTGGAGAACAGAAAAGTAGTGAAGGATACCTTTAGGTAATTCCAGCAATTGGTCGTTCGAAGGCTGAAAATGAGCTCCAGGGACAACAAACTGAAAACATTTGGTTTTCCCTTACTGTGGCACCATTATTAGAAAGTAATTGAATCGAGATGCCTCGGTCGTCATTATATTCAGTTTGCAAGTTCGTTTGTCATGAACATGTGACATTATCCAATTCTAGAGAGTGGTCTTTGGGTATTCCTTAAGATGTAGATGAGTGCAGAGGTTGAGTTACCTCTTAAAAAAGTCAGATACTAACCTCATGTTGATACAAATCGGGTGCCTCATCGCTTTCGCACGTCATGATGGGGTACATGTCTACCGCTATGCCGAGTCCAAACTTTCCCGCGCGTTTGAACTCTTCTTGTAATCTGTTTGAAATAAAACTAATGGTCATCAGGTCGTCTTTATTAAGACTAATCCTACATTGCTAACATTCTCAATCCACATGTGGTGAACGCCCAGACGACAAATTATCGTGCGAATTGTCTTCATGAAAGAACAGGGTCTCAACCCTCAAAACACCGATTTAAAGGATCTATCTTTTTTGTAACTTGAGGTTCCTCGAATGAGTATGAGTCGAAGGGGTATGTCATTATTTTAAGGAACAGTTCGTTGTTATACGAGTATTAGTAGCAGTACTTGCTTTAAGAGCAGTTTAAAAATCAGAGTTGACTTCTTCTACTTCACACGCAACCACTTCACTTACAATTCATACAACGAATCCCTATTCAAGCTGGTATTGAACACAGAGTCCTCATCGCCCATCTGCAGAAGCCTTCGATGGAGTTCATCTGTGTAGTACTCCAGCAGCGAGGACAGGTGCTCCGCCCTCTGCTGCCGGTCCAGGCACAAGTACATCACATATGCCAGGTCGAGGGCTGGGGAAGCGTAGCGAACCACCTGGAAATCTACGATGTACATCTGCAAAAGAAAGGATTTCTGGGTCTTTCTCATAATGGTAACAAGAAAAGCCAGGTTGGACAAAATGTTTTGGGGTTTTCCATCAAGATTTTGTAAGTAGCCCGATTGATGGGAATAGGCTTGCCACCTATTACATTTGACCATGGATTTGACTTATCAGTAGCAAAAAAAAAATCCATTTATTTTCAGGCTATTTTGGCCCATAGATATAGAGGGTGGAATTTTTCAACCTCACCTGGAGGGATAGTACCTACTCTAAATAATGGAGATAGCAAATTTTACTCAAAGGAAACATTCCTTTATTTAAAAAAAACAAATCTGCATTCAAAGTTTCGAAAATTCGCCTGCGACACTCTGGAATCGAACCGGCTAAAATTCGACACAACCGGCTAACATGCGAACTTAAACATTACTGGCGAAATGTGGGTGCACCTGGTATAGGAACACCTCCTATCATTCTTTTTTTAGTTAAAGCGCACTGAATTGTAATACAGCGAATTCAATAATGATATTTATATGACGAAGAATAAATAACTAGGTCCTCAACTTACATCAGCTATATCCCCATCCACATACTTAAACAAGAAGTTATTAGTCCAGCAGTCGCCATGTCCAATCACTGCTAGCGGTTCCTTAGGAGCGACCAGATCCACCATGGTGTGGAAGAAGGTGTCTTCGCTGCAAAAACTCTTGAACTTCTCCAGGTAGACCTCCTTGTCTTCTGCGTCAGCTAACTCCTGTTCCACCATGGCTATGGCATTGGCTGTGGCTTCTATGTAGTAGTTCTTATAGTAATCGACGTTTTCTTGCACATAGAAAACTACAATGTAAAATTAAATGAGGTTAGTATAAGAAAACTGAAATCTTGGGTAATTTCTTTATTAAGCTGTTCAAATGCTGATCCTGATTCTGAGGTTGTAAGTATTGAAAAAATGTTCTGTTTCTAAAAATGGATGGCGATATTCGTCCTACATAGCTCTTTCTTCCATCTCTTTCATGGCACTATACCCCTGATAGACATGGGCGTACCCAGATATTTTTAGAAAGGGTGGGGCAGAAGTAAATAAACTAAGTAGTAGGAAATTAAAAATGTTTTTTATTTACTGACTGATACGTTTGATTGACTGCACTACATCTTATTTCAATAATAACCTGCGAGGGTTCTGGCTAAATCTAGTTAAAATTTCGTTTTCTGCTTTCAGAACCCTTTTTCTATGCACAGTCATCATACAGAGGCCGACAAGACAGTTTTTTGTCATTGTTGACCTTGACCAACTTTTTATTTTAATGTGAAAAATGTTAAAGTACCCAAATGAATTATTAATTTTGTCATTATATTAATTTTGCCTAAAAATTCTTAGCTTTGGGTCAGAGAGCAGGCTGGGGCAAGTGCCCCACCCTGCCCCACCGTGGGTACGCCCATGCTGATAGGTACGGAAAGTCACAAGTAAACGCTAATTAAACCAATATGAGCTGATCTCTTGTTAATTTAAACTCGAATCCGTACTTCGCTAGGCTAGCCCAAGGTCAAAGTGCTAAAAGTCACGTGCCGCCTACTGTACCACTTGATACTAAATTGGACCAATACAAATACCAAATAAGGTACAATCTTACCTTCCGAAATCCCATCCTGAATATTCAACAGCTCATAAAACGCCTCAGGGTCATGGCACTTCATGGCCAGTGAGAGCGCATGGAACTGTGACAAATGCTTCAAGACGAAGTAGCACTGCTCCACTGTCAGACCCTGGCGCCTTTCGGGCATGGCATACCCTTCCCTCTTCAGATCCTTCAACACCACGCAGTCATTCTGGGCCAAATAACATTTGGGGATCGACTTGAACGGATTGTGGACATTCCATTGCTTCTGGAAGCTAAGTAAAGCTGGCCAGATCTTGTTGTAGAACGCGACTTCGTTGCAGAACAGCTCGTCGCTCTTGAAGGCTTCCCTTCGCAGGATGCTTTCAGGAAGGCACTTGTAGATGATGGAACTCTCCCATGGTTCGTCAGTTTGGCTCGAGCCGTCAGGTTCCTCGTGTCTTTGGAAACCTTTTAAGGTGATCCGGTATACCATGGAGGTGTAGTTGTCGCCTCGTTTGGAGCCTGGTGCACCCTAAGGACAAAATTTTGTTTTGATTTACTAATATTTTAAAGCTTTATGGGGTAAGGTTTTTTTTATTTTATTCAGTACTTGGACCCTTGTTATATCGTGAAAAAAAAAAACTTTGATGCAGCGTAACAGCTTTCTGCTCGAAAATAGGTACTTGCTGCTAAGTTTGATACGTTACACTTGTACCGACAGCAACCAGTTGGCTCTAGCAAGTAGAAGGATTAGGTTCGGTCAGACAGAAGGTCTTCTTAGGGGCAGAGTGGTCCCGTGCGACGTAACTGTCTTTGGTCTGAATACTCATTACTACTACACCTACCTCAAAGTGCTGTATACTGACGTCAGGATACTCATCTTTGAGCAGACTCTGCAGGAAATCAAGGGTGATCTCCGACATGACACCGCAATCAGTCAGCAGGACCTCCTAGCTGGATAGACGACTGAATTCAACTGAAGAGCTGCTCCTATCATTATCTAGTTGTGGGTCTAGGATGGCCGTCATTGCAGGTAAATTTGGGACTAAATAATTGTGTTTAATCTAAAAAAGTTTTTGTGAGGTCAATTCTCTCGTCTGTACACTTTGAATAAGTCGGGACCTCAGGGAGGGCGAATAAGGAAACTGAGTGGTTAGTGGTTACGTACCGTTTTAAGTATTCAGTACTGAAGATGTGATTTCGATTTACTGATACAATTAATCAATGGAAAGAAGTTTCTTGACGTCTTCCTTGTACACCGCCCCTAAAGCAACACATTGAACTAAGCTTACCCAAACAGCATACATACATAAAAAATATTATTTCCTGTGCTGTGCTTCCGGATGTTCTACCTAAAAAGCTTAAACTATTCAAGCAACATGGTTACTCTAGTGGTGTGGGGCGCATTATTGAATTGTTACAACGGTTGGGGTCGCCGTGATTGGATAATATCACCGGTTGTTTCAGTAGTTAACGTACACTCAGCTGTCTATCATCTGCCCTTCCCTCTTGCGCAAGATTGTCCCCACACGGCGAACGTATTAAGTAGATCAGATAGAAACGTGCCAGTTAGTAGTTTTCCATTGTTTTTTTTTAAAATTAGATCTGCATACATGAAATGGGAAGAAGTCATACTTGACGAATGGTGTAACAGTTCGCTATTGCTCATTTTTTAAAACTAAGGTGATGTTTTTAAGTGCAGTATTTATATAGGAATAAAGCTAATAATTACACATTGTATGAAAGTTTGGGAGAAAATTACTGCAAGGCGGCTGAGAGAAGAGAGCGAAATTTCACAGAACCAATTTGGTTTTATGGGCGGTCGGGCAACGACGGATGCCATTTTCGCTATCTGCCAGATGTGCGACAAATGCAGAGGTGCGCATAAAAACTTCCACATGGTGTTCGTCGACCTCGAAAAGGTATACGACCGGGTACCCCTTGAGGTTCTGTATGGTGAGCTCTCAAGGAGAAAGGTGTGCCTGGGAAGTATGTGCAGTTGATCTCTGCGATGTAGTCGTATCGTATGTGAGATGAGAATGTTGAGATATGTGGAGTGACAAGTGAAGTGTGTATGTAAATCATTAGAACTAAATAAAATCTTACTAAGTAGGTTGTTGGTTACAATTTATTTTTACAAGTCTTGCAGCTTATCATTATTTTCATGCATCCAATCCCGAGTGCTTCGTAGAACGTAACGTTTCCGCAAACTTGACACAAGGTTGGTTGACAATGACATTCGGCATTCCCGCCGTAACTTGCGTTCAAATTGCTTATATTTTATTCATTTTTGCATTGGACTGGAAAAACTTGCTTCAAGTAATCTATAAAAAATCAGAATATAGATATTTTTATTCAAAAGTACAAAAACAAATTAATTCTAAAGAAAAAACTTCAAAAACATATTTTAACACGAGAATCTGTTGAACTTTGAAAAAACAATGAAAAAGGATCACTGCTTCGAGTCGCAAACGTCAATGTCAAATTGAAATTTGATTTTTCTGCGTTAGAAAATTGGTTCCGCAGCGCAGTATTCTCCAGGAATAGAAAAATTATCGGTTCTCTATCCATTTAAATTGGATTTAAATTACATTTATTCTGCTGATTAAACAGTGCTGCTAACCTATCGTTCAACATGCCTGTCGATCAAATTCAATACTCGGAAAGATATACTGATGACGTTTATGAGTACAGGTGAGCTCGCTTCATTTTTCTTACAAGTTTTCTTCATAATTATGTTTCAAGATTCTCTGTCTGGATATCATAAATGCACCTTAAATGTTTTCAATGTACTTCATGCGTGTAATTTGCTTCCTTACAAGTTTTTCGTTGCACAATATGGTTGCACTTTCCGTCAGTCATTTTGCGTCATTTTAACAGATTACGAGGTATGAATGCGTATAAAATTGTTTGGTGATTCAAAATCACTCACTCATCGTTTAATTAAGGAGTGGTTAAGATTTCACAGCAGCTGAAAAGATGTTGGTTATGAATCAGCTGATCACAGCTGTTCCTATTAATACTCGTCCGTCGGTACATTTTATTTGGCTCAGAGCAATTTAGAATTGGATCAAAAACATCACAAGAAATAACAAAGCAATATTTCTAATACCTATTGCTTCCTTACTATGTCCATGCTTTATTTAGTTTTCACAACTATATCATATCCCTGATTCCAGACATGTCATCCTGCCTCCAGACATTGCCCGTCTGGTACCAAAGTCCCACCTCATGACGGAGACTGAATGGCGCAACCTCGGAGTCCAGCAGAGCCCCGGCTGGCTGCACTTCATGGTTCACAACCCTGAACCTCATGTTTTGCTGTTCAGGCGCCCACGGACCGACAACCAGGCCCCTGTGAACGGTCTTGATAGTAATACAAACTCAGCGGTCAAAGTATAAGGTTGGTGCAGCTAGGTAATTTAATAATTAATGTAGTTGGAGATAGAATGTCGAGGTTTTATCAAGAAGTTTGACTTATAAATAGTAGTAACCGAAACATTGCTCATGTATCAAATTGTCATTGATTTATATATGTTACGGCTAAAAGCTGAAGTAAGTTCTAGCCGGCTATACCTATGCGGCTTACTACCTGGTAACTACCCTTTTTATTGCTAGGACACTCGAACCAAATGGATTAGGTTAGATTAGAACTGTGACCAAGGGCTACATCCAAATAGGTTGCATTATAACAAACTGTTACCGGCCGCACCTAGGTGTATTCTTACTTCGGCTTTTAGACATAACATATACAAAAACAAATGTTCTAGCTGCTCTCCATACATGCTCTATTCTTTGGTTTTAAGTGAACACTTTAAATGAATATAATAAGGCTACCCTTCCAATTAAAATCAGTTAAACATCAGAAGGCCAAACTCTAGCGTCTATCTTATCTCAATGTCACATTGTCATTGAGATTATAAATTTGCAAATTCACCTTCAGAATGGCTTTTACAAAAAAAAAAAATATATTAAATACAGTGGCTGCACACCTTGCCCTGATGTTAGAGAAAACGCATTGCTCAAATGAAATACTCAAATAAAAACAAAGGTTGTTCCCTCCTTTCAAGATTAAAACCCTATGTTCTATTACCAGCTATGTACCCTATAAATAAACTATATGTTATGATATTTAAATAAATTAATGTAGTTAGCCTATATGCAATTAATATGATTACATTATTGTTTTCACTATGAAAGACTAATATAAAGAATATTTAGTACTAGCTGTCCCGGCATGCGTTGCAATGCACCTTTTCCTACCCTACCATACCCTTCTTACCGACTCTACCTATCTATCCTACCTACCTACCCTACCCTACCCTACCTATCTATCCTATCTACCTACCCTACCTACCTACCCTACCTACCTACCCTACCTACCTACCCTACCTACCTACCCTACCTACCCTACCTACCTACCTACCCTACCTACCTACCCTACCTACCTACCCTACCTACCTACCCTACCTACCCTACCCTATCTACCTACCCTACCTACCTACCCTACCTACCTACCCTACCTACCTACCCTACCTACCTACCCTACCTACCTACCCTACCTACCCTACCTACCTACCTACCTACCTACCCTACCTACCTTTAAATAGTTTACACAAAATACATTTCTGAACGCATGCATAAATGTCAATCACAGTATTTGACAGGATGACAGGAGGAAAACAAATGTTTGACAGGTACGAAATAAAGGAACATAATTAAATGGAAAATGATTCATTTTCATAATTATGTATTCGTCAAGTTTTCATTGTTTTTAAAATGTATTCTGCTATTCAGGGCGGAGACAAATCCAAAGAAACAAAAACCATGAAAATTGATCCAGCAGATCTCGAGTTATAAGTGTTGTAACAAACCCGTCTTTGTTTTATATATATAGATTATGACCAAAATACATGTCCAAAAAACTATTTGCTATTTATAAGAACTGTGTGAAGTAAGGACAAAGATAGTCTTGTGATAGACAAACAGATAATTCTTAGTTTGATCCCGTTGATACCTTTAAAGGTATTACTGCATAGGCAACCGCAAACCGCACCAGTACAGCTAGTTCTATGTAATTCAGTAAAAACAGGAACGGGTGGCAATTCCGCCATCTGAGGAAGCAGTTTCCAAAGAGTTATAGCATAGGCTTTGCTGCTGCAGTTTACTGTTGATGTTGCCTTCAGGATTATATCTTTAATTAGTACACATAAATGTAACAGATAACCTAGAAAGATAAAATGTTTATCAAACTCTTGATACTATTACTCTTATCTATTGCACACTGCAAAAACTTATATTTATGTAGTATAATTTATTATACTTTTGTGAGATAGCATGACGCAGAGATAATTATTTTATTTAGTTATTCTTCTTTCCCACCAAAAGTGAATATTTGGTGATTTTTACATGCATATTACATGTTATGCAAATATTAAAAATGAAATACAATTTTATTAAAAGGTTGTTCCTATTACCGACTGAGAATTTATTTATGTAAAATTGATTGATCATAATAAAAAATGAACGTGCCTTTAAGCTGTTTGCTTGAAATAAATTATAATTATTGTTTGGTAATGAGGGATTTGACTTATGAATTCCTTGAAAGAATAAATAAAAAAAAACCCTTTTTCTGATAATTTCGGCAACAATGGTTTAGAAAAATATCGTATGAATTGTCAAGTGGTTGAATAAGGCCAACTCTTTTAAATTCGAATATTTAATAATTACTACAACTTTTAAGGCTGATCATTATATTATGGCATGTAATTATTTCAATAATAATAATTCCTATTACCACAGATGCCTTTGCCTGTTTAAAAGATAATAATGTATATGTATGTTAAACAATGTAGAAATAATAATGGCTATGTATGTGCATATTATTCATACTATAATGGTGCAAATTTCAATTGACTTATAATTTAAGTTAGTGTATGAAGTTTAATTTAATTATAATGTTTGTTAACTAAATAAAGGTTTATACGGGAAACATGTCGTAGTATAATTTTAACTTATCAATTGCTTTTATTTGTTACTATTCACAAACTGTGATCTTCAAAATGAAGGGACCAGGTCTCCAATGTCAGTCATCCTTAAATAAAAAAATAGTACCATGAATCTACTATTTCCTACCTTAGCTATAATATTAGCTACCTCATCATTTTTTTTTAATAGCCTGTACTGCTGGGCAAAGGCCTCCCTCAATTCCTTCCATGTGCTCTTTTCTCGTGCCACCTTGAACCAGCCCTCGCGGTAAGCGTCCAGATCGTCTCGCCACTTCTTTCTGGGCCGGCCTCAGCGGCGCCATCCGTCTTCCGGCTACCATCGCGTGGAGACTTTTGCCCAGTGGTCGCTGTGCATGCGGCTAACGTGACCCGCCCAATCCCATTTTAGCCTAGCAGCCTTCTTGCCGACGTCTACTATGCCCGTTTTGGAACGCAGCGTGGTGTTACGGACCCTGTCCTCAACATTTTTTATTATGTTTGTTTATTTTTCTTTGTACCTATTACGGTAGGTACAGTGGCGTAGCGTGGGATTTTGCCGCCCGGGGCCGAATATAATTTTGACCGCCCCCTCTAATTTCATAATTAGTCAAGAAACGTAGGAAAGAGTCAAAATACAAAGCATTTTTTAAAATTATTAAAAAAAAAATTCGATACCTAAGTTTATTTTTCAAAGTAAAATCTTTTTTATACACAATTTCATTCAAGAAAGGAGGTTTCTGATGAGATGACGAGTAATAAAGAGTTAGAGAGGTATGGAAGAGGAAGACATTCTACGCTTATCCCTAATGAATTGGGATAAGAAGGGCAACAGAATGATGATGATGATCATTTGTTCGTATGTGTGTAGGTTTGTCATGTTCAATTGCTAATATAGCTAATACGTAGTGTATAAGGTCTGCCGTTCGGGAAATTAACAAAAACAGCGAGCTCAAATTTTTTTAGCACATCTGATAAATTACATTTTATTTTAACTATTCATATAGATAAATAAGCTTTTTTATCGAATTATGCATTAAAGCTTTAGATTTGAGAGTAAGTAGGATGCAAGAGCGAGCGAAGCGAGCTCGAAAATTTTAGCATCCCGCCTCGGATAGGTAACAGATTTTCTTTTCACGATTCAAACAAATGGAATTTAACATACTTTTTCTACGAATGTATTAAAGATATGGAACGATTAAGAAAACTTAGCTGTAAGAGCGAGCGAAGCGAGCTAGAAAATTTTAGCATCCCAGATAGGTTCGATTTTCTTTTTACCATAAATACAGATATAAAAAGGGAGGCGGCAGGCTAGAAGAATTAAGTGCTTGTATCTAGAAAATACGGGGCGGCAGACCGGAATAGACGTGAGGCTTGTATGAAAAGCCGCCCCGGGCCAGCGGCATGTACTCCACTTCTTGGTTGCCCTTGTTTTTGCAACGTAGTCCCGATGACTTTAGCAATGACCTGATCTGATAATTATGACCTGACGCCACAGCCTGGTTCCGCTTACCGCGTCCGGGCTCTTGCTCTCTGCCGCCCCCTGAAATATGCCGCCCGGGGCCATGACCCCCCCGGCACCCCCCACGCTACGCCACTGGGTAGGTAAAAAAAAAAAATCGCGCCTAGAACTATTTAATGTCGGGCACATTGAGTGGACCACCTTTGTAAGACGACTAAAAAATCACGGTGTATATGTATGACTGACATTGGACACTTGGTCCCTTCATTTTGACGATCACCACAAATTACTGGTATTCAGTACTGGCCTAGCGATGCTAAATTACATTTTTGGTATAAGGTGTCGCTCAGTAGCAGTACACAACTCAGCTCCGCACGTACCTATGTTGTATCCCTTTGTATGAAAGTGTAGGCGGGGTGTTCCACTGCGACCCATGGCCACGCTACGCTCGGATGGGTGACTGACAAACTAATGAACCGCGCAGCTATCGTTACTGTTCGTGCACATTCTACGTAGAAGCGGGCGGTCGACTTATAGGATCATGAATAACAGTAAAAAGTATAGGACGCCTGGATAAACCATCGAACGCCGTCGATCAATATTATGTCCTGATCCGGAGTGCAGCAGTCTACATGGATGTGTATGTACTTGTGCTTAAGTGGGTTCATTTTAATAGTGCAATAGATGGGATTCGAACCCACCGACTGTTTGCTCGGTTGCTCGCCAGTCTGCACATTATCCGTTGGACTTTTCTCACCATGGTCTTGATCATGATATTACTCAGATTGGGTATGAATTTAAAAAAAGAAACCAGTGAATACTATGTTGAATGTTTATTTGTGTTTAACTTCTAAAAACATTATAAACACAGTAAAATATACAAATAAATGCGGAAGTAGTACATTTCGTAAGGTTGCCAATATTAAAATAATAATTAAATTTCGTAAACAGAAAACTACCGTACTACACAATAAACAAAAAATAAAATTATTAACAATATATTAGTGTAAATTTTTATTTTCTATTTTCGTTAAAAATAATAATAAAGATTGTGCTTTTTCTTATATACTATATTAGCGAAATTAATAAGAATTTAAGTAACAGTCGCTAGTGCGTTAAAATTTAGAAATGTTGCCACCATAAAAAAGTGCCGCGACTTCGAAATTTCAGCGCACCGTTGCGACAGAAAAAAAATAAAAATAAACCATGATATGGTTAGATCCGAAGTTCTTAATTTTAAAGTTAGCTTCAACAGGATTATTTAACGATCGTATAAAAGTCTCTCCAATATATCCTTATCTAAAAAAGGTAGGCAGCTTCTTACTAGTAGACACACGGTACATATCGAGATACATCGGCATGCGACATAAAAATCGTCGCATCCCAAATTAGCCTAATCGAAAAACGTGTCATCTTGCCTTTTGTAATAGTGAAAAAGTTTTGGATACATGTTTTTAGTTCCTAAGAAGAGTCCCTACAGTCCGACAGTACTATCTAGCGCGCACCGCGGTTATTGTACCCGATTAATTAATCGCACGAACTTTCGTCAAGCTGAAGTTTATCCGTTCGTTGCGATTTTCCAATAGCACGTCTCAATACTCACGGCTCGCTTAGATCTAACAGTGAAGGAAAGGAAACTGCCACTACTCTGCATAGAAGCACTTCGATTATTATTTTTCATCATCTAACGATACATTTTTGATAACTCGATAAATGTTTAACTTACACAAACATGCATATAAATAACATGCTCGATATCATTTTGGCTACATCTAAATACTACTCGCAAAATTGTTAACGAATCCATTTTAACTACGGCCATACTAGACATATGGCATACATTTTTGAAAATCGGAGAGGTCAATCTATATAACAATACAATTCCACTAAAACTTAGGCCCTTTCAGTGGTTGCGCGGTAAAAACGTGGAGGTTTTGCATCCATTGTGTTGCATTATTTATCAAAATATGTCACAGTTGCGGTTTTAAAGCTAATTGTGATCCTATTAAAGCTTTCAGCTTATAACGTTCAGTGTGACCACATTTCAAAATTCCTACTATTGTAGTAGTTCGTTAAAATCTGTTTGCTCTTTGTATAATTATAGAAAAAGATGGATATAGTTGCAGTAGAATATTTTCACTCGTTGATATGGTAAAAATGTGGTCAAACCAATCGAGCGGTATTGTAAATAATATAGACCACCGATTAGTCGGTGACCATGTCGCCTCAGTTTCGTTTCACGTGATATAATACATATGCCTGTATTGTACACAGCAAAATGATATGGAAGTATACAAGAAGTGATATGATATATAATGGAGATTGTACTAACAAGATATGTACTTAAACGATTAAAATATCAAGTATCCACAAATTTGGTACATTTTTTTTGTTAAATATATATGTATAAATGCTCGTTACAGTGTCTTTTTCGTTGGATCGTCTCGTTCTAGCAACACTGTCGGGGTTACGGAGGGGAAAAACAAAAATAGTAGAAATTCTGTCAGGGTTGCCTACAAAAATAAAAAAAAACTACGGTAGAAAAGAAAGCGACTCAATCACGATACGTACTGCAACAATGGCATGCCCTTATTAATACAATAAGCGTTGCATACGACTATCGTCTCGAAAACGACGCTACAGGGAACTAAATCTAGATAAAATCATCGTTAGTTCTATATAGCCGGTTCCTTCCAGGCTTCTACTTTTTAGTATCTTTCCCCGCGAAGCCTCGATTAGAAAATGAGTGGAATGTTAGAGCTTATGTATAATAAGGTAGAAACAGCATGTGCAGGGTATTGTTAGTGATGAGTCGAAAATTAGTATAGAAATATTACTGTACAATTTTTATAATACTTCGATGTTTAGCAAGGATAGAAATTTAAAGCGTTCTCTTTGGTATAACTCGACAGTGTTGCTAGTTCGAAGGTATCATAGAGAAGGTGGCGGTTGCCGGTTGGCTCCGCTTGGTGGCAGCACCATACGCGCGTGTGACGTCACTTGAGGGCTACTCTTTGGTGGGGGGTTTCCCGTTGGTGTACTGCGGAGGAGAGTTCGATGTTTGGTTTTGTGTTTCCTCCGTCATTACTGACACTAGTTCTTCGACGGCGCGGCCTAGGTCATCTGGAATTGGATAAAATCAATTAGAATCGTGATAATGATACGAGGAACGTTAACGTTTTTGGTTACTGATTGTTTCTCGTTATGGTGATATTTGGCGACTGCTTGGTTAGACTACTAGTTGTGTGAATTTACAATCTTTCTTGTAATTTTCTTTAGGATGTCAGATAGGCAGCAGCTCCATGTAAAATACTGGAAGCTGACCCCAACATACTTGGGAAAAGGTTACGCAGACGAAGATTGTATATTTCACGTTAGGTCGTTTGCCATTATATCAAAATAATGTATTCTTAGCAGAAATTGATTTATATGTTTGAATCCAACATGTAGCACAATTAAAACAGTTTTATTACCTCAAGGTATACGTCCTGTTAGGTTTGCAGATAACAGAAAAAAAATCGTGAGTTTTAAATATTATTACTAAAACGACAACAAGAAATGTTTCATGCATCACTCAAAACCATGCAACAACCTACAAACGACGACGAAAGAAAAAACAAAACAACAACGAATTAAAATAACAAAACAACTGAAAACACAATTGAAGAAGTATAAGAAAAATATCTGTTAATCGAAGACAAAGTCCTAAAAACTAGCAATAAAGCGTCTTCGGTGCAAGAAGATAGAATCCATTTTGCATTGCTAAGTGATGGCTGCACGAAATCCACGTCTATGTGAAAAACTAGCAATACAATCAAATCAATAGCTGCTACAATATGAACGTTCAAATCTGATGGCAACAGTGCTACGAAAGCTAAACTCTATTCAAATCCTTGTTTCCAATTGATGCTATTTCCATTTAAATAAATGTTAATGTCATAATGATTAGTAAGTATTTATTTAAAGTTGATAAAAATACTGAAATTTTAGCGTAAAGTAGACTTTATTTCCGTACTCAGATCAATTGGAAACTCAGGACAACGCAGGATACGTTAACCGTCGCTGGCAGCCGTCTGACCTGCGCAGTGCATGAGCGAGTGCACGGCGTGCGGCGGCGGCGGCGGCCGCTCCAGCGCCTCGCCCGCCCAGCGCGCGCCGTCTTCGTACACACGGGACACGTTAGGACGTTAGGACGGGATACGCACAATGGGATTTCATTTGGTACCCTGAGGGACCCCTACTAAATATCTTCCTCAACACCTTATCTTTTTTCGAAAATGATCTTTGTCGCTCAATTCAGCTTACTTCTGCTGACCACTGTATACGAAGTATTATTCTAAAGAGGATGGGACTCAGAATTGTTCCTTGAAGAACACCTAGTCCTATTATTAATATTATTTTAGTCCAGGATGATCTCTTCGCAGAATCGATTTAGTCTTGTCGTATTTACAAGATTATTCGGACAGGGTTTCTTCTATAATAATAATAAGGACCTTCTTATATTAATAGGGATACTATAATATCACTGTCAAAGGGCTCAATCAATCTGTTCTAAGGGCAAATGAAGTGGATACTTACTAGTTTGCGACTCATGGTACAGTCCATTATGCATTTTCGCCGGCGAATCAGTAGCGAGCTGCGAAGCGGTCACAGAGCGAGTCTGGAGCGTTCCAGTGCGGGCTGGTGGAGAACCTTGAGCAGGCTAGAATTGGAAAAATAAACATTTTAGAAATGATGTTGAGTTATTGGAACTTCAGGGTAATGAATTGTATCAAATCCGGCCGTAAACACCCACTTCTGAGTTTATGCTCTTTTTTGCTTTCTGTCTTACTTCGCGGTTCCCTTTGCCCCTCGTCTCGTGTTACCACTTTTACGCTACCAATAGGCAAAGGTAAAATTTGTTACATATCAGAAGACGTAAGATGTTGCTTTCTGTTCATTATTCTTTTCGTTGTCACATCGACTACCTTTAAAAAAAGATCTTTGAGTAGAGATCTGATTTTTACCTCATCGAGCAGTCTCCTCAATCTCTGCAGCTGCGCCTCGAGCTGTCGGTTGTGTTCCTCGAGGATCTGCATGCGAGCCTCCAGGCGCCCCTTGTGCTGTCGCAGCAGACGGGCTTCGGCCATCATGTCCTGAAAATCATTGGATTTGTTTAGTTTTGATTTTTGTGTATCATTGAAAGCTCTTGTGCTTGCTTGGTTTTCTTTTAGTATTAGATAAGTTTCAGCTCGGCTGGTTTGTATTTGTGACGTTTAGGTTTTAGCCGCAAAAAACGGGAAGACTGATTGTAAATGCAATCGATATGATTGATATCACTACTAAAATGATTGCCGTTATTAACATGGTTTTGGTGCTATAAGCGTAATTTCTGCCTGTTTGTGTGGGTTAAAATTATATCTTCTGATTAAGCTATGTCTAGTATCTACTTTATTGCTAGCTAATGTTTCTTGGGGTCATTTACTAACACAGAACTTTACTGTACAAGTTGAAGTTTTCTTCGAATTGAAGACTTCATTTAAAACTCAAGAGGCACAGTCGGTTTCGCAATTTTCAATTTCTTCATCAGTTTCGGCAATACCTTAAACGTCACGATTGTCACTTTATCTTTGACTTCTGTGAAGCATTTAAAACTAAGGTTCTTCATATAAAACCTACAGTTCAATATTTACCTGGTCAACAGGAGCATTCCTGTTATCGTTGACTCCGTGCTGCTCCTCAGGAGTAGATCCTGGGGTCTGCTTCGCCTTCAGACGTTCATATTCAGCTTGCAGGCTGGCATTCTCTTCTTCCAGCTCTCTGTAATATGAAATGTATTAGGTCAGATTAATCTTCATTTGAAAAAAAAAATGTGTAACTTAGGTTAACACATATTAATCATCTATAGGGGCAATCGTTAGTTGTAGTAATTAGTCAATTCGGTGGTATTGGTTATTAGTGTCAGCGGTTGGTTATTAAACATGTTCATGTTCTTGAAAAAGTGGTCGTGGATATTCCGGATTTTATTTTCAATAAAATAATATGTAAACTTGACTCATACCTGATCATAGCCTCCAGTTCATGTCTCTGCTCCCGATGGATGATGGACACAACCTGCACGGGCGAGCGCGGAGCGTCGTCAGCTTCCCCGCCGCCGTTCAGTGACGCGCAGTATTGGGCAATCAGTTGATGTTCTTCGTCACTGTGGAGGAGATGAGAACTCATTGTAAGTAGCAGTTGAAATATTTTTTATTATTAAAACTTTTGTTTTTATCGCGCAATGCGATCTCTTGGAAAATAGAAATATTCCGAAATATAGGCTTAAAAGTCGAGAAAAAAATACACACCTGTCTGGAGTATCTCCTGGCTTAGCCCCCAGCTCGACCTGAGCCAACCTGGTAGCATACAGTTCCAAGCGCGAGTGCATGTCGTCGCCTCCCAGCGCTGAGCCTGAAGCGCTGCCGTGTTGTGGTGACGGCGCTGGAGACTCCAAGGCATCACCTGGAAATAGATTCAAATGGTCGTCAGCCAAGACCCAGAATCGATCCTTGTGCGATTATGACATACAGTCCTCTCACAGTTGTTTCCTCTGACTTTGCATCGCTATCAGAATGACAGTGACCTTTTGTAAAAAAAGGTGAAAACAATTTATCTAATAGAAAGATAATATCATACCTTCGAGCACAGTCTGCACGGGCAGGTAGCCCACTCGGGGGTGTTTCTTGAAGTAGCGCGCGGACTTGAACTTGTTGCGCAGCGCGCGGGTGAAGTCGCGCACGTCTTCGCCTGATGTTGTCTGTAAATAACAATTTCATTTTAATTTAATGCCTTTCATAATATTATAATGGACAAGAATACTGACAAATTGGTTCAGTGTAGGTTTGTTACTTTCATTCAGCCGTTCCTTGCTGAAAACTTTGCCGCGAGATGGTGCTAAATGTCTTATCGCTGATTGGCCCTTTTCATTTAATTTACCTTCAAGTACAGTCTGCACGGGTAGGATTGACGTGTGAAAAACACTCAAGACACAGGAAAGGTTTGAGCAAACAACCCTGTTAAAAAATATTGAGGGGAAGGGAACTTGAGATTGAAGATACGCAATAGTGATGATAGTAACTTACAGCAGTGCAGTACTCCTGCATGGGATGCGTCAATTTGTGGTTCTTGGCTTTGCGGCCGTTGAAGAAGCACTTCTGGCACATGTCGAAGTTGAAGCATTTCAGGCAGCGGTATCTGAAAGTGAAAAAAACACGTTCAAGTCGCAAATAGCTTTAAACTTCAAGTTTCGAAGCTACTTCTTGGTCTTCCAATCTCCAACAGCTCACCTGAACCCAATAATCGGGTACTCCTTGCAGATGTTACACTTGGCCTGATGCTTGGCATTCTCGGCAGCCGCCAGCCGGTGCAGCACGGGCAGCCAGACCATGGACTGCGGCTCCTTCTGCAGCCACTGGAGGAAGTGGAACGCTTCGATGAACTGCAGCTGTCCGTCTGCGTCGCGTTCCAGGGTCTTGTCTTTGATTACTGGTTCTTCTTTCTCCTTTTCTTTTTCTGCAAGGTTCACTGGAAAGGATGGAGAATGTTAGTTTTCTTATTACGAGTAGATTTTATTTCAGTCATCTGAACGTCTTTCATAGTGTTTTTTTTCATAGCAGTAAGGATGGTTTTATTAGCTCGATTGTTACATTAACTTGGCGTGGAGTTAGGCGAATAATCCTACGTCAGGTTGTGATTAGGATTGTAACTCGTCTGGTATAACATAAGGTCTTCTTTGTCGTGTGGTTAGTGCCTAACTTGTTGTCAGAGTTTTTATGCCACCCATGGGCCCTGACTTGGCTTGTAATAACATAAGGTGTAAAAATAATAGGTAGAAAAACGAAATCCAAGTTTTCAAAACACGCGACACCTAAATATTATTGCACTGGTGCTATTTCAACTCTCGCTCAAAATCTAACGGAGCGCTTTTATGTAGTTTATGTGAAGTCTGTTGTAAGTTAAAACGAGCTTTAAGACAAATATTAGGCACAACCAGATCTTTACAATTAGGGACTTCCGTGGAGCTTGGTTTTTTAAAATTGTTTACATCACAAATGCGAGATGGAGAAAGGATACCATTAAAAAGACACTTACCAACTTTCCTGTCAAGAGTGCCTCCCTTGTTGCCTTCTTTGGTAGCAGCCGAAGCCTGTTCGAAGCAGCTCCTCACTGAAGGCTCGATGTTTGATCCTCCGAAGGCTGCTACTTCACCCAGTTGTCGCGGTACCTGATCAGAAGAAGATTATTTTATGAACTACTACTAAAACTCACAAAAGTAGTCCTCGATTGTTTTTTCTCGAATGTTTAGGCTTGAATTGTATCACTGTTCTAGTTCAAAGTGTGGTTAAAGGGAAGATAATGTTACCTGTATGCAGTCATGCAGCAATAGTCCAAGTTTCCTTTGGTCAGCTCTACACGATGGGTCTGCGATCAGTCGGAATAGATACCTGGAATTAAAAACGCCATTGTAAAGGGGTTTCCACAGATTGTAAGACGTTGTTCATCAAGGAATCTAATTCTGTTATTACAGGGCCAATTTCTTAGCGGTCCCCGCGTGTTTTTACCAGGGTAGAAATTATGCTATTATAAGTATTTAATTACCTAATTTCTTGCTTCTTCTTCATACACATTTTGACAAAATTGGTTTCTTCCAGGCTTAGTCTATCATATCGTATCATTAGGTAAGTTAGAGTAAAATAAGTTTGCTTCTTACCTATACTTCTCCTCGAGATGGCCCTTGCACAGCAGCACCAGCCCGACCTTGAAGCTCAGCACCCGGATCTGTCCAGTCCGCTGGCTGTCGTACACGTTGAGCAGCCAATTGATGGACAGGTCCAGGCAAAGCGGCACGTTCACTAAGCTTGGGTTCTCCGCTGCTATTACCTAGGGGAATAAGCCGTTTATTAGAGGTAGGTAACAATTAAATGAAAGGAAATTCAATTTTATCTATTTACATCATCCGTCATCTACGCTTATTTGTAGGACAAGGTATGATGTAGCCAGATTTAGAGACTGTTTTCGGATTCTAGAAACTCTAGTTTAGTACTCTGCAAATTTTGGAAAGCTGTCTTGTAGATGCATTATCGGAGTATGAAGGATATCGAAGATCAGAGTCAGAGTGATCCTGGCTAACAAAACTTGCTACATCTGACTGTAGTTCTTTTTCTCTTACGATACACTGTATACTAACTTAAAATGTTTCGGGTATACTTAGGAACATACCTCATACAACGAAGTAAGAACAGTGATCATGTCCGGTATGTCGATGAGCCGGTCGTTCTGCGCGCGCAGTCCGTGCGAGTCGAACGCTTCCAGCGCGGCCGGCAGCTGGAGCATGTGCACTGGAAGACAAAATAATATGGTTATGTAAAGAAAAGCTGTTAATACTGCACAAGAAAATGTTACTCTTGAGGTTTTTTGTTCCCATTTCTTTCGTAGTTTTTGTCGTTCTTTTACTTTGTGCTTAACTTTTAAATAATTATAAGATTCTAAAAAACAGAATTATTTCAAAACCAACCAGCCCCAAAAACAACGATTTCAATTTTTTTACCAAAATGAGGCATGCAATTACGTATTGTTTTTGTGATAGTTCGGTTTTTAATAGTTATTGAACATTCGTAGTTTCGATTGAATAAAAAAAATCTCCGTTGGTATAAAGCGTCTACTTACTGCACAAGGCCTTCTGCACCGTCCTCAGTTTGAGCGCGGTCCTGTACGCGGAGAAGCGCACCTCATTCAGGTCAGCTAAGGAGTTCATCAGGTCGATCATCTTCGGGTGGTCCCAATGGGTCGTCTCCAGTTCATGGCTGAGAAGAAAAAATTAATATGAGTCACAACTTTAGTTATCCGCTTAAGAAATGGAATGGGTTATCAACAGTTTTATAAGAAAGATTTTATTTTTGAGTTTTACGCTACGAATATTTAATATAATATGAATACGCTGGCGTTCGTCAAAATCATCGGGTTATTGATAGTAGTCCATTGCTGGACAATTGGACTATTGGATAGTCCTCTCCAAAAATTGATCCGATTTTGATGGGTCTTCTAAAGTTGGCTTTAAAAATAAACGAAGGTAGAAATGTTTTTCTTGGACCTATACTTAATCGAGTTCTTTCATCACATTAACTTTTTCGTGTCATGATTACTTACTTGATATAATATGGTACATTAGCAGGAGTGACGGCCCTCTCCCAGGGCGGCTCCACAGAGCCGGCCAGGAAGCCCTGCGCAGCGCCCGCGCCGCCGTCTCTCGCGACACCGGCTAACTGACGCACACGCTCCTCGCCTCCAGAGACCAGACCTGATACCCTGGAAGATGAGAATGAAGGTGAGTACGGTTCAGTTTGTGAGCCAAATTTACGCATAGCGCATAAACAACTTCGGTCTACTAAATCATCAAAATCACACATTTTTCCGACTAGCAACCGGGTCGTGTGGTGTATAAGCCTAATCCACCGCTTGCCAATCGACCTGCCGTGTAGGGCAGAAACCGGTTGTCAACAAAAGCTCTACGAATACTCTTCATCTTCTAACCAGCAGGTTGTTTTAAATGGGTACTTAGTACGTTGTGATGCAAAAAGATATGGGGTAAAAGCAACTAGAGCCTCGTTAATACAATGATCAACAAATGAAGAGCAAAGAGACGTGAATCCATTCTAATATTATAAATGCAAAAGTAACTCTGTTTGTTTGCTACCTTTTCACGACTAAACAGCTGTCGGATCGTTATGAAATTTGGCGAGCAGATAGATTATATCCTGGGGAAGGATATAGGCCATCTTTTTTTCCTCACTCATACTCATCAAAATTACCACGCGAACGAAGTCGCGAGCACCAGCTAGTTTATAATAAAAGGACTTTTTTTGAGGTAACAGTAAGATTCCCCAGATTTGCCATTTGCGAGGCACATTAGAAATCCGGTAGGTATCTTCCATGGAAGATCTCGAAGCCCCCAAAACTCTTCTATCTCCAAGACATAAAAAATCCTCTGCCGGAAAAAATCCTCATGGACGTCCAGTTACAACAGTTTAAAGAGTACGTTCACACTTAACGCCTACCTACCCCCAATAGATAACTTCGCATGAATACCCAAACACGCCCAGAAGAATGTAGGTTGTCATTCACTTCGAGTGAATATAAACTACATCGGTGTTTAATTGACTTTCAATCATCGTCGCGCTGTTTAACATTCCGCACATAGTAATATTTACGCTTGTACTGTTTGTAGTTGTATGTGAGTGATTGTCTTCGTGCCTTATCTTACTTTTCAATAGGTGTTACTCACGTTTAGAGATTTATAATTATTTGTATTATATATTGAGAGTGTTTATTATTATGACTTTAAAGTAATAACGATCATTGCCATCTAGAGATACTTCAACTTGATTGTTTATAAACATTATTTATTTTATTTATTTATTTAACAATTTATATACACACTAAATACATAAACACTAAACGTTTTATAAATTTAGTTTCCGGTATCGTTAGTATTAACTTCAATGGTCAATTGGCTTTCTAATTTATTGCTAGATCCTCACAGATGCTGAGATTGCACAAAATACTAATAAATAATCGTCATTTTTAAGTCCATGGCTGCCTGGCGAAAAACACCCTTAAAGTTTCGAAGTCTGGATCTGTGCCCAGTTGATGGCAATAGGCTCGTAATACAATTTACGGACCTGAAAAACTACTATGGGGAATACAGGCGTGTTTTGATTCAGTTTCATTGAGTGTATTCTGTCGTGCTTAGTTTTGATGGCCACAGGAAAGTATCTTGGTGGTTGGCTCTTGGTTTTCAAAAAACCTAAATTAAAAGAAAAATACCTTGTATTCAAATCATCAAGCCTCGCCAACAAATGGTCAGGTAGCTGGATCTTGTCCCTCGCCAGCTGCTGTGCCTGCGCGTGCAGCTCGTCCGCCAGTCTCCTGAGAGGGGGCAGCTGAGCACGCGCGCGGGACACCGCGTCGAGTTGCGCGCGCGCGTCTCGGGCATCGCCGGGCCCGCGCCATGAGGAGCGCGCGGCTTCGGCAGCTTGCACGCGCCCGGCAAGCTCGTCCAGAGAGGTTGTGAAGGTTCGGACGCGCTGGAAGGAGAAAAAATTAAATATTAGTTGTTATTTGGAGATAACAGCAGTTTTTTTGCCTAATCCTGCTCTTGACCTGATCCGGGTTTCGGTACCATAGTAAAACCGTTTTTTCCCGGGTTTTACATGGGACCGAAGGCGGGTTTCGCGTGCCTCAGTTAAGACTGATGATTTGGCTTATAGGTCCGTTTCAGGCTATTTAATTTGTCCCAGTCTTCAGGAATCCTGCCGTTCTTATTCCAATTAGAGGGTAAAATTGAATGAGTAAAGTCGGATGTATATGGTTTTTTGTCTTGATGAAAAATATTACTAAAAATCGGAAACAAAACCAGTAATCATCACCTAATTCGCATTAAGTTGCATCTTAAACTTGAAACCGACCCGCAACCGTAACATAGTGCATAAGCGTTGTAACAAAATACTTTTTTCACAATCATCTCAACAAAGCCAGCATCTTTATCTTCACACCAGCTCGGGACCGGTCGCCGGCAGTGACCTTGCTACAGCCTTGCGACTGGAGTCGAGTTACTTCACCGACGACCGCAACTTCCTAACGAAACCTTACCTAGTGGAATGTTTGCTCGGTGAAAATGGACGTGGCCAAGTCTTTTTTTTGCTATGTTAATGTAATATAGGGTGGGTATGTTGCCTTGCGGTTCAAATCAAGCCTCTAGAACCTACAATTTGGAGATCAATGAGTGTAAAATATTTTTGTACATGTTCCGATTTTCAATTTTGATCTAAATTCCTCGCAGTCATTTACACGATCGGTAAAACCAGTAGGTACGGACAATTTGAGGACGTGGCCCCGGACACAGACACTTCCATACAAATACTTACTGAAGCATTTGTCGGATCCTTTAGAGGTAACTTAAGCCAGCGGGGAAGGATGAGAACAGTGTGTTCACACAGCTCAGCTCTCCCTTTAGTTATTATTGATATTTTCCAAAAACCAGTTAGTACAAAAACACGTTCACTTAAGATTTATATCTTAAGTAAACGTGTTCTTATATTAAGTAATTAAAAACAAAACAAAGCTACTGGTGTCTGTTGTTAACAGCCGTTTAACTACTTAGCTGACAGACAAACAGACAATTGAGCTGATGGAATGATTGTACGCAAGATGTTTGTCGAATTAACGTTTGATTAGAAACTTTGTAAAGGAGATCGATTGGTTTCAAGTTAAACGGCAGCCATAGCACAACCACCCTATAATGTTCCCACAGCTAGGATATAGACCTCCTCTTTGTAAGAGGGAATGGGCTATGGTGCACCAACGTGGGCACAGTGCGGGTTGACGAGTGTCACAGTCATGTCTTCGAATTTTTGATTCTAGGAGATGCTGGTTTCCACAAGATGTTTTCCTTCACCGTTTTCTGAGCAGTGATGATGATATAAGTAATGCGCCTGCCTGAGTTTGAACCCATGACTTATAACACGTAAGTCGGGGCCGCTGCCGCTGCTTCCCACTGGACCATCACCGCTTAACCTCCAACTGTTAGCCTATAGTTCGGTAAACAACGTTATTTACTAGTTATTCAGTATATTTTTCGTTTGATTCAGAGCCTTTTAATATATTAGCAACCGATTTTGGCGCCAAAGCTGACGTTGGGTATCAAAAATAATGAGCCAAAAGCAAAATTTTCTGTACCAACTATTGAAACTAATCTTGCTAATGTATCAGCCATTTCATATTCGTCCATTATCCAAACCATTCCAGTAAACATTCTCTTTCAGCAAAAACACAATACCTTAATATCATAAATTCTTATCAAAAACTACCGACCATCAAATACAGAGGAAAAAAAGGGAAAAAATGTAACAACTCAACTACATAGTTCCCTTGTTCATCGTGTGCATTTTACGAGATTTCCCCCGGATAACCGGGTACCCGGGTAGGTACAGTGGTATCGGACGTTATGCCCGGGTCGAGATGGTAAGGCGCGATAATCGCCCGCATTTAACCGACTACGCGGAAAGGTTAAGGGTGTATTGTGTTATTATCTTCACGGTAAGTTTGGAAGTGAAGGTGATGGATCCAGACAGATAAGTTCCTCGGTCAGACCCAACGAGGAAAATGTTTCAGATTCAAGAGTTGAAATAAAATAGGTACCTATACATCACATAGGAAGGTAGGTAAAGCATAATACGGGGTGTAAACAGACCCTTCACCAAGCCGTCAACCAAGCATTCTGTACATCAAACTAAGTAACTTTACGCAAAAATTTTTGCTGGGAAACGAAATTTTTTTTTGGGGTCAAAAATCACATTTTACGGTAAAACTCAATATAATGCGCTCAAAACGTATTGCTAATGGATGCTTTGAATAGTAAACGGACCATGGAGGTAATTGGAGTAAAGTTAGAACCTTAAAAAGTAGTATTTAAAAAAAAACTTGTGAAAAAATTGGAACTTTGACCCCCAATATCTCCGTAACTAGAAGATTCCCAAGTATGGTCCAGAACAAAAAAATGATCACTATGACGAGGAGAACAAGTGCCTTTCGGCTTCGTTAAAAGGGTCTTTTTACACCCTTTATGATTGATTACGATTTCACTTCCTATGAATACATCGTTTTGAGATCAATTTAAGATTAGGGAGCTCTGAGATAAAACTTAGGGTATTATAAATTAAATAAGAGCAATAGCAATCAAAAGCCCTGCCTTGCCCTGAATGACTGCATTCATGAAATGACTCACTAACTAATTAGACAGCTCCAAAACAGACTCAACCCATTTTTGGAGCGAGTCATGAAACCTCTAACTTCTTTGTACAAGTACGGAGTACCTAGAATTCCTAATAAGAAAGCCAGTCCCCCACAATTCAGACCACAGCTCCATCGGGACTACTAGAGATTGTAAGTCTGATAACACATGAGGTATGGTTTGTTTTATGTCACTGCTCTTATCTCGGCAACTTCGCAAAAAATGCCGGAATTGAAGCACCGCGTAAATTTTTATGAGAGTGGTGTGTACTGTCGTCATTTGTTTTTTTTTTTTTTGTTTAAATTCAAAAGAAGAAGACGAAAATTCTTCGTTAAAAGAAAATATTTGCAAGATTCTTGATTTGTTTAAATGACTTTATTGGTCCAGTTTAAGTCCAAGGTGTAGATCAAATTGACAAGTTGAAAAAAAGAGTATGATGCAGACAACAAAACACACGACACCAAAGCGCTTTAAACACCTCCACGACCCCCGTACTATTCAATCCATCCAGCACAATGTTTTGAGTGCGTTACATTGAGTTATACCGTAAAACGTGATGTTCACCACAAAAAAAAAAAAAATCGTTCCCCAGCAATAATTTTTGCGTAAACTTACTTAGTTTGATGTAAATAATGCTTGGTTGACGGCTTCGTGAAGGGTCCGTTTACACCCTGTATATATAATTTCTATATGAATCGTTTACGGCAAATCTTCAGGATCTCAAATCACAATAGCAACTCGTAATCACAGTAGTTCATTTCTATTTTAATAACCGCTCCATATACGAGGTTCACAATAAATCTAACATGACCATAATAAACTATACACAATCAACTCTTGCGCACGTGTCAGCTATCCCGAGACACAGTATAAGATAACCAGTAAACCAACTACGACCTTTTTGTGAAATCATACGCGAATTTTAGTTTTGTCTACTAACTAAACTCGTAGCTGAATAATAACAACCGCCTGGGAGATCTTCAAGATTAAGCAGCGCTTGGTAAGGTCGGTTCGTGGATGGGTAACCATCCATTACGTACCGAGTTTCCTTCATTTCTGGGAAAGCACGTTAAGTCGTTGGTCCTACCTGTCATTTGTAGATGTTTGACATTCGTAACAATAAGTGGCCCGAAAGTCTGACAAAGCCTTATCGTGGTACCCAGTGCTAACTGGGTTATGATTGTGGAGGTTTGATCGTCAGTTGCTTTATATAAAATACTGTTATTCAGCTGCATTCGGTTAGACTGGCAGAAGGTGACTAACTAAACTTTTTGTTATGTTGCACTACACACGTGAAACGTAGTTGTTTCGATTAGACAGCCCAAATAACTTGTTACCTGAAGCATGCTTAGTGTAAACGCTATGCATGTGTATGTGAGTCGATTCCGACCATTTGATCCTAGTTGAAATACTGTATATTAATTTTAGTATGTCTACTGTACCGAGTTGCAACACTATGCTACGGGCGTGCCTAGATGTAGGGTAATGCGTTCCACAATCATTTATTATATTATGGGACTTTCATTATTTTGTTGTGACAAATGGTCTTAATTTTGAGATAAAAATCTCTATCCCTTACATTCTTAAAGCATTTTCAATCAAAATATGTTCACAGTGTCGTGCAGACACACTGTGTTACATACTGTCGTTATAGAAATGTCATGAATAGTGTTACAAGAAGCTTTCGGAGCTTGAACAAACAATGACAGGTAAAAAATTGTGAAATTGTATTGAAATTTAAAAAAAACATATGGCTCGATTAGAGCCATGTGGCAAAAGATCCTTCTATTCAAGAAGCAATATTAGTGGCAATTGCTTCTTTCAAAATGTTTCTTTTTCTTCAACGACTTGCGGATAAGCTGTTCCAATACACTTTTGAGTTTGTATTATCGTTTTAACGGATAGAAGTGTAAATAAAAATTTAAATAATATATATTTATATAAATAATAGTGTGTTTTTTCAGGTTTTTAAAGATGTGTCTAAATCAGTTTCGTAGTTATAGTTAAATCTGATTTGGCGGCTTTATTCGATTTTAAATCTATCTTTGCAAAAATTAAGTTTTTTTACGATTATTTTATGGTAGGTTAAACCAATCTGTTTGCAGCCTAAGTTTATTATGTGCTCAATAAATTATGTCACAAACATGATTATTTCATAATTTTACAGCTGTTTATTTATTAGTAAGCACTACATTTTATTCTGTGGTACTAGGCACGAGTATTTCGCATAAATCATATTATGTCAGGAAAAACAACTGAGTAATATTTATTATCTTTTGTAGAATTTGCTTTAAACCTAGATGTATTGTTTAGTTTATCATGTCAGACACCGGCTAAAACGGCTTAAAACGGCTTTCCTGATTGACTGTCTAGTTAGTTTTCCACAATATGTTAACACATGGTAACACTATCATTTCACATAGAAATTATACTTTTTATTTAATTAAAATTATTATAGTACCTATTTAAGGAATCTTTACGCTCTCATTATTTCAATAACAAGCAGAGAACCCAACTTAAAATAAATCCACCAAAAAAAACTTTCAAAACCAGAGACAGTTAAAGAGAAAAAAGAACTTCAAACCGGAAGTCTCGGAGATGTAAACAAACAAACAGTTAAATAGAGCAGCAAGGTCACCGCACAGTGAGTGATTCATGATGGCGCCCGCCATGCGCGTGCGCAGTGTTTGGTACTCATTATCAGATGCAATGGGCCAATGAACTGGGTGAAGTTTTGATACATGAATGTGAGTGATTTGTGAAGTGTAATTGGTAGTGTGTTTTGCCATAATTTTAATTGTTTGAAATGTTACTTTGGTTTAAAATGCCTTCAGAAGAGCAAAATATGGTAATTGATTTATTGTCATTTTTTAGAGGTAGGTACACACGGCGGTAGATGAAGCTGTACATTTCCAGTATAACTTGGCCTGGCTTTGTATAGATTTCCTATACAATGAGAGATCCGCATAAACTGGTTTTGTAAAGCTTGATTGGCCGTCGTGCGTACTTAGCAACTAACAGTTTAAATCAATTTCAAAGGCTTGAAGATTGTCTTCAGACGAAGCAGCTTTGAGAGATCCTGAAAAAACAATACATAAAATGGTATCTAATCAATTGATCCTCTTTCGTATAAAGTGAATGAAAACTTCAAAGTTCCCAAGCTCATGAGCTTTCAACTTTGTTTCTGAGCCATAAACAAAAAAGCCTTTCTTATTTACTTTTACAACTGACCCATATAAGAAAACATAACTCAGTAATACAAACACAATTCTAACTCCCTAATCTGCAGCCCATTAATAAGAACATGAGCGGTAGCCCCCGTGCAAGTTGTGTACTATGTGTTGTGTACTATGTGTTTGTGTACAGATGTACTGCACTGATTGAGGTTATTGCTTCCCGATAACGCTTATCTGCTTGTTACCGCTTCCGTGTTGCAGCAGGTGGCTTAGATTTGTTATAAGTACGTACATACATCTTGAGTATTGCTGTAGGTAAGGCTAATAGGCATGACATAGTTCAGCAAAGGCCGTTTGATTTCAGGCAATAAATGGACTGTAAAAGTGATTCTAGCCGAAAGATGATGGCGGGTCGCGCGATACAAAACCAACGACCAGTGGTCTACATTAGCCCTGGATCCAAACAACTGGAAGTCATGGGGAGACGCCTAGGCAGGCTAACAGTATCAGTAACAGTATGTAGGTAACCAAAATGGGTAGACCACGATCCAGCACCAGGAAACCGAGTTTGAGAGAGAAGAAGAAGTAAGTTACACCCATCAAGCAAATTAATTACTTCTTTTTTCTATTTCAATGTAAGACCTCTTCTCACTCTCACTCTACTGAGAATGATTAAGGATTTATCACTACGCTTTCTTACTGTAATGATGAGTTCAGATATTGTTTGCTTTGTCCAGTGTTACCAAATCTAACATGTCCAAAATGAACAAAGCCTAAACATGACAAATAATATTTTTTTGCAAAAAAAATAACTGCTTTCCAAAAAAAGCTAAAAAGTGGGAACTAACTTTACTATCGGAAGTCTGTGGCAAAAATGTCAACGAAACAAATAAAAGTCATCGACTTCGATACTCATAATACATAGCCTCCCCTTTTTTTAGAAGTCGGTTAAAAAACCAAGGCTTATTTCTCGTTTCTGAACCTAGTTTTATTCTAACAAAAATCTAGTAAAGTCTTTACATAAATTCTCTTTTACACACATACGAGCGAGTTACGGTCTGCGCGTACGCACCTGACCTTACCGAAGGACATTCTCAACGTCCTTCACGCCGTAACTGTAGCACAAAGTGGGATCAGCACAAAAACAGGTCCAGTACACGTCAAGCCGTTATGTGGACAACTAGACATGTATGGAAAAGTGGATGAGACTAAAATTGTATGGTAATGGGAGATTAACCTGAATCCGTTGAGTGGTTTGTTGTGTAGTGTTGAAGACCTGGTTGGTTGTGGGAATACAGTTAAAGCTTTTGAATCAACCAAAGGGTATAAGAAATCATTTTCAAATGGGTTGAAAATATTTTGGTTTAGTACCTAGATGAATTTACTTAATTTCTTTAATTTTTGTGAAGATAATTAGTTTGTAGGTTAACTTGAAAACACTTGCCAAACTTTCAACGAAATATTTAAATCTCATCATCTTATTGGTCTTACCCTAATCTAGTAAGCTATCACAGCATGCCTTCTTCTCTCAGGCATGTCTCGTAACCGATGTCTCGAGTAGTCACTCATTTTCTATCAAGTTAAAATATTACCATTCACACAATCCATTCATTCATCTACCATTGCTATGGTCTTCCCCTACTCTTATGTACCAATCTAAAATCCCATGGGTATATAATAACACTAACATTAATCGCCGCCAATACCAAGACTAGCAAGCTAAATAACCCTTCCAATACAATATTTCCTGCATTATTTCCTACGTCTAAGCCAATTTATATTTCCTGTAAATCGCTCTAATCCGTAAGTCAATGACTAAGTACAACATCCAGGAACAGACCGTAGTACCTAAAGTACCACTTATATAGGTACCTATCTCTAGGTGGTACTGTTAATAAGAGAAACATATCACGACAGGGAATCGAACCCGCGCCAACTGGTTGACTCACTAATTGGCATACGGCCAGTTTTCACTACTATTAGTGATGGCCTATTAGTACTGAAGTGCCAGTTAGTGTTGTCGCTTTGGTGTGAACGTAGTAATTATTAAGATGACTATCGAGGTTTCGATATGGTTACGTACTACATACACGAGCGAAGTGTCTGAGTTCCAGTTACTGCTATGATCAATGATCATTCTCCTGTCCTTATCCCAGTTACTTTGGGGTCGGCGCAGCATGCCTTTCGTCTTCCATAATTCTCTAATACTTTTCATCTCAGCAGTCACCTTATTTCTATCCGTATCATCCTTTATATAATCAATCCATCGTTTATTTGGTCTTTCTCTCGACTCTTATAGCCATCCACATCCTCAAAACTTTACGACATTTTCCTCAGTCCTCCGCATCACATGCCCGGTTCTAGTACTGCGATGTTTCTACAATAAAATCTAGATATTTCGGACGTCTGACATTCAGTTATCCGGTTAAAGGAACGTCCTTGACGACGGAGATATCCCGAATTCCCCACTACACTCCTATCTTTTGGTTATTTTTGTTTAAGTTTTATTTGGAGTATGACTACTAAGTTTATGTATCTGTACTCCAAAGATATGTTTCATTCAGTTGTGTTTTAGTTTTCAGATAGGGAAATCAATCAATCAACTTGGCTTACTACATTCCATTCATAGACCACCCAAGTTATCAATAATGATATCGTCTGTGTAGACAGACTTGCCAGAAATACAAATACTTTGACCGAATTTCGTTTACAATAATGTAAACAAAAGTTCGGTCAAATTTAGGCCTTCCAAGTCCCAATTCTTAAAAACGGGGCTGTCTAATTTGTTTATGACCTGAGTAAGATATGAATTGGTGATCTTAGTTTGTATGTTGTAATCTGCTGGAAGGTGGCATCTACATCCATTTTAGGCATACATTTTGATCTCAACCCATAAAGATTCTAACCTATTATTTGCATGTAAAACTCACGATACACACAAATAGGGAACAGTGAACCTTGCAAACTTAATTCCCACAAAATTACCCACTACCATTTCGGTACCAAACGCGATTGCGAATCGATTGGCTGGTACCATTTGTGTAGTGCCAATTACATCGTATATAGGCACATCACTAGTGAGTGGGTGTTTAGAAGTGGATGTAGCGTGGGTCGCAGACATGCGGGACTTGTACCAGCTAGCTGTGCGGATCTATTGTTGGGGTAAGCAGGATTGGTAGGCTTGGTATAGATAGATTAGTACAAGATAAGAAATCATTGGTAAAAGCTGCTTTAGCTAGCTTCGTTGATACTTGTAATGTTGGTCCTTTCTCTGTAGGAAGTCAGGGTTTTATCTTTCAGGAGTAGGTACTTACAGGCCGATATTGTTACTTTGCCACAACTTATTGGAATTCTTCCTATAATGGCTTTAAAAGTGAAATTCTAAATGTACAAATATCAATCATTGGCATTTTAATCAGAAGAAGTTTTGCTTGTAAGGCTATTTTCTCTCGACATACAAAGCCTGGAAGATTTTCATTTTTGGTTGGCGCTGTCGAGCAAAACTTAACACTATATTTTCAGACAACAATACCCACCAGACAGAACGCAATATTACCCGTCTTCAGATAATTCCACATTCTCCCCGGACCGGCCAAAGATCCCAGTTTCATTACACGAAGAAATCCGGGTATCGGCCGTTACCCGGTTTTATACCGGCGCCGGCAGCAGGCGTCCGGTTTATGGCGTCAGAAACGGAGGGATTTCGCCGTATATCGGTATATTAGATAAATAATGGATCTGGATTGAGGGATTCTTTTGGTGGTGTGATCTGGTGGTGAGGGGTAATTTTTATTGATTAATATTTTCGTTTTGGGGTTGTCATTGTTATTGGTTTGTCAGGGTTGAGAAGGCTGAACGCTGACCCAAAAAAATATAGTTACGCGTAAGGATGGACTTATAGTCTCCATCTTCGGCCTATAAATCCAAAATTCCTTCACAAAAGTCGAGGTCGCGGGTTCGATGTCTACGCTGGCTAAACGCACACAAACAGGTTTCCTTCCCAGATTTGCATCCCTTTCATACATAAAGACCGAAGAAATCTACCTTTTTTTACATAAAAAGCCTCGATGAAGCCCTAAGAGCCGACGATTAGAGGTCAAAATATAAAAAGAGCCCAATAAAATATCATCAGAACAAAGGTGACTCACAGTCACCATATGTTGTGAATGGAAGGCACAAGCTACCGGCACATAATAGAAAACACACCTTACTCCAAACTTGTAAAGTCTAAATTCATATGACACGTTAATAATAGGAATCCTTACAGGGCACAATTTTCTTAGAAATTCTGGGCTTAAAATAGACATAAGTTACCATGTTTTATTGCAAAAGTAGATTGTATTTAGAAGAGGATAAAGTTGTATTTTTAATGTAAGGGTATGTGGGACATGTAGTAATGTTTTATGTATGAGTAACAGAAGATTTTTTTATGTTTTTGTTAGAACTTTATTCGGATGATTATGGGCTGTTTTACACGTGAGGGTTCAGTTTACTTTATGAGTAGGTAAGCTTTCTTCCGTAGAGTGTAAATTTTGATGTTTTTGTACAATCTCATGAACGTCCATTGCTGAAAAAGGTACTTCCATTCAGATTTTATTAAACAATTGTACCTTATTAACTGAATCCGTTAGTGAGTATATTATAAGACATTTATGGACATACCACAGCCAGCAAGCTTATCAAAACAATATCCTTTCTTTCCAGTTACAAATTATGGTTTTATACCCCATAAACATGATTATTACACAATTTAACTGGAAACACAGAAAGACAAGCTTAATAAGTCGACATACACAATATTTTTTCGTTTATGGCAACACCGGAGATTGAAATCAGTTATGCAGTGTGGTAACACTGAAGTTATGATGTAACTTAGTGTATTTTGAGGACCAGAGAAATTCGTGTCAAGGATTTTTCAGAATCACAAAAAGTACTTCATATAGTGATCACTGATGGAACACAGGCCATCTCTTTATGATAGGGTGGACCATCATCACGCGAGCTTCATGTGAGTTGGTGGTTGGCCCGGGACTTCAAATTCTTGGTTCCAGGACATGATTTCCTTTCGTTTTAAAAGTTGTAAAGTTGATGAAATGTCGACATTTAAAGCTTAGTTTTGTGCTTCCAAAATTACAACAAGTCTAATTCTGTTTTAGTAACCTACTCTAAAATAATCCTGCTTCTCTCTCAGACTTTAACGACTTGACAAGAACCATCTGATGCACTCCATGTTGTACAGTCAACTACTCAACTGATAACAATAGACACTACCCTTTATGTCGAAGCAGTAAGAGCTGTTTACGCACTGCAAGTATTACCACACCCGCGGTTGATTGTACCAAAAGGTATTATTTTACGTAGTTTATTATAAACAAGTACTAACTATTTATTGTTGGCTCGTGTTTTGTTTCAGCGGCCGTTTATTTCTATTTGCACTTTAGGATTGAAGATAGATCTAAACTTCTTTAGATGCTTGAGGAAGGCTTGATTGATGCGTTTTATCCCACTCATTATTTTACTATTTAAAAAATCGAATGTGATAGAAGGCTCATAGGTTTCATAGAAAGTGAGGACTTATTTTTGATGAAAAGCTTACGATCGCGAGTCTTTTTTGTCTTTTCAAGCAAAAAAAAATCAAGTAGGTTAAATACTAATGTAATGTAATTTTAGTTTATCTAATCGTAAAAATGTATTAAGTCAATTGTAAATATATATTTATTGTGTAATACTAATGAATAAACATTGGAATTGAACGTTTTTTGTATATGCCGTAAATATTGAATTCAAAATCTGTAAGTGTTAAGTTATTGGCTTAAAGTCAAAAGGTTGAAATATGATATTTGTCTTACTTGTTACTTGTGATATTCATTACATAAACGCAAGAGAAGTCGGAGGTAACAGCTAGTACAATATAAAGTCGATACACAACACAGTTTGAGACTGGTCCCGACTGCCGATGGCATACTCCGATTACTGTCACCCCCACAGGCTAGGACGGTTGCACTGTTGCCAACGACGGGTTAAATTAACTACGGTTAGTTGTGTAGGTGCAAAATAACGATGGTGATATTGGAGATCTATTTCAAAATATTTACAGAGAATGGAAGAAGGAAACGTTTTGCGCCGACCCCAAGTAGAATGGGACAAGTGCAGGAAGATGATGATGATTTCAAAATATTTAACATCATCATCTGCCTAGCCTTTTCCCAACTATATTGGGGTCGGCTTCCAGTCTTAACCGGATGCAGCTGAATACCAGTATTTTACATGGAGCGACTGCCTGTCAGACCTCCACAACCCAGTTATTACTGGGTAATACGATACCCCTTGGTAAGACTGGTTGTCAGACTTTTGGGCCACTGACTACCTAACGACTGTCAAAGATCTACAAATGACACCCGGGACCAACGGCTTAACGTGCTTTCCGAGGCACGGAGGAAACTCGGTATGTAATGGGTGGTCACCCATCCACAGACCAACCTAGGCAAGCACGGCTTTTCAAAATATTTAACAGATTGCTTTAATATTGATATTATTGAAATATTGTCAAGGACTGAACATTATCTTATATGATTCGATTTGACTTTTTGATCTTGAATGCATCAATTTGCTTAAAATGATAGTAAAATGCAATAGGTAAGGGTCACGGTCGAATTTCAGTGCATATTATTACTACTAATCTACATATTAAGATACCAGGTGTTTTATATCAACAAGGTTTTTTATTTTTAAATTAATAAAAAATAGTAAATTATAATGAATGAATATCAAAACCAAATGGTCCATATCACCAACTGTCTACTAATCGTAATGGCTTGTAACTTGACAGCCCGATAAATTAGCCTATAGGTTCTCACCATATCACTATCACTACATAGTATAAAGCAAAGTCGCTTCCCGCTGTCTGTCTGTCCCTATGTATGCTTAGATCTTTAAAACTACGCAACGGATTTTGATGCGGTTTTTTTAATAGATAGAGTGATTCAAGACGAAGGTTTATATGTATAATACATGCATTATATAGTAGAGAAACACTGATAATTTTAGAGGTTTTTAATGTAAGGTCGTAAATAAACACATTTTTTTGCGCTTACATTGCAAACGCTGGCTAAACCCTACGAGATAAATCAAAATAATGTACTACAGTATTGTACACCTTAAAAAGGGCTACAAAAAAGTCCGCGATGGTATATGTCCATCTCTTAGGGATAACCCACAATAACCATTTTTTATACTTTACTTACGAGAAAATAATGGCTTATTTACAAAAAAGCGATTTTAAGCAATACAGCATTAATCCTTATCCAATTAAGTACCTTAAATACATTGTGCATGTAATATAGATCAATATTGCCTTTTACAGCATATAATTTAAATGAATATTTTCGAAAATATTACAGATTTAAAATGCAGGGACATAGCGGTTGCGGCGCGGCGGTACCGGCCGGGGGGCGCGAGCCTATCAATAGTGCGTCGAAGGCCGCGCTTCGCCCTATAGCACTTTATGATTAGCAGCGATCGCACACGTTTATCGGAGCTCTCTAGCGAGGAAAATAACAATTATCTTAATATATAAAAGCGAAAAGTCACTCACTCTCTCACTCATCACGAAATATCGAAAACCGCTTGACGTATAAAGATGAAATTTAGCAAGGAGATAGTTTATAGGTAGTAGACGTCCGCTAAGAACGGATTTTGCGACAGGGCTGGATTAAGGGGGTCTAAGGGCTCTCGCAAGTTTGTATGAAACTCCTTCATTTTTTGTGCTACAAACTTAGAATTTGGCCGGGAGACGTTCGCTAAGAACGGATTTTGTGATAGGACCGGATTTAGGTGGTGTAAAGGCTCTCGCGAGTTTGTATGAAAGTCCTTCTTTTTTGTGCTACAAACTTAGAATTTGGCCGAGAGGTAGTAGAGTAAAAAAAAAATTTGTCTTTCGTAGTATAAAACAAAGTCGCTCCCGCTGTTTGTACACTTAAATCTTTTAACCTACGCAACGGATTTGAATGTAGTATTCAGCAATAGATAGAATGATTCAAGAGGAAGGTTTATATGTATATTGCACCCGTGCGAAGCCGGGGCGGGTCGCTAGTGTATGATAATTTCGCACCGTAACCGCGGTTTAAATAATGGTACAACTGACCCCACGCTGGTTAATCTTGAAACCTGTAAGAGCCAGTCATCCCTGCCTGCTTATCTACAATCTACTGATAAGTCTGCACTGTCTCACTGCAGACTACAGACTTGCAGAGTTATTTCTGTATTATCAGAGCATTGTACTTATTCAAATAGTTTGGAGCTTTTATGCAAGGTGTTGGTCTGTGTGTATGTTCCACAGAAATATTAAAAACAGGAGAAGTGGCAAGGGGGCGTGTCGGCGACCACGTGGAGCTGAGCGTTTCGCTCAGCTATTGAAAAAATGGCCGTCACCGCGAGTTAGTGTGTTGTCAACCGCGATCGTAAAAAGAAACGATAATGCCGTCTTGTTCAGTGGTTTCGTGCAAAAATAGAAGCCAAAACAAAAACTTTAGAAGTCATGGCATCAGTTACCACAGGTATTTTCAAGTATTTTACAGTATTTGTCTTAAAAATCACGAAAAACAACTAGCCGTAAAATATATCTGACTTGTAATACTTTATTTTTGTTTTCCTATATTACTCCGACTGTATTATTTTTGCATTAAATACATTGCTCTTTTACAACCACCTCAGTCTGTCACTGAGTGACTGACCAAGCAATGTAAAACTAACATAACGAAACCTCATTAAGCCGTAATGTCGCATGGTGCGTCCGCTGCTCCGGTCCGCCGTATTTGAACGCGAGCTAGTGATGTGCTCGTGGAGGTCTGTCAAAGTCTATCGACAAGAAAGTCGACTGCGAATTGTTATATTACTATTTCAGATTTTTCTTCAATTTGTTAACTCTTGTAATCCGGTTGGAAGGCCGATGTGGTTCTATGCATTTTTACCCATTTTTATTATTTTACAGAGTAGTAGACAAATGCGTAACCAAAGATCGTGAAGTAAGTTTATTAATGTTTAGTTTAGTAAGCTATGTGTCGTTTGATTTGTAATTGTTTTTAAAATATTTTTATTAATAAATAATGTTTTGTTGGTTTCATATCGTTTTTATTTACTTTATTTCCAAAACCTTTAAAATAAATTTATCGATAACTCTTCGATTTAGTCAAGCACTATGTCGTATCCGCCCCCGAGTCCCGACAACACACAATGATAATTGTTTTAGTGTGAGTAAATTATACGGAAAAAGTACGCTGTGGGTTAAAGAATAAGGATTATATTTAAATGACTGAGTTATCGATGGCGCGTGTGTGCCCTTGTTCGTAGTATTGTTTTGACAGTGTGTGCAATATTAGCGTTATGGAGGGGCGCAATTGTGGCTTCACAGGTTTTCTATACATTTTGAACTCCACGCCATATCTCCTTCTTTATTATATCTATGGTATGTTCGCTATATCGACTGTTTCCTACTTTCTGTACGTTACAGCATAATTAGCCTATAGCGTTCCCACTGCTGGGACTCAGACACAGAAGGAATGGGCCATAATCAACTAAGCAGGCTGGGGGAATGCCACATGGACGTCTTTGATTTTTTTTAACTTTACCGTTTTGAGAGCAATGCATGCAAGTTTTTGATGCATAAATTCCTGCACAAGTAGGTACGTATGTTAATATCTGACCTTTGCTTATCTTATACCTCGTTAGACGAAATAGTTGAGATTTCACAAATATTACCTGTAACAAGAAAAATAGAATTATTAATTAATGGAACAAATAGGAACAATAAATAGCATTAAAATAAGATCTTTAAAAAAACGATCGTTTAATGCAAGTTGGCCAGAGTGTTATCTAAGGAACTTGAATGATATCGTAAGATATATCTCAGGATATATTTCATTAAACTTGATTGCTTGTAGTCCAAAACTTCACAGTGATGTGCAAAAAGATATTATTCATGTACCTACATCAAAAATGTTAAAGCAATACAATGGTATTTTCGCAAGCTTTATTCACAGAATTGACAGCCAAAAATGCGACTGTCATTTGCATTTCCCGTGAGGATATAAATAAAATATTAAAACAAAGCTTTTTATTACCATTTTGTATGGTAATTCGTTTACCATTGACCAATATGTTAAATAAAGTCACAGTAAGCAAAGTACTAAGAAACAGTAATTCAACTAGGATTTACACGAATTCTTAGCATGCTTCAGGTAACAAATTAACCGTAAGGCGTGAGTAAGTCATGTGTGTACTGTGTCGTGCAACATTACAAAAAGTTTTGTAGTCACTCGCGTTTTATTTCTCAAAAATGGCTCAGAAGGTTTACTGGTGAGCTTCATACTGTGACAAAGTCATAGACATTAATGTATTCGGAACACGTTCAGTACCATGAGAACGAGGATCGGATTTACAAAGTTACTAGGTATTTAGTCCGTGATGAATTTGATGTACCAGACATAACAATAAAATCAAACATTTTATGAAGAGTTGTCAACAATTGTAACCGACTTCGGAGGAAAGGAGGAGGTTATAACGTTAAACATCTTCCATCGTCAACCCTTTTGTTATAATTAAATGGAATTATAGGAATTAAAAACACATCATTAGCACTTAAACCTTTAATTAACTGCCTGCTACCTATATGTTTGTATAGCATGAAAACTAACTGTTAAACAGTCCAAAAATGGAAGTAACAGTTAATAAACAACGGTTCCAAAAACAGCCTAATTAATCACCACCACTAATTAGCAGGTTTTAAGTAACATAATATCCACCTTTTCAATCACAGAAGTCTAATATTTCTTCTCGATCCTCGAATCGATTTTTCACACCACTGTCATCTCGAAAAAGCTTAAAAAAGAAGATGGGTGTCTATTTGTCACTTGTCAGTGTCGTCGCACGCGCAGGAAACGTCAAATTTGAATTTCGAATGTGAGAACAATGCGGTGCGGTCGTCGCGTGCGCGTGACTCAACGCGGGAATGTTTTGACATTTCACTTATTTTTGTAACGTCAAGATGTGATGTCATCGGCATTCTGTAGAATGGTTATGATTTTATGAGTTATTGAGGACTGTGAATAATATCCTGCGATAGTTAAGTATTAAGGCTTCCTCTTTTCTACTTTTTGCTGTGCCGGATACCATAACGATCTCATATATATCTCCAATTGCCTGAAACACAAGGTTACCTAGTTCAGGCACATATGATTTAAGAAAAACTGTTTTTAACGTTATACCTTATTTTTTAATTTTATTCTTATATATTTTTTGTAACCACGTACTTACTTTAGACCTATACATTTTGAAATGCATCAAATTACTCATTATTTATTTTAGGGTTTAAAATGTTTTATTTTGTGTTTAGGTAAAAATACTAAGAGGTGGGTGAAAATACTTAAGTGTAATGTGACAAACTGGGTTTTGTCATTTGGTGCTCGTTGTATCTCAGTTTAACCCAGTTGTCTGTGATCTATTTCATAAATTAAATAATTCTTAGAACTTTGATATTTCAGTTTTATTAAATAAGTAAAAGGCACATAGCTCTACAAAGTGGTGTAGTAACAAAAGGTGACCAGCTGGTGTCTCTGGTGCATAAATCCCCTGATCTCGGCGTAAAAGCAAACAATGCATAATGCACATCACATGTTTACTTGTTTGTTTTTAAACGTTTCCACACATTCAAGGATACGAGCCTTGCGAAACACTTCAGAGTAAAAATAAATTTGAATATTTCTTCACTCTGAGTGGGGTGCCTGCAATCCTTATTGTAGCGCAATGGTTTTAAATGTGAGGATTTGTGAAAGACTCTTATGGAGGTTTACTACGCATAATATTACGTCGGTCTTATGACCGACTATTTATATAGTCCTGTTATAATAGTGTAGCTATTAGACAATAAAGCACTATTAATAAATACCACTTTCTTTGTGAAATTCTTAAGTACTTCAGGTTACTTTAGTACAGTCAATGCCCATTTTTACCTGATCTCTTTTCCCCTACAAAGAATAGGGGAAGAGGGATCAGGCAGGTAATGATGAATAAATGATAGGAATTTAGTAACCTAGGAACCTAGGAGCTCTGACTGTAGCTAAGCTACCATTGCCTACCCCCTTTTTATTTTATGTTCGTAAAGTCCATCAAAGGGTTGCCTGATAGATATCGTTATCAGCGATAAGATCGCCATTGTAAGCATAAAATTAGCAGTATTGTAAAAGACTTAAATTTTCTTTTGGTGTTCAATAAAGTATGCTATTCTTCTGATTAGATTTTCATTTATATGCCATTACTTGTGTTCAATGCAGTTGGGTTGTGGAGGTCAGATAGCAGTCGCTTCATGTAAAATACTGGTATTCAGCTGCATCCAGTTAGACTGGAAGCCGACCCGAAGTTTTGCTGCTATGCCTTTTTGTTATCACAGTTGTATGCTCAGTGCCCTTCCAAATGCAAATTAATTTAGAAACTAACAGATTTCTTACGTAAGGAATAAAAACCTTCAGTATAATTACCAGCAAGTAGTGCATCGTTCACAATCATTAATATCAATAACAATACCATACACTGCACAAGTTGTAAATATATCAGTATAATTAATGAAGTGCGACTGCGGTCAGCTGCTCTTACAAACAAACGGTTGCTTTACAGCGATAATGGCGCTTAATTGATTGTTTGAAGATGCTTTTCTTGTATCTTCGTCATTGCGGCTTTAGTACCATATATGCCGCAAATAAAAAAAAACAGCGCGGCTGCTGAGGCCGAGGACGGGTAGTGTTATTGGGTTTTATATCAGGAATTTCTCAGTAGCAGCCAATTTGTGCCTGGTTGATGGCAATATTCTAGCCCCCTATTACATGGGACATAACTGGCCAAATGTGGGTGTACTATTAGGTACACCTTTGCCTAACCCTTCGGAGATTACAAGGCGTGATGTTATGGTAAATAATTTTGACTTTGCAAATTTTGAAATGTTGTAACAAGATTATGGATTAAAGGGAGTTTGGAGGGTTTTGCCCATTTAGGAAAAATCGGGCCCCGTTTTTATCCTCTATCAATAACAAAAAACATTTTATTTAACAACATGTCAAGAGTATTCCGTCAACAAACTTTAACAAGATATCTAGTGATACGGATGACGTTATTAGAAATCTTAAAACTATAGTTCTGGTAAACAACAATATCAGTGGAACTAACAATTAACAAAAATAACAAAATTGGTTTCTATAATTGAAAAATGTAACTTTGATTATTACGTTGAACTTGCAGGAGGTAACAAAGTAAAAACAACCTTCCTACTAGGATATACAGAGGCTGTGTAAGTGTGTATGTGCCGTTGATTGTATTTAATCAAAGTTTACTTATACTTAGTTCTTGCAATAAATAAGATGCACGGCACACGTTTCTACAGCCTCTTCCTTTCCACTACGTTATTTCGCTCCAAGTTACAAAATACTAACAACCCACTGCCCTTTCGTGATCCACACGCGAAGCAGCCATTAAAAAAATAAAATCCCGAATCGTGCATCAGAGGAAACATCGCGTGCGGCAAGCCTTTTGTATCACACTGTGATTTTAACCAATCACAGTGTGAGATGTGACCTGAGGAGTCTGCCACCATTTCTCAAGGAGAATGCGCTAAGGGCTCCCGCGAAATTAAAATTTACGTTTTTTTTTCATTTACTTTTTTTACAATTTGCAGGTCATTGACAGGTAGTATGTTGATTAAAATATGATTTTACAGAGTTATAATCATTTAAAACATCAATATAAACAACGTAAGAAAATTTGTATTTCGCGATCTACCCTGTTCCTTCACCCTAAATTTTTTCGACCCTTTTTTTTTCGGATGGGAAAACATCAAATAACCCCCCGCCGCTCTGGGTGAAGTGGGAGGGAGTGACAGACTTTTACTGACTAAAACCCATCCATGTTCCTTCTTAGCCCTTTGTGTTCCAGGGCCGCGGCATCTCTTTCGAACAGTCCCGCAGCATTTTCTACCCTTAGCTCAATACTTAATGAGCCCCGTACGAGAAGAATACTTAATAAGCCCCGTATTTTACAATTTTAAAGTTCTGTTTAATTAACATTGCTGGGCATTACCGTATCTCGTGACAAGTTTCGCAACACACAATTAAGATATTATGTCAGCTACATGATCAGCACTTTTACATCGATAATATCTTACTTCACCTTGTTTTAAGACCAACTTAATTAACTTAACTTTCAGCACAATATCTTTATTACAAAACAAAAAGATAATTATCAATATATGTCCACGATTCGACTTGTGAGTGTTCTTTTTGGCTGTTACATGAATTCTTGAAACATGAATATTTATTTTTATAGCTTTCTTAGTATTGAAAGAGAAAACAATTACGATTTGTTTTTAAGGAGATTATTTTATTTGTATGTCGAAACTGAAGCCTTATGTATAATTGCTATTCTTTTGAGCTCCCTTCAAAAAAGAAAGTTCTACACTTAACCGGTAGGTATAATGTATTATTTTATATTTATTAATGTATATTTTTATTATTAAACTTCATTTATACTTATTAAAATAATTTTTATAAAGTTTGATTTTTGAAACGTATTGTACTAATTAAATTAAATTAAAAGGACTTTTAAATCACGTCAAAGAAGCCACAAAGAGAAAACTTTAGTTCGTTTTCCATTCATTATCAGTAAACCAGCTTATAGGATTAAAACAACGCCCTCATTATCGTCGTCACAAGTCTAGATTGTCAAAGAGTTACTAAAGCTAGACTTGTTGAGGGACTCATTAATTAATAACAGTAATAGAAGGTATTAAATGTCTCTAACGCGACTTCGTCCTCGCAGTTACCGATTTTTTTTTTACTTTTTGGAATTTGGACTGTTTTTGTTTCTGTTTTTGTGTCTACATACAAATAATACTACACAGTCTTAATCCAAATGTCTAGGGAATGCATTCCAAATGTCGTTTCTTTGGTGATTTCGCAGATTCGTTGAGATCTTTAAGTTTGATTTGAGCTACACAAATACAGAAAAATACGTGTACTAACTGGACACTAAATTGGTCAGGTCTACTCCAGTCTGTGTTGTTACTTCATTAAAATACCATTTCAGACACAAATACTAATGTTTGTAACTTCATGATACGTCACGCATGATAATGAGGAGTGAAATGACTTTACAGTTACTGAACTTTATAAGGATGCATTTTCGTTATCAACGTTATAAAATTATGACAACAGCTTGAAATAACCACTCCTTTTTACTGATAAACCAATATGTAACTGTAACATTAACCAAATATTTAAAAACACCCACTCAACAGGAAAGTTATGTACTAATTAACATAACTAACATGTACATAACACATCGAAATCAAACAGTACAACAGTAGATACTTGAACACTGTATCGATAATATTTAGACAAGGAATCGAACCCCGGACTAAGCTCGGCAAACATCAAGTTAAGATAAAACTAAATAAATAAACTGTTGCCACTGAACAAGTAGATCTAGAAGTATCACTATGTCAATGAAGAGGTAAGAAATAGAAGAAAAATAAGAGTAACTGTTTAACCGATCTAAAGTAAATTGTTTAAATATTTTCACTCGACACTAGTACAATACTAGCCCTTGACCGTGATTTCGTCAGCATGTATTTTCTATTTCATCATATTTTATACAAATATCCAGAATTAAAAGTTGCCTCATGTCCTTCTACAGGACCCGTTTCTCCCAGGGCTTATCTTTCTTTAATTTTTTATAAAGATAGATCGGCTCAGTGGTTTAGACGTGGAAAGGTTACAGACAGACATACAAGAGTTACCTTCACATTTAAAATTAGTAGTAACGTATCTATGGATGTCTGAAATGCCACCAAGCATGCAGTCAGATTGATAGATTTATTACGTGGGCCCTATCTGTCAGCTAGATAACAAACACGCACGACTTGAGATTGCAACAGCTTTTATGCAGCTGGAGAACAATCTATGATTTGCATTCAAAATTAATTCTGCGTTTCGATTGTTGTTAAGATGCAGTCCTATCATTGGTACATTATAACAAAACCTAGGTCTCTTTAATCTGCTCCGATTCATCTGTTATGCCTCTAATAACTGTGACAGTATTGCTCAACGGCAAAGCTTCAAGCTTGGCGCCTGATTCCTAACATTAGCTTACAAATTAAGGGCCCAGTCATGTTTAAATCTAGTCAAGCATAACCAAAGTATGCACATGAGTAAGCCGCAAACAAGTCCCCTACAAAATTCCTCCTCTTCTCTTTGAGTGACGATAAGTCGAGGAATTGATTTTCATGTAAAAATAGGTTTTGCTCGCGGCTTCGCTCGCGTTAATATAGAATTTGACAAACGTAAGAAATATACTTACTTAAAAATTTCATAAAAATCGTTCGAGCCGTTTCGGAGAGGTGCGACCACAAACACCGTGACACGAGGTTTTTAGATATAAGACAAGAGTTATTTCGAATACTCTTATCACTCCTATGTGTCGTATTACCCAATACCTGGGTTGCGGAGGTCAAATAGGTAGTTGATCCATCAGAACTACTAGTCTTTAGGTGTATAGGTTAGACTGATCCCTACGTAGTTGGGAAAAGGCAGGCAGATGATGACAAGAGTAATTAAGATCCCATTTACACAGTCTTGTGAGGAGTAGGACTTCTGTCTTCCTTTACAGTGGCTAAACCCACAGACAGAAATCGTGCATAATTTTGGTGTGAACGACCCCAATACACTTGCGGAACGAATTCGCGAGGTAACGCCCGACTCACATGGGTGACCACGTTGCCACCATATAAGGGTGACCACATTGCCACCACACATTTGTGGTCCACGGTACACAGTAGCGGGTGTGTCGATCATCAGTAAATTAGTGGTGGAGTAGACGTTTCAGTACATGCCTAGTGACAGGCGTTAACCACAACAGACAAGATGTAAATCACACACAAACAAATATTACTACAGCTCCTTTGTCTTGAAATTAACAAGAATTACTACTAAAAAAGCTTTGCCAAAGATACGTAAGAAGATTAAAATAAAGGATGGATACTTGAAAAATAATTAGGAAATAAACCGATCAGAAAATTTTCATTGTCATCAATGTGAAATAAAATCTCGAATGAACCAAAGGTCTAAATTATATAAGTTTGTGAAAATTGATGATTTACCTCGGGACCAATTCAGGTAATTGTCAATTTTTGTAGTAGAAAATAATATACATCACCATTACTAAGATATTTAAAAAAAAAAACTTCTATCTTAATGTGATATTCTGTTAAGTATTTTGTGTGTACATAAATAAATAAATAACTATACAAATCAAATAAACTAACAAAGAACAGTGCATGAATGCATATAAAATTAATTCCCTCTATGAAATAATTAGAATTGAATAAAGCGAATTGATTGAATACATTACTAATTATGAGCGCGGCACATGTTGTGGCTGTCAATAACAAGATTACAGCGGGGTAATGTGGGCACATAGAAGTGGCAATGCGGTCACAGAACAGATATGAATCATAATAGTTGAACTCATGGGAGTTTCCAATCAAGCTGTATCATCCAACACATATAAATAGCTAAAAACGTTACAGATTGTGGTCAGTGTTATGGCATTGTTTAGAAATAAATGTAATGGCTGAGAATTATTGCAATTGCAGTGTTGATAAGAATGGAATGCTATATATTATTTTATTATAAAACAATAATAATAGACTAAAACAAGGCATTATCCGTTCCAACTTTTAGTTTTTTCTGCAATAAAGGGACATAGTTCAACAAAATTATACTGACCACAACAATTCACCGATAAAATAAAAGCCACACTTACAATAATCCATAAAAGCTATAACAATAACTTAAGCATTCAATCTAACGGTTCACAATTCCAAATAGCTGCAAGAAAAAAAGTGACCACAAAAATGTGGTCATCATCGAATCTGAGACAAACCGAGTCGAACAACCCAATTATCAACAGGTTTCACATAAATCTTGCGGAGATTTTCTGCGAGATATTAATCCTCTTTTGGTCCAAAAAGAAAAAGGACTACTCTTAATACTTAACGGTTTCGTATAAATAATGTGGTGACTTTCAAATTTATCGCCTCATGCGATGTTATACTGATTTATGATGCAGACGGATTGGGATAAATTAGCAACTCTCTGATTGAAAAAAACATGTGTTAATTCTTCATTCAACCTTGGCTAAGATTTACGAACAGATTTTTCGTGTGGTCTAAGCAAATCATGGTTATGTTATTAATAACAATTCTATGTTAATTCATTTCTATTCTAAAGCATTATGCAATTTAAGATACGGCTACTAATGTGTTTAAATGAGTTCCTTTCAACTGTGCCTAATATAAACATTTTACTTTATTTCTATCTGATTATTTGTAAACATTGTGTCAGTCAATTTAAAATTCTTTAAAAGTTTGTTTATCCTTATCTACGTTATCCTCACCGTTTCCTCTTCCTCCAGCGCCCTGATGAGCTCATAGTACAGCATCTCCGCCTCCTGGGAGATCTGTATCTTCTCCTCGCATCCCTTGTAGGGAATCTCACACGACAGATCCGTTTGCAGGTGCATCTTCATTATTTATCTCACCAACATTTATAAAAAACACTGCACTATCAATAAATATTTGTTTTATAGTTTAAAGTGGTCACTTGTGTTCCATTGTGGTCACTCACTGTTTCTTTGGTGGGTTCAAATTGTTATTTTCTAACAGGTTTTTTATTTCTGGTGAATTAAATTGATACAAATAAATTCGAATGTTTTTTCTGATGAATGTAGTCAATATGTTTTTTGTAAGCAACATAAGTAAGCTCTAGACGAATGAGGTTAAAAGTCAATGTCATCTTCTAATGGTTTCGGCCCCCGACGAAATATTGCATTGATACTTAGTCATCTAATACATATTAATGATCACAGGTCAAGGACCTATGTAAATTATAAAACCAGATGCGAAAAATTTCGGAACAAGAATTTTGATAGCTTTTAAACCAAATGCGTCAAATTTGCTCTTTTAGTATGACATGCAGTGCAGTGCAATGCTCTCCGAAAATTGGCAATAACTACATAAGACCATCATCAATCAAATCAAGGAGCATTTACAGTAATAATTAATTCTGTCTCGTCTCCATCCTGTGCTTAAAGGACTTCAGACTTCAGGACAGTTCATAAATATCATAATTCGTCATGCTTCAGTGGGACGTCGCCGGATCCACTTGGGGGCTATTCTTAGCCTTCAGTTGGCTTCTACTGATCCTTAGATTAAATAGGAATGTGGTAATCCTTGAGGATTTGTTGAAGATATGGTGATGAGTATTTGGATGAGGGTGTCACCTGTTGATGATAATGTTTGGGAAGACATTATAGGAAGTGGTGATGGAATCGAATTTGTTTTAGTTTTGGGTTGTGGTATAAGTGTCAAGATTTTTAGAAGCTTTTGGATATGGGTAATAAAAAGCTGTGAAAATAGAATGCTAGTGGCTGAATGTGGTAGTATAATTAATAATGCAACAAGGGTAGATATTTATTTTTTGGGGCAAATCAATGTATAATGCAGTAAAGTGGCCTCTGTGTTGGAACCTATAATGACGCCGTGGAAGTTATGGACCAACTTAATTTGAAATACTGTCTGGTCAACAACACGAAGAAGAAGATTGGCCAAGTTAATATATGTGATTTCAAAAGGCTTGAAGATAAATCTTCTCAAATTAGCAGTGTTTAAAGCTTGGCTCACTCCTTAAGGTAACAATCTTAAACATACACAGACGGAGTAGGTACTAAGCCGTGAGCTAAGACACTCCTGTCCTTTTTGCATAGCTCGTTTCAACTCGAGACGGTACTGATTTAGACTCAAGGAATGCCGACATATGTATACATACACACAAAATACATGTTGGAAGGTAAACTTCAGATCCTTTGAAGTATCTGGTAAAAGCATTGCAAGGCAATAAATACGTTGGGCGTGATTTAAGCGATAATAAAGGATTAGGCTAACGTTATGGTCGAGGTGCCGTGTTTTCTTTTGCTGTTACGGGTGTACGCGGGTGTGTGGAGGGCTAGGTTAATCATTTGTTACTGGGTATTTGCGAAGCCCGGCTTGGCTTTCAAATCAAATCAAATCAATTTATTTGCTACAAAGTATTGGTACAATTTCGGTCTTAACATAAATAATCCAGATCCATAATACTTAGTCATAATAATGTGACATGCAAACATTTGGGTTTAAAATTAATTATTATTAAAATCATAATTCAACGTTAGTTCTGTGCGGAGTTCTTGCTAGACTGGAGGCCGAATCTAACAAAGCTGAAAAAAGGCTAGGCAGATGATGAGCAAGACAGGCACCGTGTGCCATAAATAAAAAAAAAACGACATTAAAGAATAGTAAAATTCCTCACATGAATCAATGTAACGAGAACCAATTGAAGCATTTAAAACCATTGATAAAGCTGCTGTTGAATCAGGAATCGACTGGTTGCCTCAGTCCTCTATCGAATCAACGCGTGATGAACGTTTGGCAGTTTTCCAATACTTGTCCAAGTGACAGTTAACTTCGTTACGTATTGACGTTTTAAGCCAGTAACTTTATTATGGCTTGTGTTCCTACACTTGACAGGGAGTCGAAAGCCGATATGTAGTTTTTGCGGGTATTTTTTGCTTATTAGAGAGCAAAGATCGTACTTTTAGAAATTGCTGCAGCCAAACTAAATTGTATCTGTCTACCTTTTGAGCTATCTATTACTAGTCGGGACAAACCGAACAGCAATTAATTCTACTTGCAATAACCAACTAGTTAACGTCGGTAAAAGTGTAACATGTGAAACATGGCAATTATGCCCCTTTTGCTTTTATGTATGTCCTTACTTACACAAATTATTCTACGACATTGGTCACATTGCTTCTCACAGTCTCTCTAGTATTGAATATACCTTTGTTTACAAAGTATTAGAAGTTAAGATTCATTGACATTATTATTCCCGATTACCTTAAAATAATTTTATCAAAATCCTACCCACTAATCTTATGCTGCATACGCGTTTGGCTTTCGCTAAAAACTCTACTTAAATCCTTGAATAAACTTTGAACTAATGAGCATTGGTCTTACGTCCTTCCAACCTTAAGGTTATCACTCCGATCTCCAATCAGAGATAAATTACAGAAGAGGTAGAACATTATGCAAGGAGCAGATAAGAGTCATACGTTGCCTATCGTGTTTCTGAGTATCTCTTGTGCTTATCTCTGTGGGAGGGTCGTGTCATGATACTTTGATGGATATTTTTAGGTTCTTTAGATTCTAGATACTGTTAGAATTTAATCAAAGGATGATTTATAGAAGACTAAAAAACTATCCAGATCTAACTAAAAACTTTCCTTTCTATACTACTTTTGGTTTTGTCTAGCAGTTGGATGATGCAGGCTACCAATAATTTATGAATTTATTATACACAGAATCCTTTAGGAATGATTCCCCTATAATTTGGTGAAAACCTCACCGAAACCCATTGTGAAGTTAGAAGTAACTTGTCATACACTTAGAAAAGAAAGTGACTTTTCTTTGGTATAGATATTCAATTATTGATGAGAGAACGCTTTCCTTGAAGTACAAGACTAAAATAGTAATAATGAAGGTAAAACACCTCTGAATAACCGATGGATGATTTATATAGTTAAATATTATGAGATCCTGGGAGCCAGTTTATACAGAACAATGGATTTGTTATCCTACAAGATGTAAAAAAGGGGCTAAGCAGAATTCCATGCAATTGTTTCATCAAAATATTCAAGGTTTCTCTTCAAAGCAATTAGAAATAGAATTGTTTTTAGAAAAAACAAAGTTTGAAATTGTTTGTTTCACGGAACACTGGTTAAAAAACTATGAAATGCTAATTAATTACGCAAATTACAGTGTAGGCAGTTGCTTTAACCGGAAAGCTAAGATTCGGGGGGGTTCATTAATCTTAGTTAGAAATTGTATCAAATTTAAGACTCGTAATGACATTGTTGATTTATCGGTGGAACATAACATTGAGCTGTCTTGTGTTGAGCTGGATAAGCATGTAATAGTGTGCGTTTACAGACCCCCAAACTATCAAAACTACTCTTTATTTGAGTCAGTAATGGAAGATACTTTAGCAAAACTTGCAACTGGTAACAAATCACTAGTAATCTGTGGTGACTTTAATGTTAATATTTTAGACAAAAATTCAAATAGCAGTAGATTCTTACATCTTTTTAAATCATTTAATTTGTTAAACGTGTTTTCGGAACCAACTCGAATGACTACAAATACTGCTACATGTATTGATAATGTTTTTTGTAGCTGCGACTACTTTGATAAATCCATTGTAAATTACCTTCCTTCTGATCACAGCGGTCAAACCGTTGTTTTCGAATCCCACACACCAATACAGAAAATCCAGATAAAATCTAGACAAATAACACCGACCAATTTGAATAAATTTAATAATAACTTAATTAGTAATTTAGGCATTCCGGGGCATATTATTGAAAATGTTAATAAATTTTATGAGGAATTCTTTTCGGTAGTTTACACAGAGTTCAATAATACATTAAAAATTAAAACTAAATCTATTTGCCCAAAGTTTATGTTCAGTGACTGGGCAACTAAAGGTATTAGGAAAAGTAGGGAGCGTTTGTTTGAGCTGTACGGCCTTAAGCCTTACATCAACTCGGAAACTTTTAATAAATATGTTGCAACTTACTCAAAAATTTTTAAAAACACTTGTAAACTAGCTAAAGGCTTATTCATTAGCAACAAGATTAAATCTGCCGATAATAAAATAAAGACGGTCTGGAAAATTATCAATACTGAAACGAATAGAAATAAAAAATATGGTAATGATATTACACTAGAGACCTCACGTGGTCTTCTGAGTTCTAAAAACGAAGTTGCTCAAGAATTTGTAGATTTCTTCACTAATATCCCACTTAAAACTACTGAAACCATAAATTCCTCACCCTTGCGTTCTATTGATTTATTGAAGGCGAACGTTACAGCCTGTCCGGATGAGTTTCAATTTAAGCATATAAACCCCATAGCAGTTATTAAAGCTTTTAAGGAAATCAAAATCAAATTAACCGAAGATCTATGGGGAATGTCGATTAAAGTTTGTCAAGCTATTATTGAGACTATAGCACCATACTTAGCCTTAATATTTAATTTGTGTGTGGACCAAGGAGTCTTCCCGGACCTTATGAAATTCAGCAAAGTAATACCACTTTTCAAATCCGGGGACAGTAAAGACACCAATAACTATAGACCCGTATCCGTGTTGCCGGTTTTTAGCAAGGTGTTTGAAAAGGTGATGCTTAATCAAATGCTCAACCACTTTAACGCCAATAAAATCTTACATGAGAAGCAGTATGGTTTCACTAAGGGACGTTGTACGACTGACGCCGGTGTCACCTTATTAAAACACATATTTACTGCGTGGGAAGCGGCGCAAGATGCCATAGGAATCTTCTGTGACCTCTCAAAGGCATTTGATTGCGTTAACCACGAAACCCTGCTCTTAAAACTTGAACATTACGGTTTAGGGAAACTTGCGCTCAGTTTAGTGAAATCGTATTTAACCGATAGACATCAGCAAGTACAAATAAATGGTGTCAATTCAATGGGTTTAAAAGTAAGTATGGGTGTGCCACAAGGGTCGATATTAGGTCCTTTCCTCTTTTTGGTCTATATTAATGATCTACCCCATTTATTTAAAAACCAACCACAAATGGTGTTGTTTGCTGACGATACTTCTTTAATATTTAAGGTAAACAGACGTGCCACAAATCTCGACGTCGTAAATAACGCCCTACTGCAGGTTCATAATTGGTTCACCGCTAATAATTTAGTATTAAATGGGAAAAAAACGAAGTGCATAAGATTTTCTCTACCGAATGTCAAAAGTAGTGATAGTGACATAGTATTGAACCAAGAGAAACTGGAATTCGTCGAAAATACTGTTTTCTTAGGGATCGCGCTCGACTCAAGGCTACAATGGGGTCCGCATATAACATCTCTTGCAGGACGGCTGAGTTCAGCAGCATATGCTGTTAGAAAAATCCGTCAATTTACTGATGTAGATACCGCAAGGCTAGTCTATTTTAGTTATTTTCATAGTATTATGTCATACGGTATCTTACTATGGGGACGGGCTGCAGACATCGAGTCTATATTTATTCTGCAGAAAAGAGCCATCAGAGCCATATATGATCTTCGTAAGCGCGATTCTCTTAGGGAACTGTTTAAGGAAATTAACATCATGACAGTACCTTGTCAATACATATATGAAAACATCATGTACGTTAGAAAAAATCTGCATTTATTTAGTAAAAGAGGTGACAGACACCACTATAGTACTAGAAACAGGGACCAACTAGTACAGCCAGGTTTCAGGCTAGCTAAAGTAGACTCATCTTTCATGGGGTACTGTTTAAAATGTTACAATAAAATACCTCCCCACATTCTACAACTGAATGAGACGAAATTTAAATCTTGTATTAAACGCACACTATGTGGGCAAGCATATTATAAATTGGGGGATTACATTGATGATAGAAATGCTTGGCTCAATGCTGGTCCTGCTCCACAACTATAGGGGCAGACTAATTGATTAACATGTGAAGTTAATGTTGAAGCTGCAGAAGATTGTAAAAATATCCTTGCATTGTATAGATTCAATCTCTTAGTATTATATAATTGCATAGCACATGTGTGAGTACTATGTACTGTAAAGCTACCATTTACATTTAGTTATCATTCTTTGACTCGAGTTTGCCCTGGCGGTTGAGGGAATGTCATGCTCACTCAAATGTCTCGCTGATGGTGGCGGGTGTGTCGGATCATTTAGTTCCCTTCAAAATGGTTGAGTTGAATGGTGCTGATCCATGCGTCATGTTCGTGAACGGGCGCTGTCAGTTGGGACTGGTCATCTCTTAGCTGCCATGGTTTATTCTAACTTCTTTGTTTTTAAAGTGTTGATCTAATCTTTTACTCTGGACGCTCTTAATGTGCACATCTTTCTACATTGTTCTCACATATATGTATTATCTCAACATGAATGATGTAACCAAGACCTTGTAAAAATATTTTGATTGAAAAGAGTGTCCATGGAGTTTCTTGCCCATTCTTCTCCATAGAGATCTACGCTTTGGAATGGGCAACTACAGTACTTTCACAAGTTATTATGCCTTGTGTCTGGGACTGTAGCTTCGCCTTCTTTGTTTTTCTGACATTCAAAAGTGCCTGTTATGGTCTAATTGAAATAAATGCTTTGAGTTTGAGTTTTGAGTTTGAGATGAATCCAGTTAGCTTTATAACTAATACAGAAAGTGATAAACACATCATACCATAAACTATGATTATATTGATTTATTCTACACAAATATTATTATAATGTTTAGAATTTAATCTTTGAAACTACTCATCGGATCTCAAAATCCTTTCTCTGATAGTTTGTTTTAAAATATCCATAGACACAAACACACGGGCGAAGTCACCGGCAGAAACCCAATTTAAATGTCAAAACAACTGTTATAAAAAACCCTCATCTTCTATTTTACACCAAGCACCTTCGCCTATCATAATCTGAAACTCATTCTTAGACCAGATCCGAGAATATCCACCTACACAATCAAACTACACAATGTCGAGGAATTAGCTAGAATGACGCTGAATGGTCTCTAGACACGTTTCCAGGTAGGCCTGCTATTTCCAGATCATGCACTTGACTAAACAATATCGGGGCTGGTCGCCATCCGTTCTAACTTAGCCCACAATTTGCGGAACTTAGTAGAACTTATTAAGTTCTTGCGAGAACTTGGGCAAAGACCGGATTTAGGCACTTTGAGCTTTAGAAATGTATTAGAATTTGGGCTGTGGTGGGACTAAAGAAACATGTTGTAAAGTATGCCCCCTGACGACTTCAAGCCTAATTTTCCCTAAGGGTAAGACAGAGCTGCATATTTTGCGACATATTGCGACGGTTATGTCGGATTTCCAAGGAATACAATTCGTAGATGTGTAATTGAAGATGGGAAGCTTCTCATGGTGTGCTAAGAACATAATCATGTTGTTGGGGCCTGCCTCGAGTCGAACCAAATTCAGCTGAATACCAGTATTTTTGAAGAGCAGTTTGCTTTCTAAAGCGAACATTCGGATCCTGTATTTGAAAATTGCAGCAACGAAAACACAAGTGCTGTTCATATCAATACTATCTTCACATACAACGTAAACATCAAACTGGCCAAAGAACACAACCAGCCCACCCAACAAGCAGAAATTGCTCGACTTAAGTTTAAACACAGTTCAAGCCGTATATCAGACAAATGATAGTTTAAAAGACAACAATTGAACACAAGTAGCTGCAGGTCGTTAGCCCATCGGCTGTAAAGACTACATTCCTCCCAGTTAACCCTAACTTGTGTAGGATGGAAAGAAGTAGATAGATATCGACTGAGTGCTTGTTGGACGACAAATATGGGACTATGGTTACGAGCAGAGTAATTTAAACCATGATCTTTGCACAAGAAATCAGAAAAGACTCATATTCTGATCCGGATTTTTTTACGTTATTAGTAGGTCTTAGGATTATTAAATAGTCATCCTTGTCGATTTGATAACATCGGTCACGACTAAACCATAAAGTAAAACAGATTAGGAGGGCTTTGGTCTTTTACGTATTTGGCGTTTTTCTTGAATTGTTTCGAGTCGCTTCTCTTCGAAATGTTTTACAGTCCAATAGATAGAGGACCGCCAAGATGACCCATGTGAAGCTAGCCGCTCCCAGAGCAGCAGTGAAGCTAGGATGCGACTTTTGTATGCTGAATTTTTTTTCAGAATTATCGTAACTTTTAGAAATGAGGTATGGAAGCTAAGAGTTCAGATTAAGTTATTCATAAGGTAACCGGAAAAAAGCTATTGAATTTATAACTATTTTTAGATTCATAAATTATTTAAAGCTGCAGGATTCAAAACGCGTTGAGAGACTAACAAACATGCGAAAAAATGGGTTTAGGGCAGTCCATTACACTAAAGAACACTAAAATTCCCGGTGTCGCTCCCAAAACGATCAAAACCTATATCTATTCTGAGTACAGAAACAACTCTAGCACACCAAAAGGTGATTCTTTTCATACAAGATGCAAGTTATCCTCACAAAATCTGCTTTTAAAAGATACAGGCGAGCCTCTTAACGACTTTTTTATTGAGGTCGACGATCTCTTGCCAGTAAAAAAAAAGATACCGTACAATTAAGGGCATGGAGGGTGGCAATTTTAGGATTATTTTTGCTCTGGCAACAATTTTTAAATGTGGAATGTTAAATATTAATATTCATTATTATGCTTCGTTCGTGATCTGGTAACGAATATTCTTTGGGAGTTTATGCAAAAATTTAGGGTCGTGTAACATTGGGTTTTCTTTTAATGATCGGTCATGAAGATGAATTAATTATAGGTTTTTTTGAATGGCTTAGTATTTGTACAACAAGTTATCATGTTACTATTTTAAATACTGGAATTTTAATTATAGTTGTGTGGACGAGGCAAAAGAAGTAAGGATCATAGTAGGTGGCTTCTGTGGTTTCTGCCTATCCCCTGCGAAAAAGGCGTGAATTTATGTATGTAGTTACTCTAGTGCCCGCTTTCACTAACACTACAATACCTAAATGTGATACCTACTGTTGAATTTTACGCTGAGCCGAGCGTTGTAAACAAAAAATGCTGTAACCTTTAGGCATACTTATAGGCGGTACTTAGTGTTAGTGAAATCAGGCATTTGAAAAGCTATTCCTATTCAAAACGCCTAAGCAATAGGCATACATTTAACCGAATCCCTAATCTTTCTTCCACACTTCAAAGATCCCTAAAAAATAACGACCTCCATTTTAACTCGAAATAACACTTTTTCGGTCAGAGTCTGTTAAACAGGACGAAATCCGGATAAATGGCGCAGAAAGTGAATTTCTCTCGAAAATAGTGAAAATCGCATTCAGTATTGGATTGTACGCGCCTTGAATATAGATGGCGCTAAAGTAGCGTATTTCGTATGCGGGCAGGCAACACTGATTAAATTAAATGTCAAACATCCTTCTCATAAAATAATAAGGCCATAAAATTAATTTGTGGGCTTTTAGTAGCTTTATTTTCATTTTTTATGGCTTTCTAGATCGTTATGGCTTCTTCCGTATTTTGGTGAAATTAAAAATTTGCCGTTTTTGTCTAGTTTTTGCAAACTTGGTTGGTGAGACTAAAGTTCAAGGTTCAATTCCTCAGTAGAGATATATTTAATTTTTGTATAATAAATCTGTAGTCCTTCGTAGATAAATCATAGCACTACCAGTAGACACAATTACACAAATGCCCGTTTCCGCTGATACTAAATGACACCTATGATGTGATTGCTTGATTTTGATCACTCTGCTTAGCGCGAAGAGTTGCAATAATATTTAGCTATCCATTTAGGAGTAACTTAACTGTTAGTGAAAACGGATGCAAGAACCGCTCCATTTCTACCATTGTTCTAAACTAAACGAGTGTTATATTTTATGTATGTAAGTGTTCTATTATGTATAAACGGAAGTAACTAACTCATGACTCAGGTAGCGTATTGTTTTGCGAACATCATGAGTTTTCATAGGTCAGTGTACTATGCTAGTAAAAAACAGATGATCGCATGTTCTTTACTTGTTTTGAGCGTGTTTAGGAATTCTGTATGATAATTCGATTTTTCATAAAGATTGAATTGATTAAAAATAACATCTTATCGACCACCACAGAGGAAAGCCAGCTCTCAACCGTATCCCTTTTTGAAGAAGGATATGGCAGAGCTGACTTAAACAATAAAACCGTGTTACGCCATAGATCTTGAGCACAGAGGATCCAGGATGCTAGATTACAAGTACTAAGTATGAAACCACCCGTATCATTATCTAATGTCTTAAGACTTCCGCAGAAACGGCAAAATAGTATGTCGATCACCTATTAAAATCCAGAAAACAGGGTCCATTGAGATTTTGCTCATATGAATGTATACCAAGTACTCAGGGCCATAAAAACTTTACCAATTTTGATGGTTTTCGACAGATTTGAAACTTGGTGTTCTGATACTGTAACAACATCACACCTAATATCCCCGAAAGGAACGGCAGAGGGGTACCAACAGTACACTCACATTAAAACAACACAGAGTAAAACATCGTGAGGGAACCAGGATGCCTGAGAGATAATTCTTGAAGGCATGAAAAGCCAAGTTTGAGGCCCATGGGCGGCATAAAAACTCTGACACCAGGTTAGGCACTAACCACACGATAAAGAAAGAAGTACACCCACACTTCGTCAGTTATGTTAGTGTAATTGTCTTGTAAATTTAACTCATTAATAGCAAGCAGGGCCCCGAGCAAGTATTACAATCATAGATAGTACAGTACAATGCAGGCTGCCGGCCATACAATACTGTCAAATCGTGATAATTAGCACCACCTGAGTATTTAACACCGCTTGCTGCGACTGCGGCTGTTAGTTAACCATTCATTACTTTGAATATTGCGTTTCTAACACGTGTATTTTTGCTGATGGTCAATTTTTGGTAGATATAAATGTGGTTCTGATTTCATGGACAACACTAACTGAAAATGTTTTTTTCAAGATTGGGCAGTTTGAAGATAACGTGCAACGGTCCTTGGATCCTTGTGGTATCTCCAACAGATATTTTCTGGTAAAGAGCAACGAAGTCTCATTATTACAAGTATTAAGTTAATCTTCTTGGATCTACTGTTTCTAAAAATCATCTACTATTGATTGGATTGATAAATTACCTGGTTCTTTACATGGAAGAAGATGGCTATGACAGACTGAATGTGGAAGGCAGAGAACCTGTAGGGTGTTATGGTGCAGCTTGTGGAGATGCTATGTCCAGCAGTGGACTGCTATAGTTTATAACATGGAATACCAATCCGTACGATTCTTACTCAGTTCAATATTAATCTACCTTATTCTATCTGGTCCTTACAGCTACACGCAAAATTGCGTACTCATTATTTCCATTACTTGCAAAAAAAGTCCAGCAATTTCAAGACTTGCGTGTGCCAGATAGATATTCATTAAAAATAATAACGAGACTAACATTAAGCACGTTTTGTACCTGATAATATTAATAATATTGTACATGTACTATCTATGATTGGTTTATCGTATGTCTGACCAGAAATGAGTGTAGTAATAGATAGTCAGTCTATGAGTTGTGCTTGTTTCTATTTAAGTTTATGATGGAATTATGGAAGGTTCAAAGGTGTTCCTTAAAGATGTACAAATTATTACATGCAATATGTAATATCCTAGTTGGAGAAGAAATGGTAAAGAAGACATTTGAAGTATTTACGGAAATGAATGGAACACCATTCATTTCTGTAAATACTTAACCAGTGTTTATGAAATCAGCGCCTAATTAGTTGTCATGGACGAAAGAACTCATCATATCATTAAGTTATTTCAGGATTATGTCGTCAATAGTCTTGAATCTTTCAAGTAAACAGAAAACAGATCTAAAGTCATAAACACACTGATCCTTTAACAAATAACCTTAAACCTAACAACTCCACTACCATATCAAACGCGGCCCAAGAAATATAACATGCTCTCCTTGCATAAGGTTGCATAAATACACAGCTATACATAACACTATATGTCTGTATGGGTAGTAGATGACGTCACCTTCCAACCGGCCAGGGAAACCAGTCCCGTTACAGAGAACCCTGAATATCAACATGATAATATGGAGATATAAGAGAAATGTAGATCGTTTTATGACAAACTCGAATTAAGATTTTGCTAAAGATGAGTTTGCACAACCTCGGAGTTTAGAGTTCTTTGATAGCATACATTTAGTTTGATTCAGGATCAAGGAATATTAAACCTTATAGCTTTTGAAGTCCTGTAAGTAATCTTCTATACTGGTTCTAAGATGGTTGGGATTTAGGGATAAAAGCTGCTAGATTTGTTGGTGATCTTTAAGAAGAATTATCCCCTCTTTTCCACGGAAGACTCAATAAAAGCATCGGGGTTGGGAGGACACAGTGACAGGGGGATTAACTAGTCAAAAACTGGGGGATGCTGATAAGGACTTGGAAAGGATGAAGCAGGAGAATTAAGACTCGGTTGGGTTTTCTGGTTATAGTACGAAAAAGGTTCGGGTTTTTTCAACAATTTCATTTTTGAGGTACGTTAATAGGGCAGTCCACTGCCACAATATCCTGATTTGATTGATGAAGTCCTATATTTTATGAATTTGAAATTCAAATAGTATCAGCTGAGAATTCTCATTATGTAAACAAAACTATTAGTGTGACTAACGTTAATGCAATGTTATGTGTTGTTGTGTCGCCCCAGTTATTTTAAAATAATGCAAATCGAGAATCTTTATTTATATAAACACATTTATTTGTTTGCAAACAGCTTTAAAATTGCTGAGCCAATTGCGAAACAACTCAACCACAACCAGCCAATCCTCACTAATTAGGTGAAGGTTCGTTGTATAAGGGCATTAATTACGAACTCAAAACCAATTCAAGCGAAGCCGTAGAATGCACTTAGTTCAGAAACACGAGTATGACATGTCACTTGAAACCCATCAGAAGAAAACAAAACACGGTAATAATCCTATTAGAAAATAAACACAACACCACTCACTGACACAAGAAATATAAACAAAAAAAAAACACTGCAGAAAAAAAAATTGCACAAAGAGAAAAAAGCTTTTTTGAATATCGAACGGTTTACGGCGCAGCGCGCGCGTGCGCCTTGCAAGCCGGCGCCATGACACTGGCGTGCGTGTGCGCAAGCCAGTGTACAATTTACATATTTATTATTATGCTAGGTCCTGCGGCAAAGCTACCGCGCTCTGATTGGAGGGAATGAGGGATAATGAGCGTGCAATTTATTTTGTTGTGAGAAAACTTTCAAGGAGTCTTAAAGCTTTTGAAGTTTATGATCTGGGAGCAATTTTGGTTGATTTTGTGGCATTTTTCACGATGGCATCACAGAGAAACATGAATTATAGTTTATTTATGCCATTTCTTCTGATACTTTCTATAGTACTTATCCTAAAAAAAGTATTTAAGTTCCAGTGGCTTGTAGCGTTAGAGATTACCGGAGAAGAACTATAATAATATCTTCTAAAGTTGATAAAGTACGAGAATTCAATAAATAACCAGGTAGACGAAATTAGAACCAAGGTTTTGTGAAATGGAAAGCAACCTCTTCCGATAAAATCAGGATTCCCAAGGAATGTGGAGGTCAGAGTATTCGCTTGGTTGAAACCGCAAAGCTTTTTTTATACGATCTTTTATTTTGTGGTCAAACCAAAGAATCTCTATAACATGTGGAAAGGAACTGGTCAGGAATTTGATACCTGGAGCATCAAGTGATTCAGGATCAAGGGCCGGAGAACGTTGGCATAGTTGAATGAGTAAAACTATCCTGCCTTCAATATACATGTTTATACATAATCGTTCCAAAAATGTCTACTATTGTATAAGGTTTAGTTTGACTTCAACCATTATAAAGCAGCATTACTTACAAGGGATGAAGTAACTAACATTGTCATGTCTAAGTACTTGTCGCCAGCTACTTATGCTATGATTTGGTCAATAGTAGATGTAAAGTGCTTCTGATCCAAGATCTTCTTAGCCAAGATCTATAAACGTTAATTAGAACGTATTTTGCCTAAGCGTCCTGACACTTTCCCTTTCACTGTCAAACTTAGACGGGAACATGCGTACTACAGCACAGTCTAACGTTTATAGATTTTAGCCTAAGACTTCAAATCGAAAGTAGCAGCTGTTGACAAGTCTCTCAGCAGAATCAGAATAAAGTACTGAAACGCAATCAAGACGGTACTCAAGCTACTGTACGCTTATAACTTTCATCACCAACCCGGAACCGAACACATTACCCGCGGGAGGCATTGTGAGCTATTTAGCAACATCCTGCCCACACCTCGGGTCACTGACCGAACTTGCGCAATTCATTTATTGTTCATCAAAGAACTTTTCACGCACTGAAAAAGTTATTGAATGTGTTCTAATTAAAAAAAGTCAAGCGTGACTGGGAAAGTTTTATACAGTAAATTGTCTCTCCATATCCCTTTGATCTAGACAAAGATACTCTTTAAAAGACCACTATTAGCGAAAATTCCAACATTTATATCAGTGATACATAAAGGGTGTAAAAAGACCCTTAACGAAGCCGAAAGGCACTTGTCCTCCTCGTCATTGTGATCATTTTTTTGTTCTGGGCCATACCTGGGAACCTTCTAGTTACGAAGATATTGGGGGTCAAAGTTCCAATTTTTTCACAAGTTTTTTTTTTAATACTACTTTTTAAGGTTCTAACTTTACTCCAATTACCTCCATGGTCCGTTTACTATTCAAAGCATCCATCAGCAATAAGTTTTGAGCGCATTATATTGAGTTTTACCGTAAAATGTGATATTTGACCCCAAAAAAAAATTTCGTTTCCCAGCAAAATTTTTGCGTAAAGTTACTTGGTTTGATGTACAGAATGCTTGGTTGACGGCTTGGTGAAGGGTCTGTTTACACCCCGTATGGTTTACATAAAGAATATTCTTCTGTCTCAACATCTGCGTAGGTATGGTTAGTTATAAGAACAGAGGAGGACCAAAGATGTACATGTGTAGGTGCACATGGCTAGAAAACGAAGTTAATACTGCGATGATGGTCGACGAAGGTACGGAAGAAAAAGACTTGGGACGCCAAAAATAAAGAAACTGGGATAAGAGTCATTGAAACAGTTATAGCAGTTACAGGTATAGTATTAACGGTAGACTTTTAGCAGAAGATGCTAATATAAAACCGTTGTAAGCTATATAACTCTCACATTTACAAGCACTCATAAAAGAATATTATATTCCTGAACTCTGTCATAAATGAACGCGAATAGAATTTCAGCCAAACTAAGTTTCTCCAGAAAACTACGTATTCCGAGACATTCAACTTAATAGTCAGCTCCCAGTCGTCATTATTACAAACGACTCCAAATAGTTTGTTGCAGAAAACACTAAAATTAAATTAAGCTACTCGTTTTATGAAACCATCTCAGTTGGTTTCGGAGCTGTTTTTGGCACGAAGTTGAAAGTTGTGGTTGGTTCTTAGAATGGAGCTTTAGGATCGGATTCTCGATTCGGTCAGGCGGAAGATATTCCTTTTCCGCGTATATATGGCTATTTATACTAATGCCCTTTATAATAATAGGAGTCTCAACTCTCAAGTGCGTTTGTGTATTTAACTGTAAGATTAGTAGTAATAGAGCGCGCTGGTATGATGGGATCAAGTCAGTCGGAATCAATCCAGTATTTTTTTCTTTTAAAAGTAGTCATGATTCACACTTTCGGAATTTCTCCTGTCTCTTGAATGCAGTACTATTTTAATGGTTTTAAGCGATAGGATGCTATCGAAATTACTCTCTCATGTTCTTTTTCTTAGCGTGTCGATGACAACTCAAATTGAGTCAGCCCAAAATTTGGCGATTTCAATTTCTCTCATGTTTTTCATGGGTGCAATCAAAGTACGTATTGCGGACTACAGCAGGTAGGCCATCGGCCACACATATGTATATCTGACGTTACTTAGCCTACAAATTGAAATGGGGCTGAGCTGACCATGTCTACCGTATTTCCTATGAGCTGACGGCCAAAATAACCACTATGTGAAGCCTATCACTAATATAAATAACTATCCTCATGTGACCATTTCAGCAACTAAATTCTTCAACTCTTACATTAAACACTTGATCGACCAACGGTGATAGCAATTAGCAGATTACTTTAGTCAACACACTGTATAAACAGGGAAAGTGAACTGTCTGTGTATGACTTGATAGGAGTTATCATAGTCCTGTGTGTCTTCGGCGATAAGCTGCGATTAAAGTCTAATAATGAGGGTATTTTCTGGTGTTGCACCAGTTACTTTGTATTTATTTACTTGTTTACAGAATTGGGAAACAATTCAATAAAACACTAGCATTGTGCCCTCGATTTCGTGCGTCATATTATATTCAATAAAACCATGGGAATTTCGAAAATCCTTGTCTTATTCATAAAGGAAAAAATATCAGCTTTCTAGGTCAAAGGGTTTGGGCTGGGTGTTGATGAGTCTTCTTTTTGTCTGGAGTGTCTAATGTCCCAAGCCAGAATGCATACAATCCCGGTCATAAAAATACTTTGTTTATCTTTATTTCATATCTTTTGATTTGGTTCGACAATTCTTCTAAAAATACGGAGCTGTCAATCATGCAATCGGACGAATGGAAATGTTACATCAAGTTGACGATGTATAATTAACCAATTACTTAATAATGATTGACTGACTGCCCATTGGTCCTCCGCAGTCGACGGCACAACCAGCCCCTATCAATTATATCATTACTTCATTGTTAAGTAACTGTTTAATTTACTGTTAATTACAGCGGAATTACGTTTCATGTGTTAACTGTAAATCTATTTGTGTAATGCAGTCGGTCAATACGAGTTAATTTGCGATGAGTAAGACGGGTGCTATAAGATTCAAGTCTTTGTATGTCAGTTTGTGCCGCGACCTGCATTTGCCAGTCATCACAGTTACATCGTAGTGAGTGGAGTGATTATAGTGAGTTTTTGGAAATAATGGTTAAATCAGGGAGGCAACTGTCAATACCCTTACAATTGAAATGCCTTTCATATTGGCAATTTAACGACATTCATTGCGACGAATTTTTCAAACTAAGACAGGAAACTGGATAACTCTTCGGGTTGAGATTGAACGCGTGTTACGCTCTTGGGTGTTGGGCAATTCTAAGTTTTCGATGATTACATTATTTATATTGTCAAAACTCTTTTTTCTTTCACTGCAAATCAGAAGCCAACGACTTATAATGCGTGCAAATGTATTTGTGTATTTAATTTTAACGTTTTCATTTACAATATTATAAAATAACATATGCCATTGCTGTCAATACGTGCAAAGAACACAAACAGCTAACTATATTAAAAAGAAATGGGTCATACAAGTACCAAGCAATCTGGACTCCGGAATAGAACCGGCGACCGCACAGAAAGCGGATACGTTGCTTTGATATTTGGGATGTCTGTAGCCCAGTTCCTATATCCGAAAACGAATCGTAACGTTCGGTTTTCTTGTTAAACTACTACGTTATCGTAACGGCTAGTAGAGAAGTATGGTAGAAGACAAGCTGACATTCTGCCCGACACCAAACTTAGTTGGGACAAGGATGGGCAATGGATTATGATTTGGGCAAAAAGCGGAAAAGGGTCAAGCTTGGCAAAACTACAACGAAACAACAGTAGCGGTTGATTAAGAACTGGTTGACATAATAGATAGACGTGTACATAAGTCTTACCTAGTACACCCATATTTTGCATGCATACAGGGTGTAAAGGACAGCCCTCCACAAACTGATAGAGTGAATTCAGTATTTCATACTAAGATGACCGGTACAAGAAATTATTTCAGGAATGTTATGGGAATCCAACAAATTTGATTTGTTTTATTTCCTTATATGCAATGTATCGTTACCGTGGCAAAACGCACGTAGCGAACGGCAAGTGCGACGTCGAGTTCGATGAACTCTGTAGCTAGGCAGGAAGTGAACAGCTGATTTCACGCGTCGTTTATTAGAGTATTTCAACATCCATTGTTGGATTTTTTTATTTTAGCCGTATTATTTACATAAATGGAATGCTGCGTACAGGGAATGTAATTTTACGTTGAAATAAAGGAAAAGTACCTGAAAAAAACAATGCGGAGAAAAATTCCAGTGGAATATGATTCAAAATAAGGAGCTGAATGCACCCTGTCAGTTTGTTGAGGGCTGCCCCTTATACCCTGTATGTATAAGTTTATGTACACCTCCGTCTAACCCTCCAGGGAAACACAGGTCCGAAAAATATTTTTTTTTTCCAATTCGTAGAGCGAGAAGCCGCATTTAGATTTACAACTCGTGCATGTTATTTTCACAGCCCAAGTAAAAAACATACAATTCCTTTCATTAGTTACCAAACAACGCGTCAAGTCAAAATAGTTTAATAAAGGGTATGGAATGAGATCTGACTACGGTTTGAGTGAGAAAAATTAAATATATTCCACAGTAACGAGAGAAGCCGGTAGTTCAGTATTTAATTACGAATTTATGAACAGCGGGCGAAATGCAAACCTGAGTGAGGGGCGGACACACTGAGAGGCGGAGGCGGAAGCGAGTTGTTATTATATAATTCTCCTCAGTGTTTATTTTTAAATACAAATTTAAAAACTACTACTACTTTCTTATATATTTCTACAATAATTAATTATATTATCTTGCCAAATATCTTCTCTGTATGATTTGTTTGGTCTTTAGAAGAACAACTTCTAGCCAATGTTTTTGAATCATCGTCATGATCATTTGACTATGGAATTTAAACACTATCACGTTTACTCTTTTCGAGCAACTTCTAGGCATTCCTTTGTCACAGCAAATTCTTTTAATTAACGCTGAATCAGGTTCCATTTTATAAAATTAATTACTTTTTCTTTACAGCAGCAATTTTCTACCATATCGGAATGCAAACTCGGGTTCAGACTTCAGACGGATTTATTAATTCTAAAAGATCGTGCCATACATAAAAATACGCAGAAACTACATAACGCCACCTGGTGCGATCCTCACATACTCCTTTTACTTCGTCCACGTCTGATTATCCACACACACCCACACAAGTACTAAGCACCTGATCTTTCTGAAGAACATCACCAATAAGGTCTGTATCATTTTCTGCTAGGTTGTCACCTACCGGCGTTTCCACTCACTTGTAAACATATAGAGGTTTATTCAACTAATTAACGACTATTTGACTGTACATTTTTTACATTTAAACGTCTCGTAACCTTAACCAGCGTGCCACTAAACCGCTGTCGCTTATGCCCGCACCCGCACCCGAACCATTGCAGCATCTCTCAGTTTCGGTTAATTAAGACAGTGTTTTGAGTGGCACTTAGAGCGGACTAAATAAATAACGGCAGAGGGCGCTAGAGTTCGGACTCGATGAATAGAGGGTAATGTAAAACATTGTACGAGATACGTTCTAAAGGAAATATGCTTGTAAAGGTGTATTTTGGTAAATTAATTAGCTGGGTAGTATAAAGCATGTTCTATGTAGAAGTTCCCTCATCTATGGCATCCTTTGACTAGCAATGGAAAGGTAGTGATAGACTGTGTATGTCTGAATATCATCATAAGCCTAGCCTTGCTGCGGGACTGTTCGAAAGAGATACCGCGGCCCTGGAACACAAAGGGCAAAGAAGGAACATGGATGGGTTTTAGTCAGTAAAAGTCTGACACTCCCTCCCACTCCACCCAGAGCGGGAGGAGTTATTTGATGATTAACCATAGTTAAAAAAAAAAAGCCTAGCCTTTCCCTACTATGTTGAGGTCGGCTTCATCACATCAGTATTTTACATGGAGCGACTGCCTAGCTGACCTCCACAACCCAGTTAGTACTGGGTAATACGATACCCCTTGGTAAGACTGGTTGGCAGACTTTTTGGGAAAAGGCTAAGCAGTTGACGATGACTACTACAAATGACCTAAACGTTACCTACCAAGAATTTGTCTTATACCTGTCATTGTCGCTCAACCGTCAAACTGCTAGTCCAAGAGACAGGGGAGAAAGTCTAAGTTTATATATCTTGGCCTCAGTCCTGTCATATAGTTTTTTTGCTAATCCTTTTACCAAGAAACAAAGAAAAAGGCTAAAGGAAAAGTAGAATCTTTGTATCTTCAATCAATAGTAAGTTCCTCCAATCATCGGTAGGTAAGTGGGTGCAGGCCAATCAGCTCAGTGATCAATCTGCATAACAAATTCGCCTTTATCGTCCAAATTCAATAATTAACCAACTGAATAATTAAGAGTTGGCACAGAATTAAGTGAAAATGGCGTGAATATCATCTCGATTCAATTAATGTATTAATTATATTGGCGATCAGTTTTAATTAGAGGTGTGTGCTCGTAGTAATTAATTGTGGCGGCGATAGTGCGGGGGTAGACGGGAGAGTAGCTGGAGAACAGTAGCTGGAGGATAGTTACTGTTGTTTGTTTGTTGAAGGTTTTATCGTTTAGTTTGCTTACAAGGGCCTCGTTATTGTTTTACGGAACGGATTCCTAGTATTCTTACATACATTTCGTTCTTTATGAGGTCTAAAACTATTCAAACTTCACGTGTGCCTTCTCATTTAGTATTAAGTGGCTTAGAGGTATCATAAGTTTTCACGAAATCTGTTACTGATGTTAAGTTATACCGACTAAGGCGTATTACGTAGAAATTCGACAGGTAATATGATTTTTTTCCTATCCATTTTATTTATTTTAGGACAATCTTAAAAAAGAGAAAAATATGAGATGAATAACAAAAATTCAAACCTTAATTTTTGTCAAGTAACTACTCTAGCCACTAACCCCGTCTAAACCCGACATACAACGTAGCCACTGGCGCACGCACTCGCTCCAGCAAATAATTATCACCGCGCGATCTCTGATTGAATGCTAGCCAGTAACATACACGAGTGATACACGTATCAGAAGCATATTAGTTAGTCGAGCTGCCAAGGAGCATGGAGCACTCTGTGATACTAATTGTAATTACGAAGAGCTGTGGTAGGTTAGGTTAGGCCGAGTTAAGTCATAGGTGTGATGTGAGTGTTCAAAAGATAAGATGGAGGAAAGGTATTGTGGGGAAAAGGGGGTGGAAAGAGACAGCTATACAGGTCGTCCAGCGCCATCTCTTTCCCACACTGGAATTACTCCTGGTTTAAGACATCATGGTAACCCCCCAGTTGTGGATAGTAAAGGCTGAGCTGAATGTTCTTTCATCTTTTGTTTAATAGGCTCCTACCGTGTTTGATATTGGAAGAACTATTAACGGTTATAGACTAAAAAAAGAAGACTCCTATTGACCAGGTTATGTCAGTACATTGATGGAGAAATTATTATAAGAAAGTCAGGTCAGTCAGTCAGGCTACATGTGCTATTAATTGTATTTTGATCACGGAAACCACTAGATTTTCTATATTAAGAATTAGAGTGTTCTCTGAAACCATTGCAGCACGTTTTAATAGACACATAAATGATGTTTATTTGTCTGTGCAACAAACAAATTAATGCAACGGATATGGAAATAGGAGCCATGTTGCAATCGCGACTTTATTTGACGTTAACTACTGCGTTCCGGTCGCTGGTATGGGTCTCACATCGGTCGTACCGTAGGCGCTGACGTGTGCACATGTCCAATGTTACACGTCACGTCAAGTGGTATTTAATTGTAGGTACGAAAAACACATTATATTCCCCAAGTGAAATATAAGCCGGTGAAGCTCCATCAAGAACAAAGTTTGTACTTAACTGTGGCCGTTAGTGTTACAAGTTTTTTTTAACGAAAAGGTTCAAAAATTAATCTGGTGGATAGCAGTGTGGGTAGCATTACATAACCTACAGTCTCAACTAAGTGTAGCTATATGCAAGGAGTGGGTTAACCGTTCATGTAAATACTGAGATATGGATTGTGGGTGGATGAGAAAAGGTGGGATTCAAACTGGCATCAAATTCTCACGCTTGTAAACCTAAAGCACAAGCCACACAGAAAAGACGTAAGACGCGGACGGGGCGCAGACGCGTCGTGTTCGCGCCCTGACTTTTCTATATATATATGTTTTGCGTCACGACGCTTCTATACATTTTGTATGAAAGCGACGCGGAAGAGACATATGTCTGCGCCCCGTCCGCGTCTTACGTATTTTATGTGTGGCCTGCGCTTGACACCTTAATCTTAGCGTTTCCTGACCAAACAGTACCCTCCAAAGACTACTGCAGTCCGGCTAATAACGTCTAACATTGGACAAACACACCAAAGTACCATCAAATAAGTGTCATCCGGCGTTACGACAAATGACATTTTATGACACTATTGTTCACTAAATAGTGTGTGACGAATCAGTTTGGAGCAATTAAGTTAAAAATAATGAGGAAACAAGCACCCGCACAGTGAGACGGCGGTTGTAGAGATAAGACGAAGAGTGACGGAAAAATGTAGACGGAATAGTTTGGTTATCTGTGACCTGATTATAATGACACTTGTGGTAGAATACTTTCAAAGGTCATGACTGCGTAAAAAGATGCAGTGATACAGGAATCTTTTGCTGCTTGAATGCTTTGGAGAGGGGGTCGCTGTTGGCGATCATTCGTGAAATTATTTTGAGAAATGCATTGAAACAATTAATTGGCTGCGTTGCGTCACGCCTCAATCAGAAATAGGCGTTTATATATTTCCGTTTGAGAATGAATTATAAAAACAGAGGAGCTCGTGGTTTAACAGTCGCTCGGGTCGATATTTAGGTTAAGCCGCGCTTGTCTAGATTAGTCTGTGGATGGGTGACCACCCATTACATACCGAGTTTCCTCCGTGCCTCGGAAAGCACGTTAAGCCGTTGGTCCCAGGTGTCATTTGTAGATCTTTGACAGTCAGTGGCCCCAAAAGTCTGACAACCAGTCTTACCAAGGGGTATCGTATTACTCAGTACTAACTGGGTTGTGGAGGTCAGATAGGCAGTCGCTCCATGTAAAATACTGGTATTCAGCTGCATCCGGTTAGACTGGCAGCCGACCCCAATATAGTTGGAAAAGGCTAGGCAGATGAATGAATTATAAAAACGGAGGATCCCTCCTGGCTACAATTTTATTTAAATCAAAGTCATCTTAGATTTTCCTTATTGAGATTGATTGCAATTTGATTACGTAACTTGGGATCTCAAATTTCAAGTTCGTCAAATCAACAACCACTTGACCTTTGCAGATTCAGCTTACCTACCTAAAACGATCATTTTCATCACGAGAATTTAGCAAATTAATCAGTATAAAATTACCCGGCGTTGCCTGGGGATGTTAATAATGTACCGGTTGCCATGGCAACGGCCGGCCCTTGAGAGCCACTGCGCCGCGGGTAATGTGTAGTCTGATGACATCGCACTGTGGCACAAACAAGGGGGGAGTGGACGAAATTAGGTTACGATTTTTTTGTTTTTGTTGCGAAAAAATTTGATTTCGTAGGAATGATAGGAGGAAGAAAATTGGCATTTTCCCTGAAACTTTTGAGTGACCAAATAAAGCTATTATTATTGAATTTACGGGGTAAGTTTTGTATGGTACTTAAAATATTACAAAAAACAATTATGTTAGAACTTAGGATAAGCCGTTAAACTGAAATGGGACTGGGCGTCTTTCTACGTTTGACTTAAGCTCACTCAGCTGTAGGCCAACATCATCATCATCATTCTCCTGCCCTTATCCCAATTCATTTGGGGTCGGCGCAGAATATCTTCTTCTTCCTTATTTATTCTATACTTTTAGCCGTATACCAACATAGCCACTTTAAATAGCCGCTATTAAAAGTGGCTATTATTTCATGGAAGATACTACATGGAACTAGCTGGACAAAATGAACGCCCAGTCCACACTGCATCTGACTCTGGATTGAAAGATCTGGAAGTCACGGGGAGTTTTTTTAAAACGTCATCTTACATAACTGGTAATTCATTGAAAGGAATCAAAACGCACTATCTACACTTTTAATCACACCAGTGGCTTCTATGATGATCCACTACCTAACAGTAGCGAAGGGTCAATTTTTGTAATTGGTAAGCCAGAGTATGTATCTACATATCTTTAATGTGATTATATTATTTGTCTATAGAATACTGACTGTGCCATTTTTCAAAGGGAATCCGGTAGGAGTCGAGTTGTAAGGAACCTTCGCCACTGCTACCTAACATCACTAGTATTCAATTTTGCACTGAACCGTTAAGATAATTAGCGTTAGATCCGTAATTTATAGCATGTTGATCAAATAACTTTGTGCTCGTGTCATCGGTCGTGTTCGGAGGGCCACATACGATGCCACTAGTAATTAGGACCGTCTGATGGCACACAGTGGGCTGCCTGTTAACTCTGCTGGACAAAAATATAAGGGTGTAAAGGACATCGTCACGCAAACTTTTACCAAGGATTGTCCATGATTATAGACCTCGTAGCGTTAAAAAAACACAAGAACATCGATGTCCTTACAATGTGCTTGAAGAATAATGAGTTTTTAAAATGGCTTATTTCATTCTTTTTGTTCATTGAATTATATTAACATCTAATAAGAAAACTAAAAAAAAAAAACAAATGTAAAGGGGTGTGAGATGTGGGTTTAACCATGTCACACATACAATACAAGCAATCATCTTTTAACCTCGCGAGAAATGTAAATATTTACCCATCAGCATTTCTTTCATTTCTCTTCAAAACAATTTACACTTAATATTCTGAGAAGACTCATTTCACTCGTATCAATCACATTTCTTTGAAATATTCAGATGCATTCTTTTGTATTGTATTGGAGTTTTATTGTGATTATTTGAAAATACTTTCGTTCTTTAAAGACTTTGGTTTTTGAAATGATATCCGCATACCTAATATGAAAGATTTCATGTGTCAGTATCAAATAATGGTCAGCTAGAAGAAGTCAGCTATTTTCATGATTTTATGTTTTTTACAGGGTACAGCATTTGTTATTAAAACAAAACCTCATCTGCGAAAAAAAACATAGTGAGGAAACGTTGCTAGAATCACATTACCCACAAAATCTCATATTCATTGTAATCTCAAACGCTATCAATTCATACCCGCACAAAAATGTGCAATTTGAACGTTGGCCGATGTCCAACCGATGGCGCTGACGGCACACTGTGCGGCCATTAACATATTAATGCAAAACGTTATTAGGCGCGGTAACTGATGGCCAGCTTAGACGGCCATGTTGGTGCCTGATAGTTCACGCCGCTTTGATTATTGGGTGGGCAGAGTTTCAGGTGGTTGGGTAATGATTGAGTGTAGTTTTCAAGTTTGGTTTGTAATATTTTAGAGATGATTCGAAGGGTACACATATTTAATGTAGAAGGATTGCGTGAAGAGAGGAGCTCGTGGCTAAATAATAACAGCCACTCAGGTCCATCTTTAGGTTAAGCCGTGCTTGCCTAGGTTGGTCTGTGGATGGGTGACCACCCATTAGCTACCGAGTTTCCTCCGTGCCTCGGAAAGCACGTTAAGCCGTTGGTCCCGGGTGTCATTTGTAGATCTTTGACAGTCGTTAGGTAGTCAGTGGCCCAAAAGTCTGACAACCAGTCTTACCAAAGGCTATCGTATTACCCAGTAATAACTGGGTTGTGGAGGTCTGATAGGCAGTCGCTCCATGTAAAATACTGGTATTCAGCTGCATCCGGTTAAGACTGGAAGCCGACCCCAATATAGTTGGGAAAAGGCTAGGCAGATGATGAAGGATTGCGTGAAGGCAGCGCATCGATTTAAACGCTTGTAAAGGTGCCTTTTTGCACGTAGTTTACTTCAAATATTGAACAAGTGGCAAAAAAAGGAACACCAAATATCTGGATTTAAATCGAAGCCTTTGCATCAATTGGCTGTCAGGCTAGGTACAGCACGTCGCACATCAGTGGTAACAGAACTATTATAAGCTGGTCTGTAGTTATTTTGAAACTACGTACTACGCAAGGCCTGCTAAAACTCAAAGTGTTATCATAAGCGTGTGGTCGACTATACGAAATTCTCTATCATCAACGACATCTCCTTAAAAGGCATAAAGTTGTTAAATAGATACAAGTATATTTCCCTTTAACATCAAAACAGTGTCTAAGTATACTTAAGTAAGACCTTATAAAGTGTTTGAATGAACACTATCAATGTACAGTTCATTGCATGCCCGCAAGGCAATAAACTATAAATCAAACTAACTGATCGCGCAACGGAAGACGTTTTATTATTTACCGACGATTTGCCGTTCATCGTAAAAGTGATTACCGGTCTAAACTACGGTACTTACGTGTTTATCGTTATTACTTAATCCAAGTGTAGCTTACCTGTAAATAGGAGAAATATTACATTAGTATTTGATAGGAAATATATACGACAATAAAATTGTTGCCTACACAAAGAAATATTTTAGAGATCCTTAACATCTTGTTAAGAGTCTAGTGGTCGTAAGCGAAACTGATGTGCATGACGTCCTGGGTTCGATTCCCAGGTCGGGAAAATTCATAATGGGTTTTCCGTAAGAAATTTCTAAGTGGCAGCACAGAGTCTGGATTTATGCATGATGGCAATAGGTTCATCCCTTATTACTTACATGCGACTGGCGAAATGTGGGTGAACTATTAGCTACACGTCTGCATAGCCCTTCGGGGATTTACGGGCGTAATGTTATATTAAGTTAACCGTTTGTGCTTCGATGTCCCTCTACCTTGTATATGACAAAATATATTTTTCCCGCGTTATGACAAAATTAGTTCTGTAACAGAAGGGTGTAAAAAGACCCTTAACGAAGCCGAAAGGTACTTGTTCTCCCCGTCATTGCGATCATTTTTTTGTTCTAGACCATACCTGGGAACCTTCTAGTTACGGAGATATTGGGGGTCAAAGTTCCAACTTTTTCACAAGTTTTTTTTTTAATATGTTTCTAATGTAAGATTTTTAATTTAAACACCTACACGACCCCCGTACTATTCAACCCATCCATCAGCACAATGTTTTGAGTGCGGTACATTGAGTTTTACCGAAAAACGTGATTTTTCACCCCAAAAAAAAAAGTCATTTCCCAGCAATATTTTTTGCGTAAAGTTACTTAGTTGGATGTACAGAATGCTTGGTTGACGGCTTCGTGAAGGATCTGTTTACATCCGGCATAAACAATCACGCCTGAAATCCTTAAATGGTTAGGCAGAGATTTAACTAATAGTGCACCCACAATTTGCCAGTTATGTTTAAGTTCCATGTAATAGTGTACTCTCTTACAAAATCATAAGCATCAACATCAAAATACCAGCCTTCCGTTAGTTTACGACGCATAAAATTATTCTCATTCTGTAGCTTGCATTGTGTCGCATACAAAGTTCATAAGTGGCTGTAAGTCATAACTTCTAATAAGTAAAGATGTGTGCACACTGGCGCCCGCTAAAATTGTAACTTGGCGACGAGAAGTTAAGGAATGACGGTGTATTAACTAGCTTTAATTAAGTGTTAATTTACTTTATTAATATGTTTGTCTTTAGGATGTCTCATTAGGTCTTTATTTTTGTTTAAGTTCGCGGCATTAACTGCCTCATTAGTCTTGTGGCCGCAAAGCGCTAGTGTGATCCTGAGTTCTTGAGTTCGATTTCCAAGTCGTGTAAAGTGTAATTGGGTTTTTCCATCAGGAAATTTTAAGTAGCAGCTTGTAGTTTGCAGTTACGTATATTATGTTCCCTGCATCTCAAATACATATACTCTGTTCATTATTAAACTATTCGGTAAGTTTAAACTCGTAGGTTTTTTTTTTGATATCGTTGTTGTGTAATATGCTCTTTTTTCAAATGATCTTTAAATACTTCATCACCATATTGCAGTCCGTGACTTGCGCTCAAACAGTTTGCCCCTTCATCTCTTTCTCAATTTATTTGGAGTCTGGGCAATACGTTTTTGTTCAGTAATTCATGTTGCTGTTCACACAAGCTCTCTTTTCTTTCTTTTTGCGCTAAATACAGATACAATTTCTTTCTCTGTCCGTCAATATGTCCTCCCCCTAACTCTTGCCACGCACGCATGCGCCGGCGCCGTCGGTCTCGTATATCTGTCACTAAATCGGCGCGCGCGCACCGCAGCAGCCTTTATTGAACGCCCATTGAGAACCGACACACATTCACGGGAGGAATTCGCGAACTGTGTACTGTGTGTGTAGGATAATGTGTGTGTTTGTGTGAATTGAATATAGGGCTAGTTATTTTTAGATCTTTTTAAATGGTGCTTAAAAAGGGTTTTATTGGCAGTGTTGCTGAGAAGGGATAGATGATAAAACAAAGAGTGAATATTATCACGTCTGAAATCCTCGATGGTAAAGGCAGAGGTGTAGTGTAAAGAATGGTAAAATTTAAGGTAAAATTACAGTTAGAATAGAATTTTAGTTCGAAAGTTAGTGGGGAAGTCGTCGAAAGTAGGGTCTTAGACAGTGTGGCAGGTAGGTACTATTACAGACAAGTAGGATAGACTAGAAAAGAATGCATTAGGTTGACATAAGATATGAAACGCTACTCGGTGAGTGCGAAAATCATCACATCACTGAAATACTTCGGACATATTTGAATTGAAGATAATCACTGCTAAAGTTCAACATCCATCAGGACGATGGTTATACCGTTAAAAGAGGTCACGCTCATAATTTTATATCTTTACCTATGTACTTATGCAATTTCAATCTTTTACTACATACGAAACTTTAATCTCTGCCTTCGCTAAACGGCGTGGTCGTTAAAATATTTTAGAGGCTTTTAAATCGCGTTAGTAGGGTAGCAAGTTTATTATGACTTTACATTGTAACCACATTGTGACTTTAAAGACGTATAAGACTGTTTATCGGGTTGTGTACCCTACTCGTAAAAGACGCGAAGATGATTATTTTCTTAGGCCACAAGCTATCAGGAATAATTAGACATCAACCGAGGTAACTAGACTTAAGGTATCAAAAAAGGACGTCCTAGATCCGACGTCTATTCACAATCTGGTTGATTGTAGTCTACTCCTGAACATAAGCGCTCCCAATTTCCGTCTTATAAGTACAGTGATGCGGCCCTAATTTGGATTCTCTGCGTGGACTTGTGCCAGTGCTTGTCCCATAAAGGTACAATCCGCAGGAGACCGCAGCGGCAAAGCCATCCAACCGCAACGACAGACCGCAGTCACACGACGGAAGCGTTTTCATATAGACGCATAGAAAACTATGCCTATACATGAAAACGCTTCCAACAATGCCGCCTGCTGCCGTTGTTTGAGAGTTAGTGACTAATATAAAAGGTGTAAACGGACCCCTAACGAAGTCGTCAACCAAGCATTCTGTACATCAAAGTTCAAACTAAGTAAATCTACGCAAAAAATATTGCGTATTGCTATGTAATGGTTTTTTTTTGAGGTGTAAAATCACGTTATACGGTAGGACTCAATGCAACTCACTCAAAACATTGTGCTGATGGACGTATTGAATAGTACGGGGATCATGGAGGTATTTAAAGTATAGTTATAACATTAAACCTTGTATTTTAAAAAAACTTGTGAAAAATTTGGAATTTTGTCCCCCAATATCTCAATAACTAGAAGGTGGTATGGTCTAGAACAAAAAAACAAATTGCGATGACGGGGAGAACAAGTGCCTTTACACCCAGTGTACTTTTACACCCATTACGAACGAATAGGACGTTGGTAGGTCGATTAGGACGGGTATAAGTATTAAAAGATGTTCTTTCAGTCGATGCACGCAGATGGCATTTCCTAAAAGCTTAGAAAATAAGTAAAGCATTTTTTCAGCTAAAACTTCTAGTTTTTTAAGACACAAAATAAAAGCTATTAAATTATTTGTTTAATGGTGATACCTCACTGCTAAATTAATAACACTATTATAATACTTAATTCTTATTAACCAACCAGTGCCGTTATTAAGTATTTATTGCACACGCTATTTTAGTTTAGTTTATAGCCACAATAAACTTTTGATTTACGATATATTGATGTAACTGTTTATGTAGTGTTTACTCCATACGGTTTTACTTCGTATTACTGCCTTGAAACATGATAGTAATTTTATTAAAGTCAGTTGGCGATTTATACATGAGTAAGCCTTGGAGTGTAAATAAAGGGTGTAAAAAGACCCTTAACGAAGCCGAAGGGTACTTGTTCTCCCCGTTATTGCGATCATTTTTTTGTTCTAGACCATACCTGGGAACCTTCTAGTTACGGAGATATTGGGGGTCAAAGTTCCAACTTTTTCACAAGTTTTTTTTTAAATACATGTTTCTAATGATTTTTTCTTACATTAAACACCTTCACGACCCCCGTATTATTCAATCCATCCATCAGCACAATGTTTTGAGCCCGTTACATTGAGTTTTACCGTAAAACGTAATTTTTCACCCCAAAAAAAAAAGTCGTTTCCCAGCAATGATTTTTGCGTAAAGTTGCTTAGTTTGATGTACAGAATGCTTGGTTGACGGCTTCGTGAAGGGTTTGTTTACACCCCGTATGATGCTGTTCCAAATACTACCCACCTGTCCTGTTATTTTCGCATTTCAGGACGCTACTGAATGTGCCAAATAGTCTACATTGGATAAAATGACAAGTGGTTTTCAATTTTCTTAACAATTAATTTCAATAACGGTACATATCTATTCAGTTTGCGTTATAGTACTAATACAGCTATATTTTTATTGCATTTCTAGGTGTATTTAAATCCAGACAATCAAAAATATTGTCTTTAAAAATATTCGTAGAGAGTTCATCCATTGCACAAAGTTTTCCTGAGATTTTCCAAAACGATTTTTCAAACTAGAATCTATTTACCAGAAACAAATAACTCGAACTAAAGTTTCCTGCCACCGTGAAGGAAAACAGATACTTACAGCGAAGCAACGCACCTAAATGAAAACAATAAGTGAAAAAAAAACAAATATTTTTGCCAAAAACATTGCCCAGAAAGCGGAGACCGCAGAACAATTTATTTTAATAACATTTCAACGTTTACCCAATTCACGAAAAAGTGTTACAAGTCCTTCCCAACTTATTCCCGTCCTTATCACAAGGAAATAAGGTTGAAAATGTGAAGATGTGTAGTCAAAAAATAATTAATTTCATTCGCGTTATAAATGCAGTCGGTAAACCACAAATATTGGTTCAAATTCGTTTCTCTGTTTACATAAATTTAGAGATTTGTATTATTGTTTGTGTATGGTTGCAGATGCAGTTACTCTTTTGTTTGACTATGAAAAATAGTCCTGAACTTAACTAAGTTAAATGATGATCTGTTAATTTATCAAGAGTTTATATTGTCTTTCTTACGAATATACCCTTAACCGTCCATCTTCTTAAAAATGGAGAGGGCAGACGCAATTAAGATTTTAACATGTTTGTTGTTTAATAGCCCTGATCATTCATCTTCAGGACATACCCATAAAACAATTCAGTAAATTCATGATAACGCAAAAGGAGTACCGAACCAGGGCTCATAGTCGTTAAAATTCTAACACCATGTAAGTCAAAAATAGCAACTTTACAGAAGAGTGAAAAAACTGCACAATTATACCTAGGTAATGGTACAATAACGTTTTATAATTTATGTTCACTTCAAATAAGGTAGAGACGTTGCTTGTTTCTGTGATTGGCTGAAACAAGGCGTCTTCAGATTATCTAGCACAGGGCATCGAAATACAAAATTGCAAAAATTGACTGCGATGTTAGATCTTCAACGAAATCATGCGATCTGTGGTGTAAACCTACCCCCGTAGGAAAAAAGGCTGTATTCTAAAATGTCCAAACTTTTTAGCTACAAAATCCTAATTTCCCAACCACTAGAGCTCTATAAAAACCCAGTATCAGCAGACGTCCAGGCGTCCAAACAAATCCGTCAGCAACACAGTATGTCAATTAAGAGCAATTTTCACAAACTGTGTGTGTGTGTGTGTTTGTTCCAAAAAATTCCCTTGCGAAGGCACGCCTGGGTTGCTCGCGTTTAGTTAGGCACGATGGTAGTAGGGTGGGTAGGGCTTGGTCAATTATTGGGATAGTCTTGTTTGTTATGTGTAGACCTGGATTTTGTATGACAAAGAGGAAGGTAGAATGAAAGAGAGGGAGTGATGAATAGCTGTTGAAGATATCGTGAAGGATTCCACCTCGGAGGGATTTCCCACGAAACTCAAGGAATTAGAAGTTGTGCCCGATTACTTGCGAATTAAACAAAACTGGCGAAATATACCCCCTTCTTAACAACTCTTTAGAGATATACAGAAGTGTGATGCTATTTCATCAAAAAAATACTGCTAAGATAGCACCGGTTGTAGTAGTTATAGTGATAAAACGCTAATACAACCATCTTTCATCCGTTGTTGCATTGGACCTTATCCTAATATCCGACATTTGTTAGGCAACATTCCAACATTGCTCTTCGAATTTGGCACTGTTTCCGTGGGTATGTCAATACTTGTGCATAATTTATCACTGTTGCGTCACCGTGAGCTGTGCTGACAGACATTCGAAACTGTCGGAAGAACTCCCAAAATCACAACTTGAAAGGGCGAAATCTCCAAGAAAGACTATTGATAGATTGACACTGACAGTGACATTCGAATCCATATTTCAAAAATGTAAAGGTACATACATTGTTTTGGTATATTATACTGGCTAGATATACGGTCAAAGACATTATGTTGTATAGTAATTTTATTTTGAATTATGGATTTTGCTATCTTCATCATTACCATCGATATATAGAATAGATTTATTTTGTAGTTTTCAGCTACATTGCGAGTAGACTGAATTCTATGAGTCGTTTTTTAACCATAATGTGACCAATGGGGCTATTAACTGATAACTCCGACGTGAGAGTGTTGACATCATGAGTGAAAAGCAACCAACCGGCGACTAGACTAGACTAAAATACTTATAGTCTTCTCTCGACAATGTTTCCAGAAAGTAACCACGATCAAAGCTGAATAAAAGTAGCAAGCCCTGAGCACGAAGTACGCGGAATAATTTGACAGTTTTCTACCCCATATTTTTCAGTCCATATACCTCACAATCTCAGCCCAATCCTCCATCACCGCCAATAGCAACGTCCCACGACATGTCCAGCTATCGCCAGGCTTATGGCGACAGTAATCCGCTTCGCTGCGTGCATGCGAGGCGTGATCTCGCATACATTAGCGTTAGTGCTGATCATGTAGGCAGAGGTCTAGCTGTATCATGTTTATTAATAATGGTACTTGTTTAGGAGGGTACTTTTTTAATGTGTGGAGATATTTCTTTATAGAGTGTTAATTCAGGGTGGGTGTCGGTTCGCAAAAGTGAGTTGGACTCGTCTCTGAAATCGAATGGTTAAAACGAAAAACTATTGTTGAAAATTGAATCTGAGCGCAAGACAGTTTTCTATGATTCGATCTACACAGCAAATAAAATTTGGATTGATTTTACTCGTGGTTCACTCGTCTATTCCAGAGTTTCTATTCAATCACAGCGTCAGGTACTCCAACCCTCTTAAAACAACTTTAATCAACAGAAACGCTATCATTAAAAAAAATCCAATCCCATTTCTCTAAAATGAAAATATAAAAAAATCTAGGTCATAGCAGCACTATGCTCAAACGACATTTTTATTCCCATGTATTGGCAAAGCACTTAAAAACTGCAAACACAATTTTTCACATATAAAAATTTACGCCACACGTTAAAATATCGCGGTCATAGACTGCACCACTAAAATGTCGTGGTCGTACTGTATGGAGCTCGCAAATAGAATACGATTGAATTTATAATGAACCCCATTCACGGGCCGATATGTTGGGTGTAGGAGTATCGGCAGCTCTGGGTTAGTCGCCGATATTATGTTGGTACCTATGGAGTTATTGAAATGACGCGTTTTCCTATTCTGGAATTAATGGGTGGGACAATAAACGGCGTCGTTCTTAATATCGAGTTTTTGATTTGATATTAAATATTATTGAATAGAAATAATTTATTTTTAACTCATGTATGTACCTAAATTCAATGCAAATAAATTATTTCTATTCTATTATATTCTATTCCTAGTTTCTTTCTTTATTTTGTAAATTCAAAGTAACATGATAGGTAGGTACCTATCCACGGTATGTACTTATTAGGTACTTAAACGCACAAAAACCTTTATTTTTAAATGTGTAATTTAATACGACAACGCGGTTGGCGCAGTGGCTGAGCGACTGACTGCTGTGCTGCGTGTCGCGGGTTCGATACCCGCACGGAACAAATATTTGTATGGCCTACAGGTAGTTGTTCCGGGTCTGGCTGTTTGTGTTTGTGAGTTTAAATGTTTGTATACAGGAGAAATTCCTAGTGAGGGGCAACGTTTTAAAAAAAAAAACAAAAAAAAAAAACTGTTTGATTAAACTACGTACCTACACATACAATCATGAAACTAAATGTTTTTTTTTAAGATAGAGGTGTTTTACAGGTTAATTTTTTGGTCAATATTTGCAAACTAGATGGTACCGGAATTATCTAGCTGACTGATCCCTAAGAAGAAATGTGACGATGACTTCTGGTGAAAATCAATAACCAGTCTCCCTGCTCCAATATCATTATAACAGTACCACTCAGCACGCGAAGATCGCTTCAGTATTCTTTTATATAATATTTTCTACCGCCATATTGCATTCCTTCAGAGGCGTTCCTTTCATCCGCGAAAAGGGTGACCATTTCGAAATTTAAAAAAATCCTGATAAATGGACATTCTTATTCTTATGCTTTATTGCACACAAAACCACAAAAAAATATACATACAAGTTGCAATAACATAGCTTATGTACAATGGCGAGCTTAACCCAGAATTGGGTTTTCTTACAGCAAACCAAATTTCGATAGCGAAATTTGCATAAGAGGATATACCTATGTGCATTAACAGAACATCATTACTTAACTTAATTAATTTGATAAACTAAACTACATACATAAAGTATAATACATGTAATACATACAATATATATACAATACAATGCCTATAGAATCCTATTTGCCTACATATTGATCATTTCGACAGGAAATGTTCCTTTATACCTTTCCTGAACACTTCTAACACATTTGTACAAAAGTATTTTTTTCGTCTGATTAAGAAGAATCTCATTTAATTGCGTTGGTCTAGTGGTCGAAATTGCTGAGCATGAGGTCCTGGATTCGATTTCCGGGTCGGGCAAATTGCAATAGGCTCACCTCCTATTACATAGGACTTAAACATAACTGGCGAAATGTGGGTATACTATTAATCTGCTTAACTTCTTCGGAGATTACAGGCGTGATGTTATGTTATGATAAAAACAATCTTTAAAGTCTAAAAGTCCGGACACATGACAAGACCGGTCGAAGTCCGGACCAACAAGAAGGACGTGTCCGGATAAATACAGACGGACGGTAACTCTATCCGCGGATATGTCGGACGGTGCCAATTTTCGATTTAATATCGCGGGATGCTGCTATTCTTTTTAATGGTCTGCACTTGGATTAGCATACTGTGAGATGAATAGAATAAACTAGACGATTAAATAGAATATCATGGTTTTGACTGGTAGGATGAACACAAGTATGGCTTTTCTTTGAAAATAATACCGGGCTTTCGTCTTAAATAGGCAAAAAGCCATAACTGGCAAAATGTGTGTTTTATACACCACTGTCTACCCAGGAAATGCAAGTGTGATAAACATAATATTTTCTTTCGCTACGAATTTTTATCGCTAGAGAAAAAAAATACTATTTTTACTAATAAAGGGTGTAAAAAGACCCTTAACGAAGCCGAAAGGCACTTGTTCTCCCCGTCAATGCAATCATTTTTTTGTTCTAGACCATACCTGGGAACCTTCTAGTTACGGAGATAGTGGGGGTCAAAGTTCCAACTTTTTCACAAGTTTTTAAAAAAATACATGTTTTTAAAGTAAGATTTTTACTTTAAACACCTCCACTACCCCCGTACTATTCAATCCATCCATCAGCACAATGTTCTGAGTGCGTTAAATTGAGTTCTACCGTAAAACGTGACTTTGCACCCCAAAAAAAAAAATCGTTTCCCAGCAAAAAATTTTGCGTAAAGTTACTTAGTATGATGTCCAGAATGCTTGGTTGACGGCTTCGTGAAGGGTCTATTTACACCCCGTATATTATTTATTGCATTCAACAAAGTGGGAACTTAAAATGAGATTCAAGACCATATCGGGCACAGCAAAATAATACGAGAGCAAGCTACAATAACATAAATCAATGAACAAAACCAACACGTGAAAGACTTTAGTCATTAAAACATAGTAGGTTACTACTAGTCCCGGTTTAATACGGTATATGCCAGAATATCACCATCTCATTTGCCTGTATACAAAGAGAGCAGGACAAAAAATATGACAATTTGTAACGGATTGAAGCGATCGCTGCAAACGAGAGTCGGCTCGGAATCTTTTATGTGGGCGTGAGATTGTTTTAATTATTGATGTCGATATCGATAGATAGGTTAAGTTGATTGGTCAATACACATAGAAAACGTACAGTCTACCTATTTCAAAAAGTATAAGTTGTCGTAGTCTTTAAGCGTCAAAGAATCTATATTAGGTAAGTCATCATCATCTGCAGTCTTTCCCAAGGGAGTTGAGGTGGGCTTGCAGTGTGAATGGATGCAACTGAATATTGGTACTTAACTTAAACACACAACTTGTCTGACTGGCTGGACCCAGGTAATGGGTTGTGGAACCCAGTAGCTGGGAAACACGATACCCCTCGCTAATACTTGTTGCCAGACTTTCGGGCTTCTGATTACCTACATTTCGTAAGCATGTAACTGAACTTGTATGTACAGAATTCTGATAATAAGTAACCCGAAAAAAGAACTTTATTTATTCGTTAAGATGTCTCCTTAACGAAAGTGGCATGGAAACGTGTTGGTAAAGACACATTTGACTGCACAGCTCGATAATAATACACATTTCTGCATCCAATCCAATACACACATTCAACAAAACACTCAAAATCACGTCCTCCCAATCTATCGACAACTCCCCAGTGACAAGTCCCAACACTAGCACTCATCGCAAGTGGTCGCATAACGACGTCGATAACGAACCGCGGTGCATTGTTATCGACAAAATGCTAAGCATCTCGATATACCCGGATTAGTGCTGTACTAACGGCAAGCTCTAGTCTCGCGCTGATTTGAGCTCGGGGCGTAGGATTATCTGTTATTATCTTAGATATCGATGAGGGTTTGTGTTCTTGTGAGATTATTGCTTTGTTTTGGTTTTTTTTTGAGCAAATGTAATGATGTAAGATGCATGTATTGTGTTGATTACTATGTGATTTACAGGGTGAGTTGATCTTGATTGAAAATTATGATGGAACATAATTTTGGGAGACACCTATTTTCATATTGTGGTACGTTATTTGAGAGACGCCTATGTCCTGCAGAGGACTAAATTGCAGATGAAGCTTATAATAGCCATTTTACATTGTAATTTTATTGACAAAACGGATACGTGGTCGTATTAAATGACCAACGAACTAGGACAATAAAGTCGCTACCTTGCTAGCTAACTTGCAGACATGAGCTTTTCTTGAATGTATCGTGCAGAGGCCCAGCTACAAACTAATATTATTGAGAGGTAAGTTTGTATGATTGTATGTAGGGGATAATCTCCGGAACTAATGATCAAATTCCAAAAATTCTCGCAATGGCAGGAAGCTACATTATTAGTGGGTGGTATAAGCATTATAATTATATCATGCATATTAGTCGAATTATCACAATTTTTGCGGACGAAGCCGCTGGCGACGTGCTAGTATTGATATAAATCAGTTATCGATATTAAAGTATTTTCAATATTACAAGTCAAGGTTTTTTAAGCATTATTCTCATCTTTCCGAGGAATTTCAATTAAAATCAACTGTGACAAACAAATTGAAACTTTTCTGAATGCGAGCTGTCTGTGCTTAAAAGTACACAATAATTATACTCTTTACGTATGTATGTGTGTACAGCTGTCCCGTCTGGAACTTACTCCCAATGAACGATTGTGTAATTAAAATAGTTTCAGTGATTTATCGCCTTGAGCCGGCGTCGAACCCGGGACGTCGCAGTCGCTGATGAGAACACAAGGGAAAGATGCGGCTTTCAATGAACATTCCTGCTTGAATGGCAAACTAAGAGATATACGAAAACAAAGCTAGTTCCTGGATGTTGATATTTTAACAAGTAATCATTAAACCGCTCATTGTAAGGTAAGGTGTACCTTTAATAGTATACCCACATTTTGACTGTTATGTTTTTTAAGTCCCGAGTAATAGGGGGCAAGGCTATTGCCATCAACTGGGCACAAATTCAAACTCCGTGGCTGCTACTGAGCAATTTGTGATGGGAAAACCCAATAACACTTTGCCCGATCTGGGAACCCAGGACCTCATGCTCAGCAGTCTCGCTTGCGACCACGAAACCAACGAGGGAGTCTTTTAATGTTATAGGTTGGAAAATGGGTATTATAAGCCCACCGTATGGACAGTCGTAATGGTAGTTACCACTCTTTACGACCCTAAGTTACAAGCGACTATAAAAGCGCTTGAGAAATACAAAAAACTTCACAACATAGACCATATAGGGGTCATCTGTGCATTCCCGGAAGGTATAGACGGAGGCGTACATTAAACTATCATTTCGCCAACTATATTTAAAGCCTACAATTGCTTGTGACTAAAATAGTGGCGAATATAAATGTTGATGGATGGAGAGGGAGAGGAAGACCAAGGAAACGATGGATGGATTGTGTGAGGAATGAAATGAAAGATAAAGGAGTAAATGATAGCGTCACGGTTGACAGGGGAGAATGGAAGAAAAAAACATGTTGCGCCGACCCCAATTAAAATGAGACAAGGGCAGGAACCAGATTAATGGCAAGCCTATTCCTCTAAAATTCACCTCTACCATAACTCTACCTGAAATGCCACAATTTGCTCCCACTTCCCTACATTAATTGAAACATGCAATGATAGAGTACCTCGTAGAACAATACTCAGTAAGTACGCGCTCTACCGATCTGCGAGCTTTTGTGCGAGTGCGCCGACTGTGACGCCTGTGCCGTTGAACCGACTCTACGGGGCTCTGCCGGCTCCAGCTAGAGCTCTACGTAGAGCTGTAGTATAGGGCATTGTAGAGATGCTGTTAATCTTTGCAGTTCATGCTGTATTGTTAAGGTGTTTTAGTAGTGATTAATTGGTATTTTGAAATGGTGTTTTTTAAGGGAATATGTGAGCTTATACTTATTCAGCGACTCATACATGCGATTTCTAGGTTTAGTTGGTGAAACCTGTAAGCACTGCAGAATGGAATAGAACCGAACTTTAATTTCATAACTATCTACCTACCTTAAGAATTTCAGGGTAATTAAAAATGAAAACTCAATTTATTGTAAATGATCCAATGCTTCGGGAATTCAATTAGGGGCTCAAAATATACAGTTCCGTGGTTGACTGATTGGCCATTGTGTTACGGGTTGCGGGATCTAAACTAACTCTAAGTGTTGTGCAGGTCAGTTTGGTCTTTTTTATGGCTAACAAAGGTGGTAAGTCAGTAAAACAACGTAGAAGCCTCCTTAAATTTTTAATTTATTATTTGTGTATTAATTGTCATAGCAGCAAATACACATTTTGTGAAAATTTCAACTGTCTGCCTATTACGGATCATGAGATACAGCCTGCTGACAGACAGACGGACGAACAGCGGAGGCTTAGTAATAGGGTCGCGTTGGTTACCCTTCAGGTACAGAGCCCTATTAAGACAATACTTATCAAAATGACAAGAAACACTTTCGAATCGACAAAATGACTAGCACTACTAAGATATTCAGTATCAACAGTTCAACACACCAGAGCAATCAACTGGGAGTGGTGCACAACTGCGCGCTGGGCACATACTCCACATTCCGACGGTATCGGATCACTGTGATGCTATCAGGTAATTGTGAAGGTATCCTGACACCATTGATGACAATTAAGTCGGCGACACACCTTGGGATGTGTTGGTATGCTGGATGCGGCTGAGCGTGGTTCGGGAGAGTTATTGAGCGCGGTATTTTTTTGATGGAATATTCAAGTTTTATTACGTTATGTATGCAAAGGGAGACGAATTAGCTGTTAAATTTTCCAGATCACGCTTCACAATCAGATCAGTTTTTAACCCTAAGTTTTTTTCTTAACCCCAATCCCGGCCTAATTCACCCTCAAGGACATATTATAAATTATTTTAGTATTATACCTAGTGATATAAATCGTGATTGTAACCAGTTGTAATGGTCTTGAAAATAAAAACCTAGTCATATTATAGTGTCAATTTTTTTAATCTAAGTAGCACAAAATCATGATCTGCCTAGCCCCAACTATATTGGGGTCGGCTTTTAAATACCAGTATTTTACATGGAGCGACTGCCTATCTGACCTCCACAACCCAGTTAGTACTGGGTAATACGATACCCCTTGGTAAGACTGGTTGTCAGACTTTTTGGGCCACTGACTACCTAACGACTGTCAAAGGTCTACTAATGACACCCGGGACCAACGGCTTAACGTGCTTTCCAAGGCACGGAGGAAACTCGGTATGTGAGCTTTTTTTTTCTAAGTAGCACAAAATATCAGTAAATAATGCACAAATCTGGAATAGCCACTAATGTTATGCCAGCCGTGTCATTCAACTAACATGTTAATCTTTCGTATGCCACATCCATTACGACCGACATCAGTGCACTTGATTGAGTCGCAACGATTCAGGGCGCGCCGTGCGCCGCGCTCCCCCGCCTGCATTACCGTGCAGCCGCGCTATTGTGCGAGCTTCCTGCTTTATTGCAGCTTCCTCTGTAGCAGCTATTTAAGCTGCTTTGAGCTGTTGTACGAGATGGTGACGGGAAGGGTTATGGATTAAGATCAATCAATCAGGTTAAGTTGGCTTTGAGAAGTTGAAATCTGGCGGAACTCGAATCGTTCGAGAAAAAGTCACGCAGCTTAATTGGGTTTGTGCCGAGTCGGTCGAACATGATCCAGCGATGTTAGATGCCGAACAAAGTTTGCCGATCGGTAAGAGCAGAAGACGTGTCATGTATAATCAATACATCACATTGATTCGAGTCAGCTTTATTGTTCAACAAATAATATCGAACTGAGGGTTCCAATTCGAACTTAAGTTTAAATTATTGGTTGCGCAAATATGTAGTTGACTTATTGTTGCTCAGTGAAAGAAAACATGTAATGGCTTTTTCAAAATTGACAGATAGTTACAGCAGTGTTGCGCTAGAAATATTCTACATAAAGGTACCGCTCTTTGTAAGAGCATTGATGATCTCAGTACCTACTTACCTAAGACTATAATAGGGCTATCGAATACATGAAGGTAACAACAATCTTTTCGACACAAGTAATTAAACCCTTTGAGACACCCACGAAAAGTTCCTTTCGTCATTACCTAGATAAAAGTACCAATTAACATAATAGAACCTCATTAAAATAAAATAAAGGAACAAATTAGAAACAAAACCTTTAATATGTGAAGTAGAGTTGTGTAACAATTAAAATGTAGTTTAGATCATCCTACGTCCAATAAGTTCTTTGACCTAACAAAAGTTCAAACGAAACGTGATACAGCATTCATTTTAGTTTCTACTAAATCCATAGTGAAATCATAGTATTGTGCATTTCATCTGGACAGGATATCCGGCTAAGCAGCTTTGAATGAGTTCAATAAAGCTTTGTGATGTTAATGTTAGTGTACAGTACCGCCATCTATGATTCATGGTTTAAGTTCGAAGAGCTTTTGATCGATTGAGTTGCGCGCTTGGTAGTATAGATGGCGTGCTTCAAAGATTTTGGTAAAAGCGTTACAGCTCTTTCCGGACAAGGTCAAGGTTTTTTCATTCTTAAATAACGAGATTTATTTATTCTAATGATGTCGTCGAAACTTCAAGACTTTAACCTGTCTTTTTGTTAAGTTTCAGATGTTTTTTATTCATTTTACGTATAAAACATACGAGAGAAGAGCGTTGTATTTTGGAAGTTTCTGCACAATACGTATAAAAGCAGAGTGCCTGAAAAAGGCCTATTAAATCCTAATTTATCCGCAATCATCAGTTTCACTTCTTAAATTAGTATCCGAAACAATAATCAAAAACACCTACCTGAACAGCATCATCCAAGCACCGTCCCCAGGCGTCGCTGCGGTCCACCAAGGTATTCCACTTGTCTGCCAGCTTAGCCACCTCCCGTCTGATGGACCTGGCCAGCTCGCGCGCCTGCTCCTCCGCAGAGCGGTATCCGCGGGAGTCGCCTTCGTTCTCGCGACTCGCTGTAAGGAGAGGAAATCTTAAATGTTGAAAGAATTGGTTATTATTTTTTTTTTTACTTAGGGTATCGTTAAGTTGTGTATCAAAGCGATCGTCGCGCGAACGCGCGGCTTTCAAGTAACTTTTGCATAAAAATAATGAATGATATTATAATTATGAAACCGACAATTACACATTCAGACGATCGAGCGCTTTGGTTAGGACGAGGGGTAAGACATTCAAAAATGTTGATACCATTTAAGAATACAAAAAATCGACTAATATTGATTGATTGCTTTATTTAATTCTTTCACGATGCAACAATGAAAGTGACGAATCATCATCTTACATCATTAGAACTAGGTTACCTACCTACAGTTTCTCAATGTCAATAATATTGAGAATAGGCAATCGGCGAAAATTCTTTAAATAACAAGAGACCTATTCTAAAAAATGTTTTCTTCAATTTTTTTTGTTGTTCTTGCAAATAAAAATCACTACATTTGGATCTCGAAATTTTAATTATGTCAATGCACCCTAAAAACTCAAAAATACAAGACAACCCAACCCTTAATTGCCACATTTTTTTTAAACACAAACGAAAAATAAACATGTCACAGCTTTTCAGTGTTAAGTAGCAACTTGTCCCATCGTCGAGCGTTGAGCTCTCAATATTTGGAGCGTGAGCCCCCCCCTCTCCCAGGCAAGTGCGAGAGGGTGCGGGGGAGGAGGGAATTTAATAATTACAACGTTACTTCCACGCCGACGTTCTTCTGCCTTCACTTTGGATATTGCACTGGCATAGTTTCCGGAGTTGCTTGAATTTCGGCGGGAGAGGAATTGTTGCTGCTTTTGATGATAGTGGTTTGGAGGTTATAAGGTTCTGTGGTATTGGGGAAGCTTGTGAATTAAGCCAGGAATCCGTATATTGAGAACCAGCACATATCTGTTGAAAGTTTTCTTAATTTGGCCGGATAGCATGCTTTCATTGCAAGAGTAAATATTATATTCAGATAAATTTCCAAATGGAAAGATACCGCTCACTACAACCAAGATAGTTACTTAGTTTAATATTGTCAATATGTAGACCTCAGAAAATAAAAACAAGAGGTAGACAAATGCATTTTAAGACGTAAATGACTGCACCAGTAAAGGATTATAGTCTAAAAATAGCTACATTGGCCCGCTAACCCATAACATTTCCCTACATTTCTATAATAATATATCCCACAACAAACCAACAGGGATATTTTTATAAATCCAGTAGATTTTCAAGTCCACTCGCTTTGTCACTAGCCCACGAATTCAAACGAGGCACTCGTCGTCCGCGGCGCTGTCGACCGAATATTTTTCAATTTTTTTCATCTTGTAACATTTTCTCTGTAACGGTTCGGTAATTTAGTTAGCGTTCGTTTTGAACATAGTTTTGCATAGTTCTGTCTAATAATGATTTTTGTATTATTTCTTTTACTAACTCTATCAAATTCTGAACTATGGAAGATAGCTTTTAATGAACAGTGAATTAACGTAGTCGGTTTTGGAAATTATAGGTGTTTTGGTTGTTATTGATGAAACCCTTATAATTATTTTGATATTGTTTAAGGTATTGGGAACACTTTAAGCTCTAAGAGCTATTGAAAAGACAACAGTTTTGAAAAAACTTGAAAGGTCTTAAAGATAAGGTCATTTTTTTCCTACACACTATTTCACTGCACTTACAAATCTACCCTCCTTTACATTATGTCTATTTGTACCTAAATGGAAGCCCCCTAGTAAATTCTCAACCAGAGATAAACGAGAAAGAAAAATAGCTGTCATCTAAACAAGCGTTTCGGAATGCCACTCGATATTTTCACTGGAGTGGCAACACTGGCAACCGCGCCAATCGACTTACGAGTTTAGTCGAGTTTTTTCCTGTCACTAGTTTCGTGAATTTTGGACGAAGCGGCTTTTGCGTGCAATGTTTGTCAGGGGATTTGGGTGGAACCTAATCCTGAAATATTGAGTGCAATTCAGAAAGTTTCTGAATATTTAAAGTTTTCAGCTGGGAAAAGAGATACAGAATTTGTAGATTTACCCTGTTTGTAGACACAACTTTGTGGAATATTGGACCGCATTTCAGTACAAGTAAGCAGTTGGACCACAAACCTTTTCCGTAATCTATCCTTAAACTTTCAGTTAGCCGTCTGCAATCTAAGGTTCCTCGACTTGATTAATGACGTTTCTGGGGTTCCACCCAAAATAAACTAACAGTATCCATCGATAAAACAGATCAAAACACAATAAATTCACCCAAAACAGTAACAACAAATAAAACGAGCTCGTATCTCTAATTCTCCGATAAAAATGACGCCATGTTCGAAGGGTCGCTGACGTATTTCAAATCGTCCCCCGCCATTGGTCCGCCGAGTCGGTTCCATTTTCAAATTTACGACTCCAACCAATGGCCGTAACGGACGGTTACGTACGCCCCTATATTTTATCGATATAGCTTTGATTTCTTACTTGGAATTTATGGAATAGTTTCTATTTGAAAATGACTATTGAAAGATGTACTTGGAGATTTTCTTTTATTATTATCTGACGTCTAGATCTTGTCTAATGTGTTTGTCTGCTATAAGATCAAAGCTTTCTTCTTTTTCAAACAAAAAAAGATCTCATTGCTCTTCATCAGTCCACTCAAAGACAAAAGCACTATCATCAAAATAATTAATCACGTCAAAACGCGACATAATTTGGCAACTACCCGCCATTTCGAAAGCGGCGTCTCAGTCGACAGGGGGACTGTCAGGCATCCAGACGTGTAATCCGCTCATCTTAGAGACTGGCAGCTGGCAGTATCACAGGACTAAGCCCCTACTTGTCGACTTGCCAATTATTATTGTGCTGGTTACTGGTAAACTGGCGTTTAGATTATGTATTTGAGTAGCAACTGAGGCGGCGTATTGGGTTTTGCAGCTAGGTACTAAGAAAATTGAAAGTGTTTTTAGTTTGGATTTGGCTAGAAAGGAGGTGACTGTTGACATGACGATTAATAGAGAATTATGGTAGAAGAAGTCATGCTGCGACGACCCCCAATAAATTGGGATAAGCTTTGACTGAGACAAAGGGCTAAAACACATACACGATACGAAATTTGGTCGTGAATTTTTACAATGCACGTCGCAGATTTCTACGACATGAAGTTGCAATACGATTATACGACGATGCGACGTCGTATCGTGTGTGTTTAACCCTTAGTTACAGATTTTTATATGCTACAGATTTTGAAAAGATGCAATATCTAGTTTCTGAAGCTTAATTATTTAGAAGGAGTTAGAGTCTCTAGAAAATAATCATCTTGCATGTTACAGAAGATCTGGAATTTCAGCCAAATTAATGTAAAACCCACCCGAAGACTAACATCTGGCCATCTACAAAAACAAACATTAGACACACCACAAAGCCCAATAGTCATCAATGCGCTCTTAACCCTCAAACGCTGACCGCTTAAAAACATAATCGCCAAGCGCAATCAATCAGAGCAGCTGCCAATTGATTGGCGCTAGCCGATTGCTATCACCTTGTGAATGCAAACTATATTGATTGAGCCGGTCCGCATGGAATTTGCAATTAGCGCGGCCGGTACGCTTCTAATTGCGTTCAGTCGTTCATTCATTCACTCGTTCACCGCTTTGTTGCTGCACTTTTGTGATACAGGGCTAGGATTTGCGTTTCGTTCGACGGCTATGTCTTTATTATTGGTTGGCTTTAGTAGTTTTTTATTTAGTAACTGGCAGAAAGGCAGATCATTGAATTACGAAATGTTTGTGATTTTATGGAGATTTATTAAAGTTTTCCCTGAATGGACTTTCGAAAATTATATTGAGGGATTAGGAATCGTGGTTATGGTGATGCTTGGGAAAAGCCTATGTCCAGCAACAGCAGAAGTGGTTTCTTTTACTGCTGATAACGTTTATGAAGATTTCGAATATTGGAAGTCTGAATTCAGAAGAATGTTGAATTTAGCTAAGGCATAAATATGATAATTGACAGTAACAGTGGCAATTGGATGGCATAGATGGCAAATTGCATTTCAAGCCATATGGCAAATAGCAACTACATCAATTCAAGCCACGTCATTTGGCAAAGCTCTAAACTAAATTCATACCATCCCGAGTGAACTAAGATCCCGTCTCAATAACAATACGGTATCAGCATCAAGTATGCAAATATCAAGCAAGTCAGGCAACAATCAAGGTGTGAATGTCCACTGGTTCGGAACAATGCGCTTTGATGTACAGACATACTGGCTGACTTGGGTTGGAGTGGATGTGTGGGCAGAAGGTGCAGTCATATCAGTAACGTAAGTCAAGTATTTCCAAGTAGTCAGATATTACCTGCAAATTGTGAACTAACTTTTACTTCAGTTATTCAAATAATAACTCATTCTTTGACTGACATTGTCATGACTAATAATAAAATACGAAATGGCTTATAAAATTTAATTGCCATTCTTGATTCTTATCACAAAAAAATATGTAGAAATAGAGCTGAAGACTACTCATTCTTTTTTGTCTCCATTCACATGGGAAATATCATTCTACTGTACTTCTAATAATATCTACATATTTTAAGAATGTCTTTTCCCACCACACGTCTCACAAATTACACACTTACCCCAGTTTCTGCATTTTTAGCGAATTGGTCTTTCTGCCCATGTTTTGTTTTATATTTGTGAATATTGATGTTTTGGCGGTACGACAGATGGAATTTGTGTTTTGTACCCAGCGCAGTTCGGAATGAAAACCTTTTCCATGTTTTTCATTTCCATTCTAATAGTGGGTAGGTAGGGAAACGAGTTTTACGGTATTTTAAACGAGCTGTACGACAGTTTTTAGTTACAAAGTGATTTTTGGAATTTTGTTTTCGAAATATCCCTACATTGTTAGATATTATTTTATGCTGAGATAGATGATGACTCGTCGTAATAGAGAAGTATGGAAGTCGATCAGATGAAAAGCTACGCCGACCCCAAACAAATTGGGATTAGGGCAGGATTATGATGATGATGATTTTAGGTATTTTACTGGACAAATCAATCAATCAATCAATCTTAGCGTTGTATGAGACACACACATGCTAACACCACTCAGAAACCGGTTGTTTACCAATTTATTACGAAACCAAATCTTTGAAAAACAAAAATGTAAAACAGCGTCATCTCTTAAAATAAATACGCACTAACTCTTAACATCTCCATACTAACAACAGATGTCGCCACTTACCCTCAGTGTCGCTGGTGTCGGACAGCGGAGGCTCATTCGCGATGTATTGTCCGCCACTCAGGAGATTGCTCTCGACGACCGGTCGTTTGTCTTCCAGCTGTCTTCTGAATGCGCGGTGGTCATCCTGGAAAGGGAATTTGAAGTTATAATAGTTGTATTTTGAATTTCCTTTGTGATGGGCGAATTTTGAGTCAACCACCCCCAACTTTATTAGAACATTCGTGTGATCGATGTTTTAAAATAATGAAGAGCGATGTGTTCATATTATGAAAAAGTCAAGCTGCGCAAATGACCAAAGTATTTGAAACGAGACAGTCTATTGTAGTTTTTTCCAAAGAAAATCCAGTGAAGGCTTCATTTTCTTGAATTCTCTAGGGACTAGTTTTCAATCAAGAAAATGGAGTCCTGTCTTAATATATATATTTATATAAATTGTTCATCTTATTTATCTTAGTCGGCATTCAACAAACTTGACTAAGAATTCCTGTTACATTGTTAGTTCGATAAAATATCTGCCTAAAGCCCATATTTCCCAAACATTAGCCACAGTATTCGATTAGGGCCGATTATCCGTACCCTTAACCGCTTGTTAACATTCCACACATAGCCGCCACTAAGCCCGCCATTTTGTTACTCCTCTGCAATCGGGCAATATTACAGAAGGTCTACGTGTAATTAAGGACGAAATTCACCCATTAAAATTACGCGATCTGCACACTTAAACTGCGTTTTTGAGTCATCAGTGTCAATATTTCATTACACTGATGACATTGACAGCATATGAACGGGGTTTAGGTGTTCTGGCTGACCTACCTACCCACTTTCTATGCCATAATATTTTACTAGGTGGAATAAATAATAGCTAGTCTTAGATTCCAAATTCCTCTACATGTCAATCGTAACAGACAACACAACACCTCTGTATTGTTCATCAAGGCTTCTGTATCAATCTGTCCTACCCCTTCAGTTAAAATGGCGTCACTACGTTGGTTGATTTAGCCGCGATCCACGGATTAGTGCGGTCAAATTGTTTATCGCTGTGCGTACTTTGTTGACTCTTGCGCCGATTTAGGGAGACATTGTTTATAGAACTTACAGATCTATTAGTTACAGGATTTGTTGTACTGTGCTCTGTATATATTTAGGGTCCTAGATTACATTAATGCTAGTTTCTGAATTCACTATTTGATTTTAGGATTAGTTTAGTGTTTCCTTCATAGTCGCATCGACTAACGTCTACGCAACTGTTATAGAGTCCAACAGCCTAAATAACTAGAATTATTTGGAAAACGAAATAGAAATCTACCTCTGATTTAAATGAGTAAATACTGGAGATAAGACTAGACTATCAATGCTGCGGAGATAGCAATCTCAGTTTTCAAATCCGTTTTTATATCCATGATGAATCACCCCAGCGTAATGAGGCTATATCTAATGTTCACTGTGCTGGCACACAGGGCTTGTCTGTATGAAAGAGAAGCATAACGAAGATGCATTGCGTGTTCTGCGTAGCAAACCCAAGCTTCATTCGACCTAGATACTCGAAGGGTAATAAAAACAAACACATTCACTGTTTACGATCTATTCCTAGGTTTATTACTAGTAGGCGGCTCTTAAAGCTATTTGAAACAAGTTGCCGGGTCCAAACAATTACTCCTGGCTGAATCGCTTGGTCGCCCATTTTGAGGTGGAGCTGTGACCATAATTGCGTCGTTTAGCCCGTTCTGGACCAGAACTGCCTATATCTGTACGAGCTCAAACTTTAACAATGGTTCGAAAGCGACACTTTTGGTTTTTATTCTATCGGTTGCTAATCAATACAGAGTTACAGACATTTATTCTATCTTTTTCTTCGAAAACCGTTAGAGACCATCAAACTGGCGTCCAAGGACTCCCTTCCAACGTCATTCGAGTGCCAAAATATCCTTGTACCTATATAAACTAATATACTCATACCTGTTGTTTCAACAGAGCAGGCAGGTCGCCCCTGGGTGGAGCGAGCGCGTTCAGCTCCGTCTCCTTTCTGATCACCCACTCGGTGAGCTCGCGCAATGACAGCAGTAATGCTGACCAGTGCTCTGCGTTGCTCTCCAGGCGATTTCTGTGGAGAAAAGAGAAAGATCTGTTAGTGGAGATTTTGTGAGAACAACCTCTTTGACTGGTAGAGCACGCCTAAGGCACTTGTCCCACTGCCAACGATGAGCGAGAAGCGAGTAGAGATAAAAACAAGAAAGGAGTTGGCCAGAAGCGAGTGTGTAGTTCTGATGGTTGTGTCGCTGGGCTATAAGCAAGCGTCCGAGTGCGACGGCCGATTACTCGCACCACTCGCACACTATAAAATACTTCACGGTTATACATCATGTTTCAGATGTTTCGGTTATTGATAACAAATCCCCTACTAACAAGACCAAATATTGAACGAAGAATAAGCGAATCTAAACAATTGTAAAAATCTATTAATAAAGATGCTTGATCACTGAAATTTTCATTAATTTTAAGGATTCTGACTCCATTAGATGGAAAAACTAATAAGGACTTTCTTCACAATCAAAATCAAGAACATTAATGACATCTTGAAATATCTTCAAACACTCAAAGTAATCCTACTTCCGTTGCAACCACAAGATCGCTATAAAGCTAATCCCCAATAAAACGAAGCCGTATAAAGAACAGAGGGTAAGTAGCGAGCCAGGGCTATAACTCAGAAAGTTGGCCCTCGCACAAAGGAAGTACAATTGTTGAAATTTGGCCGCCTGGCTGATGCTGGAGAGATTGTGGATAGCGCTTAGGGATGGGCAAGATGGTTTCGATAGTGTGTTTGTTTATTGAGAGGAGAAAAGAGACGTGCCACCGTATAAAGGATTTTAATAAATAGGAAAGTTGTCGCCAGACCAAATAACAAAAAAAAAATTGTAACCGATTTTGTAACGCTTTAAGTTTTCGCCGTTATCAATGCATTCTATCAAAACATACAAAGAAAATAGTATAAACGAAGGGACGCGTCGTATTAATAAAATATTAATTTAATACAATAAAATGTTTCTTACGGAATTGTGTGAAATATGCGTGTATTGAGACGTCAACAGATTCATCGATATGAAAAGTATCGATACCTCTTCACACAACTTCGGATTTAAGCTGTATTCAAGAAAATGCAATGGTATTACGTTTATTTAATTTTAAGACCAATGTCATAAACTGTGATCAAGTCTCCCGAAATTTTAATGGTGTACTGTTACACACCGTGACTTTTTAGTGGTCTTACAACGTCAGCCCACTTCATGTATCCAATGACTACTAAACATTCATAAAAAAATAGTAATTATGAGATTTTAATAATTTAAAAATAAAAATATTATTCAGTATTATGACGCATGACATAGAACTATGTCATGCGTCATAGTCCAGAGAGTCAACGTTCGCAACAGGGTGTTTTAAAACACCCTGTTGCGAGCGCTAGGTGGGTATGTTCTCCCGTTTGACAGGTAAACCTAACTAACTGTTTTATGTCGGGTACATTGAGTGGACAACCTTTGTAAGACTACTAAAATGTCACGGTGTATCCTTGGTTCTGTTAGGAAACTGGGTTGAACACTAAGTACCTAACTTTCTTTGTAGATCGCTATTGGAGTCACCACACTTATCGACGAGAAATCGTCTTGAGCCAATCAGAATTGTGTCCATGCCATTATAGCGAATAGTCCGACGCGATGTCGAGTCGCGTCCTCCGAACCGAAAGCTTCTATTGCATTGACTCAAGGTTCTTCCTGAATGGCTCAAACCCATTTCTTATCGAGATTTTGTAAATTCTGCCTCTTTGGTCTAGTGGTCGCAAGCACGACTGGTGAGCATGGGGTCCTGGGTTCGATTCCCAGGTTAAACTAGGTGTTATTGGGCTTATCCATCAGGAATTTCCCAGTAGCAGCCACAGAGGATTTGTGACCGGTTAATTGCAATAGGCTCGCCCCCTATTACATGGGACTTAAAAACATAACTGGCGAATAAGGGTATACTATTAGGTACATCTCTGCCTAACCCTTCGGAGATAACAGGCGAGTATTTTTCTGACCAGCAACTGATCACACTTCATAACATAAAACCACAATAGCTAAGACTAACATAAAAAAGAATTTCAAACTACCATACACCATAATAGATCCCTTCATAATCCCTAAAGTTTGACAGCAAAGTGATACAAACACAGGGGTGTACTCAGGACGGCACAAAGGGCGCACGACCGCAGGGGCCCGGCCCACCTGGGGCCTGACCGCAGGACGCAAGTTCCACACAAACCGAGGAGCTTCATCCACCGCAGAGGAGCTTACACTAAGACGGGTTTCACGGTTAATTTTTGATAAGATTATGGTTACACGTGTATATGGGGATAGTGTGTTATGCTTTTGAAGGGAAATACATTGATTTCCTTTGTTTTGATAGTTGTAAGAAAAAGTTGTCATTGTAATATGGTATCTTTTTACAATTACATAAGTTTGTAATATATTACGCTGCATTAATATCGTATCCTGCTGGTTATTCATTACAGGAACTGATGCAGCATTTATTTGCTTCGAGTAGCAGCCCGAGTGGATTTGTGCCCGATTGATGGTAATACGCTCACCCTTATTATATGGGTCTCAAGGAACACAAGCGTTAAGTAATGTTCTTTAAAAACTTAGCATCAGTTTAATAATATTTTCCAATCTAAAACCAACTGCAACCTCAGATTACGACTATTTTACTGCCAATCGACGGAGAATCGGAACTGCTTTATACCTCATTGCAGAATAGAGTAGTTTAGGAGTTTTATCTGCGCTATCACATGTAAAGTGGGTAGTAAAGGGGTAAGCAGCGGTAGAGAGCATTCCGTTTAATGGGAGATTCTTATGACACCAGTTTTATGGGATATCATGGTGGAGCTGAGAGGTCGTGGTTAGCGTTGATGGTCAGGGCGAATTGTGGCGTTATATTAAATTGGAAGACACCGCTGTGAAGTTTAGTGTACAAAAAGTTTATTTATTTGTTAATTCTTCATCAGTAATAGGTTCTGGATCTAATCAAACTATTCGGAGCCCTCTTAAATATAAACTTTTGATAATCATCATCATCATCATTCTCCTGCCCTTATCCCAATTCATTTGGCCTCGGCTCAGCATGACTTCTTCTTCCATACTTCTCTATTACTCGTCATCTCAGCAGTCACCTCCTTTCTTACCATATCATCCCTCACACAGTCCATCCGTTTCTTTGGTCTTCCTCTACTCTTACGATTATAGCCATCTACATTCATACTCGTTTGCTAATATTCTGCATAATTTGTACTATTGTAGTATGCTTTATTATCTTCGCCCAATGGTCACTAATAGCATTTTTTACTGAACGGTCATTTTTGTGCGAAAACAGTACAGTCATCATAACTACAGCTAGACACGTAGTGATTCCAAATATCCCAATATTCAGCATCCTAACTAAACGGAACAAAATGAGAATAAACGGACAACAAATATTGACAAAACTCAATTAACAGAGAGTCTAAACAAATTGCCTTCCTTTTTTTACAAAGTAAGAAACAAAATTATTTATCTCTTTTTCCCAAGACCCGCTATCCGCTCACAGAGGCACCTCACCCTAAGCTCAATAAAACGCGATCTGCATGCGTGTGGACATAAAGCTGTGTCTGTTTAGTGATATAAAACTGTGTAATATATCTCTTTATTTTATTTTATCGTCGCCTTTTACGGTTACCGCCAGATTACGACCATGATACAACTATAAGTGGATGGAGGTATTGTTCTACTGATTTAAAACCTTTGAACATAACATCAGTATAGTACACATCGTATTTCGCCAGGGTAATGTCCTAAACATTAATCCCATGAAATATCTTTTAATGCAGGAATATTCCTCCAAAGATTTGTTTTGATACAGTTATTTTTTGATACAGTTTCGGTAAATGGAAATATTGTTCTGACAGTGTAGACTTGGTTCATCAGCATAATAAGCATAGCATAATCACACTGTATGTTCCCACTGCTGAGACACAGGCCTTCTCACTTTGAGATGGGGCCTCTCGTTAAGAGGGGGCCAGCATTTAGGGCCAAATCCGGCCTAAAGGATGTTACCGAGCGTTCCTAATCGAAAACCTATATGGCTATGGGGATAAGTATTATGGGCAGAATTTACCCAAACCGGATATAGGGTCCAGAACCACATTCAGAAGTTGCACCTGTTAACACAAGATCGACCAGGCAGTATACCTTCTCAAAACTCAGATAAAATTACTACACAGAAACCATATTACAAGCTAAGTATAAAATACATATCCCTTTTCTGGCCACTCGGGTATAAAGAGGAGTCTTTCATTAATAGAACTGTCATATGAACAAAGAATGAAGCTAGCTTTACCAATCTAAGCTCAAAAAGCGAAAATATACGAACGAATTAACATGAACACAGAGCTAAACAAAAGCAAATATGATTTACATAGATGGCACATCGTAATCGAGAACGAACAGTCCACGGTTCGATTCCCGTCGAGGGAAACTCCAGATTTATTACACGTCGTTAAGTTTGAATGATTAATTCACTGATCGGTTTGGAGCCAGGAAAATGACGGAGAGAGGAAACGCAAGAATTTTCCATTGTAAGCTAGTTTGATAGTTCTTGATTAAAAGAGTCTTAACTTTACTATTGTTTAGCAACGGACAAGCATTTAGTACTACCTCAAAGTATAGTAATTTTCTATGTGATTTTCATAAGTGTATACTTGGTCCCTACCTACTGCTACTTTTTCATACAAAGGTAACTCTTACAAAGAAACGTATAATTTGAAATGTGGAAATGTGTATTATCAATTTAATCAATCCTGTTATAAGCTAACTTGTGAAAGGAGAGCGCTTAATGTCAATAGGCTGTATTCTTTCAGAATTTCCCAGTCACTCGAAGTTAATCCGAAAATCTCCCGCTATTTTCCTAGCCCCAAAAACAAAATGGCCCCCTATATTAAGAATGACCGTTACACAGGCGAAAATTTAATTTTTTACCGAAGGATTATTTATGGAGCCGACGATTGGTGCCGCTCGCAAATAAATCTACTTGTTTGCACTTCAGACTTAATTGGGAACGCTCTTTTTTGTTGAATATCTGCCAACGTGGGCCGAGGTATTGAGGGTTTAATACTGATTGATTGATGATTTGATTAAACCAGCCTATCGCCAATTTTCATGAGAGTTTTGTAATGGAGGAAGAGATTGGTTTTAAACGGAACTAGCGCCATCAATATATTTTACAAATGTTTTCACCAGCAGCGCCCTTCATCATCATTCGGGCGTCAAATAATTCACGTAGCACTGTAGAATTATGAGAATCAGAACGGATTTTTTCTTTACGAATCCAACCATTGAGAAGTTTACTAAAGGTTAATAAGGTGGTTAGCAACCAGCCCACAGATGATGTTCCCATTGCTGGGCCTTACTCTGTGAGACACGCATATGGCATTGATCCCAAAATAGTTCTTAACATTTTATACTTACAATAGGGGTTCGGAATTCAATCGCAGGTGTTTATAGGCCAATCATGACAACTTGATACTTTATGAATTTATCGCCTATAATTTCCGGATCTCCCCTTAATCACCATAAATCATAAACAAAGCCGCAATAGATCATTCTAGAAACACTAATAACTATTGAACCCAATATCCTTTATCAATAAATTATATGTACTGTCGCTACTATCATCAAATTCAATTATAGGGCGATAATATCTTTACCAGCATTCCTTTTGAAATAATAATACCAAACTTTCAAACAATCCACCATAGTTTCTTAAATAAAGGTACCTCTTAAAACAATACTCAAGTTACTTTTAGTCCATAAATTCTTCAACAAAGTGAATCTCTAATTTTCTGTTAATTGACAACCCTGTGCCGTCAACCCTTTTAACGGTAGAATGGGACAGAGTTACACAAAGTTTTAATAGGAGGAAGAGCGGGACAGAATTACTTTTTTAGTTTAATAGAAGTGTTCTAAATGTTTTGACTGATGGAAGTGAACCATTCAAAGAATTTCGAGTCCAATTTGATTAAAATATTGTACAATTGAATTGTAATGGAAATTGATATTTAGAGGGTGGCAAAGTGCTTTAAATTGCTGGCTAAGCTTTGTTAAAAATTCATCAATAATTTATGTGGTAAGTTTATATTTACTGACTCCCCTCTGCAATAAGCAAAGTCTACGATAACATAATAATCATGTAATTTTCCGAATTATAAAGGGTGTAAAAAGACCCTTAACGAAGCCGAAAGGCACTTGTTCTCCCCGTCATTGCAATCATTTTTTTGTTCTAGACCATACCTAGGGAACCTTCTAGTTACGGAGATATTGGGGGTCAAAGTTCCAACTTTTTCACAAGTTTTTTTTTAAATACATGATTTTAATGTGAGATTTTTACTTTAAACACCTCCACGAACCCCTTACTATTCAATCCATCCATCAGCACAATGTTTTGAGTATGTTACATTGAGTCCTACCGTAAAACGTGATTTTTTACCCCAAAAAAAAAAGTCGTTGCCCAGCAATAATTTTTGCGTAAAGTTACTTAGTTTGATCTACAGAGTAGCTTGGTTGACGGCTTAGTGAAGGGTCTGTTTACACCCTGTATAATCAATTATGTCTTTGGAAAATTTTACCATCATTATATTATACGATAGGTTTTCCCTCATATCGTACCTATACCTCACTTAATACCCTCATCAGTCTCACCTATTAAACGACATATTTCCTTTACACCCCCACGTGGTACAACCCCATGTTTTCCGCCCCCATAAATAACACTTAATGGCCTGTTTTTGTTCAGCGTCTGTAAATACGTTCAACTTTTTTAAAGTCCCATGTGCGGCGGAATTTGAGGGTTAATTTAAGCTCGCGTTTTTATAAGGTTTTCACGCGGTATTTTATTTTAGTAGTGTATTAATGTTATGTGTGTTTCAAAATGAGCAAAGTTAGAGTATGTTACATAAGAAAGTTATTTTACTAAGAGAAAAATAGTATATCTTATCCCAAATGAAGGTCTAGACTCACATTGAAATTCTATTTTATGTGTGACTAGCTGTACCCCGCGACCTTCGTCCGCGTAAAGTTATTAAAAATACAATTTTCCCCGTTTTTGCAACATTTTTCATTGCTGCTACGCTCCTATTGGTCGTAGCGTGATGATATATAGCCTATAGCCTTCCTCGATAAATGGACTACCCAACACTGAAAGAATCATTCAAATCGGACCAGTAGTTCCAGAGATTAGCGCGTTCAAACAAACAAACAAACACTGCAGCTTTATAATATAAGTATACGGGGTGTAAATAGACCCTTCACGAAGCCGTCAACCAAGCATTCTGTACATCGAACTAAGTAACTTTACGCAAAAATTTTTGCTGGGAAACGATTTTTTTTTTGGGGTGAAAAATCACGTTTTACTGTTAAACTCAATGTAACGCACTCAAAACGTTGTGCTGATGGATGGATTGAATAGTACGAGGGTCGCCGAGGTGTTTAAAGTAAAAATCTTACTTTAAAAACATGTATTTAAAAAAAAAGTTGTGAAAAAGTTGGAACTTTGACCCCCAATATCTCCGTAACCAGAAGGTTCCCAGGTATGGTCTAGAACAAAAAAATGATCGCAATGACGGGGAGAACAAGTACCTTTCGGCTTCGTTAAGGGTCTTTTTACACCCTTTAGATAACGATTATGGAAGGTCAAAAATGTATGGGACTGATGTCAGTCAGCTGATATTAGCTACCAAAAAGCTTATGTAATTTTTTTTAAAGACGTTTTAGAAAACCGAGAAAATTAAAAAGCGATTGCCGTTATGTCCAGGGTCTGTGGTCATCATTTTCAAAATAAAAAGTTGGAACCGAACATTCGACTTTCTTAGTTCTGTCTTTGGCCAACCCTAAAAACCAATTTACAAAATAAGTAAGAAAATAATTGCTTAATACCCCAGCCACAGAGCTTATCTGAAGATCGATCTATCCCCAAATAGAATTAGCTCTTCAATTTATTTCCTATCAAAAACCTTTAGCGGTAAGTGTATACAGTTTGGGGGGAGGGGGGAGGGGTAGTTTTAAAACTGTTCACCCCCTCCAGCGCGATGTTGTGACACTTCGCAAATTAATTCCTGGTCCAGTGAAATGAGTTTCATTTTCTTCTTTTAGTTCAGCAGGTTGCGGGTAGTTCCGAACTTTCAATAGCGACTGGTTCGCACCTAAATATGAATTTTCTGTGTGTTCAATTTTGCAGAGGTGACTTTCAGGTGTAGAAGTTTGACGGTTTGGGGAAATTATGGGACCGCATTGGTGATCATCTATTTTAAAATTGTGAGTTTGCATCGTGTTTATTATTTGACCATTGAATGTTTTAAGAACGATTTGGGTATATGGTTGTAATATTTAAGAAAGATTTCATTTCAAACAACCCGATTTGGGGGTAGTGATCCTGGTTGAATTTTGGGTTCAAGTAGTTTCTTACAAGCAGTGTGCCGATTGAATTTCTCATCTTTAAAAAACGTCGATCGCCCATATAAACTTACAACCCCAATTTAACTCCTTTAATGGTTAATTTTCAAAAATCTAACCTTGGTGCACACTTATATAAAGAATCCGGTCTACCAGTGTTTTGGTGACAATGCGTTGTCCTTGTCTGTCAGTGATTATAAGATGTTTGTTTAATACCTTGAACAACCACTATCAAGATTATAATTCCACCTACAAACCCCATACCTGTCACTACACCTATCTGTTCGCAATTCGGTACATTAGCAGCAATTAAGCGGAGCAACCAGTGACGTAATAGGTTTAGCAACCGGTCGCCGCAACGGGTTGCAGCGGCCATCGCGGTAACGTGCGGGTTATTGGGTTACAGGACATGTACTGATTGCTTTAGACAGGTTTAGGTGGTGTGGCGGGTCCAATATGGTTGGGATGGGGCTGTAATGGAAGCTAAAGTTATTGTTTTGCTTTTGATCAATTTTTTGACTAGGCAATGTTAGTATTTAAAAGATCTTGCAAAAATATTTTGATTGAAAAGAGTGTGTAAGAGTGTGAATGGGCAACTACAGTACTTCCACAAGTTTTTATGCCTTGTGTCTGGGACTGTAGCTTCGCCTTCTTTGTTTTTCTGACATTCAAAAGTGCCTGTTATGGTCTAATTGAAATAAGTTTATGATTTTGAATATTGGGAAGTGGGTAAATTTTGCGCACGTCAACATTTGGGAGGTTTAGTAAAGAGCCTATTGATGCGTTCAATAGTGATTGAATAATTATTTACTAACGCTAAGCGAAACCTAAGTGAATGCCTTAATAAAAGCACATTGTTCCAGGTATGTACATACAAAGGTGAAAATCCTACAGTGGATTTTAGTTGAGAATTAATTTAGGTGCCACTTGTAAACGGGTATTTTGGAGCGCAATATTTAAAAAAAAAAAAAAAAACGTTGCCCCACACTAGGAACTTCTCCTGTATCGTGGGTGCATTTACAAACATAAGACATAACATAACTTAAACTCACATACATAAACAGCCAAACCCGGAACAACTACCTGTAGGCTATACAAATATTTGTTCCGTGCGGGAATCGAACCCGCGACACACAGCGCAGCAGTCAATCGCTCAACCGCTGCGCCAACCAGTTGTAAATATAATAACTGTGAGCTAACTGGACAATAAATAGCAATTTCCTGATTTAAAAAAAATAATGTGACGTTTTATAAGTGCCCCTGTAGACCTACGTGAAATATAAAATACACAAGATAACGCAGTTTTTTATAAACCACCCGCACTTTTATCACAGCTTTTTCACTAGGATACAATAGTACCTACGCAATAAAAGCAAACACATAAAACCTCAGTGTTTCATTACGCCGTAACGTATCCGAACGCACATTTTTAAACGTCATACAGGAATGACAGATAGCCATTTGGCGGGAAAAACAACAAGCGAGTGTTTGACACGAGTTTTTGTACAAATGAAATAAACGAGGGTTTTTTGTTTTTACCGCTTATGTAAGCAGTATTTTCACGCTATAACACACAAGTACTTAAAATCAAAATAATTGTTTTTATTACACATAAACCACCGCACGCAAAATACGCGCTTTGACGTAGAGTTGCGGAAACCAGCCCGTTATAAAATACAATACGATACACAAAAACCAACATGGGCACTTATAAAATGTTCAATATAGATGCCCGGTTCGAGTTGGTCGTTTCTTATAGAGAAGAATCGGCAAGAAACTCCATATTTAATATTTAAAAAATATTTGGTTTTAAGAATGTTTTCATGTTACAGTGTTAATATTTGAGTATGAGAGGAGTGGGTTCTTACTTAGCAAATACGAAAAAACTAGGGCACGCAGTAATCGATTTTTAAGTCCTATACACAGTATTGAAAATATGCTACGGATATCATAAACAAACAATAAATTGGCTTCATTTGCACTCTGCGTCAAAAATGGAAGCCGTTCAATGTACTTAAACTAGACTGCAAAAGTATTTCTGCACAATCTAAATTGTTAAAAAAGGCACGGTTGCTTTGTTCAATCAAATGAACGCTTAAATTAACTCCGGACTATTTGAGTTGGAATGAACACACACACAACACCGGGTTACATGAAATTGGACCCATTTTCAATGCTGGCCGAAGAAAATGCTTGGTTGGGAAATATTCGCGAATAGAGTGGAGTTGGACTGATTGACTGGTGTTGCTGAACTACACCAGCTCGCTAAGTTGAAGAGGCACCACCTTAAAAGCATCTAAGATCAATTCTACTAACCTGATAGCCATGCTCTTCGACTTGAGATGATGCCACCGCTGGTTCATCTCATCGAGCCTCCTCTGCAGCATGACAGCGTCCTCCTGCGAGGACAGGGAGCCGAGCAAGCGGCGCCCCGTCCCCGTGAGGGACGCGTACACATCGCGGTGGGTCTCGATCTCCGATTGAAGGTCCTGGAACAATGAGGAGCAGGAATTAGTTAAGTAACAGGAGGAAATTATCATGGATGACAATATTTGGGTTGTAGGAGCTAGAATCATAATCATCGTAATTTTTTACAAAAATGATTAGGAACAGCTTTCTACGCTAGATATTTTACTACAGTTGCAGCAGTTAAGTTTTATTGATACAAATCCAATTTTTGCTAATATTGTTACAAGTCTTAAAAATATGGAGCATTGACCATAGACAATGAACGATGAGCCACTGCCCAGCAAAAGTACAAGGAGAAACTGTTCACCCATCCATATACTTCCCCTGATAAACGTGCTACTTCGTCATTCAAATCAACTGCATGGGATATTTTCAGACAATTTTTTTTTATATTATCAGCCATTTGTGTCCCACAGCAGGGCAAAGCCCCCCCCCTCCCTCCTTCCGCTTAGTTATTAACAATTATTTCTTCATATGATATACTATAAGCTATAACTTAAAATCTAACCTCAACAGTACAATCTTAAAACTAAAAGACCAACATAAAATCCATGTCCATAATGAACTCGTACAAGAGACCAGACTGTTCATATTTTCTTTTCATCCACAGAGTAGCAAAACGAACAAATCCATTCTATTACTGGCGGACCCACTGCGCCCACTGCGCCTGTCACAGTAATGCTATGCCATGTATTATTCATGCTGTGATTTCATAAAAACAGAGATATGTCATTGAATAAAGTCTAGCGTCCTGTGAAGGACCGAAGCGATACGATACGAGAATTATGAAATTTTGGTAATAAAAGTAACACACAATTAATTCAATCATTGTAATTTACTATTAACATACGTATTCCCACAGTGATTTTCAACAGAAAACTTATGTAATTCCGACACATTTTTTTTGTTTTCGCTGATATATAGTTCTATTAATATTCATCATCTGACTAACCTTTTCCCAACTTTATTAGGGTCGGCTACCAGTCTTACCGTATGCAGCTGTATGCCAGTATTTTACGTGGAGCGACTGCCTATCTGACCTCCACTACCCAGTTGGTACTGGGTTATACGGTATCCCTTGGTAAGACAAGACTGGTTGTCAGACTTTCAAACCACTGACTAAACAGTAACGACTGTCAAAGATCTGCAAATGACAGCCAGGACCAAAGGCCTAACATGCTTTCCGAGGCACGGAGGGAACTCGGTATGTACTGGATGGTCACCCATCCACAGACCGACCTTGGCAAGCACGGCTTAACCTTGAAGATCGACCCGACTCAGTTCTAATACTACATTGGCAAGTTTTTGCGAATTTAAAAACTTATTGCATTCTTCCAATTCCTTCTTTCAAGTTTCAGCATACTTATATTTTATGAATTGCATCGCTTCGACTTGCAAGTAGGACAGTAGCTCAGTGAAAATACTGGTCCTCAGTTGAAATAAGTGGTCCATTTGTAGGACTTCACATCGCGACCGTTTACCGGCACTGCGACCAAATTGTCGGGACTTACTGGAAGAGGTTTTGCGACTGGTCGCTCGTTTGTTTGGGGGTCTTAGTTTTTGAAAAAGTGGATTCAGTTGGCTGATTTGTTGTTGAGCTTAGATTCTAGTAAATTGCTGTTTTCTTAAATAAGCCTGTCTCCAGCAGCGGCCTACGTTGGGCTCAGTTGATTTGTTTGAAGCAAATGCTTTAGCGACATTAGAATAGAAATGAACCCTACCTTTTTAAGAAACGAGGTAAAAAATAACAATGTATTTTTTTATCAAACCTTAAAATCATCCAAAACCATTTAGAATCTTTATCCATATTTAAGTTAGTACTACATAATTGATTTAAATTTGTTTGTTAGCATTTAAGCGTTTGGGTAAAAAACTGTAAGCTTAGAATGTATTTTATTTGTTTCTATTTTATTTAAATCAAAATAAATTAAAGGCACATTTCCTGTTTGCCAGTGTGATCGTGTTGATCTTGTAAAAATGTTGATGTGGTTTTTTTTTATATTTATTATACATATAATTTATACCTTAAGATGTGTTATACAAATATCATTTAACTAACGTAAAAAAAGTTCTATGCAGTTGTAAAAATCGTGTGAAGCTGGAGCGGTTCCCTAATTCAATATAATCCCAAACTCGGTTAGTTAATAACCACAAAGCCCCGTACATCGGAGGGATCAAACAACAAGTTGAATTATTGACCGAAAGTTAGTTAACTCATGAATAACTGATCGCCGTGTAACTACGCTAACACGTCGGACACTGTTCACTTATTTTCGAATTAACGGATTGAAAGATTTAGGGGAATCGGTAAACTGGTTCTTGGAACAAAACAAGAACAAGATTAACCATCAGGTACAAAAAAAACTCGATTAATAAAACAAAGAGGGGGCGGGGGGGGTATTCAAACTGAGACAATATAACATCAGGCCTGTAATCCACGAAGGAGTAGAGTCACATGTAATAGGGGGCGAGCCTATTGCCATCAACCGGGCACAAATCCGGACTCCGTGACTGCTACTGAGAAAAACCTGATGGGGAAATACCTAATAACATTTTGCCTGACCCTGCGTGCCTAACTGGAATCGAACATGCTCAGCAGTCGTACCCAGATTTAACAGTAGCTTTAACTAAATCCTTATTTTCTCTTACAATTCTGCTCATGTTGTTTTTTTGCCATAACTATGGCAGTCATTTATGTGTGGCTTTTAATTACCATAAGTATAATTATGTAAACGGTATGATGCTCAGGGTGTAGTAATAAGCGATGTGAAGGACTATGCACACAGCTTACCTAGTGGCCGACCCGAGAATCGGTAGCGGCCTAGTGGTTGGAAGTGTCGATAGTTTTTATATCGATGAACTTTGAGCGAGACACTAGGTAACTTCCGCTTCAGAATGGGTTCAGCTATGTGGTCCAAATAAAAATCTGATATCTTTTGTAACTCCTCTCAAATCTTAATGACTACCAGGTGAAGATTTCCTTGTTGTTTACTAAATAAACGTTTTGTTAAAACTCAGTTTGCTGATATTTAACGGACACTTGCGTACTACTTAATTTTGGTAAACTAAAATTTTCGCTACCTACTTAAAGACACTTTTGTAAATCCTTATCCTGACTTTTAATATTATAAATGCGAAAGTAAGTTTGTTTATTACCTTTTTCACGCCTAAACTACTTAACCGATCATCCTAAAACTGCACATGACGTTGTCAGGTGTACAGAAACGGACATAGTGTACCTTTCATCCCGAAAAAAAGAACTGTTCCCGAGGAAAACAACAATAACGTTCTTATGATAATAGATGGCGCCACGTGTCTGGCGTAATAGGTGGCGCCATTACAAGCAGAGTAGGTACAATTCGAATTGATTGTCAAATTCTAAATTAACGCGATCGAAGCCGCGGGCAAAAGCTAGTTATTAAATATAACAACATGTAAATCTATCTAATCGTCCACTTAATTTTTTCACTAGGTATAAGAATTAGCTTAGGCAAGCCATGAAAAAGGCATGGTCAGCGATATGATATTAAAAAAACATCGATAAAAACACATCCCACCCCTTGCGACGACAGCCCCAGGCAATATTGATGTTGTTTACTCTAGCTATCGGCGCCTCACGAGCAACCCTTAATAATACCAGGGTTTATTATAATAAGGGTGCCTTAATACTATGATTTTCCTTTGTTGTACCCTGGAAGGTGCAGGGGATAATCGATGAGGGGTTCGAATCAGCTGGGTTAGGGGTCGAAGGTACCTTTTTGTTGTTGTCATGCTAATGCAGGTGGGTAGTTTAGTTTTTAGAGTCATCTGGTGTTTTATGCTGGAATAGATTTTAAGAAAAGAATGCAGGTCTAAATGCTGGGCAAAAATATAACTTGAAAGCCGTCTGCCTTTTATTATTCTTTACGTTTTGAAATATAGTAATATTGATTTTCTTGGTGAATTGCTTAAATTAGATAGGCTCAGTATTACTCAAAGTTTTGCAGACATAAACATCATTTTCTGTTTTGAATAGTAATTAATTCTGTAATTGTGTTACGTATCTAATATATCCTAATGTTAATTGCAGTCTAACCTCCACTGTTTCAGATAGATCTCATTAATGTAAAACATAAAAAGGAGGTGAAGTCGCCGGTCAAGCATATGTTTAATTCCCTACCGTTTGTCCTGTTACATATTCCAGACCAAATTCAGACTTTTTGTGTCGATAAGTTAGGCTGAGAAATTGCAGGCTATCAGCAGCCTTATGTGAGTGATTGTCGGTCGTTTAGAAGTATTTAGGTCTAGACCGTAGCCTCTTAGACTGATCTAGGTATCCACTGGGACGTTTTTGCTGAATAAAACTTATTTTTACCTAGCCCCTATAGCATGTGTGGATGTACTCGTATGTACGTAGCAGGGTATATCATGAATATTATTCCATTAGAGATAGATTTCCCTTAATTAATCTTGACATTTTTTTCTTAGCCGCGTTGACACGATCAGAGTATGCTCGGACTTAGTGGACTCGGACGCAACTCGTATTTTTGCAGCCCATAATTCGAGCGCACTTGGACGGGCTGGTATGGGTTGCGTCCGAATAGGTAGCCGAGTCCACTCGGCCCGAGCACACCCTGATCGTGTTAACGCAGCTTTAGTAAGGGGAATTATTTTCTTGAAGAAAATATGTTGTAATTTATTATTCGGGAAATGTATCTTCTAGTTTTCTTAAAATTACAAAATTAACATCATCATTCTCCTGCCTTTATCTCAATTAATTTGGTGTCGGCGCATCATATCTTCTTCTTTCATACTTCTCCATTACTCGTCATCTCAGCGGTCATCTCCTTTATAACCATATCATTCTTCATGCATGTCGTACAGGGTGTTTCAACAAACAACTTCATCACAACATCTCGTCCATGGGGTTTTATCTAACAAACCATGGGAAGCCGCGCCAGCCGCGTCCCTGCGGGGAGTTCCCAACAACAAACTTAATCCTAACTTCTAAAAACTAAGTTACGACCCTTCACGCAATTATGACGCTTTATTTTATTACTCGGAAACGCGTTAAACAATTATAATTTACTACACTTGGATTTGGACTTTTAATTAAAAATCTATGGGAATTCACCGAGAGTACTTAAGTAATTATTCTGAGATTGAAATTATAAAGGAATTCACCATAAAAGGACAGCTGACTCTTTAAAATCACAGGATTCTCACACCCCTTAAAAATTTGGCTGTTGAAAAACACTTCGTGCCATGGAAAATTGGAAACTTTTTAATCAGCACAAACAAGCAAAGGAATAAAAGTCACGAAAACCAGATTAAACGTCAATAATACCAATTCATAACGAGATTTCGCAGTTTCCCAGTAACCCCTCGCTTGAACGTAACAGCTCAATATCAATCCGCTTAAATCATTCACATTCACGAAACGCACCAAAATTCAATAAAATTCAATCGAGAATTAATTAAAAATTCGTTATGTACAAATGTTTGTATTGTCCAACTGTTCGTTGATTACAGTGGCGGTTAAAAAACTTGGCCATTTTAAACATTTTTAACCGGATTTCCGGCATTCAATTCGGTTTACTGCGACTGTTACTGTTTGTTGGTTTAACCGGATAGTGATACGGCTATCGGGTTTTACTTTTCGCAGCGATTTGTAAGGATTTATTTTATGATCCGGGTGTGAAGTAAATAAACAAGTGCGTTGTACGCACTGTTACATTGCAGGTTAGATTCTTTGTTTGTAGGTAATTGCTTTACGTATTTCCACAACGACTTAGTTTATGTCAGGTTCATTTTTTTTTCTTTTTCATCATTGTTTTGAACCCGAAAACAGGCGGGGTTAGCGGCTAGTTATAAAGATTCTAATGCAAATCATAGGCACACACATAATACATACACACAATACATACACATAGGCACATTTATCGTCACACACCTATAATTAACCAGCATTTAAAGTTTAGTTTAAAAAAGGCAATGACAATCAATTAGACAAGGAGAAAACGTTCGGTTTAATATTAAATCGAATATTCCCCTAGCTAGATAGAACATCTACTTATGGGTCAATACAATATCAGGGTAAAGACATTCAAAGATTTAGAAAGATTATCTTAGGTACTACGTAATCTTTTATATCAAAGTCTACAAGTAAAAAATCCTACACACTCTGAAAAGAAATAACTTCTTTTGTGCTCTTTGTAATAATTATAAGAATTTGTTTAATAAATATTTGGAATACGTCCCGTGAGCGTTCCCTTTGCAATATAAAAGATTCTCTTTAAAAATTTGTTCGCAATTCTTTGGATACTTCATTGAAATATTACGAAATCTTTCAGCGGATAACTTTATAATAATATGTAGTAGTTTAAGTTTGTTATGAGCTATTTTCATTTTATAGTTTGACACGTTGTTACAACTTAAGGAGCATTTTTTACGTTAGTGCTGCTAGGCAAATGTTCCCCATGGCTTTTCAACCCTTCTTTCGTTTTGCCTTCTCCTGCCAACTGAGGAACGAGTCTAAATCGTCACGCCAGTGTTTATTAGTCCTGCCTCAATTACGACGCCCGTCTTCAGACTCTTCTGACTATTCTCGCCCATCTGTTCTGATCCATCCTAGAAGTGTGCCAGTCCCATTTCAATCTCGTAGACTACCAACCAATTCACCACCATCGAGAAACTTGTTTTTTTTTTAATAAGTTTATTTTAGCCTTTAAGCCACGATTTGTTTATTTGTTGACCTATTCCAAAGTATGTAGAATACAAAATTCCCTTTGACAAAAAGCTATGCTAGCTCATTATTTATTTTGTCCCTGTGCTCCAAAACCTGCCCTCCCAGGGGAAATTTGGTAACTTATTCCTCAATAACAAGCTCTTAGTCGAGACAATTGTATTATAATCCAAAAACAAAACACGGAGCTTTTTTTTTAAAGAAAATGTGGAAAAAAATCGGAAAAGGAAATTATAATATTGCTTCTATATAGTTTAGTCAGTCAAAACCTTTTCAAACTGTCCTGTCCTGGTCGTAATCCCTCACTTATTAATATTTCCAAATCTGCTTTATTTTTTTTTAATAAAGAGCACAAAAATCTTAGAAACCAAACTAGCACATTATTAAGAAACTAGCTGACCCGCGCAACTTCGTCTGCGTCACATAATAGAGGGTTAGAGGGTGTGTGTCAATTCTAAAGGAGCACATCACCCACATAATGAAAATGCGAGCGCGGTACATCACCATTATTATTTTGCTGCGGAATTATTTTAAAACTGTGATATCTCGGATCTCCTAAGATATTCATTAGAATCAAATGATGTTAGAGCAATTTCGTTCTAAATTAAATACTCTTATGATGAATAACGTATTTATTTGGATAAGGATATACCATGTTTACAAAAACACCTTTGCAAAAATAACGCATATTTTTTGAAGAATATTGAGAAAAAAAGGTTATAGTGAGTGAGTAAGTTAAAAGATAAACATATGCTATCACGGACTTTTTTTAGAACTTTTAAAAGGAACAATTCATGCATGATTGCTGCGTAACTTTAACCGTTTACGCAGCGGACGCAACGGAAGCTCTCAAAAGGAATAAATTTTCCGCGTTTTTTATTTTGTGTGCAATCCAGAAAAAGAATCACTAAACTATTCTTATTATGTTTCTCCAAATAAGGGCTGCCCTCGACAGCCTTTACGTCTTCATCCTCAGACACTCGATGACAGCCAGAGCCCAGCTAGATCTACAGTTCTCATCAAGGTGCATGAAATGAGCCCGAACACGATATAGATGCTGTAAACTTTTGAGGTCCTATTGCAGCTGCCCTCCGCTCCATCGTCAGACCTTCGATGAAAGTCATACTCCAGCTAATTCTAAAGTTCTCATCAAGGTGTATGAAATGAGCCCAAACACGATTTTTAGGGTGCCGTAGCCGAATGGCAAAAAACGGAACCCTTATAGAGTCGTCTAACCTTATAGATTCGTCTTGTCTGTCTGTCCGTCTGAATGTCACAGCCACTTTATTCCGAAACTATTCGGACTAAACCGTTGAAACTTGGTAGGTAGATGTATTCTGTGAACCGCTTTACGATTTCTATACAATAATAAAAAAATAACAGATTAAGGGGGGCTCCCTACAGTTGCGATAGTTTTTGAGAGGATCCGGCAATTGGGTCTCGAGGTGGCTTTGCACAAATCTGAGGCCATGTGCTTTCATGGGCCTCGGAATGCGCCACCGTCGGGATCCATGCTGACGGTAGCAGGGGTTCCCTTCGGCATCGAGTCGACTTTGAAGTACCTAGGACTCGTCCTCGACAGCCGGTGGAACTTCGTTGAGCATTTCCGACGTTTGGCTCCCAAACTGGAACGGGCAGGGGCTGCCTTCAAGCGGCTCTTGCCCAACCTGAGGGGTCCAAACGCCTCCTGCCGTAGGCTCTACGTGGGGGTCGTGCGGTCCATGGCCCTTTACGGGGCCCCGGTGTGGGCGCGTTCAATTAAGCGGCGTGCCGCCCACTACCTGAACGCGCCCCAAAAGGTGGTAGCCGTTAGGCTAATCCGGGGGTACCGCACGATCTCCCGCGAGGCGGCGAGCCTCCTAGCCGGATTGCCGCCATGGGATCTGGAGGCGATAGTCCTCGCGCGCCTGCATGAATAGCGCGCGGAGGCACTACGTCGGGGGGAAACTCCGCTGCCGCAGCAAATCACCGCTCAGCCGGCAAACCTCCGACGCGATCTCATGGCGACATGGAGACAGCGACTGTCGCAACCCAGTGCAGGGCACGCCACAATAGTGGCGATAAGTCCCCTCTTTGAGGAGTGGCTAGAGAGGCGCCACGGCCTCACCTTCCGCCTGACGCAGGTCCTCACCGGATACGGTTGTTTCGGGAGGTTTCTGCACCAAATCGGGCGGGAGGAAACGCCCGGGTGCTATCATTGTGAGGATCGTCCGGAGGACACGGTGGCGCACACCGTGGAGGTCTGCCTCGCTTGGGCGGAGCTCCGCCGTGTCCTCGTAGCGGCGATCGGCGGCGGCGACCTCTCGCGCCCGGCCCTGGTTCAGGCCATGGTCCGGAGCGAGAATGAATGGGAAGCCGTCACCTCCTTCTGCGAAGCAGTCATGCTAGCGAAGGAGGTGGAGGGACGTGAGAGGGAGAGAATCTCTCGCCCCAGCCGCCGCGGGGGATGCACCGGGCGTCGGGGGCCACGTGGTGGCTACCGGCCACCGTAGGTGCGGGCCTGTGGACGGTGAGTAATGGATTAGCGTCTGAGCCGCGCGGGTACCTTACTCATAGATCTAAACTCCCCTCCCGCACGCGCACCCCGCCTTGGTGACGCCCACTTCGCAACGGGCCGTGCAGCAGAAATCGTAATATATTTTAATTTCGCCATAACTTCAAAACTAAACGTCCAATTTTAATCATTCAAAAACCAAATATTATCTACATAAACTGTCCTTAGTGATGAAATAATTAATTTTGATAAGGATTATAGCATGAGTAAAATAAATGCGTTTAAATGTAGTCCAAAAAAAATCAAGATAAAAAAATGGTTGTTGTGCCTCACTCGACATAGATAGGTATAGTGTGTCGCGGACTTTTTTGTAGATATTTATAAGATCTACAATTAATTAGAACACTTTATGGTTCTATCTTTTATAGTTTAGGCAGCGTACGCAAAATAAGTAACTTTTCTGGTTGATTTTTTACACCTTGTGTCCGAAAAACCCAAATATCTTACGGAACCCTATTTTTTTCCAAAATAAAATTTAGCCTATGTTACTCGTGGATAATGTAGCTTTCGAATGGTGAAAGAATTTTTAAAATCGGTCCAGTAGTTTTTGAGCCTATTCATTACAATCAAACAAACAAACAAACAAAGTTTTCCTCTTTATAATATTAGTGTAGATTAAAAACGTGGGAATATTTTTAATTTCTTAATTAAGTGCTAGTACCCTGGCCGCGGCATTTAATTCGAGTAACACTTCATTACATACAAGGGGGAGGGAGCCCTCCCCCTCCCTGGCCGATCCATCTTCCCCGTCTAACCTGGTCCTGCGAGATTTATTACCTGCCAGATTTACTTAAGTACTTTTATTCAGCTTGTTATGAGCAAAGATTATTATGCAGAAGGTAGTTGATGGTGATTTTCTCTGCCTACATGACGTTAGGGTTAATTTTATAGCCGTTTATTTTAGTTTTGTTAAAGAACTTTAATAATAGCGATTCCTGAGTAAAAAAAATATGATTCTATTTAGTCCGTGAGTTAGATTATCGAAACATAACGATTACGTATTTTTTTTTCATCAAATCAATAAAAATTGACGAAGATAAAACGCATCAAATAATCGAAATTCGGGCTTGTGACGAGTGCACGAGTTTTCGAATCACTGTATTGTCTTCATATTTAGTTTACGTGAAAAAAGAAAAAATACGTGGCCAATATTTTTTTGGAAATCTATCTGACGGACTAATTATATTTTTTTGGTCATTTACCCTATTGGTTCATTTACTTAACGATACTATTTTTAATCTCTTTGGATTTACAAGTTTCAAAACAATCATATTCTGCAAAATATATTTTCTAACTGCATTAGTGAAAACGCCTTGTTATCCTTTAATCCATTTAACCTTCCACACGGATGACAATTCAAAATTAGAGCTTATTTGCTCATTATAAACTGTTAAAACCTCTATAGGCACAGTACCATTCGCAAATAAATCTTTAGTATGGACACATTACTTTAAATTAAATAAATAAACTCTAAACACTTCATATCCTTACCGTTAGGCACAAAACTAACCTCATCCTTACCTTAGTCTACGAAAGTCACAGGTGCGCCATAACCTGGCGGGTCGTATCGTTAAATTGATACACTCTCCCGGCCTACTTGTAGCTTATACCTTAATGCTAGCTCCGCGACTACTTGCACTAACTTTAATGCTGCGTTTAGTTGGTATTTAGATGTGGATAGTGGAAGTTTGTATGGGAAATACATGACTGTTTGTAAGGCTACGACTTGGAGTCGGTGTTGTTGCTTGTCAAGGATCAGTAGTAAGCTAAGGCTTTGTAAAGTCTCTCAAAGAATAAGTTCGCACTGTAATTGTCTATCTCGGCATAGTATTATGCCAAAAAGTTGTGCTGAATAGTAGGCTCACTGAACCTATTAACCATACTTCTGGTATACCAGAACCATGAATAATAAACCAGCTATTAAATCTCATTTCACGTTAAATTTGTTATAGTGAATTATTAAACCAGCTCACAAATCTGATCATATTTAGTTGTGAATAATTAATCAAAATAATAACGACCAATCAGATGCTATGACATAAGATTAACCCACAAATCAAATGGCTTACAGTTTACGAGGGTCTAAAATAAAATTTCTCTTTAAAATTCTGTATGAATCTGAATTAGAATTGGACCATAGCAGTTAGCAAGAACTTATTATACAAGACGAGGTAATATTCAAAACACGTAACGAATGTCACGTACCAACATGTCCCGGAACAAATTATAATGTCCAACAAAGCCCTAATACCGGGCAAAGCGGGCATACTCGGGTAAAGCGGACACACCCGGGCGTCAAATGTAAGAAGTTGCAAATTGAGCGGACACGTTACCCGGGTTTGATTAGGATCAAAACGTGGTTTGAGTCGTTAATTTTAGTGGGTAATGTGGTTTCTTAGTTGTCTGGTAATGGCCTCTATTAATGGCCTCTATATTTGAAAAGAGTGTCCATGGAGTTTCTTGCCCATTCTTTCCATAGAGATCTATGCTTTGGAATGGGCAACGACAGTACTTTCACAAGTTATTATGCCTTGTGTCTGGGACTGTAGCTTCGCCTTCTTTGTTTTTCTGACATTCAAAAGTGCCTGTTTTGGTCTAATCGTCTAGTCTAGTCGCCTTACTAGCTAAAATATACCTGAGATTTTTTTATCCGGGTTTTTTGAAAGGCAAATTAATTTTTCCGTCAAATCTGAGCTGTGAAGATTGATAGGACATTCAAATTAATTAAGCTTTTAGCTTTAAAAAGAGGTAAATAAGCAATAAATATTTAAAGGGGAAAATAAATAATTATAATCAAAATGGTGGCGGAAGGCGGAAAATTCTGGTGTTGTGGAAAAAAGCGGTGTTTAGTATTATACTGTAGGCAGATGTGATTAATTAATGGTATTAAATTGACATGGTTCCGATAAAATACTGAAGAAGAAAAAGGTGGACCAAAACAACATGTCGCTCGCAATCCTCAAGAGTTAGGCAGATGTGTATCCATTGTACACCCATATTCCACTAGTTATGTTGAAGCCCCATGTAACAGGGGGCGAGCCTATTACCATCAACCGGGCATAAACCCTGGCTTCAGGAAGTTACTGAGTATTCTTGCGGACAGCAGTAGCGAAAAGGAATGCTTACTGAAGATATTACTAAATATTACATTACAATAATTTTATTGTGTCAGTACCAGTTTTCATGATGAAGGTTCCGGATTAAACCGGTTATATCCAGTTGACAAAATGGCGGCCAGTTTTTGCTTTGAGTTAGCATAATTTATGTTCGTAATAATCATATTTGGTACACCAATTGGACAGTTTCATTACGAATGTAATTTAGGAATTATTAGGGTGTGAAGGCTTAATAGGAGTTAATTTTACCATTTTATTTGAGGGACAAATTCAATTAAGTAAAATTAATATGTTGCATGCAGATAAAGTTTTTTTTTGTAATTAGGGATCCCGATTCACCGTAACTTTTCAACATTAATTAATTTGCATAATTAATGGTGACAACATAATTAACAAAGGCCGGAAATACAGCGTTGAAAAGAGTTATACATTAAAATTCATCACAAAGTTGATTTACGATCATAATTTGATTTACGGACCCCCAAAAACCAGTTAGACAAAGCATCATTAAGCCGGAACCAATCTAAAATGATTTAGACCCTGTCAAACCCCCTTAAATCTCGGAACCCATCAGAAAACACGGTACATACATCAAGCATAATCCGAAATCGAAAAAAAGGGAAATACATTAGTAAAAAACTTGGTACAACCAAGTGAATAAATCAAGTTGCAAACGACTGTGGAACCGGGAACCGGATCAAGCGAGTAATCCCCGGCTGGTAGCCGGGTTGTAACCGGATTTAGGCGGATATAACCGGGCCGGCCACCTGCGATAACGACCCGTCGCGGTTGCGCTCCAATGGAGCCAGTTAAGGTGTCCCCACACTTGGTTGCGCTGGATTTGGGCTGCACTTGGAACTGTGCAAGACTTTGGTTGAGGAACCATTTGCTTCTGATTTTAGTCGCATACCTCTTCCATATATTTTATGGTAGCGATTAGCTTTCGACTCATATATCTAGTCTTCTATTGACAGGATACTACAGAGAATATAATGAGAAGAATGTGGGTGTCATGTAGGTCACCTGTCCCAAATAACACTCCTGGGAAAACACGCATAATGCTGCGCCTGATATTTTGTGAGGTGTTTTTTTCTTAAAACTTGTTAGCTTCACTATAACTTTCATCGTACTTCGTACCTCAATCCATTCTTATCCGGATCGTTCATCCAGAAAACTGCACCCAAAAAAACGCTAACAGAAGTAATGTGGTAGCATCCTAACTCGCTTTGCTCGCTCACTCGTTACATAGCTTCTCTTTTGTTAGTTTTACAAGTTTCTTAGTGCTCACCTATTGCAACGAATTGAAATTTATTTTTAAACATCTCCCAGTTAAACTTTGTGGTTCGTTTAAGAGTGAATATTTCAAGGAATTCTGTTAGAGAAGGTGCGTTTAAAATAAATAGATTTAGGGGAAGCTGGGGTTGGCGATGTGGAAGGGAGACTTTCTTTATGCTTTGAGGTAAGTTGATTTGATTGATATATGTACAAGTGAGGCAGACACTGTTTACTGACCATAAACTTCAATTATGAAGTTTATTTTATCAAGGAATTAATGTCAATCATCAACAGATCTCTGCTTGCCGCAGTTCACTTGTGGAACTCAGATCGACTTTCCATAGACTGTCGCACATTTCCGTGCAGTCATAGGTTATTTCATTTTTGTCATTGTTCTTTTCGACAGCAAAAACTCTAAAGTTCAAGAAAGCTGACTTTTAATAAAACGAGGTGACATATTTTAAAGACTTATGCCCGACTCGTCACTGTTCAGATTGGTCACCAAATTTTTCCGAGTACTTTAATTTTTGTTTTTGGCGTACCTACCAACTACAACTTGCAAGAAAGAAGCAAATAAATGAAGCACGCACTTCTCACTTCTAATGCCTCTTCAAGTATCCCTAAAGATCTTTCTACCCATTTAATATAACCACATTACCAACCATCACAAACACGACAACCATCTTCCCATCTCCGCAACTCGCCACAAATTCCGCCCATAACTTTAACTAAAATGAATTTAATACAGCCTCCCACAAAGTGGACCAGATACACCTGAAACTTGTGCTACAGCCTGACGTCTTCGTTAGATAACCGGGATAAGTTATCTGTTGCTTTCAGAGGGTGGGCAGAACTCCAAGTGGCTTGGAGGAGTCATGTTTCTTCTATTGTGTTTTGTTAAGAAGTGTTGTTGTGGCGGATCTGTGTTGGGATCTTGTTTAACGGGTTTTTGCAAATTAATGATTTTGTAATTAATCAGCTTATAATTTTTCCATTGCAGGGCAAGAACCGCTTTTCACAGAGAGATGAAATAAGGTTGATAAATGATAACTACACTATCTGTATGATTGTTGATGATTTTAGTTATTTAGTTTTATTTTAAGATTCACGGTTTAAAACTAAACTTATACTGTCACTTGCGGAATATCTTCCGTGATTATTAATTATTTTGAGCTCCCAATATTTTGACGCTGCTGCACAGATAGGTTTTTTATTTAGAAGATAGTTTAGGTTTTCATCAGCTCTCTCTGTATTACATGGGACTTGAACATAACTGGAAAAATGTGGGTTACTATACATAGTTACAAATCTGCATAACCCTTCGTTGTTAATTATTGATCTGCTGCTATTTTACGTTTTCAAAAAGACAAAATATTTAGGGACTTTTCAGGTTCTGATCTTCACTATGTTCTAAGAAAAATGGAAACCAATTTCCCCCAGGTGTTATTGTTTTTCTTCCATACTTCGAACTTCCATAAATAATCCTTACAGTTTCCTCTCTCCACACGGAGACTAGATAATAAGCTCCTCAGATAAACTGTTGCTACATCGCGAGACTAATACTTCAGCTGTCTTTTTACCCGGTTTAATCCAGATCGTACCGGTTCGCGGCTGGGAAAACCAGAATGTGGATACAGACAGAAGTTTCATTTAACACACGAATGCTCATAAATGACATAATATCACGCTTGTAATCCCTGGACGGTTAGGATAAGGTGTACATTTAGAACACCCATATTTCGCCAGTTATGTTTAAGTCCCATATAAAAAGGGTGAGCATATAGCCAGCAACTGGGAACATATTCAGATACCGCGCTATTACTGATAAATTCTTGATGTAAAAACCCAATATCACTTTACCTAACCTGGATATCGAACCTAGCACTTCAGCACCAGGAGCGTTTGTGATCACTAGATCAATGAAACAATTGAAGTATTGTCTCCACGAAAATTGGCATCTTTGACTACCTAGTGTGAGCCTTCTATCTATTCTTACGTATGGCTGTAACCGGATAAAACCGGTCACGTCCCTCACAGGTTGCACGTAGCATTACTATTGCATACCGACACTCCGACACTCCGACACTCCGACACTCCGACACTCCGACACCTCAGACACTCAGGCACCTGAATATAAATTGTATTTACAGGAAATTATTGCCGCCATCCTTCAAGGTGCGGTTGAAAAATTGAATGGATTAGAACCCTGGCTCTTTTATCAAGAACTGGTGCTTCAGCTTATCAATCGTTGCCATTCGTATGTATTAGTGACGGCCAATACAGCAATCATTTTCAAAGCGTTTTCCACAAAATAACTCTTAACTGAATTGACGTGAGCTTACGAAATAAGTTGGTTATATTACGAAGGGCGGACGTTTTAGAGTCCTGCCGCTTGTAAATTTTGGAGTTCAAAAAGTGCTGATTATCAGCTTTATTTGCCTATTATTATCACATCACCTTTTTGTTTTTTGTTTGCCTTTGTTGTTCCACTCCTGGGCAAAGGCCTTCCCCCATTCCTGCCATCACATTACATCATTTACATGACCATATTACACCAGTTACTTCTTCCACAACTTTCCTCTTTTAAAGCGATCGAAAAGCTTAAATAAGGGCTTTTTCCCATGGCGGTAGGCAGAAATCACAGAACGCCGCCTGCTACGATCCTTACATACTCCTTTCATACAACTGGTCATACAAGCACAAAAGTTGTGGCTGCGGGACTGTTCGAAAGAGATACCGCGGCCCTGGAACACAAAGGGCAAAGAAGGAACATGGATGGGTTTTAGTCAGTAAAAGTCTGACACTCCCTCCCACTCCACCCAGAGCGGGAGGAGTTATTTGATTATTTCCCATACGTAAAAAAAAGCACAAAAGTTGCGAGTACTACGCATCTGACCTTTCTGAAGAACCTCACCAATAAGGTCAGTGTATGTCCCGGTGTTGCCACGTTAAGCCTAAATTATATCAATAAGATATATTTATGTCTTCTCCCTCGTCGTTTTATCAGATAGAATGTCACTTTATCTAGTCCTTCGTATTGAAAACAGTCCATGTTTAATTTAAAAAAGTTCTAAGTACAGCCATACAGTTACTTTTTAGGTTTATTTATTCTATTTTTAAACCCTACTTTCACTACCTTTTTTGTACCTAAAACCCTTTTCAAAATTCTCAGTGAATTTCCACATGATTAGAGTTACCTCCCCTCACTCTCATATCTTACGTCATATACAGGGTAATACCTTTATGTGCTATACAGGGTGTTACTTATACATTGTGACGTCAAGAGTGCGCGGTGCCATGTACTGAGAATATTAAATAGGGTTTGTGACGTGATTAATGGAGTAAGAGAGTAAGTAGAATGTAAGGTGTTTTGTATGTAGGCATATGGTGTGTAAGTTAGGATTATGGAAACTTTGCGAAAATAAGTAAGACATTTTGTATGCAAATTGTGTAGAGGTGAAATTATTAGACGCTTACATACAAATGTAAGTATCCAAATATCAAGTACCTATCTGAAACACGATATTTTTATACAATTTAGAACATTATTTTCTATTTCTCTTGTCTGTAAGTAATGGTAGGCTATGTAAGACAGACTAATATTTAGGAAGTCTTTGGCAAGGAGTCCGTACTGTAGATTATTGTCATTAATAATTAAGCTTACCCGACAAGCTTAAGTAAGCTTTAAGCTGAGCTGTAAGCTTTTGAAATTTAAAATAATCATTAAATAGGTATTAATTGATGAACCATATTATTCTTATCAACATCTCCCAAGCCTTTACCCTCCCTCTGTTGGGGTCGGTTCCAGTGCAACCGGATGCAACTGAATATCAATTTGACTAAAAGTGACTGGTAGTCGGGCCGCGGCAACCCAGTTCTATCAACTATCTTAAAGAAAAAAGTTTTGAATTGTAATTTAAAAAAATAACATTGAAATTCCCTGATAGGCATAAAAAAATCTGTATCTCCGATCGTGTCCACACGCCGCTACACCACGCAACAAATTAGTCGCAGCGAGCCGCGGCGACTAATCGCGTTATCCCAATCATGTGGCGACTGCCGCAGGGCTGGCGGTGCGTTTACTAGATTAAGAGCGTGGCTCTCTGCTTAGGCTGCGGTGTGCGAACCTGGCCTTAACTCAATCAAGCTTTGAAATTGGCAGGTTAGTGATATTCTGATTGAGGGCTTATTTTGAAAATGAAACTTTTTTTTGAACCTGTCACTGGTAATTTTTGAGATTTAAAGGGGTGGAAAAAATTAAGAGTCTTTTATCAATAACTACCGAATAGACCAGGGTCGATAATTTTTAAAACCAAAAAAAATAATAGTAGGATGAAACCCATTATAAAAGGAGGGGAATATTATAAAAATGAAAGGAAAAATAATTTACGGGCGATCTGAGGTCGGGAAAGGGATGGGGGTGAGCTTTTAAGTGTAAAAAACGGTTTTTCTCGACTTCCGTCAAAACTAAAAGTCCTATCGAAAAAAGTCAAACGGCAAAGTTGTAGGTAATAAAAAGATCTACAACTTTTGTATTTACACTTTTTTCACATAACCTCAAAATTTATGTGAAAAATTCAAAAAACCAAGTTTTTGGTTTTTTATTTTTATCTTTTACAAAACTTTTTTTTTTTAACGAAATTTGGTGAAAACTTACCTTTTTATGTCCCAAATATGCTGTAATTTATTTGATTAAAAATATTTATTTTTTCACCTTATTTTGAATTAATATCCAAAAAGCACCCTAATTTTCAATCGAAAATTCACCCGTCAAAATATCAGCTTTTTTCAAAAAGTTGGTATGTTTTCTGTTCGTTGAAATCTCTACTTTCTGATGGTGAAAAAAAAAAATATGTTACTATAGTAAATCTTCTCAGAAAATGCAAAAAATCGAAAAAAACTCGAATTTGTTTGCTGCAATTTGTTTCAATTAAAAAGTTGATTTATTTAATGCTAAAATATTCTTCTTGTTGAGATCAATCCATTAATACATATCTTAACGCTATTGAGCGTTGGGGTAGTATTAACGATCTGTCCAAGATACTGTTACTGTAAGGATTTGCTCCTAAAATGGTATTTTAAGATGTGAATGTTTTGAAAATGACGTTTATAGGCTTATAATATGATGTTTGAAACGTACAGTATTAATGAAAGTTAAAAAAATGACGAAATAACAGTATTTAATCTAACTTAATTTCTCAACATTAGACCTCTGTAGCTCCGCTCTGACTCTGAATCGAGAGAAGTCGCCATAATAAGAAATGTTCTTCTTAAAGAGATCTATCCATTGGTATATATCTTTACGCTATTGGACGCCAGGGCAATTCCGCCCTTTCTCCTTTGTGCATTTTTCTTTCCTTTTCCGGCAAATCCAGATGTTGTATCGCAACCAGAAAAACAATGCAGTAATGCAACAATGTTTTTTAAGGATTCATGTTTGAAACTATTTGACGTGAAAAATAGGTCTTTTACATTTCCAGAACCTGGTTTGAGAAAACAAATGTCATGATTATATGAATTTAACTGATTTAAAAGGACCAAAATATCAATATCTTGGCCCACAACAATGAAAGTTTTATTAGTACTCATTGCAACTTTTATCGCGGTTTCAATTATGTTATTATGTTTCAGTTATGTATGTTTCAATTATGGCATTTTCTGAGAAGACTTACTATAACATGTATTTTTTTTTTCACCATCAGAAAGTAGAGGTTTCAACGAACAGAAAACATACCAACTTTTTGAAAAAAGCTGATATTTTGACGGGTGAATTTTCGATTGAAAATTAGGGTGCTTTTTGGATATTAATTCAAAATAAGGTGAAAAAATAAATATTTTAAATCAAATAAATTACAGCGTATTTGGAACATAAAAAGGTAAGTTTTCACCAAATTTCGTTAAAAAAAAAAAGTTTTGTAAAAGATAAAAATAAAAAACCAAAAACTTGGTTTTTTGAATTTTTCACATAAATTTTGAGGTTATGTGAAAAAAGTGTAAATACAAAAGTTGTAGATCTTTTTATTACCTACAACTTTGCCATTTGACTTTTTTCGATAGGACTTTTAGTTTTGACGGAAGTCGAGAAAATCCGTTTTTTACCCTTAAAAGCTCACCCCCATCCCTTTCCCGACCTCAGATCGCCCGTAAATTATTTTTCCTTTCATTTTTATAATATTCCCCTCCTTTTCTAATGGGTTTCATCCTACTATTATTTTTTTTCACTTTTTATTATTTTTAAAGGCTTCTACCCTGGTCTAGAATCTTTTAAATTAAATGTGTAGACAGAAGTTTTTATATCGTTACACAAAAAAAAAAAAAAACTACATGAAATTTGACATTTCCTGACAGCTCTTATGAATTGTCAGAAGCTAGGTATTCGTTTCTAATTTCTTCGTTTCTTTGGAGAAGACCCTGCAATAAACTCTACAGTTACTCTTTTAAAATTACAAATTGATTATATTCATAAGTTATTTTACCCCTCAAATGAATTTCAAAATCACCCTTTCTCTTCACTACGATAAGAAAAAGTATGTAAATTCAATGATAAGCGAGGATCGACCGTGTGTTATCTGAACCTCATGTTACAAGTCGCCAATGGCAAGTCAAGATTAGCTGGAGTGTGGACTGAATAATTATGTTCTATCGATCTATAACATAACATCACGACTGTAAACCCCGAAGAGTTTGGGTAGAGGGGTACCTAAAGCTTAACCGAATTTTGCCAGTTATGTTTAAGTCCCATGAAACGAGCCTTTTGGGCACAAATCCGGATTCTAGAGAAATTCTTGATGGAAAAACGAAATAACACTGACCAACTTAGGAATCGACCTCAGAACCCTATGCTCAGCAATAATGCTTGCGGCCGCTAGACTAACAAGGTAATTACCTCATTTTATAGGCCTCTAGTAATAATTTCATCACAACGCCTTAATACCTTAACACGAGACCCATAAACAAAACATAACACTCTCAATCCAGAATTCCTACAACATCGCCAGCCATCTCGCCTAGCCTCTTAGGTTCAAAGTTAATTAATACCTCCAATTCGACCCACCTGCATTCACCCCTAACTGTGTCGCGCTTTGAACCCTCACATCTAATTACCAACACCCCGTATACAGGCCACTTTCACCCCTACGTCAGCATTTTAGGGTTGAATTTGGGTTGAGTTAAACGAATAAGGGTGGCCGTAAGTGAATATTTAAGGGACGGAATTAATGTTTGATTACGTTATTGTAATTTTCATGATGTGTTTACCTTGTTGTTGTGTTAATGACTAATTTAGGTTTGATTAGTGTTAACTGAATCTGAATGTATACTTACATATGTATGTTATTTGACGTTGACGTAACACATAAATTATGATTACAACAGGGTCTTTTGTAGTATTTTATCAAAATCCGTAACCAAAAATAACTAAAATAAAACTCACCTTTTCAAAATGTTTCACCTCCGCCAACAACACGAAGTTGATATGTATAAACCTCGCATCCTCATAGGACTTGGCCCTCTGCCTATACCCCGGCTTACTATAACAATACCTATAACCCGTATACTCCGAACTGTCAATGTCCACTTTCAGCCCCCCACTGTATCCCCAGTCACCTCCACAACCCCAACATACACCTTTGGTAACAAATTTCTCCCAAACATCTGCAAGGCCATGCTTTTTCGCCCCCGCAAGGCCAATGCGGGGGCGTCCAGGCCATGTTCCGGCGTTGGCCTGTAGCCTGAGGCCTTTTTGAGTCCTTTGCAGTTTCCACTCTCCGTAAGTCCCAGTATCAGCTGGCTTTTTCCATTTCCATTTGGATATCACTCGTGATTTTTTTACAAAGTTTTATTTGGCACTCACTTTGACTGTTTTTTTGTTAGGTCCCGAATTTTGGGTCCTATTAAGTATTTTGTGTCCACGGTTCGCATTGGAGGGTTAACTTTTCTCTTTATAGCTTATACCTCTTTGCTAATGTTAGCCTTTCTTTAGTGAAAATACTCCGATTTCTGTTCAATAATTACTGAGTACTTAAATGTAATTAGCTTTTAACTTAATTGGAGTTCGGGACTGGTTTATTCAAAAGCGAAGAGGTGAAGCTAAATTTACTTTTGGTTTCTTTGCCAAAGTAATTATTTGAAGTTTGACGTCAGGCATAGAGATGTGTCAATGGTTACGAAAATAGAAATAAAATATTCTTAAAAACATGAGCTAAAAGTAAGCGCACTTTGAGCGAAAAATTTGATCTAAAATACAAACTACTGGCTTCAACTTTTTCAAGAACCACTTTCTTCAAGTTTTGAACCAGCACAGAAAAATAATTGATGGGCGCTACGAAAACCTCGCTTGTTTTTATAAAAAATATATTTCCTCATAAAAAACGCAAGTTCTTAACGTTAAAACTTGACACTTTCTTACTTATTAATTAGTCGCTGAAAATCTAAACTGAAGTGGCGTCTTTTGAGTAAAATCGCTAAATCACGGCCTTCATCCCCTGTATTTCTGTTCACCCCCCTGGTTCGCAACGTTGGCATCGGAGGCCTATTAATCAAATAACTCTCTTGTGATTAATTAGGAAATCAGCAATTAGTAAGAAATCGTTGAAATTAAGGAGATCGGATTTAAGGGTTTGGGAAGAAAGTGTGCTCAGTTGTATGTGGATATGTCATTTTTAAATAGATATATTTAAAAAAATGATCTTGGCGTGCGTAAAAATGTTCGCAAAAAGTATTTTTTAAATAGCGCCAATTTTGGGAAAAACATTGTGAAACATGCGCAAATGGACCAGAGTCACGAATGCTGCTGAGCTGTTCCACCTCGTAAAGACCAAGGAGAAATGTACGAAGTTGATGGACAACCTTCATTGTAGAGGGACTCAAAGAAGAATTTTATGAAGATATCAGAACTTATTGAATCTCTCTCAACGTTATCCAGCTAAACAGCGTCATCAACTATGCCTTTCCAAGAATTTATGTTCATAATAATGCCGCATCTATTTCCGTCATTAGCTCCTAATACCACTTTATAAGAAAATAAATTCACGAGTGTAATCCCCGCGGCAGATTAATTTCTTATTGTGGGGAATCTGTGGGATAATGGCTGGGGCGAACAAATATAGACGAATTGACTTTGGTATAAAGTTAAGGAGGCTGTGCCTAAAAAGTATGGATGAATTTTAGATGTTTGGAAGATGAATTAATAGTCTGAGTGTTTCAACTTTCAACTTGTGCATTTTTTATATCTGTGTGTATTGTAGTAAAAATATGAACCATAGTTCCTACTTGCCTGACTTTAATCTCGGATATAGTATTTGGTTCGAGGAGTCCCGGGAAAAGAACACATGGAAGGAATTGGGGGAAGCCTTCGCCCAGCAGTGGGACAGCACAGGCTACTTAAAAAAAAAAAAGTATACCATACTTTTGCTGCATAACACTATATCAGGCTTCACCCCCTACACAAATTAAGGGGTGTAATTATTTATAATGTTATAGTTAGGATAGTGTATAACATGACTTTACTACCCTCATTGCAGGGTAGAAATACTGGATATACGGACCACATTACCAATAAAATTGGCACTATTTCTTCCCCGAACTAATTATACCATATTCAGCCCCTAACTACCCATTACAGTAGTATGAAAAGCCTACAGTAAATTGTGAACTAAGACATAGTTGAACCGTCTGTCTGTACGTCTTGGCGACGTTCCAGTGGCAATTACCCTGCTACCCTGCTTGCCCCTTTGTTAAGTAAGCGTTATGTATTTCTTCTCTAGGGGATTTGTTTCGAGTCACTTTTTAATTGCCTTCCATTTTGTCTTGTGTTGTTTTCTGGGAGTTTAATTGGTATAAGAAGAAGAGTTGTTACAGTATTTTGGAGATCTGCCTTCGAAGACATTACATTGGAGTTTGAGATTGGAAATAAAGTATACGCTCGAATAGAAGGCTTAGCTGCACTAGTCTTGCATTGGCAATATGTATGCATACATACTTTTGAATAGGTACTATATTTTCTCGTTATAAAATATTAGTAAAGATGTGCCTTTCCCAAATCATGTTGGAATCGGCTTCCAGTCTAACAGGATACAGCCGAATACCAGCATTTTATATGGAGTGACTGCCTATCTGACGTCCACAACCCAGTTACTGGGTAATACAATACCCCTAGGGAAGACTGGTGGTTGTCAGAATCAAAAGTTAAGATGTAAACAAAAATAACTTCTCATGAAGCATAATACAAATCTTAAACCTCTTCGTAGACTCTATGTATAAACAAAAACCGTTAAGTCTAACAAACTCATTGTGGTTTTCCAGTTAACTCTTATTTACTCATATTGTTTCACTAAAAGTACCTTAATTCCTTGTTTATGAACACAAAAATGAAGCGAACTACGGAAGCGGAAGAAGTAAGCGAAGTGTATTAAGATCATAGCCGTGAGCGGTGGATACTTGTTTCCTATCTTTTTTACTATTCTTCCAAGGATTTATAAGGATAGCCGTAAGAAAATATTTTGTAGTGCTCGGGAAAATAAAAAAAATTGTTGTTATTTGAATAGGTAGCCAACTATCTTAGTAGAGTTTTAAATATAAAGTATCATTTGAATTAATCATTTAGGAACGAATGTTGGATGGAATGGAGGGAGGCCTTTGGCCAGCAGTGGGACAATATAGAGTGGCAATAATAATAATTAGGAAGATTGAGGTATTGTTAGGAGGTTCCTATCTTACGTGCCCTGACCATCGGTAAAACGGATCCTGTTCCCAATGCTGGTGGGCTGTTTTTTTAATATTTTTAAATGTTTTTTTTTATATTATTTTATATAGGAATATGAATAAAATGCATAAGATATGTGTGAAAACGAATAAAAATAATATAGAAACGCGCTTTAGGGATCATAGAATCAAGGTTAATCTAGTTAAAATATTGAAGCACATTATACAAGCTTAGTTTGAATTCTTTGACAATTTTTAAGGCAATAAAATACTCATGAATACAAACCAAACGACTCCCAGACTTTAAACTCTTAAAAATCTACATCTAACTTCATCTCTCTCCAAACAAAAGACTAACCAACATTTCCATACAAACGTCTTAAACTAAATTCAAACCAGTTCCAACCGGCTGCAACCGGAACAAACCGGTCTCGGGCTGATTTTTACCCGGCTCACTCCTTTATCTGGTTGTAGCAATTTCCTGAATCATGGAGACTTATTATTGGTAGCTCGGAAGGGTTGAAAAGGGGGTGAATTTTTTAAGCGAATTTTTTCAGGGTTGAGTTCGTTTGCGAGTTAAGGACTTTTTGATTAGGTGAAGAATAATGTAATGGGATTTTTATTTAGAGAGCTTTTATAAAGATTTATTAATAAAGGTGTTAGAGTTACCGTTATCCCGTGGCTGGGAGAACCTGGATAGCCATGACACAACACCGCCAAAAGCGGAGAGATTTGGAAGAGACCTACACTCAGCATTGGGTGGCCAAAGGTTGAAGTAAAAGAAGAAGGTTCGAAGAAAATTTTAGTGCGACATTTCTTTGTTTTTAGATAAATAATGAGGGACAACAATTTCCGCAAGAGATTTCAACTTTAAACTATAGAGCTATTTCACATTGGTATTTATCAAAATTGAATTCAGTCAAGAAACGCTAGCATATTTCTTAAAAATCAATCGTTTACTCAAGTCACAATTTTTCACCCAGATTCAAGCTCAGTTTTTTATAACCAATTTTATCTCCGTCTCAACTACCCGCGGTAAATATCTGAGCGGGGTGTTTTCTACCCCAAGAGGCGTTTAGGAAATGAAGAAATCCGGTCCTTGGGGGTGGCATGACATTAATAGAATTCTGTTTCATCCCCCCTTCATCCGCCTTGGGACATTATTTGGAAGAAAATTTCCCCAAAAATAACTTACAATTTAGATAGGTACGTTAATTTAGTATAGATGTTTCTTTGGGGTGTATTCAATCATGAGTCTATAACAAAATCCAAATTGAAGTTTTTGATTAAAAGTTGGAAACTTCTTGAAGATGGTATAAACTGGGAATGTTGTACTGTAAGTTTGCTTTGAAAGGAACTTATATTATGTTAATGAAAAAGGGTTCTTTCATGAGAACTTCAATGCTTTGTGAAATAATATTTTGAAACTCACTTCTGCATTTACAGTGAATATCTTCTGAAGGTGGGGGGCGAGATGATCTGAACGCGCATCACGCAGGTTGGTTTGAGGTGGGCGTAGGAAAGGAGTATCTGGAAGGATATGGGGACGCCTTTGCCCAGCAGTGGGACGTAGACGGCTAATCATTTTTTTTATTAAGTAAATCTTCTTCAGTTTAACTTTGAAAATAAGCTGGAGTATAGATACAGCAAAGGAAACGACCTCTCATAGGTAGCAGGCCTGTGTAACAGAAGTGGGAACATTATAGGTTGAATAATGTTTTTTATACCAAAACAGAATTTGATAGCAAGCTATTATATTATTTTGTATATTTTAAAATGTGCTAAAATTGTTTCTTTTATTTTTATAATTTTAGTTCCTGTAATTGATTATAAACACAACCGTTGTAATTAAATAAATAAATATAACAGACTAGCTGTTCCCGGCATGCGTTGCAATGCACCTTTTCCTATCCTACCTACCTATCCTACCTACCCTACCTACCCTACCTACTTACTTACCTACCCTTCTCTACCTACCTACTTACCTACCCTACCTACCCTACCTACCCTACCTACCCTACCTACCTACCCTACCTACCCTACGTACCCTACCTATCCTACCTACCCTACCTACCCTACCTTGAATTTTTCTCGCCGTAAAAACCATCCTTGAACTGCAACGACCATTAAAAAAAAAAAAATTGGCCAAATCGGTTCGTGCGTTCTGGAGTTATAGCGTCAGGAAGGAAAACCCGACTTATTTTTATATAGTAGATAAATGATTTGAAAGGTTTTTGACTTGTTGTTTTATTTATTAAAAGAAGGATGTTCTATCTACCTCTTTTGTTTATACCCAAGTTTTTATTAATGCGCAGATGCGGTGGCCACGCTGCAACACACAAAACCTTTCATCTCCCAGTAAATTGCACTTTGCCATCCAAATAGCTGCAATATCGGACCAGCAAAGAGAACATCATAATATCAATAGGGAACTGTTCAATAATGCAGGCTATCTGCAATAACTACTGGTCTACACGGGCTACAAGATGGATACGTAGGGAAGGTTTATATTGACGGGACTGGGGGAGAAATGTCGGTCAAGGGGGTGAAATTGGGGCTTAGATTTTTTGTCCAAAATTGTTCATAATGTAAAACTGAATGATGGAAATAATTAGACAAAGCGATATTATTATTAAATTAGAAGAAACGTAATATTCAAACACTGTTTTAAGCTTTCACGGTTTACAATTACACTTATACTGTCACTTACGGGATATCTTCCGTGATTGTTCAACCCGCGATCATGGCGCTTGTAACAGCGTCGAAATATCGGCAGCTCAAAATGATGAACAATCACGGAAGATATCCCTTAAGTGACAGTATAAGTGTGAACGTAATATTGAATTAAAAGCAGTGATAGCCTAGTGGTGTGACCGTCGGACTGCCAAGTCATAGGTCTCGAGTTCGAACCCAAGGCACGCACCTCTGATTTTTCGGATTCATGTGCGTATAGTATAATTATCACTTGCTTTTCGGTGAAGGAAAACATCGTGAGGAAACCAGCATGCCTGAGAGATATTTCTTGACGGCATGTAAAGCCAAGTCAGAGGCCCATGGGCGGCCTAAAAACTCTGACACCAGGTTACGAACTAACCACACGATAAAGAAAGAAAAGAATATTGAATTTCTCTTTATTTACTGCATCTACGAGTAGACTGCTTTTGTTACATGTTTTGTAAGTACAAGTGCTTAGTGAGGTCCGACTACTCAGACATAGGTCTTCTCTTAGACGGAGAGAGGCGTTGGCAATAATCCACCACGCTGGCCCAATGCGGGTGGGTAGATGTCTCATATTATTTTCGATTTTTAGACGTTAATAGAGCCATGCGAGAATATAATAAAAAATAAAGCTTTAAACAAAAATATCATCAGTTAAAATGAAGAATTTCTTGCTCCAGTAGTTAAGTTAGAGTTCGTTAACAAAGTACAAACCTAAGAGCCGTCGCACAATCTATCCGAGTTGGAAACTTCGCGATTTATTAACAGTCGCTACTTAATTAATGTCGCGGATACTTTGTGACTAGATGCGGCACTAAGAGGTAGGAGAGAAACTATTTAAGTGTAGTTGTGTTCAAGTTCTATCCTTCAGTAACATGGGTGCAAGATAGGGTAAAATATAGGATTGATAGAGATGTTTATTGTATTTTTTTTATTTTAATAGAAGATTTTTACGACCACGGGTTTTTAAAGTTGGAGGTCAACGAGATCAATATATGGCCTAGGATACCTACACTAAACGGTCTAAGACCTGAGATATAACCTCTATTATATGACGACAAAATAGAGCTTGCTACTAAGCCAAAGAAATAATATTATCTTTAGGGCTATTATGAGGTGTACATCCGCAAGATACTCATAGTAATTATATTTTTTCTCATGAAAGTAGGAAAGTTTTCTAGGTAAAACAAATCTAGTCTCCCTACATCCATGTCTCCCTCTGAAGTTTCACGTTTAAGTTTCAGTTAAGTGCGACTGATGGCTAGCAAATGGCGGCCACAATCAACTGATGCGTTTAAACTCCAATCTAACTCGTTTGGTTAAGTCTAACCTCTAGTAAAGCGATCGGCGTAAAGCGTTCAGTTTAGTGAGCATTTTTGGGTAATGTTCTTATGAAGGAGTTTGGAGTTTTTTTAATGAGACTTAATTATCAGCTTGGATAATATCCTCAGTTAAATATAAGACAATCTTCGACACCGTTCAAAGAATTTTAGTTCGTTTTCTGAAAAATTGATTTTATCGTCTTTGGTGATCGTATTTAATTTATAAAAAGCATTTCATTAAGTGGCTACTGTCAAAATGCAGTCTTTATACAGGGTGTAGACTTTCAGCGGGGCAGTAAGAGGAACTACCACACGAAAATGGACTTAGACTATATGAAAAGATTATTGTGATTTCTGACTTTTTTAGTACTCCAACCGGGGTTGGTCCCATAGAAGTTTTCGATCAGTATTAGAAACAGGATCGATTGGCATCAATAAAATGTTTTGTGTAAAATGGCCATTTTCTTCATCAAAATTTCCCAATAAATTATGAGTAGTCTCCTAAGACCATTTTCGTTTTCGCCCTGTATAGGTCCTCTAGTATTCTTTATGCTGATCCAGACTGCTTGCACTGTTTTCGTGAAACAATCGCAAAACATTTTTTGCATTGCTATAAATAAACACATTCTCAAACTTCTACTTTTACAGAACCTCTAAAACCGAAATCCCAAAAGTTAACCCCATTCAACCGGCCCCAAAGTCTCCAAGTCGGGAATCCTTACAAGCGAAACAGACAGGTAACCCTTTTTATACCGACTTCAACATCGACGAAGTTTGAAGTCGGTTCGAGATAATCTCGCCGCGGACAGACAGACAGATAAGCAGTTTGTATCTTCGGTTCTTGTTCTGCTTTGTATTGGAGGTATAGGTATAGGTACCTATTACTTACTGATATGCATTAGGGGGATGATTTGTTAAAAAGTGATAAAAATAGCGGTATTTTTTTTAATGTCCCTATAATGTAACTACAGTACTTTCACAAGTTATTATGCCTTGTGTCTGTGACTGTAGCTTTGCTCTTTGTTTTTTTTTTGGGACTTTCAAAAGTGCCTGTAATGGTCTAATTGAAATAAATGCTTTGAGTTTGAGTTTCAGTTTGAGAATGGATTCGTCTACTCAAGTAGTGAACTTTCGATAATTGTACGTACATAATAGTATATTTAGGTAAACTCATTATTTTCTTTTCCTCGAATAAAATAATTACATCATTTATTGATTTTTGACGCAAGTGTAATGAATCAGCAAATCCGGTACGGATGAAGTGCGGACGCAGCTCCGGACACAGACATAACTCAATAAGAATTTGTATGGAAGTGTCCATGTCCAGAACTGCGTCCGTTATTATTCGGATTTGTCCATACTTTTTTGACCGATCCTATACCCGCATTCCAACATATTTCTACATTTTTATTGTGAGACTACTTAAATAATCTCAGTACTCTATTTTACAACTAATTCAAGTTGCAGATTTATTTCAGTTCAAGTTTCAAAAAGCAGTCAACAAATTCGCTTTTATGATTAATTTAATTTAATTACAATCTGAAGTTTATCATCAAAAGACGGAAGACAATGAATCCGACGGGAGTGCAAGAGTCGAAATAATTTAAAGAGGGCAAGCGGAGTGAGCACAGAATTATGTCGGGGAGGGTCCAAATGAGATGATTTAGGATCAGAGACAATGGTGGGATGAACGGCACAGTCTGAGGATTACGTTGACGTTATAAAACGTAAAGAGAGATTCTTTTTTTTTTCTTAGATAATTATTAGGTACGGGTTTGTTGGTATAAGGGAATCTTTGTGTCAGTTAGAAAGTACTGATGTTGGACCAAAAAGTACGTGATCATTTTAATGTTTATGGAGCCGAAACTGTCACGATCAGTGACTTTATTTGCGGGATATTAATGTGAGATTGAATTGTATTTTTGTTTTTATTAGGCAGAAGATAGTAGATACCTAACTAGCCCTGCAGTACAGGCCTTACCTTAAAACAAATTCCCCATTTTCACTAACACTAACCGACACCTAAAACAAATATTATTACACTGTTACAAATTCAACTCTCGGCGCCGAGTCGAGGGTTGAAAATCCATCAATGCACTTTCATATAGGTATTGCTTAGAGTCAGTGAAAACTGGCAAATGAGTTCGAAGTATTTTTCTGCTTTATTTTCCGAGCCAAGTCAAATACTCAAAAGGTCAAATCAGGTCATTTCCGCCTACCCAATACCCCACTAAATTAATAATCTAAACCCGTGTACTAATAACAATAGCTACCCAAATAGCGGGCATGTAATGTGGGAAACAATTCAATCAGCCGCGCGATCATACCCGGGGGACGGTGTCCATCGATTGCCATAACTGTGCGAGACGCCGCCTGGGCTAATAGACGCAGCTATGTACCTGGAACAATAGGAAATTGATTATTAGGTTTGATTCGAAAATAATGTACGGGTGATAAGGAAATAACATAATTATTATTAACATCACATGTGTAAATGGTATCAAAAGGTGAGGCTGTGTACTAACTATTCTAGGGCTAAATTAGGTAGGTATCCAAGCTGTGACTTAAAAACCTGAGCATCGAACCCAGGCTTAAACTCAACTTATGCTTAACTGTAAGCTTTACAGAACTATTATTGCAACGTAGGTAAGTATAAGGAATTCAGTACTGACATCGATATTTTTTTGGCCTATTTTGAAAGTACTTAATTGTAAAGAGAAAAGATTCGGGTTCTTATTAAAAAATTTAATGAACGAAACCTAAAACGAGTTTTTAATTACGAACCGCAACAAAATGTTAATCAAAGAAATCGATGTTCCAGCAATTAATGATCTCACTTCCGTTAAGTAATTACCAAGAGATGATTAACTACATAGTTAATTTGATCCGATTAGTAAACTTCATAAAATCAAAGTACGCCGAAAATTGTGTCCAATTTCCAAATCCAACGAATGAAAGTTGATTCCGAGGGAAATCATCCCAAGTTGTTATGAAAGTACCTTTTAATTTAGAGTTCCCGAGGGCCCGCTCTCGGTCGGAGGGAAAAAGCTTGATTTTTTACGTATCAGAGGAAAATAAATCAAAATATTTTCACAATTTCTAATTTAGACAGCCCCAAGACGCTTGCGATTATTTTAAGCACCTCAAATGAGAAATTGGGAGACGTATTTGAGAAATTGCGTTCTTTTACTGATAAAAAATATTATTTAAGCTAAAAGCCGAGATCCTGGCAAACTACTGCATTCAATTAGCAGTCAAAATTATAAATTCATTAGTGTTGTCTACAAGCGAACGTACGCCAAAGAAGCATTACCGAAAGCGCCTACTGTAAAAGCAAGAGCAACTTCCGAGCGCAACATTTTGTTATAATTTTAACATCAGGCGCTTACACAAAGCGATGGCATGATAAAATCTGATGTAGGGAAAACATCTTAAAGTGATGTAACTTTGTCTTGTAATTCTATTAAAACTTAAATTAGAGAATGTCTTGTAATATGGGTAGGATTTAGCCAACATAATATTCTTTAAAACACGCATTTATTCCGTGTTTGCATGCCAATTTTATGGCGAAATGTGTGGTTGCACTTCATATTATTTTTACCATCTTTTGTATATTACTGCAAATTAATAATTTTTACTTTGACTTTGATCAACAAATTCACTAGATTCATTAAAAACTGATTCAAAATATAGCCCAAAATTGCATAAAGTTTTACGACTTAGCAGAAAACTAGTATAAAATCTAGCGAACACATGTCCTACCGCAGTATAGAAACACAGTTAATAGACCAGAACGCGAATTTACTCTAAAATCAACCGCGCTCGTAAAATTCTTGATCACTTACTGCTTTTAGAGGTAGTAAACGAGCATGTGGGGTGTAACCACGAGTTATGGGATGTGGCGAATAATGCGGCTTGAATAAACGACTTGTCTTCTTCTTTAAAATATATAAATTATTTTTAAACATGAAACCGCGCCTTTTTTCCCATGGGGGTAGGCAGGAACAACAGAAAATTTTTACTTGGTATCACTTATAAAAAATCAGTTTTATTACAGTGCTTCTGAAATAATTTTACTTGGTTATCTCCGAACCAAAGATAATGCAACTGTCGATAGATTTTGTTATTCTTTCAGAAATATTCTAGTTCAGTATAGAAGCTATCTCTTGTTTTCTAGCTGATCCGAAGATTCTTATATTTGATTTTGTAAAGGATATTCTGGTACCTCCAATGTTTAAAGTTTCAGTCTTATTTTATCTGACTTTATTCAGTAAACGTATTTCAAAGAGCTTATGGAGGTGAGCACTTTTGGAAAATATGCTCTGGTGTGCATAGTTTTCAATTGAGTGTAAGTTTATGGAATAATCGAGAAAAACTTAGTGATGATAAGGTTTCATGGTTTTCTTTTCTAATAAGTATATGTAGATAATACAAGAACTGCAATCTACTCATTAAATTCAGCACACTTCTCGTCACTATGTACCTATAACATAAATCAGTTGATCACGAAGAGGATAAACCGATACAATCACTGGTTAACATCTAAAACACAATTTTAATTTAATTCATTGATTAAATAAATTTAAATTCGGACCCAATACTGGCTATAAACTTTCAGTTTAACAGCCCATTTGTTTAGCAAGAAAATAAAGTCCGCTGGCCCGATAATAGGTGTTCTCACCCTGTAAATTATTTGCACTAGTTGATAGGTGTTTTGCTCAGGCCAGGATGCGGTTGAAAGTCGTAAAGTTTTGAATATAGAGGCTCGAAGTTTAATGAAACTGCTGAGAAAGATAATATTGGTGTCCATAATATTGGGTAAACAAAATTTTGTACGGTCCGATTATTTTTATGCTGGTGTATCTAATCTAGTTCTGCTTTATGTAGCGCAGCAGAGTCATTTATTAATAGATCATTTTGATTTTACTCAAAACAAATTTTTATCAATAAATTTTGTTTTTTTCAGAATCTAATGCATACAAAAGTACGTTTTCACGAACATTTACACCTCAAGTGATGCCTATATATTATTACAGAGTACTTTTATTTAGACATTGGTTTAATTGTCACCTAGTAAAAGAGAAAACGAGCATATAGCCTACAAATACAGTCTAGTCACTAAACTTATTATAACACCAACAACCACAAATTCGCAATAAAGATGATGACATCGTCTAGATATACAAACGGCGTATAAATCCGAATAAGGATATCCGCAATAACCGCAAACTTTATGTTTGTTCGGCTCTCCGTGCGGATATAAGCTCTAGTTCGCGGATTAGTTTCGGTTTGACCTTTAGTCAACCGTTCGATATAAACAGATAGTTCAATTTGATCTTATCCTTTACTGAGTACCTACTCTTGATATGGACAATAAATATTTGTACTAAGTAAATTCACAAAGCAATATGAGATTTCCGGTAACCTCGCAATAATACTTCGATCTCATTAGACGCTTTATAAGTAGAAATTACTAATAACTTGTTAAAAAAACAAAGCGACCGTTTTGTACAAGTCAGTAAAAATGATAACCATTTTAAAGTTACAAGTGCAGCACTGAGCACTACAACATTAAATTGAATTCTGTTTAAAAGTTATGCAGGCGAAGCATGTATGTTCGCAACATTTTTCTCAAAACTCCAACTGAACTCAGAATTTATTAAACATTCCATGAAATCTTAAACTCAGCGAACCGACATAAAATCAAATATCTTCAAAACTTTAAACAGCAAACGGAGAAGTGAAAATATAAAACGTAGCCGCAATTTCTAGCAGATATAGTCTAACCTCGTCTGGCTACGAATTGTGAATAAAACAAATCTGTCTTCTTGGCGTTTAGCTCTTATTTCCATCCACTTCCCAGCTATTTCCCACTTATGGTGCGGTCCAAGGCTCGGGGTAATGGCGTTCCTGTTTAAAGTAGTGTAGTGCAGTCTCGTGGGAGAAAAAAGATTAATCGCGTTTCAGTTAAATGTGAATACGTTGTGGGAATATACTTTGATTTAGCTAAAGCGACTACTAGGTCGGTTCTAGGTTTTACGCGTTTGGAGTGTTTAAACTCTAGGGGGAAATATTATATTATTAGTAACCGTAGTAATACTGTATAGTAATAGTCCAGTTTTCTACACTGAAATGACAGATTGATTGATTGATGATTTATCTAAGTCGCGAGATAGTAGGCTTTTTTTGGGTTAAGTCGTTGCATCTTCACCTCACCCTGTACTCAGGACAATATTGAGGGCAAGAGTACGCCCATTTAATATAAAAAAGACGGTAATATGATTTGACTGCGTATGACTTTATGGATCGTGAATTCATGATTGTGTATAATTTACTTCATCGGAAACAAGAGTGGTTTTGTCTTTCACGTCCACACCTTCACTACACCAAATTAAACACGTTATTTGTCTTTTCAAAATCTATATGATTTTTATCGTTTCCAATACCATGACTTGATAAACCCCGCGTCAAATCGCTAGGCTAACAGTTTGCGTCAAGCGCGCACCATTTCCCGTGTTCCGCTGTGTCACTGCGCGAACACGCCACATCGTCAACTATTCAGCCACTGTTCGCATTCTTCTCGTGTGTACGTATCATAGGATTTATCGCTGACTTCGTTCGCTGCTTGTTCAATGTGTAGAAAATAGATTTTTAGGGATTGGTACTAGGAGACATCATGATGACGAGGGGAAATTAGAGCGTTCATGTTTCGTAGAAAAGGGTTTGTTAGAAAAGGAAACCCAGAACAGTAAAGACTAAACTGGTGCAAATAGAAAACACAAACTATGATTGTTATCGAATCATCATTTACCTAGCCTTTTCCCAACTATGTTGGGGTCGGCTTGCATTCTAACCGGTTGCAGCTGAATACCAGCATGGAGCATCCTATCTGACCTCCACAACCCAGTTAGTACTGGGCAATACGATACCCCTTGGTAAGACTGGTTGTCAGACTTGCTACCTGGCCCTTGGCCACTGACTACCTGTACCGTCTGTCAAAGATCCACAAATGACAGCCGGGACCAACGGCTTAACGGGCTTTCCGTGGCATGGAGGAAACTCGGTAAATATTGGTCGGTCGCCCATCCACGGACCAACCTAGGCATGCGCGGCTTAACCTTAAGATCGACCCGGGTGGCCGTTATTACTAAGCCACGAGGTCCTCAATGCCATGATATGATTGTTTTCGAATGATGACATGAAAACCAATCGCCAAATATTGCTATTCGTTTTACAAAGGTCTCATACCAGTTTCACTTATACAGATCGTTAATAATCTGCAGACGTCATAAATGTTTGCACCATTACTATCGTTCAGCTGACTTTATGAAATAAGATGTTCATGTCAGAAATACGTGAACTTCATAGTGAAATGCTCGAGGCTGAGTGTGTGAATAATTGTACTGAATACTACTGAATATGATATTAATATGAGCATCTGTTTTAGGTTATGTTACATAGTTGCAATTTGCAGACCTTACTGTTGTTGTTTGTGATTCCAGATCACAATCTAGATTTGAAATGAAATTATATTGGAAATGTTTTAGTGGTGAAGCAAGCGACAAAGACATTACTGTGTATAGCGTTTGTTTTAAAAATAATGATCAATTACTAAAGACCGATGAGCTGTGGTCCAAAATACCCACGATGTGGAGACCTGACATAGCCAGAAGGCGACGCGGTAGACCTCGAAAGAGATGGCGGGACGAGCTGGACAAAACTAACGACCAGTGGTCCACATTAGCTCTGAATCGAAGAATTTGGAAGTCATGGAGAGAACCCTTTGCCCAGCAGTAGGATGAGACAGGCTAACAGTACAGTATCAGTAATAAAGCAAAGAAAGCCTAGCTATAACCTAGCTTATATCAAACCCCTAAAGTACAGCAAAGAATTCTCTCAAACGCAATAGAAGAAAGTGCAAATCTTCTCACATTATAAAGAAAACTATACCCAAGCAATTTGCATCGGAAAACCATTTACCCGGAGACTCAACGAACTCCAGAAACACGAAAACCTCGTCAAAATAAAGAAGTCACAATCCCCAGCTAATAAGAGCGGTGCGGCGTTAGCGGAGACTGCGGGCGCAAATCACTCGTGAATCGCTTACCGTACTTATTTCCATTCCGGGCTATTTCACACGTACCCTCGCTGCGGCGACATTATCTGACACACTGGTACGAAGACTAGCAGTTTCGGGGTTTGGAAGATGGTGAATAGAATACTTAGCACTCTTCTTATTCTTTAAGATTTTTAAAGGGTTTGGTGTCGGAAATGAAATGATATTTAAGCTGTTTATCTTTCTAGATGGGACACCAGACTACGTGTCCTCTGCTTTGATAACTAAATGCACTCCCGTTGAGTTGATAGACGCTACTGATAGAACCTAATTCGTAATTAAATACTGGGCATACTCAATATACATAGATTCGCCATCGACACGCAAAGAAGAAGACCAAACTCAAGAAATCTTCACGTCTTCTGGAAGATAATGATTCATATTTACCAGAGTCAGGCTATTAAGCAATGTCTGTTAATTTAAGAAAGCAACTGCGAATTACCTTTGATCGTAACCGCAACAATGATAATTGAGACAAAGGTTGGTTACGATAATCATTATTAAGACTACAGATAGTTTCGTGAAATCTATTTATCTTCAAAACAAAAAAGTAGTAACATCAAGAAGTTTATCTAAACTAAAATATGGTAAGAAATGTTACTAGTCAATTCCCCAGGCCGTGTGTTCGGCTCACAAATGGTTGAATCTGAGAAAACATCGCGTCTGAGGCGATCGAGCGTGAATTATATTCATATGATACCCTCCGAACGGATTACTGCCGATCAGATTGTATTGATGCTTCTGTTTGCCGTCTGAGTGTGCCATAATCTTTTGATTTAATGTTATTCTGTAGCTGAACTGTTAAAATGTATTGATGAACAGAAAATGTTTGGATGTAGAATATACATAGGTAACAAAACTTAACTCACTATGGGTTTGTCTTTATAGAAATTCAAAAGGCATTTTTGGTAAAGTACAATTATTGAATCAGGATTATAAAAATAATTCATATTGTCACCGTAACGTACATCATTTAACCAAATGTTTACAACAATACATCGTCCAAGTAAACCACGGTACCGATCAGTCACAGTGCTACTCGAGGGGTTGCAAAAAAGCGTCGAAACTACCGAGCTACCTCTAACCCCAGCCAAGACGTAGGCCAAACAAATCGTTTGTGTTTCTCTAAGAAATTGAGGAAGTCAGGAACGATTGTTGCGACGGAGACTTAATGGTGCCACGAGGTGAAAAATCGACAAACGATACGGATTCTTTTAGTCTTGAAGAATTGGGATTTAATATAAAGTGGTTCGATAACACTGTTATTTTTCTGGATATCTCCGAATTATTTCTGTTGTAACTTTTTACCTTTCATCCTAGCTTTGCAATCTCTAAGCTCCAACAGTTAAATATAATCTTGCTTTGTGACTGATACACATGATTTGTAAAGAAAAATAAACCCTCTGTCTTATACCCATAACTCCCTGACCTCATAAAAATCACAACCACTTAATTTATTTCAAAGCAGACATGTGGAAAGGCGGTCAGAGAAAAAAATTACCCAATCATGTACCAAAACGTTTTCAAGATTAGTTTTCTTTATGCTCGGGAGACAGAGGGGGGGTTGGGGGTGGACGAGGGTCGTGGACATCAATCAGCCTGTCCCGTCCTCCCCCCTGCACTGACACGGCTGTGATTTGTCAGGTTACACGCTTATTTAATAGTATTGTTGGCAAGTGTGGATGGATCTTGTTTTTTGTTGCAGAAAGATGTGATACTTCTTCGTTAGTAGTGTTTTTATCTGGTATCAGTGCTTTCAAACCTGTTTGTTCTTGATGGCTGTATTCCAAACTTTCAGTAGTCAGTTGGTTAGCTTAGGACAAGTTTCTCGTAATCTTAGAAAGGCTTTGTCGGTATCGTTTTATTGCCCATTTTCATCTGTCTCTGCAATTAGTTGTTTCTAGGAGTCAAAACTTTTGGGTCCGAGAAACTTTAGAGTTGGGCTTGCTAGTACTCGTTTAAGACTATCTTTTATTATATTGTTCTTTCTTATCCTTAGTAACAGAATGTTGGCTATTATCTTGTTTTATTAAATTGTACATTTCGATTCTTATTTTCCATTGTAGTTTCATCTTTTCTTATATTACTACCAAACGCTTTCGGCTTTTCATCTCCACTCAAAATATCCATTATATCTTCAGCCCCTGATCTTGGTTCAAGAGTAGCGTAACGCCACATCACGCCGTCAATATCATTCATCAAGCCGAGCCAATTTCCGCCTGTTGCTATTCGCTTCCCCTCTCATATAGTTGATGTATCACCTTTTTATTTCTCATGCTCCAGGATTATTACTGAGAAATTCTTTGGATTTGCCTCGATTATTATTTATGATGTTATAACGGTGCTTAAGATGAAAGTTCGTATTTTGTTGTTATTTTTGATTGCATAGTATAATATTACGGCTTGTGTATTTCATTTAATTATTATGGTCTCCAGAATTGTATTTCACTTCAGATTATTCATTCGTGAAACTTGAGACAACACGCAAAAAACAACAAATAATCTTTCACAAAAATGTTTACCCTAAAAGCATGTTCCAGACCCCAAAGTACGTCCGATAAACCTCATGGCATAAACAACCTATGTCCAAACTGATTAACTGGTCATCGGATACAGGGGTGTAATGAACCTGACCCAAGTAATGGGGAAACCTACCCTGATGGTAAAAAATGGGCCGAATATGTTGTTTATGGTTTTCCGGTAGCTTAGTGACAGATTTTGAGAGTGATGACACGGGAAATGTGACGGAGGGTTTACGTCGTCGTCAAAACCGTCGCGTTTGTGGAATGAGGGTTATTTATTTTGGCTTCCATTAAAGATGGGTGTAGTTTGTAATATGATAAGTAGACTAGCACAAAACAATGAGTTGTTAGGTTATTATTTTATTTCTACTGTTCCGTACTAGCGTAGTCTGTATGCAAATGATAAATTGCTTTTCTCTTGCGCTCGGAAAATTACTACTAAGCGTTGGAGTAAACTAAGCTAAAAATAACAGTACAATATATCTAATTTAAATCATGCAACAGATTTACGAGCAATATATTCTGCAGACGAGGTCCATCGGTGACATAGTGCCGGCAAAATTGGCACATAAGTTAGCGCCCGCGCCAATGGACACCAGACGATAGCAATTCTACATGGATTCCGGTGACGGCATCGATTTCCCCTACTGAAACGATTCTGTCTGTGGCAAATGATGTAGAAGCTTTTGTTTCGATGTCAATTTTTGTGTTGGATGTCCGATTTGATATGATTCTGATTGCGTTTTGTGAAAAGCACGTTTGTGTGAATGTTTTGTTATTGGTGACAGAAAAATTGGTAGAATCATTATTGATAATATTATGTAAGTACTTCGTAGGGATAAAGTTAAAAAAAAGTTATAAAAGTTCGGATATCATTAGTACAAAGCCGACCTTGCTTCTTTTTTGGGTGTCCACGGTACTGTGATTTGGCTACTTTATATTGCCTGAGCTCAAGTAGGTGGCCGTGTCTATTACGGACGGCATCAGTGGCATTCCTCATCAAAACGCATGTTAACGGGCACTTAGGACTCTCCCGCATCTGGGACATGGCCCGATCAAAGGCACCGCACTTGCATTAGGTATAGCAGGTGGCGTCCTGTAGTTTCTGCTTACCCCATGGGAAAAAGGCGTGAGTTTATGTTATGTAGTCAAGACTGGTGTTGTCGTCAAATCTTTCAATGACCCTGGTAAAATATCTAGTCTCGCTGCAGAAGGGGAAATAGCCATTTTCCCCTTTTTGCTAGAAAGCTCACTTCTGTTAACGCCGCACAAACTTTAACACTACTTGTTTTCCTAAATGGCATCCGATTACATCCGAATAGGGTTTCCGATTGTAAAACCGATGTATCGAATAGGATTTTGTGGGTGTTCGCAACGATGTCCATACGTCTGTCTTGTTTAATGTTGATGTATTATTGGTACATCGTACGAGTGTTTGATGAATGGGGAAACGAATCGAAATCGATTGTTTTGTGAAATGTTTCGAGTGTGGGGGATCTTGTGGGCTGTGAGCAATTCGTTTTTCGTCGATCGGTTTTAGAATGTTTTGTTTGTGCTTTCGAATTGATTTATCGAAGATTTTTTACATTTCACATCTGCTCAACCTTTATACGTATTCTAAACGTTTTTCGGTTTGGATCCCAGTCTAAACATGTGCCGCTCAATACTTAGTATTTTACGCGGAGCGTCTGACTATCTGACGTTCATAACCTAACAGTTACAGACTAACATTATACACATTGGTAAGACTGGTGGTCAGACTTTAGGGTTTCTGACTACCCGTAAAGACATATTCAGACAGTATTTGTTACATTCGTTTTCGCAATTGTATCAGACATGAGATTAGGAGTTTTAAGTGATGACCCTAGCTGGTGGCGATATGTAGTTTTTAGGCGTGTGTTTATGTATGTCTCCAGGACAAATATTTTAACTTGTTCGGAAAATTACTTAAATGCAGCATCAACTGTGATTTTTATAAAAAATATAAAAGTGAGAACTGCACTATCTGAGGAACTTAAATTTCTGTTGAAACACCAAGAAATTTTCCAATAATTTCATGAATACAGCTCCGCAATATACCCGTTATAGCGCGAACTATTCCACCATCTTTAACTTAACTATTTGTATCCACCGTCGAAGCAGCGTTCGATGCAGAGCACTACAGATTGTTAACCAACAAATATGGTTCAACTTTAACAAATATTTCGTAAGCTGGACAAGTTTAAATTATATTTGGTTAGAGTTTGGGATAAAGGAGCTCTGGGGTATGGACGTGTACTCGGGTTTAAGTTGTGGCTAGAGGTTTAAAAGTGATGGAGTATCGAATTGACGAGCTAAAGGCGCGGATAAACCGATCGGACCAGACCCCGGACTGGCTGCGGACACCGGACTTACAGACACCGAGATCAGACAGATATTTCAGTACATTATCTACCAAATCCTCTGAGTCCTTTCAGCGCACTTTAAAAGTGGTACAGAAATGAAAAAATTAAAGAAGACCCCTCTTTTCCTAGCTTACTTACTAGTTACCTTTAGATATTATGCAGCTGTGATCGGATTAAATTCAAGAAGAATTAAACAGAATTTCAGATAAATAATAATCATTCTTACGCTTTGAAAATAACTCTAGAATTTATCTGTTTAAAGATTTTTGTATATTTGTAAAGTCGTCTGTAATAAATTTTTCATTATAGATCAGCACAAAATTATACAAAATACAAATGGATACAATATTATAAATATCGTATAAACTTTAGAGAGCACTAAAGAGGTCCTAGCTCCAGCAAGCTATGTATCGTGTGTGCGGAGTGAAACAGATTTGAATAAAGGAATCGTGCACACATTGAGCAGCGAAGATTTTCACTAGACTTTATAGGGGAAAGGAGGTTTTATATTGTATTAGCTTAAAGAGGAAAACTTATACGGTATGTTGTGCTCGTTTAAAAATCTCTATTCTTAGAGAAAATAGTAGACGTGAAGTTTTAAAACATCATGCTGTTTAAGTATTTTCATGCTTTTAGTGCTGAATGTATGTAAAAATATTTATGTCCCTGTCAATCGGTTTACAGTGAAAGAGATATACATTTTAAACATTTTTAGTGTTAAACGCATTTGTGAGTTATGGTGAAAACGGGCGTAAACCTGTGTGACATAATAACATCACGCCTAGGTAATCCCCGAAGTGTTTTGATATACATCCACATTTCGTCAGTTATGTTTAAGTCCCATATAATAGGGGGTGAGCCTATTGCCATCAACCGGGCATACTTTCCACCGAGACTCCGTAGCGTGGAAATTCCTGATGGAAAAATTCAATAACAAGTTGCCCGACCCAGGAATCGAACCCAGGACCTCAAGCTCAGCAGTCGCACTTGCGACCACTCGACCAACGCGGCAGTCTGTTTGGCATTATTTGTTTTAATTACAGGCCTTTTTCATTATACCTACCGAGTCACTTTTTTATAAAATTACTATAAAATTAATTGAAATTTAAAATGATCCCACTGGACTAAACTTCTACTTAGGCTTGAGACTAATTTTATTAATTAGAAATTATTCAATTTGTCTAATTGGTTTAGACTTTGGACTGTTTCAGTTTTCAGCTCTAAGAAAATTAATTAACTTAGAAAATATATAATCGAAAGGAGTAATATACTTTGATAAATTCCATAAATCTCGGATCTTTCACAATAATTTCTTACTCTCATTACATACAATGTCGCCCATGCGCATGTGACCGCCCGTAATTTTCTGAATATTCATGAAGAAATGTCGAAAATAAACTTTTAAAGGGGGGGTCTATCTTCAATATTTTTCATGTTATTCAATTTTTAATTTTTAAGTATAGTTTGTAGATGTGCTTTCTATTTTTTGACACATCTCCGAAGTTTATGGGTCGATTTGGATTCTGTTTATTATTTCTAAAAGCTTATGAGTTATTTTAACAGGTTAATTAGCATTTTTACTAAAAATTATCGACGGCGAAAAAAAAAACGGAATCGAAGTCATTTTTTCGGTGAAAAATTGTGTATTTATTTTTAAAAAACTAGTGTAAGTCCATAAATTATCCCGATAGGACGACTTTTTTAATCATTATTTGTAATCTACTCCATAACAGCTACAAATTCACAGAACATTATTGATACCTAACTGTAACTAAATCCAAGGTAAAACTCTTAAAACTCTGATGAGTCAAATTTAGGAAAAGATAATGTGAAAGTCAATTGAATGTTGCTCTTAGCAGTGAGTACTAAAAGGTTAAACTAATAATGAGGATGATAATAGAATTAAAAACAAACAAGCAATAGCCAGATTTTTACTAAAAAAATAAAAAATACAAGAATTTTAATTAATTAGATTTTCGAAATGGCCCCCACCCTCCTGTAAACAAACCAAAGCCTCATGGCAACACTTTTGGTTGTACGACGTAATTCTTCACGGTTTCTTTTTATTTCCGCAGCAGCAGCAAAAATCCTAGCCGTTAATCGCTCGCGGCTTTCGAAGGGCACGGCATACACTTTTTGTTTCATGTAGCCCCAAAGATAAAAATCTAAGGGTGTAAGGTCGGGAGATCGCGGCGGCCAAGCAATGGCACCTCCTCTGCCAATCCGCCATGGATAATTTTGATTTAAATAATCACGAACTAGTCGTGCGAAGTGTGCTGGAGCTCCATCTAATTGCAGATATATCCGCCTTTTTGTTTCCAGCGGTACTTCCTCCAAAAGCAACGGCAACGTATTGACTATAAAATCTAAAAACGCGTGTTGATCTAGTCTGTTTGGTAACACGAAAGGGCCAATAAGTTCACCGTCAATCATTCCAGCCCATACATTTATGGAAAATTGAGTCTGGAAAGCTGTTTCCCTAATGACGTGTGGATTTTCAGTGGCCCACACATGAAGATTGCGATGATTTGTTATACCCGCCCTTGTTTTTTCTTTAGAGATAGGTATCAACAATGTTCTGTGAATTTGTAGCTGTTATGTAGTAGATTACAAATAATGATTAAAAAAGTCGTCCGATCGGGATAATTTATGGACTTACACTAGTTTTTTTAAAATAAATACACAATTTTTCACCGAAAAAATGACTTCGATTCCGTTTTTTTTTTCGCCGTCGATAATTTTTAGTAAAAATGTTAATTAACCTGTTAAAATAACTCATAAGCTTTTAGAAATAATAAACAGAATCCAAATCGACCCATAAACTTCGGAGATGTGTCAAAAAATAGAAAGCAAATCTACTAACTATACTTAAAAAATTAAAAATTGAATAACATGAAAAATATTGAAGATAGACCCCCTCTTTAAAAGTTTATTTTCGACATTTCTTCATAAATATTCAGAAAATTACGGGCGGTCACATGCGCATGGGCGACATTGTATATCATACAATTCCATGAATTAAACATATTTATCACAAGAGAAAACCCATTTAATATTTGTTCAGTTCAGCCGCGTATTCTCCCAACCTCTGTTCTAGTGATTTATATTGCTCGATAACTGGCCTTATCGATAGTACATTCGTATGCGAGCGAACAGAGCAGACCACCCGCTCCACATTATCTGGCCACAACACTAAGCACGCTGTAGCCTTGGAGCTGATATCTTAATCATAGGGATGTGGGTGAAGTATCGATATGTTTGATGATATTTTAAGTTTGTTTCAGAGGGTCAACACAAATGGTAAATATGGACAAACTTTCGTAGTATCATCAATTTTAAGCATACATAATTGTCTGCCTATTATCGGGCTTCAATAAAAATTGCACAGTTTTATGTCACATAGAATAGGAAAATACTTGGTTAGTAATTATTTGTTTTTCTTTATAAGATCTAGATAGCACCCAGAGGATAGCCCTATAACGATATAATATTGTAGATTTTCAACTACAAGAATACAATTATGCGTATTTACGAATACAGTTAGAAATATATTAACTGTTAAAGTGAAATAAACAATAATCCGATAAGTTTATGCTATAACGTTAAATGTTACGTCAAAATAAATAATTTAGTATCGATACATGACAAGGCACAACCCTATCCCACGCAGGTGCGCCTTCGGTCGTTGCGATCAATTAGTCGATAAGCGTTGTGTGCTCACGGCTCTACGGTCCACGGTCTACGGTCTACGGCCATGAACCACAGTGTACTTGAACAGTAATGCAACTAATCTAACCGTAATGTTTTATGTCGATAAGAAACTTTATTTGCGTGAGAAATAAATTGGATGGAATATTTTTAGGTGAATGTGAGTGGGTGGAGTTCACGGTGAGTCTTCAGGTATCTAGTGTTTATTTATATGGTAGACAAATATAGATTGTTTTTCTTTGTAACATTCGGAAATCCATCCCAGCCTACACCATCATTTTACTCTGTTTAAAGTTGCTGTTCATTATCATTCTCCTCCCCTTACTGTTAACTAAAGATATTTTGTAAACTTAGTGGATATACACAATGTAAATTCTATATCCTACCGGTAAAGTATTCATTTTTATTATTGGCTCTCAAACTTACGGTTTTAAATCCTACCTCTTGGAAAGTGGTCATCAATGAAAAGTCACATAAATGTTCTATTCGAATTGTTCCACTGTACTTCTTGCCCTGTGGTTAAACCTCAAGCATTGTGTTCTAAGATCGTATTCATAGCGAGTGGCTATTGGCTTATTGTCTTAGCATTCATGTAAGATGCGATCCATTGGAAATTCTCCACCGAGTTGTATGGCCAGGGTAAATAATATGACTAAGGTTTAAATCCTTATTGTAGAAATGTCGAAATAGTCATTCTTAGCCTAGACAAAGTGTCATTGCGATGTGGAAAAGTAAATAATATGTCAGACTGATATAAGCAACTGAAAAACTACGAAAAAATACGTAACACTTGTTAAAGCCGCGTTGATACGGTCAGAAATTATTAATATTTTTATTGAACGCCATTTTTTTCACTACTCGTATGAGATAGCTCGGGAAAGTAGGACTCGATCCGAGTCTACACGGATAGGACGCCGACGTCCGAGTTCCCTCAAATTATGGGTTGCCACGATACGAGTTACGTCAGAGTAGGTATGCTCGGTGCGAGCATACTCTGACAGTGTCAACGCGGCATTTATGCGATTGTGACTCTTGAGAAAGTAGCTCTACAAAGATGTTACTCTAACGTTAGCACAATTATATGCAATATAAAAAAGCCTCAGCACATTTGTTGTAAAAAGAAAAACCACGTACCTAGCAAAGTTTTCATCAGAATTGAGAGCTTCGAGTATTTCAAACATACACCACACAAAAACAAACGCACACTTTAAGAAAACACATTAAGTATTGATCTAAAAAACTTTACTGTCGTTATGTCCTCCCTACCAGAAATTAAAACAACAATTTATTGAGAAAATTAAACTGTAGCAATAATCCAAGAGGACACTATGACAGTAACAAGCTATACTCTTCATGCTACCCTTTATCTAAACAAAACATATATAATCACAAATAACAGAACCACCCACATACCGAATTCTTGTTTTGAAAAAGTCGCATCGTCCCCGGAAGCGAGTGTGGCCGGAAATAAAAGTTGGAATGTACGGGACGGCAGGGGGGGGGAGGGTGGGGTGTTAATCCCCAAGTAATCCACCGACACAACCAGACAGCTCAGCTGGTAACTTAGATACTCTATGATAATATAAATAAAAGCTTTTTTGCCCGACTGCGGTAGACTAAAAAGAGGGGAAATGGTTTTTCGTTCAATGAACTTGAAGACAACGAAAGCTAGAGTATAAACTTATACAGTAAATTAAAAAATAGGCTCTGTCAAACCCTTTGGTGGAAAAGGCATGATGTTATGTCGTTATGTTATTATTATTTAGTTGAATTAATGCTGAAAAAATAGGATTTAGAAAGAAACACGTAATATAAACGTATTTTATTCATAAAAACAAAAAAAAAATATCAGCTATAGTTAACAAAATATTTAGTTTCGATATGGCTAGTTTCTACGTGACTCTAGAAATAACACAGTTAGACCATAAGCGTTATGTGGGTCAGTGTGTTCTGATTATACTATTCCTGGAGTTCGTTTTATTACAAAATAAATCCAGTTTTCGCCTGTATTCAGTAGCATAGAGAATCTGAGTTAAATACGTCGCGTCGCTAGAACTCGAATCATTTCCTTTCAAAGCTCTAAGTTCTGATATTTTCTGAGGATATAAAAAGACCGCTTTAGTCTAAAATGTTCCGGGTGTTGATGGGGCTGCCGCGTTTTTGCAGCGCGTCCGGCATGTTTGCCGACGCGAACGTTGATAGTTTTTGGCCATCATGCGCAAGAGATGCGCATCTCTGCTACGCCTTCGCGCCCGCCCCAACACCATTCTTAGACCGTTGGCTGATAGGTGGGACTCTCCGATCTCGGGGCGGTGGATACGACTGCACGCAGTCAAGTAGACATTCCAGGATCGGCGTGCCTCACGCAGCTTAAAGTAATTGTTACTAACACAAGGGTATGAATTTTCATTGTTACTAACAAATATGGAAGTGATTTTGAAATAAAAATGTTGTATTTATTATTTATTTAGCAGAATCACAATGGAAAAATAATATAAACCACGTTAAAATTCTTAAAATGGTCATAGACGCAGTCAATGTTATGAATTGTCACTTTGTGATCATTTACGAATTAAGTGTTTAAACTGTCACGGTCACTAACTAGAAATGGGGTATTTACCATGTTTACTGTTGCTGTTTGTTTATTCGTGATCATGGTGCTTGCAACAGCGCCGAATTATCAATTCAAAACAAACAGTAAACATGGTAAATATCCCGTTTCTAGAGTTAAACATAATATGTCTTTACGAATTGTAACATAATTCATATTATTATCCTATAATACCCCCTGGAAGAAAATAATGGCGTAAGTGTTAGTAGATCTAAATAATTGTGACCATCTTTCCTGAATAGTAGGTGAATTTTTGTGTCTCCTATAGTTCATCTCAAAAAGTAATATTATTTATAACTGCAGGCATGGATGGTCATTTCAAATCATCAAACCATAGGCCATGTCGTACACAAGCCAAACTAAGACATGCACCTCAAAATACCAACGTAACCCACCTCGCTATCTTCCCAAACATTATCCGAACCAGCAGATAAGCGAACAATTCTAATCCGTCCCTCTCCATGTACTCCCGAACAGCGGGAGGGAGGTCCCAGGACCCGGGCGGTAGACGTAAGTAACAATTGAATTTAGTGCCGGTTTAGCGGGCTGGGTTTAGCATATATTAGTGTTTAGTCTTAGTTTGTGCTTGTAGACAGGGGTTGGTGATTGGTTGCGGGTGTTCGATGGGGGAGGGTTTTTTGAGATTATAGTCATTATTGTCTTCCTGTCATTACCTCGTGTTGTTTATGGTCAGAGCACCACGTTTTGTTGTTCTATTCTCACTTTTCTTTTCTTTTAAGGTTCTAGTAGTAGTAGATAATCTATTAGTGTTTTTAAAATGTTCCCACTATACGGGGTGTAAACAGACCCTTCTCCAAGCCGTCAACCAAGCATTCTGTACATCAAACTAAGTAACTTTACGCAAAAATTTTTGCTGGGAAACGAAATTTTTTTTTGGGGTCAAAAATCACATTTTACGGTAAAACTCAATATAATGCGCTCAAAACTTATTGCTGATGGATGCTTTGAATAGTAAACGGACCATGGAAGTAATTGGAGTAAAGTTAGAACCTTAAAAAGTAGTATTTAAAAAAAAACTTGTGAAAAAATTGGAACTTTGACCCCCAATATCTCCGTAACTAGAAGGTTCCCAGGTATGGTCCAGAACAAAAAAATGATCCCAATGATGGGCAAAATATGTGGTTTTCGTTAAGGGTCTTTTTACACCCTTTAGATACGAATGTCTCTTTTCTGAAACAGGGAGTTGGCTGGTCCAGTACGCCTAACCACGCCACACCGGGCACTTAAAGGATGTTCAGTATTCACTATGATAACAAAGTGAAATAATAGTATCGGCTGGCTCTGTACTGCTAGACAGGCCTATAAGAGTAGTCAAGGAAATTCTATTGATATATCGAAATAAATAATGAAAATATTGTATTGTATTGTTTACAAAATACAAACGACCTTTAACCCTAAACATATCGTCATACAAACTACATCTCCAAATCACATTCGAGCGCAACATTCATACAGATCAACGTCGTAAGTTTACAAATATAATACTCAATATGTTTTGGTCGTCTAAACCTTTCAGCAGATCAACCGGCTTATCCGGCGGGTAGTTTATCAGCCCTTAAAATATAACCCCGTGGACACGTCTTGTTGCTGATGACAAACTTTGTCCTGTATCGAACCCCAGACGGGGATTAAGATCAGGGTTCAAGGGATGGGCGGTAGCTGTTTTAATATTCATCATCATGTTTTCCAAACCCTCGTTCTATCCATTTCATCTCTTATACAATCCATTCGTCGTTACTTTGATATCTCTCTACTCTCATATGTTTTTCTCTCTTTTTCCTCAAAGTGATTTATATTATGGGGTGATCAACGAGGTAAACGTGAGTGAAAATCAATGAAACTGAATATATTAAGCAGACTTCGGCTAAATAGTATATAAATAATATATGCTGTTCAACTTTTTATCAATTTCTACAAACGGTTAAGATACTAAATATAATAAAAAATTCAACAATAGTCTAGCTCCGAATGAATTTGCAAAGTCCTAAAACTAAAATCGCTACCGCTCCTAACCTACACCTCCCAAACCGACCAATAGCGTTTGAGCGAAAGATTAAGAAGTCACCCGACGAACATGTTTCCTTACTTTGTCGGCCGCTAAGTCAGCCCGTCGGCTTAGCGCTTTATATTGCAACTTTCACTCTTTCTCGCTTTACTTTTTATTAGCAAGTTGTGTTGCTGTGCTGGAGTTCGTCGTGTGAGTTCTGGTGATTGGAAGGAAATCAATTTGTTTTCGTGTGGGATAAGGAAGTTTGGGTTGATCGTGTTAGTTCGATAGTGCTTTGGTTTTTAGTGAATTGAGTTTTAGGTAACTTCACTTCTCTATCTATCTAGCTAAAAGTTCAGGTACGTGGTTCTAGCAACCGGCGAGCGAGTACGACCAGTTCTTTTAGCTTCTGCTTACCCCAAGGACAAAAAACAGAGTTTATAATAAAAAGTCAGATTACGAAACAATCACAAAGATTCCACGAAGAAATGAATCCGTTCAGTTATGAAATCAGGGAAACCATTATTACAATCCTAGTAAAGAAACATTTTCCTACTAACTTACATAATCATCCCAAATCTAGGTCCGCAGAAACATCTCGAAATAATACTATTCCTCCATTCACCGCGACAAAACTTATCTCGGAAATGTCGGACCATTTATTTACGAAATAAATAAAATCATCTCACGTATATTGTGAGCGTCAACCCTAAGTTACGCACACACGCTCGAAAGGCCCCGGCCGACTTGATACAAGCGACACGCACGGGCGAGCGTTTCTCTTGTTTCCTTCGCTTGAGTACAGACATTCTCCTTCTTCCACTTGCTTTCCACGCAGTCACTGTCGCAACACGCGTGTCACGTAAGACCGGAGGTCGTAGCCAAGCCGTAAGAGCGACGATCAATCAGCGGCGTCGGTTCACGCTCGCACATACACACATACGTAATCCTACGCTAATACGACATTAGTGTGTGTAATAAAAGAATAAGGGTTACCCGGAATGAGGTTTTCTTGGAACCAGGATCTATTTTCTGGGATTTTTATTGTAGTTATGATGTGACGTGATTTTTCGTCCAAGAAATACCCTTTTTTGGGACATTTCTGTGTAGGTTTAAGACCTGTTTACTTATTCAAAGATACCTTTTAGGTACACTTTGACATTTCATGGCTTAACACGATATAGCTTTTAGTGTAATTTTAATATTCTGAAACTATTTTGCAGGTTTGTAAAGGCACCATTTTTCTTCAAGACATGTCGTTAGTTTCTTAGTTTCGCTGGAAGTCGGAAGACTAACGATAATGTCTTGGAGTTAAGCTATTAGTACTATAATGAACCCGTTTAGATTAACCGTTTGGAATGTGGACTTACATTACTGAAAATGTACTGTATACGTACCTAGATATAAGATGTGTTCCGTAGAATAGAAACGCCTACCAAAGGTAAATCAAAGCTACATAAGTAACATTAAACATCATCACCATCATCATCATCATCACCTGCCTAGCCTTCTCTCAACTACGTTGGGGTTGGCTTTCAGTCTAACCGGAAACTGCTGAATACCACTATTTAACATGGACCGACTCGCAATCTGACCTTCACAATCTAGTTAATCGGACTGATAATCGAACTTTCCCGTAACGACTAAAAATAAAAAATACAGTCAAATATCTAAAATGATTGAAAACGTACTTAAAATAAAGTTTCTTCATTTATTAATTCAAGCAACTATTCAAAAAAGTATTTGACTCGTTTATTTACTTGCTGGAAATAAACTCAAACCGAAACTTACATTTAACGAGTTTATAAACTTTAAAACAAAATGTAGTCCTAAATTATTAGACACCTTTTCAAATAAAAGTCATTAGAAACAAACTTGAAAAACTATTAAGTCTTAAACTAACTAAATCTAGTTGCAGAAATATTTTCAAGCCGAGCTGTTAGAAGTGAAAATCAAGGAAACCTCGCCGCAAACTAGGTTTAGCAGCATCGGGCTACAAGTTGAGACCTCGACTAAATAAACTAACAATTTGTTTTAAATTGAACTTGTGACTTCTGCTCGACTTTGACTAGGCTGTGGTGCGAGTGTGAGCGTGAAGCGGTGAGTGGGTGAACGTCTATGCAGTTTTTCCGTGAATTGCTTTTATATCTAGCTTAACAATATAAAGTTAAAAATCAGTCATAAATGCACAAAAAATGCAGTTGCTCATTTTACATTATTTTGCTATTTAAAAGGTAACGGTTGACAGGGGTTAACGTTAATTTCTGTTGTATTTCATGTTCACACAACACCGAAAAAAAATATTTAAGGATTAATGGTCATTTCTCCTTTGAATTCATTTTTCACACTTTTACACGTCGAATGTGATGACACATTCATTTTTCACACTTTCAAACTTAAAATGTGCCAAAAGTGAACAAAAAGTGATAATCCGTTTGATATCGTCTCAAGCCGCTTTTCTATTCCCGCTACTCGCCTTCACAGAGACCGAAGAGGCTCTCACAGAATGACTAGGGAACGTCTCCTCGCAATTTATCCTCACACAGCGACGAATGCATTAAACATATTTAGAAGAGAAATAGGCTGAAATATGGCGAGTGCGATGGTAAGCAGGGATCTAGGGCGAGAGGTTTTGAATGTTGAGTTGAGTGGTGGAGTGGAGCACTGTTGTGATCTTATGAGGAGGGTGTGGTAGGGGATAATCTCAGTAATCGCTTCATATTAAGACCCAGTTCTTCTTCCCAGACATCTTAAAACATAACCTCACGCCTTTTTCTTATGGGGTAGACGGAACTCACTAAATAAAAACATATAGCACTAATGCATTTGATGAAGCAGGGCTAAGCAGGATAGTGATCAAAAACGCTATTGCAAAGCAAAAAAATAAGTTGAAAAACAAGACGCAAGACTTAATTTTTTACAACATGTCTATGTGAATATAGAATTAATTGTTTTTACTAATTATCTCCTGATTCAGGGAATCAGAGATCGAATCATGATTTCAGTGCAGAACTGAGGCGATTATCGTTGAAAAAACTTCAAAGATATTTTTTCTTTCCTCAAAAACTTCAATCTCCCAGAATTCCCTTCTTTAATCAAGTCAGGACCTTAAACTTACATATTCCAAGGACGGCATAATATTATAATTACGTGGCCACAACAAGGGGATCGTGGCCTATCTCCCATCTCTATCCTCGAGGTAGTCGCTCAAATATATTTATTTTACTCACCTACCCTCATTTTAAAAATACGAAGTTACGTTTTAAAATTTGCGGCGGCAAAATTAAGTTTGGTTTAAGTGGCTGGAGGGGATTTTAAAATTATCTTTTTACGGAAGTGTAAAATTCTAAGTTTTTGTTAATAAATAATTTGTATTACTTCCTAAGGCCATTTGTGAGAGATTACGGGAATATGTTTTGATGAAAAACATGGGTGTGTAATAGGGAAATAGATAATATTCACATGTGCCTGAAAATGGATTTAAAATCGGCTCCGTGAAACAATTAAAGGACAACTTGACAGTTGTGATTCATACGTAAAAATTAGACTGCAATCCGACTCCATCATAGTTGTCAAAAAGCTAGGCTGACGATGACACAATTTAAAATAAGCTCGTAACGCTCTCAATGAAAATGAAGCAGCAGTTATCATCACATCTTAGCCATCAGTTACTCTCATCAAGCGAACGGTCGGCCGCTGGCAATAAAGTGCGGAACGCAATAACCCTGCCTAGCGCTCCATCACGACTGTCACTGGTAAGGCCCGGCCTCCACGAGCTTAGTAGAGCGGAGACGTGCAAGATTCGACAAGGTTCGACAAATCACTAGAGAGGCACGCTGATTTCAAGGATTTTTATTGGTGGATTCCCACTTGTCTCCTCTCAGCGCCGCTCTGGTAGAAACTACATTTCTACTAGAGATTCCTCCACCTCCTATCCTGCCCTCTTAGCCCTAAAACATGCAGCCGAAGTGACCTCTGCGCGGTCACCGACGCGGTGGAAGTGGCGAAGTTCTGGTCTAACAATATAATAAAAACTGTCGTGCCAGCGAGACGAGGAAAAATAATAAAGAGAGTTAGATGTGCGAGGTAGCTAAACAGTAAAGCTTAGCTATAAAACAATGTGTGTAATAAGCTGAGTGGTGTAGCAGAGCCGGTAAGAAGTGCTATGAGAATGTATTTAATATATTTTTGTAAACTCTTTTCCATCAAAGGTCAAGCTACGCTATATTAGTCAAACGATCTGATTGATTGATATCATATGCACTACAAGCAGCACAAGAGGAGAAAGGCTAAGGCACATCATATGCTTAGCCTTTTCGTCTAACCACTCTTGCTTCCAGTCTAACCGGATGCAGCTGAATACCAGTATTTTACATGGAGCAACTGCCTATCTGACCTCCACAACCCAGTTAGTACTGGTCTATACGATACCCTTGGTAGGACTAGTTGTCAGACTTTCGGGTCACCGACTACCTGTAACGACTGTCAAAGATTTATAAATAACAGCCGGGACCAACTGTTTAATGTGCTTTCCAAGGCTAGGAGGAAACGAGGGAAAGTATGTAATAGGTGGTCACCCATCCACTTAACCTAAAGATCGACCCAAGTGGCTGTTATTATTTAGTCTCATACACACTACACCAAAAGTTTTCGAAGCAACAACAACCATAAAACACAAAATTATCATTAAATTAAGCTCTACACTTGTACTCCACCCCATCAAACCGGGTAATCTGGCAGCGGACAGGTTAATCCCATTGTTGTCCGGAAAATCACCGGACAACAACCGGACAACTATTCCGTAAACCCTTGTCCATTGTGGGATGCTCATTTTATATCCGTTTGTAACCTGTAATGTGCGCGGCTGATCGCGTGAGGGTTAAAATAAGTATTATTGTTGAATGCTTTTGAATGTGAAAAGGTTTATTTTTTATTGTGAGTGAAGTGGGGACGTTCTGTTTGTAGGTCAGCGGTTGGAGTTTTTTCACAAACAGACAACTTTCGGATTAAATTATTTTTAGTTGGGAAGGAAAAGACTTCTGTATTTTATATGCAATGTCAGTGCCACACTGAGTTTAAGAGCAGTTTATGTATTTTCTCAGTTTTGTCAAGAGCTACAATAATTTGGTACAAGTTGTTCTCTAAATCAGCACATCCTTTTCCCAGTATATAATGGGAAAAGACAGAGTATCTATAATCATTATGTAGGCTCTTATTTTAAACGGCCTTATGTTTACTAAAATTAAATCGTTGTATATTATCATGGCTACCTTCCGTCTAATATTTACTTTTTATCTCCAGAAGGACATTAAATACAAATCTTGAAGCAGGTTGAGAAACAGTCCTTACTATATTTATAGTTTTTTCCCACAAAATAATGAGTTTGTGTGTACAATCGTCCCCTAAAAACCACTAATTAACTAAATCACATCGAAATCATATCCGTATCGCTGTACTACGCATCCGGTCATTTAATTCAATCATTATCCCGGGACTGTGTAACATTAGTGATGTGCTGACGCGCGGGATTACGCGGGATTTGTAGTTTTAACAACGGACAGATTATGGTTTTATAGTGGTTTACGCTAAATGTGATGACGTTATGGATTTAAATGCTGAAAAGCTGACTGGTGTGAAATTTCGTGTTTGTATTTAATAAAACTCTAGTGGGTGGAAGTAGATCATATTTTGAGACCAATGGAATAAGTTTTTATACTTAGATACTTACCTATTCAAAATCTGAATGTTAACCATAGGTCACGGCCTTAATAAAAACATCAGTCTTACAAAAACATCATCAGTTTTTTCAGTGATTTCAAAACTTTAATTAACCTTTATTGGAAACTCTACAGAAACATTAGATGTTTGTAATTTACTTACATTTCAACAATTCAGGCTAAATAAGTTAGAAATTCACAAACAAATCCTGTTCTCCTACGAAATCTTCCAAGAAGTCAAGTGGTCTTATTTACAAAATGGCGGCTAGCATACGCTTGAGCAGTCAAAAGAGCAACAAAGCCTTGCAACCTTGCAGCCTTGTTTCCCGGGACAGGTATTGTGGCGCTTGTGATTTGTGCTGTCACCGTTCCCGGGATTTAAAAGTCCGGAATAAAAGAATTAAATGGCTCGTATGTAAACTGACGTGGGGTGTATGTGAAGAGTTTAACGTTACGAATGACATTTAATTTAATTGTGGTATGAGTCGCAGGTCACCAACGGAAGATTTTATGAATGAAAATCAAATTAAAAGTTGCCTGTCATGTCATTTCTCGGTAATTTATGTTCTGAGTACAGATTTTACTCTAAACTTTAATACAATAATATCTACAAAAACTCAAGTTTTTTTCACACGGGGGTAGGCAAACTACAGAATGCTGAATGCTAACTACTGCGATCGGTATCATACTCTTTTTGCTTCATTCAAGTTCATCTGGATAAACACGCACGCCGGTTACTATGCATCTGACGATTCTATATGTTTTTCTTCAAGTCATATCATCATATGTGCATCCGTAATATATTTTTCTCCTTTTTATTTTTCTTTTGGATTTGACTTTCTCATAATTATGGCCCTTTATTATAAAACTACTATAAACACGTCCAATAACTTGCGGATAGTAATCGTTCCTGGCCCGCGTGATTGCGTTATATGTACCGCATGGTTGCATAGCTGACATAATTGTTATAAACAGCGCATTCTGCACCTGAATTATACCTTAAATTATCAGATACTGCGTTTCGTGCCTCTGAAGTCGCTTATTATTTTTGTCGATAATAGGAAGTCACATTATGCAATTTAGTTTTTGTTACAGTTCATGTTCACATAACATCGATAAAATTACATAGGAATGAAGGACAAGGAAGGTTGCTCCTTTAATTACATCGTTGGATCAGTTCGTTTCTGAATTTATTTTTGACTTCTGATTCATTTTGTGTATAGACGTTTTACTTCTAATGAAAGGTGGTAAATGAATGAAAATCGTCTCATATCGTTACGAAAGTCACTGTTACATCTACAACCACTTAACTTCAACAAAGGGTCCTTACTGCTATGATCAAGAATCACATTATGGTCAACAAACATAACCCCTGGCCTAAGCCATAGCGGCCATGATAGATAAGCGTAATTTCGATAAAATATCGCCGATAACCGCACGTGTAGCGGCCGCCATATTTATTGAACGTGCCTTAACTTGGAAGGTGTGAACGTGTCATTAGGGGGGAGGTAAAATAACTGCATGGACAAGTATTAATTGAGGGCCATTTTTGTGAAGTTAACGAGCAACAGAACTCGTTCTACAGCTACCTGCAAGGAAACTTTATTTTTTTGTTTCAGGTATGACGTCCTGACATATAGCTTGGTACAAATCTTATTTAAAAATTCAACGCTGAAAATTACTTATATGCCATCGCTGTTCTTAACAAGCACCGTGATCAATGTCTGGTTGTGCTATCATCATCATCTGACAAGCTTTTTCCCAACTATGTTGGAGTCGGCTTCCAATAAGTGGTGTAAAAATCCAAATGGATTGGTACTATTTTGTTAATCTTATGAAACACATCTAAAGACACCCGAGGGAAATAAAAAACCACCTCAGGATGAACTAATGACACCTAAAACACATTTCACCGTACCTACTAAGGTACTACATATCACTAAAAAGACACCGACAGACCTTTGAGAATCAAAAGTGCTTTCCAAACCCCAACATAGCCCTCAAATTAGAATTCGTGGAGAAACGCAAATTAGTCTGTATTTATGTAATATATTAAGTGGAAAGAGCCGACAAATATTTGTTCATAAAGTTAGCTCTTTGCAGGGTTATAAGCGTGTAAACATGCAAACACACATTCACAGCCGTTTATTATAAATGGAGGATTAGTTGGGGTCTCCGGCGATGGTCAAAAGCGTAACATATTAGCGGGATTAGGTGTGGTTTATCGGCTTTTATTTTCTTTTATTTTCAGCTGTTCAAATAATATACATAAAGACAAATCTGCATCATCAGAACTGTGTCGCATTCTAGTTTTATTTCAAATTAAAGATTCTTAAAATCTCGGGTCAATATAAAAAGATTGCCAGGAATAATCGTGGCCAACTAGACCAGAACTTTCAAAGGCCTACATAAACTATTTTAGGCTTCAATCACATAGGATAGCCTTGAAAAAATGCATATTTTTTTGAGTAGGGACTCAGCCTGTTTAGAACGAAACAAAAGTAAGCCACCTAACCGCTATCTTCTCCGCTTCAGCCCATCCCTTGTACCACAAGACACCTTAACCTCAGCGGTGTAAACGCTTTCGCTAATGAATTTAATTAAATCGAGTGGTGTGCGGGATTTATCGGGAGCGATGTGTAGGGACCGATGTGTAGGGCCTGATGTGTTTGCTCGCACAAACAAACGCGAGCTATTGTTTGGATTAGCTGGCTTTTGGCAGATTATTAGCGGTTTTCGGTTATACTTATTAAAAGTTATTCTTATGAGTATTACCGGGTTCTGGTACTTAATAAAATTTAACGGTAAGTACTTTCATGATAGAAAACATAAAAAAGCTTCTTATAACTGTATCTTTTTTCACTAAGCTATGAAGACTTCGCATAGCGATAACATTTAACAGAAAAGAGTGTATTTTCTAATCTGCAGCCAAAATTAATCTTAATAACCGTTACTTAAGCTTACAGTATCAGCTTCGAACCTTTTAATTCCACTTACAAATAACTCCCGAAAGACGGTAAAAAAACTCCAATTACCTGCAACAAAAAAAAACAACAACATTAACAATCATATCACAAAGCACAAAATAACTATATTTCAACAAAGATCTTTTTGTCGTATCCTCAATCGGAACAATCACAACCATTTTACTTTTTCAATAATATATCATCATCTTCTTGTCCTTATCCCATTCTACTTGAGGTCGGCGCAACACGTTTTCCTCTTCCATTCTCCCCTGTCAGACGTCATGTCATCATATACTCCTTTCTCTTTCATATCATTCCTCACACAATCCATCCATATTTTCTTTGGCCTTCCTCTCCCTCTCCAAACATCGACATCTTGTTTTTTCAATACAATTTTTAACTTTAACTATTTTATAATATTTACGACATAGAGACTTCCACACTTGATGTCATCACTATCTTGGAGTAACTTGGTGCATAATTTTTAGAAGCCTCAAGTTCCTTTATAATTGCTCTCAATTTTGTTTCAGTCAGCTCAATTGCCAAAAAAAATGGTTACCATACAGGAGGGCTCCTGTCACTGTACATTTCAAATACAATATCCTTCATATCATCAGCCATATTACCTAGATCCAGGCTGTAGACTGTCTAGCCTAGGTAACGCTACATCTAGGCATCGTCGGCCCGCCTGTCTGTCGGGTGTCGAATTAACAGGAACTACGAAACAGCTGCACTTAAATGCACTTCCTCGTTTTATTTTTAGTTTAAATAGAGGTTTTGTTTTAGTTTGGACGTTGAGGTTTTATTTTTAGGAATATGGTAGCCCGATTTATGGTCGATGATAGATTAAATTCTGCCTATTGTAACTTCATTACCAATATATAACTGCATTTCACTTGCTAAATATTTCAAACACTTTTACGCGTCAATATTTTTACCTCGATGGAATCTGCGTTTCCTCCCTGATTACTCGGAGAAGAAACATCGAAATAAACTCAGAGGTTACAGTCACTTTCAATTTCCAATTTAAAAATTGATTTGTTTTAAACAGAAATCGTTCTGATCAAAGCATGTAAAGGGCCATGTAGTGTCCATGGTGGACCCTAGCTCTACGACTATGTAAAAGATTGACGAATTTTGCCAATCATTTTCTCAGGCAACCACACCCTTAGAGACTAAGCAGCAATGCTGCTCTTACCTTCCAATATAGGTAGGCCACCTTTTATCATTATTTCAGTTGCCACAGCACATCAAAATGAGCTCTTCCAAAACCCACTACTCTCAAAGGCGGCTTCATTAAATCGTCAGAGAGGATTGTCAAATCAGATCGTTTGGAAGATGAATAGTGATTGGGATTTATTGTTATCAGCAGACAAGGAGGATGGTACTACCCACCTCGTTGATCTTTAATGATACCAGTAAGTGCTACATAAAGTGCTTCAAAAGGTATCTTGGCGCTTGAAAGTCATAGAGCTAGGGCGGCGCTGTTGGTGAACATTTAAGAAGTAGTTGGTGGCTTAGCCCGTGCATCAACGACCCTTGTTCAAGTCTAGTCTGTTATTTGACAAGATGTCACAGACTAGAATATTCGTAAGCCTAAAGAGAGAGTGTGAAAATTCCCAGCTTGGAAAATGTAAAACTCGACGGCCTATGTAGAATTATGTACATAGATCTAAATATAAATGCGTCAAGAGAAAGTGCGCGAAACAATCGGATTGTAAATATTAGCAGCTGTTGCCGGATTAGACCAAGAAGTTAGAACAAAAGGTCTAAACAATAAGATGTATCATTTGGCTGTTAAAATGAAGATGCTGTGTCGTAAAACGTGTAGGTGTAAAGTAACACAAATAGCGTTTTATTGCACCGCAAAGTGCTCTTCATTGTTTACACATATGTTATGTTGTGTGTGTCGAATTTTATGTTCAGTTAAATTTTTTATACCTTCGTCAGCCACCTTATCAAGTTAGTTAAGACACACTTTACATTTTTCAGCTAAAAAAATGAAAAAAAAAAAAATGCATAAAGACTATGTATTACTTGATAGCAAAGAATAAAATATTTATAGGTAATTTGTGTGAGAGAGAAAAATAGCCCCTTGGGAGACCAACGTATTTTTGGTTGTGATTTTAAGTTACTATATAATGGCCCAGCTATTATGACTACTATTTAAGTCATAATAGTTATCTATGCTATAGTGTGTTATAGTGTGCTATTTTCAGAGGACATTTCCTATTCTAAAATGCTTAGAATGTATTACAATAATATATTTAAGTAAGTTATTTCTCAAGCCAAGTGAATCTTCTGTTACCCCTCGTATCGGCACTATGGCCGGGAGCAGAGCCAACAGCGGGATTTGTTTAATGAGACCCGACACGCAAGTTTGAAGGACGCCTAATGGCGCGGCCAAATTAGAAGAAATGGCCTGATTACTGAAAGATTTAATATTAATTTAAAGTGCTGTGGAATATAAAGACGTTATTAATTAGGAAATGTAAATTCATTAGGGATTAGGGGAGGCTTTATTAGAGATCCCAATAAAAACAATGTTGGCCGTTGGGTTTTCGTAACTTAATATAAGAATAAATCTCAATGTTTATTAGAGATAGTAACTAAATGAAGTATACTGAAAGCGATCAACGAAAACCATTATCTTATGAACGATATAGTGGATGTAATTTTTCACTATGTTCCACCCTTTTTCGTTTTCACGGTCGGTAAAATGTAGGGAACAAAATAACAAACATCCTTTATAGCGATATTTGATACCAGCAAATTCGCACAAAACACAACCTTTATCAATAGCTAACACGATTGACTGTAGACCGATCAATGTCACAAAAAAGGCCAAGAAAACCTTAATCCACAAAACAGCACACGGGACGCTCGTAACATACAGTTACTTGTCACATTTGCAACCAAAACACCCCCAACCAATGAACCAGCTTACAAATCGATCAGCCTCATAAAAAATGGCCGAAAGACTTCCCCCAGAAACAAGGTAACCAAAGAAATTTATGTGAGTAAATTAAGAGTAATGTGCAGCAAAATTGGGCAACTCCAAGTACCGGGATCCCGAGATTCCGGGATCGCTAAGAGTTGCGGCTTTTACAAAATACGGGAGATCGGGGGTCGGTCAACACTGAAATAACTTGAAAGATTAAAGGAACTGGTGAACTTGTGTAGATAAAAGGCCTCGTATGTAGAAGGTAGAAATTTCCAAGATAAAAGGAAAACCTTGCGAGGCTCATGATGTTTTTGAGGTTATATTCTAATAAGGAAATAGGTATCGTAAAAAAATGTGGGGCTTTTAAAAGAGAATTTCTTTATGAAGCTGTTTTTAAGAATGCTTTTTGTTGAACATGTTCAAGGCTTTAACCGGCCTTTACTGATGTATAAAATGTAAGAAAGTTACATACTTTAGGAGGCACCCTTTGCAACGACATATCCCAAGAACTGATTAATTCATAAGGAAAACGGGTGCAAACGTAACTCTCGGAGATTCAAGCATTTCCCCCATATTTCCTTATTCATACACATCTACCATGACATACCCCTTAAATATTAATTAAGGGCAAGCTCAAGGAAAAATCTTATGTGAAAATAAGCGAAAGATATAAGACCCCCTTCCCCCCCCCTACGAGACGTAATCCAATATAGTCTGGAGCAATTACAAAAATTAACACTTAGTCGAGAATCTCGCAATCTCGCAAATGATATCGCGGGAACTGTTTATTGGATCCCCCCGGGATCCCGGGGGAAGTGTCCGGGACTGTTAATCACGCCGGGATTACGGGATCTGTTGTGGTCATTCGTCGGAAAGTTTTCGATTATCTGCTTGTTATTGTGGCTCGTGAGTCGTCGCTCGGTATTTTACGATGTTATACGCAAGATAGTTTTCGGATAGAGCTATATTGATGGACAGTAACTCAGTTTATAACTTATTGCAGTCACCGTATATCAACTGCTTCATCAATTGTGATGATTATTTCTTGAAATAACTAAGTATAGTTTCACTGAAACTTTTTTCAAAACGACTTCTACCTTAGTCTCTTCACTTTCAAGTGTTGCTGCTGCTTGGGAAATATGTTAAAAAATGGTGGAATAAATTCCCCAGAGATGCATTCATCTTTCTATTATATAAGATGTGTATTAGCAATCACACACACATACTAAAACTCGTCACGGAATCCTTTAATCACACTTTACCAGCAGAATGGCCTCCTTCCCAAAAAAACTACGTACAAACCAAACTCCCAGTACACTATCATCCACAGTTCCACATCCCTCCCTCTCGTCACAAGGGACGGAAACAAAACAACATCACATCGGAACACTTAGCCATCCGAACCGAGAAAAAAAAGCCAAAATCAATAAATACAACGTTGACTGTACCGTAAAATATCGGGAAAAAACTTTTACTTCCACACTAGATTTACAACCTTATAACTTTAAGGTTATGGCTGGTTTTTGAATGTGGGGTGTTTAAGGGTGGGTTGGGATATACTCAATGGATTTTTATGCAGATTTCATATTCAATCTGCGATAGTAGAATTTATTGTCGTTCTGATGTCGGATCGTGATACATTGTTTTGATTTGTTATTTGTTGTTATAAATAGTAAATGTTTTGGGTTTATAGAGTAGTAGGCTTGAGAAGAATTGGATACTATCTATCACAAAGCAGCTCAACTAATTCTGTAGGTGGGACAATATTCTGATTCCGTGTCATCGCAAGCCATCTAGTTTTATAAAACTTGACTATACTAACTTTTATGAACCAATTTCTGATGACTTCTGTGGCTGTTAATATACTTTTATAATTAAAATAGATAAAGTAATTTCTAGCTAGATCTTGGCTTACTGTGAATTGGTTCTTAAGGAGAAACAATTTTTTTTCGATCTGGTTTGTAATCCTGAAATCTGTTTTCAAAAGACTATGGTCAGTTGACCACTGTTGGTGGGCTAATTCAAATGCGTTGGCGGGCCATATTGTGGCCCACGGGCCTGAGGTTGGGCAGCCTTGGTCTATCATATTATTTACTGACCATTTCGTACAGTGGTCACAAGTGATACTACTGAGCATTCGGTCTTGGGTGCGATTCTCTAGATTTTTGCTCGCTTGTATTGTAGCTGGTGCTGATAGCATTAGGCTCACCCTTAATCACCATAGCGGTGTGATATTTTATTACTGGTCGAGACGTGAACATAGAATCGCCATATTAGTAGACCAGCTTTAGGCACAGAGGGTGGAAAGATAAGGATCCTTAATTTTCATCAAACTCTTCTTCGGTAAAGATCGTTACTGTTTACAAGCTTTTTGTATTACTCTTAAATAAGATCCAAATGAAATGGTACAGTTGCTATGTTAAATTTAAACTAAAAGCCATATGGCACATTTATTTTCTTATATATTTAAACGTGAATAATATTTCTAATCTTTACAAACTAATAAACAGTCGTCACATTTATCAGCAACTGCTACAGAAATTGGTACAGTTGGTTAATAAAACTGTAGATAATATCCGGCAGTGGCGTCTATTTAGACTGGACCACCCAGAAGTATGTATCCGTTAGAATATGTTTTGACGGAGACGTCATGTGAAATAATTTTACAAACTATCAATATCTACGCTACGATAGCCAAAACAAATTTTTAGAGTCAACTTTGACAGACAGCTTCGTTGATCTAATGCCCTAGTGGTCGCAATCGCGACTGCTGAGCATGAGGTCCTGTGTTCGATTCCCGGGTCGGGCAAATTTTCATTGGGTTTTACCATCAGGAATTTCACAGTAGCAGCCACGGAGCCTAGATTTGTGCCCGGTTGATGGCAATAGGGTCGCCCCCTATTACATAGGACTTAAACATTACTGGCGAAATGTGGGTGTGCTATTAGGTAAGTACACCTTTGCCAATTTTTGTAAAAGTCGTAGATAACTGCGGCCGTTGAGTGTCAATAGCTGACCCCTTGAATGTGTTATGTTTATTTTTGACTAATGTCGTGTTTTACTCAAGAGAATATATCATTTCAGTTGTTTTGTTTATGTATCTGTCCTTATTAAATCAATTTATTGGATACAAAACTAAACAAGCATCATTTAAGAGTATTTGTTGTAATGTTTCTTAAATGTTTTTAAACTTTTAACTGGGTACCTACGAGTACATTGTGTTAAGTATTTTAATTTTATTTTTAAGTTTGCATGCTGAAAGAAGTCAGTGAAATATGAGAAACCCTTTTTATTTATAAGACCATCACGTAATACCATATTTCACGCAAATAAAGAATCTCGAATCTTGAGTGCCACAACACATTTACTTCACCTCTATGCATACATACTTATATTTGAAATGCAAAAGTAAATCTGTATATATGTCTGTTAATTTGTCGTTATGTTACCTTTTCACTCATATAAGAGTAGAGGAAGACCAAAGAAACGACGGACGGACTGTGTAAAGGATGATATGGCTAGAAAGGAGGTGTCTGATGAGATGACGAGTAATAGAGAAGTATGGAAGAAGAAGACACGCTGCGCCAACCCCAAATGAATTGGGATAAAGGCAAGAGAATGATGATGATGACTTTTTGTTCTCGTGGGATAGCTTCCGACATTCACACGGGCAGAAGCTACTTCGCTATAATCAAAAAAACCTTGACCACTGTACAACAAAACACCTAACGGTCAAATCAATGGGCCCATCAGCTGGCATCAATACCGTGCCCATACTGGGCCATAGCCGGCAAGCGTGGAGATGAATGGGCCACTGTACGTGCACACACGCGGCAACCATGTTTGGTAACTAGGTTTACATCCTGGACTCTGAGCCCACTGTTAGTTATTACACTGGAGTGATTTTGAGGTCAGTGATATTATATGTTGGCGTAAAGAGGTCGTCACTGAATCAATGCTGTCCTAGAATTAGAAGCAGTTGCGTAGATATGTTTTTAGATGGGCGGCCATTGTGTAAACATGGAGGTTCTCGCCGGTTCTTCTCCATATGAAACGACCAACCCGAACCGTGCAACCGGACAAAAGTGCAATACCTACACAAAATGTATGGAACAACTGATTTTTTTTTTAATAATCGGTGAAAAATTTCTATGTGCTTAGAATTATGTACTGAATACGTGTCGTAACCGATTTCGCATTCGTGTACATTCCACCCAGTATTTTGATTTTGTGCAAATTCGTGGTTAAGAGAGCATGATCATTAGTTGCTGATACGAGTCAACAACCCGCAAATGGTTATTTATTATATATTTTATTTTGAGATAGTGGATCAAATGAAATGTACAAACAGATTTGTTGCTTTGGTGCTGATTTCACTATTTCATCCCAGCTAAAATAGTGGTGAGTATGTAAGTTTTAAAAACCTATTTTCAGTTTAATATGATTTAATGACTTGACTCTCTAAACAATATAAAATAATATATCCTGTATAAGGGACAAAGACATGATTTATTCATCCTTTATTTGCCCGACCACAGCCACTTATCTGTATACTACCTCACAAACATATTCCACGCGGGAATAGTAACCACTACCCGTAACACAGAAGCATATCGTACAGATTCTGCGCCTGTCGACACAACATGGCAGCTGTTCCACATAATTAAGGTACCTGCTTTCAGCCATATTTAGTCAGTCTTTGATACCAGGTAAGTTTTGCTGGAGCAGTTGTAAATTATAGCTGAATGGGTGCAATCAGGCAGTGGTCAAAGTATAGCAAAAGGTGAAGTTTTTAATAGTAAATTATGTTCTTTATATAGTTATAGCAAAGGAATAACTTGAATAAAAGGTCTTTCTTTACCATTCAAGTTTTATACAAAATAAATATTATTTGTACGCTCAAATAATTTAGCCTTTTTTGTTATCTATTTTTAGACTAGTTCCTAGGCCCTTTTCTCTTTGCAAGTTCACTAGTTTAGGATGGCAGAACTATGAAAATGGTTAAAGTTTATCAATATCACGGTCAGCATAATGTGAACAATGGTTTTTAGGCTATAACAAAACGAAAATCTTTAAACTTCCAATTGGAAACGGTACAGCTGAGAGGATTTTTTTGTCCCAGCAATGGGAACATTATAGGCTGATTTTGTAGCGGAGATATAGTTTATACATTGAAAATATCCCAGGCAAGATCACAACGTAGAATCTTTGAATGAAATTCAAAGTCACCTGCCTACCCCCTTTCAAATATCCGGCGTGACTTCCCACTCAATAACAATAGTTTCCACCCATGAACATTAACACCCTCTATAATAATTAATAACCGTTAACAATATAATAAGACATAGCGTCATCTATTTGGTTGTACATAACAATATACCAAGACGCTAGTCATAATATCTGGTTATAACAATAATAAATATTGATGGCCAAATTTGAAATGTCCTAAATGACATTGAACATGCAGTAGAAATTTCAACTTTCAGCATAACGCTTAAAATTGTAACTCCCGCAGCACAGTCAATGTCGCTTACAGCATTTCATACTTCCACCGTAGGTGTAGTATATACGGTGATATATTAGAGCGACAGCAACATTAATTTCGCATATAACACATAACTGTCGAAACATAGAGGCGCGTGCCAATCCTAGGGAACATGTATGAGTTAGTGTTTTACTATGTTGATTGACTTTGTTATGAAGGGAGGAGCTACTGATACCGATTTATTTCAGTTTCAATGAAATGTGGAACAGAATAATAGCATCAATTTTCAGTATTCTCATTATAGAGCAGTGGTGGTCCACTAGTAACGGCGATTGGTACCCAGGCAAACCACTGTTCTTGAAACGGTGAAGGAAAATATCTTGAGAAAATCGGCGCATTCTAGAACTCAATATTATAGATTGATGCTGGATAAGTACCTCCATAAGAGGAATGTTGCAGCATCGTGTGCTATCTATGTCAACAAGTGTACACGCACATCACAGGTCAAAAGTATTTGTAAAGGTGTTAGAGTGGATAAATGCGAGTCTATCGATAATAATTTTGAAAAATTGACCTTTGACAATCTTATTTTATTCGTGTTTACAACCATAGTCTCCTCAAGGCCCTCTTGTTTCAATGAGATTACTTTTTAAGGTGTTCATGCTTTGATATATTTTGTTTTGTATCAATCAATCAACTCAGAGTATGACTGTCCACTGCCTGCAAGCCTTGAGAATCCATAGGGAACGTCTTCGTCTAGGAAAGGACTGACAAACATCGTCTCTATGGATTTCCAAGCCCAACATCCAATTTCTTTCTTATTATGCCTTTAAGTAAACTAACTCTGCTTACCCCGCTAAAACCTTACATAAACATGGCAATAAATTAGAGCAGCGCGCACATTAATCAAGTTTACTTCAATAACCCACATTGTATATTCATAAGCGGATTCCACGGGACTAATCATTCATCTTGAGACAATGATAAATATATGTGGTTCTAGGGAAATGACGCAGAAGGCTCAGACAATATGGCAGCCCTTTATTGCGGAAACAAAATAAAATTGTAAGAATAAAAATTGACAGGAATATTATGATGACTTTATTGATAAGCCACGAGAAACCCACATTAGCCCTGAATCGAAACAACTGGACGTCATGGAGAGAGGCCTTTGCCCAGCAGTGGGATGACGCAGGCTAACAGTATCAGTATCAGTATTCAGTATTGATAAGCAACTGTGATAGTCATTAATTGTTATATCCAACAGTTTTTTTTCAGTTTCAAAATCAATGAAAAGTCATTTCTTCAAATTACGCTGAATAATCAGCACTTTTTGAATGACAAAATTTACAAGAGACAGTCCTCGAAAACGTTCTCCCTCCGCTAATTCCACTGGGTAGGAGCTAGGTTGAAGAAGTCGTGGATCGAACTCCGCAGCAACACATACCACAAGTATAAGTTTATACACAAGTATAAGTATAAGTATAAGTATTGTCCACAGCAGCTCATACGTTCTATTTACAAAAGTACTACTAGGTACTAAGCAAGATAGTCTAGCGGCTATGTGGACACTGACTAAAAGCTAGCGAGCTCTCCTGTTTATCTTTGATGATATCCAGTAAACTAATACTTGGTCTATCAGCAGCACTACTTCACATAAACCTATGTATACGGCTACTCATGAAACATTATCATTAACACGGGATATTTACCATGTTTACTGTTTGTTCTGAGATCCCGATATTTCGTTTTTTTATAATAATCTTAGTGACCATGAAAGTTCAAAAACTTATTCTCATGAAACGTCAGCAGATAGGTGCAAATTTCGAATTAGTTGTTTAACTGGCAAGGAGCTCCACAGTTACTAATTCACGGTTGTACCTTCATTTTACACAGCTTTCCAACTTTTTATTTCCACACCCATATGCAAAGTGATTCCACATAACCCTCTATGCCCAATAGACCTTCTGTACCCTCGTTATCACACACCACGGACCCTAAGGCGACAGATAACGCCAAGGTAAGTCAACAGATAGCGCAGGGCCGACCTCACTGCTCACAACTTGAAGCGAACTGTCAGCTAGGGTCACATGATTGAGGAATATGGGAGAATGATGTATGAGTTCTAAACGAAATGATTTTGTGGCAGTTGTGAATAGAGTTATTCAGTGTTGGTAAAGGAAGGGTTGTATTAGGAATATTTAGATTGTAGATAATTATTGTTTATGGTTTAGGATTCCGATGACATACCAAGTTTCCTCCGTGCCTGGGAAAGCACGTTAAGCCGTTGGTCCCGGCTATGATTTGTACATCTTTGACAGTCGTTACAGGTAGTCAGTGGCTCAAAAATCGGACAACCAGTGTTACCAAGGGGTATCGTATTACCCAAAACTAACTGGGTTGTGGAGGTCGGATAGGCAGTCGCTCAATGTAAAATACTGGTATTCAGCTGCATCCGTTTAGACTGGAAGCCGACCCTAACATAGTTCGGAATAGGCTAGGAAGATTTAAGATTCCGTAAGGCCCGATTGCTACATACGCTGTCTCTTAAACCGTCTGTCAATCACAGGGCCGTAACTTTTTGCACAGAGGTGGTTATATGTATATAAAAATGCTGATTGAACTTGGCTTGGCCGATCACCGAAGATCTTAGATATGGGCTAGGGTTAGTAAAAACGCGCATTATGCTTCTCGTTTTTGGCCATCGATATGATTTCTTGAATGAGAGAAACAGAACTATTATACCTTTATAAAAAACTTCTATCTTGTTTTTTCCATACAATTCACAAATGTTTACTTACGCGACTCATGTTAAAGTGTAAAATTCGAACGCCAAAAGATTATTGTTTCACTTCAACTAACTAGTACCTACAAGAGTCGTATAAATAATTTCCTGTGATGTCAACGCTACGAATAGTTATAGCGAATCCTACCTCAATGCAACACCAAACACAACTCCACTATAAACAAAGCCCACATCAATAGTCAGCCGAGCCGCTCCAGAAATATCCCAGCACTAGTTCATCGATCGGTCCGCAAATAGCCGAAACCCGATCGTCTCGCATTACCCGGGAATCGAACCCACACCGCAGCGGATCGAGTGCCCTTCCGCCGTCAAGTCGGCTGTGAAAAGTGGTGACATTACCGATGGTAAGTAAGGGATCCCTATGTCACGGTTTGTGACAATTTGAGTGCTTGATAGAGGTAAGTGTAGGCTGATGTAAAACTAAAGCGTGTCGGTATGTAGTGGAAACTTGAAATTCAAAGCTAAGTGACTTTAAGGGCAGGTTTATCAAAGCTCTTACGGTATTAGAAGATGTAAGTTGTCCACTAATTTTAAAATAATCGCAAAAAAATGTTAGTCATGTGAAACTAAAGCTCATAAGGAATGGTCTTTCCATGTTATTAAGGTTCTCTTAAAATGATTTCCCACTCCGTAAGGCTGTCTAAAATAACTTAGAATGTCATTGCTATAACACAATACATAAAGGGTGTAACAAGACCCTTAACGAAGCCGAACGGCACTTGTTCTCCCGTCATTACACTAACTTTTTGTTCGAGACCATACCTGGGAACCTTCTAGTTATGGAGATATTGGGGGTCAAAGTTCCAACTTCTTCACATCTTTTTTTGTAAATACATGTTTTTAAGGTAAACTTTACTTTAAACACCTCCACGACCCCCGCACTATTCAATCCATCCATCAGCACAATGTTTTGAGTGCGTTACATTGAGTCCTACCATAAAACGTAATTTTTAAACCAAAAAAAATTCATTTCCCAGCAATAATTTTTGCGTAGAGTTACTTAGTTTGATGTACATAACACTTAATTGACGGCTTCGTGAAGGGTCCGTTAACACTCTGTTTAGCTAATAACTATTTGAAGCTTTTTACTGTACGATGAACACTTATACGTTGTTAACTAACTTCAGGATGCTCTCATCCAAACTAAACCTACACACTTAGCCGATTGAATCCTCCCAAAAACATAACTCCTCAATTGGAGATATGTACAAACACGTACAAGTATCGGAGTACACAAAGCTGCCTAGTACACATATCCCATGGTACACAGTTCACAAGTTCCTCCAGCAAACAGACGTCAGTACACAAGTTCCGGTGGTATCGTATCGGAAGCAATAAGGCGGGGACACACTCCTCACACGGCGTTTGATTTGTCAACCGACACTTTGGTGGGACGGAAGTGTTGAGAGTTTTCAAGTGATGTATCTATTACGTGTTGTTATTGTGGAGGAAGAAATAAGAGGTTTCGTCTGTAGTCTTGTAAATGTGCTTGGTGTTAACAATTTGAAGTCACATTTTCTAATGTCTGTTTCATTGGTCTGACGGTCACAAGTCCTATAGTTAAATTGAACCTAGAATAGTTCAATTCTCAGGTCGGACAAAGCGTTACTGGGTTTTCCCAATAGGTAGCAGCAGCTTTGACAATGATTTGAACACTAAAGCTAGAAATACGTACAAGTATTTGTGCCGTTCAAGTCAACAAAATGATTGGATAATAAAAAAAAACTGTGTATCTCACGGATGCGCCAAATAGGCCCCGTTCAGCGAACTACCGAGCAGCTGATGCCCAACGCTGGTTTTCAACTGGACCTGAGATGTAATAGTCTCTTGTGTACTTACAAAAGCATACTACAATAACCAAATTGGCTCCGTTCACTACAAGATTCATACCGAGTACAGGGAAAATGCAGTCTATAAATCATGTAGATATGTCCTCAAAAAAGCAAAACTACACTTTCCACCACCACTACGAACGTATCTTTCCCACATGCCAGTAGGGCGTCCATTATCCACGCGTCACTCAGGACGGTCCTGTTTACAGTTGGTGACAACAAATATCATGAGTAGGGTACCCACGCTGATGTGTGGAATGAGACCTTGTCGGATAAAGTTTCGACGCTCGCTGTTCGTACTGATACGTGAGATGTGATATTTTTAGTTTTACTCGGAAGTACGTAGGTGAAAAGAAAAGTGTCAAGCATTCTCTTTAAGTTTTGACTTTTATGAAACTTTCTATTCTATTATTGCAGAAATTGGATTGCTTTGCCATTGCAAAGTATTAGGATATTCCTAATTTATAGATTCTTACCAGATGTTTTAGGTTACTTATAAAGGGTGTAAAAAGACCCTTAACGAAAAAGAAAACCACATATTCTGCCCATCATTGGGATCATTTTTTTCTTCTAGACAATATCTGGGAAACCACAGGTTCTGGAGATATTGAAGGTCAAAGTTCCAATTTTTTCACAAGTTTTTTTTTAAAACCACTTTTTAAGATTTTAAATTAACTCCATGACCCATTAACTATTCAAAACATCCATCAGCACTAAGTTTTGAGTGCGTAACATTGAGTTTTACCGTGAAACGTGATTTTTCACATCAAAATCTAAATCGTTTCCCAGCAATAATTTTTGCGTAGAGTTACTTAGTTTGATGTACAGAATGCTTAGTTGACGGCTTCGTAAAGGGTCTGTTTACACCCTGTATAAATAACTAGCGGCACGTCCCTTCTTTGCACGGGTGGACATTTATTTTTTAAACATTTTGGGATAAAATATAGCCTATCTCAGGGATAATGTAGCTTTCTAATGGTGAAAAAATTTTCGAAATCGGCACAGTAGTTTTTGAGTTTATTCATTACAAACATACACACACACACACACAAAAATACAAAGCTTTCCTCTACATAATATTAGTAACATATGGAAGCAGTGATTGCCTAGTGGTGTGACCGTCGGACTGCCAAGTCATAGGTCTCGAGTTCGAACCCAAAGCTCCTCTGATTTTTCGAATTCATGTGCGTATTGTATAATTATCACTTGCTATGATGAAGGAAAAACATCGTGAGGAAACCAGCATGCCTGAGAGATATTTCTTGACGCATGCTAAGCCAAGTCAGAGTCCCACGGCCGGCATAAAAGTCTGACACCAGGTTAGGCACTAATCACACGAATTCACACGATAAAGAAGAAGAAATTTAAAATATGGATCTATATTAGAAAAAAACTGCAAACCCACAGGCAGGATTGAAAAGTTACCAGACTAGACTAATTGCAAAAACAAACAATCATTTCAATACCTCTATACCCACATCACGCCAACCTCTGTGAGGCCATCGACACCGTACATATACATAACCAGTTGTTATTTAATCACGAAGACAATGAAAATGATTGCATTACAAACAAGTTTGCAAGATCAAGGGGCTCGTTACAGCAGCATTATATGCTAATGTGCTGTTCTTTGTCAGATAAATTAGATTTCAGAGGCTGTCATTTAGTAAATGGACCCGCGGTCTTTTTAATGTATGTAAAGACTAATATGTTTTTCTTTTCAGGTCTTTTTCGAGAGTGAGTGTATTTTTTTCTGTCTAGGGAGATTTTTGGAATGAAAGTGTTATTTCAATTTTGGTTTTTCAAGTGTTTTTACAAGAATTAAACAGAAGCTAAAAGGCTCGTTAATTTACATAAGTATGTATTTCCATGCCACTACGTTGTAATTAATGAAAGTACTTACCGTTTCTTCTTAGTATATTTAGGTACTAGGAAAAGTATCTTTTAGTTCGATAACGTGTGGTCACTTACTAAATTCGAAAGAAGAACTTACCTGCAACAAAAAGAAATAAAATTATAAATATAAAGTTTTAACAGAAGTAACGTTTAATTTATTGGATCGAAAATCCCCTAATCCAAAAAACTCGGAAAAAAGTATAAAAATTCTCTAACTCGTCTACATTTTTGCAATTTCGACTGTGAAAAACTCAATTTTAAACTAGGTTTGCCCCCCAGCCGGGCTCGGATTTCGCATTCCGAAAAAAATATGGCATTTTGTAAATAAAACTTTGTCATTCCACTGCTGGACGGGCGATTTATAAAAAATTTCATCAAAATTCGGCCAGCGTGTTTGTGTTGTCGAGAGGCAAACAAATATGTGTAACGTAAAAATGAACAAACGAACGACCATATTTTATGGAAGGATATTCGTGTTTTTTTGTTTTATTTTTTATTTTTATTTAGACATAAATTACATTACTTACATCAAAAAAACATCTAAAAATTACAATCAAAACTAAATAAAAAATTCATACCTACATAAATGAAAGAATCCATTTAATATGAGCCCATACATTTAAATGTACCCACAATTACACATCGGGCCATAATAACGGTAATAAAATAAAGTTTTACGACCTAAGGTCACAATGGGACTGCACTATTAATAAATAATAGCAGCATTATTAGCTTGGTCACCGTTATATTTGTACGGAACCATCAGTTTTATGGGCTGGCTCTGTATTGGCATTAATATTACATGAGAACTGTGCGGATGGAGTGTGTTTGTATGTTATGGCATTTATAATGTATAAGAGAAGAGTAATATGGAATAGTTAGCAAGAAATCCATAATAAATTGTTGAACCAGCAGTGTTTATGGACGAAAAGACGGTAAAATCAAAACGGAGCTTTTACAAAAATCTATTTAATCTTAAAATCAACCTTTTCTGTCAACCGACTGAATTCAGTTCACAATTAGGGCTCAAAAAGCTCGCGTCACAGAATTAATTACGATCTTCTAACATGACATATTATTTCAAAGTACCTGTTATAAGTAAGTCCAAAGTAATATGTCAATCTATAATTATTTCGCCCTATGTCAATCTATAATTAATTACTGTATCATTTCATGGGGTGGCGCATCAAAAACTATCTTGCTCCCCCTTGAAAGAGCCCAAAGAGCAATTTTAAAGGTAGCCAACTTCCATCCCTTTTTCTTTCCCACAGATCAGCTGTATAAATCCTACAACGTGCTGACTGTGCGTCAGCTTTTCATTATGCACTTAGTATTAAAACAGCACACCATGCTCTCGTACAATGCTGACAATACTAACAAAAGGCGAAATGATATTGTGTGCATTTCTAATGCAACCTCAAAACATGTCTTTATCGAAAGATTCTTTTCATTTTTAGGCCCATTTCTGTACAATAGAGTAAATAGAAAACTAAGTATTTATAAGTTAAATTATTTTAGCTGTAAAAAATCTATAATTATCTTTTTACAACCCATGTCTTATGCACAGATAGAAGATCTACTTGTTGTCTGCAAATAAACTGCAAATACGCTGTTTTCAATTTTAATTTTATAAGTTTACGTTACCTTATTTTTTTTGCAATGTTAATTTATTTATTTTAAGTAGGTATTTACGCACCTTGTAGCCTGAAACACAGGTTCAACCTAGTTCAGGCAAATAAGAGAATGTGCTCTATTTTAATTGTTAAGATATTTTATTGTAAATGTGCCCCTTTTTATAAATAAACGATTTTATTATTATTATATTATTAATACATTTCCAGTACTTATCTACTTTTTTGCAAGCCCCTACTTTTACCTGTCCCTAAGACCGCTTTACTAAAGAAAGCTTCAAATTCCCTACCACTTTCCGCAACACACAAGTGACTTGAAGCAAATAATCACTGCTACGGAGAAAGCTGCTCAAAGTCACTGATACCACCATAAAAGCTTTAATGTGAGTGATGGTGTCCATTCGCCATCAGTCTTCAACGGGGAACAATGGCGTACTTAACATAATTACTTCCCTTAAGAAAAACCACGCTACAAGCAAAAACCTACCTTGTCTAGTTTACCATAGAGTTGACTATCGGTTGTGAGTGATGCAATGGAAAAGGTCTCGAAATTCCCTACCAAAATTATGGTCAGTGGACCACACGTGTGCTCCAATTTTTCTCTTTATAATATGGTTCCTTATTTGGGAATGTTATGCAACGGAGTTTCGTGTTTGTGCATTGAATAGTTCTTGGTATAAGGTAACGTGTTCCCTTTATTTTGGACAGATGTTTACTGCGCAGAAAAGAGGCACTTTTTATTGAATTGATTTGATTCACTTAAAACTGATATTTTTTCGGTTGCTGTCAAACCTAAAGTTCATTGGTTGCTAAGTTACGTCGTGGTGAGCGAAAATTTTCAGCGCAGTCAGTGTCACCCTAATATTTGCAATTAAGGACACCTGCATTTTAACGAGGACCTCGGTAATGTTACTAAATGACGTTGACCATTATGCAGCACTAAGTAGTAACTTGTGGAACTTTGGTCATCACTTTCAGGTATTATAGGTCTCATCGAAACTCCTAAAGCTAAAAGTGAATACATAATAATTTTACTTGATACCTATTATGAAAGTCGAATGAAAAATAAAGACAGAAAACCTAGCAATTGCACTATTGACGTAAACTCTCGTAAACGAACATAACTCCATTGACCTTATTATATTGGAAATAAGTGAAAAAATTATAGAGAAAGGAGTAACCGATAGCGGGATGGCTGACAGAGGAGAATGGAAGAAAAAAAACGTGTTACGCTGACCGCAAGTAACACGCATGGACAAGGGCAGGAAGATGATGATTATGCAAATAAAAGTATACAGCAATATAATCGTGTCGAACAAGCTTTCATTAAAATTGCATGGTAATACTTGTAAAACCATTACGAAAATGCAGTAAGTAAACACCATAAAATCTTTTACAACCATGTTTTTGAGATAAGCTGTATCTGAGGTTAAAACTTCTTCTATTCGAGTCCATTTATGACAACTTTACTCCTTTTTATCTATCATCAAAAATCTTCAAATCCCATAAAATTTTACTTTGCACCGTCTTCTTTACCAATAAAACTGTTTACTGTAGTCGATACTATACTATGTGATAGTAAAGTTAACGAATAGTGTTTAGAAGGACGATAAAACTACCATAGGATCGGTTTACGACACTGAAAAGTCACTTTTACGACAACTCCAAGTAATAAGATATGGCGGTGAATTGCTTCCGATATCGGATAAGAGATGGCGCTGTAATTAAAATAGCGGGGAAAGAAGGTAAAACTGCAAGTTGGTTTTGAAAGCAGCATTTTAAAGTTCCCCTTCCACAAGAGCACTATGGAAGGAGTTTTGAAAAAACGTTCGTCATTTGTTGCATTAAAACAAGATTAATCTTCTATGGGCGCTCGACTTAAAAATTAGAATAGACTTCACTGGGATATTATCCTAACTAATATTATAAATGCGAAAGTAAGTTTGTTTGTTACCTTTTCACGCGTAAACCACTGAACCGATCATCCTGAAAATTTGCATAGACGTTGTCAGGTGTACAAAAACGGACATAGGGTACCTTTCATCCCGAAAAAAATAACTGTTCGCGAGGAAAACAACAATAACGTTCTCATGATAATAGATGGTGCCACGTGTCTTTTGAATCACGGTTGAATTATATTATTACAAGCAGAGTATAACTAGAATTGATTGTCAAATTCTAAATTACGCGAGCGAAGCTGCGGGCAAAAGCTAATTTACAATATGCACTTGAATATTTACTACACATACCACTCCCATCACTCAAGTAACTACTTAACTAATTATGATTTACCTCATCAACAGCTCATCACTTAACTCTTCACTACTAACACCAACGTAAACGTCACGATTTGACCTACATGCGTGTGCGCCATGTTTATGTCATCTATCACATGAATGCACTACGAAAATCGCCCTTACCGCTACGAAATAAAGGCGCTGTCAATCTCAAATAGTTCAAAAGAAGCGTAGTATGCGCCTATATTAGGACGTGTTTTGTCAATAAGTAGGTTACGATTTGTGTTACCTGAATGGTACTACTATTATTGGTAGGTACTAGGTACCAAATTAATCAGTTCAATGAGAAAAAATCTAGTACCTTTGAATATTTCGTGAAAAATACCAAAACACAGTCTGTATAAAACACTCTGTATAATTTGATTTCCCTTCAATATCCGTTACATCGTTGTCACACGAAAACCTCATCACTTTATATCCAATCCGTCAATGGACTTCGAAATTTGTTAAAACGTCCAATACCTGCAGTGAATTCAATTATAATGATTGTTTACTTTATCAAACTATTTTGATAATTGGCAGTCAAAACATCGAGATTTCTCTTTTAAACAAATGTTAAATTTTGAGTTACTATGCCCGTAATCTTTCTAGAATCAATGCTCGAAATGATAGTAACGATTAACATCATCACGCATGTAATCTCCGAAGGCCTAAGCAGAGGTGTACCCTGTAGTACTCACATTTCGCCAGTTATGTTTAAGTCCTACGTAATAGGGTTTGAGCCTATTGCCATCTACCGGGCACAAATTCAGACTCTCTGGTTCTACTGAGAAATTCCTGATCTGGACAATAACGATTCACCCGACCTGTGACTTGATCCCGATAGTGAAACCGCATCAAAACACAAACCGTGACATTGATGTAAGGATACAGATCTTTCGGCGAAATTCAGCTATGACGAAGCATCTGTCTAGTGTTGTACTGTTGTTTCAAGCTATAACGATTCCGTACCGCACAACTTATGCTCGCATTAGCTTGGCGAGCGCCCAACACTAATCGTTAACAGCTTATGTTTTAATGGGCACCACTAATGCGTTTCTGAAGCTTTTTCTAACAATACGGAAATAACCAGGTGTGGACAATTATACAACGTGCCTTTATAAATGGTTGTTTCACTTTTCCTTTGGCCATTTTAATATAAGTATGGAGAACAGGATATGGGAAGATAACAAATTGTGGGTAGTAAAAGAAATTCTGAATTGGATGAAACAATGGTGTTGATTCCGATAAGCACCAGCACAAGGCTGCCCAAAATAAATTGGAGTGGGTTGAATATGTGTGTTGCATGACAAACGAGTGGTGGGCCTGCAATACCCAGGATTGTGACCCTGAAACTCTGAGACGGAGGCGAGGAGTTAAAGGGAAGACTTAGGTGCCTTTCTTAGAAATTGGCAAGATGTGGCACAGAACTGGAACCGATGGAAGGAATGGAGAGACAGAATCCTTTGACTTGCAGTGCTGCATTACAGGCTAACTAGTTTAGATAGCCTAGACTGTTATCGTAGCATTCTCTGAAACATACATTTAACCTCAAGTAGAATGTAGCAAAACAATTTAATGCCACATCATAAATATCTTCACGATCCTTGGTTCACGTTTTACGCTACCTCCAAGACAACACCGATCATCTATTCACAACCATTATGACTTTATGATCCAAATCAAACTATTCACCACGTTATCACCGCCATAAGAACCATAACATTAACACCTTTAATGGCTCGTAAACCACATAAACTCAGCTGACGAGTGACGATTGATATGGTTCGTCATTGTATCGTCGTCGTTACGATACGATGACTACTCGTTTACGATCACTTTACGATTCGCTTTACGGGTGTTGTGTGATGATTGTGTAAAGATTAAGTGGGCAGTAGTATTTGTTATTAATGAAGGTGTGAAATGAAGGAGCTATAGATCGATTGCGTAATATTTATTTATTTATAGATAGGAGAACCAACAGCTATGACAAATGAATAACAATTGTATAGGCAACACAGAGCCAATTACAGATTCTAACGAGTAAACACAGAAAAGATAGTAGATATCTTAGGATCACTAGTTAACAAGCACGATACAAATAAAATAAAAGGAATTAAAATAAGATACAATAAGCACGATAAACACTCTGACACCAATATACAGTGCTTTGATTGGGATTTCCAAATAATTCTGGATTTAAACTGATGAATTATTGAGCACCTTTTACCATGCTACAGAGATGGCCTAAGTGCTATTTTCTACATAAGTACCACACAAAATTTTATAGACATCTTTGGTTGTCATCTGTGTGTATCGCTACATAACAACTACGCATCATATCTGCCGTATATCGTTCAATCGGGGAACATGAAGTTTACACCAGGATCATAATATTTATTCTCATCATTTTACAACGTGGAAGTTACACAATGCATTACCTAAAGATACTTTTACCAGCCTTGCATTATTTTACTTTTGAGAAACATACAACTTTGTACAGTTCACATAAAAGAAGTTAAGTTCAATCAAAAACCTAGAAACGCTAATAACATCATACATTACCCCTTATTTCAACAACACACAATAAACCAAAATACAAAACCAGCAACGTAGTGCAAATTCTCACAAATCTCAGTCATAAGGCCGTAGTTTGTAAGTGCAGAGCCAATTAGCCAGGAATGTTGGCTCTTTGGCTCATTGGCTCACTGGCTTTCTGGCTGCTACGAGTATAAATCTTAGCTGTATGCCGACTATAAGCTAATTTAGCTAATTTGTGGACCGAGGCTCTTGGGTGTGTTTATGTTGAGTAAATCATTATGGTAGGTAGGAGGTAGGAGGGATGTGTGGGGGGAGGGAAGAGGAGCTACTTTTATGTTGGCGGTGGTGGTGAATTTAAGGTAGGTGCTTATTATTGATTAGTGTTAAGCAGTGTTAGATTTTGGTAAAATTGATGAACTTAGTAGAGAGAGGTCTCAGAATTATTTTACAGAGTTTTTAAGGCAATGGAACGCACCTAATAGAAAAGTGTCCCAATGTTCTGTTTACGGACTGAATGCAGTCAAGTTGAGAATAAGCAAGGAGCTTATAACTTTATTGCAAATTGGGATTTACAGCTAGAATTCTTCACAGTTATGAAAAGAACCATATCAATCAAAATACATTAACAACGAATAAAACTCTATAAATGACAAATACAGATATTTTTATTACACAACCCAAACATTTTAATACAGTTCCATTTCAAAATGAACCCATAAAATCACTGATAGATAAAAACATACCAAAGTTAACTTGAAAAGTGCCGAAAAATTTTAAAATCTCGTAAAAATCGAACCAAATACATTGGTTAGTGTGACCACACACCAAGGTTTAACAGCGATGGCAAACCTTTTATACGAGCCATTAGACCTTTTTTTTTCATCTTTGTGATTATTGACGTGAAAACAATAGCAGAGGTAAGTTCGAAACTAAATAAAAGATGTCCATGTCCTATAGAAGATAATGTACAGGGTGGGAGGGACACCGACGCACAAAAGGTTATCACGTTTGCAGTACATCAATCGGAACGGCCCACATAGAAAAGGGGGAACGCCAGGCCGCCATAGTGATTTAGACCCTGAGTGCCCACATGTAAGACCGAATACTAATATTAGAATACACTACAAATAATTTATTGATAAAAGAAAATTATTGAAAAAACTCAGAGTTTCCAAATTATAAGGTTTTTTTTTTAATTTTGATTTTGAAACTGAGATTTTCTGTTTGCACAAAAAAACGTAATTCGACTTTTTCAGTACAGCCACAGATACAGAATTTCGTTACTGTTTCAATATTTTTTTATTTTTTCAAATATGTTTCCAACTTCTGTCGCGTCGTGAATAGCAAAGTTAATTATGTAAAATTTAAATAAGATTTTTTAATAAACTTTCCTGGGCAGTCTTGGGCCTAAAATCGGCATTCCCCTTTTATCGGTAATTGGTGGGCGTCACATTTGTTTTCGAATCTTTGGCTCTAGGAAATACTGGCTTCCTCTCTATGCTTTCCTTCGCCGTTTTGAGAGAAGTGGTAGTAGAATATGCTATAAATCTATATATTATTATTGAAAAAGTAAAGAAAAATGTCATATGATCTAAAATCCATGGCATGTCCGGAATTCTTTTATGTGCCATAGGTTCGCCATCCCTGATCTATGATGTAATGGCGGGCCGATGGCAACTTTATGGCATCTGGCACTTTTAATGTATTACAAAATATAATTTAGTGTGATGCTTGTAAGAGGGCCATCGGTTTATGGATCGTTATGGTCTAGTTTGGGTTTGTATGGGTTTCCTATCTTGTGTATTGAATCTGGGTGATCAGCTTCATTTTAGTGTTATAATTTTTTATAGTAATAATATTCCCACTCTATAAAAGTAAAAACTGTTTAAAGTATAGACAACGCATGATCAGGTTAAATAAATAGTTGATTTATGCGAGAATCGAACCTGTTAACCGATGTTCGGGAACCTAACTTCAAATCACTTCGTACCTCAAAGAGCGCTTTTATTCAAGCATCACATTAGATGTCGCCTTGTATATGTATGTATGTGAAAATGGGCATTCTTTAAAAGTAGAAAAAACTATAGCTATAATACTTTAACTTTTATTATTCAAAGTTAATCTCAATAAAAAACTCTCCGTAGTGTAGTTCCATTCATTTAACTGTTGCTCGGTCCACGAAATGTTAATGTTTCCTTATCTTAAGATATGCCAAATAATTGAGACAAATGTCCCACAATTAGTACGCGGTGAATTTATTGCTTCATTTACAAACACGCGCTCATTACCTTGTGTTCCTTTATGTTTTTATTGTGTTTTTTTATGTACGTATACATGAGAATAGGCTCGACAGATGATGAGTTATAAATGTATAACAAGAGAAGAGATCAAGTTTGTAGACGCGCGTGGGGGTCCGGGATTTGATCCCAGAGTTGGGCAAAGTGTTATCTAGGGGTCAGTCTATCATCCTCCAGTACTATAATCATAGGAACCTCATAATAACTAAAAACTATTTGATTATTACGTTGACTGGAAGGGCAGAGTAACCGGTGCTGTGCTGTAGCATGGTAGGAGCTCATTAACAGAAGTAGACTGCAAGAGGCTGGAGTTATATAACATAACATCATGCCTGTAATACCCGAAGGGTAAGGCAGAGGTTTACCTAATAGTAACAATCCTATGCAAATACGGCCGAGCCTATTGCCATCAACCACTTTTAAATGATCATAGTATATTACTAGTAACTTATGTTTATCCACACATTCTGATGATTAAGAAAGGTCAATAACCCTCGGGATTCCTCTTAATTTTCCAAAAAAACCGGTAGAAGATACGAAATTATTGCTACAGCGTTAATATTTCCAAGAATAAAAAGACAGTTTGAAATATTCCAAGTATCTTCGTTCCTTTATAAATGGAAATATTCAAAATATTTAAATTAAATACCGGAACATCGCTTTATTTCTCCGAAACTATTTAGCATAATGAGTTCAGAGATACTATCATAGTTATCGGATATGTTGATCTATGATTCACGTACCCACCTATCTGCCTACCTACTTATTAAACCATGGGATATAGTGACTCAGTGATTCAATGACGAATGATGAAAAAAAAGTTGGTTTGACTTCTTAGGAAAATTATTTTGATACCACTAAAAAGGCGTACCAATCAGAACGAATTTTTGTACTTGTAACCACAAGATTAGTCATATCCTAACTCGTGGAATGTGTTCTATAGAAATAATTTTTCTACTCATATGACAATTGAACTGGGTGAAGCATATCTTCATCTTCCACACCTCTTTATTAGTGGTCATCTTAGCCGTCACCACCCATGTAGCCATACCGTCTTTTACACAGTTCATCCATCTTTCCTTTGGACTTTCCTTGGTCTGTACTTACAAGGAAAGATTTTAAGGACATTTTCGCCATTCTTCGGCTTTACATGTCCATACCACAACAACCGATTTCCACACTAGGAATGTATATGCTAGTCATTTTCTAACACTGGCCTAACTCATCTCATACAAATAAGATCCAGCACAGTTCACCAAGTTTCCCCACTGTGTGTTGGAGATTTTGATTAAGACACATAGCATACCATCATGACTACATTTCCTGTGCGGTTGGGTAAAGGTGAATAGTTCCACCCACATTTCACCACGGTCATGTACCAGACGCTTAACAAGACACTTAGCTCCTTTTAAAAATAGTTTAACAGAAGTTTAACGTCCTGTAACTGTTAAGTTAACAACATTGACCGTGGCAGTAATTGAGGAGTAGGTTGCCAAACAATGCATTTCTCATGAAATGTTACGACTCGCTCAGATGCTATCAATTATGCCGACAAGTATACGTTTCTTGACATTGCGTTTGTTTACTCTCTAAAAAACTCAAGATACTCACTAAGAAATAACGAGAAAACAATAACACTGAAGGAATCTAAGGGACGTAGACACAGTGACATTGTATTAGCGACAAGGTAGATGCGAAAAGGTCAATACATCTACCGAAAAGTATAAACGTAGAGTATGTATCAATGCCGTTAAAAGTAGTTTTTGACTTGCAAGCGATTGCTACTGATCTAAGCCTTCTGGACTCATCGGTGTTAAATTGTCAGAAGGTAGCTAACCTGGAAATTGATAGGCATTCGTTTCTTCTCTGTATAATTACTATACATCTGGTCATACACGCACGCCGCTTGCGAGTACTACGCAGCTGATCTTTCTGAAGAACCTCACCAATAAAGTCAGTGTATGTCCTTCTAACGTGGACGAGCCAAAAGGAGTATGTAAGGATCATAGCGGGTGGAGTTCTGTGGTTTAAAAAGGCATGCGTTTATGTATGTATGTATAATTACTATGAAGAAGCCTTTGTTTAACTACAGGCTGTTTTTAAAGTTACCCTTGCTGTATAAGATCGAATTTATTAAGCGAATCACGTGTCACGTCAATGGAGTTTCACATTATCTCTTTCCGCATTTAAAAAAAATCAACCTAAACCCAGGTACACACAACATAATAACTCAATCGATCATCACCACACCTCCAGCCGACAGATAGCGCCACTACCGCACAGGCCTACCATTAAGCCATTTATAACATAATAACAGTCTCCAACCGTTGTCTATTGCCAGATAATGGCCCGGTGTGTGCACAGCCTATATCTGCGGCCTTGGTATACTTTGGAACATGGTTTATGGTTTGTTGTTGGGCGCAATTCAGTTGGGTCATAGACCATGGTACTATAACTACTATACAGAAGGTATTATGTGAGGAGGCTAATGGGCACGTCTGTGGTAACATTTTGATCTGTAGCTGGGCCAGCGTAGTGCGGAGTTTCACTAGAGTAAGAGAGTAGCAGTTTTATTCTAGTTTTGTTACTAAAACCTGCGGCCTACTGTAACATACAGAAGGCATTAAAGGCAAGAAAGGCACATGATTGGTTTTCACTATGACACAAATACAAACTAAACACGATATTTTGAGGGTCATAATGAGATTAAATGAAATGGATCAAGTTATAGTTACCTAATTTTAACAAAGATTGCCACAACAAAATTGGTAACATGATGACTACGGACAAGAATTAACGTAAGCTTGAAAAATATTGTAAGCTAATAGACTATTAAGAGGGCTGTAAGTCTATTTCTAGAGATATCATAATAATATAGTACGTCGAATATAGCAGACCACCAAAGCCGCTAGGAAAGTCAAGAAATAACCTAATGGATCCCTCTCAATAATAAAAGCGTTGCGTACAAAACTTTTTCTATTTTTTGATGACCCGAACTCCGAAACCAAAAGTCGGAACTAGAAATCGCTTCGTCAAAACGTTTGATTGGCTCCACTACCCGATTCACACGGACTAACAATTAAGAGTACACTCGAACTTTGAGTTTGGTCTACAGGCAAAAAGTTTATTTTTCTGCTCCACTGCTATTATTCATAATAATTGTGTGAGTATAGATTTTTAGCATTTTTTACGATTGAGATATTTTAAGCGTGATTTAGAGGACGGTCCAGTAGACCAAAATTATTTATATTAATTATATTCAGCGATTTTTATTTATAGTGCAGGAGAAAACTAAGCTATAAAAAATTTCCAGTTCTCGAAAACTGTTAAAAACCGTTGATTTAGAGACACTTCCAAAATATTCAATATACATAATGTACAACCGTAAATAAGCCACCCTATACGAATAACTACCCAGCTCACTCGCAAAATCATTTAGAAGTTTGTAGTTGCAAGTTATCTGAAAATACACCAATCCTTTAGTTTGAATGTACCTAGTGGGTGTTAGTAATAGTCCCACCAGTGGGCTGTGGGCGTTTGTGCGTCAATCAACAGTTTTTGTGGACCGCTTTTGTTTCAATAACTATTGATTTCTTTTGTTTCGTTACACAAGTACGTACAGGCATTGTTGTAGCTAAATTGTGATGGAGGTTCCAACAAATTGTATGTGGGTTTATGTATTAAATATATGGACAATGGGACATGATATTACATGTACCTATTTACTGAGAATGTAGCTACACGAACGATCTAGCATGGGATGAAATGAGTTATTACCTAGTTTTTTTTTTTTCTGATGTACACCTACCACTGTTTGTCTCTGCATCATCCAAAGGTTGACTGGAAGAAAATACCTATGGCATTAAGTCCGCCTCTGTACTTTGTGCTTGTTGAAGTGTTTAATAAATAAAGACAGCTTCTCATAAAAATTGGCTTTGAAAGACGTCTCCAGTCATTTGTTTAGTTTTTGTAGCAAAATTGGTATTCGATCGAGATTCGAGCAGTTTAGGAGTGGTCTGCGATGGACTGGGATCATTAAATTTCCACACCAATCAAACAAATTGTTTTTCGATGAATCCCTATCAATTATCCATAAAACCAATAACACTATAACTCTTTGACCAAATAAACCCATTAACAATTTATCCAATTAATTGATTGATATCATAGCCCCCACATCAATCTAGACCGTGAGAGCAATAAACTACACCAATTGGGCGTGTCTGTCTGTCTGTCAACAAGTCTACAGCATAATATCAACATCCTGTATCAACTCAAGTGGGGGACATCCTGTATTGTGTGGGAGATTTGGAGCTGTTCCGCTTTTTGGTTTAGAGGGTGATGAATTGACATCGGTATGATTGTTCACGTGAGAAAGTGCAGTTTATGTTCTAGACTTCTAGAGTCTGCATTGTTGGTCTATTGCGTAAGTGCTGCTGCTGAGCACGAGGTCTTGGAGAGGCGCGCTGATAGCAATAGCCTCGCTCCGTATTACATCGTATCTATGCCTAACTTTAAACTTTTGCAGATTACTATTGTCATTTAATGTTACTTAACCTGTCTAACAGGAGACATTTTTCAAATGTTTAAAAAGACCTGTAACTAAAATATTTATATGACAAATAGATGCCAAACTTTTAAATGGTGAAATTTCGTCGTAAAAATGATCCATTTAATATCACTTAATGCTTCTGAAACATACCTATGTTTTCAGAAACTAGTAACCAAAATTACAGATCATCTCGAAATACTGTAAATAGAAATAAACATTTCTCATTTTGCCAATACGGATAACATCGACAGTGAAACGAAAAAAACTTTGAAAGGGTACAGTCGAATACAATCCTCTCAATGAAACGCGAACCCGGTTCGAAGTTCAAAGGTAATACGAAATGAAGACCCAAAACTAATGATCACGTGCGTCCATCTGCCAAACGACATTTTAAAAACCTTTTAAAATATCACCCTCCTCATTTTACACCTTATGCCTCAAGGAATAAGAGTCAATAAACCATCAAGAAAAATAAAAATGCAACGTTCCCAAATGCCTTTGACAGTCAGGTTCTCAATGTTCGAAATTAAACGTTCGATTTTCACGCCAAAATGCACTCTACTTCCAATACGAAAAGAAGAAAATTGCTTGTCAAGTCCCCCGGGATAGCATTATTCAAAACGTTGCTAGTCCTGTGCAAATAAGATAATAGAATTTTGAAAATTTATTGTTAAACGAATTTAGATGCTATGGCACCGAAAATAGGATTAAATTCAATTTACCTCTTAGTTAAATTGGTTCTCCGTTACAGATAGAATATTTGATTTATTATATTTTTGTGCAATTAAATGAAAATGGTTTATTAATTATTTTACAGGAATGTGGTTAAATTAGCTTGGCTGGTAAAATTAATTAATTTTATGAATGCGATAATGGCGAGATAGCCTCGTACCTTTAATCATTTTCATTGAAATTGATAATATTTTCACAGGTTTGCATGTATGGCGCAAAGTTGAAAAGTTCGGAAAAAATCTCATTTGTATTTTTTTGCAAAGAAGTAGATTTCTTCCTATTTTCAATCGAATGTAGCCAGCATTTTCGTGCCAGACTACACCCAGTAACGCCAAATTGCACCATAAAAACTTTACACAGCGAACATACTCTCATATTATACAGCGCAACAGCTACTGAATATACCAACTCCATAAATTATGAAACCACATCGAAACACAAGCACGAACATATTCCACTCTATCCATATAAGCCAATGGTTTTAATCTCATAATTCTTAACAGGCGCCCGTGCGGCGTATCGATACGCCGTGCCGCTAGGTACGCCGATACGCCGCGGTACGACGATACGCCGCGCGCCGGTACGCTGCATATTTGATTACGTCGTTACGCGATCGAGTTAGGTTCTGCCGCTGATCCGATAAAGCTCTAACGCTATTTATTTCTATTACGTTAATTGACTGCGCTTTTAATTTGCTAAAAGGATAGTTACGGGATTTATAGTTGTAAACAATAAGGGGTTTTAGGTGTGTGGTTTCGACGAGGTCAGTAAATAGATGGGTGACCTTTTTTACGAGCATCATTTTCTTGATTTTGGACTACGTGAAAGACTTGAAGGCATAGACAAGCGGCAATCGTTTTCAATGCATTTTGTGTTTCAAAAACGTAACAAAAGATATTCGGCAGCTTATGACTGTCAGCCCCATATTATTTTGACTATTCCTTCATGGTTATATTATCGATCATAGAATCTCACTTTGTGTAAACCCGGAGAAGAGTTAAAACGGTTCTACTTTAAACTATTCTGATGACCAGGTCTTCAGATGGGAAAACAGAACGAATCCCGATCATTTTAATTAGGTAGTAATGAATAAGGTACACGAAGCAGAAGGTCATTAAACAGCTATAAAATATCAGTACACTGGCCATCGCATGTAGATTAGTATTAAAATTAAATATTTACACAGGTGAATGCAAGTGGAGTACACATGAGCACACTACTAGTACTACTACCAACTACTCCATGTATGTAGGTCATCACCGTGTCTGCTTAGAATGATCCTCACTTGGACGAAATAAACAGACTCCGAAAAAGGAAATGATTTTTATTAGATTTTTATTATTTTTGAATAAAATTAGGAAAAGGCTAGACAGTTGATGATGGATTAAAAAAAAACCCTGATTAAAGGTTGTTATGGCGGATTCTAAGCTTTTCATTACCTCTTAATTTCTTAAACTATTAGCGTATCATTCCTTGAAAGAATTTAGCAAAATGTAAGGGATTTTACAGTTAAACTTTATGTCAGGACGTTCCTTACACCGTGTACATGCTTATTAAACTGGCAACTTAATTATCATTAATTACACCTTCTCGACAGTTGCATAGCACTGACGAACCTGACACACGCTAGGTCGTTTCCCATTAAAAAAACAAACGCATGATTCCAAAGCAATATTTATGAGAGAAACCCGTAGCATAGCAGACATATTAGTATAAACATACAGTATATCAACTAGGGACAAATGTTCGAAATCGACTCACACACGCAGAGCATTTACAAAAGCATACTTCAGGTAACAGGTTACTAGTGGTTGCGCTTTATAAGTGTAGTGCAACATACCACACCTCGTTTGATTTCTCAAATAGGAAATAGTTGGTTTACTGGCTATCTTTATACTGTGTCCGTAGCGACCGTAGCTCGCATGCCAACTACAAAGTATCTACAATGGGTTAATTTTGAGCAATTAATAGCCCGGTGCGTGCCTGCATAATTAGTATGATTACATAATTGGTTCCCTTGCGGTTCATAATTGTGCGCCTGATTTTGCTCAGCGGTAGGCATTCTGGGAGAAGGATCGCCAGGCATCCGGATTTGTGGGGAATCGTCCTAATTTTGGATGCCTCTTGGGATGTTGGTTTTCGGGGAAGGTATCTACCGTCAGAATAAGTTTACATTGCTGGAGGTAAATCTTTTATTTTTGTTAACGTCTTTATAGACACTCTACCCTTTTCTCAAATTCCCTGATCTAGTTTGCATTTACCTTGTGTAACCCGGCTTTCTAAACAGTTTACTCACTACTCTAGACATAAGAGCCTGCACAACATGGACAGCAGAGAACACTTATGGTAGTCTTTATAGATAACATACATAATCAGCCTTTTATAACCGTCCCGTTTTTGGGAATCAGGCCTCCGCTCCTCACACCTTCACTGTGAAAAGTAGTGGGCTGTAATTAGGAAATGCAGAACAGGTTCCGTAGATCCCGGGAAATCCCGGTTCTTACTACTGAAGCAATACCGGTTCTGCATGCCCTAGCTGATCTACCATGGTGTGCTGGCCTAGTGCGTGTTGGTAGATGTCACATGTTTTGAATTTTCGGTTCTAGGACATGCTTGACACATTACTCACGATATTTTTCTTCACCACTTTGAGAGCAACTATGTTTTAAATTACATAAAGGGTGTAAAAAGACCCTTAACGAAGCCGAAAGGCACTTATTCTCCTCGTCATTGCGATAATTTTTTTGTTCTAGAACATACCTGGGAACCTTCTAGTTACGGAGATATTGGGGGTCAAAGTTCCGACTTTTTCACAAGTTTTTTTTTTAAATACATGTTTTTAAAGTAAGATTTTTACTTTAAACACCTCCACGACCCCCGTACTATTCAATCCATCCATCAGCACAATGTTTTGAATGCGTTTCATTGAGTTTTACCGTAAAACGTGATTTTACACCTAAAAAAAAAAGTCATTTCCCAGCAATAATTTTTGCGAAGGGTGACTTAGTTTGATGTACAGAATGCTTGGTTGACGGCTTCGTGAAGGGTCCGTTTACACCCTTTATAGTACAACACGTAAATCTGGTCCTTACAATTCAGTTTATAACGTACGTGAAGAGAGTCCACAGTAAACAATACTGATGGTAATCCTCAAATTAACATAATTAATGAAGCATAATAAGCTGTATCCGTGGCCTACGCCGGAAGTCGATGGACGAGCACGATGGACGGTGTACTGACATCGATGCAGGTATGTGTATGTAAGATAAGGAGATTATCGACCGCGAGCTAATTGTTATACGCTTGTTATATGATCGGAGCTTGAGATTTCAGATCAGACTCTTTCTCATTGATGTTTATATGTACAGTGTGTTCACTCTCTGAGTTCACGAAATCAAGAAGTTGTTTTTAAGGTCTCGCTGTATAGTTTTAGTAATAGATTTATTTCATTTGTCTGACTGCACTCTGTTCGTGCGCTATGATAAAATTAGCATTAATTATAACTTCTTTAAATATTAATTATCGTTACTTGAATATTGATTATTGTTTCCTTTATTTATTTACTATACATATAATTTACATTTTTAAATATTTCTATTCAAAATAATATTATAAAAAAATAGTGGTCCGCCGGTGTCGGGAGCAGGGTCCAAGCTACCGGTGGTTAGGTCTCCAGAGACAGGAACTTCCTCACAATACGAGCTGTATCGAGGAGTACTGCCTTCTGAATCAGGCCCTTAATCCAACTGCCTAAGGAGAGCCTCGAAAGATGATTATTGTTATTTTTAATGGTTATTATTGATTCGATTGAACTATTTATTTATTGCTGATAATAATTGTTTACTAGTGTTTATTTTTATTAATTGTTAATGTTATTTGTATGGAATTAAATAAAGCCTATTCATTCATTCATAACTTGTGCAGAGAAAATAAAGGATGCATGCAAGTCTTAATTTCTTTTTTGATATAACAAGAACTGCTTGCTGAGTCGTATTAGTTAAATAAGAAATAATCTAGAAAAATAATACATTGATGGCCTACTCAAATGGAATAAGCGCTGAATTTGCTAAAGCAGTCTTAACTACAGACAGTCTCGTTTTAACTGTACTATCATAAACTAAACGTACAGAGTTCATGAAAATGTTTTAATATCGCAAACATTAAAACATCACTCTTTGATGTTTTAATGTTTAACCATAATGTACCGAACGATCTGTTTTCCAAGTAATAAAGACAGTGGGTTCGATTCTCGTTCGCGTCACTATTGTGATGAATGAACTCTTTGAACGAGCTAATGGAAAAACAACTTTTACAGTTTTCTTTGAGCATTTTCTTTGCAAGTGGGGTAAAGTGGTTTATGACCTAGTTATTGATTACTCGTTATTTACTCGGTTTAAAACTGTTTTAAATTATGAAAATATCTTAATTCTTCTTTATCGTGTGTTAAGTGCCTAACCTGGTGTCAGAGCTTTTATGCCGCCCATGAGCCTCTGACTTGGGTTCAAACTCGAGACCTATGACTTGGCAGTCAGACGGTCAAACTAGGCGATCAGTAAAATATCTTACAATAACTTAGGGGAAAAAACGAAACCAGAGGGGCTATTACGTAACACACACGCAATCTCAATATCGTTGAATTTGACAATTCTATAATATCCATTGCGTTATTTAGGTCGTCAAGCAGACGAATTATACGGTCTATATGTTCAGGTAGAATAAACTAACTGGAATTGACATTATTAACAAGCTAACCAAAAAGCAAATATCAATATAAATAACTAGCCAAATAACTAGCAGCGTGATTTTTATTCATCAAACAAACCTCAATTGGAAGCGAAAAACATGTTATTTTTATCACACCGACTATTTCCCGAAATTCGGCCATGATTCACCAAATAAAAAGAAAAACAAGTACTGTACAATCATGGTGTCGGAGTGTGCAAGTTTTTTCAGTGGACAATTTATATGAATTAACAAACAGTTGAATTTTGCGCGCGCTGCGCGGTGCGACGACCTTAGTGCGCAGTTTTTGCGCGAGATGCAACTTGTAGGGTTGGCAGTATGCAGTTTTAATTACTAGACAGGAGGACATTTAATCCTAATGCTTTGATTATTAACGTTTTCGACCCGCCGTAATTAAAAAAAAATTAAGTAACCATCATCATAATCCCAATTGATTAGGGGTGAAGCAATGGATTAGGCATTTTCTTTAAAGTTCTTCGGATCGGTATTTAAAGTGTGTTACGCAAACGGGGTAATGAAATTGGAGTAGTTTTGTCATAAATTACTTATTTACATTCATGTAAGAATAGGTGCTCGTGTCGGTGTCCATGTTTGATTTTAAGATTTTTTTTCTTCCTCAACCTATAAAAAACAACACTTGAATTTTGATTTATTTAAAGGGCACACGAATCGTTCTTTATGTAATGATTGTGTACCTAATAGACATTTTCAGTATCTTTAAAAAAAATATCTTCAGAACAAAATTGGTCGTTTACTTACAAACCAAAATTACAATAAAACTGTTTGCTTTTCTGTTAGCTTGAGGATCGATCGAGCGTGATATTGACTATGTACTCACAAAGTAAGTACATAAACGTTATGAACTCAACGCTATAATAAATATGAACAAGCGAATTCTTTTCATCGAAGTGTTTGGTCAGTCCATTGTCATGTGGCGATTTGATTAAGGCATAGTTCGTTCAAAATAAATACATGATGGATTAACGATTTACTGTTCAGTGTTATTAAGGTAGAAAGGTGTTGCCTGTCCACTCAACACTGATTTTTGCCACTGATAATAAAAGTGTCTAAATTTTAAAAGGAAAAGTTTTCTAATAGTTGTCTTAGTAAACTTAATTATTATCATACTTTTCATGTTTCAATTTAATCAGGATTTTTTCTTGAAATAACTTAGTTAAGGGTGAAATCTCTGCTTAATATGTACCTAAATGTATTGAAGTCACATTTTTTTTGTGACCATATATTTCTGATGTGTCCCAAAAAAAGTCCCATTTTGTGTCGAGTTGGTATTGAAATATTGAATAAGGCAGCTGATAATTTTTCGCGATAACGATATCAGAGATTACGAAGAAAGCTGGTCATTTTGATGGTATGTACCACATCCTTAAATATAAGCACGTATTTCAGATACACGCTGTTTGTATTCTAAGATAACGCGTGAAGGTGATGTTTATGGGATCTAGAATTAGCACATCCATATTAATGTGTAAAATAATACGATGCTGCAATGTTTCTAATGAGCTCAAGGCTTTCAGTAGATAAATTTATTTATTAACGCTCTTAGCTAAAGCTAACTTAGTCGAGTTAACCTAGACTAAAAACTAAGAAGAATAATATACTAAAAACCGACTACCAAAAAGAATGCATGAAAATACAGATGAGCATGAAGCTAGAAAATATTCTAGTCTGCAATTTATTTTGAATAAAAATCTAGGCTAAGCAGGTAAGTAGGAACTTTAATTATACACACTTGTGTTACATTTCATAAATATAAGTGATAAGGTGGAAAATCTAATCATTGAAGTCTAATAATAAGACAAGAGAACAAACGAGTGTCAAGGTACTCGTACTCCGTACTATTTTCACGCAAATTAAATAAAAGCCGGCTTTTGTACTTGACTCTGTGTCATATTGTTCGGTGGTTTTTCTATCACAATCTAAAACAAAAGAGTCTTAATTCACAAACCAGGCGTAGTACAAACTAAACAATAAAAAAACTCGTTTTTTGTATAGGCTTTGTCAACGGCTTTAAAAAACGCTTCTCCGTGAACACGCCTCTCGATTTATTGATGGCAAAAAAACTACAAAAGGTTATTCTTAACTCGACTTCACAAAAACTATCGATAGGTATTTTTTCTGTTTTTAGGGTTCCTTAAGCCAGAAAGGAACTCTTTTAAAGTCTGTTTGTCCGGGACATTAATTGACTTGGAGAGTAATGGAACCATCACCATCATCAACATTTGCCTAGATTTTTCCCAACTTTGTTGAGGTCGGCTTCCAGTCTAACCGGACTAATAAAAAAAAATTGGAAAGAAGGTGTATTCTGTGCACCGCTAAACAGTATACAGGAGTAGTCAAATAACGAAATTTATAATAAAATTGTCCCCAGATATGTAATCAAGAGCAAAAAATAAGACAATGCATAAAAGCGTGTGGGATACTGTTGGACACCATAATTAAAGAAGAAAGTATGATGTTGCCAAGTGACTTTGCTATTTTAATTTGTGAGATACTTTTAGCTACAACCACAGAAATAACTTTGCCTTTCATAGTTTTTCGAGAAATTCTATGAAATACAAACGTATTTTTTTGCTTGATAAAATATTGTGCATGCGTAAAATCATCCCGACTACGGAACCCTTCACCATGAATAGTCCGACACACACTTGACCTTTCTTGTTTTTTTCTGTTGAGTTGTACTTTACCAGTGGCCGGATTAACAGATTATATTTTTGTGTCTCGTCGTGTTTGGCAATAAATTTTTGTTACTGACATAATGATGTTGTATTTCCGTCATAAAAAAACGTTTTTTCTTATTATTTAGCATATCAAAGACTCCATCAATCATTATTTAATGTTATCAAAATATATTTTTTCTTGTAACCTTTACCTAAAGACCTTTTAAATAATGCAAATAGGTTTTTTGTTCTATGTACTATCTAGTAATTATTATCACAATTTGATGAGACTATTTTGCATATTTTTTACTAAACGGCTATGTAAAGAGGGCAATTTGTTTGCTGTCAATAGATTTTTTTATTTTTTTTATCGCAGCTCAACTTGGATAAAACGAACACGCTCATTAACATTTACAACACGCTTATTAATATTTATATTAATTAAACGAATTTGATATCAGATGTCCATCTTCACCAACACTAGGCTTTTCTTAATTATTGTCAACACACTTGTAAATTCAAACAATGCAATAATGTTTTAGCATTCATTTAGTAGTATTAAAAGCGAATCGGCAATTTAGCCTAACGCAGAAAACTCTGTAGTTTTTTTACACGACAAAAATAGTGGCAACGTCCTAGTAACTCTTGCGTGCCAGCCCTACTCACAAAGACGTTAAAATGCCACACAGGACCGCGTTCTCTCTCGTCCCGTTTGACGCTGGTCATTTTAATCACCCCGCGGACACCGCATGTGGTGGTCAACTGGATATCACGACGATGTTACTTATATGGTGGTAACATGGTGTAAGGACATGGGTGGCAACTCAGATATTAAGTACGTTAGTTAACAGCAAAGACATTTAAGATAATACTAAGGAGGGTGGGACAAAGCGAGCAACATCAATTTCTGATCAGGAGGTCCGGGGTTCGATTTCCGGGTCGGGCAAAATGTTATTGGGTTTTTCCATCAGGCATTTTTCAGTAGCAGCCACGGAGTCTGCATAAAATTTGTCTCCAGTTGATGGCAATAAGCCCGCCCCTTATTACATGGGACTTAAAACATAACTGGCTAAACGTGGGTTTACGATTAGGTACGCTTCTGCCCATCCCTTCGGGCATTACAGTCGTGATGTTACGTATCATTTTCGACTTGCAATAACTAACTGGTTGATGTCGGAAAAAGGGTGTCGTATCAAACTTGGATATTGTGTAATTTTGCTAAATAGCCTTACTGAGTCACTGAATCACAGTTTTTCCATGACATCCTGATTGCCTCTCTATGGTTAAGTATTTTAAATCGCTTTGTATGATGGAAATATGGGTGGTGATGACAACTATGTTAGTTGAACAGCTGTTCACGTGTTTAATTTTAAGCAACTGTACGGCTTGTGACGTGTTAGATCTATTTACATACCTTATTTTCAAAAGCCTTAAGAATTAATTTCTGGCTATCAACTTAGCCTGTCGCAGTCAGTGGCTAAACAAATGCGTCTTCCATGTTATTCAATGTGTAGTAATAGTCAATCAGTCAACTCAGATTACGTTATAATCCGTTTCCATTTTCCTCAATGGTTATAAATTTAGGCTAGTATTCTGGTGCGACATACCCCACAGTTAGTCACATCACATCTCACACAAACCCCGACACTAGTCTTATCATCTCCCGTCAAACCAACTACGTGTACATCGCATCTCGGTACGAACGTGCGGGCTCTAATGTTGGCATCGATCGCGTCGGAATATGTTAAACAGCTTGTCAATTGCTTGCCAATTAGTGGAACACCGCTCTCAAGGATATTATCCTTTGCTGTAGGTCGTGGAGCTAGGAAACTGGGACGGAGGAGAGACGTTTTACGTGAAGGCATTTTATGTAAAAATTTACTCATGTCTTTACGAATTATGTGAATAGCTAGGGGTAAGTAGGAGATTGTTATAAAGTGGCATCTACAGATTTGCTTAACTTTTGACCATCTTTAAACTGTGTTTTGATGATCACTCTCGTATAAGATCGGTCCCTGTCAGCTTCTTATAGATCTGCTTGTAAATGTTGCTTCTTTACATAGTATAAAACAAAGTCGCTCCCGCTGTCTGTACGCTTAGATCTTTTAAACTACGCAACGGATTTTAATGCAGTTTTCAGCAATAGATAGAGTGATTCAAGAGGAAGGTTTATTATATTAGTTTTTAGCAACCGTTCGAAGCCGGGGCGGGTCGCTAGTACACCATAAATCGATTTTGATTGATCACTTATAACGACTTAATTCGACGAACATGTAATATCTCTACCATAGAATTTAACAAAAAACATGATGGTGGTCCCGAGTTAACACTCCCATCAACTAACCAACGAGTTAATTCTCCTGTTATCTGTTATCAGATGGTGTAGGTACTTTGTGCAAGTCAGCGGTAGGTCCTCGTGATAATATCTCAGAGTGCAACTGACGGCCGCCGGGGAGCGGCCGGGAGGGCCGGGAGGGGCGGAAGGTGAAACTTCCGACTTTCATTTTGGCTGAAAAATTGTCCGGAATTTTCGTGAATTTATTTCCCGTTGACCAAGCATAGTCATTTTAAATGTTGAAATTGCTGGCTTCAGTTCTTTAGGATCAGATTATATACAGTTTTAAAATCAGCAAATTACACGTTTTGTCATGAAAAAGCACTGAAATAATATATATTCTATTCAATAAGGGAAACAAGTTTGTACGGAAATTGTTATATTTTCCGATGAGAAATCGTATCGGTTACACGGCTTTTTAAAGTATGCGTTTAAATAAATATCTTCTTAACCTAACATTTTCTTTGTTAAAATAAAATAATAGCAGAACAGAAAATACATTTATATTGCTTAGAGCACACCACAGTGCACTGTTTGATCTAGGTTATAGCTTGCGGGCCCGTGTACTGAAATGTAGGGGAATTTTCCATGTATGAGTTGAAAAGTTGCTTCGAGAATTTTAACAACCATTGCGCTTTATCTACACTAATATTATATAGAGGAAAGATTGGTATTTTTGTATGTTTGTAACGAATAAACTCAAAAACTACTGGACCGATTTCAAAAATTCTTTCACCATTAAAATGCCACAGTATCCCTGAGTAACATAGGCTAGGTTAAATTTAAAAAAAACCACCCTTGCGAAGCCGGGACGGGCCGCTAGTTTGTTATACTTTTCATGACGTTATAGCATAACAAAAAAATCTTTGTCTTCGGTATTGGCTAAAAAAAATATCTGGAAAGAAACTTGACTTAACAGTTCAAAATCGTCATATTGACAAAGCTTGGTGATCGGTTCTAGCATGCAATGGGTACAGTTAAATGATGTTAATTAGTTCATGTAGAGAAACTAACCATACCTAACAAAGAATACGCCCCTTTGATGATGCTTTTAAACCGTTTCCATTTCTACAACGTTTTTATTTACTGTAAATAGGCTTGCGTTTGGCCGCAACTCACCTCATGTGCGATGATGCGGCCTAGGGTGGAGCACGCTTGCCAAGAAGAGATCGATTCACTCGACCTTTGAAGAGATTCACATTATAATGATCAGGAAACAGAGAAGCCGGCAGTGAATAAAATTGAACGATTTTCAACAGAATATTATAAGCTTTTTAATAGCATAAATCAAAGTAAAGATGTAAATTTGTATGTAGGGGGTAATCTTCAAAAATACTGTTATTTTTTCCACTAACGGAAAGCTACATCATCCCGGAGTATCATAGGTTACATTTGAAATGTTCCCGTGGGTCAAAATCTAGTCCCTGATAAAATTACACTTTGTGTAGGCCCTCTCACCAGCCCTAATAGCAATCTTAAAACTGCGAGAGGTCAAACAAGAATCGAATCAGTCCCCTATCTCTTTCAATTCTAAAATCAATAGTAATAATATTCCTTGCAGCCGAAACGGTCAATAAATTTTAATAGTGTCAATTTGTTAGCCGATAAGGAGCATTACAGTCGCCACCGTTTAGCAGTTAGTTTGTTAACGGTGTATAAACTTATGCTAAATTATATTCTATAATCTTTACTGGGAACCCACCGCGCAATCTGTCGCCAAGATCAGTATCGCTGGATAAATTATACAAGAAATAATATATAGCAACAGTTACTTATAAATGTATAGTAGGAACCACCTCGCTGGTCCAGTGGTCGTAAGTGTTGATGCTGAGAATGAGGTTCTGGGTTCCATTCTCGAGTCGGGTTTTCCCACCAGGTAAATCTCAGTTGTGGCCTGGAGTCTAGGCTTGCGTTCGGTTGATGGTATTAGGCTTGCCTCCTATTACATTACACGTAACTAGCGAAATGCGGGTGTCCTTCAGGGACATAGCTGCCCTACAATTTTGGAAAAAAACATGCGCCATTTTTTGAAATTTTTCGAAGATGCTCAAAATGCTGGCTTTTATCACATTCATAAATATTTGTCTAGCAATTACATGATCAAGGTTCCTCAAAAGGTAAATTCTGTCGTCAATCACGAACAGTTTAATTCAAAAGCAAGAAACGCATGTATGTATAAACGATTCCATTGTTTCGAATCCTTTAGAAAAAGCCGCCGTGGGAAAGACGAGCATACAAGACCAGTATATCCTGAAACTTCAAAGTGGCGCTGTGTCTCATGTCAGATTCAGTACATTTGGCAGTTTAGTTCCGAATTCAGCCACGTGTCAGGATATAATGGCGATTGTGTCATTGTTACATTTTAGTACAGTTATGACATAATTCGGGTCACGATGTGGTAGGGCAGTGAAAATAGCACGTGAACGTAAACGTAGTTTCGGTTGTGATGACTAAGTTCCCTCATATATTGTTCAGAAATTACGCATACGCATAAAGACTAATCTATACTAATATTATAAAGCTGCAGTGTTTGTTTGTTTGTTTGTTTGAACGCGCTAATCTCTGGAACTACTGGTTCGATTTGAATGATTCTTTCAGTGTTGGGTAGTCCATTTATCGAGGAAGGCTATAGGCTATACAACATCACGCTACGACTAAAAGGAGCGGAGCAGCAATGAAAAATGTTGCAAAAACGGGACGGGATTTTACGCGGACGAAGGTCGCGGGGAACAGCTAGTTTCTTATAAACGGGGTATTCGTAAAGCACTTATAAAAAGATAATAATAATATGGCTTTTTTTCACTAACTCTAGTTTTCACCTAAACAGATGCCGAAAAAAAATGCACCGTTGGCGCAGTGACTGAGCGATTGGCTCGACTCTGCGTGTCGCGGGTTTGATTCTCGCACGGAACAAAAATTTGTACCACCTACAGGTAGTTGTTTCGTGTCTAGATGTTTGTGTATGTGAGTTTAAATGTAACCCACGATACGGGAGTAATTCGTAGTGAGGGGCAAAGCGACAAAACCTGAATTTTCGCCAAAAGCGTCAAGTGTTGCTGAATGTTAATCAAAACACCAAGATCCTTCGCATATAGGTTTCAATTATTTAAAAAAAAAGGATTATATTATCTTTATTATATTAGTTTAGTTGGTTGGAAGGTTACTCAATAAGTTTCTTAAAACCACTACAATGTGAACTAACAAATACTTTCCTAAGCAAATTGTATAAGTAGGATGAAGTATTTAACCCTTCTCTGCGGCGTGGGGTCGAATTCACCCCACCCAAAAGTTTCAAACCGAGCAATTTAATCACGCCAAATAATTTTAAAAGGACAAACTCTCATTTCCGTGAAATTTATTTGAAATAATTGGATTTTGATAAAATTGTATCAAAGTGGTTAAGTAAATTTGCGACTTATATTATTATTGAGGATTGTGCTAATTGTAGAACTTTTGTGCATCATTATTTAACAGCTCATTTACCTATTTGTGTTATTAATACATTATCAAATATCACAAAACTTTTTAAATACTACGATGTGATTTAATGACTTTAGAGTATCTACAGGGATCCCCGTTACACATTGGTCAATGACTCCACTAATCCATGTCACCCCTCTAACCTATGGGTTCACCACAATAACAACCTCCGGATTACAACCCACGACCTTCCGGTAGGGGTCCCAACGACCCCACTCATACAATACTACTTACCTGTATTAAAATTTAAAATCTATTTTAAACAGTCCTTTCATCCCGGCATCGGTCCCACTTACAACTCTGCTTATGACAAAAGGCATACATAAGTACCTTTAAATAAATGATGAGAGATGGCCAGAGATAGCTAAGAGCTCCGGAGTGCTCTGCTGATTTTATTACAGCTATGGGGTGAAGATATTTTAGTAAATATTGCTGAAGAGGAAAGGACAATTTGATTTTTGTAAAGTGCGGTACAACTACGATTTTTGTAGTCAGTTAGAAAGATAGCTCCGTGTATCGGATGAGTTATCTCGCTGTGATTTTTCCGTTTTGTGTTTTTGAAACTAACTTAAATGGTATTACATGGTTCAAACATAAATGGGCAAAAGTAGGTATACTATGGGTACGGCTAACCCCACAGGGAGAACACCGGCGTGATGTTATGTTTATTGAGATGCCAAAGAATAATTATTACGATAACGACAAAATAATTACACTAGTGTTCATTATTGTTGATTTAAAAACGATAACCGTCTGTCTTCAAAACAATAATTTAAAGCAACTATCCAATTATGGAATATTAGCTTCCAACCCCAAAACACTCATTTAATAAATCAAGAAAGTTAATATTAACCCTTACCGATGGGCCTTTTCGACCACACCAATTGTCCGCAAACACGCATGGGGTCGAAATGACCCCGGCAATTATACGGTCATTATGACCATGTGGGCTTTAATTAAATACTTAAGAGATATTGACATTGTAGGATTAGTTGATTGAATAATATTTTGTTTTAATTACTAAATGAAAATGGTAGTTTGGGTAAAACAAATGAATAATTACATCACGCCTGTCTGTGCCCCAAAGGGTTGGGTTGGGCAGTGGTGATACACTAATATCATATTCATAATTTGTTATTTTGACAGCTGCATTACAAATTGTCTTGAAAATTATTAAAGTTTTTTTTTTCAATTCGGGTGGGTACGTAAACACCTTGACCAAAATAATTGCCAGTCAACAAGATTTTATAGCAAAACAGACTCAACATGTAAATGCCTACAATGTGATTGTACAATTGGAACTTCAATTCTAAGCACTGAGCCGAGGGTTGAATATCCAACAGTGCGCTCATTTAGGTGTCGCCTAGATCGCTCATTAAATTATTAAATCCTCAAAGACTCTCTTTTACTGCATAATCTATAAACTGCTCTTATGAAATATGCACACCATCTTCAAAACGACCAATATTAACATTACCCACCAGTATCCTGCATACGGAAACCGAACCATTACAGACATTAGCGTATGATATAAACAAGTCAGACCACATCAGATGGTTTCATTGCTTCACGTCGAAGCAATAGATCATATCTTTCACCGTGTAGCGATAAGTAACTCGATGTAGCGATAGCGCGATACTTAACGCGTTACACGCTGGGAATCTTTATGAATGTGTGAACTAAGATGCACATCGAAGACGGCCTCAGGTCATGAAAGGTATAACAAGTTCCTCAAAGTCGTGGGACTAAAAAAAAAGTCTACGTAGGCTTAAGCTTTTTACAATTGCATACTTAGGTTTTTTTAATCTATAATTTTGTAAATACATAATAACAACAAAATAACATAACATCACTGTAATCCCCAAAGGGTTAGGCAGTGGTATACCTAATAGTACACCCACATTTCGCTAGGGCGAGCCAAAATTGCCATCAACCGGGCACAAATCCAGACTCTATATTAGATCTCACAATCGCACGTTCGTACGAAGATAGACGATAATTCCCGAAGCACATACTTTTCCTTATAGATCTGTGTTACGTATCGATGATTTCCAAGAGCAAGCGTGATAACGATGATCACTGCTCGTTTATTCTCTCTCTGTACCAACTATGAGATAGATACTCATTAATAAGATGTACAGAGCCGCAAGCAACATCTAACAAGCTATTAACAATTCAAATAAAACTCTCAGAGCATTCGTACAAATAATTGCATTAGCTCACATTTCGTAATGCCTACCTCGTTATTCTTTTATTACAATAATATGTAAATGTAATTGAAGCAACGGCAACATGTCTGCCTACCTACTTAGTTTCGTCAGTAATGATAATTACACGGATTTGCCTGACTTTGATATGATTTCTATTAATGCAACACCAAGGCAGTGGTGTGGTAGTCACAAACACAACTGATGATCGAGTAGTAGGTTCATACCCTGGCTCTGGCAAAATACTATTTGGGTTGCAAATACCTTGTAGCAGATGGGAGTTTAAGTGCCCAGTTAGTGGCAATAGGTCCACTCCCTAATACGTAAGTATAATCAAATTACAACATCCTTACTTGTGGGACACAATCCTCTTCAGACAGAGAGTGGGTTATAAAATTGGGATTACTGGGATTTAAAATATACCTACTGAAGAAATGTGGGTTTACCTACAAATCTGCCTAATATTTCAGGGAATATATTTGTGATGTTATTTAGTTATATTAGTTATCACTGAGATATCCTAAAAGACAAACTGTTCATCTAATAAAAGATATCTTGTTTTGCAGGTGGTGCACCGTAGTTCCTGCTTATCCCCATGGAAAAAGGCGTGACGCAACAAACCATCGACAGTTTACAACAAAACCAAACAACATTGTCAACATGGAAACTATTTAATATGCAATATCCAAGCTTCCAATGCATCTGGCTCACCTAGTACATAAGCACTTGCATACCTAGCAAGTGAGGGCTCGCATAACTACCGGCTTTTCATCCAAGCATCGGCTTTACATACATATGGCGGCTTTGATGCAGCGCCTTCGGATGTGAACTGAATTCATTATTTGGAATATGCAATTTTATGTATCGGATAGAGATCTATGAATAACATGGTATACAGGTGTTTTTGGCATTAACATAACATCAGTCACGCTTGGATTCATTTGCAGACACATATTACGCATTTGAGTATTGCCGGTTATGTTTAAGTTCCATGTGCCTATTACCTGAATACATTTTGACCCCTGAGTCATTTTTGGAATTTCTTCTGCTGGGGCAGGCTAATAGGAAATGCCGAGACCAAGTAGTCTTTTTGAAACATGACAGTGATTCTGATATCCTATTTGTAGAATGTGTAATTTTATTTTTCTTGTAGCTGTAACAAGTGCAGGCCTTTACAGGGGCACGATCAAGACTTCGGGCGGCTACTTAGAATTCTCTGATGGATAAATACAACCCATTGACTCTCGATCCAAGAATCAAACTCAAGATATCACGTTTAGATATCGCAATTGCTGCCATCAGCTAAACCAATGTGAAACAAACTTTAAGCGAACAAGATGCTATCGAAATTTGCAAAAAACACGTCTTTGAGGATTACCGAAGTTGGTACTGGACAAAACAAAGTGAAGAAATAACAATTACTCATTAGTAACGCAAACAGTTTATTTATTTCCCTATCAGTGGCCGTATTACTTCTATATCAGTGAGCCACCGATATTCATTTATTCATAAACCAATATGGATTGGAAACGCGAGCAAAAAACAAGGAAACATGTTTAATTGAATGTCGTAACAAGTCTTTGTTCGGGCGAAGTGGAGTGGAACAATCATGCGAAAGGGTTCCGTACGAGACGAACTACAGGCGGTTGATAAATAATAATAGTCTGTTTGAACTACTGTTGAGCAAGGGCAGATAAGTCTGCCTATTTACCACTTCTGTACATGAAGTTTAAAAATAAATAAGAAAGTAGTCGGTACTATGGCTCCTTTTAGTAAGTTAAATTTTTACACCATTAAGGATTCAAAAACTAGTATTACTAATAATGATATCTTGTTTAGTATCCTATGTAATTAGTTGTTTTACGAAGCTACTCAAATGTGATGATAAACCCATAATAAGGAAACTGGGACTTAATGGTTTGATAGACTCATCATTTTTTTAGATGAAACCTTTGGTTTACAGTAAGACGATTACAGCCTGCTAGTATTACTAGCTCAGATCCATCCTAAGTCACAATATCAGTAATCCCAAGAAGTCTGTGTTTTTTTACATGCTTTTTTTAAAGTCTGGAGTTGGTAGCAGACACATTTTAGGCTACAAAATTAATTTTAGACAAGTCCAAAAAACCACTAATTATACAAAAACAATAGCCTTAACAATGACATTGGAGGAATTTCCCAAGTTTTTTTAAACGTTCAGACTAAAAACTAACAAGCTAGTTAAAATCAGGCGGCAAAGATTGTCTGCTACCATATGTAGTCATCTGCTGTACATCCAAGGTCGGAGGTAATCAATGATGGCCAAATGACACATCTAATGGTCAAAAAATTATGAGGTAATTGTCCAAAAAATGGAGAGTTACGTCACTGTGAAGTAAACGTAAGTCAAACATGGCTTCAGGTAAAAGTAACATGATTTGGTAGCTATCATCATGAGAATTGTGGCTAATTCATTTTTTTCAACCAGGTAGCTCCCAAATGTACCCCTCCTTCCCCTCCACACTATTAAGCCGCACTACTGGTAGTGTCGTGGGTATTTTTTTTCCTTCTGCACTACTGGTCCAGTGGTATCGTAGGTATTTGTAAAATATATATATTATATGCTTTCCCTATTACACTACCTTATTTATTTTCGCAACTAGATAAAGGTAAGTAAAAACACAATTCCTATAAGTTTATTTAGCATAGATCCAAAATATTAACTTCTTTAGTTAATTTTCTGGTTGAGTACGATAAGTACATAATTGTTTGGTGCCGAAACCTGGGAAATCTTTATATTTTTGTAAAGAAGTTTTACGTCTTGTGCATGTCGTGGCTTTTCACCACCTTCGACGTAGATATGTGTATGTGAATGAAATGTGGAAACTAAACACGGTACAACTTATTTTTTATAATTATTTTGTTTCTAGGAATAACATGGATATAGCCGTATCAGCATGATTTTATGCGAATTTTTAGCAGAAGCTCTCGGTTTCACAAAAAAGTAAGATTCCGATGTCCCACAGTTCTGTAATGGTGAATGCCCTTAACTGCCACATAGCTAGCAGTGCGTGTTGCTGACAAGCCTCACTTATCGCTCCTACCCGTGTTTGTGACCAACTTGTGAGTTTTCTCACGTTTGCCCACATCTTTACAAGCCAAACATCTCATACCTTTGAAAAACAACTTCAAATACATCGAACTATTGGAGTATTTCTGATACTTTAACATCATTAAGTCATCAATGACATCACATATTTGTGAATTTTACCAAAAAAAAATAACTTCCGTGTAACAACCAGCTGATTCGTCATAACAACAAAAAACATACGTACCTAACAACGCGCGGTTGAATGGCCCATGCGCGAACGCAAACCCATTGACACATCTCTATGAATGACGCCTTTATATGCAACGTAAATCACTGCATTCGCTTACACACGCACACTTACGAATAAACACACTGATTTTTCACAATTCACGAAAAAACAATCACAGCAAAAACAAAACACACGCAAAAAACAAACCACGTCCGAAAAAAATAACACAATCGAAAAAATTCGATTTTTGAATTTTGACAACTGTCAAACGCAGTACAGTCGCGCGCTAAAGTGACTCGATGATTTTTATTGTGCGTTTTAACGTGCGGTGCTCAGTCGTGCGGCCACAACTGACTGACTAACGGTCTGTCCGTCCGTCCGTCCCGCTCTACAGTTGCGCAACTAACGGGGCATAGAGTAAGCATATTTTTGTGTACAGAACGGCAGATAGTAAATAAGTTTGTGTTCTGAAGAAAGTTTTGTCATTAGAAGTTAATTGATTGGCTTTTGTTTGAGCTTTCGTTCGCTTGAGAGGTTGTTTTCAGTGGAAACCAAAGAGAAAGGTTTAATAATAAATAAACTTGGCAGTATTTCAGTAGTTCCATGATAAAACAGAGAGGCTACTTTACTAATGGCCAATCGATATTCACAACAGCAAAACTATAAAAAGTCTACTCTCGGGTGCTATGACAAGAAATATTAATGCATAGCATAATCCAGCGATTTATATTATTGTCTGATCTGAATTTTTCAGCTTCGCATTAAAATTATTCATAGTCTACACTTTTTATTCGTCTCGTCGTAACAGTACTTGCGATTTTTTTATTGTTTGCATTTTCAGTAATTTTGATAGCGTATAATTAAACAATATATTTTTTCGTTTTAAGGTGATTTTTATGGATTTTCTGAACGGTAGATTGCCAGCAATTAGTTTATGTCAAGCTTTAATTTTTTTATTAATTTATTAAAGTTAATTGGGCAGTGTTGCTACTTTTTTTTCAAAGAGGTATACTTTTAAATTAGCATTTAATTTCGTAAGCAAGTTTAATTTAAACCAAGTAGAAGTGATGAAAATATAGATGAAAAACTTTCAGATATAAATCCAACATTTTTACGAACATCCAAAAATAATCTTTGTTTTACAATTACGGACGCGCCCACGTGAACTGTTGTACGTAAACCACACAATAGCGCTTTAAATCACTTGCTGTGCTGGCTGGAAACGGAAAGAAGTCCAGCCCTCACAGCTCGACTGTGGCTCGCAGTGTAGGTGTTTCGGATCTAGTCGATAGCCGATAGGTGAATAATTACTACACGTAGCCATAAATTACACATTTTATTGGTAATATTAATTTAATGATACACTACGATGCACTGTCTATTAAAATTTACATTAATTGTAGGTTTTATATCTAAGTGTTTGATAGAATGATGTGTGATCGTGATATGAGAAGAATTTACATGTAAAAGACATTAATGTGAAATAAATAAAAATGTGTCTCAACATGATTTATTTTAAGACAGAATAAAATTATATCTTCAATCTTCAAAACGACACGATATTAATTACAGAACACGCTTTTGGTATCTCGAAGTAGTCTTCATGTCTTCATGAAGTAGTTTTATTGGTTCAACTATACTATTACAAACATAGAACATAGCGAAACAAAACACGAGTGATCTACTAAAGCGAAGTGGAATGTCATTCTTTCTCGGCGGCACTCCGCGAGGCCGCTGTAGGCCTTGACATCAAAGGTCACGGTTTTGGCCAGCGGCATACCTCGGCCTTAAAAGAGGCCTAATAATTATAACCACAGAGTACAATACGATGCAGAACGTGGACATAGAATTGCAAAAACGTAGAAAAGTCATTAAGTAATAATGATGGATTACAAAAAGACAAGGACACACTTATTGGATCCAGTAGTATTAGTTGGTCTGTCACGGCTATCATGGTACAATTTCTATGGAAAGAAACCCGACTAACTTATACGGGGTGTAAACAGACCCTTCACCAAGCCGTCAACCAAGCATTCTGTACATCAAACTAAGTAACTTTACGCAAAAATTTTTGCTGGGAAACGAAATTTTTTTTTGGGGTCAAAAATCACATTTTACGGTAAAACTCAATATAATGCGCTCAAAACTTATTGCTGATGGATGCTTTGAATAGTAAACGGACCATGGAGGTAATTGGAGTAAAGTTAGAACCTTAAAAAGTAGTATTTAAAAAAAAACTTGTGAAAAAATTGGAACTTTGACCCCCCATATCTCCGTAACTAGAAGGTTCCCAGGTATGGTCCAGAACAAAAAAATGATCCCAATGATGGGCAGAATATGTGGTTTTCGTTTTCGTTAAGGGTCTTTTTACACCCTTTATAGTGCCAGATTACAATCTCTACCTCTACATAATATAAAAAGGAAAAGTTTGTAAGTTTTAGATTTCTTTCAGAAATAGGAAGCTACATTACCCTTGAGTGGCATTGGCTATATTTAAAATGTTACCATGGGATAATAATTATCGACAATAATCCGAGGCAAGCCGCGGGCAAACGTATAAAATAAAGTACTGAATAAAATTTTGGCCATCTTTCTCATAAGGGTTTACGCTAACAGCAAATCTGCAGGATTCTTAATCTTCAATGCAGACAGTTAACTTCCTACATTCATACCTGCGTACACGCATATGAGCCCTGCTCTATTACCCAGAATTGAAGAGGGAAGTAAAGGGAACTCGCGACGTGTACTGAGAATTTCATGTTAATTGACATAGTAGGAAAAGTACTTCCGCTGGGCAATGAATATATTATAAGCTAGGTGTTGGCAAAAATAGATTAATTACTAACACATTGTAAGCCTGGGGTTACACTTGGGAAAAAAAAACATTATTTTTCCTGAAATATTGAGAAAAAATAGTCAAGCCCAAAAGATTGCCCTGAAAATTATTACATATTGCAGCGTTTCGTCTGCATTTAAGCCTCTTTGCTTAAAACCTCAAAGCCTTTTTTTTCTTTTTTTTTCAAAGTTGAAATTGGAAGATTAAAAAAATATTCAGACAGTTGGGATTTTTCAGTATTATTTTTTCGTGTACTTGATATAATAGAACGATGTTATAAACTTTTAAGGCAAATATACCTAAATTTCCTGGTATGGAATTCTTGAAGAATATACGAGTATATAATCGCGCCCAATGGCCATGGTTTATTAAATAAAATCGTAGTAGTAGCGTTTGTACAATTTGTTTCTGGTACGTATTGATAATTTATGAATATTGTTTTGGGTCGGCTTTGTTGCTCTATGAGCACATAATGAAATCCTTCTGGACTCCATCTACGGTCCAAACAGTTACCATTTCCAAGTTTACTATCGAAGATTTGCAATGAAAATAGTAAAACTAAATTATGTACCATTGTGTCGAAACGTGAGCACAAATAACTGAATATTCAAACTACAAAAATATTCAAAAGGCCACACAGTAACTATTGTACGGTTGGTGCAAAACAATTGTTTTTTATGTTGGTATTAGTGTACAGTGGTCGGCAACAGTAGGTACTCACGTAATTGTGGAGAATTGAAATGTAATTGTAAGTACCTGAAACAAACATTGTAAAACATTAGTGTTTAGCTTATTATTAACTTTGCTTGTTGATTTTTTTAGTTTTCAATTCACTTTAGACATTGGCAGAATAGTCGACATCAGATTTGCTCGCTAAAGTTAGAAATAGAAAAGATATTCTTAGTAAACATCCAAGTAATTCATTAAATCAGAATGTGCACGTAATCAATCAGTTGATTTGACAATAAGTAATTGAAAAGTGTATGTGTGAAGTTTTCTTTTCCTAATAACACGATAACATACTCTTGAGAACATCGAGGAAGCAAAATCCTAGAAAAACCACAAATAAACATACGTTCAAAAAACCGCAACAATTTAGGTGATGCCCTACAAAAATGCAAAAATCATATTGCAACTACATAAACCAGTAGGCTAGAAAACACCGCTTTCAATTTATATAATTGCCACATTTATTTTCTTCTCACTCTATCAATCTTGTACAAAAAAGCTGCTACATCGCTATATAAATCGGCTGGATCATCCATGTTTACCGTCGCACCATTGTGACATTACACTGAGCTACCGCATATTTACAACACCTCAATACCTCAAAAATTGCATGTGAAAAGCGCACGTATCCGCAGGGGGACAAACAAATGACAACACGCATGGAAGAGCAGAAGGCTAGCCTTCTTCGTTGGAAGCTAGCTCTTCCAACATGTGTAAGGAACCAGTAGATAAATAGCCTCGTTTACACAAAGTATACAAAATGGAATAGTTGGAACCGCAATATTTTTGTGAAATGTATCAAATTCTGGAGGGATCCCTATACTGAATATACACCGTGACTTTTTAGTCGTCTTACAACGGCAGCCCATTTCATGTATCCAATGTCTACTAAACATTCATAAAAAAAAGTATTTATGAGATTTTAATAATTTAAAAATGAACATATCATTCAGTATTATGACGCATGACGTAGTTAAAACATCCTGTTGTAGCGATGATCTACTGGACTCGAGCGCTGGGTAGGTATGTTCTGCCGTTTGACACGTAAACATCATTAACAGGATGTTTCATAATTTTTCTAATGTTTTATTTATTTTTGTTTGTACCTATTATGGTAGGTAAAAAAAAATCGTGTCTAGAGCTATTTTATGTAGGGCACATTGAGTGGACCACCTTTGTAAGACGACTAAAAAGTCACGGTGTATAATTACAAAATATAACAAAAACAGTTGTTTCTGAGTCAAGGGACTGTATATCTTTATGGGAAATTAAGATTAAATGTATTGAGGCCGTATGAAGGAGTGAATGATGTTTTTCTGTTGTGTATTTTTTATGAAGCAACGCGCTATATTACGGAATTTTCACTATAAATGCTACAACGTAACAAAGTTACTCTTTAGACACATGTTTTTGTCATCTACTTGCATAAAACTGGCCTTCTGCGATAACTTCCCCATGAAAACGGCTCGACACACAGGCTTTCACGTGGAATAGTGTCAAGAGCGATCGATGGAGTCGCACCCAATATCGTAGGTGTCGATACAGTATCACATCGTAGGTGATGTGAAGACTGTAACCCCTTGCAGAAGAGGGTAGTTTATTGTAAGGGAATGTAGTTTTCCGCGACATGTTTTAAGTTTTATAATGGACAACATTATTTTATGACCTATCATATTGTTTTAATTTTTTTTTTAATAAAGATGACAGAAATAAAAGAAAAAAACATTTAAATTTTGTCAGCGACTGTACTTTAAATGCAAAATTTGTGATGCATTTTTATTATGCATGTTATGTTTTTTTTTCGATTTGTTTAGTGGGAGTGTCGTTGGATCATACAACAAATTAAACTAATCTTGTCATCAACACCGCATGGGCGTTTGGTAATAACAATTATAGGCGTATACGTAACCTTTCGGCGATAATCCTTTATTTTACACCGACTTTATCTCCAAAACCATCAGAGATGCAGTCGTGACGGTACATTTGTTTCAAGTAGGTAGTACAAACTAGTAGTAACATTCCCAGATCACGGTCGTGGGCGCCAGCCATCGTGGGACAGGTTCTATGCGTGCTTGACCGAATTCGGGCCTACTTTTACTTTTCTATTGATGCTCAAGTTCGAGCATTGTTTGTGCTTGAATATTTTTAGTGCTGTTCTCAAGTGGGTAATGTTTCGGGTGAGTTGACGACTTGAGTAAGAGTTTAGAGAGATTTGGTAGCGAGTTGGTAGTCATTTAGGAAAGAAGGTTGGTGAAAGGTAGGGCTACTGGGTACTGTGAAATAGCACTTGATAAAATTTTCTCAGCTGCTTGTGATCTTGGTATGACAATTATCTCAACTCTACTGAAGTTATAAGGTGATATTAAGTTCACTAAACGTGATAGTATTAGTTCAACATTATTAGTTCGTCATCTTCCTGCTCTTGTCAGATTTCACTTGAGGTCGGCGCAATACGTTTTGTTCTTCCATTCTCTCGTATCAACCAGCAATATTAGTTGTTTTCAAAATAAAACTAATGCAAAGGAAGGTCATTAATTTGACCAGTTAAAACCACTCACAATATTAAAACAGCCAAGCGAAATCATAAAACATCTATATCATTTAACTTTCAGTCAAACCGTCTAAACAAAGCAGCAACACTCACTGTGACAAAAGGAAAAACAAAATTAAACTATAAATCACGATCATTACGTGGCAACCGTGTCGGAAAGTGGAAAGCGTTGATAATCAGAAACCATATTGGATAGAATGAGAGATTTGGAGCGAGCTGGGCAGTCGCCTTGCTATTGAAGACATTACTGTACCGTCATGGATATTGTGACTATTAATTAACATCAGATGAAACAGTGTGTGAGTGAATAATTCGCATAATCAACCTATAACAGTCCCACTGCTGGGAATCGTGGAGATAATTTAATCCTCTTAAGAGAAGTTAACAAAAAATTGTTAGTTTAATATAATTTTTTTTACAAAAAAAAAAGAAATGGAAATAAATTGTGAATAGTAAGTAGTAGTAAATCAGTCTTGTGTTTGAGTGTACTGTATGAAATAAAGCGTGAAAATAATTAATATGTGCAGTTAGTGCCGTGTAGATTATATCAGGATATTTAGATATTAAAGTGTGTAGTTTTTTTTGGAAAATGGCGTTATTCATTCAATTATTGCTAAAAGTGTTGATCACAATTAAAAGTGCAAATAATTAGGAGTAAATAATTAAGAAAATCTACGTCAATAAAAAAACAAGTGAAAGTTTATAATTTCAAATCACCTTAAATGATCATTTTTTGTTTTTCATGTAAATTATTGTCAACCAGCTTTTTCCCGTGGACTCACCCGCATGGAGATCGGAAATTATTTCTTTGAACATGCTCATGGGATATTAAGGATCCTATGTCGTAACTCAGGTCATGGTCTACAAAAATAGGTACTACATATCTTAGAAATCCGTTTAGCCGTTGAGGTGTAAAATCTTTCTCATTTATCAGTACGGATAGATAATCAAATAAGTACATGACTTCCATGTACTTATTTGATTATCAAAATACAATATATCAATATAGTCATAAAAATAGCATTTGATCAGCCCTAACATACGCGTCCATCCTATCACCTAACACGGCCTTCGTAACAAGATACTGGCCATATTAGGAGAACTGTTTGACACTTCACGGACGTGGGCTGTCCGAAAGGGGCCCATGGTGAAATCTTCGAGATCAGGTTTGGATCAGTTCCTCATCGCCCACATGGGGTCAGTGTTGCTACATCACTTGGTGCTGTTGATTGTGGTATGACGGGAATGTTTGGTTTTTAAAGTGCATGTTGTTGTAAAAATGTTGAAAGATAGCCTAAAGCATGGTAAGGCGAAAGTTGTGAAGCTTCAAGTGCTGGTAATCGATAAATTAAGCTGAGAATTACAGGCTTTTTGAACATCAGTAGCTAAGGCAGTCCTTCAGAAAGCCTATCCTTCTCCACTGTCTACTGATTTAGCTGGGATGAAGAATTGAAGGAACAAACTCCCCAGCAACATATCTATCTGGTATGTAAGAAGGAATTGGTTTTATAATTATATAATGTTGAGGAATTTAGAGTCGTGCCATTGAAGAGGCAAGTCCAGATATTTTCGCTACTGCTGGAAGGATAATAGTGTTAGTATTATCCTTGATATGAACTTTGATATGAACTTTTTTTTCAGGATGGCGGGTGTACGTAAGCCAGTCACAGGGAGAAATGAATGAGACGGGATGAAATAATCAAATAAAACACCTGATTGAAATGCTATCGAAAATTGTACTTCCCACCTCTTCATATAAAGTTACTTCCTCATAAAATTGGTATTCAAGTATCTTCTAAAAACGTAAACAAAATGCCATCGGAACAGGTTGCCGGCAGCCTGGCGTGTAGTGCCGCCATTTTAGTACACCATCAGAACTAGTTTACGTTAACGGTCAAACACCTACGCTATGGATTCATGAATGAAGACGAACTAGCCCCTACTTAGGGAAGCAGTGACTATTTAGCGAGTTCTGGATGCATATGAAGTGAGTTTAGATCGACATTGTACGTTTTATTATTTTTGAATTCATCTATTGTCCCTAGTTAGCATCTCCGAATGAAGTTTGAAGAATATAGAAGATGGTGGTTGGAGACGAGAGAGTAGGTATCTACTTAAGAGTGTCTGAAACTGTTTATTTTCCCCCCACAATGTAAATAAAATTGATAGAAATGGAAACTACATGAGATTCCTTCCCATCCCAAGACTAACGGACTTGCAAGAAACTAGAGATCAAATGCAACCATTAATAACAGAAAGGGCTTGAACCTCCTGTCAGTGTTTGTCAACAATCTGTTACAGTCAGTGATGGCAAGTCCTTCCGGTCCAGACGTAAGGACAAACATTTAACGAAGGAAATAAACGATTCAAATTATTTATATGTACTTTTTGAAACTACTATGTTACAGCAACTGCAGAAAAGACTTTAGACATAAAAATGAAAACGAAGAACTGGTTTCCTAAAATTGTATTACCATTTTATAAATATGGTAATACAGTGATTCATAATTATCTGTGAATTACCGGAATAAAATCAAAGAATCAAACTTGAAAGAGTGAAGACTAAAACGTAAAAAAAACCTCGTTCAAAACTCGACTCTCAGTCACTCAAACTTAACCAACAGTAAAGAAAAACGTAAACGAAACAAAATATCATTCATTGATGAGGTAAAGTTTCGTAAGCCCATACATATTGATGGCTGCGTAGGAGTCGCCCGCGATGTTGATATAACCGAAGATGATGATAAACTTGTCTCAATTATGGAGATAAGGCGGAGGAGAATGTTAGTGGCTTGTTTTAAATGGATGAGATTGAAAATTATGGAGGCCCAGATTTGATTGAGGAATTTTAAGAATGATTGATAAGAGAGTTAATACAGCAAGGAATAATGGAGAAGCTTATGGGCATGACAAAGTTAACACAGAATTAGACATATGAGGGAAAAGGAAGCTGTGGTGGTCACGAAGTTTCTGCTCCGGGACACGAGTGTTCGGTCTCAGAGAGGCACTTTACTTTAAGCAAATATTATCATCAGCACTGCTCTCAAAACATTGAAGATATTTTTATAGATTCATTTTATGCCGATCATGCTGTGCTTATATGCAATGAAGAAAACGTATTTTCGTTTGACGAAGAATTTCAAGCAAAGCATGCCAAGTGACCAAGCAGGAGACCAACTATTGAAAGATGAAAATATGTGCTTAGTGAACTCAAGTCAATGGATCAAGAACCAAAATTACGAGCATGAAAAACACAAGAGTACCGTAATGCAACTTGAGTAAGACATAATTGCACATTCAAAACAAACAACTTAAAACTCCCACGCTTGCCTCAAAAAACCAACTAATAATCACATCTATCACTAACCGATCTTACAAGAACAACAACATCCTACTCACCCAACCACTGGCCCCGCTACTGGCGCAAGTAACTAGCGTAATTGATTGTCAGCGGTGTGACAACTTTCGCGAGATGATTGATGACGGGCGAGTGTTAATCACGTGTCACGCTTGACGTGTATGGTGGCGCCCTCTGGTTGGTTGTTTATTAGATGTTTAGCACACCTGCGATTTGGGTGAGGCAGATTAGGCCTGAGTAGGACGAGATATGAGATTTAGTTGGGTTTATTTGAAATTTTCTAATAGATAGAAGGGTTGGATGGCTCGTTTGATATTGTCTCTTTAGGTTAAGCAATGCTTGCCGAGGTCGGTCCATGGATAGGTGATCCATCCCTAACAGACCGAGGCCCCTGCACGCTGAGCTGGTTAGTTCCGTCTGTGGCAGACTTCGCGGGTATCATCATAGTCAGAAACTCCAAAATGTGTAACAATTTAGAGTTTTGGCGAATTGATATAGAGAAAGATAATCTACCTTATGCAATTACGAAAGTATACAACACAGATACACAATCTTCAAATCACAATTACACAACACAACTTGAAACTGACGGCCCTTATGACCTTACAACTCAAAGACACACAAATGACAGTTTAGACAAGGAGACCATGTCGTAATAAGTAGCTCGTCTCTACTTACATCTGTAATGAGTATTAATGACAGCTAGCAGCCCACCGCCCACGTCATCATGTAATAACACATTGTCGACATACATCTTACATGACTACCATGAAACTTGCTTTACAAAAGAAATCAGCATCGATATAAGGAGTGATGTGCAGTGGATTGACAAATTTGGATGAAAACTATCTTCAATTTGTATTTATGAGTGAGATTATGAATTCTGCTACCGTTGTCTAGTCGTAAGTGCCACCGCTGAGCGTGAAATGCAGGGTTCGATTTCGCAGTCGGGCAAAGTGTTATTGGACATTTCTATCAGAACTACAGTAGCAGTTAAAGTCTGGTGGTGGTGTACCGGGCGTGATGTTATGGTATCTTGAGTTATTCCCGACTCGTCACTGTTCCCATTTGGTCGTATATTTTTATTGACTGAATTCGACTGCAGCTTACATCTCGTTTAGAACAAAATATATCCTTAAGCTATGTTATTGTAATTCGTATGTTTATTTTTATTGTGCAATAAAGAATAAGAATAAGAATGAGTATCCTTGGAGGCCTTTGACCAGGAGTGGGACAATTCAGGCTGATAAAAAAAAAATCCTTGGTCAATTACATTTCATATGAGAAACTAGCTTATGCCCGCGGCTTCGCCCGCATATAGTTCGGTAATCGTAAAAAAAGTATGTTATGTGTTAATCCAGGCTATCTGTGTGCCAAATTTCATCCAAATCCGGTCAGTAATTTTTACGTAAAAGAGTAACCAACATCCATCCGTCCATCCACACAAACTTTCGCATTTATAATATTAGTAGGATTAAATAATCTTCAACCTTTTTATGTGAAAACAATACAAGGAAACTCTAACAGTACAGTAGTAACTAGGTACAAAGAAGCTACTCCTCTATTCCCAGCGGCCGGTGTATCAAGAGGCTAGGCTAGTACAGTACTGGTACTTGTACTGGCGCTAGTGTCGATGCCAGTCGAGAGGCGAATCTTTCACATAACGGTGGCACGGGGTTATTGGATGAGAACTATCGTTTGTGGAGGAAGGGGAGACTGTTTTGTAATAAAATATGGAGGGATTTTACGACAGATTATTTTTACACAGATGTTTAGAATGCTTAGTTTAAGGCTAGTAGTGGATGCGAGGATCTGATGTCTAGTAGTGGGAAGCGATCCACAAAGGAAATTAGAAGTTCATTTACATTCTTCATTAAGGATGATAAAGTATTTCACTGTCGCTTTCCCATCACGTGCCTGTGCCTAGCATTTTCCAAGCTATTTTGGAGTCGTCCCGGATGCAACTAAACACCAGTGTCTTAAGTGGAGCGACTGCCTATCTGGCATCCTCAACCGAGTAATCCAATATCCCTATAATGTCGCTTTTCCGTATTTATTTCCAACAAATCGAAATATTTGACTGATATACCTAGTTCATAGCTTACTATCATAGCGCATGTTTTAAAAACATTGACTGAAAAACACATACATTTTATACTACTCCTAAAATCACCCGGCTACATCAAACAGGACTGTCCACAACTCAACCAACATAGCGTACCCACTAGCTAACTGAAGCACTCTCAAGCCCTCAACGGCGCAGCGCCATAATGCTATATGTGGCCATCTAGCGGCTAATTTCAGCACTATACTGTGACGTCACGATGTATGTGGTAATGTGATATGCTTGAGCTGACATCTGTCAAAGGATCTTGCAGGGTAATGATTGGAGGTGGTTCTGGGAGGTAGGATATCATGTTAACTAAGTCAATTCATGCTATTGCAATCTGTGGTAAAAGCTTAGTGTAAAGAAACGTGAACATTAACATTACGCCTGTAATCTCCGAAGGCTTAGGCAGAAGTCTACCGCTACTTGTAGTAGGGGTAGACTAGTCTAGTCTAGTATACAGTACGCGAGTTATGTTTAAGTGCTATGTGAAATGGGATGTAAAGTATCATTACATTTGTTTCTGGCTGCGACTATCTACATGTGGAAGAAACATACCTAATCTTACTGCACACAGCAATAAGCGAGTTTCCTCCGTGCCTCGGGAAGCACTTTATGCCGTTGGACCTGGCTGTTATATGTAGATCTTTGTCAGTCGTTACAGGTAGTCCGTGGCCAGAAAGTCTGACAACCAGAGGGTTTCGTATTGCCCAGTCCTAACAGTAACACAGTTTGGGAAAAGGCTAGGTAGATGATGATGACCAAAGCAAACAAAAAAATAACTCAAATAAATCTATCTCTATCTAAACTGACGTAAATAAGCCAAACAGCAAACAAAAAACAAACAAAAACACTTCCATTTTCTAAAGCTATGGTAGCCACAATTTAGGCGTCGTCGCGCAGGACACAAACCTCCTCAAAGGCGTTACAAAGAATTATTTTTATCAGCCCGTCAATAAATAAACTGGAAACCTTTCAACAGAAATGGGGGAAAAAATATATTTTTCGGCCAAACAAAGGCCTGACAAGTCCTCCGGAGGACTGGAAAGGCCTCCGAAAGGCCTCGCCCTACAAAGTTATGACAGTGGATGTTACTGATATCTTATCTCTGATATTGAATTCTAAGTAACGTCTGCGAAATGTATTGGAAATTGCGTTTCTTTTTTACATTTTTTTTTTCTTAGAAAAGTTGGGTAAACATTTCTGATTAGAAATTCGGGTTTTGTTTGAGTGGTGGCTTTTTATCTAGATTTTGAAATTGATGATGATAGCCTACCACTTATTTATAAGTAAACATAATTTTCATAAAAAATTTATAACTGGGAAAATGGCGGGAAATTCCTGAGGGAAATCTGGATTAAATGGTTCCAAGTCGCGAACACAAGAACACAGGGTTAGCTAGGATGGTGATAAATGGTCGTTCATAAAAGACGCCTTAGTACTGCATATCATACTTACAAACATGCCAATAAATATTACTACCTTCTCATTATTTCCCTGCAAAACCCACAAATGCTCTTATAAAATATACAGCATGCTCCTCCTTACATAAAGGTATGCTTTCAAACTCTGTAGCAGTAAGTAAAACAGTAGTATCTTGCAGAGGAATTTGCAATTCAAGCAAAGTTGCTCTGCAATGGACCGCACTAGTTAGCCGCCGACCACCAGCCCCGGTCCGTGCTGTAAGTGGGGAATAAAATGGCAGTTGTAACTTTTACAAAGCGTGCATTGCGTGTACTGGCGAGAGTTGCAGTTTAATTTTATTATAGATGGCTGGAGTATTCAAAGCGGAGTTGGAGTCCCGGAGCTTTTTATGGCGGTATTGACATGAGGAACTGTAGTTTCACATTAAAATCATTTGCAAGTTAGAACACCTTGTATAGTTTATGATATCGCACAAGAAGCTATACGGGGTGTAAAGAGACCCTTCACGAAGCCGTCAACCAAGCATTCTGTAGATCAAACTAAGTAACTTTACGCAAAAATTATTGCTGGGAAACGACTTTTTTTTTTGGGGTGAAAAATCACGTTTTACGATGAAACTCAATGTAACGCACTCAAAACATTGTGCTGATGGATGGATTGAATAGTACGGGGGTCGTGAAGGTGTTTAAAGTAAAAATCTTACATTAGAAACATGTATTTGAAAAAAAACTTGTGAAAAAGTTGGAACTTTGACCCCCAATATCTCCGTAACTAGAAGGTTCCCAGGTATGGTCTAGAACAAAAAAATTATCGCAATGACGGGGAGAACAAGTACCTTTCAGCTTCGTTAAGGGTCTTTTTACACCCTTTATGTACTACCTACTATACTAAATAGTGTGGAAAGGTAAAGCTGAATGCCCGTTTTCATGAACTCTAAACCATACCTAAATAAATGCCTAAATATTATAGCACTGGAAATTTCAACTCACGTCTCTGAGCCGAGCTATGAAAATACTAGTGCGCTTTTAGTTAGGAAAACATTTAGATTTCATCTAGTGTTCGTTAGAAAGTTTTCCAAACTAGTTAAAATTTATCGCAGATCATCAGTATTCTACTTTACATCTGTAAGAAAACTCTTGGTTAAAATTCAGCTCGATAATTACGCTCACACCAATTAAAGCGATCATAACAACTACCAATCGAGTTAATAAAATTCCTCTCCTTTAGAATCGGCGCCATTTTCAAAAAAGATGAAAAACCGGATACAACTTCTGATCGTCTCCGCTTTATAATCCGGTTAAACGGGAATCGAACCTAGTGCTAACTCGTATAAAATACGGAGCACTTACTAGATTGGTCGGCTTGAAAGATGGCGGTACGGTTAGCCCCTAAACTCCTAATATAACGCCACTAACTTTTATTTGGTTATTTATTTTGCTGAACATACATTTTGTGTGTTTTTCTTCGCAATTCTTATTGGGTTTGGGCGCCCATTTGTTTGGAAGGGTTGCGTGTAAGAAATCAATGGTGTTTTGTACGATCCCTAACCCTCTTGTAAATAAACGCGGAGTAAAGTTAAGCCAAACTTAAACCTTATTAAAATATGTATGCTAAATGTAATGTTTATATTGGTTGTACACGCGGAGCAATCTAGTGTGGGTCAATCGGATGTCACATGTCTTACATTTTAGAGTTCTAGAACAGTGGAAGGAATGGGGGGAGGCCTTTGCCAAGGAGTGGGACAATTCAGGCTGATTAAAAAAAAAAGAACATGTCAGTTTCCTCATGATAACTTCCTTCACCGTTCCGAGGTTACTTAACCAAAACAAAATAGTTATAAGATGTCTCAACTTGCTGGAGTTGAGACATAATATTGAGAATTACATTAATAACTTAAGTAACCTTCACAAATCCCACAGTGTCACCATTACAATTCTATTTATCCAAAATAATACTTCGTCCACAAACAGAAAGTTTGGCACAAAGTTGTCGACAGCGCACCTGTGCGACAAACTACCGCGACAAACAACTGCGACCGACGCGACAGGCGCGGCAGACGACCTCGAGTTCTGAATACATCACTATTCATATAAAATGTTACTATTTTGTTGTTTATTATTTGGGTTTCAGTAGAATATGTAAAGTGTAACGTAACTTAGTTATGTAGAGGTGGTTGATGAAGAAAATTGGATCGAAGTTCATAGATTAATCAGAATTTACCCCGATTTGTCTTATAGATAGCATTAATCATAATATTGTGTCATTAAGGATTTATTAAATTAAATTATGTTTATTTCTCTACGCAGAACTTCTGGAACACTTTTGAACGTCGAGTTTTTTGGTAGAATTTTAAAGTTAGATGGCGCCGGCATTTCCTCGACTGATCCCAGAGCAGAAATGCCGAAACAAATTGTTATTCAGCTTGACTTGCCTCTACATTTTATACAATAATTATAACCCACATACATACAAGGTACCACAGAAAAGCACAATAAAGTTGAAATACTACATTTTTAATATCGCTGTTAGCATAGCCAGCACTCTTCATAACACGACGCGCTATCAAGGAAATTAAACTTAGTTATTGATAGCAAGCAATCTCAGTGTTAAAACAAAAGTTCTACAGGAGTTACCTAGGGCTTCTACAGCTCTGCAGATTTTTGCGCGATGGCAATAACATCTATATACTCGTAGTCAAACTCAGGCGAATCTCGCGCGTTTATAGTTTTAATTACATAGGATGCAAGGCGTCAATTTGCGCCAGTTTTCATACCACTGCAGGGAATACACGCGAGGTATAATTTTTGTAATTAATACCAAAATAGAGGTCAGTCTTGACAAAAACACACAAATATTGCTCCTCATACATACTCAAAAGAAAATCGCATGTAAAGCGCCTCATCTAGACCATCTCTTAGTGCAAAAGCAATCCTTGAAATACTTCAGCATCAGGAAGTTTGTCGCTTCCTTCCTGGAGCCAGCGCCCCCTGCCGCCGCCTTATTAAAACTTGTGAAAGTTTCAGTAATTCTCCCCACTGTACATTATTAAGGCGCTGCACTTTAATTTCCCGGCTTTTCTTTAATTAAAACTGTATTGGATATCTTTTAGAAGTGTCTTCGTGGCCTTTGTTGGTTAGGAGGTAGCTTTTTGTATTTTTTCTTTTGCGAAGCCGATTCTTTTCGAATTTTATACGATCGTTTAGGTGTTCGAAGCTGTTTTGACACCTTTAATAAGGCGAATAAGTGTCTATTGTTTAAAATTCGCTGGTTCTTGTGAATTGTTTGTTGAGTAGGAAATAGTCAAGTGGCTGTTAAAAGCCCAGCAGTTTAGCCTTTTCTCAAGTAGATTAGGGATGGCTTTCAGCCTAACCGGATGCAGCATTTTACATGAAATTTCTGCGTATTTGATCTGCACACCCCAGTTTCTGGGTACCACTATAGCCCTTGATAAAGTTAACAGACTTTCGGGTGTCTGACTACCCATAATGAATGTCTAGGCCACACATGCTCACATTGTCACTAAACGCTACATGGGCTATACCCATGAGACTATCCGTGTCCACGTAGGTAAGTTACTCTCCTCAAATTAAACAACTTCTTTAACGACAAGACAAAATCTCTACTGTGTTTAGTCTTAAAATCCACTGTAATACACAGCAGTTTTAAAGTCTTAAGACACAGGCTAAAAAGATGCTTACTCATGCAAATGCTTGACAGAAAGTTCCATAACTCGGTTCGTGTAAGCATTTCATAAAGTTTTGTGATACAGTCGTTATGTGGTGTCATATATACCTCCCCTTATGTGGCACTTTCAGCTTTCACGAAATAATAATAAGTTAGGAAGAGGAAGTGACTGAAAATGCGGGTGTAAAATAAAATGGTTTAGGCACTGAAGGTGAATGGGCTAAAATTGCGAGGATTTTTTAAGGTATTTCAGCCATTAACTTGAAAATTTCATGAGATAGTGATGTTGAAATATCGGTACTGTGCAACTGCATGTTAATACAATTTTTTTCGACAGTAACAATGGCGACTGTGCAACATGGAGTCTGGAGTTCAAACCCCAAGCCGTGCAGAGGCATTGGGAAATTCCATTAAGAACTTCTCAGCGCGGAACCAAGATTTGGGCAGAATTAACGGCAATAGGCTCGGCCCCTCTTACATGAAATTAAAAAAACGACAAAATGAGTATGTTTTACGGATAATAACACCTCTGTTATGTTATGTGTATTAATGCTATTCAAAATTGAACACACAAACTTCATCAAAAACACCTTTCACTCATCTGGTGCGAGTTGTCCGTTTGAACAATAAGGTTAATATAATACGACATCCAAACATTGCGTGTCGATGAATTGAACAGGCCCTTCCGTAGCGGAAGCTGGCCTAATGAGGGTCAGCAGCGTTGGAGGTGGGCAGCTGACTGTGGGCCGAAGCCTGATTAATGGCATTGTCAGGGTGGGTATGAAAAATGTGGGGGTGTTATGAAAATCTGTTGGTAAATGGGGTGAGTGTTTATAAACACAGATATCTTTAAATGGCAAATGTCCATAGGAAAGCTCAATTTCTAGGTTGAAACGAATGTTAGGTATGGCTTGAAAAGTTGGCTTTTATTTTGCCAGGTACGCATCAAGAACTCTCACATTCTTGATATTTTATTTTATTTATTTATCACAAACACTACTAATACTACAGGGAATCATTAATGCGTTAGCATGGTCTTAAATTAAAATCCTAACTTATTGTTTATATCCTGCTCAGTGGCTTACTCGTGAACTTTATCTCTATAGGAGCGAACGGAGGCGTTCTGTAGGAAGTGTCTGCCTACCCTCATGGGAAACAAGCACGAGTTTTTGTATGTATGAATATATTGATCACGAAAAAATTACGGACAAGATTCAATTGCGTTTGTGAGAACACAGTTTCCAAGATCTTACATCCAACCCCGAAAAGGGGCAAAGCCATATTCAATTGGCATAACAAAGGAGCTAAACGTATAAGGATTCCTTCTGACTTTTTGAGGAATAAACAAGATGACAGCCTCCCAAAATACACTTACAAAATACGCAAATATTTGAAACCGAATAAAATACGGTAGGTAACAACGTAAGAACGTAAATTGCGTCTTGAGATCCTTCAGATTTCGGAACATGACTCGCAAAGTCGGGAAATGTAAAGAGAGGTACTATTGTGACACTTCAGAACACTCCAGATTACACAGATGCTGGTTTTAATTACTGCGAGTACCCCGTTTTGTGTAGAACGGTTCAAGATTTTTGGGAAAAGGGCCTTCAATTACTTTCGGTACATTTAATTTTATTTAGACACGTCCAGAAGTGAGAACCGAGTGCCGTTTAGGGACTTGTTGACACGCCTTCAGCCCGACAAGTTATGAACGAAATCTTAAACAACAATGTAAGAACATTTACTCACAGCTGATCCCCGACGGGTGAGCCAGAGATATACCTTGTAGAACACCATCAACTTGTAGCCTCGATTATAATTTAGAACAAAATATCGACAACAACAAATCCGTCTACACAGAAGGTTTCGAAACTAAGCGGTGCAACACCACAAAATATAATAATCTGCACAAACTGCAATCCAAAACACACCTTACTCCTTCCACCTAACATTCCATATGCCGTCGCAGCAAGATAATTTGAGCAAGCACCCTTGTGCAATAACAATTCCTCATTAAGGCATTTCCGGGCGCTTCAAAGACTCTCTTTGCTAATAGCGCGGGTACCTGCTACCTGCTACCGGGGAGGACGGATAGCAACAGAATTTACTGAGGTAAGGAGCAGAGGTGTCGCGCACACAGTTTCAAGTAATACTCTAATATCATAGGGCTGACTAGGGCATAGATTTGATGTGCAGTCAGGGAAATGTGTTGTTTAGCGGATTGACACACTAACCTGTATAATAGCATATAATAACACTGATAAAGAGTGACAGCTATGAAGTAGATAACTTCCTCTTACTCTAACTTTCTCTTTCGGCGATACTTTGGGAAACCTATGCCTGGTATTGAAAAACTTGTGTTATAATGGTAATAATGACATTCACTGTTTTAAGCTTTCACGGTTTACAACTAAACTCATACTGTCACTTACGGGATATCTTCCGTGATTGTTCATTATTTTGAGCTCCCGATATTTCGACGCGGTTTCTTTTCTTGAACGAAAGGCGAACATCAGAACAGGTAAATGCAAGTAAACCCACAGTTAATATGAAACACAACCTACTAAGATACAAAATGTCAATTTCCTTTCCATATAAACTTACAAAAACTATCTCAGAATCGTAACAACTTAGTAAAATGGCACATAAAATGCTATGACGCCGCAGCCCTACAACGTCGCGTGTTCCAAGCGACATGGCAACAAATGACGCGCCGCATCCGCGCGACGTTTACACATAAAGTTCTCATACTACGGGAATAATGAACATTTTGTACTTACTTTGATATTAAGGATATTAGTGTATGTGTGGCAGGTGGAATGGTTGATGTTTGGCAGTAAAATCTTGGGATTCTAAATAGTGCGGTGGTGACAAAATTGAGTGAGTCAATTTTAAGGACAATTTATTGTTATACTTGTGTGTGCTGTGTTGATGAAATCAGCCGGTCAAGAGGGTCACAGCTTTAACATAAACGTTGGTTTAAGTTAAACGGCCTTGTAATAAGCCCTAATGTTTATGTCACACCACCTCACAGTATTCTATCCCGTGACAACCCTAACAAGAAGAGTGTAAAATATTGTGACCAATGACAATCTTGCATTTTCATTTTCATTTTGATAATTAATATTTGCTAAAATATTTACAAGCTAAAAGTGTTTTAGCAGCTGCTGCAGTCACTCTGTTACTAGAATATGAAATTATTTACCAATACCTAAAATACGACGAAGAACTAAAATTATTTAGAAAGAGCATTACATCCAGTCCTATCTTCTTCTTCGTATCGCTGGCACGACAAATTTTATATTTTGTTAGCCTAAAACATCGCCACTTCCACCGCGTCGTCGGTGGCAGCGCAAAGGTCACTTCGGCTGCATGTTTTTAGGCTAAGAGGGCAGGATAGGAGGTGGAGCATCGTTTGCGACACAGCTCCACAACCACACCCCACTGCTGTCTCATTGAGGTATCCCCACTTAACAAAGTTGGAGTTACATCTTCCTACCTGTGCCCGGAGACGGTTTAAGGACCTCCAGGTGGACCACGGAAGGTTAGACCCTGTAAGATGCTCACTTGGTGGTAAGTAGTGAGTGGGAGGGGGACAGCTATTTTCCCACAGCTTACATCGGGCGTCAGCCGGGTTTAGTGATAAGGGCGCTGCGATTTTTAAAAAAACTGTGCCTGCTTTTGAGCCGTTGCGTCTAGTCCTATGTAAAAGATATACATACGGTGAACAAAATAAAGAATATTCTATCTACATCGTTGTTATCTCAATCTTACTACTTGCAAAGAATTTGTATCTTGCCAAGTTACAATGTATCTACACTTTAGAACAATGTGGTTTACAAAGGGCAACCGGCATTCCCATGGGTGTCCCAGAGCTATTACAGTTTCATGTTTAAAGACGGCGCTGCGGTCACTCACCTTGTAATTAGGGAGTAATTATGGAAAATCTAACACGACATGACGGAGGTAAGTCTGTACTATTGACGTGTTTGAAAAGGTATGGTCTGTACTTACCTTTGAAGGTTAGAATAATCGATGACTGATCTACATTTTCTAGTGATCAAGATGATTTATCAATTAAAACAGTTACTTGCACAGTTCCGAGTCAAAATCATCTCAAAATATTTTGTTGTGTCCTTCATAAGGTACACTTGTTGTAACTCATAATCCCATTAATGCTGCTGCCTGCTGGCTACAGGCCTTCTCTCTGTGATTGGGTCTAGGGTTCGTAGATGTTTATACATGTCTTCGAATTCACATATCTTCAATAATGTGGTGTGCAATCGACTGGTAAGTGGTAATATTTAAATTAAATTTCTCGATCGTACCTTAGTATAGTACGATTATTCCAACATTTGATCAATCATCATCCCGAATGAGCATCAACATCACAACATGAAACAACTCACAAACAACCAACCAAATGAACCCAAAACCGACTGCACCTATAGAATTGCGTTTCATGAAAATCCCCATCATGTATTCGCGCTAACTCCAGCAGTTTCCATTACGGGGCCGGCAGATGGCGCCACTGATGTATAGTTCGGTATTTTAAACGCCGAAACTTTTCGTTCATCGTGCACAGTTGGGGAGCGCTCAAAAGCCGGTATTTGGGAATGTTTCATGATATTGATAGAGCTTTTGGAATTGAAATGAGTGGTGCTGTGACTTTTGTAAAGTATGTATTACTTTATGAGGATACATTATCGTAAATATTTTAGTAGGTATTCATATTCTGAGTGATGAAAGATTTTTTATGTATATTTTGCGGTAAATGCGTGGAATATCTGTAATGCGTGAAATCCTACACAGCAACATGTGCTTACTGAGTCTGTATTCCATTCTTTAAAACAGTATTTTAAATAGTTTTAGATAAGAATTGCTCGCCAAAAATATATCAATTTGTATTCAATTTAACTAAAAAATATTTCCTTTAAATATTTGATATTTTTTAGCGACATTGCCAACTTTCAGAAAGCACAGTCTTAACCAGACATCTCACCATTAAAACAAGACAGCGACCCCCCCCCCCCCCTATTACTAAGACAATAATAAATAAACTAACCATACGCTTTGCCAACAACAACATTCTACACACAAATGATTTACTAGCAACTACAACCACTACTGCAAACCAGCTTGACCTCGGCACAGAGCAAAGTTTAAATTGCATACACCTATGTATGTAGATTTGATCAGGACACCTGCACGTACCCTGGGGAGGTGACGCTGTGCAGTTTACTGGCTAACGAGGGTCACGGGATGGGGGGAAGCCTGGTAATATAGTAGCTTTCATAACATAACATCACGCCTATAATCTTAGGTTAGGCGTGGGTGGACCTATATTAGCGGAGGACAGGGTGTCGCTGGAGGCAGCTTGGGAGAGGCCCATATCTAGCCGTGGACAACAATTTGTTGCAGTTGTGGTGGAAATAGTATCTATACCTAGTATACGCACATTCCACTAGTCATATAGAAGTCCCCTGTAACAGGGGGCGAGCCTATTGCCATCAACTAGACTCAAATTCAGAGTGCTATTGACAATTCCTAAAAAAAACAGACAAACTCTTTGTCGAATCTAAAAACGGAACCCGAATTAGCCTTTGTGACAACCAGGCAGTCGGGTAGGTTTCAGTCTAGCAGAACATTCTAGAAATGGTGTGACTTTTAAAAGGAGGTACGGGTTGATTTGTTATAAAGAAAAATTATACTTAATTTTAATATCCTACCTCTACTACACACTACTATGGCACTACTAGCATAAAACAGAAGGGCCATAGAAAACCCGAGCTCCGCACTATCTATGTTGTTATTTCTAAAATCGCTGAGTAGTTTAATTTGCTTATCATTTTAAAATATTTTACCTTGCCACCGGGTAATGTTGTGGATGTTATGTTTCATGTCATACCTGTAACAATAAAGAAAAACAAACATTAATAATTTAGCCATTGAAAAGTAATAAAGATTCTTAAACGTAAGTGTCGAATGAGGGTGTTGTTTATAAAAGCACACCTCATAGTCTCCCTAGTCCTTTGAAGAAAAGAGCATGTTGTTATTTTATGTTACACGTTAGTATAAAAATTTTGTTAAAAAGGTATGGTTTAAGGAAACCAAACAAGAATGTAACCATTCGATTTCATTCTGAGTTGGTAGACCTGAGTTTCTATCATTAAAATATGCTCTCAGACACAACTCTAGAAGATATCTTTTCCTTAATTCAATTAAAGGGATTTCTTTGAAATACATACTAGGTACGTAAAAATCTTAATGGTAGTATTCAGAATCAGAATTCCTTTATCCATACCCAAGTGTAATGTATGTAGCCAGTTGGCAACTAGTTAGAGAAAACTTCGGCAAAGGAAAAACTCCCAGCGGAGCCTTTTAATCAGTAATTCAGGTAACTCGTGTAATGATATATAAGCATCCTTTTCAAATAGATTTTCTAGGAAAGCCTTATGTTATTTTGTAGAAAAAAAAAACGTGCTTAGTTATTTACCGAGGAAAGAATTTCTGTGGTAAGAATTAAAACGAAGAATTTGTGTGATATTTATTATATTTGCCTTGTTAGTCTAGTAGTTGCAAATGCTAATCCTGAACAGTGAGTTAAGGTGTCAGGCCAGGCAAGCAATTTGTCAGAAGAATTTCTCATTAGTAGCCACGGAGTTTGAAATTATCAAAATAATAGTAACTATAAGTATAGGTATCTACTATAGGCTTTACCCGTCAGGGATTGCAAGCCTGATGCCATGACGTTTACTTTGATTTTGAGGAAACATGTTTTTCCTTTAATATTGGAATGAATGCAGCATAAAAGTCAGAACAAGTAAATAAAATAAATCCATATTTTTTCTCAAAAACTAACGGACGAACGCAGCAAATGTCAGCTGTCAATAACAATGGCGGCCATCTTGGTTTTAATCAATCAAGTTCCCGCCAAATGGGACTGATTCGTTTTCAAATAGATTTTGCTGGAATTTTCTGTATTTGTTGTTCGAATCCGATTGGATTTCGGACTGTTGGATGAAATTATTATTATAATCGATGTTTTTCTGGTAATTGAATCTTTTATTGGTGTACATTATTTCCCATGGGATTTTTATGTTTGTAGTGGTCATATTCAATTTTATTATACTTTGCAAAAATAGGAAACATACATAAAATCACGCCTGTAATCTACGAAAGGTTAGGCAGAGGTGTACCTAATAGTAGGGGTAGGGGGCGAGCCTATTGCCATCAACCGGGCGCAAATCCAGACTCCGTGGCTGCTACTGAGAAATTCCTGATGGCAAAACCGAATAACACTTTGCCCGATCTGGGAATGGAAACCAGGACCTCATACCCAGCAGTCGCGCTTGCGACCACTAGACTAACGAGGTAATCTTTTACAAAATGTATTCATACTAAAATTTTCATCTCTTCGACCACAAATGGACAAAATGAGTATAATGTTATTATTTCATTAAAACACACAACACATTTGGAGAATTTCATTCCACCAACAATGGCGAGGTTCACGCAGGCTTGCACGTAGATGGCGCCACGGAGCGTCATTAGTGGGTCGCACTTCCGGTTCCGGAGGCTCCCGCCCGCCTTCCGGCCGCCCGCCCCATTGTGGCCAAGCCCCCCGATTGTTGCTCTTGTTTTTCAGACATTTTAAATGTAATTTTATGTAATTGTGGTGTTAAATACTTTTGAGAGAACTGAAATTAAAACTTATTCAATTTGTGATTTAAATTGAGAACCAAGTTCTTGACAAAAGATTCAAGTCCAAAGGTTGAATTAGCATTCCGTTAAGAGCCACGACCACACCGCACTGGTCGCGCGTGTTTGATTATGGCCCACCCTTTCTCTCACTTGCCCAGCAGTGGGAACGTTGTAGGTTGATTATGATAAAAAAATGATGTTGTTTTAACATCCGACATAGTTTTTGAATTTGAAAAGGCAATTTGTTTTGATTTCTGTTGGTAGTATAAAATATCTAATAATCTATAAAATATATAATCTAGCAAAAAAGGTAAACATCACCACAACAGTAGTTGCATACCATGGTCTAGTCGCATCCATTTTAAGATATGGAATAATCTTTTAGGGAAACTGTACCCTACGAGAACAGGTGTTCAAAGCCCAAAAACGATGCATAAGGGCAATACTTAACATGAAAGTGACAGATAGTTGCGTTCCTGTGTCCCTAAAACTTTTAACTTTCCCGTGTATGTATATTCTAGAAATAGCACTCTTCGTTAAATGTAACATGCACCTTTTCCCTTTAGTGTCAGAGACTAGGAAGAGACCCATAAGAAGTCAGTATAAACACTTAATACATGTTGAGAGATGTAATACTGCTTTGCTCAAAAAAAGTGTTATTAGTATGGGCCCAATAATTTTTAATAAAGTACACGATGTCATTAAAAATGACACAACTCAAATTTTTAAAAGGAGACTGACATCACTATTGATTGCAAAATGCTATTATTCAGTAAATTACTTTTTAAATGACACTGAGTTATGATTGAATTATTTAATGTAATTTAATTAATATTGACATACCTAATGTTCTCATTCCCTCAATTTATGCTATTTTTTTTCCCAATTGTATTAAGTAGATTCTATTTTTTTATGTTATGAATGTACTATGTCGACTAATTGTGTTTAACTGTTAAGCATTATTTTATTTTATTTTCAATGCAGTTGACAGTTTCATAAATGTTTGCATGCCTAAGATAAGGTAGATTGTACAAGGCTCACCCATATTAGTGTTACATCTTATTTTATGTACCTGCAATCTATGCAAATAAATTTTACTTTACTTTAAAAGACGACTATAATTGTTTTAGATTCATAAATAGAGGACCATTCTATTTGTATATATTGATGTGCGTTTTAAAAAGAGCGGGGCCTAAGATCTTCGATCAATAATATAGATAAGAGTTCACTGAATATACAGGCAAGTAACATTCAGAAACTTGACAAATGCTGCAGAAATACAACGTTGTATTGGAAAAGATAAATAAGACGGCTATATTCCGTTCAAAGGCGACGGGCGGCAACACGATGCTACTGACGTATTGACCTATTTCCTGGAACGTCACCCTCAACCCTCTCCTGAACTGGACGAAGACATTTTTTCACTTCAAAACGACTATAAAAGCCTAAACGCCGTGCAAAGCATTAGGTTCTCACTTCGATTTTCGGATTGTTTTTTTTGGGTTTTTGTATTAGGAATTATCAGTAGCAGCATGGCGTCTGGATTTGTGTCCGATTGATGGCAATAGACTTGGCGCTAACAATTGGTGCAGCACATGGGACTTGACATATCCATTGTCCACGAAGTAGATGCAATAGTTGAACGTCACTCTGAACCATATGTGGCTCATGGGACAGGGAAAGAGTTAAACACAACTGGCAAAATGTGTGTGCACTTACAGGTACACCTGTGCTTTACCCTTTGGGAATTACAGGCGCGATGTTATAGTTATTTTATGTTAGAAACAACTACAAACTGTTACGTAAAAACTTAATTAATTCCCATATAAGTTTACGCTTCGTTTAAATATATTAAAAATGAGATTAAAACTATATATTATTGTGAATTTAATATTCTAATCGATTTGGCATGCGTTTCAATGCGTTAAAAAAAAAGGTTTAAATAGCTGGAGTGTTGATGGAAAGGATATCTTCGGTGAGTTGGCGCAACTCACTGTTGGGTCCATAGCTTCGGGTCCAAGAAAATGTTGAAGATCAACGGGAGCCTTTGGCTTCTCTTCCTGTTGGCCGTGGGGGTCACAGCCCGGCCTGAGAGCGGTAAGTCAATCTTATCCATTTTTACTTACCGTGTTATACAGAAGATTTCTATGTACTTCAGTTGGATATGCAATACAAATATTTACGTGGTTAGGCACATTTTTCAAATTAATGTCTCTGCCGAACTACTTTCTCTGAATAGTTTTGCAGCTTAGATGTTTTTTGGATGAATATTTTTTTTAAATATGTATATACACTTTTACGTAAAATTTTACGGGCTACCGCACTAATTCAGCAAACTTTTTGCTCTGGAATGTTTTTTTTTTTCATTTTTTTATATCACTATACGACAGATGAGCTCTTAGATTCTGCGCCAGTAAGCGCCGAACTCCGATCAGGACGTGTAGTAGAATCAGCATCACAAGAATCTTCAGGTAATTGCTGTAAACTCAGTTTTTTTTTACTACTGTCTTTGCATTTTAGCCGGTAAAATGTCAGGCTTGTAAAAGTCCGGATCGTGTCACAGTGGCTCACTGAACGGTTACTCAATTGGCCTTAAATAGTAATTTCGCAAAATATCTTTATATCGCCAAAGTCTCAAATCTGAACTGCGAAATTCCTGATGGATAAATCCGATAATATCTTGCCCGGCCTGGGCATCGTTTTCCTGCGCAATCGTTTTTCAAGCAATAAATTCAGAAAAAAACGATAATACTTAATAAAACTCTTCTGCGTCGTCATCTGCCTTTTCCCAAATAAGTTGGAGTCGGCTTCCAGACTCAAAAAGGAAAATCTACCAATGACACCCGGGACCAACGGCTTAACGTGCTTTCCGAGGCACGGAGGAAAATCGGTATTGAAAGGGTTGTCAAGCGGGGTATAACCTAAAGATCAACCCGAGCGGCTGTGATTATTTAGCGAGCTCCACAAATGAAAACTCAAAACTGTTCTGCATCAGCATCACAATTATCATTCCCATAACGAAAACTGAATCTTTTGCAGATGAAGCAGCCGATTCAAGTCCTGAAGACTCTGATTCCGACGAGAGTCGCATGTTCAGCCCTGATGAACTGATCAGCTTCGGTACGTACCTACTTACTACACAGTCCTTTAAGCCTTAAGGAGTAAGACAAAGTCTTAGTGTTTAGAATCACTTATGAAAACTAACTTATTATAATTTTGTAAAAAAATTATACAAAGTATATAGGTATTAGTTACAACAGTAGGGACAAAGATACTATGGATGGATTGGGTGAATATGACTAGAAAAAAGGTGACTACTGAAATGATCTAGTATAGATATATCATTAACTACACACCACTTGCACCAATCCTAAATGAATTAGTTTAAGAGCAGGATGAGACTAAAGATTGCGCACAGATTTATTCTATGTTGCCTTTTCCCCACAGATCAGCTCAACAAATGCCAAGCTGAAGGTGACATGTACTACGATAAGAAGAACAACATCTGCTTCGTGTGCGCCTGTTTCGCCTCGGCAGGACAGCTGTACTCCAAGTGCGCGGCCTGCAACCTGTGCTTCCGTAAGCAACCTAATTATTCTATGTACTCCTTGATAACCAGGCTCGAAGGTTGACAGTAAGTACCCTTATTGAATGTCCACAGTGGAACAGAATCCTCTACCATTACCACCTCGGCCACGTAAGTTATATTCTCATTACTACTGACTGTTTTGTCGTTTCTCTTGTTCTGTTGTCTTGATTTTCTTCACATTGGTCTTTGAGTAATTTTGACAGCGAGTCTGCATCGATGTTTTTAGTTGTTGTGCGAGTTGTACTTATATTCTTGATTTCGTCTTTGAGTTTTTTATTGAATTTGGTAAGCATTGTCTCAAATGTATTTCTTTGAAACCCAGTTCTACAGTCAGATTCTTCGGAATGGTCTTCCTACAGTCGTTTTTAATTTATTACTTGTTTTCTCAGCAACTCAATTTTCTACTCGGTAGTGGATTATGAAATACTAACATATGTTTTATCCAAATAATTATAGTTTGGCCATTGCTACCGAGTCCTGCACCAGGTAAATTAGACTTAGTGAAATATTCAAAGTCAATTCCCAAGATTATAATATCTAATCAAGATTTTGTTTTAGCACCTCTTCCGTTGCCACCATCCCCACAACCACAACCACTCATTCCTCTTCCAGCAGGTACACAATATTTTAATTACGACATTAGGAATCTTAATATTTCAATGAAATAATTATCTGAAAAGCAAAACCATTTATAAGCTCACAGACGCATATTTATTATCTGCAGTACCTCTGTCACCAGCACCTTCACCACCAGGTAACATATAGTGAACCTTAACATGATAATTATGTATCAACATTTCATTGGATGTACATACATAACCTCTTGATACTATGATATGAATCAATTAAAATATTATTTAATTCAAACTTTTCAATCGGGAATCTAATCGCTTCGTTGTGCATTCGCCGCAACAGTTCCACCTCCAGGAAACTGAAAGACCTTTCGTATTTTTCTAATGTTTTGAACGGTTAGCCTCGTGAGCCTATCCGACTCTATTTTTTTTAATTTCTCAATATATGCCTCGTTAATAGTAATAAATACCATTTGTGCAGCACATCTACTAGAACCAGAACCCATTTATCCACCAGGTAACTTAAAGTTGTTCATCTTTATCAGTTGGTTCCAAACTGTTAGCCTTATCAATCTACCGACTTATTTCTTAATATTAGCGTCATTTGTAAAATGTAAAATTCTGCAGCACCCCACCACAAGCCCCTCCACCACCAGGTGTAATAATAATAAACCCAGTTATATAAAACACCTTATAAGGCACAAAATGCTTTCACATTAAAGTTAAATGTTTGACCGTCAAAATGCATTATGGTTCACTTTTGACAGAGCCCCTTACCTACTATTTATGAACTGTACAATGTAGAAAAAAGATTATGAATTAATAATAAACAAGTAATTTGTTCTGCTTTAGTTGTAGAAATAGACATAATACTGCCGCCAGCTCCTCCTGCAGGTAATTTTGAGTTCTTACTTCAAGAATTTTAATCAGGACCAAACATTTTATAAATTTAATATACCCACCATACTGGCATTTCTCGGCGGGATGCCCAGTTAGAACCCGTATTATAACTTCTCATATTTTGCCAAAGCATAGGTACAAATAGGTTACTTTTCCACAGAACTACCTCCATTATCCCCGCCTCCAATGCCTCTTCAACCAGGCGTTCCTCCTGCAGGTAATTTGCCTTGTTGGCCACTCTACCATATTTCTTACATAATTGTACAATTTCATCTTCCTTTTTATAAAGTTCATGAAACAACGTAAATAATTATTTACAAATTAAATTTTTGCAGCAATTGATGAAGTAGGGGTACTTCCACCGCTTGCGCCGCCAGGTATAACAATCAAATTAAACAATCGTTTAACATGACAATATCAGTTCCCTATCCCTTTTTTTGCAAATAAGAGCTTCATATTATGTATTCTTTGGCAAGTGATTTGATTCATTTGAAATACCTAGTTTTGAACCTGAAGTACTAACATTTGGTTTACATTATGATTTTAGCAGCACCACTTCCGTATCCCCTACCTCCATTATCTCCTCAACCAGGTACATATTTAAGTCCACACATTGTATTGAATTTAACACAACATAGCAACACGAACTAGTCCAATTTATTCGTTCTGCATTCATTCCAGAAATAGTAGAAATACATGTACAACAGAGCACACCTCCAGGTAACTTAGCGCCCATCTTTTAAGCATATTACTGAGTTGAACTCCGCCACCTTTGATTCCTCAACCAGGTATACTTCGAGGCTACCTATTTTAATAAATGTATTCAGATTCATAGCTGTCATAGATATTTTTTATCTGAAATGTGCAGCTCGTGCACCGCTATCGCCACCAGGGGGTGACAGTTTACTATTAAATCTTTCTAGTTTTCGTCAACTTTACGGATTGTTTGGATTGGTTAAAGTCGTTTGTAGGAGTTTCAATTTCTGTTGATGGATTTTTCGGTTTCTTCATTTTTATTTTACTTAAGCTTCTGAAGTAAGTACCTCTGAATGATTTGATGGTTAAAGTGATGCTATAATTTGGTTAACACTTTACTTTTCCACAGAAATACTTCCTGTATATCCACCGCTGCCTCTACCAGGTATATTTTCGAGATCAACATTAATTCGAATTTAAATTCGGTTGCCAAGCATGTTTTTCTAAATTGAATGTTCTGTATTAATTTCAGTGATTGACATAATCGAACCATCTCCTCCGCTTCCAGGTAATTTCTCGAAAAACTATATTTGTTTTTGTTTTTGGCTGTCATCATGAATGGTCTAGCAGGTCTCCCCAAAATAATTATTTCTTTATAAATGTTTCAAGTATTTGAATCTAAGAGTGCACTATAAATAAACATTTTGTTGACAGAACCTCTTCCGCATGTAATTCCTCCACAACCAGGTATTTTGTGTATTCTCAATGTACCCCTGTAAGCCCTTTTTTTGGATGGGAAGTCATCAAATGACCCCTCCCGCTCTGGGCGGAGTGGAAGGGCCTGTCAGACTTTTACTGACTAAAACCCATCCATGTTCCTTCTTTGCCCTTTGTGTTCCAGGGCCGCGGTATCTCTTTGCCCCGGAGCACGTCTGTACGTCCTGTGGTTCAATCACTTCTTTGTCATTTAAGGAAGTACAGAATTCATTAAAAGTCTATCTAAAATTTAAAAGAGATATTGTTATCTTTTGCTGTTTGTCATTTACTGATCGCCCATTTATGCTTAAGTTTTAGTATGGCCTTACGTTTTCCAAAGACTATCTGACCAGCGGAAACAATAGCTAATATCATAAGGATTTCGTAACTTTAAGAGTTTCAATGATACATGCTGCTGGGCAAATCAAATCAATCGTTTCTTTGCTATGATAGATTGCTGTTATAAAGATGAAATCTTATAGCATAAAAATAATGTCAATGGCAATGTTGGCAGCCAACTTCATGGTTGTCACTATGTTCAAATTTCATATTTTTAACTACGGCAGTTTTCTGTTTCGGGTTTTAATTTGGAATTTGGTTTAAGTTTTTTTATTACTTTTTTTCAGCACCTCAACCTCCCCTACCTCAGCCGCCAGGTATATTATTAAATCACAGTATACTACAGTAACGATCGCTTAATAATTATCTTTGTGCCCAAAATGGCATGAAATTAATGCATTTTTTTTTGGTTTATAGTCTATCCAGAAATTGACATTATTGTGATACCGCCACAACCAGGTAATTAAGAACATACTTTTTTTTTTCAACTTTAGTTTCTTTTTAATTTCTTCGATCGGTGCATCTACATACTTCTTATTGCAGTATTTACTATTTATGATCTCCTCTCTTTTCATTGCAAGATTTAATACTGTTATATGCACAGAATATGAAAGTTTCGAAATGTTTGAAATTCTTTCACTCTTAAACTAACTTCCAATGCGACATCAATGTTAGTCGTTTTATTAAACGCTATTTTCGTTGTCGTGTGTATTGTCTTGCATCCGTGCTCTCATATTTCACGTCAGTCTGTCGTTTTCAAACTTTTTCTGGGTGCAAAGGTGAAGGTGTTACTAAAGGTTTGCAGAAACGAGGATTTATTTGTTTTATGTCGCATTTTTACAGATCATCTTCATCCGATACCTCAACCGCAACCAGGTATTTTATAAAATAAGTTAATGAAAAGGTTCTTGCTGCCTTTTATTAGAATGTGCATACATTTTAGAAAATACAGAAACTTTAGTTTGTATTTAAAAAAATAGATGAAAAACCAATAAAATGTCTGAATATACATTATTGTCTCTTAATATTTGAATATTTTTTCTGTATCCAAATTGGAAAATTATTATTAAGAACCCTTGGATTTGACCTCCTGTACCTCCTATTATTTTACTTTAGACTGTGGTTGACATAAACGTATCTTTCTTTGCAGAGGTCCTACCGATTCCGTCACCTCCAGCACCTGGTAAGTACTTGTTATTAAAATATTTAAATTACAATCACTGCAAATAAACACGAACCTAACTTATAGCAATGTTCATGAACAGGACCGGAACCAGCGCCAGGTAATGAACTCTAATGCAGTTGAATGCTGATTTCATTAATTACTCAGATATTTACTGTCGTATCTACGTTGTCATAGTAATGTTAGGGATTTCACTTTTAGGAACAGAAAATATCTTCTACTGCTATGAGCTGTTCACTTTTACTCTGTTCAAAAAGAAAATTTGTTCTAAATCAGTATAATCAAGACGGTTTGTTTTTATTTCCACAGCACCGTTGCCGCAGCCCCTACCGCTGCCGATACCGCTGCCACCCTTCATAAATCCTCTGCCTCCTCTGCCTCCTCTACCCGAACCCCTGCCTCTCCCTCAACCAGTACCGGCACCTATCGTCACACCCAAGGACCAATTCTTGTATTGTAAGTATTCACCGTAAACTTGTCATCTGAACAAGTGTTATTCTATAAAATGACGAATGAACTACTGACGCACATAAAACTCTCCAAGTTAGATTCTCGAACTAGAACTAGAACTCTCCAAGATAGACAGTGCTTTTGGGTAGTACTCACCTAAAAAAAAAACTACTACAACAAAGTTTTAATTTGTGGACATCATCGTCGATCGATTTTTTGACAAACTCAAACGGTACGATGAAATATAAAAAATGCATATATCGTATGAAAATTGCATAAGGATTACCATTCGGATGTAAATAATGAACGATCATCACACTAATGTTATTCACCGCTTCAGGTCCGCCTCCCATGTTCATACCAGGACCACCGCGTCCTTACCCCGTACCAGTGCCCGTACCAGGTAAACGTATCTTGGTACCAGTACCTGTACCCGTACCGATGCCAGCTGAAAAGATCTACATCCGCGGACCATCTGTACCTGTCCCAGTGCCGGTTGAGAAGAAGGTACCTGTACCATACCCTGTCGACAGGTAAGCATTGGTTGACATCGTTGAAATCTTCCTGTTCTTATCCAGTTTTATTTAGGGTTCGTGACTGACGTGTTTTACTTTGGAGCTCGTGGCTAAATAATAACAGCCGCTCGGGCCGATCTTTAGGTTAAGCTGTGCTTGCCTAGGTTGGTCTGTGGATGGGTGAACCCCATTACATACCGAGTTTCCTCCGTGCCTCGGAAAGCACGTTAAGCCGTTGGTCCCGGGAGTCATTTGTAGATCTTTGACAGTCGTTAGGTAGTCAGTGACCCAAAAAGTCTGACAACGAGTCTTACCAAGTGGTATCGTATTACCCAGTACTGACTGGGTTGTGAAGGTCAGACAGGCAGTTGCTCCATGTAAAAAACTGGTATTCAGCTGCATCCGGTTAGACTGGAAGCCGACCCCAATATAGTTGGGAAAAGGCAAGGCAGATGATGAGTTTTACTTTCATCCACCTCCATTAGCCGTCATTTCCGAATTGTTTTTCAACCTAGACGTATCGTGTTTCACACAATACATCTAACATTTCTATCTCTTCGTTATTGTTATTAAAAAAGAAATTCATAAAATCATTTCCAAGTTGGAAATCACCTAATCAATCAACCACTCTGGCTGTTTTCCCAACTAGGCCGTATCCAGTACCACAACCACCTAAGTTAGTGCCAGTACCCATCCCGATCATCGAGCAAGTTCCTGGACCAGAGGTGCAGGTACCGGTTCCAGTTCCATCACCACCGATAGCTGTTCCTTACCCAGTGAACCACTACATCACTGTGCCGGGCAAGGATAGGCTCGTGCCAGTCCCTGTACCCGTTAAAGTACCTGGAGGTAAGCGTAATGCAGAGCAGCTAGACACTGGTTACTGTTTGTCACTTTAAATTTAAAAAGGTTTTTAATCAAAAAAACATTTATCGTTATCTATTCCCTCTTTTCGCTGATATTAATTAATCTCCTATTTAAATAAATATATTTGGTAACCGAATCGACATGTTCTTTACAGAAACCAAGTATTACCCGGTACCGGTCATCCTATACGTAGGTAAGAATGATTCTAATATTTACATGTTCAGTGTTTTATATATTGACACTACCTGGAGTTTTCTCCAGCAACTTTTTAAGTTCAAATTGGACAAGATATTCATGAACTTTTTCTATTTTCTAGCTCCTGAATGCAGAAACCACCAACCATTGGTATCTTTCCGCGTGCCGTCAGAACCTTGCAAGATCCACGTCTGTAAAGTTCTTTACAACTACGTCTACATCGAAACACACCCCGATCCAGCTTGTCTAAGTAAGTAAAGAGACGTTATTATTTTTGACTCGCACTTAACGCAAAATAGAATAATGATGACGTCAATGTATACTAGTCTACCGAAAAAAAGGCTTACTTAACATTTTTTTTTTAATTCATACTGCCTTTTTATCAAAAGTTAAACCGATAACATTATGTAATCAATTCAAAAAGAATTGATCCAGCTTGAACAATAAGAAATGATTAATATTTGATTAAAAATAGATCTATACGGATGTCTTAGCTTCAGTGATACTATTTTTTTATTCGGCATTATGATATAACAGTATTATCACCGACACTAAAGCCCGCAGCACCAGGTGAGCAATACAATCAAACAACATAAGTTTCACAACTTTACCCAGCAGTGGGACAGTACGGGCTGTAAAAAACAAAACAAAAACACTTTTAGTATATCTGAATTTCTGACCACTGGCACCTTGGGAGTCTTGGGACCTACATATTTTGATATTACAGATTGATATTACCTGAGCTTCTATAATTTGGTTTTGTGGTACTATTGACTAGGTTCAAAATAAATTATATTAATAGCTTTATTTCGTTTCCAGTCAGCCCAAGTCCAAGTGGTGGATCTAGCTGGGGCTCAGCAAGTGCTTCAGCAAATGCTAATGCAGGCGGCAGCGGTTCTAGTGCCGAAGCCAACGCAGCGGCCAACGCCAATGCCGGTGGAAACGGCGGATACTTCGGACCCTTCAGCTTTGGAGGTTTCCCTGGCGGTTCCAGTGCATCAGCAGATGCGTCAGCCAACGCTGCAAGTGGAGGCTATGGAAATCTTTTCGGTGGAAATGCTGCAGCCAACGCAAATGCTCTCGCAAATTCGGGCTATTACGGTGGCTACGGAGGAGGTAGTTCTAATGCAGATGCACATGCAGCCGCTAACGCTGCATCCTTAGGTGGCGGATATAGCCTCGCTGACGCTCAAGCGGCCGCAAATGCCGGATCTGGTTCTGGTTATGGTGGTGGATACAGCCTGGCTGAAGCCCAAGCAGCTGCTAATGCAGCAGGCTATGGAGGTTACAGCGGATCCAATGCTGCAGCACAAGCCGCCGCAAATGCCGGATCTGGATCTGGCTATGGTGGTGGATACAGCCTGGCTGAAGCCCAAGCTGCGGCTAATGCAGCAGGCTATGGAGGTTACAGCGGATCCAATGCTGCAGCACAAGCCGCCGCCAATGCCGGATCTGGATCTGGCTATGGTGGTGGATACAGCCTGGCTGAAGCCCAAGCAGCTGCTAATGCAGCAGGCTATGGAGGTTACAGCGGTTCCAATGCTGCAGCACAAGCCGCCGCAAATGCCGGATCTGGATCTGGCTATGGTGGTGGATACAGCCTGGCTGAAGCCCAAGCTGCGGCTAATGCAGCAGGCTATGGAGGTTACAGCGGATCCAATGCTGCAGCACAAGCCGCCGCAAATGCCGGATCGGGATCTGGCTATGGTGGTGGATACAGCCTGGCTGAAGCCCAAGCAGCTGCTAATGCAGCAGGCTATGGAGGTTACAGCGGATCCAATGCTGCAGCACAAGCCGCCGCAAATGCTGGATCTGGATCTGGCTATGGTGGTGGATACAGCCTGGCTGAAGCCCAAGCTGCAGCTAATGCAGCAGGCTATGGAGGTTACAGCGGATCCAATGCTGCAGCACAAGCCGCCGCCAATGCCGGATCTGGATCTGGCTATGGTGGTGGATACAGCCTAGCTGAAGCCCAAGCTGCGGCTAATGCAGCAGGCTATGGCGGACTCGGCGGATATGGTGACGCCAGCGCGGCTGCCCAAGCTGCGGCCAATGCAGGAGGATATGGCGGATTCGGCGGATATGGTGACGCCAGCGCGGCTGCCCAAGCTGCGGCCAATGCAGGAGGATATGGCGGACTCGGCGGATATGGTGACGCCAGCGCGGCTGCCCAAGCTGCGGCCAATGCAGGAGGATATGGCGGATTCGGCGGATATGGTGACGCCAGCGCCGCTGCCCAAGCTGCGGCCAATGCAGGTGGATATGGCGGATTAGGCGGATTAGGCGGCTATGATGCAAGTGCCGCTGCTGCTGCTGCTGCCGGTGCAGGTGGTGGCGGATATGGCTACGGAGATGCTAGTGCCGCCGCCGCCGCCGCCGCAGCCAACGCTGGCGGATATGGCTACGGAGATGCTAGTGCCGCCGCTGCCGCCGCCGCCGCCGCAGGTGGTGGTTACGGCGGCTATGGACTTTCAAGTGCCCAAGCATTGGCCAACGCTGGCATCCGAAGTGGAGAACCAGACAGCGATCTCGCCGCAGATGACTTAGCCGATGATGCTCCACTAGACGCCAGAAAGAAGCGCAACGCTGAGACACGCAAGCTCAGACTCAGAATGAGAGCGTAATCACGTATCACGGAATCCCAAGAATCTGTAAGTACTATAATCAAACATTTTGATTTACTTCACTTGTTTGTTTCATGCTCTAATTGTTACAGAAGTTCATAATGGTAGGTTCAAAACAAAAACAACCTTACGGATATTTTGAACGAAATAACTATAAGGTTACTCTAACTTATTAGTTCAATCAACAACCTTTTGCAATTTATTGCCTAGCAAATCAAATTAGTTATACTAATGACAATTTATTTTTGTTTCAGACCGAAACTCATCACAATGATCTCTCTACAAACATGGCAAGAATACGGACTCGATTTCGTTTATATTTAATTGAAGCATCTAGAAAATGACGAGCAAACTTCATACTTATATGTATTTATTATAATAAAGCATTTAGTGGGATACTTCTGTTTTTGTTTTTACATACCCCAAAACATTACAGCATTGTATTTTTTGAGAATAATTATGTCAGAGAAATAAAACCACTCTTTGGTCTTCCATCTTCACATGACACATCACACCATAAACTCAGCATTTTTAATAGCTCTTCATTATAATTATTCTCTCAGTTGCTAGCATCGTCACTGGCTACCTACTTTTACTATGGAAAGAAAAAGTTCATTTCTTTCAGTGGAGAGTATTGAAGCAAATCTGCTACTTAAATATTGTCCTCTAATATAAACACTGAGTCAAATGACTGAAACAAAAAAAAGGTTTAAAGAAGTCATAAAGTTAAAGGTTCAGGCGTATTACTTGCAAATAAAAGTTATTTGTTGCGACCAATGATAAAACACGTGAATTATTGATTAATCTTTTCCAAAACTAGTTTCCTGATACATTGTAAAGTACTCACGAAACAACAATTAAACAAGTAATTATTTATTCAGACCTGTATTGTTCCTCTACTATTCAATCCCTACATCTATGAGCCTTAAGCTATAAATCAATTACGTACGTCCATTCGACGTCTTACGAATTATTCTGAAACAAATCAAATCACACACTCTAGCATGAAGTAATTACATCATAAATCATACTGTACTAATATTAAAACGCCCATCACACAGAATTACAGTCTTTCTTATAAATACAACTCCATATTTCTTGGATACACATTGATGGAAATTATCGTTAATGGTAACTGGAGAACCATACGTTCAGGGGTAAAGTTCAATAAGCCGGGATGCAGGGTGGGGTCATTGGAGGCTTCTGTCTCCTTGCCTTCCTGTTATCTATAGGCAGAGCGGAAGAATTAGAATCAAAAGTTCTTCCAGCCGTAGACCAGGTGAAAGAAACAGTAAATTTAAGAAAAAGCGGTTACTTAGAAGCTCCCGATGATCTCAAAAGTGGTAAGAAGTACAATGTTAATATTACATAATGAACTACATTTATACAGTTAATGGTAAACTTGTTGATGGTCTTGTTGGTAGTAGGTAAAAAAAAAATATCGCGTCTAAAGCTATTTTATGTCGGGCACATTGAGTGGACCACCTTTGTAAGACGACTAAAAAGTCACGGTGTATACATGCATTCAAGATTAAGATCTATTTTCAGAAATTAATTTAGCTGTACCTCAATCAAATTCTCGAGCGAATGAAGGGAGATCGGGGGATGTGTCACAAAGTGATGCTCGCAGTTTTGAAGGTAATATTATCAACTGTTTTAAGCGAAAACTATGTATTTGCAGATGAATGGCCGTAGATTATCACTCCTTACAATTCTCTATTATACTCCCTAGATTCAGACGTTAGTGCTGTCGCCCAAACAAGTGGAGATGGATATGCTTCGGCTTATGCTGATAGCATCGGAGGTTCTTCTCAATCTCAAGCATTCGCTGCAGCTGGAGGAGCACCAGCCTCCCCATTTAATCCTTTCAATGAAGAATTGGGCCCTTATATGCCACCAGGATACAGTTTCTCGCAAGCAGAAGCTCAAGCAATTAATAGCGATTCGTATGGCCAAGGGCCAAACTCCTATCCTAACCCTGCATCCTACCCTTACAATCCTGGATTGCCAGCACAAGCACAAACTGATAACGGATTATATCAACCTCAACCTAATGTGAACCCACAAACTGATGGTGGATTTTATCAAAGAGATTACAATCCTTATGGCCAAGGATTGAGCATTGGTCAGGCGGTAAACCAAGCTGAGAATAAATTATATCAACCAGGATATAACGGTTTGCCTAATGTGAGCCCGTATAACCAAGGATCGAGCTTTCCTCCAGGCCAAGGCGACAGTGAGTCAAATCAACCCATAATTGAGCCTAATTCTATGCTACCAAAATCTGCTCCCAGGCGATCAAGTTTGGATTCGCTCTCTACTTTTTCTTCATCTTACCCTTACAGTCTAGGGACTAGTTCAAGTTCTATCCATACAAAAGACAATAGTCTACCATACCAACCTGTTCCTATACCAGATCCCAACTATTCACCATATGAACAGTTTTTGGTCCCATATAAAGGACCTAGTTCCGCCCAGACGCAGAGCAATAATGAGGAGTATCAACCTGGGCCCATCATAGAACCTAAAAGAGACCGACAAAATTTGGTATCTAATGTGCTTACATCTCACTCATATGGTCAAAATGAGCCTTATCAAGCCGTTCCTCTACCTGATCCAAATCATTCCCCATATGATAAGTTTTTAGTTCCTTATAAAGAGCCTACTTCTCCTGAAAAAAGTGAACCCAGTTCTAAACAACCAGACGCTGATTCTAAATTATACAGTGAGAGATCCTATTCCGTTGATAATCTTCCTTCGTCGTTCTCTACTGGTTTTATATACAATTCTGTTCTACCAGAATCATCAGTTGCCAGAGGGTCATATCAGGCTAATCCTATACCCAATCCTGGATCATATGACTCTAATATGGTCCCATACATTGATTCAAGTTACTCCCAGAAACAAATCAATAATCGACCATATCAGCCTAATCCAAATCCAAGTAAATTTCTTAGAATGAAAGCCTCTCAAGATGAAATTCAGTCGTATCAGTCGTATCCCATTCCGGGACCAGATTCGAATCGTACACGTTATGAATCTTCTATGGTTCAACATAGAGAACAAAGTTCCGAAAAAATTCAACTTCAGAACGAAGACAACGCATATGAATATCAACCCAGTCCACATACGAAATCTGATGCACCTTTGTCTTCATCATCTACTCTCTCTGTAGCCAGATCACACGAATATAATTCAGTAATAGATGATACTGATTCAAGTGTGGATGTTCTAACAAAGAGTGGTTGGAATCCATACGAATATAACCCTAATACACCCAGTGGTGCATATCCTCAGTTGTATCCTTCAGGAGCAGAGGCTGTACGATCATATCCTGATTTCAAACCAGCTGCCAGTATTCCATATAGCCAGGGAATAAGTTCATACGCCAGTGGTTACCCATCTGAATCGCCTTTTCGACCAGGCCTTTATAATCCAAACGAAGGTCAAGAACCACCTAATGTTTTTGCCAGTAAGTGAATATTAACTCATCCATCTTTTTCATAAGCCCTATTTAAATATCAACCACATCATCATGTTTCAACCAATGTGCTTAAACCATATGAAAACAGATAAAATATCATCGAAACGTAAAGCAATTAATAATGTCCGTAATAAAACTTTCCATTTGTTTTCTGAAATATTTCGTTTTTCAGGCGGGCAAAGTTCGTCGATCGCGTTTGAGGGTAATAATACCATTTATAATAATTAAAAATGACATCACAGTATGGAATAAAAGTATTTAATCATTATGGATTGTTTCAGACGCGAAGTCCAGAGTGATTATGCCTAATGAATATGTATTTCCTAATAAAATGCCCGGTAAGTTAATAAATAGCAAAGTGTGTGAAAAAATTTAAATACTGATTTGATATGAAAATTTAAATAGTGCTTGTTACTCAAAGCAAAACTAAGATAACTAATTGAATTTTGAAGACAGGATTTTTCGTTTATTCGTTTCAAGACGGGGTATCCGTTCCCTATATTAATTTGATGTGTACTAAAGTTATGCAAGAGCCTTTAAACTCAAAACTAATAAAAGTCATATTATTTCCAGGAGGAGAAAACGCAATACAATGTAGAAAAGAAAACGAGTTCCATCACTTTTGGTCTCAAGGAATGGACTGTCTGGTCTGCATCTGCCTCAACGAGTACGGAGTCCTGCAGCCGGCGTGTGCGAGTTGTGGTGGATGCCAAAACCCTCCACCGAAACTTCCAGAACCAGTCCCAAGACCACCAGAGTCTATTCCTGTACAACCAGCCACTCCTGGGCCCTTTGAGCCTATCCCGATGATGCCGGAACCGTTACCAGTGCCTCCACCAGAGTCTAATCCGGTACCGCCTCTCCCGGAGCCTGATCAGACGATCCCAACTCCGCAGCCCTCTCCTATGTATCCAGAACCTGTTCAGCCTCCGTCTCCTGTCGCCGTTACTTTTCCTGAGCCTGTCGCAACGTTGCCACCACCCCCCGATCAAGGTGATAACTGTTTCCTTCTTTGTGTAATATTTTGAATATGACATGATGTAGTTGAGGTATCATATGTTTTTATGTTTTGTTTTGTTTGATTTTCAAGTCGAAGCCAAAGAATATTGGAAATGAACATAGTATTTATTTAGAATCCTATTTGTCTTTGAAGTAGTATGACGGTCTGTTTACACAGTTTGTCTCAGAATCGTAACATTTAATTTACTCACTAGTTCCGGGAAATTTTATTAATAAGATCTGGATAATTTACCAAAGGCAGGTCTCATAGGAAGCCAATCAAGATCTAGAAATAATATTTCACTGAGAAAGATTAATGATCTTTCTTAAACTGCTGTCTTAGTCTGCCGTTTTGATTAATAACGTCACGTTAAGGAAAGGCTACGAGTTTCCAACTGAAACCACCATTTTAGTTTAGTTGGCTCGTATTAGAGGGTCACAAGCAATTGAACTCATCTTATGTTTTATTGGTGAGTAAATTTGTTAGGTTGTAGATTTTATGTTATTGCCTATTATTACAATTTTCATACATTTTTGTGCTGCTAAAAAATCAACTAAATCCGCTGTAATTTTCTCAAATCAATCTGATCTTGACGTTGATTGAATGTGTAATAAGATACAACATCTGACAAATGTTTTATATTTGTAGCACATTGTAACCCTCTGCCAACCGGAGTACCGTTCACAAACCCGTTGCACCCTTGCCAGATATGCATTTGCAGGGAAGCCCTGGTGACTGGCAAGACTGATGTTTCGATCGAGTGCAAGGAGAACCCCCAGTGTAGTAAGTACCTTCCCGATTTTTTTTATTGTGAGGCATCACCTGACACTCCTAGTTTGTCATGGCAAAGAAATACATAACCGTCAATTCTTTTGATTTTGCAGTTGCGCCTTCAGATGTCACCGCTTTACGTAAGTGTTTAAAACGTATCGAAATACAAAATAAACATTTGAAAAATCAAAGTTTCTAAGAACTTCTTGTCGTCTGAGTATACCCAGGGCCATAATGACATTTTTATATTTCAGCTCCATTACCGGATGTGCCCGTACCGATACCGCGTAAGTTCTTATCAATAAATATGTGTAAAGTCATTCGGACGCTATACATAGATAACCATTCCAGTTATTTTACTGAAAACCTCGAAAAGGGGAGCAAATTAAACAATTTTTATGAATTTTACGTTGGATGTGAACCGCCAATGCACAGAAGATGCATTATGTGACGTTTAGTGTTCACGAAGAACATTACTCAGTTGAGTATCCCCAATTCCTTCATGAGGTGTACGGTGGAAACACAAGCCTTAAACGGCGTATGTTCCCAACAACAGACATTAAAATAAAAATCTAATTTGACCCCTATAGCTTGTGCTGATAATAGTAATGCTCAATTCTGGTGTTTTCGGGTTGGCAACTTCTATTTGACAAGTCCACAAACTAAATGATCAAGATAAATCAAAGCAATTATTGATTTAGTTTGAATTTCGATTGAAGCCGCAAAAAAAGAAATAGTCAACATAAATAAATTCTCGAAAATCTATTAAAAGTGCTCCGTGCTTAATTTTACTTGGAATAAAGTATTAATGAGTTAATTTACCTTTGCAGTGCCGATGTGTGAGAAATTCCCTGAACACGTGCTGTTCCCTCATCCGACTGAAACCTGCAAGCTCTGCAAGTGCGCCAAGAATTTGTTAGAAGACGGGGTTTATGAGCAGCAGATAACTTGCTATCCACATCCTGAATGTGGTAAAATAATCCTGACATTTTGTGATATATTTACAACCTTTTTCTTTTACTATTAAGTTTTTTAGTGATTCCTTTGCAAAATTTATGTAAAAATCATTATGTTTCCTTGTCCCAATTCATATGGAGTCGACGCAGTATATTTTTTTCTTCTAGATATCTTAATTAGCTGTCATCTCAGTAGTTATCTCCTTTATATTCTTAATTATTATTATCAATCAAACAATCTATCAATCAGTCGTTTCCTTACTCAATTTTTGCAAGAATTTTATCATAATCAATGTTATTTTCAACAGTCACAAAACTGGAAGCATTAACAGAGCCGGCACCCCCTCTACCGATACCAGTAGATCCGTATCAGGAAAAGCCGTACCCTGAACCTGAACCAGTACCTATTGAACCCCTGACGGAACCCGACAAGCCAATGGAGCCTGTGCCACTACCGGAGGTCGTGACGGTGGAACCTTGTGAGTAACATTTGTAAATATTGCTTTATTGGATTTGGACATTTTGAACGCCAGTCCTTTTGATTATTTCTGGAACAGTTACACAGTATGTTTATTTACTGTTGTTTAGCAACTGATTGAGAGATCTCCATTCCCAGATTGATCAATCAACGATTTATTTGGGGTTGGTGCAGCGTGTTTTCTTTGTTCAAGCATCTCTGTTACCAGTTATTTCAGCAGTTGCCCCCTTACCAGATGCTATCATTAATACTTGGTCTCCGCAGTACCGTGGCCTCCTATAACGACAATGGCACCGCTCCCTCCGGTTCCCGTTACTCCTCGACCTGGACCTCTTCCAGGACCATCACCACGTGAGTATTGTTATGGATTAACTAATAGTCTTGAAATTAAAAGAACGAATATCGAAAATACTACCAGAAAATTGATCCTGTTATCACACGAAAGTAATCATTAAAAAGTCAAAATAATTAAAAAAGATAATAACGTTTTTAAAAAGAAGTGAACCTCTTAACTTATCTCTTTTCAAAACTCATTCTGAACTTCGTCCATTTCTACCGTTGTCGTACTAATATTATAAAGAGGAAAGATTTGTATTTTTGTGTGTGTGTGTATGTATGTTTGTAATGAATAAACTCAAAAACTACTGTGCCGATTTCAAAAATGTTTTCACCATTAGAAAACTACATTATCCCTGAGTAACATAGGCTATATTTTATCTCAAAATGTTTAAAAAATAAATGTCCCGTGCAAAGCCGGGACGGGCTGCTAGTCTCTTATAAGAAGATCTTCATCTAGATAATTTCTGCAGATGAGTCCTGCCGGCCGTACCCTCCCAACCAGACGTTCCAGCACCCCTGGGATGAGTGCCAAGTCTGCATATGTACTGAAGCCACTGCCGTCGGGATGATCACCGTGGAAGTCAACTGCTACACCAAACCTTCCTGCTGTTAGTATCTTCTCATCTATTTTGGAATATTTAAGTGATATTTTAACTTAATATTTTTTTGGCATTTCTTTCAGGCATTGAACCACCAGATTCTGTTAAAACAGGTGAGATAATAAATCCTTTTTTAAGGATATTTCTTTTTTTAGAAGTATTAAAGTTTTATAATAATAATTACTATCTTTATTTCAGCGCTCCCAGGTAAACTACTACATTTCATAGGTAAGCATTGTCTCAATCTTAACATAAATTTGTCTTTGTGAGAGGGAACCTTCGACATTGATTTAAACGTTTCCATTTCAGATTAAATTCTCTTCAGTTCAAGATCCCCATTCAAAGTTGCGCCGTCACTGGGCAGTTGAAAAGTTTCGCAAATGCGTGATAACTGTCGATTTGATGCCACCGTTTGCGCTCGTTTGCACCCCGACGTGGGGTGGTCCACGAGGGGTGTGACAGAGGGAGAAATAAAAAAGCTCGTATCAACGGGAACATTAAAAGCAAACAAATAAAGTAAAAATTTACGAGCGGCTGCGACATGCCGTCAAAATTGCAGATACAGGTGACGTTAAAAAAGATGGCGTGGGTGTCGCTGGTACACCGATACGGTAAGGTGGAATATTGAAATATTGAATCAAAATAGTATTTCATATAACATAACTTACATTATTGCAGTAAGACAGAAGTTGTCAAAATTTCAGGTAGAAAGACACATATTTACAACTCCATCTAAAAAGTAAGAGCATAGATAACACTTTCTTCAAAATAAACACAAAATCTGCTCCATCTGTCGTTAAATTAAACGTTTCCCCCAAAAAGCATTTATTAGAGAGCAAAACAAAGGTTTACCCAAAAATTACGTAAAGCGTCCTCCCTGGTAGCACTTTGATAGCAGATAACAGAACAAACAATGGTACATAAATCAATCGTCCTCCGAGATAGCGGTCCCTAATTAGTGCGAAAGCATTGAGGAAAACCAATACGGTGAATCGTTTGGGAAACGCAATAAGGTCGGGTTCGGACGGGCGATGAGCGCCATCGAGCAAACGCGCTATAGATTGCCCCTCAAGTGTATTGACACCTCGATGTCCATTTAACAGAGCCACTCACCCCTGAACGTGATAGCGTGACGGTAATTGTGTTTCTCATTCAGGTGTCTCTGTTATCACTGTTTCATTGGCCAACGTTAAAATTCGTTTTGTTTTTGATGATTTTTTTGGAAGAGTTCGAGTGGGACATTAAAATTATAAATCTGGTTTGAACTGTTTCAATTTAGTTTGAAAGGTTTATAACTGACTCTTTTGTTTAGGTAACTGTTCCGTGTACAACAAATGATTTTATTTCTGTTCTTCACTAGAAAACGCCACACAATTCCCTGTTCGCGTTCAAACAATTTTTTGGATTTTACATGTTTCAGGTTTCAACGCGCCATACTTAGGACCAATCAACGTGGTGAACAACCTTGATGGCCAAGCTTTATCAACCGGTCCGCAGCCAACCACCACCACCTACAGACCGCCACCATCATACCCATCATACAGTCCAAGACCTGTTAACATCTATCCTGGGACCAATACAGCGACTGATCCTCTGAACCAGGCTCCTGCGTACTCTGGTTATGTGGACCCAGCATCTAACTACGCATATTCATCGAACTACGCATCCCAATACCCACAATATTCTGAGTACCCACCCAGATTACCAGTCCTACCGAGTACTGGCAATACTATTGGACAATACAAAGGCAACAATTTCGGGTATCCAGCAAACTACCAATACGCTCAAGGAGATGCGGTGGAGAATAACTTCCCACCACAAGGGCACTACCACACATTTGATCCGAGGTTCCAAACGGTTCCAGCGCCGTCCTATCCTGGGATGTACCAGAGAGCTTACGATAGGCCTCATATATACCTTCCTCAGCTTAGAGATGGCTATGTGAAACCGCCGGTACCCGCTCTAGGTGGACCAAGTGAGTTTTTTTCTTAAACAGATCATGTATAAATTGCAAAACTACGAACATTATGAACCTTATTTAATAGTTTTCCATTCAAACACAAATTAGTACCACGATATTTGTTAATGAGCATTAAAATAAGCTTGCGTTATCCTGAATTTTAGATCTCCAGAATTTGGCGCCAACCTACGCTGCACCTATCGGGTATTCGAAGTCTGGTAAAGGTAAATAAAACATCTTTATAATTTAGCAAAATCATCACTAGCATGGTAAATAGTAATAATATTCTGTTTAAAGTGCTGAAAGAAATTCGACATTACTTGTAAGCGTGCGAAAAGATCAAATGGTTAATAATGTACAAACACTTGTGATGTATTGACCTTGCTAAAATTAGTGACAATTTACCAACATTTGGGCCAATACTTTCCGACCCCAGAAAGTCAATGGCTATTGATCGAAATATAAATAGTCTTCTGCTCAGCACATACCCACAGATGTTGACGCAGGAACCCACAAACTTCAGTATAATTTTTAAAACGCTCACCCCGTAATCCCGCGCGGATCCTTCAACTTTTTGGACATAAATTAAAAATATATTAGGAGAGCAGATGGTGGGACGCCCGTAATGCAAATTATATTTAATCAAACTTTGAGCCTTCACTAGTTATTGAATTTCTCTTCTACTTTCTTTGAACCTTGTTCCTGGTTCCTCTTTTAATTTGAAATAGTTGATAAACAAGTTATTTGTAAACAATTTTCAGATGGACCAGATGACGACTCGCGGTAGTGTTATGAAAAATGTGTAAGTAATTATAATGCTTTTAGGAATCATTTAATTATTTATTTATTTTATTTTACTATTTATGTACACACAGTAGACAACACAGGAAAATAACATTATAATATACATATTACATTTTATTTATCTAAAAGATAAATAGTGCACTATTGTAATGAAGGTTAGAAACAACATTCTAGTAAAGGCATGAATGTTCACGAACCAAATTGAAATATATCCAAGCTAAAACACTGTTCTCATTGGAAAACGAAATTCTCTTGTGTATTTTGAAATCACGAACACAAACGTATTGGGTTAACGACGGGTATTACTACTGCATTCAGGAATACTGAAACAAGTCTTCGTAATTTTACTATTTCATAAATCTCCCTAATGAGTTTCAACTACTAACAGTGGATGCATTTGGAATTGGTCAGTATATTTGAAATGTTCCATAACCCAAGGCGAGATTTGTTACCACAGTTCAAATTGGAACGTCTAAAGGCACTTCCAGCATTAAAACTTTCTCCCTGAAGAAATAAAACGGCATAATTTAAGTATAATTGATTTCACTAATAAAAACATTATTGTTTCAGGATATAATATTAAGGAATCAGACGACATGGCCTGCCACGGACAACACGAGTAGTTTTAAGAAGTGTGCACAGCAAAAGATGCTTTAAATTATATTTATAGTAAAGGAAAAGCATCGTTCTTTGTTTGTTTTATTTCAATTACTGTCACAAGCAATCAATGACGGCGCTTAGGTATACCTATAGGGTTTCTGAGGGGTCCAGTCTGAGCCTAACTATGCTTTGGTTAATGTGCTAGACAGAGTTGGGTTTTAAAGACCAATCTGGGTAGAGTAGTATTTGTGTATAAAAACCCACATACTCAACCAAATAACGTTCTTAGAAATATTCTCAAATTTTCAGTCAAAATATCCAAAGTCAACCTAACGACATTATGCGTACATTATTGTATCGTTTGTAAACTAAAAGAAACTTTTGCAATAGTAATAAAACATACCAAACGATTCAGAGTTGTGTTATGTATAAATCCCAGTTTAAACGCAGTTCGACGAATAACGTGGATTTGATATTAGATAAACCTATGTCATCATAATGTTAGTTTGGATTTTTGCGACTTTACTTATAAGAGGTAAGATATTTAGTTTTACTATTGCATACTTCTAAATCTAACATCAACTCTCCATTTTCTTATGAAAACATTATATTATTTCTAAATAAAGTGACGCTCGAAAACAAGAACTAGCATTTCCGCCATCTTAATGTGGGTATCCATTTCACTTTAAATTGATCAAAGTGAACGAGCAGACAAAATTAAAGGAAAGGTCTTAACATTTCCCATAGCGTGCAAAATGACAGATTTTCCACGTATCATTAAGTTTTGGGAACTATATTTCTTGTCACCAAAATTTATATTTGTCACCTAAATTTATATCGTCACGAAATATTTTCGTTCTCAGATAAACAAAAAGTGTTCCCAGGTATGAATTATCAAATTAATGTTAATATACATATGTTTAAAATAAGAGATGGATTACCAATAAAAATGTAGTGCATTAGATGAACATAACTTCGTTCTTATAATAATAGTTTTATTCCTTAAATAATAGCTTTGTGCTCAGAATGGTAGATCTGTCATCAAATAAATCGATTACAAACCTATTATAATACATACAAAAACATTTATTTGGTACTAGACCCTATATCTCCATGATTTTAGGTTATTTATTGTGGTATTGATTTTATATTGTTTGGTGTCTACATTTTGGTGACAAATCTACTATTTTGAGGGCAAACCCTATTATTTAAGAAACACAAAACTAATTAAATTGGCGATAGCTTAAATGATACCCTTAAGTTTTAGCCATTATGTTCTGAGTGAAAACAGTTTCTACTTCTCATAGTATCACTCCGGTAAATAATTTGAAACTTAGTATTGAAGTAAAAACGTCTGAGAGGATGCTGACTAGCACTTTAATGAAAATTTCTATTTTAAGTGTAAACCTAGGTGCATAGTGGGAACGAACGACTCAGAACTAAACACACTTCTACTTCGTTTAGTTAGTGTGGTATTTGATAAAAAGCGAATTTTAGAGAATTGTTCAAGTTCATGAACTAAATGAAGTAAGTAGCTAATCACAAAACTATGGTAGGATTTTCATAAATGAACTAAAGTCTCTTAATGCATGGTGAAGGCACATCGACGAATTTAAAAAAAAGCTGTACCATACATTTTGACCGAGTAGGTATTAAACTTTTGTAGGTAAAAGCAGTTTAATGTTTTAGAGCGATGTGCTGAATACGTGGTATTCGTTTGTGCTTCGATGTCTCTTCTACCCTGTATTGTTGCACATATGTATTTGCAGAGCTCGTTGGTTGTCTACTGGCTTGATTCCATACAGATTTCAATGCCTTAAGGCCAGGATTCTCTGAATCGACCTATTTTTGAATCAACACTAACCAATCAAATGTTGTTTATTTTGATCTGATAAAAATATATGTTGTAGTTTAATAAACGATCTTAATTATTCTACGGTTCAAAACACGATATGTAAAACTTCACCCGATCATAAAAAATCGATAAGATGTTAAAATTTTTGATCCTTTTTGAATTCTTACTTAAAGTAGACCAAATGTTTACTCCCGAAAAACATGTCAAAAAATAGCCAATGATGTTTAGAATAATATTCTATGGTTACTTTTTCTCAAAAAGTGTTTTATTGTTTAACATGATTTATTATATAACAAAACGGCCCGCGCGCTTCGCTACAATAGCCCGCCGGGCGTCACCGAGGTAGGACCTGTGTCGCTTTTGCTTGCTCGCTGCGTTCCCCGCTAATCGATCGATATATTTACGAATTTTTTTTTTTTTCCGTGTTTAGTATATTAGTTTTAAAAATCAGTCTATAATATTGTTGTAGGTTCTTCTAGTATTAACATTAATAGGTAGAATAGGTAAGATATTAGTTTAAGTTAGTGTGTGTGTGTGTGTGTGTGTGTGTGTGTTAGTGTGTGTAGTAAAATAATTATAGTAGTTTAAATACACAAAATGGGGAATAAAAATACTAAAAGGAAAAAAATGACCAGGATTCAACTAAGGAAGATTAAAAACGAAATAAAGTTTGATTATTATTTTTCTGTGAATTTATAAGTACCTATTCGTAAAAGACGACGCGACCGAGCAATATTATAGTTCTATAAATAATTAGATAGGTACCTACTTGCTTTCGTCACAGTAGTACTAGCAGCTATAGCAGGTATGCACGATGACATGACATGCTATAATTTCCAGTATAAGCTGACTTCTCATTGTACGAAAAGCCTATACAATGCAATAGTCAACTACCTACCTACTTAATACCGACCACCTATCTACCAACTACCTATCACCTACCTACCTACCGCCTACCTACCACCTACCTACCTACCACCTACCTACCTATGTACCTATTCTAATGAGTTTTATCTGAATGTATTTCTTCCAAAGTTCATACGTAATAATAAATAACTAGCTTATGACCGCGACTTCGTACGAGTGTACTATAACTTACTTATACAACAAACCAAACAAATACATGAAAGGTGAAAACCAAAGCTACAGAATACCGAAACTCCCATCAAAATCCCTCCAATAGTTTACAAACCAGACAGAAATTCCAAAAACCAAATCGTACCCAATCGTACGAGAGAAACCTAAACCCTCGAACGAAACCCCTGAAATATTGACATGAATTCCGTAAAACGGAGATTACCTACTGTTACAATTTTATACTGTGACACAATATTTTCGCCCAGCGGGGTCAGCGAGTTCATTTGAAATGGGCGATCGCGCGACTTGCTGCGCGTGGAGGTAAATATCGCTAAATGCCTACTGCGCCGAAATATCCTGGCCTTAAGTACACAAAACAACAGACTATTTTACAACTCTCATCCCACTTGGAGAAATAAAGGATTATTCCTACACATGCATCGTACGATCCCCTTAATTGCATGCGCATTCTGATCATAACCTTTCTGGCTACTAATGAAATTTGTATGAATCTCGACACCGAACCGCAGAATGAATATGAGATCTGGATTTAAATAATATTTGTATTTACTTTATTTCTTTTCTTTACATATTATTTACATTTTTAAATATTTTAATTAACAAAAATTATATAAAAACATTAAAAAATATAAAAAATAGTAGGCCACCAGCATTGGGAACAGTGTCCGAGCCGGTGCCGGTGGTCAGGGCTCTTGAGAGAGGAACCTCCTAACAATACGCGCCGGGTCCAGGAGTACCTCTTTCTGAATCAAGCCCTTGATCCAGCTGCCAAGCGCGAGCCTCCTCAGATGTTGGTCGAGGCTCTTGGCAATTAAGCCATTGGCCGACACGACTATCGGCACAATGACTGCTGTACTCACTTCCCACATGTCGACAAATTCGCGAGCCAGATCTAGATATTTGAATTGTTTATCTTTCTCCGCTTTCACGAGGTTCTCGTCATGCGGAACCGTTATATCAACAATCATTGCGCAACGCTCTAATCGATCTATCACCACAATGTCAGGCGTATTGGCAATAGTCCTGTCAGTGATGATAGAGCGATCCCTATACAACGTGATATTACCATCATCGAGAACTGGGTCGGGCGCATACTTATAGTATGGCACTTCTGATTCCACAAAGTTGTACTTCAAATCAAGTTGCTGGTGGATAATCCTGGCAACGAGGTTGTGTCTATGCAAGTACTCTCCGTTAGCCAGACGAGAACACCCAGAAATAATGTATCGGATCGATTCTCCCGGACCGGAATGTATTTCCGGTATTCGTCATCATAACTTCGTCCATTATTGCACAGACAAAACCTTCGGTTTCCCTGAAGAGGTCACCAAAACGAAAACAGGATACGGACGCATAGGCCCAATGTAGACTTACATTGGGCCTATGTAGGGCCCGGTAAAAGCGTCCGTGAAGCTCCCTGCCCTGCCATACCTCCTTGCGATCATTCGTGTCTAATACTCTAGGCTTGCGCCAGTTTTCGTTAGCCAGGGAGAGCGGGGCGAGCCCCTTGTCCACTGAGACCACATCTCGGTGCATCCCCACGTCGGCTTCTAGGAAGTATTCCCTGAGACTGCATATCTCACGGCTGTGCAGGGTCTTAGCATTTAAGAAGCCACGACCCCCGCACTTCGTGAGATATACAGTCTTATCACCGACGACCGTGGATGATTCATCCGATTTGCGGTCAGCAATGCACGGACCCTCCTATCCAGGGCATCAAGTTCCGTCTGAGTCCATTTGAGTATGCCGAAAGAATACATCAAAACCGGCATGACCCAACCGTTAAAGGCGCGCACCTTGTTTCCGCCTGACAGAAGACTACCTAGTACCTTATTCAGGTGGCCAAAGAAGCGGATTCCATAATCTCCCCTCGCTTCACATGCATGACTGCACATTAATTGTCCACACCAAATTCCATCCTGATGGCGCTACTGAAAGTTTCCGTTACCTTCAGTAGCTTCATCAGTTGCAAATTGTTGGGGGCAAAGAGTTTCAGATCATCCATGTAAAGAAGGTGAGATATGACCTGACCACCTCCCCGATAGCCTCGACCTGAACCCTCTAGCAGTTTGCTGAGAGGGTTCAAGGCTAGACAAAACCACAATAGACTCAGACTATCACCCTGGAATATACCGCGCTCGATCCTTATCGGTTCGCCATTCCCCTGGATCTATCGACATCCTGGATAGCGAAGGACCGTTCTCCAGTGTCCCATTCATGACATCAGGAAGGTACGCAGAGTTGCATCAACTTTATACAACTCCAGCACCTTCATAAGCCATGTATGAGGCACATCATGGGCCTTCTTATAATCTATCCAACATGTAGACAGATCCCTTCGGGAGCGGCGAACCTGTTGGCTAATGGCCATATTGATGAGGAGCAACTCCTTAGTACCATGGGACCCGTTCCTACATCCATTCTGAGAGGCAGACATGACTATCAATATGATGGTTGATTTTAGCTCTCAAAATGGTTGGTAAACAAGTGATTGGTCTATAATTTTTGGGCTCCGCAGTACTACCTGATTTATGGAGCAGGTGGGTAATTCCTGTCGTCAAGAACTGGGGCAGCGACCCTGACTCTAAGGCTGATTGAAACTGGGACGCCAAGCGAACGTGCGATCTCTAAAACCATTTGACCCAGAAGTTGTGCAATCCATCCGGCCCTGGAGATTTTCAGTTCGGCAACGGACGGACTGCACGAGCTACGTCTTGGGGGCTGATGTTGTAACTATACTAACTACAGGCAAATTAGTTTGACACAATAATTCAGATAGGAGCAAAATTGAAACCCATTCGAAAATAACGGGAAAAGTGCTTGTGAGTCCGCCGCGGCGCTGATATCGTACAAAATGGACAAGACCAACTAATAATAGAGCACATTCGCCTTGGAATGAATAACTAGAACCGGTAAAGTCCATTTAGTTTAGTTAGTATACACGGAATTAGGAAACTAGTAAAGGCCGTGACTATATGAACAACGGAACGATTCCAGTGTCAAAATGCCAGACCCCGTACCACCTGCTGCGATTCGAAGAAATGCAAGACCTGGCCCAGTTCGATGATGCACAGCATCGGGGCCCGAAATTCTACGACTACAGCGGACAGTCAACTATGGAGTCGGATAGTACTTTAGAAAAGGATCATGAATCATCGCTGTAAGTTTTGTAGTATCATGTCCTTTAATTTATTTGGAGATGCCGTCGTCGTATGTTCTTGCACACATTTATACTAACCGTCATATCAGTGGTGACTCGTAAGGCTCATTTCTAGTTATATCATCGGTCACATAGTCAATTCTTCAGTTTTTTCTTTAAAAATGAAATAGGTACTCCAAGATCATTTCATTGACCTGATTCAAACCAAGCCTTGTGATTAATAGCTTCATTTTATTTAAACTCAATCTTAAAAACTAGATCCTTAACTGCATTGATTTAGATTTCGTTTCAGAAATTTCAGGTTAATCAGCTAGCCAAGAAGAATCTTAAAACCCGAAAAACACCCATATCGTTCATTTTGCCTCAGGAAAATGTACTAGTTCAGCAAAAAGAGCCCGTCCTTATTTATGAGATAATTTATTTACGTGCGCCATGAGATAAATCAGGGGAACGACGCCATTTTACACGGTCAGCCCCTCTTTGAGCAGCCTCAGCAATAACCGGACGTTATCCCAATATTTAGGAAGTTCACAAGTCTTGGAGATCAGAAAAGAAGACGCGATATTAATATTTAAAAGAGCGCCCATGGAGTTTCTTGCTTATTCTTCTACATAGAGGTCTACGTTTTGGAATAGCAACTATAGCTTTTTGTTTTTAACCGTAGCCCGACTGTCTGGCGTGTGTAAAGTGGGTGTAACTGGCTAATTTGAAATGACTGGTTTGGATTTGTTTTTTACCTTAATATGTTGGTGCAATTCTTTCTTTATATACCGCCATGTTTGTTGAAGGACCAGCTCGTGGAGTAGAAGGGTCCTAGCACGGAGGCCGCGTATTGGCCGGCATATCGTGAGAATTTCTATATTTTGTTATTTACAAAGCTTAATGTTACTATTATTTCTTTCAGTGAATTATCAAAATATTCTGATTCAAGTTCAAGCTCATCTTCTGGCTCCTCAAAAGAAACCAGCGAGAGGAGACGAGCGTAAGATCAAAAGTTTTAACTTCTTTTTGTTAAATTGTAACATAAGATGAATTTATGACAACCCAGGAATTCCGCCCAGGACGTATATTTTGGGTCATCTCGGGTCATTAACCATTAAAAATATTTAAATCTATCTTACTTGATAATTGCACTAACACGAGCTACAAACAATTTTTACTTTATCATCGAAGCAATAACGTTCTTTATCCAGTACAAACCTGTACCGCACTTGCACTCCATGCGTCCACGATATGCTGAAGAAACACACCAACATTGGTATCAAGTGGATATGCGGCAGCTACCAGCAAGCCAGAAGAACCTTCAAGAGTGAATGCATGATGAGGTATAGGAACTGCCAGGATGGGACCAGTAAGTATTACAGTAGCCATACAATAATCCACATACCCTGCAGAGTTACCAAGCTACACATAAAAAGGGCAGCTGCGAGAGACTAGATAGGTTGGATTAAATTGGATTAAAGCACATTCTGACTTTTGTAAACTTTTTGGTATAAAAATACATTATTGCATACTCATGATTAAGAAATAGATTTTTCTGTACCAGTAAACAAATCAAATATGACTGATGATATATAAATATAAATATGATGATGTGCCAGGCAGACTCTTGAACAAGGAAGGAAGAAGCATAATGTCCAGCAGTGGACAGATATAGTCTGAATTATATGTTTTCCGAGTTCTTAAAACATGCCTTTGCTTTCCACGAAATTGAGTTCAAAGTATGTCTTAATGTTTCCAGTGTTCGTGAAGATCTACGATAAGAAATGTAAAGAAGACCCGCGACATGGAAGGAGCTGGTTCTACAACTACAGAGTGTAATTATTATGTGAATAGTAAAATAAGTTGATAATAAAGTCCTAAAGATTAACCGCGTATCAGTGTACTAAGTTGTAAGGAAGGCAGTTCATTTCTCAAATGTGCAAATGTGAACAATTTAATTATTTAGTACGCGTAGGTCAAGCATATTCAGCCTTTGATAATCCTATTGCTGGGACACAGCCCTCAGCAGCATCCGGTCAAACTGGAAGCCGACCTCGACATAGTTGGGAAAAGGCAAGGCAGATGATGGCCACAGTCCTCCTGTATGTGAGGCGGAAACCCAGTACGGGCTGGTGAACTTCTATAATCATAATAAATTATCATAACACCACGCCGGGTTCCATAAAGGGATAGGCAGAGGTGTACCTTAGGACACCAACATTACGCCAGTTCTGTTTAAGTCCCACAGTACAGTGTGTCAGTTTGTGTTAAAGGGAGCCAACCTATTGCCATTAACCGATCAGGTTCTAGAGTGTGAAACAATAAAAACAACACAACATTACGCAATAAAATAAAAAGCAAAATTACATCGAATCGTAAAACAAATCAAATCGAATGGATATAAATCCGCCATGGGCACAATTTATGGGTTTCTACACATGTTTCACAAACGGGTATAAAATGATTGACGTGCAGCCATGAGCCATGGAGCGATGTGGGTGGCTCACTTTGTGCTGCTATTGATTTTAGGTGAGTTTTCCTCACTTTCACAAAGTCAGGACAGTAAACTTACTGAGATAATCGATTTCAAATGAGAATGTTTAATTAGGCACTAATCGTTACTAGTAATAACTTCTTGGCTCTTATCTTCTCTTCATGAGAACAGAAGTGTACTGACACTGTTCACTTTTACGAAGACTGACAGTGTATATAGACAAATTAACAGATCTCTGCCCCGTTAGTCTAGTGGTCGCTACTCCTGAGCATGAGGACCTGGGTTCGATTTCCAGGCCGGTCAATGTTATAGGCCTTTTCTGTTAGGAATTTCTCAATTATAGGCGAAATATAAGTCCAGCCTTACCTTTCGGGAATACATGATGATGGTGGTGTTATGTAATAAATCACTTTCTCCTATAGCGCAATTTGCGACATCCGCAAAAAAAATCAACTGCAGCTCTGAATCAAAAGAAAAATCTGAAAGTTTTCTTATTCTAAATAAAATCAAAACAAGACACAGACACCGCTCCACGTCATCCAGCAGCGGTTCAAAACGTAAGTAGTTTAGTGAGTTAGATCATGAGTTTCATGAGTCGGATTAGCTCGCGGGATATTTTTATCCCGGTAGGACTTCCCCAGGCTTGATATCGGACCTCCACGCGGGCCTAACCGCGTAAAAAGCTAGTGGTTCGTAACTTGATTCATCCCGGGAGCATTGCGCAGTTATTATTGCTATTACTTGCAATGGTTTTGAGCGAAAATCTCGAATTATTCGATCTGAATACATTGCACAGTTTACATTTTGTCATACAGAACTTCGCCCTTGATCCCGTATAATGCTATGTTTTATGTTTCTAAATACCCCTGCTCGAGCTTTTCAGGGTTCCGTAGCAGAATGGCAAAAAACTCAACCCTTACAGATTCGTCATATCTGTGTGTATGTCTGTCCGTCCGTATGTCACAGCCACTTTATTCCGAAACTATTAGGACTATATAGTTGAAACTTGGTAGGTAGATGTATTCTGTGAAGCGCTTTACGATTTGTAAAAAAAAAGATTAAGGGGGAGTTTCTCCTTACATGGAACTGAAACTAAAAAAAATGTTTTCATCGAACCTCTACGTGCGGGGTGTCTATAGATAGGTCTTTGAAAATGAGGTTTCTAAAACCATTTTTTTCTCAAAGTCAATCGTTTGAAAGATAGACACTTCCAAAGGGGTAAAATGTGTGCTAATTTAATCTAATTTCTAAAGTAAGAGAAGGAAAATTCTGAAAAAATTTAGGATTACAGAACGTAAAGAAAACTTTCAACGAAAATTGGTTTGAATAAGAATTGATGTTTAGTTTTTGAGATATGGGAATTTTTAATCAAACTGCAGCTGTTGAATGAAATATAATACAACATATGAATGAGCCTTCAAAATATTTTTATTATTGTTTGATGCTACGAAACCCTGTGTGCGTGTGAGTACGACTCGCACTTTGCCGGTTTTGTTTACTTTTTCACAGATAGAGGCGATGCCAGCTCAACAGGCGAATCATTAAACGTTGTGTTCAGCAAGTCGGATTCATCCTCCGAGAATACTGATGGAACGATTAAAAATAAAAAAAAAAACCGAGCACCTAAGTCTACTGCAGAACGCAGAGGATGGTATGAAGAGTAATATTTAAGATAGAAATAAAGGGTGTAAAAAGACCCTTAACGAAGCCGAAAGGCACTTGTTCTCCTCGTCATTGTGATCATTTTTTTGTTCTGGACCATACCTGGGAATCTTCTAGTTACGGAGATATTGGGGGTCAAAGTTCCAATTTTTTCACAAGATTTTTTTTAAATATTTCTTTTTAAGGTTCTAACTTTACTCCAATTACCTCCATGGTCCGTTTACTATTCAAAGCATCCACCAGCAATAAGTTTTGAGCGCATTATATTGAGTTTTACCGTAAAATGTGATTTTTGACCCCAAAAAAAAATTTCGTTTCCCAGCAAAAATTTTTGCGTAAAGTTACTTAGTTTGCTGTACAGAATGCTTGGTTGACGGCTTGGTGAAGGGTCTGTTTACAACCCGTATATTTCATAATCATAAGTCAGGGGTACTACACGCTCACTACACATCGTCATCTGCCTCGGCTTTTCCTAACTATGTTGGGGTCAATTTCCAGTCTAACCGGATGCAGCTGAATACCAGTCCAACCAATTAATACAGCATGTTCGGGTTTAATTTGGCTCATACCGATCGGAAAACTATGTTCGGCATATATCGCTGAATGATGCACGTTTCGGCTCGGCTCAGTACGGTTCTCGAATATATTGCCGAAATTTGCAGATGATCATGTGTAACAGTATCACCCCTCATCATTTAAAGTGATGTTCCTAACGATTTTTATGTACGTAAATATTTTTATTTTAATAGAGCTTCTGCTATAGTGCCACAGATAAACTTATTTTCTAATTTTAGGCGAAAATGGCATCGTAAGTGCACAAAATGCCCGATGGACATGGCGATGAAATGGCGGGATCCTCGCATCAAGTGGATTTGCGGGGCTTACCAACAAGCCCGGAGGAGCTTCAAGAGTCTCTGCATGATGCAGTACAGGAACTGCCAGGATGGCACAAGTGGGTAACAAGACTTTTTGAAGAACTTTTTGTTATTAATTTGTCATAGCTGTTGGTTCTCCTATATATAAATAAATAAATAAACATTATGAAGGTTTCTATGTAACTCAGTGAAAAAGGCAACATCGCATGTCATGTCGCCTTCTCCGTAAGGTTTTTCATTAAGTTCCAGTAAAAGTGTTTTTAAGTAATTTACATTCGTGTCGCCAAGATGACCAAAGTCAGGCCAAAGAACCGGGACAGTCCAAAAGCTCTTTGGGTTGGCGATAGCGTCAAAGTCGCTATGCTCCTTGAGGACACACACTGAACGGGGAAGGGGGGGAAGGCAAAAAAAGGAGATACCTTATACCCACCCAAAAGTGATTTCGGGCTGAAATAATGATGATTAGTCGTGGCGCCGCGGTCATTAAGATTGGGTGGCTTGCTGCTATGGTTTGCCGTTGCGTGGCATTTCATAATTTACCTATTAACCGTGTCCTATATGTTCTTTGGCAGTGTTCACCAAGATAGCAGATCAGCGCTGTCCCAACGGCACTAAGGATGGCGTACGTCCATACATCAACCATTTCTTTTACGATTACAAGGTGTCGTTGACCGATGAGGATTCTTCGTCAGCGATCAGTGGCTCCGCCAGCGAAGAATATACGGAGGAGTCCAGTCCTAGTATCGATGACTCCGAGATTGCTAAGAACATGCCGGAGTTGGTTTTTGGTACTTCTAGGGACTAGGGTTACCATTCGTGTCCTGAGTTGTCTGGACATCATTATTAGACCGTGAAGTGTATATTCTTTGTTTGGAAATGATTATTGATTTGATTGAAATATAGAAATCTATTGCAGTGGTATTGTTATTATTGCTAGGATTACTTGCTAGATTTATCTACGTTTAATTAGTGAAAACTGCCTGTGATAGTCACACACTTAGTGTAGTCATATAATTGCTTTATTACTTACTTACATGCATACATACTGTAATCCCCGACAGGTAAGGCAGAGGTATGCCTAATAGTACACCCACACCCAGTTATGTATTGAGTCCCATGTCATAGGGAGCGAGCCTATTGCCATCAACCAGGCACAAATTCAGTCTCCGTGGCTGCTACTGAGAAATTCCTGGTGGAAAAACCCAATTACCCTTTGCCAGACCCGGAATTTTCCAATTTATAAACCCAATAACACCTGCCTGAGAATCAAACCCAGGTCACAACGCTTAGCAGCGACAACCACTACACTAACTAGTCACAGTTCCACGCATTCACTCAAAACCCGATACATCATATTCCATTATCTTACATCAGATCATAAATCTACAAAGCATCATAATACCATTAATCGTTGCCTGGCAACAATTTGTCAAGCAGGCAGACAGACAACTGTGTGATGAGACACCGAATATACTGAGCTGCAATACCACACGTCATCCCCTTGACACGCAGTAAATAAAGTTCAACTTCGTGTAAACCAACCGTAAAAGTATCTTTGCATTCAGGACAAGATGCAAATGTTAAATTGCAGTTGTAGTGAACTTTATGGAGTTTGATTTAAAAGAGGTTTTTGTTTAGTTTACAATTGTGTGCAAATGCATTTGTAATGGACAAGTTTGGAGTGTTATGAGTGTTGAAACGTCATCGCTTTTGCATTGACTTTTAATTTTTTATGTCTGGGGGTGATACCTAGGGTTCTTTTGCTGTAGTGTGACGCCAAGCTAGCATAATTAACATTGTTCAAAGCTGTGCCAAAAGAACCAATTTTTAATATATTTAGCAGAGAAGTAAAATTAAAGCCAAGTGAGGTGGAAGAAAAGCTCATTCAAAAACAAGATAACTTTTAAACATCGGGTTTCCGAAAATAAATAACAAAGCCAAGAGTGTAAACAAAAAACTTTGTATTCAATCTCTCTGTTAACAAGAATTTCAGCCCCTAAAAACCCTGAGACACATATTTCACCCCCTACAATCTGCTCCACCTCACATTCACAGGGTGTTGTCAAACTTCTACGCACAAATGTGCAGCTCATTGCTTGTAATAGACAATTTACATAATGCCCGCTTACAAAGGACGGTTAGCAAAAACACGCCAACAGTAAAATAGGTGTTAAAATGTAATCAACTCCACGTATGTACATAGTAAATGATGGTTACCTGCGTTAAATAGGAAACAAAAAGAGAAAATAATTGAAAGCCTTTTTTCATGTAAAGTGTTATCAACTCCGCTCATTACACCGAAATTGAACGTTGTGCTCTTTCAGGTCTCTGCAATATGCTTGTCGGTAGCCGTAATATTGTTTTAATAACTTTCCGTCGAATGTGATGAGCGATACGGAAAATGAGCTATTTTGTGTGATGTTTTTTTTAACACTTTATGCAGTTCATTAGAAAATAAATGGTTTAATTCTACCAAGGCAGACTCTCGTATTTTATATGAAGTACTATTTAATCAATAATAAACTTATTCAATTTTCTTTTTAACTTATTGACGGCAAATAAGCTCTTATAAATAGCAAAAAAGGCAAAGATAAAGTGACCAAAAAAACTTTGTGAAACTTTCTGCTGTCGCTACATATTTCTATTTTTACGTATCACAGGTGACAACTCTCATTTGCGGGAAGCTCAGAGTAGGGTCTGCTCAAAAATATATTTTCCACTGATATAAAGTGAACCACACCTTAAGCTTCAAGAAATAGCGGTGGAAATGCTGTGAAAAAATAAAGTGCGGTTGGTAGGGAAGTTTGTTTTTATAGTACAATGATAAGTATGAATAATGCTGTATAATGTTTTTGTCTCATATTTCAAAAAACAAAACATTTTAAAATATTTCGTGAGTGAGTAGTTTACGTAAGATAAACATAATGATTAGTATGCCTTTAGCCTGCAACGTTGAAGTACCATTTAACCCATGTAGGACACAGTCATCAGACTGTCAAGATCTAATGGAGGTCACTACAGAACGCAACTGCAAGGAAGGATCATAACTTTCTGGCAGCCATCGAAACTCAACTCAAACCATTTATTTAAAATAGACCATCATAGGCACTTTTGCATTGTCAAAAACAAACAAATAAAGTCAGAAGAAAAATAAACAGTCTCAGTCACAAGGTATGGTAACTGTCAAAGTACTGTAGTTGTACATCTTTAGTGATCGTCTAGCTAGACAGTATATTCTTAGTGAGCGGTCCAAACAAAATCATTAGCATGGCAGGTCATTATCATCATAATCAAGAGGAGCGTCCACCAGTGGACACAGGACTTCCCGAAACGTCGCCACATCTCCAAATTCTGTGCTTCTTGCATCCAGCTGATATATAATACTAGCTGACCCGCGCAACTTCGTCTGCGTCACTTAGGGGTATGAAAAATAGATAGTAGTCTATTCTCAGACCTACTGAATATGGATATAAAATTTCATGAAATTCGGTCAAGCCGTTTCGGAGGAGTATGGTAACTAACATTGTGACACGAGAATTTTATATATAAGATTTACTCCGACAATCGAGTTTTTGACCTGGTATATGAGCTTACGGTAACTCTTCCTGCCCTTTAAATCCTTTACCCAATAACACCGCAAATCCGCAACATTTAATTTAGCCGTCACGCCGGCGCGCGGCGCGGCGGCTACACGAGCGCATGACGTCATCCTGCAGCCAATCAGCGGTCCCCAGTGACTACATGTACTGGTCAATTGCATCGGACGCTCGTGTCGTGTACGTGGCCCTTAATAACTGGCGGTTTACGGAGATGTTGGAGAGGGATTATTTGAGTTTGACAGGAATAAAGGTGTTCGTTCTTTGGCAGACTTGGTTCTTAAAACGTTATGAGTGGAGACGATTCATATGCAATTGGTTTTTTGTATGTACGTTAGTTCGTAATATTGTTTGGTCTGGGTGTTAGGGTTTTTAGGTTCGGAAAAAAGTACGAGGATGAGCAAACGAGCCAATTACTTGTATTTTAATAGGCAGAAATTATATGGGGTCCTCACAAAAAGAGTTTTGTCATCAGTTATAGAATGCTGTAACGATGATTTAGGTGTTCATGAGAAACGACTTATGCAGTACAGTCTATAAGGGTGATTTTTGCACAGCATTAGGACAAAACAGGTTAAAAAAACAACATACATTACAACCCTATAATTAAGATCCCCTTTCCCAAATTCCTTAAAAATGCAAGCTTGTATCCCTAACTCCTCGTCAACGGGTAAGCCCGAGTGACACCGAGCAAGGCCGAGCTGGGCCGAGTGGCTTAATGAAGTCATGTCGGCTGCCGCCTGATGACTACATGATATTGCGAGCGTACGGCTAGGCATGGGTTTGGAATGACGAGAGCTGGTAAAGCTGTCTGTGTTATTTTGTACTTCGGACATCGATTTTTATCTTACTTCATTTTTATTTCACTTTCTATAAGAAAACCGTTTTTGGATTTTCTTTATCGACTACTTTTAAAGACTAAAATAATTGGCCATATCCGCGCCGGAGGGTGAAGTATTTCACACATCTTTTCAACTGATGTACAAATAATATTGTAATAAATATGGGCAAATAAATATAAAAAAATAAATAAAATTTCAAACACAGTTCCTTGCCAAGGCAAGTCTTATTCTAACTCGGTAAATTTCTAGCGACCCAATATTTTGTTTTAATTCAGGCGTGCACTTACGTGGTTTCATATTTTTTCTTCAAACTGCTGTTGATGTAGGTACTCTATTCCTTACCTGAAACAAAAAATAAAACACATTAGAATATTACAAATTGACATTATTATAAATAAAGATGGTAAAAGAGACGATTGTTTTTTCAGCTCATCTTCTCACAAGTCATAGAAATTGTCTGGTACTTGTATAAATTTCCCATTCGACACACCTCCTTGATTTTTTTCCATATTGCTTCAAAATAATCAGATACCCATTAACGCGAGAACTGCTCCGAAAATCAACATACCGCGTAAAGTAACTGTTCCAGAGAACAGTTATTTTTTATCGGCACAACGCAGACTTGTTACTAGCAGTTACCGAGGACATCTGGACGTAAAATACGAGGGCCTATACATGGCCGCGGTTACATGGGTGCGTAACTTGTACGTCAGTGTTTTGTCGGTAATGGATATGCTGTGGTTCGATTACATTGCTTTATAAGGCCGTATTTCACTAATGAAACTGAACGCGATCAGCAGAAATAAACGGCATTCAAGAGATGTCAGTGTCAATATTTCATAGCAATTATAACAGATACCGCTCAACGCGGTTTAGCTGCGCTACTAATTGGTGTAATCCGCCCTAAGACACAGTAGGAAAGACGTTTCCTAACTATGTCAGAGTTGACGACAATAAACGATGAACAAGCTGAAAATGCAGTTTTATGTAAGTACTAAAGATTGACACTTAAATTCAATATAAGTATTAAATAAAAAATATTTTCTTTTTATTACATTTTTATCCAACCCTTCACCTAAAATACTCGGACGAATCTACAAAAGAAAACAATATCTTTCTCGTTTCACTGACACCTGTGCTACGCAACGGTGTGACTGCAGCCCAAAACCTTTATATTAATACAGCACCGGACCCTTCCTCTAATTTCGCAGACCTTACTTTGTTAATTTTTTGCGTGCCCAACTGCTCACCCCCATTCTTCAAGTCGACGGCGTGAAGGTGTTGTGTAAAGGGAAATTATTATGTGTTATTTGTTTTATGGTACGAGTAGAGTTATGGGCTCTTTTATAGGGGGCGCTGAGCCCTTTTTGGTTGTTAAACCTTTCGTGTTATTTATTTTTTGTATCTGGAAGAAAATTAAGTCTCCAAGTATTTTAAAGATGTGAAATTAAGTCGCTAAAGTATTTTATTCAAAGGTGTGAGCAACTTGTCTTATTTTTTGTAAATTGGTTAAAAAATCACTGTCTTTCATATAAGCCAAATCTCGATCGTCAGAAATCCGTTTTTCCTGCCATAGAGTTTTGCACAACAGGTCGATAATCACAGTAGCTAGAATAAGCAATTTCTTAAGTAATTAACAACTACGTCGATTTGTCCTGCCTTTGAATTTTATTCTAGCCTATCCAGAGTATCTCATTCAACCAAAATTTAAAACTTCTCAAGTGAAATGTAATCTATAAGTCTCACCGAGTGATCTCAAATAATCTAGCTTGACGTAATAAACAGGCAGTTTTCAGAGAACTCGGTAGATTTAGTTGTGGATCATGATTCCCGAGACGGACCGTGTCCGACCCAACTTTAATCCGAGACCACTTCAACTTGGGGGCAAGTTAGAAGGGTGTAGCGGGAATAAGTAGGACATCGAATGAGGTACTAAACTGTGGAGTGATGTGGGTAAACAGCAGCAGCTATGGCTGCAAGCCTGTGAGTAGAAATGTCCTGAATCTGCATCCTCAAGTTCAACTATATGTTATATATTTTGACGTGACACCACCACAACTCATTTATTGGATACCCGCTACACCTTACGCGAAAGTTATGTCAACGCAATTTGAACAACGTTTTGTGTCCAAAATTAAATAGGCAGTCTGAGCTATGACAGCATTGACCCAAAAAAAAAGAAAAGAAGACAGTAAGTCCATCGTTGGTCTCGCCAAGTAACGGTAGCATCTTTTAGTAAGTTTTTTAAGTTTTAAATGTGTACATATAAACGCTATTCGCTTTTAGATTGAACCATACCTCATCTCGCTGGCAGAATATCTCATAAATATTGTATGCGTATCCAAGGCGGGCGGGGGCAGTTTTTTCGTTTAATAGATTGTCGGCACACGCCGGACTGACGTATGCTAATACGGCGTTATGACGCGACGTAACAACACTCAAATTAATCATATTGTGTGCTTGTGTGAGTTATTTGGCTTATTTATATATATGTGGGGGAAATTCTGTGGGTAGGGGGGGAAATTGATGAGAGAGAGATGTGGAAATCCCGTCACAAATGTTATGCGTGAGAAAGGTTAGTATGCCTTTTTTAAAAGCTTCTAAAATTAGAATTTGAGCGGATGGAATTTGATAATTGTTTCTTATCAAGTCCTCACAGTAAAAGCAGAGTAGGAAATATACTACTTTTAATTAATTATTAAGTTAATTTGCATTTCTAACAATTTTTCCGTCGTATAAAACTTCAACCTTTTTTTCACCCTCTCAACTATGTTTCACCCCCAACTACAAAAAATAAGCAGCAACAAAATAATTAAAATCAACATTCTCCTTTAAAAGTCCATGCGTTGCCTGCGCTCGGCATCCCTCATAAATATTTTATGGCGCTGCCCGGACTAGTTTCACCCCTTAAATAGGTTACACGGATGACAGGCAGGCATCACAAGTCAGCTCATGATTTTAGCTTTCACTTGTACCTCGTACGTTTGGTTGGATGATAGCAGGGGATGAATTTCTTTAAAAGCGACTTTAGAAGCGAAGGTGTGGTTGGTGTTACAAACCACTAAATAAAACTACCTTCTCTATGGAACCAAAATCGTTCGCGAAAAAATGATCAGCTGTCTCATACATTTGGACCGACTAGATAGTCAATTGTGTATGTATGAATTATAGGAATTGATTGTCTTTTGAATTATTAGTTGTCCCGTACATTTGGATTGAGTGGATATTCAATTTTTTATGTATGAAGTATGGTAATTGGCATTGTCTTTTGACAGGCTCTCTTGGGATATTGGTATCACTATCACGGTTAGTGTGTAGTGGTTTACAGGGAGTAACATAGGCTGACCTTGATCCGCAGATCCTGTAATTTGAACGGCGACAAGCGGACACTCACAGACAAAACGAATAACGGAAAAATAAACATACACCTGTCATACTTGTCAATAAATAATAACTACAAAAAAACATACCCTGTGTTATTGATTTTTTGATTAGACATTCATTATACATGATTCACCCATGCAAGATCTATTTGACCCATACATCTAACAGTTTCGTTCAACTGTAGGGAATGTTGGTCCTCACACAAAGGGGCACTTTGTCCATATGTAGGAGCAGTTTGTCCTAGTTTGCACTTGTTCAGTTAACTTCTCCGACGCATTTACAGGTTTTATTTGACATGATGTTTTTCTCGGCTCGGTACTGCTCGGTGCTAGAGTTTCTGCGACTCAATCTTATTGTGCTATTTGTGTTACTGCCATAGCACAACTAAGGTCAAGGTAAGTTTTCGGTAGCAATACCTACCCGTTTGTCTTTTGCATTATAGGTAGTTTTCGCTTATCGACTTAACATAACATCACGCCTGTAATCCCCGAAGGTTTAGGCAGAGGTGTATCTAATAGTACACCCAGATTTCGCCAGTTATGTTTAAGTCCCATGTAAAAGGGGGCGAGCCTATTGCCATCAACCGGGCGCAAATCCAGGCGTGGCTGCTACTGAGAAATTCGTGATGGAAAAACCCAATAACACTTTGCCCGACCCGAGAATCGAACCAAGGACCCCATGCTCAGCAGTCGTGCTTGCGACCACTAGATCAACGAGTCAGTCGAATTATCGAATCGAAGTATCGTCAGCTTATCGAATTTCATGTTATATCTAGACTTTCTGGCCATAAAAGATACATTTTGATCTAGAGGACCTACTTAATATACCAACCTAATTAAACACTAGAACCACTTCGAAGTTTCTGTTTGTACAACTTGAGCCTCACCTTTTGATAACCTTTTCACACAATGAAAGTATTAAGTCCTAAGTTTATCATTACCACCCACTTCAGTATAACAAGGTAATGGATAGGCGCGTCCTAAGTACAGCTGCTTAATATTCCGGCCAAGTCGCAGAAATAAAAGGGAAAGTGGATTACTTTATAAGTATGGTCAACGCCATCAAAATGTTTGTTGTGTGATATGAAACGCTGCAAGTTGTCGGTAAAAATATTACTGGCCTGGAGCTGTCCCAATGTGGGACTAAGAATTTTATACAAAGAAGGATCGAGCATTGACCACTATGTTTGTTTTCTGACGTTTATAACGCCTACAGTAAAATTCAAATTAATACGGTACATTCAAGGTTCTCGAGAAAAATATATGTTTCAGACGAACAAAAAATTGACGTTAAAAAAATCGTTTCCCAGCAATAATTTTTGCGTAGAGTTACTTAGTTTGATGTACAGAATGCTTACTTGACGGCTTCGTGAAGGGTCTGTTTACACCCTGTAGATAATTATGTTCCTTAAGTAATTATCATTTGCAAAACGCAAACATAACGCTTTACGTTGAATCAGATCAAAGGTATTTTTAACATCCATAGGTATAAATCCCGAAGCCAATAAAGTCGGCCATTGAACTATGCTTAATTTTTCAACTTTACCTACTATGAACAGAGAGTTTCAGGAGTGAACCACCCAGACCCGCTACTCCAAAAACACCCAACAAAATTCAATAGCTCAACCACTCCCGACTTTTCCATTATGGTAATCCAAAGTTACCGATACCTGGTAGTTTGGAAAGGAATTGGATTGCCGCACTAGTGCCTTATTTACAGACAGTAGATGAGCATCGATGTCGGGCAAATCTAATAAGGGACGGTGTCGGTCGGAAAACTGATTTTATCGCACTTTATTTACTTTTGAGAGCTTTTATTGGCCGTATGAAGGATAGGTGGTGAGCAGACGCGTGGGTCGGTAATGAAGTTTGAACTTGAGGACAGAGATAGAAAAATGGAAGCGTGGTTTTATGTTTTATCAATTGAGTGGAACGAGTGTGGGTCTATGTTGCACTTGATATGCCAAAATCTTGTAAGATTTGACCGTAACAAACTAGCAAATTTTGTTTAAGTTTAGGGACCTCACCTTAACTTAAAACAAAGTTAGGTATTACATAAGCATCAGCTTAAACTTTAGCGAACCCTGAACCTTGAATGTATCTACTCCACGTATTTTTTAATGTAGGTATAAGAAACTCGTCATTGAATCTAATAGGTCAAATATTAGAAATAATTTTTGTTTCTGATTCCTAAAACGCCTACTCTTTTACTACAGTTCTCATTTAACTACAGAATCTACAGAAACTAAACCACGACAAAGATAGTTCATAGTGCAGCTATTGATTCACAAAGAAGCATGTTTTTCGTACGTCGACACAAATCGGAGTATCTCATGTTCTCGTTAAGTTAGCCAGTCAGCGCGTTAGTAACGGGTGTTAGTAAAATCCCTGATAAAATTCCCTCATGAACGCTATACTAAAATACACTGTAGAATATCCAGAAGCTTCAATAATATATTCTTCAAAATATTCCCAGCCTAAAAACCACGTGTAATTTCATCTAAAATCAGAGCGACATCAAAGAGACAATGGCGGGAGAAGTATCGCTGAATTACAAACATTATTTTAATCAGTCCCTACAAAAATGTTCAATATCGCGGCGTCGGCTCTTTGACAGCGCGCACGCATAGCTGGGGTCTGGTTATATCTCTGGATTAAGTGTTAAGACGGAGCGGGAGCGGGTAACGTGGCTATGGGACCTTAAAACGGCAACAAACACTTCAAGGCTGTCTAACAACGCCTACAACTAATATGGCTTAATGATAAACGGCAAACCAACGATTATTGCAATTTCATTTCATTTCAAGCAAATGATGGTAGCTAAGCTTTAAGGTACAATTTTGAAGGCAACTGGAACCGCTATGGCTAATCCATTGATGTAAATTGTGACCTGTTGCCATTTCCATAGAGTTAATTATAGAATAAAAAACTTGAAAAAAAATGAGAAACGCGGTAAAACGCAGTCACAAGAATCACATTTCAAATAAATCAACAACGAAACCAGTTATAAAGTCATCTCCAAGCCGCTCTCCGCTGCGAACATGACACCGCTAACCGCTACACGTTTACGCGTTTAAACCGCTTTTACATCTGAGTTATTTTTTAATAAATACCCTCCCCTCCTCCTCCCCCCCCCCCCCCGCTGTGGCTGCCTTAATCATTGGCAATATTAAAAAAATCTGCTGGCAGCGAAATGTGCTGTAAAAACCTCGGCTCATGTTTGATTATGAGGGATTATTCGTACTCCTTGTGAGCCAGGCTCCCAGTGAAGACATTTCGTATGTTGCGTAACGGGGAATCAAAGAAAAATGTCAAGTAGAGGTAAGGAAGAGGTCAGCGAAAAGTCAAGTCTAAACTGAGTTCAGAATATAGTTTGCAAGAATGTGTTCTTGGAAATATGACTTTATTACCAGTTCTTAAACTTCAGTTTGCGCTACAAGTTAAAATGTTTTTATGACTTTTTCAATAGGACTCAATCACTTACTTTGCAACAGTCATTCTGAAATCAATAGGCTCCGTACTCGTATAAAATTGCTATTTTGTGTGTTAAGTGCAAATAACATCAATTGAAAACAAGAGTCCGATTAATAATATGGTGTAATATAAATACTTGTAGTATTTAAAATAACTTCGTCAAGCCACATCTATAATAACTAAAAGTGATTAACCTTTGAAACTGCTTTCTGAACTTTGATGTCCTTTTCATATTATTTCCATTATTTTTGAGAAAGATAGATCGCTAGTTACTACTAAATTAAGTTTGTTCTACGAGCTCGCCACTCTTGTGGCCGCCTAGAATGTTGGTAGGTATCCATGTCACCAGAGATCCCTAAGCTCCGTCAAACCTTCTCTAAATACGGCTGCCGGGGGGTTTGGTAAGTAAGATGTCTTGCATATCCTGTGCCCCCTGGGAGCCTGGTACCTTTTAAAGGACAACAGGCAAAGGCTGTCAATCCGTAGTATTTTATGATGTAACTTTTCGGTATTTTACCGAAAAGCACTTTATTAATCTGCATTTTGGGTCTCGGCGATTTGTTTGAGTGTTAACGACTTATTAGTATTATACCACTACTCCTTTAAAAGGAAATAATTCCGAACTCTTAATCATCGGGTACACGCGCACAGACCAGGGAAGCATAGCATACAAGGTGGAGGTAAATACTCTGCAGTAAATGGCACAAGACTGCCACTGATGATGATGAATTTAGGTTTAGGGTATCCAAAGGACACCAAATTTAAAAAAAACATTCTACTTTAAGGATGAAAATCAATAGCCTTAAATATTATTTAAACGCTTCAAGGACATAGCAGTGTGAATAGCAGAATTTCCCATATTGTATATTTAAATTTTAATAAAATCGTGTAAAGAATCACATGTGGGTTTTGCTCGCCGTTCATATGATACCAGAAGACGCGCTTTTACATAAAACGACGCCATTTTGATATTTTATCTAATAAAGCCTGGCTTGTGGTGCCAGAATATATTTATACGTCATGCAATTTTTAATTTCGCAGGAAGATTAGATTTTAACCTTGGAAGTTGAATACCGAATCTAAAGACGATCTAGATTAGCTTCATTCACGATATCAGTTGAATGTTTACTGCTAAACCAATGCTTGATAGCTAAGGAGACGTTCGAAAGAAACTTGCCGTAATTACAAAGTTTAGCGCCAACAATCAGGAATTCACTAGCCCAAGTATTTGAAAAAATCTCTCCGTTTAGTCAGATATTTTGATCGATAGCCCTTTTCTTGTCCAGAAACCGCAAAGGTTTTAAATCAATTTGTGCTCCAATAATCTGAAACTTATTCCAAAAATACAATCAATTTAACGCAACGTTCACAAAATGTCAACATAAAATAAACAAAAATTCTCAACAAGATCGTAACGAAACCCTTCAAGAAAATAACAGTCACCAATTTATTCCATAACAATACCAATTCCGCTCCCCTTAGCCCCATCCCTACTATTTTTAAAGCCTTATACAATTTGGAAAACACTTCCGACAAACTATCGGAGCGCGTACGATATCCTATTGGCTTATAATAGGGGTGTTCTTAAAGTCGGCAGGGACGTTATACGAGGCAAATTGCTGGGGCTACATTATAAGAATGTCTCAAGGTGACATTGACTCTTTATGGGTGAGTTTTGGGCTATTTTTAGAGCTGTTTGGTTCGATGTTAGTGTGTAGAAGTGGGGTGTTTATTGAATGGAAAATTAAGTTACTAAAAGTGTGCTCATTTAGTTTTAAGGATCTATTTCCTAACACAAGTTGTAATTTTTACGATATATAGGTTAGTCTGCAAGGTATATCTACTAGCCAAAGTTACCTAAAAATAAATAAAGGTTATGCTATCATCACTTTACAACAAAAGTAAGCTATTGCCACCACAGCCCTAAATTAATTGAATCTTGATCACATGTCCTAGAATTTATGCACAAAAATTCGAATGTCCTTTTTGTTGGAGAACAGAGCGTTCTAAAATCGACCTATGTCGCCAGTCACAAATTCACAATCGTCAAATAAGTTCCGATATAAAATCCATTACCGACGGATACAATTTCTAACCGCCATCTTACTTTTCCAGAGCCATCCAAATAAACACATCACTCAAAACCTTTTCAACGGGAGCATCCGACGATCGCATTGTAAACACGTCCCTCAGCTTAAAAATATTCAATAATCCACAAATCCCAAGATGCAAAGACTTCGCGTCATTTAGCAGCGCCATCCACCGCGATCCCCGATCCCCTACGATCATCCCCGATCTCCTCCGATCTCGTGCGATCCCGTGCGAATCCCCACGGACTCGCTGCTAAGCCCGTATTTGCATTTATGAATAATGTCCGACAAATACACGTATGTGTTGATTTTTTAAGATACATTTCTTGGTTTTGTATTGTTGTCGTATGTCTGTGAATCGGGAGTGCTCTCTGTTTTTTTGTGGGTTCGATGAATGTTTCAGTTTTGATGGTTTATTTTTAATGGTTTTTGATTCTGTCTGATATTCTGGGTATAAAGTAGCCTGAACATGAACCAAAAAGCTTTGGAATATTATGCTATATAATACTGCCTGCGTTCTATTTCAGTTTTTTCTTTAAACTGATACTCCTTTTTGTCAAAAAGATTATAGGAATCCTTAGACTCTTCAATCTTAAAATTTTCATAAACTTTTATAACCGATATTTTCTTCTGGAAACATTAAACAAGATCCAATAAAACAAATGTCGGCAGTAAAGCTTAGTCGAAGCGTCGAAGATAGCGACAATACGACAAAGCGACAAGGCGCCGTCAACGTACAAAGCGACACGAACGTTTGCGATTCGTCGTGTCTTCTTTTGTCTTCGTCGCTTTGTCACCGAGGACTCGTCGGTAGTTGCCACTTGCGAGCTGCAAGGAACCTGCTGCAGTGCCGGCGAAGCTATAACGTACTAGTCATCTATCAAGTAAAACCAAAATATACCGCTCCATGATGTTTGCAAGTGAATTTTTCGTCATTGTAGAAGCAGATCCTGAACTGTTTAAGCCCGTCTTACTTGCTGAACTGTTGATGACAAGGGTTCACTCGAGAAGAAATTAATGTTATATGGCCTAGATGCTGTTGTTCAGGATGCCCTTCAAGTCATGAAACCCCAGTACCTACCTACTGAAGGGCGACCAACAGACAGCTCAACCCAGAATGATGAAACCAAGATTTTGTAACAATATTTTGATTGAAAAGAGTGTCCATGGAGTTTCTTGCCCATTCTTCTCCATAGAGATCTACGCCTTGGAATGGGCAACTACAGTACTTTCACAAGTTATTATGCCTTGTGTCTGTGACTGTAGCTTCGCTCTTTGTTTTTTTTGTGACTTTCAAAAGTACCTGTAATGGTCTAATTGAAATAAATGCTTTGAGTTTGAGTTTGCTCTAGGCAATCTAGCTATTTACTGTGCTGACTGGCTCTGACCACGATGAGATATAAGAACATTACATTATTATCTTCTCTCACTACTTTTACTAGAACCTTTCTAAAACATCTCCCTACAAATCGTTAAACTTGTATCATCATCATCATTCACTCACTGCTGGGTGTAGGCCTCTCTCTTCTTGTGCATCAAGTAACTCAAACTCAAAGCATTTATTTCAATTAGACCATAACAGGCACTTTTGAATGTCAGAAAAACAAAGAAGGCGAAGCTACAGTCCCAGACACAAGGCATAATAACTTGTGAAAGTACTGTAGTTGCCCATTCCAAAGCGTAGATCTCTATGGAGAAGAATGGGCAACAAACTCCATAGACACTCTTTTCAATCAAACATTTTTTACAAGATCTTGGTTACATCATTCATGTACTGCTGCAAACTATTTATAGCACCGCATATCTTTCTACAGTATATCTTGAGCTACAGCCTTTGTTTGAGAGTGTCACAAGTGTGATTGTAAGTTCAACACGATCTGTAGATCCTAGGTGTCGCCGCCATCTTTGAGTTTCAACCCTACGTATAGCGCACCTAGCTTAGGTGTGGAAAGTTCTGTTTTGCGCAAGTTTTGTGTACCCACAGAACTTGAACCGTGTCTGTCTAGTTGTACTAACAGATGGATAGTTTTTGAACTATCTACATAGATTTCTGCTTTTGCTCTGAGTATTTAATTTATAACACAGCATACCTACTATCGGACCTGTTTGCCTTAGGAGTGGATCTTCTCGTCATCAGTTCCTTTTAATACAGATTTGACAATTCCTTTCATTTCTTATTTTTCTTACAATTTAAACTCTGAAACTATTACCACAGTTTTCAGAACTGGGCCTTTATCCCTATATGTCGTCCCTCCTAGTAACGAGTGTCAATAATTGTTTATTTTTTATCTAAAAAGACTCCAGGCAGATCTATTTCCTCGAAATAACATTTTTTCTGCGAATTCAGCATTGACAAAAAGATAGGATCTTTTTGTCAATGCAACTCCATAGACACTCTTTTCAATCAAACATTTTTTACAAGATCTTGGTTACATCATTCATGTACTGCTGCAAACTATTTATAGCACCGCATATCTTTCTACAGTATATCTTGAGCTACAGCCTTTGTTTGAGAGTGTCACAAGTGTGATTGTAAGTTCAACACGATCTGTAGATCCTAGGTGTCGCCGCCATCTTTGAGTTTCAACCCTACGTATAGCGCACCTAGCTTAGGTGTGGAAAGTTCTGTTTTGCGCAAGTTTTGTGTACCCACAGAACTTGAACCGTGTCTGTCTAGTTGTACTAACAGATGGATAGTTTTTGAACTATCTACATAGATTTCTGCTTTTGCTCTGAGTATTTAATTTATAACACAGCATACCTACTATCGGACCTGTTTGCCTTAGGAGTGGATCTTCTCGTCATCAGTTCCTTTTAATACAGATTTGACAATTCCTTTCATTTCTTATTTTTCTTACAATTTAAACTCTGAAACTATTACCACAGTTTTCAGAACTGGGCCTTTATCCCTATATGTCGTCCCTCCTAGTAACGAGTGTCAATAATTGTTTATTTTTTATCTAAAAAGACTCCAGGCAGATCTATTTCCTCGAAATAACATTTTTTCTGCGAATTCAGCATTGACAAAAAGATCCTATCTTTTGCTGTATACTTTCAAAATGAAAAAGATCTTCAGTTCTTAGTTACAAAGACGTCGTGTCAAGGTCAGTATTTAAAAGTACCCGTGAACGCACAAGAGGCGCCCTGTGCCCTTTGTGTCGAGTGTCATTCAAAGACGGCCACTTTTCTAACCACAAGCTAACTCACGAAACCGCTGGAATTTCAACCTTATGATGAAGATGTAAGAGTTGTTTAGAGTTTATTGAACCGTAAAACTTGGCTTGTTTTGGTCACTTTGAAAGTAGGTGAGTACGAGTAAGGGATTAAGTCTTGAATTTTTTGTATTACCTGTGTTTGGGGGTGAATGTGATCGACTTTCGCCCTGTGACATGTATATCTGTGATATTTAGTATGTTGTGGTAGCTTTTATTTTACGAGGCTATTAGTAAGAGATATAAACTAAACTTCACGAGGAAAACGTCGCCCGTCAAGAGGAAAGCTTTGAGTGTGAATGTTGATGGTTACAAGAACAAAAGAAACGATGGTTGAACTGTGTGAAAGATGATAATTATGGCCAGAAAAGAGGTGTCTGATGAAATTCAATTCAATTCTTTATTGCATATCGCGTCATGTGTTTTACAAGATCTTAAATAATATTATAGTTCACATGGACCCCGCGGGGCACAAATGACGAGTTATAGAAAAGTATGGAAGAAGAAGACACGCTGCAACGACCCCAAATACATTGGGATAAGGCCAAGAGAAAGATGATGATAATATTATAAACTGACCTTCATGTTTCCTAAAAGCTATTAATTTATTTTGTAATCCCTGGACATAAAACATACTAAAAATATTGGTATTAAAAGTCAAAACTAAACACACTAACATTAGTTTCTAAAACACAAACATAAAATCCTTAATCCACATTCATAAACAACAAGTTTTAATTAATACCACATAATCACCGCGCCGCTGACATACCAACACAACCCTTACTAGTAACCCGAGACTAAACTTCGGGTGTTTCCGCCAAACTTCCGAAACGTCACGCAATAATCGTAACGACATTCCCACATAAAGTGGTACAATAAAAAATTAACTGGTATAAATTCAAAGGGGGTGAAAAAAGTCGTACCTACGTATTTGAAAGGGTTAAAACCCCAAGTTGGGTCATTACAAAGGGCGGATTAGGCTTGTTCTCTTTAAATTGGTCGGGGTCGGTCGTACCAACACGGCGGATTAGCGATGGTAAATAAATACGGCGGCGGTCACAGGGTTAACTTTGACGAGGCTTCGCTATTGGCTATTGTTATTTGAGATTACGCTCATGTTTACAATGTAACGTTTGTTCTGAGGGACGAGTTCGTTAGGGAATAATTAAAAGGACATTTTTAATAAAGTTCATATTTTCATGTTGTCAGTGCTCATAAAACATTGGTTAAAAACATTGGGCAAATTTAATTTATTTTTTCCATTTTTGTTAATTTAACATTGCTCCCTTAATACTTTTATGGTAAAATTAAAACCTTACTATGACTATAGGAGCACAACAAAAACTTTTAAATAAAATTAAAATAAACTACCACTACATTAACATCGAAACTATAACTAATTAAAATATTATAATTGTACACTTACCTAACCTCTACTCATTGTGTGGTTAAGCGCTAAACGTATAATAATAAGCGGTCGACACGCCTGCTCGTTTTGTTATAGCATCACACAGACATGCTTGTTGCTGCAGAATGCGTTTGTGTGGGAATATTCAGGCGCTTGTACCAAGCTTTGGAAGTTAAAACAGCTTTACTATCAGATGAATGTTCGTGTCTAAAACTATTATACCGCAAACCCATGATCTAGAAACAATTGGGTAAATAATGCTTTTAGTTCATCGAAAGTAAAACACTGAAAGCCGAACAGTAGCCACATTATGACCCCAACAGGAGGTGAGGTAAGGGTTAAAATAACAATGAACACAATCATTTTCAAAGTGTAAAATAAAACAAGAGTACAAAATGTAAAACTAAGCACTAAAACGTAATTTAATTAATATTATAATAAGTACTCCGTAGTGTTGTAACTACGCGGGACATTAAATGGGATTTCGGCGTGAACACAAAATTATAAAAAGATTTGTTATTCGACACGGAACTTTAATTTCCATTTGTAATAAGAATTAGCTAAATAAGCATATGATTAAACCATTTTTACTAAACTAAACGAATGCTGTCGAAAGTATGTATCGTTGATTTAGGCAACTAAAATACGTGATAGCTTTCAGTAAGGTAAAAATTCAAAAGCTCCAGAACAATATTACTTTTGCTTTGAATTTTCAACCAAACAAAAAGTGGGCGATATTTTGATAGGGGTAACACACCCCGTTACATGCAAAACAAAACAGATGTTCAAAGAAATATCGTGACCTGAAACGTTAACATACTCTGCATATTCCCAAAAAGAAAACGTAAAACATATCCCGGCACACACATGATGAAAATAAGGCTTCGTATGTGGATTAATGAATAACAAAGCCAGTCAACACCAACGGATCAAAAACACAAAATATAAAGCATGGAACGGCGACATTTAGAAAACGGAATATTTGAGCGTCCCCAACGAGACGTCATGCCGGAATTAAAGTCCCGGAAAATCGGGACACGTGTGGCGGGACTGGAGTCGTTACACATCACTAGTTCCGACCTTTTACTTTAATATTCATATTATTACGGAGAGGGCAATGAAAATTTAACGTGGAGAAGTAATTATGAAGCCGAGTTAGATGAGGGTTCTACTGTCCGACCTATTTCGGCGTATACGTCCGCTACGCACCGCCATACTGTCTGAATCGATGATACGAATGTTCTGGTTAATCTGTGTAGACACTGAGCTTGAAGCCGTTGTTATTTTGAACTGCGTGTTTCTGGATCTGCTTAAAATAACAACTTTTTGTTAACAGGTTTGAGTTAAGCAGCTTTTGTTTGCGTTTAAAGGAAAATTATCCAAAAATATATGTCAAGGGCATTCCTTTAATGGAAATGAAAACACACGTGTCGAGTTTGTTAATACTCTATATCTAGTACAAGAAAAAATGCGAAATAGTCTAGCACCATCGTGAGATTTTACAAGAGGAAACATACTATGGCAAAATAGTTAGCAATGGTATAGGGGACCCCATTATCCTATCATAACAGCAGCCATTTATACCATAAAATACCCTTACAATTCAGAGATATTAGGCCAGTATCAAATAAGCGCCTGAAAATTATGGCTGCAATAACAATACTAACACTCGTTGCTATAAGAAAATTATCAGGCGCTCGGGGAATTTGTTCTCTGGTTAGTACTACATTTTTTATTGCTATTGCTATTACATCGTGATTACTCCTTGTAGCTTTAGAAACGAGGATTAGATGTAATTATTTATTTACCTTTATCGTCATGTTGTATTGAGTGCGAAAAGCAATACTTAAGATAAGCTTAATATTCTTAGGTGGAAAACATTTTTCTTTATTATTAAAATGCCTGAAAACTCTTCAAAATATACGGCCTGTATTTTACAATCACTTTAAACACGGGAAATGTTTATTTAAAACGAAATCTAAATTGTCATGCCTTCAGCAAATCAAAGGACAAACTGGCATGGCAAACAGCAAGTGGTATAGAGTGTGCATCAGACACGCCTCCACAAAGGCAGACTGTAATGCGATTTGCGACTAACTTTGTGTCTGGACGCGCCTCAAAGGAGAATTAAAAAGCTGAAATGCGAACCACCACCTTTTTACGTTTGAGTACATTTTTAGTTTCACTCGCTTTATTTTATTATAGCACTTGGATTGTTCTTGTGGGTGGTGGTGATCTTTAGATATTTGTGAATAGGATATTTAAGAATATTAGATGATGATTGATGTTAGATGTTGAAATTAATCTTGATAACGGGCAAAAATTTATTATTTCCAAAATTGTGCTAGAGTAACTTAATCAAGATAATAATATACGAGTACTTACCAGTAATCTCAGATCATTTAAGCTAAAATGCTTAAGTAAATCGTTCAATGTTTAGTCTATTTACGATACGTCATACTGTTAGACGGAGAAACAATTCGTGATAGCCGTCCATTGCAGAAAAAAAGGATGAGGTTATAGGTAGTTCTATTTTAGACTATGCACTTAAATAATAATAAGCTTTAATGTCCACCAAATACTTCTAAACGAACAGACTGTTTTCGAAATAGATTCCCGTAGTTTTGACCTCATTTCATAATTTTGAGTTTTAGTGCCATAAAGGTGTACCTTTCGGGGTCCCCTTTCGACATTAAGCCCCCATGATATCAATTCAAGTACGAACTTTTCCCAACACCTTTCCAAACAGATACAGATATGAAATAATACTCATTTGAAGAGACCTTATTGATGATGTCGTTAATTTTAAAATGGCGGGTGCACATTAATTTTATTTATTCGCCCGATAAGGTGGTCAGTGGTAAATAATGGCTACAGATACGGGATGCTCATTCGTTGAAAGCTTAATAAAAATTGCTTCATGTGTTTTACATGTTAAAGGACTTTATCAGTAAAAAATAACAGGTTTTAAGCTAAAAGCCGTTAGTATGACCGATAGGATTTCTCATCGGCTAACACGACGGACTTTTATTTACCCCTATAAGGGATGAAATTTCGCACATTCGTGATGTAAAAAACTTAGTGCAACATTTGTAGTTTCTAGACCCAATTACGACCTTCAGTTTTGTAAATCATTAGAGAAAAGTATGGTTTATTTTGGGATGGAAATTGAGCCATAGCTAAAATATTGTTTCATCGATGACTCCCCCTAGCTATAATTACATTTTAACAGTGACCATGTTAGCCAAAGCCGAGATCTACAAATGTCACTCAGCACGATCTTTGTCTGACAAGTTCCCGTCTCTATCTTGGACTTCTAGTTTGACAGTTATGTGGGAACCACAGGAATTACGCCATGTGCGTTTTAATTTAAAGATGTCGGCCTAGCAAGTGGGGATAAATCTGCAATACTTGAAGACAATACTACCACCTAACATTCTTCCCATTGTCAACAAAACAATATCTACCAACAAACATACGGAGGACGAAATCAGAGCGGAATTCCTGAGCATACCTCCACACCGCACCTCGTCGTAATGACATCGACGTTCATTAAAATTCCTGGTTCAAAGCCTGCCATTGTGGGCCAGCGTGTAGACGCGTTTGCACCACTCATTATACACTGGCGCAGCGGTGCTGCCTGGATCCGCTTATGAGCTTTTAAGGGATAGTGCTCAATTGAGAGTGATGTGTAAAAGGAAAGTTCTGACATGTGTTTAGCGAATTTGCTTTATGTTTTAAGAATAGAAAAAAACTGTTTCATATTTTTTAATTTGCAGTTTACTATCGGCTAAGTTAAACACAACTAATCTGAAGCTGGTGAAACAGGGCAAGTGTCCAAAAGTGAGTATTCCTAGGATTCTGGTATCTCATTGTAAAATTAGTAAATCTGAGGACAAGAATTATGACGCCAGGTCAATTAAAGTAAAAGGTTTGCTATTTTTTATTATAAGATACAGAGAGGGAACGTATTTAATGTTGAGCCTGTCTAGTCAGTGTGAGTATCTTGAAGTTAATTCATAACATTTGATTAGTTATTGTAATCTAATCATACTAATATAATAACATTTGTCTTAATCAACTTTATAGTTATGTATAACTTGTCAAGAACTTTGGAACTATTGTAGAATGTTCACAAGTCTGCTTATTTAGATTCAACATAGTTGACTTACGAATACTCGTGTATATAGGTAACTTTAGTTGTAAATTATATCAATACGCAGCCAATTTACTTGTGACCCAATTATCACAGAATATAATCTTATGAAAAACTGAACTATCTTATTTATCTTCGAAACACCATAACTGTTTCACTGATATAGCTAAACCTACAAAGATCAGCATTGTTGTGGCTGTAAGAAATTCAGATTTGGCAAATGGATTTGAGAAGAAAGGCCATATTATTAGGAGACATAAACTGTTTCCGTTTGGCTTTCCGATACATCCTGGTAGAACCCCTTTTCTAACAAACGCGCCAAAGGGTCCTATGGAAAGGGTTTAGATTAAGTTTATACCGGAAAACATTGTTACATGATTTCCTCACTCCAAATGAAAACATATCAATAAAACTGTACCGAAGTAGTTTTAATTTAATCTAAACAACAGCTACTCGACACGCAAGACAATAACAATTCAATTCGCACTGCCATCAAGCAGATGAACTCAAAGCACTCGTCGACGTGTCCCGACTTCCAATCGAGCAGCCGAGCTACATTAGCGACTTCAAATCGAGCTACAGCGACTTCAATTCGAGCAACATAGCTCGAGAGCTCGATAAACGCTCCACAAAAACAATCACCAATTAGAATAAACACGAAGCACATTCGTTGTGTCAGCACTCCACTGCGTACAAATTTTGTTTGTCAACCCTATTTGCCACAAACTCAAATTCAATCTTAACACCCAGTAAAACGGTCCATTTTACCTCAACACCATTTAAACGCTCGAGATAACTTGAAAACCTCCTAAACTTGTCGAACTAATACTCTCTTCTTACCTCAAAATGGCTAAAGTTTGGCTCAATTCCGTAAGGACGTAAACTGCTTACAGTTACGCAGTCAAATCCAGACTTTATTGTTCAGTAAGCAAGGTTTAATACCATGTGGTTGGCCAAATATACAGGTTGATACTAAATAATGGAGTAAGTTTGCGAGAGGGTGTTTTTGAAGTGCCCAGAGACCTGTTGAAAGGTTTGTTGAATTAATTTTTTTATGTTGAGTAAATCGTAGAAGACGTCTGTTTTAATGTTCCACCAAATTGGGAAGCTTTTGAACTCAGCCGTGGGTTAATAGTTACCGAAAATTATCATGATGTAATATTTTTATTGTAGTAGCTACTCAGCCGCGAGTTCACTTAGAAGTCTGGTAAATTCACACATTAAAAAATTATACAAAAATATGTAATCCTTTTTATCAACAGTAATCACAATGAAAACGTCCTCTTGCATCGACAATCTACGCAATATTCTTTGTTTACAAAATAACTTAGAAACACAGTAACCAACATTCTAAAACAGATTGAACAATTCAACACCACCTTGCTCCAGCCAGATCCAGCTCATACTTCTACAAAATAAGAACATTGGTTCTCCGGAAAAACTATCAAATCGACACAATTCGTACAAACTGCCGCCGAAATGTAAGTCTGAGTGAAAAAACGCAGACGGCTAAGTAAGCACGCCATTTGTCTAACAGCCGACAATCTCCCCCTCCACTCCGCCTTCACCCGCGACGCGGCGCGTTTTTGCGCGATTTCACGCGACAATGTGCGTTTTAGTGAATGTGTTATTTTTTGTAACGTCCTGTATATGTGACAGGTGATAATTTTTCTTGTTAAGGTTGTCACAGACGAACTGTTTGTATAAACGGCAAGACGTTATTTTATTATATTAAATGTTACGAACTTGCTGATTCACGAATATGAGAGAATATTGGGTGTATCTGTAAGCGGCTTACGATCTCGGAATAGGTAGGGGATTTACTTTCCACAAATAATGGTATTGACGTAAGATATTTGTCTATGATTGTCTTTTCTGAACTTTCACGTCGACGTGGGCGAAAGTTTGCAGATAAGAAATAGGTCATCGAAATGTTTTCGTGGCTGTTTCGAGGGAAACAGTCGACGACAGAGTTAGTGGGAGCAGTAGTAGGATTGGAATAAAGTTAACCTGGAACTTAACTAAAGTTATCAATCTTATGACCACATACTAGATAATTATTATGAGAGTAAAACTTACTCCTGATTTTCTACCATAAGCAATAACTTATGACTGATTTAGTTAAGTAGCGAGTTTAGTTCAATTAGTACGGAAGTTTATCAAAAGCAGAAAAGAGACGAAGGGCGTCAAAAAATTCGTCCACATCGCTGTCAACGGGGACAAAGTACCAAGAAGGCGGGCAGCATTGCCACCTTGAATGGCAATGCTGATTCTATGACCAAGAAATAGCCTAACTATCTTGCCACGAGAAAAGTCGACCGTTTGGCGATATTCTGAAATACTAGGTGGGCACTCGGAACCCATAGTTCTAGTATTTCAACGCCAAAATTACGTATGTTAAGGAAATTCAAACGTCAGTCCAAAAGTGACAGGTTGTGATTGTGTGCCACGTATAGACGTATAACGTAATGCAAATGTCAACCAGCCTTTAAGGAATGTCATATTAATTTGACAGCACAGTGTTACTATCACACAAACATACCGCAATGTTGCCAGTTTCCCAACAATTCTAATTTACGCATTATTTATCTCCGTCTCCCGCGAATTACATCCGCCTACATACATAATATCTCCTGTAATACTCATATAACTAAAATCAGGGGAAGTTGGAACAATAATTCAACTTCGTTTCAGATGCCTATCTGTGTGACAGCTCGTTAGAGGGGAGGTACGCCTGATACGGAACACCTTGCCAAACGTCTATGAAATTACGAGAATTGAGAGAAAGAAACGTATTTTTGTCTTTTTTAGTACTTTTTTCAGCGGTTTCAAGTGATTATTCTCCATAAAAGTGATAAAAAAATCTCATTCGTTTTCAATGACGTATCTAACTTCATAGTCCATTCTCATAACGCCAACCATTTTTATAAACGCGATTTTTTTTTTATTGCTGAATACCAACTTTGATAGATGCTAAGATTTTTCATAATCTTCATTAAAACGTATCCCGTAAAAACGTAAACGTATTTCGTCTTCTTATTAAAGAACAATGCTGAATGCAAAGCTGAAAGCAAAATGGCTTTCAAAAGAACAGTACGGAAGTACTATTTGAAATCAGAGTAAATTGTTCATAAGCTTGTCATTAGTAGTCATAGTAATTATTAGAATGTTTCTCGTATTTTGGACTATTTGTATGTATTATAATATATATTAGTTTATTTCATTTTATTTGTATATATATGTATTAGTATGTGCCTATTTATGTATTTCAATTTATGTTAACAAAATGATATTTTTCTTATTTATTTTTTTGTACTCTATCACTATGCTGTCCTATTTGACCCCAAGGTTGACTGGTAGAGAATGCCTTGTGGCATTAAGTCCGCCTATGTACCACTTTTGTACATGAAGTCTAAATAAATAAATAAACAATAGGTATACCAATATAAAGTTACCACAGAACACGGGGACACTTGGGCGGTCGCTGCTAGAGGAGGTATTGTCAACACTTTACGTTCGAATCGAGCATGTGTCACCGTACCGTTTACTCGTAACACGACACAAATGACATAAGTACAGACGCCAGAATATCAAGCTACCTGAAACTGAATTTATCTTATGCTTAAGCGTTAAAGTTGAAAATCGATTGAAGAAATTTGACAGATTGCAGTAGCTTGATGTGTTGGCTGGCGACTGTACATAAACTTTGACAGAAGCGACCCGTGACAGGCGGTTAACGCAATTTGGTAGCCAGAATTTTTTTGTTACTGATATCTCTAGATGTTGGCGATGCGGCTATTATATTATATACTGTGCAAGTTACTGTTACGTAAATACATAGAATAACTTTATGTGCAGGGCGTTGTTTGTAAGTATTTCGGTCGAAAAGAGAACAATGCTTGTCTAGTAAACATATCACATTACCTACTATTGTTACCCAGGTAGGTATGGGAACAAAAGATTTGTAACTCATACAATATGGGTTTACAATTTAATAAAGTTAGTCTTTGTGACGAGTTAGACGTGCATTAACTAGGTACGCCTAACTCGTCGCAAGTTAAATGACTGACAAACAGATTTTAAGGCCGTTTACCTTTTACAAGACGTTTTCTCCCAAAGTGTTAGACAGTTTAGCTTATATTGTAAGTTCCATGTAATAGTGTGGGAGTGTTATGTTACTAATTCATATGCAAACTCCAGGCTGCTACTGAGAAATTCCAGATGGAAAATCTCAATAACAGTTTGTACGGGCTAGGAATCGAATCTAGGACCTCATGCCCAGCCGTAACGCTTGCAAGTACTAGTCCAACGAGGTAGTGGCTTTTAAGAGATTTCTTATTGATTAAGATATATTTTTATAGTAAAAACGTTGATTTTGACCGTAGCTATAGCAGTATATCAACAGCTTAGAGTTAGATCAATTGCTAGGGTTCCATAGCCAAATAGCTAAAGCCGAACCCTTACAGATTCGTCCTGTCCGTCTGTCTATCTATCTGTCTATCCGTCCGTATGTCACAACCATTATACTCTGAGACAGTTAGCACCACACAGTTGTTTGGAGAAAAGATGTCTTCTACGAAACGGTATTCAAACGTGATAAAAAATTATGAAACAAAAAAACGACTCGTACTTGGCCGGTGTTTAGAATCTTCAATCTTTATGTTTCTCAGTAAATCTAACCTTTTTCTCTGCGTTAAAACCGTATTGTATTTAAGGAAGCCATTACTGCCGCTGTTCGGTGACTTTTTATGTGAATCAATAGCAATAAAACATGGCGCTCGTGTAATGTTATGCAGATTCCTATTTGAAAGAATGCGCATGTATCGGAGAGGTTTTAATCGAGCGGTAAGAGGGATGGATTGCTTCTCTTCTGTACTAAATACCATCGAGATATTGTGTAGGTTTTGTATAACATACAATTTTATCACTGTTATGCAAGTTTTACTGGTCAAATCAGAATAAAACATAGGTAATTTAGGTATGAAGCTACTTAAATTATAATTAAAAGCGGTCAACAGCACCTCAATGGTAACACTTGAAATACGAAAACTATACTTAAAACTAAAAAATAAAGGCGTTGTCATGTGAAATTGAGCGACATGCGGTTGACTGTACAATTGTAATAAATTTGTCTTAAAAAAAATCAGATTATTCAAAATACCGTTTGCAAACTAAATCAACATTAATTTACACAACATCAATTTGAACCATATTACTTTGTATGGAGCAGAAATAAAACGCACCACGTACAGAATCTTTTGCGTTTTATTCTGTTTAGCATACGTCAGAGCATTCCTTTATTCGAATGGCTGAGTTATATCTTTGTTTTGTATTCAGAGGGGAAGATACATGTAAATAATGGTTGGATGGATCTTAAGAGGGGAGTCATGTTTAAATTGTTTAAGACGAGAAAGTTATTTCAATGTTTTTGTACCAAAGTATTCAAATGAAGAGGGATGAAAGTAATAATTAGATAGAGTAGCTAAGTGACAGCCAATTTATTGAATCTATCAAGTTTCGATAGATTATTAACTAATTTTGATGGATAGAAAACGACTTTGAATTTTAAGGAAAGACGCGAAGAACTTTGAAATTCGGCCTCAAATACCTACCTATAATAAGTACGTAAAAAATATAATTAAGTAGCCGTTCCTAAACAAACTACGCCAAAGAAATTGTATTAATAACGGCGGACCCAAAACAACTTTATTTCTCTCTAAGAAAAACATCTCCTTATTTTTTCGAAGCAAATCTCATAAAAATGTTACGTTCTACATTTTATAGCACTTTAAGTTACGCAGCCTCCTTTAATTAGTTCATTTTGAAACCGTCAGGTGTCGCCACCGGCGCTGGGAGTAAACAAGTTTCATTAGAAATTCCCCAGGGGGCGCCTGTGTCGAATCTTCACCCCAATGCTTAGCCCAGATGATTTGCGAAAAAGTGCCAAATTACATCGTCGTGGCGAAAACAAGAAATGTCCAAAACACTGGCGAAAAAAACTCAGTGAACAAGCAGTTTCGGCCCCAAGTATTTAGATGAACACATTTCTGTTCGTAACGATGGAAGTTAGGAATTAAGACGAAGGAAACTGTGCTCTCGGGGAAAGTTTTGTGTGAACACGCAAACGTACAACTAGTTACAAGTAGAATGAACACAAATATGGAGAGACTGGTACACACTGTAAAGCTATTTAAACTTAAAATCGAACGTTCGAGGTACGATACCAAAGGGGACAAACGCAAGCCGTAGTGGCAAAGCCTATGACGACTCCAAAGACACGACTGGAAGAGACACCGACGCACTAACGGTTACCACGTACCTATTCGGTACATCATTCTGAACCCACCACATAATGGTAACCATTTGTACGTCGGTGTCCCTTTCACCTTATATATGTATGGAAAAGCTTCCACAGATTTTACTGCACTTTTGAGACAATTAATTAGTTAGTTATTGTATTTTAAAGACTGTGCAGCACCTTGCAAATCTCCTTCTCTCATTTTCCGTACTTGAAAACCAATAAATGTCTAACGAAATAATAGGAGTACTATCCCAAAAATCCAACTACACCGCCAAGCCACAGCATCCAGTAACAAATCCTATTTCGAAAGCGACTAGCATTTGTTTCAAAATAAAGCTTCATTTTAAACGCAGCATACCCGGGTAAAGATTGTGGAATCCTGTTAACCGGCTGACGACATAATTTCCAGGGGGTAGTAGAGGGGTGAAAAGGGGTGTTCCAGGTGGGATACCACCCCACTATACAGTGTATTGTTAATACGTTCGTTTATTAGGTAAATACTCTGGTTTGTGCATTCTCACCTAATTTTAGAGAGAATTTCGCTTTTTCATGCTCTATTTGTGACAATAGTACATAGACTACTGGAGAGTTTTGTACACTCGTTTTTGTTTTTGTACAGTATAATTTGCATTTCTCCTTTTATTTTTTACACAATGTGTCCAGCGTCCTTATTCTATAAATTGACTGAATGAATTTGCGTTTTTATTATTAGTATATTATCGTAATGTGTGTTCAATACGGGCAGCCAAATTTCCATGTTCATATGCGTATGTATAGATTCGACATAGATCTACCGAATCTGGATCTTGTTTGGGTCATTTCGGCCCTTGTACGGCAAAGTGCAAAATATGTTTGACTTTGCCGCCCAGCTATGCTGAAACATGTCGAACGAATTGTGTAAAAATATCAAGCGGTAAAACGCCTCAGGGGTGGTGAGACGTGTCACCCATCTTCATTGTTACTATAACACCTGGTTTTAAACTAAGTATAGAACGAAGTAGCACACCACCACATTATCAAGATCAGACTCGATAAATGACCTACATTTAATCAAGCAACAACTCCACCTCTTTCTGCCAAAAAGGCCTGCTTACAGGCCAATATAGTGCGCACATTACGTGACAATGAGAGGCCCAATCGGCCGCCGGCTTAGTGGCCTTATTGTAGGCCTTTTTATGTGCCCTTCTGAATTACGCCCGCATTAACCAAACCGATTTGTTGCCTGTATCGTCGTGAGGGCTGCTGTGTTTTGGGGTCACTTTTTCCGCCGCGTGGAATTGAGAGAGTTTTTGTGCTAAGATCTGTCTGTTCACCAGACTGGAAGTTAACGTTTGTGACCTTTCAGATGTTGATGATATGGCTTAGTCGAGAACGATTGCCTCTTCGGTCTAGTTATCGTAAGCGATAATACTGAGCATGAGGGCCTGGGTTCGATTCCCAAGTCAGGCAGTGTTATTGCGGCGGCGGCGACCTCTCGCTCCCGGCCCTGGTTCAGGCCATGGTCCGGAGCGAGAGGGAATGGGAAGCCGTCACCTCCTTCTGCGAAGCAGTCATGCTAGCGAAGGAGGTGGCGGGACGTGAGAGGGAGAGAATCTCACGTCCCAGCCGCCGCGGGCGAAGCACCGGGCGTCGGGGGCCACGTGGTGGCTCCCGGCCACCGTAGGCGCGGGCCTGTGGACGGTGAGTAATGGGTTAGCTCACCGTCCGTCCGTCTTATGACGACAGGCCGTGTCGACGGCGCGTTCGTGTTCCACGCGCGCCTCAAAGAGATGTCAGCAACCAGGAAGGGGCCCGCAAGGGCCGATGCCTGCCGGGGCTGCGGGACTGTTCGAAAGAGATACCGTGGCCCTGGAACACAAAGGGCAATGAAGGAACATGGATGGGTTTTAGTCAGTAAGAGTCTGACACTCCCTCCCACTCCACCCAGAGCGGGAGAAGTCATTTGATGATTTCCCATCCGTAAAAAAAAAAAAAAAAAAAAAAAAGGCAGTGTTATTGGGTTTCTGTAGATTGTTGGGTAGATCATTAATGATCTCATAGAGACTACACTCTAAGCTGGTAGAGTCGAGCAGCTCATGTCGGATTTAACCTGCTAACACTAATCTTCACCTTAACCTAGCGTAGTACTGGGTTTCAAAAGGATAAGAGTCCAATTTATATTAGTTTTATTGTCGCAAATGTGAGCCTAAACCTTCGTTCTTATTTTAAGTCGTTTTTCACTTTTATAACACGGCGCCGATACACTTTTTTCTCTATCAAAATTCCTGTTTTTAAACTAATAATTATTGAAAATTACTATCGTTGTTTCTTACATCGCCCACCAAAAGATTGCGACTTCCCCATTCTCCAGTGAACGCAAACATTTCCCCGCCAACATTACCAAAAGTTCTAGCGTCAAATGGAACGTAATTAACATGTAAACTTGAATAGAAGCCGTAATTCTACATAATTGAATAACTTAGTACCCTCACTCGTGTTAGCTTTTAGTTGATTACGTATTATTATAATTCCGTGATTCTCGTATGAAACTAACCTGGGCTCATTTCTAGGTGGTCGGGAGTGAACAGGTTAATACTGGCAATCTATTTTGTAACACTTAGGAGATTAGCCTTTTCCCAACTTCGTTGGAATCGGTTTCCAGTCTGACCGAATGCACCTGAATACGACTGCCCTCCACAACACTGTTACTACTAAAAAATACGATGCTCCTTTGTAAGACGGGTTTGTCAGACTTTCGGGCCACTGACTACCTGTAACTTCTGTCAAAGATCTACCCATGACAGCCGGGAGTTTCCGAGGAACGGCGATTAGAAAGGCTCATAATAGTTTAAATGTCTATTCTTATTTTTGAGGGAAAAAAAAGTTGCCCCACTCTTGGAATTTCACCTGTATGGTGGGTACATTTACAAACATTGAAACTCACATAATCAAACAAAAACTACCTGCAATAGTTCGTAACAGATTCTTACCAGTTTTTCTTCTAATAAGAATTAAGATGTGAGTGGCGACGCCGGGAGAGGACAAATGCATTCATTATATTGGCGATGTTCTGTAGAAAAGTCAGAAGCGTTATGCGTAGTACTCTAAACCGGCGTGCGTGTATGACCACATGGTATGCACGTTGAAGAGACGAATGGAGAGTGTAGGGATCATTGTAGGTGGTGTTCTTTAGTTTCTGCCTATCCTCATGAATAAAGAGTTCTCTTGAAGTTCCGCATTACAAATCCATTTAACAAGTATAGAAAATAACACAGAGAAGCATGACATTATCCAAGGGTCCTTCTTAACACCTGTCTAGTCGCTCTCAGGTTCGAAAAGGACCTTTACGATGTAAACCGTCACACTTTCCGATATCAACCGGCTACAATAAAACGGTCGCAAAATTTTGCCTCTCACCAACACAGCCATAAGGCCTCACGAAATCAGGCCTCCACACATCACGTTACAAGATCCCAACGACCACTAAAATAAATATGTACATACAGAACCACGACACGCTTTTAAATTCATGAAACCAACGGTCTAGAGGCGTCATTACACAATACTGTACGTTTTTATTGAACAATAACCGTTCGTAGCTGCCTGTACCTGCAACAGGTGACTTCTAGCAGTAAAAAGTCCCATCGACCCCTTTTTGACCTAAACCTCCAAAACAATACAATATGAACTTTATGTCCAAGATGCTAAGGTCAGGTTTCCTATTGTGTTCACAAGTTGATTAAATGGAGGAAATGAAATCTGTTGTCTCGTATTTTGTTGGTTTTTGTTCAGTAAACGCTGTCTTAACGGAATGAAAGAACCTTCAGTTTGGAGTTGCAGTTGCTTTTAAAATAATGAAGTGGTTATGAGATAACTGAATTAATAGTGATGCCTCCATTAATACTCAATCAAAATATCGTTAAAACGGAAATAAAAGTTTGTTCTGACGCTATTTCTCGTTTTATTGAACGCGACCTTGTTCATGATATCGTTGATTGCATTGCTAAATCTGGCTATGAAATGACTAACCGACATTTTGGGTGTATACACGGTGAAAGGCACACCGACGCACTAACCGTTACCACGTTTGCACTACATCATTCTGAACCTGCCCCCCCCCCCCATATAAATTTTTCATCGGCAATTAAGTCGGTGTCCCTTCCACCCTGTATTTTCGGCGTACAGTCGCACATCTGTGGTAAGGAAATCAGTTTTTAGCTTGCCTTTTATTACATCGAAACTCCGTACTACGCTAGACCAGCCAGCTCAAAGTGTGTGTCTGTAACCGCCGACGTGTGGTCGACTGTACCCTGACAGTGATGCCAGAAATATACGAAATTCTAACTTCACTCTTCGTATCCCAAAACTTCAAGCGCTGTATTTATTTACGAGTGTCTGCAATATTATAGCTACAAAATTTATTGAAACAAGTTTCTGATAAAATCAGAACTTTTTCCATTGCAAAGTTCATTACTAATCACGGAAGGTCTAAATCCTTGCGAAGTAATAACACATAGATATTATTAGATAACGCATCGCCTAAACCTGACACAGTGACATACTTACTGAAGGCTTCAGGTTTCAGACAGTAATTACTGCAAACCCAGTTACCAGCCCACTCAAATAATAATTTTAAAAATTCACACCGGCTCGACCCAGTGTTGAGTACCCCTGGTTTTTAACCTCAAGCAATTATGAACCGTAGTGCTGAAGTATAAGGTTGATTCTCCCATAAGTAAGTCAGTGTTTTTTATTTTATAGCAAACATAGGTACCTCGATTAAATGGGGTGGCTAATAAAAAAAATGGTTTTATTAATATTGTTAACTTTGGATAATCTCTCTGGAGCAGAAGTAGGAAGGGAATCGTGTTACGGGTTTTGTGAAACTTTTTTAGGAAAATATGCACGAAACATGATCTTTTTTCGGAACAGAAACTCCGGGGCTAATCCAACTTTTGGAACACCGTTTTAAGTTATCTCAATTCCTGTTTTCAAATTTACAGAGAATGCTTATGCAGATATTAATTCAACACTAGATGTTTAGTGGTAAAGTATACACGGCAGTTTCAAATCTGATCCATATTTATTATAATCCCAGCTCGCTAAAGAAACCGTTATTCAGAAAACCGACAAAAAGAAAAACACTAAACTTCCGTATCAAACCCCCACTTGTCCGGTAATTGGAAAGATTTCCGGATATAACCAGATTGTAGCGGTAACAGCCAGTTGTAGCCAGTTATAAGTACTTATAACCGCTTTCCTATTTTGTTTTAGAAGCGAAAATCGCGTGTTCTTCTCATAAGAGCGCTATTATATTTTGATAGTATGTTTTTCTCGACGAGAGAATAGAAGAAAGATATATAAGTTGTATTATGTACTTATCTTTTGTGTGGCGGGTGAATTGACGCGAAGAATGGCTAGTTGTTTCGTGTAAATATTGGCTGGTTCCCTTTTGTTCAGTTTAAGTGGGATTTTTTGGGAGTTATTGTGTGAAGAGGTCAATGGCCCACTATAAATAGGTTCAAGAGATGATTCGGCGCCTGAACTCTTCTAACAGCTCCGGGGAGGTGTTGTCGTTATATAACCTTCAGGCCTTCTGAATGATGGTCAAGCTAAGTAGCTCTTGTTTGTGTCGGGACTTCGGCAGATTTTAAAAGGAATTAGTTATCAAACATGCTGTGTGGCATAAACTTGTTACCAATTACAAGATTTACAAGTTAATCCTGATCGAGAAAATCATGATGCTGTTCATCTTTTCCCAACTACGTTGCTTCCAATCTTACTGGATGCAGCGGAAGTGACTGCTATTCTGTCGTCCACAATCCAGTCAACGACTTTTACAGTTCACTTCACTAATTAAGGACGCGAAATCTCAATTAGTACAGGTGGTTAAAACCTTAAGAAAAGAAATCACTTACTAGGTATTTATCACAGCTAGTTTAGTATCTTCATAATAACCAGGACTTACCTGAAAAGAACAAACACAAAATTAATGAAGTCGTATTTAGTAGTCAAAAGACTAAATATTTAAATAATGAAGCAATTTATCATTAGTACAAGAGCCTACGAAATAAATTCTAACAGGTGTGAATAATTAATTACAGTCAGTTGCCATGGCAACGGATAGTACTGCCACTTAATCTGGCGGCTATTAATCAAGGGTATTTTCGGCGAAAAATGGCTTATTCATGAAATATGAAATATAGTCAATTCGTAATTTAGTTTTAAATTAAGAGGATATTATTCAATAGCTTAATTGCGGAACATAATTATGGCAATGTTTTTTTAGCCGACTTCTGAAGACGGTGGAGGTAAAAAATAAAAGCATATGACTTCCGAATATGTAATTCGGAAGTCATATGCTTTTATTTTTTACACCAACTTTTCCGTGATTATAATATTATTTATTCTTTGGCCTATGTTGGTGACATGATGATCTCATAATAACTTCTAGTAACAATAAATGACAAGAATTTTTGTGGGATATCACAACTAAAAAGTCTAAACAAAAACGTTTTTTGAAAAAAAAAAAACAACTTCCAAAAAAAACCATAAAAAGTGGTAATTAACTTTACTTTCGGGATTCCGCGGCATAAAAGTGAATGACAGAAACTAGAGTATTATTTTGACAATTCGACCAACTTAACCACGGGAATTTCGTGTGGTGCGAACGTCGAAGTGCCTAGCGACTAAAATAAATGTATAATGTGTAATCATAACTCCAAAGTTTTTCAAGGAAAACCATTATAATGTTCAGTAAAGTTTCAGACAAATGCATTATCTCTCACTCAAGATTCAATACTTTAGAAAGTAGGCTCCTAATCAAGGCAATCAGTAAAAAATAAACGAAATCCTCTTTAAAACAATAACTATTCCGTTTATCTCCCAAAATAACAATTTCCATTTCCTTACCGTTTTCAATCGGCTTCATTCCGATCCGGCTGGAACCGGCATTATCTTTAAAAACGTTAACTGCCGGAGATTACGCATATTATCCGGAGTTTACCCCAACTTAAAACATTGTAATATCGTTTACCTTGACTCGGTAGCAAAATAAAATTGTTTTATTTTCATTTTGGAGGGAAATATGGTAAATTTCTGAGTTTATGAAATTCTTGGCTTGCTTTACAATGATGTTTGCTTAAAACTGGGTTACATTGTTCCATCAAACTACACAAAATCAAGAAAATGCCTTTTAATAGGTATCGCTGGTTTTTTTGCTAAGAATTTAAACAATTATAAATTGGCACAGCTAAATTGGCGGGAGGAATTGCATACTGTCAGGAACACGTGGAAAAAACGAGCAGTACGCTTATAAGGAAGGATTGCACATACCTCGATTTCCCAAGCAGCTTCCTGGAGCATGGCACGTAACATGGAGACAGCGGAAGCGAGAAGATCACACCAATTTCACCACTTTTTATTAATATGTCGAGAACATGTGTTATCGCGATGGTGTGTCGGCAGCCATTGATCGTTGGGAATCGACAACGGAGGTTTTGTGCGGGAATGATTTAGAGGTGGGGATTACCTGTGCCAATCAACAAACTAATTGTCTATGTATCCGCGCAACCATTCCCCCGGGCTTGAAGGGATGCCTTCAAATACGAAACTACAAACTACTAAACTACCTAATTGCTAACGTTACCTAACCTTGAATGATAAACCGACGTGTCTATTGGTTAGGCAACGGGCAAAGACGCACGACGGGACGCAAGTAGGATCCAGTCGCTGTCTTAACCCGAACGATACGAGTGACTCCGGTGGAGTCAGGGAAAACTTCCTCCACGACACCCAAAGGCCAGTGCAGTGGAGGCGAATTGTCGGTTATAAGAATCACGACCGTGCCGACAGCGACTGGATCGACCGGCGTGTTCCATTTGCGACGCGATTGCAACGTGTGGAGGTATCCACCTCTCCAGCGCTTCCAAAACGACTGTACTAAACTATCTAGCAACTCGTGTCTAGCAGTAATAGTCCTTTCCTCTATTTCCTCCGCAGGCAAGTACTTTAAAGGCGTGAGATTCAAAAAGTGCGCTGGAGTTAAAGCTAGCGGTTCCGAAGGGTCGCTAGAGAGCGTCCTACAAAGAGGTCTAGTATTCATAACGGACTCGATTTGAGTAAGCACGGTGCTTAACTCTTCAAACGAAAGAATAGTATCCCCTACGACTCGATATAAGTGAGACTTTAAACTTTTTATATTAGCCTCCCAATTGCCGCCGAAGTGACTAGCAGTCGGGACATTGAGTGACCAATCTATACGATTCTCAGCTAACATATGACCGAATTCGTTATTATGATGTTTTGAGCAAAGAAATTCGTGAAGTTCCGAAAGTTTGCGCTTTGCGCCTATGTAATTAGTCCCGTTGTCCGAATAAATCTTACTCACGGGGCCACGCCTAGACAGGAACCGCTTCAAAGCGCCCATAAAACTAGCTGTGCTAAGATCACCAGCTAGTTCTATGTGCACCGCACGCGTGGTCAAGCAGACGAACAGACACACGTAGGCCTTGGTGGAACGAATACCTCGACCGCGAGACATAGTGACCTTAAACGGACCGGCGTAGTCTGTGCCCGTGTGGACAAACGGTTTGGCGGTTTGAACGACGCGACAAGAACGATGATCTGCCATCTCAGGGAAACTTGGCTTAGGGCGAAGACGAAAGCAAGGAATGCACTTGTGGATCCTATTCCTAATTAAATTGCGTGCAGAAAGTATCCAGTATTTCTGACGCAATAGTGACAACAGCAGGTCGGGACCTGCGTGGCAGTTTAATTTATGATGGTATTCTACTAACAAGTTCAAAATAAGATCCTTACTTGGAAGCAAAATAGGGTATTTCCGATCATAATTTAAATCTGAGTTTCTTAAACGGCCTCCGACTCTGACGAGTCCGTCTTTGAGGAACGGTTTTAAGTGTCTAAAGGTAGGACTACAATCTTTGCCTTCCCTGATTCTAGCGATCTCAGTGGAGAAATGAAAGCGCTGAAGTTCACGAAGGACGAGTAGTTCAGCGAAGTTGTAATCTGCTGCTGACATGCGATTTCTAGGAGGTAATAATCTAGCGAAGCGACAAACATAGATTACTACTCGAAGCAATTTACTCCAAGACGAGATACGATCGACCAAAGAAAGAATAGGAGATCTTTCGTTTGGTGTAGCGGATAGCAACGAATGCTTCTTCTCTTCGGGTGCTTCAGACACCGAAGAGGGATTGAAGGGAACGACAGGCCACCGTGAGACATCCAAGTGAGCCCACGGAGGACCACTGAACCAAAGCGGATGGTCAATAATTTGAGAAGGTGTGAGTCCACGTGACACACAATCTGCGGGATTTTCCGTACCGGACACGTGATACAAATTTTGTGGAGATAGGTCGTTTTGTATTTTCGACACTCTGTTGGCCACAAAGGTATTCCACCGATGGGGCGACGAATGTACCCAACAGAGAGCGACTGTCGAATCCGAAAATGCGAATATATTACGAAAAACAATGCGGTTTTGACAAGCGACTACAACATTTTTTATTAGTTGAGCTAGCACAAGAATAGCACATAGCTCAAGACGAGCGAGAGAAACGACCTTCTTAGGAGACACCTTAGACTTAGCGGTTAACAACTTAACTATATTGCCATCGCTATTTTGGACGTGGAAGTAAATCACTCCCCCGTATGCCTTCTCACTGGCGTCCGCGAAAGCCAAGATAGTGACCACACTATCGGCGACGATACCAACGTGACGTGGGATTTTTATACTACCGAGCAAAGGAAGCTCTTCCTTAAAGCGAGTCCACAGCCTCACTATATTTTCAGGTGGGGTATCATCCCAGTCACAATCACACAGCCAAAGCTGTTTGATCAGCAGTTTGGCGTACAGGACGACTGGCGCGACAAATCCCATGACGTCCCATATTTTAGCGACACACGACAATATTGTACGCTTAGTACAATTTTCAAAAGGGGTACTAACTTTCATGCCGAAGTGGTCCGACGTCGGCGACCAACACAAGCCCAGTACCTTATGTTGGTCGGACTCGTCGAATTCTTTGATAGCTGGCAGGCGATGCGAAGGCGGAATCGAATCCAAGACGACTTGGGAGTTGCTGGTCCATTTAACTAATTCAAATTGACCAGCTTTCATGAGACCTATCATTTCCGAAGCTGTGGAAATGCCCTGGTCTTCCGTGAGAACGGAATGGACAAAATCGTCCATATACAAACCTTCAGCGACAATATTTTTTGCCTGAGGGTAAGAGTCACCCTCGTCCTCTGCCAGCTGCTTGATAGTTCGCAGCGCATGAAAGGGGCTAGACTTGAGCCCAAAAACGACACGATTAAATTCATAAACCTGTAAAGGTTCTTGCGGGGAAAAGCGATACAAAATGCGTTGGAAACGCCGATCAGATTCTCGGATTCCAATGCTGAGAAACATTTGACGAATGTCTGCGGAAAGAGCGATCGAAAATAAACGAAAACCAATAATAATATTAAAAAGATTCCCTTGTAGATTTTGCCCACCATACAAGAGATCATTTAGAGAAACGCGGGAGGTAGTTTTACAACTACCATCGAGAACGACACGAAGTTTGGTTGTGACCTTATCATCTCGGATCACACCATGATGCGGAATAAAATATGAAATTTCTGAAGAATCAGAATTTGTAGGTGAAATATAGCCCTTTCCTAAATACTCGCGGATGACACCGTCATACGCGACCTTTAATTGTGGAGAAGCTTGCATCTTCCTTTCCAAGCAGTAAAACCGACGTTCACTTGCTTGACGCGAGTTACCAAGGGATTCGACATCACCCTTGAAAGGCAAAGCAACCACGTATCGTCCGTCACTATCCCGAGTGGTAGTGCGGTTGTAGAACTCCTCACACAATTTGTCATCCGGGCTGAGCAGCGGGGGGACGTCTACTTCCTCCAATTCCCAGAACTTTCGGATCGCAGAGTCCAACGGATCAGCGGTACAACAATATGAAACGGTCGTGTTGCTGTCAACGCGTACCGGGGCATCACCTACAATAACATAGCCAAGGACAGTTTCCAATGCGAGAGGCGAGAAATGTTTCGCTTGTCCTGGCACCTTGTTCGACAAAAGTAAATGCGGGAAAATTGAAGCACCGATCAATACTTGAATTGGGCCTGGAGAAAAATACGTATCGTCTGCCAACGGTAAATTTTTGAAGTTAGACAAAAGAGAGGCGTCGACCGTAGCAGTTGGCAAACGTTCGGTAATTTTATCTACTACTAAAGACTCGATATTATAATTTATGTTGCGGTCGAAACGAGAATGAAATTTAATTTTTACGGAACCCTGAATTGTTTTACTCGAACCTCCTATTCCCTTTACGGTAGAACAGGCAGGTCGATTATTTATGTTCAAACCTAAGCGTTGACAACACTCGCGAGTTATAAAATTACTTTGAGATGCGCTGTCCAATAATGCCCTGAAACTATGTTCAATTCCGCGAGAATCCACGATAATGATACGTGCGGTTGCTATGAGTACCGTGGTAAGAGGTCGAATCATGTGGCTACTCCCACCATGATTATCGGATAATGAACACAGGGCTACGTCAGTGTGTGCTTGAACAGTGGTCGAGTCACTGGGAGCGGCCTCTGTGGGCCGGGAGCGGGTTTGACTTCCGAAACACAAGAGAGTATGATGTTTGTGATTACATTTCCTACATGTAGATGTTGACCCACACGCAGAAACACGATGACCACTACTTAGGCAATTTATACATAAATTGTTAGACTTAATGAATTTAAAACGTTGATCTGGGTTATAACTATTAAATACCCTACATTTATAAATGTAGTTATGATGCTCATTGCATAGATTACACGCGGCGGACTCAGAACCAGATGTACTCGCGTAAGCCTGTGTAGATTTTGTAGATTTACGATCGGATCCTCTGTTGCTGACGACTCGAGCAACAGGAGATGACGTACGTTCTAATACCTTTATGTGATCGCGAACAAAACTTATTAAATCAGAAAAAGATGGAATTTCGGAATTATTCGATCTTAATTGATGATTAGATTCGAAAGTACGCGCAGTGTCTGGATCAAGTTTTTTAAGAGCGATATGCAACAAAATAAAATCAGATAGGTCATTGACCTTTGTGTTTTTTAACGCGGCTACAGACGATGCGAATTTATCGAGAAAAGATTCTAAACTACTAGGGGTTCCTGACGAAATAGATTTAAATTCAAATAATTGGTCTAGGTATGAAGTCGCTGATTGACGCTTATCTTCATACCGTTTACAAAGTAAATCAAAAATAAGAGGGTAGTTGTCAGCGGTTGGAGATATGCCGGCACAAACAGATCGCGCCTTGGCAGTTAACCTTCCTATTAAATAATATAACCTCTCACTGTCTGTCAGAGAAACATTATTGTGTACGGCGTTGCGATAACTAGCTATAAATAAAGGCCAATTTTTAATATCTCCGTTAAATTCGGGTATTTCGATAGGAGGTAATCGAGGTGACCTTTGAACCTGACTACGAGATTGGACCTGTAGTTTTTCCTCGGCTCGTTTTACACGGCCTAATAGGTCTTCGAACGAAGAAAGCGCCTGATAGTTGATGACGTAATCAGGATTTAATTTAAGCTCATGATCAACAATATCATCCAACACACTTTCAAAATCTGCACGCATTGAATCTACTGTTTTAACGTCACAGAGGAAGGATTCCTTATTGAATTCTTCCGAATCAATATGTTTTAACGAATCACATATTGCTTGCATACGACAAAATATTCTATCTCGCTTAGAAACCAGTCGCCTGAGCGTTAAGTCGATGGGCATGTTAGCGATTTATGAAACACGAAATAATTAAGAAAGGAAATAATATAAGAAAGAATTAATATTAACTATTCTATTGTGCAGATGTACTAATTGATAGTTTTGTTAACTTAACCTGGCCGGGCAGTCGAGCGCACACGTGCTGTGACCTACTTACCGAACCGGTTTTCGAACAAATTGAAACTTATTTAAATAACGCGATGATTACGACAAACGCTAGTGCCAATTACTAGCTAGGATAACGACACGAAACGAATACGATAGAAATTATGCGGTGTATGTAACTACGCGGTGATGAGCGAAATACGAAACGACAGGGACGATACGATACGATAGAATTGGTAAATGATTGCGGTGTTGAGCCAAATATAAACGATGCTACTTAATCTAATGCGGAGTTTACGAGATTTTAGCTAAATACCTAACTTGCCTCGTGGCGAAGTATTTGGTACAAATACGCGGGATTAACTAAACGAACTACCTAGGATTTCCTAGGGAATGGCTGCTACTGATTTTACGACACTTATACGGCTGAAGGACCAAATGATTGCGCTGGTTTTTTTGCTAAGAATTTAAACAATTATAAATTGGCACAGCTAAATTGGCGGGAGGAATTGCATACTGTCAGGAACACGTGGAAAAAACGAGCAGTACGCTTATAAGGAAGGATTGCACATACCTCGATTTCCCAAGCAGCTTCCTGGAGCATGGCACGTAACATGGAGACAGCGGAAGCGAGAAGATCACACCAATTTCACCACTTTTTATTAATATGTCGAGAACATGTGTTATCGCGATGGTGTGTCGGCAGCCATTGATCGTTGGGAATCGACAACGGAGGTTTTGTGCGGGAATGATTTAGAGGTGGGGATTACCTGTGCCAATCAACAAACTAATTGTCTATGTATCCGCGCAACCAGGTATCCAGTTATATTATTTCTATCGTTATTTATTTTTATTTTTAATTAGTTTGTGTGCAATTCTTTATAATTTTTTTTTATTGTTCAGGCTTATTTTATGTTATTTAATTATTAAGCCTTGTCTGACTTGATTTCTTAATTTCTTACAAACATTTGTACCTCTGGCATAACATAGCCCACTCTTTATTACCGCATTGTTATTGTACCTAAGTTAAACAAATGAATAAAATAGTGAGTTGATCACCAGTTTTCAAAAAGTAGGTGATTAAAAAGCAGCTCAGGATAGCACGTCTTTGCGTTTAGAGGTTGTCATTGACGTTCACTCTGATTCTGCTAGTCCGCAAGCTTGGTAGCGAGGCTGGATGTATATTGTTTCTAACATCATCTCTAAACGAACGACACCTGTGAGAAAAATAATAATTTTGGCCAGAAAATGTGATGACTATGGCGATGACGACTAACAGAAAACTATAAAAAAGACAATATGCTGCGCCCCCAAATACATTGAAATAAGGATAGGAGAATGATTAAAATCATCTAAATGAACTACAATTTAAGTCTGTCCGGAAAAAGAAGGGAAAAGATCAACTCAAAACAGATAACGCAGCTAGCAAAAAACCAATGGCGAGGCATAAACATCTTAGCGACGAATTACCCTGGTAATACGGGTATTAGCTACGGGTCTACCCGGTGCCGGTGTTAACCGGGCAAAGCCAGGTTTAGTCTGCATTATACCCTGCTTTTAAAATTAACCGCAGGCTTGCAGCTGTAATCACTTTAAGTTGCAGTTTGTGTACTATATGTTGTCTGTTACAGTGCAGTGGCTAAAATATTACCTTTTGTGGATTACCATATCAATATCAATGTGGAGTTTCAGGTGATTTGATGGTGATGATGTTCTAGTGATAGTTGATATATTGTAAATTGTGTCTATGAACATTAATATGCGCAAACCCAGTGAATAAACCCTACGACGACTATGAAACCGAGAGTCTATAAAACGAAATAAAGAAGATTACGCTGTGTAATGTCCTGGTAGTGTAGATACTATCTAACTGACACATGGACAAGTGACAATCGGTTTCAAATCATTTTATAAGAAAAGAAAAACTTGCAACACGATTGACTCTTATGTTTTTGGTAGCTATTGTCATTGATAGACGTAGCCATACACGCTTAGATGTACCTGTACAGGTAAACCTGTCAGGTACACCGTAGCATGTGTGGCTTGACGATGACAGACTGTCACTTTGTCCAGGCCCCCTTGTCATTTCATGAGATGCAAGTGAATTTCCATCTTCGGGTTATTCACGAGTAGTCCACACCATTTACAAAATAAAATGCGACATATCACAGAATACGAGAGAGAGTGTTATTAAGACAGTGGCAGCAGACGGATCGATAGCGAACTAAAATTGTAACCGGCGGCTCTGGATGGATGTACCACTGCGACTGTACGCTGATTGAGGTAGGCACGGAGATCGTATTTAGGTTAATCTGGTGGAAAGGTATTAGTTTGGACGACTTTAAATTTATTTGAAAATCATCATCATTATTATTATCATTGGCCTTTGCCGAAATATTGTTGTTGGTTGGCAGGATGCAGCAGTATTTTACATGGAGCGACTGCCAATTGGACATTATTTAAGTTATGAAGACAAAGCTTTATAAAAACATGAGAACAAGAAGTCCGGAGTAACACCGGGAGTCTAGATTTCTGCTGGCTAAACTAAAATTGGTGGCTACAACGTGGGTTTTGTTGCATAACTGTCAAAACATGCGCGTAGTTCGGCGAAAACAAGCGGACGAGAAGTAATGTTTTTGATATCAGCATTTACTAAAATACACAAAAACACTTATTCCCAATACACAAACATACAAAGACTAAATTTCAAATATCTACTAGTTTCTCAAAACACTCAACCGTTACAAAAACGAGGCGGGGTCTGTTAGACCCACACGCGTAATTAAATGGCAATTGCTCCATTACACAAACCCTTTTAGGTCTGCTTTGGTTATTATGTGTTGCTTGTCGATTACCATTGTCGACCGCGATAATGTTTCAGGGTCTAAGCGACCCCTGTTTATCGAAATCGGTCGTGTCATGTTCATATAAGTAGGTTTAAATCGTATATGAACGTTTTTAAGGTAGATAAGTTTCGCAGTAACAAATCCTCGTTTTTAATTAAACTTACCACATTCGCTTGAGCACGGTTACATTATTATTTATCTTGTTAAAATGGTTTTCGTGAAATTGCAGTGTGTAATGAGATTCTGGGGTGGTGATTTTAATTTTTTTGAATACAGCTCATGGAGAACTCAAACCAAACAGTCATCATGGGAAATATCCCTCCCTCCTCATGGAGAAATGTCTATAATTAACTTCCCCAACTGAGCTGTAGTCGGAATAATTGAACTGTTTACTGAAAAACTCTTGTAAGCTTTTTATTTTAGCCTGATAAGCATGTTAAATTACCCACCTATTAATTATTCAGAACACATAACCTATAATCTACATGCATCAATTAGCCCGTTCCTCTCACTTGATTCTCAAACCGTACACGATAACATTCATCCTATTATCTGTAACGGCCTAACAATCCCGAACAAAGTACCAACAACTAGACGAGATAAAATGTAATATTATAAAAGCTTTTCACAAAATCTGTTCTCCTAAAAATAGATTACTTAACAAACGAACCACAATTTCGACCACATCTGAACGTAACAAAGGTTTATCCATTTAACCCTAAAATGCTAGGTAAATATTTTTAAAGTTAATAATTAAAATTGTCGGGCCGCAAACTGGACGGACACAGAATTAAAATGAATTAAATGCAGCGGCCTGGGTATGAATAAAATCAACCGCTGCTCGGAATAATGTGACCACTTTGTATGCAAGTCGTTGGAGGTAGATAGCGGCGGGACCGCGGGATATTGTTAGCTATTGTTCCGGTTATTTCTAATATTAAATAGTTTACATTTTGTGCTGGTTGCTTTGATGCATCTATTCTATGTGAGGTTTAGAGGAAGCTTAAATATTATTTGAATTTCAATAAGTTTGGAATGTAGATAGAATTTGGATGCCAAATTGATATTAAATATTTTACAGCAACTGAAAAGCATGAGATACAATTTTACACGTAACTGCGCCCCTTTTAAATTGACACTAATATAATATAATTAACATGCAGCTCACTGAGGTTTTGACATATCATTGAAAAGTCTAGAGTTTTATATGAGAAACAGTAAGTAATAGTTCAAGAAACGTCGCCTCTATAGTAATTGTAACTTATATTCCGTCTCGAACAAATGGCAAAATTCCGCCAGTATTACTCAGTATTCCGTGCTACGTAACTTTACACTCCTTTTCTAGACATTTTTCAAACAAAACACGGCGCACAAATGTAGATCTACCCTCCCTATAATATTCATTTACATTCGCCCACTTATTTTTGCAGTTATGAATTATAATTCACCACAGCGCCACCAGAGTGCCGCCGGTCGTAATTAAAATCAGCCGATTGTTCTGCAATTTACTCTTACTACGTACTGATGTAAAATGTGATTAATATATTCAATAAGCGTGATTAAATAATTTATGCTGGTACGGAAATGATACAACTAATTGCAATACACAGTGCATTTAAAACACAATGCTAATAAACGAGGAACTTTACATGAGTCTGACAGAACATTCTATTTTGGCCGATGTGGTTTAAACACATAAATATTCCTACCCTTTCAAGAAGGATACTATTGACGTACGTTATATTCTCCGGTACCCCGATACGATGATCAGGCTCAATCACTCGCTAAGTAGAGATTATATAGACCTTCCCTCCGCAGAACTAGCCCTCCCGTCTACAAAGCATTCACTATGAGACGGTCCATATTATCGATTCCGTAACAGATGTGACCAGTCCAATATCTCTTCAGGTTCAACCTAACGGAATTAAAGATATTTTCGATTAGATCCTACACTATTATTCTTTTAAGATGTTTCAATAAAAATAATACCCTTTCAGAAAGGTCTGTGCTAATAGTAGAACAGTTAAACGCAGATAACTATTAAATACAAAACTTCAAAGCCATTCAAGGTCGTTTAAAACAATAGAACTAAATTTTAATCCCACAATCCACAGTAAAGCTAACAATAAAATGTTCCCGCGAAACAAAATGGCGTGTTTTATTGTAAAAGTTGAATAAAATCAGCGAGGGATGCGGCGGTGAGTAATGGCCACCTTTTGTTTGTGGTTAATTAGAGAGCGCCCGCTGCGGCCTGCTGCGGCCCGCTGCGGCCCGCGCTCCGATACGCGGTTGCCGGCCCGCCGCGAGAGGGTTGACGCCACTACAATACTACGGCCCAAAAGACCTGATAGTTTGCGGCCTGCGTACTCGCCGCGAGATCATGATGCGGCATTTTGAGGGTTACTTGTTAATATTTAGTCTGTGTACCTTTACGAGGGCAAAATAATTGAGATAAATATTACGATCTAGTTCATAAACACTACAAGGGAATACTACGCTAGATTAATTATATTATCTATCTCCATAAATAAATATTTATTATTTTATTCCAATCTCTTATTCTTATAACAACCGCTGGGAAATAAAAAGAAACCCTGACAAAGCTAATTTTCTTCTAGCACAAATTGTGGAAGTAAATAGCAAGAACATAGTTAATAACGTATACATAACATTGCAGTGGACGTTCTGCAATCTAAAATGGAACTTATTGTCCGTGTACATGATTTAAAAACGATTGCAAATGCAATACAGTTCGTATTGGCCTTTACGATTGCAGTGAACTGAAAATAAGAGCCATCTAAATAAACCTTTATGGACATGTCAACTGGACATTTTCGCTAAGCTGGCTCATAGTACGTCAAGGAGCATAAATGTTGTGGCAATACCTTTCTATATATATCTACCAATACCAATCTATCATCATCTGCCTACCTTTTTCCTAACAATGATGGGGTCGGCTCCTGTCCAACTGGATGCAGCTGAATACCAGTATGTCACATGAAGCGACTGCCTACCTGACCTCCACAACACAGTCACTGGTTAATACAATACCCTTTTGTTAGACTGGTTGTCACACTTTCTACCATCATCGACCGACAAAGATCTACTTAATGAAAACCCGGACCAACGGCTAACGTGCTTTAGGAGGCACGGAGATAATACGGTATATAATGATCGTTACCCATCCACGGACCGACCTGGATGATCGAACCGTGCCGCTGTTATAATTTAGCCACGTTGTTAATGTGGTGGCTCTTACTTTATGATACCTTTACCTACGTGTCTTACAGCCAGTGTCAAACATGGTTGTGCTTTTAAGGTTACAAGAAGTGCTACTTAGTGTATTGGATATATTTTAGGGTCGACGTAGTGTTAATAAGAATAGATGACGCTAGTGTTGCTACAGGGGCGACTGGATTCTAGTCTACAAGCTACGTTGTCGTATGGACGGAAAGTTTTATACTTTACTCCTAGGTGCAAGATTGTCTTTGATTCGTAAGTGTGGTTTGAAATATAAGATGCTATGATTTTTGACCAAACGTATGATTTCAAAATATAATATCTATGGTTGTCTCTGCTAAGTATTAAAAGAGGCCTTTTGCCTTTCAGTGGGATAATAGTCGCCAGTTTAATTTTACTACTGATAAGATTACTGCAAGATTTTGATTGAAAGATGAAATTAAAAATCCTTTCAAAAACCAAGGCTTACACTGACACAAGTAACAATTGTACCCGCTACCAGTGGGTTAGTCTTCGTTAAATCGCAGCGTGTGGCGCAAATGCGGCGTGATTACGGCTCACATCGGCGGTTCATTAGAGCGCGGTCTGCGGGACCCGTGCGTCGATATGCGGTCGCTGCGGCCGCGCGGCAGTGAGAGGGTTACTCGTTTAGTTTGTACGACTGTCATGTGTGGTCCGGGGCTAATAATTTTTATAATTTATTTAGGTACTAAATTATATCTTTGGTATGGAATATGTCCCTATGTAAATATTGTTTGAAGTTTAATTTCTCGACTGAAAAAAAAATCACGACAAAAGAAAAGCTGCACTTCTCATTGCTTTGTTGTTCCAATAAGATGGGAAGAAAATCTTTTCCCCCACCCATCACATTTTGTAATCCCCTCAACCGTTGATTTAACTTAACCCTCAAAGAAGATTCCATACTCATCAAATTCGAAAGTAATCCAACAATACTCGAAGAAAAAAAATCATCAGAAAACGAAAATATAAGAATTTCTTCAGAGTTTCGAAGTTAAAACCGGGTGGGGAGAATCAAAGGGACAAAATGAGTAAGTAATTACTGTGCGCAACTCAAGCCGATTCTTTTGAGGGGAACGAGAAAAAAGAATATTCGGGAAGTGTCCGACAGATAGGGCGGATGCACGCGGGCCACTGTCGCCGCTGCGATTAGTCGTGTCGCCTGATGTTTTTTTGTGGATCAGTTTTATGGCTGAGCTGAAGAAGGATATTAAGTTACTACTGCGTCGTGAGCCAAAGATATTCAACAGAAGATAAATAGATTTTTAAGTTGAAAAATGTTGTACCTACTGAGCATTCACTTCAATCAGTATTAACATTTTGATCAGACAAAGATATCATTGAACTGGATAGATCAGCAAAGCATTAGCCTTAGCAGTAAGTACCAATAGCACAAATATAACTCTACTCCATTGATAAAAACAGACACAAACCCGATTGAAAAACCAAACAAAATATGAATAATACAAATGTACATTGAATCCCAACATTTCAATGCAAGCGAACAAGCCCAAAGTTTAAAAGTCGTTGCGACTTGTTTCTGGTTCCGTTCCAAAATAGTTGTCGCTACAACTGTAGCCAGCTTTAAATAGAAGCGAGCACTTGAATTTTATATCGCAGAACTTACATTGAATTCTTATGGCGACGGCTTTTTGAAAGGAATATTAGAAGAAACTGTTTCGGATTTAGGCTATTTTAAACCGACTTCAAAAAAAGAGGAGAGGTACTCAATTCATCGGAATCAAGAAAAAAGATTTTTTAATGTATGTTCACCGATTACTCGAAGACTCTTGAACCGATTTGGATTTTTTTTTGTTTGAAAGAGTACTCCCAAGTTGGTCCCTTAATAATATTGTTATAATCTGATCATGGACTTCGGAGATCTGTCGTATATGCTGCAATCGCTTGGATGTTTATTGTTTACACAACATCATAATGCCTGTATGCTCTGAGGGGGTACGCAGATGTGTACGGTACACCCACATTTCGACAGTTAGTTATGCTAAGTTCCATTTCATTGGGGATTACCATGGAATTTATAGTTAACAATGTAAAGTAAATGCATAGCAAATATTTGTATAGGATATTACAACTAAAAATGGAAAAATAAAAAAAACTTAAAAATTAAAACCTACTTCATAAACACAAAAAAGTGAAAAATAAACTTTAGGTTCAGAAGTCTGCGACAAAGAAAACTAAATCAAAAAAACAAAAGTCAACGACTTCAGAAGCTAAAGTTATTTTTCACTTTTTTGTGTTTTTGAAGTAGGTTTTAATTTTTAAGGACAGGAACATATCCGGAAGGCCGAGACAATGTGCCCCTCTATGACGGATAGCAATGATGAAGTTGAACACCTAGATATGGGTTGACTTTAGTTATCGAAAAGCTTACGGCAAGCGTACTGGAAGTCGGAGTAGAAATACGACACGGAACGGATCTCCTGCATGGTAATAATTATTAATAGGAACCAATTTATAGAAACTCAAATAGGCATCATCTGCCAAGCCTTTTCCAACTATATTGGGGTCGGCTTCCAGTCTAACCGGATGCTGCTGAATACCAGTATTTTACATGGAGCGACTGCCTATCTGACCTCCACAACCCAGTTAGTAGTATAATATTATAATTGGTAAGACTGGTTGTTTTAGGGCCAAAACAATTCCAAGATAATCATAGTCTACAGAGACTATGATTATCTTCGAATTGTTCACCTTTTTGTAAATCTTTTTAAACAAGACTAGATACTCCGTTACTAAATCATACTCAACTACAGGATGCTCACAAAACATCAAGAAAAAAAATACAACAAGAAGCAAAAATATGTAGGTAGTTGAAAAATTCCAATTGTTTTAACATCGCTGCATCGCCAAGTGTCCAGAATATATAATTTATGAGCTTTCAGCGCGCTTGTTTTCGCTTTATTCGCTCTCGCTCCGAGTGGGGCATGAATTTTGATATTAATTATATTATTTAGTATGATATTACATCACCCTGTGTTTGTGATCCTGGTTGGTACGCTCCCAAGGCGGAATTTATTCATAAAGTGTATCTGTCTGTTCGGGAGCAGGTAGACAGTAAGTAGCGAGTGTTTTCTATTGTATTGCACATGAAAAGAATCTTTATTGTTAGTATTATAACAACAGCAAGGGTTCATCTAATACATTTATATTACACGGATCAAAAAGCAAACGGAGAGCTGTCAAGAACTTGGGACTACGTTTATATATATAGTAATAGATAGTAATAATCTAAATCTAATAAAAAACATTTTACAAAATAATCTTATAGAGAAAGGTATTACACGTATTTCAGAAAATTCGACAGGTGCCGATAACAAAGTGACGTCCTAACTTCAAAAGGAAATACAAACTAAAAGCTCCACCATCTACTAAAACATGTAAACTGCATCAAAATCCTATCTCTGTAATATTCCCAACATACATAGTTTGAAACGAAACTAATGTGCAACATATAAACACTCTTATGCAGTCTATGAGGTTTATTTCGCCGAGCTATTTTACAGGTGAGCAATTTTACAGTGGAGCTATTCTGGGCTATTTTCCAGGTGTTAGTACATTCCGATAGTGGCGCCACCTAATGTGCAATAATAAATCTTGAAAGAATCACAAATGTACTCCTTTCAGGTGGATGAGACGGATTTTCTTGAGATGGTGTCGAGATATTTGTAGCTGTTACTTATTTTTATAGAACCACGGATTTACTCGCGAAGTTTCTGTTTTCTTGAATGATATACAGTTTCTAAGGTTTACAGGACTGAGTGAAAACTGTCTCTAGACAGGTGGTTTTACTTTCTAAGACGGCGATATCCCATTAAAGGACAATCGTCTCACAGCCTGACTCTATACGTCATTATAGGAAGACGACTATACGTTACACCGTAGGTGTTCTTAGGGCGAATTTAACCAATGAATCTTAAACGCGATCAGTAATTTAAACTGTGTTCCCGTTGCCAGTGTTATTATTCTTTAGTAATAAATCCCTGACAGCTCTTGAGCGTAGTTTATATTTACTAATCACATCACATCGCGTTTAGTTACAATTATGAAATTCGCACTAAGTTAAAAAAAAAAACATAAAAATTTCCCAGGCTGAAGAGTATTTCTGCGCAGGCTATCTATAAATCTAATATCATGCTCTCAATGTATTGTACTTTGATGGATCACGTCCGGTCTTGCACTATGTACCGTCTCAACTGCTTTATATAAATCTATGTTGAACTTTTACGCAAAATTGAACCTTGTCGCAGTCACCTTAGGTTGGTTTCAGTTTGTGAAGAGTGAGTGTTAAGGCGTTATATGACTGAGGCTGAAATATAAATCCTGTGGTATTGCAGAAGTGTTGTAAAATATTTCAAGTTTTCAACGCTTGGACGTCTGTGCTTATCTCTTAATATTGTTAAGTTTTAGAATCGGTCAGCAAATATTAAAAACCTTTTATTTTTTAATTTGAGGTTATTTTGATAATGCACGTACAAGTGCATAATCAAATCAAGTGCATCATTGTTTTTGAGTAACATTGACAAGGAGCAGACGGCAAACAGCCCATAAAAAACTGACAATCATGAATCCTAAGCGAAACATTAACCAAGAAATAACTTACGACTTGACAGAAAATACCATCCGCGGTACATACGTAAGTGCTGCTGGTAAAATATACGCGTTGTCATGGCAACCGAGACAGATAGGAACACAAATCACGGCGGGCCCGCCATGAATTATTGGTGCAGTAACATATCGGCTAAGCACCGCGCTACATCTGCGTCGGCTCTGCTTACCCTCAAATGGGGAGGTTTTTATTATTTTTTATGAAGAATTTATTGTACAAAGTTATTGAAAACATAATAATGAACATGCGATCCCTGAAGAGTTAAGCTGAGGTGTAACTAAAAGAACGCCCACAATTCACTGTCCCATGAAAGAGGGGGCGAGCCTTTTGCCAGCAACCGGGAACCAATTCAACTGCTGCTGAGGATGCTATTAGTCTTATTTTAATTTCTTTTAAAATAAGACTTATACTTATTCTTACACTTTAACTACTTACTTAACTTTTTTTTTGGAGTTATACTTTTTTTTTTTTTTTAATTTTTTTTCACTTTATTCAGTGGAAACATAAAAGAAAAAAAAAAAGTGGAAAAATTCTCAGATTATGAATAGAATGGATTAAAAAATATTGATTATAATTATTTATTAGTTGATAGCTATGACAACAGTCAATCTGAGTTCAGACGTAACAGCATAAGACAGCAAATAGTGTAATTAAAACTATTTCAGGAAATGACTGAACAAGCTGATCAAGTTAATTATTAAAGAGTTATAGTTATTTGTAGTAGATATTTGTAACTAATTAGCTTGGTTATATAAAACGCGCCGTCTACTCCGCTGCTATACCTCAGCTAACTAAATCGTCGCCCCACAATGTCGCACCATAACTGAAATTGACCCACTTCTCGCCGCCACTCCGCGACTTAATACAATTCTAGACAGGTGCTGCTCCGCACTAAAGTGTCACGGACGATATCTCAGTATTGGTGTTTAAAGTGTAGACGAAGGGTAGAATGTACAGCGCAGAAGGTTCGTTTTAAGCTTGAGAAACCAGGTTTTATTCATTCTTTGATAAGTCAGTAGTGTCTTAGATTAACTTCGGACAAGTCGAAACCGCAGTGGTTCAAGACTATCCCATTTCAACAAAACAGTGTTTCAAGTATTCATACATCACGTTCTTTTCATACAAACAAAGAGTACAGACTTGGACCTCTGTTTCTCCTTCCACTGTGGTAACATTATATTTCACCCTGGCTTCCCCTGCCTCGTATATTGCCTTCAACTTTTATGAAATGGCAACAGGACTATAACGATCATTACTTTCTGCAGTAAAAGTCTGCATTGTTGGGACATTGTATTAATAACTATCTAGGTTATTGTGACATAAACTGAACATCAAAATAGATATTGAAAGTTCAGTAATGTTTTCAGTATCCGTCTTATCGGCAACTATGTAGACAAATGCAATAAACATTGTTGAAGCTACGGACATATCAAATAGCAATAAGAATACTGATAGAATGATTGTTGATGAGAGCAAAGCCAGTGATAAAGGATTGAATAATAAAGCAATGTTTCTCAAAGAGAATAGAAATATAGCACCTTCCCCAAATTCTTGTAAATCCCAGGTAAATACCGCACACTTAACTCAACAATAATCCCGACCGCAAAGCGCACAAAGAGCAACATTTCGATACTACATCATAATAACGTTAACAACACATAACATTTTCAATAATAGAGAAAACGGAGAGTTTTCTTTATAATCGGAGCACAAAGAAATCGATGGCGCGGCCCATTCGTCATGTTGACACCTCAATGGAAGGAACCCTACAATTATTTACTTAAAGACGATGTGGGCAAATAACGCCGTTTATTGAAGAAATGTTTTCCAATGGATTCCGTTAGTTGTTGCCTGAATCTAAACTTTACTTGATAGAAACAGTTCTTTTAAAAAAAGACTCATACGTTTTTATCTCTTTAAGTTTTGGTAATGATAATAACTGGTAAGATAAAAAAAGGTTGAAAACGACAGAAACAGAAGAGTATACGTCAGTGCTTACTCTTCTGTTTCTATGTCGTATAGCGTTATAGGACCAACGTTGTAAACATAACCTAACCAGTAATCAATCATCTAATAAACAGGCAGAAAGAAGCACAACTAAACGTTTAACAAAGCTAAATTAAAAACATCATACAATAATAAAAATCTAGTCCACAATAAAAAGATGGACGGATTTATTCTCTCCCATCCAGCTTCATCTCAAGACGAACTCATTTTCTAACTTAAACCAATCACTTAAGCAACAACAGAGTACACACGGGCAAGACGGCCAGCGAACTAAGTTGACGAACAAACGCGCAAGTTGGACGCTAACCACGTTTAAGTTATTACGCCAATTTCAAGCCCAGCAGCGCTTTGGATATTACATTGTAGAATTACTACGGAGACAGTAATTTTGGAGCTGGAGCAGAAGCTACTGTCGCAGAACGGGATCCCTTCTATTTGCATAATATTCTTTTTCCTAATATACTTTGGCATAACAATTTTGGCATACTTTGTTTTGCCATAATAATACTTTTCCATATTTTTTTTCGGCATACAGTTTATGTTGGCATAATTATCTTGGAGACTAATTTGTTTTGACATAATAATACTTTGACATATTTTTTTTTGGCATACAGTTTATGTTGGCATAATTATCTTGTAGACTAATTTGTATTGGCAAAAAATGAATTCGCAAACTAGGCATGCTGACTATTAGCGTAATTAAAATTAAAATATTGTCTTAAAAATTCAATATGTATTGCTACAAAAGTTAGTCACAGAATCGAATCGCTGCAAAACCGACACCACGTAGTCTTGTCTGCCCTACCCCTAGAGTGTAATTTAAGCCCGCGTAGGCGCAGAGGGGCAAGGGGGACCGCGAGCTGAGGAGCAGGTGGTTTTAACGCTCGCTGCCGCGGCTGAGGCTGGCCGGCTTAGCCGGCCAGCAAGCCGAAGCTGCGGTGGTGAGCGTAAAACACATCTGCGACGATAAGCTCGCGTGGGACCGCCGGAGCCCCGCAGCGCCGGAGCTGTGACAAAAACCATGCCTGCTGCATGTTGCATACTGCATACTTGCTTGCATGCTGCATGCTTGCTTGCATGCTGCATGCTTGCTTGCATGCTGCATGCTCGCTTGCATGCTTCTTACAGGGAAATAAAAATCACATAAAATGTTCACAATCAACTGTTTTATAATGATGAATGTTTTGATTGATTGATTTTCGGCCGTTTAATGACTATCGATACGAAATGTATGCCAAAAGACGACTCTGACAGTGAACTTTCTGCGATAAGATGGTTTGGTCTAATATTTTAGGAGTTAATTATTATTTTGCGTACTTGTTATGACTATAAAAATATGTTTTAATATCATTATGCGTAAATAAATGTATGCTTTAAAATGTTATGCTTAATCATTATTATGAGTAGAGAAATTATGCTTAAAAAAATTATGCGTAAGCTGCTATGCGTAAATAATGTTATGCGAAAATATAATTAGGTTAAACAAAAGTATGCCAAGTTATATTAGGTCTTAAAATTTTATGCAAATGGATAGGGAACCTCGCAGAACCAATACTGCAGTAGAATATTGAATTCAGAATTGGTAACTGTTGCCAGATATACTCCAATCGATGGTTTTCGACTTTAGTATTTATGACATTATCTTCGGTCGTACTAGTTTTCCAAAAGTTTTGGACCTATATCTTCCTGGCGATGTTAGTCTATATGTGTACTTCTTACTCCAAAAATCACTCGTTTTGTTGCTGCATTGTAACTCATCTTCATGCAAGAAGAACTGATAAAGCCTGTGACTATTGGTGATAAGTTTCCAGCGCTAACGTTGGAAATTATTATATCACAGCAGCCGCCGGCATTCCACTAGTCATAGTTATCCCAGGCAAGTTAATTAGCAACCGCAAAACCAGTACAGATTCACGGATTTACGGATCCCAATACATCCAACATTTAACCAAACAGCCTAAACAGGGCAGCCAGTGATAATGGCTGAGTAATTCCCCAACTGTGTGTACTAGTTACTGGCGCGAGCAGGAACAAGTTATAGAACAACTGGTGCGAGTGCCGGGTGACTAATCACGTTATGAAGTTATCATTCTAGCCCGGGGGACACACGGCTGGCAAGTTCGACTAGCTTTTTGTTTGGATACAAGTTTGGCTAACTTCTGCTGGAATTAGCTGCTGGTCGATTTTAGGTGCAAGTGCTTTGCGAAGTGGACTAATTGGCAAATAGGGCAATGGCTAACAATGGACGTAATGTAAGGGAACATTAGAATAAATGAGATTAGACATATTAAGCATAGACAGACAAAAGGAAGGTCTATATGCAGACGAATATAGACACAAGGAATAGACTTACATGGTAGGAAAACCCAAGCAATAATATACAGTTTCTCACCAGTGCACATTCTATTTAGCACTAATTCAATTTCTGAACTACATCCATCAAGGTCGAATTCACTATAATAAGACCTGTTGTTCGTCAGATCTATTTACATCTCTTTTCTAATTACGATGGACGTTGGTATTTTCACCTACTTACCTAATTCTATCCAGAGAATTTATAGGTGGAATAAATGTAATTAAGACGTGTTTTATGATAATAAACAAAGCATGCCAGCTGTCTTGTGTTTACTTTCTCTCAAACAGCTTCATGATTTATTTTCGTAACTGTTTGCTATGCCTTCTTTTTCAGAGTTTGATTGTAAACCAAAATAATCGAATTCGGATTTTCATTGAATCAGTTCACACGCAAATGATTTCTAAACTTTGCTACCGGTAATCACAAATGATTACATTGTCAGCAGTGTAACAATATGCTCAAATACAGGGTGTAAACGGACCCTTCACTTAGCCGTCAACATAGCATTCAGTATATCAAACTTAGTAACTTTACGCAAAAAATATTGCTGGGAAAAGACTTTTTTTGGGGTGAAAAATCATGTTTTACGGTAGGACTCAATGTAATGCACCCAAATCATAGTGCTCGTGGATGGATTGAATAGAACGGGTGTCGTGCAGCTGTTTTAAGTAAAAATCTTCTTCTTTATAAAAAGCCAGTGAAAAAGTTGGAACTTTGACCCCCAATATCTCCGTAACTAGAAGGTTCCCAGGTATGATCTAGAACAAAAAAATGATTGCAATGACGGGGAGAACAAGTGCCTTTCTACTTCGTGAAGGGTCTTGTTACACCCTTTAGAAGACTTCTGAAAAGCTGAGCTCTGAACAGAATATGTTAAAAAAATATATGCAACGAAGTGATATATTCGACAGAAATACATAGTTTTAATAAAAGTTAGAAGAAGAAAACATCAAAAATAAATAATAGGTTCCCCAAGTTCCGCACCCGTAGCTAACTAGCTCCGTAACGAGTGCAGCGTGATTATTGATGACCATCATTATCTGTTTCCTCAAGTTCTGCCATTCTTTGCCGCACTTTGTAGTTGTTACTCATTTTAACGATGCCTGTGTTCCGTTAGAAAACTAACAGGGGTTTTTCTCATAAAGGAAGGGTTATTACTAGTTTTTCTTTTTTAAAAGCTCCCGTGTATTTTTCGATCAGAAAAGAGCTTTTACCTATGCAAGTACGTACTTACATGAATAGATACAGCTATTTTATTTTTATATTTGGAGACTACAAATTAAATATACTCGGAAAATAACGGCATTCAAAGATACAGAGAGTATAAAAGATTCACCAAACTATAAAACGAAAGCACATGATCATTTTTCCATAACAATAGGCCTAGTTGTGCGAGAGACGTGTGTTTCCTGTTCCGGCACGAACACACCGGAAATTAAAAATAAAGTACACTCGGAATGCAGAAAAGGAATACGAACAGGCTTCCACTATCAATTAGTTTGGGTTTATTGGATGCGAGATGGAAGGACCATATCATCTAGATATAGGAATAGGTTCAGGAATTATTTTGATGCAGGTTTAATTTAAAATGTGGTAAATTGTTGTTTATGAATGTAATGAGCTTTTGGATGACTCAAGCATAACTTTAATGGTCTTTTGTTTTAACACGATCCCGTTAATAAAAAATGCAGAACTCGTAACAGACCCAAACTAAGTCCAAAGAAGAAATTAATGCGAACAAAATAAGCTCAAATAAATTATTTCCTCCGATCTCATTCTACTTAGCTCAAGCACGTCGTAATAAAACAGTACTTCGTTTGTCAAACTACTTCCATTTCAATGGAAACATCTGCATTCATATAAAAATCAAGAAAAACAACATGATCCTCCGTGATTACCCCTGGCAGGCAGGAAACTAAATAACGAACAGATTGCACTGGATATTACATCGGTCGATTGCAAAAAGTTCCAACAGGTAGGTTCCATTGCTGTCGCCCGCAGACCGGCTCCCCTCGCTGTTATGTCGTAACAAGAATAAACTGTGTCACTTGATATTGTTTGTTTATTGCTATAAATCTCGGTTCCGATACATTTTTTAATATTGTTTTTGATGAATGGTTGAGGATTTGAGAGGGTCTTGTTACGAACTTTAAATCAGTATTGCGTTTTTATACAGAAGTATTTGCATTTTAAGTCAGTTGACTAACTTCTATCTTTACGTGTAGTATCGTTTAAATTGTACAGCTTTCTTGCTCTAGTTCTTTGTCTACGTACTAATATGAAAAGCAATATATTGAATTTAGACACTGTTTTAAGCTTTCACGGTTTACAACTAAACTTATACTGTCACTTACGGGATATCTTCCGTGATTGTTCATTATTTTGTGCTCCCGATATTTCGACGCTGTTGCAAGCGCAATTTATTTTCCATCCACCCGCATTCTCCAGTCAACTAGCGATCATGGCACTTGCAACAGCGTCGAAATATCGGGAGGATAAAAAAAACCATCACCACGTAGAAAAAAAATTGGATGTACCATATGATCACGTTTGTCATTACTATAAATTGGAACCAAAAACCGAGAAAAACTCCCTGACAAATGAACCGGTGAGTAGGAGAGGGTCACAAAAAGCCCTCACATCGACCCGAGGTTGTAGGCGAGGCTTATCAGGTTCCACATTGAAATAATTTAACAATGGCTTTCTTCTGGAGATGATAATACAAATGATGAATTTCTAGATTGTATTATACAGGGTGTAAACAGACCCTTCACGAAGCCGTCAACCAAGCATTCTGTACCTCAAACAAAGTAACTTTACGCAAAAATTATTGCTGGGAAACGATTTTTTTTTGGGGTGAAAAATTACGTTTTACGGTAAAACTCAATGTCACGCACTCAAAACATTGTGCTGGTGGATGGATTGAATAGTACGGGGGTCGTGAAGGTGTTTAAAGTAAAAATCTTACATTAGAAACATGTATTTAAAAAAAAACTTGTGAAAAAGTTGGAACTTTGACCCCCAATATCTCCGTAACTAGAAGGTTCCCAGGTATGGTCTAGAACAAAAAAAATATCGCAATGACGGGGAGAACAAGTACCTTTCGGCTTCGTTAAGGGTCTTTTTACATCCTTTATTAGAGATAAGAAGTAGAATACATAAATATAATGAGAAAGCAGACAAAAGCTCATGGTAAGGTATTTAGTTCCGAAGAAATAAAGAATAATGTAGCTGTTTAATATCCTGATGAGACATAAAATATTGTTTCAGTTCCCATTTCACTGGCCTCTTTCAGCGATCCCTTACAAGATGTTACAAATTTAATCAAGGCAACAGCAACAAAGGAATAATGAATTAAAACATCGTCACACGCTCAATTACAAGGGTGTCTGTAAATACGGAGGAGAATATTAAAATTTAATGAGACACCCTCCCCTCGGCCTCTGAATATTCTATGTCATCAAAATGAGTAGTACCAAATGTTGTCGATATTAAAACTGAGATTGTTTTGAGATTTTTGTAAGAAAATTGATGATACTGGCTTTTAAACAGATCAACAGATGTTGCTTAAATTATGAATATGAAACTCTGCTAGGAGTAATAATAATTGAATTGGATTGCTCAATCGAAAACATCAGGCCAATAATGGAATCAACATAGCCAAACACAGTTATAATATTAATTAACACTTTGACAATGCTACCAAAATTAAATCAGATGAAACGGGAATTTTCCACAACGATGAATTCAAACAACAAACGCACAGTGCTAATAACATTACATTTATTGTCAGCAAAGCCATTTATAACATTGATTCGACTACCCATCGTAATCCCTTCGAAGATCTCGGTGGGTAGTGAAAGGGCCTAAACAAATTATAGGCCGTCCGACTGTGAATAAATGATGAACGTTTTGTTACTACTTAATCAAATATTCGAGGAGCAAACGGTAGGGGATGCGGTGCATCTTACACCAGTCAATGTACAGGAGGAGCGGCTTAATTCGTAGTTTAGTTGCGATGTTTGAGTTTGTTTGGTGGTCTCAATTTCATAGAGAGTTTCTCAGAATATGATACTGTTGAAAGTTATCTTAAATAAGTCGATAAAAACTAAAGTTGAAATTCTTACTAGTGTTTGTTGGCAACCTTCAACAGGAATCATTTTAGAATCCTACGAAAACGTTGCTGACCTCAAAATTACAAACATTTAAATATTTCTAAAGCTTCGGCTTTCATTTAAGAAACGGTTTCGTTTTCAAAAAGAACCGTAATGATATAATAGTCGTAAAATGAAATAGTTTGCGCCGAGCTCAGCTGAAACTGAAAAATGTAATTTTTAGAACAGTTTTCAGTGCTGAATTTCACGACGTCATAATTAGGTCAATTGCGCAAATCGCCAGCGATGGGAAGCGAGTGGCGTTGAAAAATCGCGCGACTTTTTTTTTGCAGAGTCGCAAGTATGCACCTGGGTACCAGAGGCGTACACTTGAAGAATGGACGAAATTTTATGTTAGTTTCACTATGCAAATTGTGATATCTAGTGTTGTTTGTAATGTTATATGCTGTGTTGAAAAACCATTTTATCATGGAAATTGAAATGTGTAGGTGCGAAGTAAACTTTTGAATCTAAGTTTATTAAAGCTTTATGATTAATAACGCTTTTGTAAGACAATACAACAAATGAATCTATAAGAATCAATTGTCGCATGTTGGTTATTTTGAAAACGGCTCGACCGATTTGGCTGATTTTTTTAGTCTTCGCAATAGTCACAACGAGGTTTATATGAAAGAACATTTTGATAAGTTTTTGCAAGTCTCATTTTCTTCATTAGGAAATTGCACCCCTGCGAAGGCCGAGGTATTCATATTTATTAAAGATAGAAGATTAATATTATTTTATCAAAATTGGTGAAATCGAATAAAACATATTGGGCTAAATTATATCAAGGCCGACAATATTAAAGAGCGGTTATTACAAAACATATATATACTTAACACACACAAGTACACCAGTAGAAAAATATCCATCATTCACATACTTAACTCCGTCCTTACACAAATGACTCGTACCCACAAAATCGTCAGGAGCGCCATTCATCATGCGCACAAAACGACACGATAATTTGTCAAAAAGGTCGTCCGATGCGCTCTCGAGCGTACTTCACTTACGTCAAGTGAAGTACTAAGTGATGTTATTATGTTTCATGATGATGGGTTGGTAGATAGGGATGTGTGACACGATGTATATGAAGGAGTAACAGTTTTTTTGGGGTATTTAGCATATGAATGTTAATGATAGCTGAAAGGGGTAGCCCTGTAGCAGTAATTAGTCAGATCAGCTAGTGTTGATGGATGGAAAGGGCTAAGACCAAAACTTTGTGGATATATTGAGAACAGAAGAAAAAAAAGTGTTGCGCCGATCATCATCTCCCTTACCTAACAATGTTGTGGTTCGACTTCCAGTCTAACCGAATGCAACTAAAGTATTTTTCATAAAACAAATCAAATCAAATCGTTTATTTGTGTATATACAGGTTTTCATTACATAATTATATACTAATAATGTTCATTCCGTGATCAGCCACTTGGGCATACAAATGATTAAATAATATGATGAAAATATGATTCTAAAAATCTATTTATATGATATAAAAGCGACGGCCTATCTGACCTGCACAATGCAGGCAGGTCTTTTTTTGGTACAATTCATTAAATAAATGAAGGACATGAATGAATGTAGTTTTTGATAATATTCATTTTCTAAAAAAAAACACTTACGAATGTTTCACAGCTACTATCTTCTATCTTCATTATAAAAGGGACTTACCTGAAAAGAACAAAACACAAAATTAATAAAAATAAATTAAGCAGCCAGCAGTTAACACTACCTTTGGCACCTTTACCTTTGGTAACACTGACTTTCAGGTTTTAAGCCTTCTAACTGTCTGTTACGAATGTCAAAGATCTGCTTGGATCTTGGATGGTTGAGCCAACGAGAAGGCCAAATTCAATTTTTTTTTTTTTTGTCAGAAGCTAGATTTAATAAGGCGTTTGCTTCGGAGACTGGCCAGAAAGTCCACGTAATTCACTCTCTCTGCAAGGTCATATTACGGTGTTTACTACCTTGGTATGAGAAGACAGGTATCAAGGATGAACGCGAACGAATAATCCCAACCAGAGCACGTTAGGCCGTTGGCCATGCAAATAAGACAGATGTCAGAAACATTCAGAAGCCAAAAAACTTTTCTGTTCCACATTAAATTTTCTCCTCAAATAAAGTGCTTAAATGAGCTATATTTAGTTCTAACCATGTAAAACCGCTAGCTAAAGAAACTACTCTCTCGATAGACGTAAGTAATGGTCCGGTAATCTGCTGAAACGTATGCACTGCTGCAACTTTTAAGAGCAATACGTCTGGGGGACGTACGTGGCTCGAAATAGCTCGTTTTGCTTAAATATTATGTCGAAAGAGGCATTAATGCTACAGTAATTCTAGCGGTTTAAGAAGTCCTTAGTACCAATTCATGGAAATTCTACTGAAACAAATATCTTCTTAATTCTAGTGGCACTTAAGTTGATTTCAGAATAACTAATTCTAATCTTGAGCATGAAAATGTTGGTGTGGGTTTTAAAGTTATCGACACTTAATTGCGAACGCAGCATAATTTTGTTGTCCTTAAAGAGGTTTTGAGGGTTGGACCTACATGGATGCTACATTTTGCCTCACAATAGATTAGGATCTAGCCCTAATCAGTTGTGAGGCAAAATGTAGCATCTATGGTATTTTATTATTTATTTATTTATTTACAACTAATTATAGCAACATTACAGACCAAGTCCAATACGACTATTTTAAGTTGAAAGCAGGTAGTTGATCGCAAATATCGTCGTTTAGTGCTATTCGTGCAGCAAATCCTACATTATCATCAACATACCGTTGCAACTTAAGATGGTATTTGTTCATAATAGGCTATTTCCAAGATGGTTCTCCCAAAATCCAATCCCCAAATTATCGTTCTCAATCGCCATAAAAATACTGAATGCTCTCCTGATATCCAAGTTAAAAGTACATCAGTCTTATTTGACACACTCACTAAACTTGTTTACACAATTTGTAACATATCAACCAGCATACTTTGATCTTTGGTTTCCCACAAAAAACCCTTCAAAAATCTAAAATGTAGGACGAAAGAAGGGAAAGGAAGGTCGCTGTAAAATGGTCAGTTGAGATGAGTTAACAAAATCGTTGAACGGATCATTACGCCTGTATACATGTATTTTTTCGTTTTTTAGGCCGAAAAAATATTCGCGGCTAAATAATTTAATAATTTTGTTGGGTATTAAGTTTCGGGTAAAATTATTGACAGGTTTTTTGCGAGAATTAGGTAGTGTTTTTATCAAGGTGACGTTTTAGCGGGAATTACACAGCTGAAGGTCGTGATTTGTTTCGTACCTATAAGGATTAGAAAACTTTTAGATACGATTAACTTGGTATACATCAAATATACACTTCAGTTGGACTTGTATCCAGTTGATGGCAATAAGCTCATTCCCTATTACATGGGACGGTAAAGTGTGTGTACTATAGATACATCTCTCTCATCTTTCTGAGATTACAGGCGTGATGTTATGTTATGTGAGTCGGTCAAAAATAGCTATTTATATTTATTTTGCTTTGTAAACTACCAATTTTCAACATTTACTCTCAAAACTTTTAACTATTTTTTATATAAATCCGTATCGACACCCGACAGCATCCATTATTGTCAGTTCCAGGTACAGTTGGCAAAACAAATATCCAACGTATTTGTAGGTGAGCGCAAATATAGTTACTCGCGCGTCACCCTCACTAATAAAGACAGATCGAATGAAAACCGCGCTCAAAAATAACGAGTCGCTGAGGTTTTGTGGAAACATACTGTCGGTAATTCCTAGAAAATACTCAATGGTGAATGATTCTCTAGTATTTGTGTGTTCAAGGGATAGTAGTTTTCAAATTAATATTATGGTTTTTTTTACATTCAATTGACGTGAAGATTTATGTCATACATTCGGCTAAAGTTTGGTGGTGTATTCTATTGTAATTAATTGAACCATGTGAAAACTTGATTCCTTACTTTTATAAATCGACCCAGGGACTTATCAGACGGTTTTAAAATTCACTTAGACATTCAAAGTATAAAAAACCTGTATTCCGTTAATTTTTCAAATAAAATTCCTCCAGCATAAATCTCATTACCATCTCCTTCAAGTTCTCGAAATAAATTCGTATCAAAAAGCTCTTAATCAAACGGGCCCGTAACGACGCGTATTATTTTTTAATTCCGCTCCTCACAAAGGAATTAAGAGGGGAACAAGATGTGGGGACACTAGTAATTGGGAATCATTTTTGTCGACTGTACTTTTGGAAATACAACCGTACAATTACAACTGAAAAGACCACCCTGTTCTACAATCAACTTTACCCTTACAAGATAAGGTTGGTTATCAGCTAGCCAGTGAAAATACATGGCATTGTTTAAGTTTGTAAATAAAAATGTATGGGAGGAATGTCTCCTTTGAAGTCTGTCTTTGTACAATTTGAAACGAAAACATTGAAACTGAATTATCTGATGGTTGTTGTAACACCTACACGATTCTAAATTAAAAACTGTTTAGTAACGATTTGATTGAAATTGTTTGTCTTGACGGTCAAGTTCGGGCGACTTTTGCCTCTATTTTAATGCAACTACAGGTGTTCACGGCATAAACCCCATAGAACGAGGTTGAAAGACGTGTGGTACATTTTGCAAAAGTATAAGTTAGTTTGCCTTGTTGCTCTAGTGGTAAGTAAGAAAGTTTATTTTTATTTTGTAAATAATTATGAGTACATGGTGATTAACAGATAAAAGGTCGGTTCAGCCATATTTTACCAATAGCCATGCAAGAGTTTTTATTATTCGCTCGTGGCGCTTTACTCGTGGTCGCTAGCGGCTGCTGAGAATGACGTCCTGGACTCGATTCCCAGGTCGGGCAAAGTGTTATTGGGTTTTTCCATTAGGAATTTCTCAATAGCCACGGAGTCTGGATTTGTGCCCGGTTGATGGCAATAGGCTCGCCCCCTATTACATGGGACTTAAACGTTACTGGCGAAATGTGGGTGTACTAATGGGTACACCTCTGCCTAACTTTTTGGGGATTAAAGGCGTGATGTTGTGTTATAAATTAATTTCTCGATAAACAACCACTTTTGTAAATGAAAACATCTACGAGTATCGATTATCTCTTAGATTTTTTTTGTACTTAAATAAATTATGTCTTGAGTAGGTTTAATTTCGAAAAAAGTAACGAAAGCTTTTATAAGTGTTATTATATATTTCTTAATGTATTTCCATCGGTAAAATTAGCCGAAACGTAACGTTTTAGTATCATATAACTCAGAAACGAAGAGTCGAAATTCAAGAGGAAAATATTAACATTTTATATTCAGAACAGTTTTTAAATAAGAGAAATTAGCTTTTTATAGAGTTTTAAGATGTTTAGTAAGTCAAGTGAGCCTGTGATAGTGACAGATAAGTTAATATAACTGTCAGTGATCGTATTTGTATTTATCCAGTTTTATTTAATCAGTGATACGGTGAGGAGCAACTACTTTGAGGTATTATCAGGAAATACTGATCAATTATATATTATTTTACATATATGTTTGCACTGCGCATTGATTTTGTAGTCTGCGGTATCCAATATAGCGATTGCAATGATATCGTACAAAACAGAATGATATAAACAACAGGAAGAAGTAAACATTGTCACACAATCATTATAAAGCATTTATGTAAAACAAAAAATGTTCCAAAATATTAATAAACACTCCAATTTCAGTATTTTACGGGGAACGTGTGAAAAACTCGCGGCACGTAGAGAAAAGCTATAATTTTATTACTGGTATCTCCCTCCAGGGTGTCGTGAGGGTAATAAACAATAACATAATAACATTTTTGTGAACTAAACGACATATTCATACGTATCGAGTAGCGGTACTATTGGAAAAGGGCTTTCATATTATTTATTTTGACATTATTTGTTATCTTTGAAAGTTAAAACTGTCGCACATCCACGTGTATATAGACCTAGCGCTCAGAGAAGGATTGCGATATTTTAAAATATAATAAATATATTTTTTTTAGCCACATTCCATGTTAAAGCCATTACGACAGAGACAGCTCTAGAACGTGTGATGAACATTTAGATGTGCAGAACGCGTTATATTTCATAAAAAAATATATAGAAATCCGCTCTTAGATTCTAATGAATATTCGCTATTAGGAATATTCATTTCGCCGCTATAACCGCTGTTCTTAGTGTGGGCAGTGCTGTGTTGTTTAATCTGTCTTTATAGTCAATTTTACAGAAGAGAAGACTTGTAATTGGTGTCAGTTTCACTTACTAGTTTTATTCTGTTGTGTATTTTGTTTATATTTCATAAATAAATGAAAGGGAGGGAAAATTTACCACGATTTAAGGGTCATGAAGATGGCAAAGAGCCAGAAAAATGCTATAGATTATCTTGTCTAATTCACGATTGTCAAATGGACACAGATATTTTATATCGTAATAGACAAGAGCTTGAGGGCTTTGCAGGTGGTGATTTAAAAAACTTTTCTAATTTCTACTACGACTTTCAACACGTTTGTCACAAGCTTTTCGGTAACTTTAGTCAATCCAACACATTTTAGACTTTTCCATGATCGTTTCCGCAGATAGACCGTGACTTTGCCTAGGCCTGAAGGTTCTAATAAACCTCGTAAAACTATCTATATTACCATTACCCTAGGTGTCATTTTACTGTAAGCACATCTACTATAGTCACAAGTACGCATATCACGCATTTTGGCACGAGCCTGTGGACAGCTGCCAACACTCCACCAGCGGCGATCGAAGCAACTTTATGGGAAAAACTACGGCGTGATGGGTAAATAAACACGCGTAATGAGCGGATTACGGCTGCCATGATAGGCTCGTTCTGTTGCTAAGTGTGCCTGTTATTGGCCCATGAAATATGTAGAAGGGTGTGTTTGGATTGGGTTTATCCCGACAAACTTTCGAAAGCTTCAGTTAAGGTTCGGTTGAACTAGTGCGGACGCGGCTTCTGACATCCGGCTGAGACAGGACATGTACTGAAGTATATGTCAGTGTCCGGCAACTGTAGCTGGTCCGTAATCTGTTCATACCGCTTTGAATGATCTCTCACTAAACGTTTGCATTCCATCGTTCTTCAGGCTTCTTTTAAGAGTATATTCTGTTGAGTGCCTGTTTCAAGTATAGCGGCCAGGATTAAGCTGGCAGACTTTATTCTATTATAAATTCACAAAGTAATTGTATTAACATCATTTTTGCGTCAAAGTGTCATATACATAAGACTCTCGTAAGAAAAGGTAGTATACGACGTCACTTCTAACTTAAAACATAAACAGCACACATAACAGCTAGCATGTTCCATACAAATGACTACCCCATGACTTCCCATAGCTGTCAGAAACAATGACGCGATTATACCAATAGGTTGGCGACCTGTGATGGCACGGTGTCTTTATGGGGTGGCTGTAATAGTCTGTGGAAGTGTCATACTGGCATTGAGAGACTGTGTCTTGTTTGCTACCCATTCTGATTTTGTCTGTGTCATTGCTGTAGCGAAACTATCCCCTGTTATGCCTAGAACCAAGATATTATGAACTATGCGCTAATTCTGGAATAAAATCCATACATTGAAAACAATTTACATTAAAAAGAAACGGAATTTTAAGAGCAAAAATTCAATTTCTCTCTATTTTCCTTGCACTAAACTATCATAATTACTATCTTTGGCAACGTCTGTATGTAAACATAAACATGTAAAGCGCTACTTTTACATCATCTCCAGAAAATAAACTACACAGATGCATTCAAAGCGATAACTCACCCGATTACCTGTGCTCATACTCGTATGAAGCAAAGCAAGCGTAAAGATACCTCTTTACAAAAAAAAGAAGCCTTCATCAAAGGATTAAAGTTCAGCGAAAGAATAAATTTTAATTTTTCACTCGCCGAGCTTGGGGCGAAGAAGAAACGTTACTAACGAGATAATAAATTGTGGAGATGAGCGGTTATTAGGGAACTATTTAAAGATGGGAACTAGACGGTGGATGAGGAAGTATTGTGATTAATGATAGGATGGTAATGTCGTGGTGGGAAACCGTCAAGTTGTACATCAGAGGCGGATGTAATGGTTAGAGATGAATATATTGTAAGTACGAAAGATGACACGTAACAAAATGCAATAAAACTTTTGGGTAATTTAATCGCGCCTCAGGGCTATTTAAAGTTTTGGTGTCGTTCTATTTTGTATAAAGGAGACAGATCACCACTGCTCTCAAAACGGTAAAGGAAAACATCGAGAGGGAGTAACAAGTCCTGGAACCAGGAATTGAAAGACTTCTGACATGTACCAAATTTCGCACACCAAGAATGTTTGTGTCCCAGCTGTGGAGACATTTATATATAAGTTGATTATGCTATTCACTCCTACACAAACATACTCTCTAAAAACACGGAGATTTTAATAATAAGAATAGTCTAAAGTTTTAAAGCAGTAGTTATGTGTATAGCAACATGTGTGGCGGGGCCGCTAAAACGCGCACTAATTTTAACTCTGAAAAGAAACAAAATAGAAAAAGCCACGCTTGCTTTTAGCGAGAGGGCTCCCTTTTAGAATCCACGGTATGATGACGATACGATCCCGATACGATGCGCATTATAAATTTTTAATATTGCCAATGCTGGGACAGCCTCCGATTTGTAGTAGAAGTAGGCCGTAATCTAGTGCAGTTTGATGGAAGTCACATGTCTTTGAGTTTTTGGTTTAGGACGTGACGGTTTCCACTCAACGTTTAATTTCACTATTTTAATTGAGACTAGTGGTAACAAAATAATTATCACGAATTTAAGTGCTTTACTCACGAGTTATCACGAGAAAGAAAAGTAGGCTATGGGGAGGTCTTTACGCAGCAGCAGGACAGGTTGATAAAAAGTGCCTACCCAGGTTCGAACCAACGACACGTAAGTAGAGACCTTTACTACTGAGACACAAACCGATTCGATATGGAATGTGGGCGCTGACCATTCTCCCATATTACAGTAAAAAAGGATTTTTCAGGAATGTCGGAACCCATTGCATTGTTTCATGGAGTACTCATAAAGTTTGGCTTTTGAAGGGAATTATGCATGAAACGCGTGGCTTTGTTAGGAAATTAGAATAATTTGATCCGAACGTTTGCTGGGTAATGAGTGACGTAAGCCTGAATAATGTTTTTTATGTCAGTATGTGTTACAGGTTTGGGTTCGAGTGAGTACAATGAAATAGAATATGTGCTTTATTTTATTTGGGACAACATACTTTTTATTGTATGTTGTGAATTACCATAATATTGTGTGTGTGTAATGTTATAATACCTATTAATCTTTCTGTATGGAATGTAAGCCTTCTTAAAAAGCTCTAATCTTTTTAAGAAGCTTACCGTTCCGACAATAACGGACTTACTTAACATTAATCTGTCTATGTCGTCTTCAACGATTGACAGGAAACAAACGTGCATTTTAAATATGCTTAGTGCTACCTTAAAGTGGGCCTTAGAAATCACCAAATAATAATAATAACCGACTGCTAACAAAACCCGATAACCGAACAGACAGCTTAACTTCTGTTGTTCAATTAACCCACACTTTATTTAATTAAAAACGAAAACTTGATAGATTTCAAACCTAAACAAGACGTACTTTACCACTTGAGACAAACAAACTGCCCTTAAACTTAAAACTTTAAAATAATTTCTAAGTTAGTTTGAAACTAACACAATAAAGTTGTCGTGTGATATAAAACCCAGTATCGGTCTTCACTAATTGTTGGGGACGGTCAGTTGCCACGTACCGTGTTTTCTTTGGTGCAAGACGGACCAACAGAGTGTTCACGACATAATATTGACTCTTTTCATCCACCCTGTATACAGGTGGTTTATGTGTGTGTAAGAAGGAATCTTTAAAGGTTGGTCTTCTTTGACAATTGTTTTTTTACTAGTACAGCGCTAATGATATATTATTATGTAGATAGGAGAAGTTTTAATAAAGAAAAATATGTTAATGAGAAAATGAACTAAGTGGCCGTTTTATTTTATAACAATAAACAGATTTTTCTAATTTGGGCCAAATAAATTTATTTCTCTTTTTTATCTTTCTCATATTCGTAAGATTTTATTTGATAAGAGTTCTTACTAATTTCAGACCGAACATGATTTTTTTCATCGTGATTATGTGAAAATTTTCTTAGAAACTCAGTAATTTGATAAATATAAGTCTCACTAGTACATGCTAGTTTTTTAGTTTGATACCTACCACTACCACTAAGATACGATAAGCAAAAAAGCTATAAACCTAGCTTGCAACCAAATCACCATAAACCGAGCCTCCACCATAAACTAAACTAAATAAACTGAACTGGATGCTGGATGCTGGATAGGATAGCAAACACTAAAATATTCAGCGTAATATCTAAATGCAGGCAGGGCGGTGATGTCACAGGTATATAGGTACTTTATTATTCATATCTATATTTATTTCTGTATATTTTATATATTACTTACAGATATACTATCAAGTTGGATGGAAACTGAAGGTGTAATTGAATGTATCAAGTTTATATGTGCGAGTTGAGGAAGTTTGACGGCGGAAACTGAAGTAAAAGCCTTGAGTTTTGCTGAATTAGCTACTTAATAAAATGATTATAGGGATTAGTTAGTTCGAGATCAGTTGCAGACGAATGTTGAAAAATTGCAAGTGTCTGTTATTTGAAGAACAATTATTCTACAAGGAGCTTAAGGAATTCTAAACCTTGTCTATAATACGCCGAAACCTATGGAGCAGTGGCGAAAATATTAGGAAAGTAGTTTCGAAATTTACAGATGGTAATACATCACACCACGGAAATCCGAAAAGAACATTTTTGTTTAGACCTCTCTCTACTGGTACGTAGGCAAAGAAATTCTTCAATTTATTTAATCCGAATCCATATTATCGTAACCCACAGTTAAGACATAATTATTACGCTAAGAAAGAACTAAACCAAAGTCATAAAAGCAAGTGAACCATAAAACTTAACTCATTACAGTAAATGGGTCATAGCAGTAATAATTTCAGGCTCGCACAGGAGTGCACGGTGCACTATTGTACTGAAACTCGCTGAAACACAGACAATACGCATGCTGAAATTACACGCGACAATCAACCGGGAACAGAACTTAGGACTTAGAATTGTGGAGGTTATTTGGTTTGATATTTCCAGGATTTAGAAATAGTTTTTGAAGATTCTGTAACAAATACAACATATAAATAAATAAATATATTTTATATAACCTAAAAATGAGTGGTTATTTAATTATTCAAGCTATGATTTATGACTCAACTGCTGTATTAGATAACATATCCCGTCTTCTGACACAGCTGAGTAAGAAAACGTCACGTTGATCGTTAGTTTTTCATGGCTCTATGTATATTATATTTTTTATAGTTAAGAAATGATCCTCAATTTAGCCTAAAATCCAGTACAAGCACAACTTCGTTATATTATTGCCTATCAAATTTTAAACTGTACATAACATAGCGCTGACACTTTATAATAATAAGTTGTTACAAATCCATCAAATTCCGCTTTCCGAGAAATGTACAATAAAAACTTCACAGCGAAGTTTTGTCAATAAAAGTTCTAACTAAAAGCAATATGGAAGTTTATATCAAACGGGCGGAAAGTGATTATTATTTCATATTGTGTATTGAATCTGTTATGTTCGGGTCCATATTGGCTCACCTAAAGTTCTTTTCCCGAAATTGTTCTTCCTAACGATTTGTAATCCGAATGATCACTCTTCCTAAAAATTTGCATCCTAAAGTTTTCATTCATACTATTTGTAGTGCTACCGGCGATGTTCATAACACTCATGTTTCCGAAAATTGTAATTAATAATATCATTAATGTAAATATATTTAAACTCCTACTGTTTTTTGTCATAACGCTTTTATCCCTAAACATAAGTACAGGTCAGAGTCTCGTCTTGGGGGCACTATGAAAAAAAAACTTAGAATAATTTCGCAACCAATTTCGAAGTAGAGAGTACAGGTCACAGTTCTAACCTAACCTAACCTATGGATCCCTTCCACATCGTTTTTACGACAAACGGTTAGTCGGAGAAAAAAAACACCCAGAAACTTTATTCTTACATTTAGGTGTTTTATACGATAGAATCGAGAAAATAAATTTTCTAAGTCTAAACAAAGAAATCTAAACAAAAAATATATGACTTTGAATAATAGTGTAAAAGATGGTTATGTTGAGAAAACATAGGAAAACAAATAAAAGTGTAAAAGATGTTTATTGCTACTGACATTATGAAGTTGAATGCTTCGGAATTATAAAATTAGCGAGGAATTGTGATTGTTAGGATGAAAAATGTTAGGAAGAACATTTTCGGATTTCCAATTATCGGAGTTGAAAATTTAGGTGAACTTTGGCGCACCCGTTATGTTCAGTTTATAGGTGGAACGAGAAATGATTCGTCTTTTCCGATATCGAATATCTTCAATAATTTGTAGGTAAGGGTACACTTCTGCCTATCCTATCTAGGCCTACAGTCGTGAAAATATAGTCATATTTCACCATTCCCCAAAAGCCAACGAGAATTCGAAATACATTTAACCCGAGTAAAATAGTTATAGCCTATTCGTAGCACATGGCTACGCGTCTACGTAGCGACGGTGCTACGAGCTACGCCGTAGCGCTACGATTTACCGACTCACTTTCGATGGAGGTATATTAAAATCATGAATACTGTTATTCATGTCAAATCTATAGGTTTATTACAAAAGTTTGTTCGGTGGATGTTAGTATTTCATTTTGGATGTGGCTTAGTAGCTTAAAACTTGAACTTAAACCGTATCCAGGACTTAGGATGTAAGGCTGAGAAGTTTTTAGGAGGTATTACAAACAAAGTTTAATACTTATTGCTTACAGTTTCGAGTATGCTTATATAGGGTTACTTATGATACAGTTTTGTGTACAGATTAGGGTTCTCTAAAGCAAAAAGACAGAAAACAAAAACTTCACGTTTCTTAAATGGAGAATCTAGCCAATATTACAATGAATTAGGTTTAAAATAAAATATTTTCTTTCGTGCCTTCATTATAACCAAATCCACTCAACGTTCCTCTCGACAATGTCACACGAAGGTTAATGAACATCTCCAAACGCAAGATGTAATACTTGCCCAACATTTTCACTTCTTTCAGTTTCAGTAATTTTTCATATTGAAACAAAAGCCTCTTTCAGAACCGGGTCGAGTGGCCGCCATGAAATTCAGCCGACAATACTGTGGGGGGCGGATTCAGGTTCTTTCAGCCAAGTGTTTCAGGACTACGTACTTTTTAATTGAATTCAATATTGTCAAACGAGTGAGTTATTGTTAGAGTGAAATTATTTAATTGGTTGGTTTTCGATGTTTAATAGGATTTTTGTTGTGGCCTGTTGGAAGGCAGTTTGGTTGGCTTTAAGTATCAATTTACACCACAGACTCGAATTCATGATAGGTTTTTTGAACTTATAATCTGTATTTACCATCTAAGATTTTCATGAAAGTCTATAAACTATAGTAAACAAAATAAACTTTAAGAAATAAAAATGTAGAATTTCAAGCAGTCATAGAATTAGTCAATATATGAAAGTTACACATCCAACTGTAAAACTATTCACAGCAAGTAAAAACAGGAACACGTATTCTTAATTCCTGATTTTTTCGACAAAGCAAAAATATCAGTAAGTAATGAAAACCTCCGAATCGCACTCAATACTTTAGCCGCCATTATGCATACATATGTGCATACATAACGGAAGCCAGGCATCGCAAACAGAATACCGAAACCTTCCCTTTACATACGGAACATACGCAACACATACATACATACACATATCAAAAGCATGCCAGCATAGCCGAGAGGCTGCACGCCTGAAAACGCTCATCTCACATTTTATGAGCAAAATGTCTGCGAGTCCCAGCTTTAACTTAGCACTACGTCTTAATACGCTCCATACATTTTAAGTCTTCCCAACAATACATGCTCCTATAGCCATTTTCAAAGCTTTTAAAAACTTCGTGTTGACTCAAAGTTTGACGCAGACGCTAACTCATGTATTGGATTATTCAATATAACACTGTAAGCATTATAAATTCTCCGAGGGATGATTGCGACGAAGCCAACTTCCTCAGACACTCGCAAAGTTAACTCCTAACACGACCCGAATTTGCATTATCACTGAAAACAACGGATGCCGCTTTTGAATAATCATTATCATTTTCCGAACAATTAATTTTTTGGCGGCTTTATCGCCGCGCTAATGTCTGTCATTACTTTCAATTAATTTCGCTGTTAACACTATCACAACACTGCCCGAACCGATTCAATTTGCGTGTAACTATTTCGAGTACCGCTCTTATTTAATATATTGCAACCTTTTCTGCATATTTGTCCACACATTGAATATTTTAGTTACAATTCCGATGTAAATATCACGGCACCGGATAAAATGTATGTGACCAAAATAAATGTGCGCAAACACGGGTTTTATCTTATTATCCAGATCTACCTGTCCGGGTTTGTTATGAGTAGCACTGACGTACCTGTGAGAATCGTTCCTGAGCATCCAGGATTTCGATGAACAGGGATAACTTTTGATCCATGATGGGGAATCCATTGCGAGGCTGTTGCAGCAGGTGGCGTACCGCCTCACGCACGGCGGCCGGCGTGCTCGGCGTGCACGGCGTGCCTAGCGAAGGGTAGGCGCCCACCAGGGCTGACAGCCCATGGAAGGTCGCCGAAGTCTTTGGCGGGTTCTGCACACCACCAGGTAACGACAAACGGCGTGACGTGGACGGCGGCACGGCGCCGTAACCGTTCGTCATAATCGCCGGTCTTTGCAACTGATAATCACTTCTGGAGGACGGCAACAGGGTAGCGCGCGGCAATGTGGACATGGAACCGGGCATGGGCCGCGGCCGGCGCGGCACCGGCTGCAGCAGCGGCACCGGGCCCCACTCATCGTCCGTGCAGCCGATGGAGTGCGGCCTCCGAGCGAGGTGGTTCACTGGAGCCCGCGGGGACACCACGCTCTGGGGCCTCCGCGGACGCCGGTCGTTCTGTATCGGGTTCGGCGGCGTGTACGGGCTAAAGCCATCGAAGTCTTTGAGTTGTGCGGGCGTGGGACGCTGGTTGTCGGGCGCCGGAGGTGGCGGATCCTCCCAGCGCGGCCAGGCGAGCGCGAGGGAGTCGGGCTTGCGGGGCGGCGGAGGCCTGGGCCGTGCCGCCCCCTCGGTCATGGCGGCCTGTCCCGGCAGCGCGTCACATGGCGCGGCGTGCGTCGCGCGCGGCGTCCGCCGGTCGACTGGCGTCGCGACGCTGCATCTCCGCCTCTGCATCGACGCACTCTCTGTTTTGGTTTGTGGACGATTTTTTGCCGGCGCTCGTTTGTTTTGGACGTGCGTGAGTTACGTGTGTATCGGTGTTGTAACGAATTCGATGTTGATGTTATTTATTGGTTTGGAAAACGCTGTGAGTGGAAAATCAGTAAGTATCGGACCATTCGTTTTTTATAAAACGGCGACGGCTTTTTGTGTAACAGTTAATTTAAAAATAATTTTATATTTTTATGCGGATTTTTTTATAACCTAAAACTTTATAACTATTAACCCCTACCAACGAGTGGAAAAGTTAGTGGTAATAAAAAAACTAGGCAAAAAATTCTCATAAACATTACGTTATTTCTTTTCCTCTGAAAGTTCGGGACAATAACGTCCACGTGTGTCAACCCCCCGCCTGCAGCACGGCGGCGGTTGGGGTCATTGTGAAATATCGCCGGTCCCCCCCCCTCGCTGTATCGGCGCACTAAAGCTATGATTTACACCTCGGTACATTATAGCAGGGCCTGTTCACGCGCTATTAAAATATGTATTGAAAAATAAGGTTTATGATAGAAGATTGATTCATTCAACTGATAATATAGAGAGTTGTTGTAGTTACTTAAGAAATAAGTTAAGTTTAGAAGTTTGTAACCTACGCAGTTTAATATATAGATCGTAGGTAGATCTAAAGTTTGATTAGTTAATAAACAATGTTTGATTCGATGGATCAATTTGAATAATGACAAAAATGAACATAAGTTGGGCAAGTTTAAATTAGTTTTTGTTACTTTTACATAAATTATGCTTATGACTTTAAAATGACCCTTTTTCGCTATTGCAAAGCAAAGCTTACTCAGTGGTACTTAAATAGGTTAATAACATGGATTCACTACATTCATACATCATCCTAAAACACACAAACAACAGAAACGTCTTAACCTTATCCTGCCAATCGCTCGAGTACATCAAACTCGTACAATATGATAAATTACGGCCGGACTAAGTAGAGTGGATGCAACGAACTCTGAAACGCCTGTAATGCATCTCGAGTGCTGTTATTTCAGTTTTAGAACAGCTTATACTGATTTTTAAGGGCCTTTTATAAATAGGTGCGCATTGGAAGGGTTATTTATAAGGCGTATTACACGGAATCGATTAGTCGTGTTTCAATAATAATTATGTTTTGAAAAGTAGAATATTATTTTGAAAATATTTCATATTATTTTGATAATAATATTTATTTTACTAATTTTTATTTTTTTATTGTGCTTCTCAGTGAAATAATAAAGATGATGTTTAGGTCAGGATGATTATGACTGATAAGCGTATCTGAACGTCCAGCACTGATGGATGTGCAGATTGGTTAACAGCTACATTCGAGCCATGTTCTGACCAATCAGAAGAAAGCCTGTGATTAGCAGTAATCAAGTTTACAATAGTCTTTAACAGACGGGTTTTTTTGTAAAAACCCAAATATTAACTCTATAACAAACATCTTTCTTAGTTTACGATACGATTTTTCCAAATATCCTACAACTAATGGCACGTCAATAAAAAATACTGAGAAAGTTTGAAAAAAGTACCTAATATCTGTGCCAAGTTAGGCTGATTACGCATATTTATGTAAACTTTATCAGTAACTAATAATTGTATAAGATGCAATCACGGTATTCACGTTTTATCTAGTATTAAAATACAGTCGAAAGGAAAAATCTTTTAACAACGAATTCAGCTAACTATACACGGAACGGTAGAAGTTTCTAAAGAGAATATTAAAGGAAGCAAAGACATTACATTTCGAACTCGTCGATTCCGTGTGTGTACACAATGCACTAGTTGGGATTACCTTTTAACAAACTACCCTTGTTTTTAAAGTTTCTGCAGTTTAGTACGTTCCAAGATATATTATACTGTTAAGCCAGTTCAGTGCTTGGTGCACATTGGATGTATTCGCTCTTAAATTATTTATTTCGACCAGGATATTTATAACATTTTGAAATATTTTTTTTACCTACTTAGTGACACACATAACTTGTAATTGATATCGGACAGTTATTCTACAAGCTAAGCCATAGTAGCCCAACTGAATATATAAAACTATGAGATAGCGAGTTTGAGTCATTGAAATGTCGTACAGTATTATAAAATAAAGTCAGGAAAATTAATTGTTTAGTTAGGAAATTGACTTCTTATTTAAATTTTCGGCACCAACGTTTAAATACCATTAACTATCATTCTTTTCCAGTTTAATGAAGTTAATAACACGGTTAATCGGCGTATTTTATCAATTAGAAAAACAATCAATTAATTTCCCTGGCTGTGTGTACTTTCAAAGCTTGGTTATACTGACTGTACAAGCATTTTGAGCTAACCATTTAAAAACCATAAACTAACTACTACTCGTAACAACTAACACATTGCTATGAGCCCCATTATGGTGGAGGTGTGTGCAGTGCAGCCCATTCGGATCTCACCGAAATCACCCATCGAACGGCTCGGATGAGCTAACGAAATACCTATTCACACTGTATAGCATTGATGTACAGGGTGATTGCTATGTGGCTTTTAGCTTCAATGTGGATATGTAGTGTGAATCGGTGTTCAAGAGATTAGATGTGCGTTTTATTAATAGAAGGTTATTTTATGGAGTTATGTCAGTATTAAAGCTATGGATTCTGAAAGTTGTCACTTCGCAAAATAATTCGCTGTTTTGTTTTTCACATTACTTATTGAAGTCATGAAATATCGCGCTATGTATAATTGCAATAATAAAAATGGATAAGGTGGTGTAATCGTTTTAGCGACGTTGCCAACAGTCGGTATGTACCCTGTTAAGGATTTTCTATAATAGAACTTCTGTTAACATCTTAAAGCACCTAGTATTTTATATTACAGGACAAAAACATTGATAACCACCCTTGCTGCGAATTAACGGTTTCTATTAGGCCATAGTAAATCCCTTCAACCAATGACAGAAGACAATTTCCTAAAACAATAATGAAACAGATATCGTTTCGTGTTATAAAACCCTTTATCTTTATACCGATTTCAAGTTTAAACATCTGAAGTATTATTTACCGTCTTAAATCTAAATATAACAGGAACTTCAGAGCGGTGATTCAAAATAAAATTACGATCGATCGTTCGGGGTTCATAACCCGGGCGGTGTTAGTTTATGGGAAGTATAAATTAATGGCTTTTGAGTACACACTTTATGGGTTTTTTGAGCTCTCTATTACGTGTTTGTGTTCACGAAATAATTAAAAGGAAAATAAATAAAGAATGATAAAGGTCTGGAAATAATTCCTGCAAAATTATACTTTTTCTCTACCTACTTAAGCCCCACAATTTCAAGGAATTTTTATCCCATTCACCCTAAAAGCCTATTCGGGGCTAAGCTCTATATTTTCATATATTTTATTAAACATCCCGGGGATAAACACAGCGTCCATATCCCTTACCACGTCCTAAGTAAAAAAGTCTCAAAGAAAATCCCTTTTTAATCCTGCCATAAACAAAATCAAGGGAGAAAAGGGATTCTTGAGATCAAAGGGCATCTAGCCAAAAATGCTTCGGTTCCGTATATGTTCGTAATTCCTTAATACCGTATTAGGAATGCGTGAGACGCAATTTTCATATGAAACTATAAATCAATTTGTGTTCCAGAAAAGGGATACTCGGCCCACTGGGCAGAATTCCTCCACTAGGGCTGGGAAACAACGGGAAACTTTCCACTTATTTATCGATACTATTGAGGCAGAAATTTTTAATATTCCACTTCAGCGGGAATGTTTTCGAAAGTAGAAAAATCACGATGGAGTTCCACGGTACGATTTAGCGTTTTTTTTCTTTGTTATAAAGCATTTAATAAATGACATAACTTATTTATAGTTGTTATATATATCTTCTACGCGGAAGTTTTATGGATGAAGTTTTTAGTCGAGAACTAAAATTTAATATCACTTCTTAAACTCAAGTCGATTACGAGGTAGTCTTTGAAATCGGTTCCAAGTTTTTACAGGTAGAACTTTATTATTTATTTACTTTTACTCGAGAATCACGTATAAAAATAAACTCATGAAATGGCAGGTAAAAAAATCTTCTATTCTTTCCGATCTTCAGTTTTATTAAACAATGGTGTATATTTGACAAAATAATACAATGTACTGAATTCTCTTATTCAGTAAGTAATCTATAAAAAACACTATAGTTCATTTCCTAAGTAATTATGTCCCAAAAAATCTAAAACAAGCAAAATGAGATTCGCCATAAAAACGAATCATCATGAAAAAATAAAAAGTCCCAATAACATCACTACAGTCCCGCGGCCGGGAACCCGTGCCTATCGTCGCCGCCAGTCGCAGACGACGCGCGACGTCGCAACTATTCCTGGAATGTGTGACATCGCGACCGATTGTTTCCACGACACTTGCACAACTATTGTATTTATTTAAGGGTAGGTTTCGTCAGAACTGGAAGGAGGACGCGCGGGTTCGCGAGAATTGGAAGGTGTGGAGGGAGGCCTTTGCCCAGGAGTGGGACAGATAAGGCTAGGAAAAAAAAGTATGCAAACGAAGTTCACACTTCATTTAATGTATAGTTCTTAATTTTCAGTCATATCCATCTTACGTATGACATATTGAACTATGGTAGAAAATTTAGAGAGCGGTACAATAGTCTATGACGGAGGGCTTAATAATGTAAAAACGACATGAAAAGCCACGTGTAGCCATCACAACAAAAACTGCCCCAAATAAGGAACCTGCGTTTAAACACCCGAGTCTAAAGACCGACACAATATAATTGTTCTCCTGAACAAAACTTAGCACACAGTTCACGCATAAATTACAAACGCAAACGTTATTATTCATAGGCCGGCGAGTAATACGGCCTTGGCAAATAGTGGGGCAAATGATGATTTAATATTATAATACACATAAGACCCTTTGCAGCCCGCTCGTCAGCACACTCAATTTGGATTCGAGTTTGAAAGTAAATCGTGCCGGAGAAATGGCCGTAAGTCAATTTGCGATATCTTTGAATTAACAGTGGGGTGAAGCGGGACCCCGGAGGTAAAGTATTTTGTAAACGGATTAAAGAAGGTAGTCATGCGTAAAGAGTTAGATATGAGTGTAGGCAAACTGCTGTTTATGAAATGTTTGAAATATTGTACGTGAAAATCTATACAATATTTTAATTAGAATTGCTTTTCGTGGCTGCTTTGTGAGCGTGTTTTATCTTAAACTACGCATCAGATTTTGAAGTGGGTATCACCAACACTTGGGTAAGTTATTCCGAAAAGTTTGTATGTTTTCATTCGTAGTTTACTTAGATTTCTCTGGTACAGAGAAAGATGTTTGGAATGTCTTCACAATAGTGGGCTACGCATCACATTTTTTTTGTTTTAAAGTATGCCACCTTGGGTATAAGTCAGATTATTATTTCCTTTATTTATTTTTACACATATTATTTACATTTTTAAATATTCTAATATAAAATAATATAAAAAACATTTAAAAATATAAAAAATAGTAGCCCACCAGCACTGGGAACAGGGTCCGAGCTGCCGGTGGTCAGGGCTCTTGAGAGAGGAACCTCCTAACAATACGCGCCGTGTCCAGGAGTACCGCTTTCTGAATCAAGCCCTTGATCCAGCTGCCAAGCGCGAGCCTCCTCAGATGTTGGTCGAGGCTCTTGGCAATTAAGCCAATTAAGTCAGATTATTATTAATATCACCATGTTATATCCCAAGTTCTCCAAGTTCTTTCTTTGATATAGTGACGGATATTTAAAAGACTTACGTAATATTTGATGAGGCGACAACATCAGTTTTGAAATTTCTCTTTATATAGTTTCGTGGCGTGAATCTTGAGTCTAGCTTTATGAAAGGAATATAAATAAGACTTTGATAAATGGTCACTTAGTTGCCAGTGAGCGAGAAAAAAATAATTTTATTAAATTGTAAAATATTGAACGAACAAGCTTACCTTGTAAATGAGATATAAGAACATTAATTTCGCTAGCAAATTTAAAATAACATCTGTCTTTATAACGTTTTTATTTTAACCATAACCAACCTATTTATGGTCGAGAGTCTTGCTTATATCATCCTATAAACTTTACAGGATGTGTTTATAGTATAAACAATAAAACATACGCTCCCTATTAAAGATACACAATAAAAGATGGCGCCACGTTTCACTCATCCATTCACTCATTCGTTCTCAACACAATGCGTTCTTACAAGCCGGTGATCAATCAGGCGGCGCAGGACGTGTAATTGCGTTCTCAATCGACAAGACGGAGCTCACTGCGAGCGCGAGCGCTAGGATTGTCCATCCTTCAGCAACAATCCCAGCGCCTGCAATATATTTAGAAAATGAAATTTTAAAAATGGTCATCTTTTTTTGTCGTGTTAATAGTAGTACCGCGTTAATTGCGGCGTCAGAAACTGTATTAAGTTCTCTGAAGTGCAAGTACCAGTTTAGGCAATTTAGCAAGTAGCCCATGGTCTGTTTGGAAGCATCGCAGTCACACTGAGTGTTGAATCGCCCCATTTCGATAAATTGTGCAAAATCAAAAAGTTTAGAAATGATTGATACGATGATTCCTTGGTGAATAGGTTTCCTTTCTGTTTGCGTCATAAGTCACGATAGCGCTAAATATATTAAAACGGTGAAGGGATGCTGCACACGCGCCAAGTAACGGTGCACCCACTGCAGGATGAAAACAATTGTATTGAAACTTTATTTTGTCCGTATTGACTTCAAACTATTAACAGATACAATGCTATTTGAAATATGTTTAAGCCGCTAAATGTATTTACGCGTAGGTTTAAATAGTGTAGCAATACTCTAGCAGCAATATTAAAAACTTTTCTTCGTTCTTTAAAAACCGAATTCAAACAAAATATAAAATCGGGAGCCTGCCGTTTTGCCGAAAAGATTTTGACCAAATTTCATTACCCAAACAAATTTTAGCAACTTTTTTTTATACCATTGCAATATTTCGAATGATTTTAGTACGCATATTTTTATTTGGTCAAATTTTTACTTGGCAAAATATTACCAAGTATAATGTCATTATGGCATTTGGTCTTTACTCTAATGATTTATTACAGCAAACAATCTTCAGACAATAAACGTTTGGTGAAATGATTTGTTAAGACAAAAAATATTAATGCAAAAATAGGGTAGGTTAGGTTAGGTTAAAACTGTGACCTCCTACGCACGAGCCGAGCGAGCGCAGCGAGCGGTGCCGCGGTAGCGGGCGGCGAGTGCCAGAAACGACTTGCATTAATAGAAAAAAGAGATTGTTTTTAGTAGGTTACCCGGAACTGAACTATTTAGATTAGGATAATTACTTATTTAAAAAAAAAATGGTTAGGTTAGGTTAAAACTGTGACCTCCAGGAACGACTACATTATATAGAAAACAAAAATATGGAAAAAAACGCTACTAACTAAAAAAAAAGAATAGTTAATATTCATATTATTATAACCTGTTTAGAATTTGTCTTATTTGATTTTGCGTAAAAACTGTTATTCCAACTGAAATATTTGACTAAATAAAAAATGTTAAAAGTACTTGTTGGTAAACAAGTTATAGTTTAAACGTTCACTTCCCAAACATTAGGTTTGCGTTACAATTTTTTGTGAATAGATTTTTTGCTAAGTAATAATTTGGCAAATGAAATTATTCGAAAAATTTTTTGGGAAGTAAAAATTTGTCAAATTCCTTTCGGTCAAACAAGGGAGACCCTATAAAATCGTATCGTTTTTTGAACAAAAATAAAGATCAATATTCCATAATATATTATTGTTTTTATAATCCCATCACAGATCTATTATTTTGAACGTCAAGAAAACATCACCATTTCAAAGCTATTCGAGTATCCAATTATAGGCAAGATGGAAGGCTCCGCTGAATGAAGCGCTGAACATCGCTGAACAGCGCTGTGAAGCGCTTCAAGCATCGGAGATGTAAATAGTTGAATGAAAATGTAATCCGTGAACTAGTTTTTGTAGTGAACGAGGTTTTTTAATAGAAGAGGGCCTTCAACTGTTTATAGTGTGTTGCTAGTTGATTATTTTACAGGATTCAGATTTAGTTTTTATTTTATTATAAAACTAATTCAAAAAGCAGATGGAAAATGTTCGTTTTTGCGTTTTAATTCTATCATTGGTTTACCAGTCTGTTATGTGCTGTTTGATCACAAATGGACAATTTTTCACAAAAATGTTACCACCGTTTTGTTACTTTCATTCGGAAATCACTTAAATTGTAAGAAGCCTCTATCTAGATTCAAATTTTGCGACTTCTAATTAGAAATACATTTGGCAACACCAGCTTTCCTTTTATAAATAAATGTCATCCATCCGTCCTTTTCAGAAAAATAGTTTTATCACCCAAAAAACAAGCTCAATCATATCCACAAACTATCAGTCCAACTCCTAAACACCGTCAGCTTCTCAAACATCATCGCTGTTAGTAACTTGTCAGTAATTGTAACAAGTAACAAGCCGACATACAAACAGGCAGACAGACGTGATAAAACGACGCGTATCAAGTTTATCTCGCCAATTAGCGCCGCTGATAGTTTTGTGTTCGACATTATGTTCGGATATGTTGTTAGCAAGATTGTTATAGGTGTGAGAGTAGGTAGCGAAAATGATGGTGTTGATTTTTTGGTGATGTGGGAATTTATCTACAGGATAATCTTGAATCAGTAGCCAACCTTTCTGGGTGTTATTTTTTTTCGAATATGCGTCATTTTACTATTGGTTCAGTTCTTTTATCACGATTTTTTATTGTTTTTTTTTTTTGTAAGAATAGCTCAACGTACTTTCACCCTTTCAAAGATTATATTATTATGAATCCATATTCCACTGTAAAGGTATCAAATAATTATGAAAAGGAATCAAGAGTACATTTACACTGCACACAATTTGCAGCACAACTGTAACTTTACATTCATAAAGCAACTCGTACCCTTTATTCATTGTTGACAAAACAGAAACAGTAAATAGGCGAAGAAAGAAGGCTCCTTTAGCTCATTAATCTTGAGCTAATATATTCATAATTATGCTGTTCTGTCTGAAGACAACAGCGACTGACGCGCAACTCGGCGAGCTTCAACGTGCAACTAAGTTTGGCTGAAACTGTGTTATATAAGACGGCGGTGCTTGTTAATAACACTTTTATTATTTTGCGATAAAGTTGTTGCAAATAAAATGTTAAAGTTGCCACTTAGACAGTTTCATTAGTCGACAGAATTATTTATTCGTGTCAGTTAAGTGACATTTCATATTGAAGATGTCGTTTTAAAGTACTCTACAGAAGCATGGGAGGCAGGTAAGTAGTCATATAACGCATGCTTGTTAGCGTCTACTTAGGTTTGCCATCCATACTAATATTATGAATGGGGAAGTACGGACACAGGACATAGCATACTTGATAATACTGGTAGTAAGCTCTCGTGCGATAATTTTAGACTTTCAAGCTGCACAATATAGCTTCTAACAGTTCAATAAACAAACAAACATCCTATTTGTTAAACCCACCAACCCAATGATCCAAAATCAGGAAACATAACCAAAAATATTCCTCACTATTGTGTATTGTACCAGTTAATACAAAAGCAGACAATGGTACAAATAGTTTTCCATTAGCGCTATACTTGTGGGTACCACCGTACCCCCGGGGTCTAGGGGACCCCGTTGCCATGGCAACCGGAGACAATGGGGAACTACAATAGTGTGACGTAACGAGTTTTTAATAGGTCATTTTGTGTTTGTTTTGTCTTTTCATGTTAAGTACAATTTGCATTTTGTAATTGCTGTAGTTTTAGTTTTTTTGTAACGCTTTCAGAGACAGTTAAATGGATATTGGAAGGAACTGTTTCGGACTGCGGCTTTTAATAAAAACTATACGGTATTCTATTTTCTGTCTGGATAGTTGCGCAGAAGTGACTCATTTTCTGTAAGAAGTATTGTACGCATTTTAGGTTGTGTAATTGTACGATTTCGTTACTTGTGTTCTAAGATTTTCCGAAGCAATTAATAAGATAAACGAAAAAAATAAAAGACGAGAAAGAACTAAGGTATAATATTGCAGAAGATGGTCTTGCTCATCCATTTCATATATGTACTTATTTTTTTTTTTAATTTGGAAAAAAAACGGATTAAAAAAAGGTTGGCAGATTTCGATAAACTATTCGAAAATAAAACTCCATAATATGCTTGGTACTAAAGTTCAACGGAATCAATTGAGAAGTGTTAATAAGCTACTAACGACAGTTTAATGCATAAAGTTGGTGCCGTACCCGTCGCCAGGTACCTGCAGTACCTGCAGTACCGGTGAGTAGGAGTGCAGCCGACACTTGCCAATTTTCTTTGGAGATTAAATTTAAAACTTTTACACAATCGGTGGACAGAGAGGAGAAAAAATGAGGAAGGACACATTTTTTACATATTTCTTTTTTAGTTAAATTTTTATCGTAATAATGATTGCCACAAATTGTGTTGCTGCTCAAAAAAAGTATTTTTAGAAGATTGCATAATATTCAAGTTATAAGTATTGCAGGTAAGTAATATTCTATTATAGCCATGTTCATTTTCTGAGTATCCGTTTATAAGTTGCCTTTGCAGAGGCCCCGATTGAATGTGTCAATATCATCGTCAGGATCGTGATATTGATACGATATTAACTGTGGCCATCGCACAAATGTTGTACAGTAACTCAATTGCATTTTTTGTAGATTGCCTTGGTTGATTTTAAAGCACAATTGTTAACCGCATTTGAAAACCAGATGATAAAGGCGTGTTTTTTGTAATAAGACTTCGTCCTTCGATTGTCATCTCACAACCATTTTCGTTCGCAACATTCCTCCTGATAAAGCACCATTCCAAACTCCAACACAAAACCGACAAAACTTCTAGTGTTATTGAATGTTTAAAAGAAAACCTAGACTTTGACGATATCTCACAGATTAAAGAGGATTCCTCTGAGCAACGAGTGCGGAAAGTTTGCGTCACTTGTGGCGGAGACTTGTGACGATAGTTTGCGGTTAAAAGAGATTTTCCTTTACATGGTTTGTTTGTTAGTCAGTGGAACAATGTTGGATGTCATACAGTGGACGGTTGTGTTTTATTTTTGAATGGCATGCGTTATGTTTTGTATTAAAACAATTGCTTTGAGTAATGTCAATTTGTCGGCTCGTTTACTAAAGTGGTTGAGCGAATAGCCTAGGTTTAATTCCTGCACAGAAATAACATGTTGCTATAGTCTACACGGTCTTTTTTTGCAATTCGTTTATGCTTTTTTTTATTACACATGATATGTTACAGTTTTATAGGGTTATCAATTAATAATGTAAGTTATTTGGCGTGAGACTAGAGAATTTTCCAGCCAACTGAAAACACCGGGGGCTATTTTTCCACTTTAAAGGATTTTCTACCAGTTATGACTATGAGCTCCTGCCGTTTCAATAAAAACTCTCTCACGTCACGGATTAGAGAGGAGCTCGAGTGCGACTGTTAACGAGTACCTCTCTGCCCATGTGACCAGTTGATGCTGCTAATCCGTCTGTTGTGAACCTTCTTTCCCTTTTGAACCCTCTGTTGACTGTTGTTCGTTTTATTTGTAGAGAATGACGGACAAATATTTTACGGCTTTTTCTTTTTATTAATGAGTTTTTTGGCAAATAATTGTAAATTGTGTCTCTGTTTATCTATGTTATAAAATGCGACTTCAGAATTAATTAAAGATAGCAGACAGTAGAGTGAGTTTCGTGTGCGTAAAGATGTTTTAAAGAGGATGGAAGAGGTTTTGAAGAGCATGTCTTATAATAAAAATGAATGGCCATTAGCGATCCCTTTGTTAAGCTGGTGGTTATGGTCAATAGGACCCTTTATTGTTACGATCATTGCCTAAAATGCCCATGTTACTCAGTAGATATTTCTAAGTCATGATATTACGTGAAAATTACCCACATTCAATATTATCTACTTCACTTATTGGATCATTATCGAATCCCGAAAAAAAAGTGATTAAAAAGACGTTTATTGTGCTAAAATTTACGATTTTTTAACAGCCTTAAGAAGGCGTATAATTAAAAGGTTCTTACCGAAGACCGTGTTAATTGTGCCGAGCCGAAGGGCGGTAACTTGAGCCGATGAACGGGCTCCTATTATCGGCTGAAGCTCTTTTAACTTTCGCCGGAAATGGGAGTTGAAGTCGTAAAGAAATTTGAGGTTTTACGGCCGATCGACTTCGGGCAGTCCTCGTATATTGCCTTTAACTGTATTGGGAATTAGGTCAGCTTTAAGCCCGAGATATAGAGTTCATATAGGTTATGTATTTTGTAACTACTTCATAGGTCGTAATGTTGATAGAACATTATGCCATTCGGTCAACCAACCTACGGTCGGAACAACTGGGGACTGAACTGTAACTGTTTCTTTGGTCTAGAGACCGGAAGCCTTACTGCGAATCATGAGAACTTGGGTTTGATTCCTAGGTCGGGCAGTTTTATTGGGCTTTCTATCCGGAATTTCTCAGTAGCTGTAGTAGCTTGGAATCAATATCTAAGCACAGTTTATGGCCAGCGAACTTAAACATAGCTGGGGAAATGTGTGTGACTACAGGTATTGTAGGTGTAATATTACGTTAACACAACTGACAATCAAAGTGAAAATAAATGAAATTTCCTAAACATTTCCTGCAAGGTTCAAACGAGAATAACCATTACAATATAACCCGCGTTTCAACAGAGCTCGCATTGAGTATCGCCCCTCTGTGCCGTACAATCGTTCTGCCAAAATATTTGCGTACTCACGATAAAGCGAACATACATACATACCCTACAGGCTCTGCCCGCATCCAAATACTTGTTTTAATTTCAGACGCTCGTCCGAATTCGTATGAAACAAGAGAAAATAATGTTACCGAATAATGTAGTGTTTAAACATAAAATGTGAGCTTTTGGAGCTGAGCGAGCGAAAGTAGAATTTGTTTAATGTTACTTTATCATCGCGTTTACTTAAAACTTAAAAGTATTTTGTGATAAATTTCTTGATGCATTGCAGGTAATGTTAATTTAACTGACATTTTTCTGTGCCATGGGTTAAAGTCATAAAGGTTTCTATCTCATAAAAGTTATAGGCTGATCTGTAGATCCACAGATCACACATGTTTCCATCACATGCCGTGAACAGGGCACAAGTTCAGACTCTGACCTGCTACATAGAAATTTCTAATAGAAAACCCCAATGATACTTCACACAATCCTGGAATCGAATCCAGGCCCTCATACTTGCAGTAGCGGTTGCGATCACTAGACCAAAAACATTCAAATTAAAACCTTACCCATACACACTATTCCTCCAGCATATTGCAACCCGACATAAATAAGGCTAGGACACAAACGAAATATAAAACGCAATATCACACACGTCAATATGCATCGCAGGTGTTCGCCTTCCGATATTAATATTGTGCGACGGGCCTAACGCGTGATATGCGCATAATGCATGAACGTCAGCTATTTGACACACGCACGACTTGTCGCGCGTGTGTGCGACGCCTTATTATGTGCCTGTTTATGTTTTATGTATATAAGGGTGTGGTTGGGAACGCGTGCGTTTAATCGTCCCTGGAGTTTATAATATTAGCGTATTTGTGGGGTAATGGCGTTGATTTTGATTATTGTTACGTGAAAGTATTTGGTGGACATTGTTTGGCGAGAAAAGCGGAATCTCATTTGATGTGACCACATTTAGAGGCCTACAGTCACCTGTCTAGCTTTATTTTCAACTATGTTAGGGTATGCTACGAGTCTAACCGAATGTAGCTGAATACAAGAATTTTACATGGAGCGACTGCCTTCCTCCACAACCCAATTCCTCGTAACACGAAACCCCTCAGTCAGATTGGTAGCTAGACTAACGTGCATCTACCTATAACGACTGCACGAACTGCCTGGCTTACAGTAATTTTATGGGTGTAAGTTTGACAACCAGGTTGTTTATGACGTGTGATTCTTGATTGTAAATTCTCTAAATAAACCTGTAGGAACAATGCATGAATCTGATACCTTTCTTTCTTGCAATACCTTTGGGGATCACGTCATACGACGAAATATAATATTCTTTGACTTACATTATTAGAGATCAATAGGTGCCATAAACCTAAATGAATTAAATCAGAATCCTTATCTACAGCACAATATTATTATAGCTAGATACATAGTACGTACACATTGTTCATTGTATAGGTCCAGATAGTGCAACATACGGGCCGATAACGATTACACAGACAGACTGGTTTCAATGGAAAGCGATCCTAATAGTGTTAGTACACAATGGACTGGTAAATTGCCCTTATATGGCTGGTAATGTTCTATTTATTCACCATTAAAATGTCAATCCAAAAATTTTGTGCATGATTTTGGCATAGACTTGCCCTCTGTAACGAGGAACATATAATAGGCGGAATATGTGTGCAGTCGCGACCACCAATATGTCTTTACAACTTTGAAAAGAGTTTTTCTCCTGCTGTTCTGATTAAAATTTCATGTTGTTACGAACGTAGTATTCTGGAACTCATATTTTTATGAAAAAGATCCTATCTCCGAGATACAATCGTTATTTCTCGTGAAAATTGCTTTTAAATTTAGGAAAGTGTTTACATATTAGTGCTTGTGTCTGTACATGTCTGGCTACGTACTCACCTTTAGGAAGTAGGGAGTGATGTTATGTTTAAATAATGAATAATATATTATGGTCTGAACACCTGCCAAGTCTTTATGAGAGTGTAACGTTATACTTAAGTTTGTACTTATTAACGGTGACACAGAAAACATTAAAAAAAAATGGGGTCTCATAATCTAAAATCGTCAATAAACCGAGCGAAGTAACATTGGACAAAGATGATGACAGAGCGAAGCTACGGTGATAAAAACTAGTTGTTTTTCTGTATGTCACATTAGTCTTCGTAACTAAAACATTGACCTCGTTGCGTAAAGCATGATGAACACAGAAAATGTTAAAAAAGAGAGAACGGTCCGAAAAATAATTGAAGTAATAAGTCTCAGGTTACGGACGTGAAACAAAAACCTGAAACCGTAGACTGAAGCCTGACGGAACTAGGCTGGAATGAGAGATGGAGCCTTGTTTTAACAAATATCTTTGGAACAGATGAGCTGGGATATTTACTGGGAAAATAATGATTCTGGGATAAATCGCGTTTTTTGTAGGACATTCAACGTGTTAAGATAATGCACCAAAGTTACAAAATCTCTTGGTGAGAGAAGTCATTCGTTTTCTTTTCTTATCGTGGTTTTCTTCTCAAGCAACCAATTAATTTTTATGGCTCAGTATTTAAATAACAAAGAACTGTGAGTAATAGTAAATTTTCTCTATTTCTGGTGTTTGTCCCGTATATCGGTAAAAACCACAAGGCTCTCCGAAGACAACATATCCACTTTATTTATTTGATCTAAGACGAACATATAAGGACAGCCATTTCTCAGATATTCTTAGTTTGTTTTGGGCTCTACGGCGTAGCGGCGTAGCGTGATAGATGTAGCCGTCTACGCCGTAGAGTGCTACGATTTGTATTCGTAGCGAAATATAGGAGTATTTTTGATCAACATTTACTTGGTGCTATCGAGTTATTCATCGTAGCTTTTCCGGTCTTTTGCGAATGTATTTGTAAAGAGTTTCACATGCCATCGTAAGGTGTGAGAACTTTCAGATTCTACGTTCGATTTTACTTTAGTCACGATTTTTGTGATGTAAAAGTACAATGTAACTAAAAGAGTACAAAGCATTTAATAAAACAAAGAGCCGCTAGACGCCTAGTTACAACTCGATTTTACAAACCTTTTATTTTAAAAGGTTTATTTATTTTAAACTAGCTGTTGCCCGCGGTTTCACACGCGTGAAGTTCAGTAACTGTCCCACGGGATCATACTACTGGGATAAAAGTATCCTATATTTTAATCCAGGTTATAAACTAATACGTAGTTTTGTGCTAAATTTCATCCAAATTCGTTCATTAGTTTTTGCGTGAAAGAGTAACAAACATCCATCCATCCATCTTCACAAACTTTCGCATTTATAATATTAGTAAGATTAGAATACTTTTCTGTATGAGTGCAGAAAGCCATTATTATGCATGCAAACTGAATCAGAGTCCGTTGCAACGCGTCACTGACTCAATATAAAATCCACATAAACGTAAAGACACCCAAGACATCATTTTCTACGACAATTTAAGTACAATTCGGCAAGATTGTTGAACAGTCCTACAAATATTTTTATCAAACAGCGGACTCGGCCCTCTCGCCCGAAGTACATCGCTCATCGTTTGTTTAAGGCTTTAATAAAACCTCCTCGAGAGTTCCTCCTACGTCTCGTTTCAATTGTCACAAAAAAGTCACATCGTTGACATTTTGGGACATTCGAAGAGATAATAAGTTGCTTGAAATTAATCTTAAAGTCTGACTTACCCTCAGGAGATTAGAAATGGAACTTACCTGGAATATAGACAGAAATACAATTAATTATAACATAACAATAGGAATGTTTAGCGATGTATGCACAGTGTATGATATGATAAGCATGACTACTGAGATGACGAGTAAATGGATGAAGTATGGGTATGGAAGGAGAATTATGATGATCATTAATTAATGATTTTCAAAACACTTTTGAACATTCCATACATGACAAAACAGGTTAGTCTTTTTGCCAAACTTCTTGGCAGTATATGATTAGGTATAAATGAGACAAAAGATGTAGTATAGTCTGGTTATAATTATCCAAAGGTGCATCTTATATACTAACGACTTCGTGACGATAACAGACAGTAGAAACATTTAATAGATATTGAACGTGCGATAAAGAACATAAGATTGCGATGTAGATTGTAGATACAGCACAAAGATATTGTACTGTAACAGTCTTCAACGAACTATCAGGTCTACAATACAAGATACGATCATTTGCAGCAAATATATTTAAGTTTATGAAAAGCAAGCAATATTTATGACCGGAGATCAAAATTTATCTTTGCATTTTGAAAATGTTCAAAACGCAGCACTTTTCAGGAAAGGCTTCTCTTTCCCTCCCTAATTGCCAATTTATTAATAATATCGTTCACTTAAAGTTAACACAATATCACATAATAATAAGCTATCAGCCGGTGCGAGAGTTCAAGTTAATAAACTTGCGCGAACAATTTAAAACTACGAAACTTCGCGATAAGCTGCGATCGAGTTTCATTGCCGCACTAATAAATATATATTATGAGGATAAAGAGGAAACTTTCATGAGAAAATACCATTTTATTATACAGTATTGTATGTTTGATTGGCATATCTTATTTCTTTGTAGAACTTAATGAAAAAATCGAATGAATTTCAGCCTAAAATCGTCCACCTTGATCTCAGAAGCTAGATTAGAATATTTCTCTCATTCATCTCGGGCTTAATAATATATTCAGGCATATTTCAGCTGTACATAATCTTTACAGTCATGAATGCTCATCGGAGCTTCAATATGTTAGCTGCTTGGATTATGAAGACATGAATTTAAAGTTCTGTTAGAAAAAAATCGGTTATGAGCGACATCCAAGTTAGACCAATCTGCTGTCCTGATGCCTTTCAGAAATAGATTATTATTTTATCTCAAAGCTCTTTCCTACGATTTGATTCTTAAACAAATACAAAAAATAACTCAAACATTTCCTCGTAGAATGAAGCTACGAATGACTAGGAAGCTCAAAGGAAAACTAATCTCCGCTACGCCGTAGCGAACTGCTACGCCGTAGCGAACTGCTACGCCGTAGCAAACTCACCAGCCGTAGCTTACAAAAACAACTAAGTTAGATACATGAATTTGTATCGTAATCTGGATACCAGAAAGTGTTATTTACAATTTCCGGTATCGTCTATATTAGCAAAAACACTTGTTAGACAAGCTTTGAGAAAGATTATTTTATTTCTTTGAGACGAGCAGAAATAAAATATGATTTGATTTTGCGCGTACTGTATTTTGTTTAGGACTGATATAAATAATATCAATTCATTTATTTTCTTATAGGGCAGCAAATGAAAAAAAAAAATATTTCACTAAATCAGAGACGTTTCTTCAAAGATACAAATTATCTTAAGTTCAATCACAATAAACATACGTATGAACATTGTATTCACCCCAAACCGCTTAAGTAATCAAAGGAAACTCTTCCATTACGGCGGTATGGTGAATTAAAACACGTGGGGTACCCCGTAACCCCGCTTTAACCCCGGCGTAACCCCGTAGCGAGAAACACACGGGATTCTTGGAGAAACTTCCCCAAATTGATGAAAGTTTTCATCACAACAAATTTCTTGAGTTCGGAGCACTATACGGGGGAATTACTATTGAAGAAGCATTAAATATTGAAGATAAATTTGACAGTTCTAAGACACAGTTGAAATGGGGCTCAATAAAATGTCAGCTGTGTGTTATATTATTATGTAGTTACCCTCTTAGAAACAAATTTGTATTGCTAAACAAATCAGTTTTAAAGTGACTAGCTTTTAGCTACATAAGGGGGGGTTTTTTGACAAGTATCACAAAAACCTAGTCACAAAAAGTGTGGAATTCTAAATAGTACACAGTTGAATTAAAATAACCACAAATTAAGTACGAGTAGAAGTGGGTATTTTGAAGTCTATAAATTCCAATCTATAGGTAGGCTGATATAGGTTTTGATTAAATAAAAAGGTTTAGACTATACAAGCATTTTATAAAATTCACCCAGAATATTTTACCACTTTAATTTTTTTTTTTTTAAACAAACAACACAGCTACACTAAGGCCTTCTTTATACTTGTATAAGGACTGCCTTTTGTAACGTGTTTCAAAATGCTGCTAATATAATTATTTCTCGGTGATTCTAAAGCAAAGGGCAAAGTTGTCACTGAAACAGAATTGTATTAAATTCGCCTCTTCTCCGTTTGTGCCGAGATTAGATTACTTTGCCTACAAGTTTCTTGATCGTGTTACGTTATAATTTACTTGAAATAAACTTGTTATGTTTGCTTTTGTGACTTTGAATAAGTTAAATGTGGTTCATGATAAAAGATTATTTTGTGATGGTTGCATTCGAAAGTTGCTTGCTGCTCGTTTTCAAAATTGAATGAAGAAGACTAGTAACGATTAATTTTGTAATGGGTCTGTTAAACTTGTATTGGCTTTTTGTTGCTCGGTAATTCGTTTATGGCTGATTTTAAGTTGGCAGCGTATACTTAACAAATCAAATACATATTCCGAATGTTTCATCGATTAGCTTGTCTAGAAACCTACACAACAATTCGTCAAATACAATATAAACGCTCGCAGCGATATCTATTCTCCAAAAAATGTAAACTGAAACATTCAAAATGCTTGCGAAACTCCAAGTATGTAATACGAGAAATTTCACATAGATGGCGCTCAAACGCCCGCAGCGACACCTCCCTTCCCCAGGGCCAAATACAAGTTCCCCAAGTTGTAAACAGAGCCGGAGCTCTGTCTAGTTCACGCAACTTCCGATAGATGTCGCAAGCCCAAGGATGCTGGCAGGATTATCAACAACATTTTTAAGCCACATGTTTATCGTATCTATGGATTTTTTTAATACGGTTTTATTAGCTTCTTAAACCTTGTAGATTTTCTGGATAAGCTTCTTTGTAATTTCAAGATCTGACAATATTACGACTTGTGATTTTAATACCTTTTGATTAGTACAAATTAGTAGCTTACCTTTAACAGATGAGGATCCCTTTCAGCAGCGTCCAGCAACGACTCCGCCTCGCTCAGCCACGCGACGAACTTCTCCAACGACCGGTCGAAGTTCTGCAGCGAAGAAACCGCTGAATGCAGTGCTTTGCCCCGAGCAACAATACTGTGGAAGAAGGATATTATTCAGTATGACATTTATTTTTCATATTTCTTGAGTATTTTTTTCCTATCCCTAATTTAGTTTTTTTTTGTAAGTATTTATTTTATGATTTATGTACACGCAAGAGAGAACATAAAGAAGTTTCATAACATAAATTACAAACATTAATTAAGGAGCAGATGATTTTGTTATCATCGTTTACGTTGAAGTTATTATTTTAATTACAGCTGTTATTTTAATCAACAGTTTGCGAATGAAATATTCATGAATTCAATGCCTTAAGGTGAATATTTATGAGTTAGTTTATACAGAACCTTGTTGAATATTAAACGTTTGGTTAAATTAAATGTTTCAGTAGAGCACCAGTAGTTACATAAATGGAGTTGGTGGGGTAGAATAATTACACTTTGTCTTAATTTTTCAACACTGCATCTATTTTTAACTACATAATTAAATCAAGTGTGGTTGAAAACTCATATTTTTAACATTGCCATCTCGCCTCCATCACAAAACCAATATATGGGAAGCTCCGACATTGGAAGGGAGTTCAACCCTACATAAACATCTAACCCTTAAGCTAAGATACAATTTCGATAGATGGCGTTGTTTGAAACGATCGACTCACTGCGGACAGATGGCGTTAGTAGTAACTCTCAAACTGCTCGAGGCCTGTTTCTTGGGTTTCTACTTTCAATTATTTATTTTTTTTAAACTTGCCTGTTGTTAAGCTCATTGTATCTGTGATTGATAGCCTCAGTGGAACGTTTGATACGAGTGGTGTCGTCATTGCGATACACCGCGATCAGTCGCTGTGTCAGCTGTCCAAACAGCTCGATCTGATGCTTGTATTGATGCACTTCGGCGTGGAATGACTGTAAACAAAAGAAAAACATGAATTAATATAACACAGATAAATAAAGTACTTAGTTGAAAATTAAAGAAGTTAAAGGTTGAAGCACGTTTTTGAATTAATGTATACTTTGATAATTGCGTCATCTCGTGGCTGAATTGAGAAGTTTTAACAGAGAACTTTGTTAAGGGCAGTCGCATATAGATGGCGCTAAATTAAAGCCAAGTTGGTGGTAGAGCCAACAAATGTCTCTGGTTGTAACAATAAAGATCGGGCGCTGTGATAAGCATAATTAATGTAATTAAATTGCTGCAGTTATATAAACATTAATTTTATTCAAAGTCGTTGGGTTACAGTCACGTCATGTTTTTCCAAGAAATTGTACTTTGAGGTTTTGATGGAAGAAATCTCTGTACCTCTGGCAAAATGGCTTTAACTGTCAAAGAAGCTTTTACTGTGTAACAATTTACAAGATTTAATTGGACTCAGTCTTTCAAAAGAGAAAATAGCAATTAAAGTTATTTGACCTCACAGTCGTCCGTGCGTTTTAAACGTAGATATCAATCGCGAAATAGAGGAGAAGTTTGAAAGTGGCGCCGGTGACTGAAAAGTTGTGTGGTTTTCGGTTGTCGTGGTATGGGCATGTAATGCAGAGGAATGAGAAAAATGTCGTGAGGAAAGTTCTGAGTATGAATGTCGATGGATGGACTATGTGATGATGATTATGGCAACTAAGGAGGTGTCTGAAGAGATGACGGATAATAGAGATGTATGGAAGCAGAAGTAGCAGTCATGCTGCGCAGACCCTAAACAAATTGGGATAAGGGCAGGAGAATGACGATCTTTCGAAAGGAGATTAGCATTTCCATCATCAACACCAACGACCACCAGTGATGAAAATAGTTTTAACAGGCTTATTAACAAACCTAATGATTTAAAGTAGTTTTTGAACACAATCCTTTTATAGTATACGAAACCTAACTCAAATTGGCTGTCTCACGAATGCCATTGATTTTAAAATTACAAAAATTTTGCTAAGCTAAAAATAATTATCCCAGTGTTTAGACGTTTCAGGATGCACGGAAAACACCCGCGAAGTCCCGTTCCCATGCAAAGTGGAATATTAAAGGGCTTTACCGTGGCCAGCTCCCAATTAACGGGGATTTATGGCGCTCGTACGAGTAACTTGAACTTACTTGTAAGTAATATCGCCTGCAAGCGGTCGGAGATATGGACGAGTTTCTAAGGGTTAATATTGCTAACGTTTAGTAAAGGTTTCTTGAAATACGTTTTTGTAAGTCTTTTAAACCTAATTTCAACTTGGATGATTCTAGTTTCTCGGTATTTAGGTGTAATGAATTATGGGGGTTTTCAAAAGAGCCTTGGTAAGTGACCTATTACTTTACTTCAGTCTTCTTTATTTTCGAATCGATGAGTAAATGTATATTTATATTTATTTTTATTTATGTTTGGTCTCATCAGAGGCGATTTTAGATTCCCAAAGTGCAGGTGTTTGTACCGTTTCGGGCATTCCAACCTTATGGGACATGGTTTGAACCGAAGCATTCGCATGGCGGTGGGGTTTATAATCCTTCATCTTTAGACTCGATTGCCCGAGAGGTTGTATTTTAGGAGCGGAACTCTCACATTCCCGACTATCAATAATTGTTTTTCTTATAATAACACGAAAAACGCGGCGTCAAGAAACTTCCCCAGCTCTATACCAAAGTAAATTAAGACATTATACCTCAAAGTTAGCTGAACACAAACCTCCTCGGTTACAAGCGGGTGTGCCTACTCAACGTAAACACATAAAGACTTGTATTTCGTCTGTACGTATGTATCGTCGTGGTAATTATGCAAATGTACAAAGTTTCCGTCCGCGTCGGCACTAACCCGCAACGTTCATATTTTTGCCGATTCCACAAGAAATTATATTGCTTGCAAGTTTTTGTAAAAGGGGTAGACAGAGGGTTATACTCAACACAATGTTAAGAAAGTTTTGTAATAAAAACATGTCTGATACAAGAAATGAAACTATCTGCAGGAGAGGGGAGTTCGTGTTTCCTACTTTTAAATTAGTTCGGTAGGCCGGAACAGGAATAATGAAACTCCTTCTCGTATATGAACAGCGGTATAAATACGGGGGGCTCAGAATGATGTACCGAATACGTGGTAACCATTTTCGCGTCGGTGTCCCTTCCACCCCGTATACGCGAAGTCCTTTGGTATTGGACGTAGTTGAGGTGGTAGTAATAGTGGCAGGGAATGTCTACGGTATCTGCTAGTATAGGTAACTTAAGAATTTACTGACTGCTGTTTCAATTTTGATTATTATACATAATATGGTAAACGAATCCTTCACGAAGCCAAGCAAGCATTCTGTTCATCAAACTACTACGCAAACATTATACCAGGGAAACGGCCTTTTTTGGGAGTTAAAATCATGGTTTACGGTAGGACGCAATGTAACGCACTCAAAACATTATGCTGATGGATGCATTGAATAGTACAGGGACCATGGAGGTATTTATGTAAAGATGTAAAATTAAAAAGGTATATTAAAAAAAAATGAAAAGTTGGAACTTTGACCATGAGGTATGGTCCTGCCAAAAAAAAGATCACAATGACGGGGTAAACAAGTCCCTTTAGGCGTCGTTAAGGGTCTTTTTACACCCATTATAATACCTTAAATTATTGCACAAGGCGATGAATTACACCATCCTTTCTAATCCTTACTTTCTTACTAATATTATAAAATAATGCGAAAGTAACTTGTTTGTTTGTTTGTTACTTTTTCACGTCTAAACCACTGAATCAATCATCCTAAAATTTTGTAAATACGTTGTCAGGTGTACAAGTGTGACATAGGGTACCTTTCATCCCGAAAGAAAGTACGGTTACCGAGGAAAACAACAATAACGTTCTTAAGATAAAAGATGGCGCCACGTGTCTTTCGAATCATGATTGAATTATATTATTACAAGCAGTGAACAACCCGAATTAAATATCAAATTCTAAATTAACGCGAGCGAAGCCGCTGGCAAAAGCTAGTAAGTAATAAAGCGGCATCTTTCAGCTTTTATAACGGAGAATCAAAATCATGATCTGAATAACCTACCAGACGTGGAACTTTATCTGAAAATATACTTCACATTAGAAGTCAGTTGAGAATTCAAGATCACCTTCACAAAAGTCTGCAATCGAACGCTTAAAGTATTTCTCATTACACGAAAGTGTCGCATCTTTGAATTGCTTTCATTAACAGATTCATGTGTCGAGAATCCGATCACGATTGAACGAATGAACGACTCAACGAAGGAACGGAATGAACGAGAAAATATCTTCTCTATTTACTGTCGGATTTCCGACTTGTCATTTTCCTCGTGTCGATATTACTGGGACGTATTTCTGATTCATATTTATTATTATGTCACTAGCCTGTGGCCACCGTTTTTCCCAAACGGACACACTTTTTTATTTTATGTTCAATAAATAGTTTATCTTTTTTATTTTATTTTTTCATATTAATTTAACACCCTTCTTGACTTAACACCTCCATTTATTTTGGCTAGAAAATAACTTATATTTTTACTACGAAAAAACTTGGCCTAGTATTATAAAAGTTAATGTATGAAAAAAACAGACAAGAATACTCGAAAGTGGACTTTGTTTCTATCTATTTTTTCTTTTTTACCATTCAAATTCACCATTGCTGGCCTAAGGCGACACACCTTTTCCGTTGCTGCCTTTTCCGGTTAGTTCGTTTTTCTTTTTAACAAATAAAAGGCCAGCGTAAACTGTGGGACTGATGGATACCAGTCTCGCCAAATTGAAAATGATTCGACAGCCCTTTCAGCCAAAGTCGCGGACAGTCATATACAAATATGTGTATATATCAAATCAAATCAAATCAAAATATTTTATTTCACATAGGCCCAGATGGGCACTTATAAAACGTCGACAAAAAGGTGCACGGTTCGGGTTGGTCGTTTCCTATGGAGAAGAACCTGCAAGAAACTCCATGGTTACTCTTTTCAAATCATTTGGTATTACAATATAATCATGGTTACAGCATTTATACTTAAGTATGGGGGGACAGCGTAGGCCCGACAATAACTCGTTGTTTACTATAAAAGATGTAAAAAAAAAAAAAAAGAATGTGAACATAATTAACCTTTATGTTGAAATAAAACACGGGAAAAGTGTTTTTAAAAACACCCGTTAAAAGTATTTGATGAATGTGTAAACAAGTCCTAATAGGACTTGTTTATATATATCTTAGCTCAGCTTTAATTCTTTCGTAATCACTGACTCAAGCGAAGCAGTAGCACATTCTCCTTCATTCATTTTAAAGGTTTCAACTTTATATTTCACCAAGTTGATGAATAACTTTTTTAATTGTCATTGAAACTTGTGGAAAATTTAGCAATTGTCAATTCCTCAATAGTGTAATTCAAACCTTTATTAATGGTGATTTAAAATTAGAACTTCAGGATTAAGTATTAATACGGAGGTAATTTCAGATACGTTCTCTTATCCTTATAGATATGTTAACATTTTCAACAAAATACTTTTAGATCAGAGTACAGGTTATATATCATGTAGTGATCGGCAGTGAGATATTATGTGATGATATTAATGCCGACAGGACTCAGGGGCATCAGACAATGCGGTGTTGCGCGCAGTGAGCTGAGATAACGCGAGGAGACGTCGTATCTCCGTGTGTCGTGAGAGATGTTACATCATTACCACAATATCGAGAGAATAAAAAGATGGGAAATTCTTGAAATACAGGTCAAATATACACAAATGTAGGTAACTTATAAAATAAAGCAGCACAAGATATTCTGTCAGGCTAAGAACATAGGCGAGATGTTGTGTAATTTCCTGCCTGAGAAATTCTATAGAGCCCATTAATATTCTTGGAAAGATATGGAAACCTATGTAAATGTAGGGAGCGTCTTGTATAGAGAATGTTTTAGTTTAGCTTTACAAGAAGCATATTTTGTACTCCAAATAAAAATTATACTCAATTAATGTATTAACTAATACATATAAACGATGACAGCAAAGCCAAAATATTATTTGTTCTGGGTCTGGCTGTTTGTGTATGTGAGTTTAAATGAATTTTTTTTTTGTAAACGCACCCACGATACCGGAGAAATTCCTAGTGTGGGGGCAAAGTTTAAAAAAAAAAATTGAAAAGGAAGGTAAAGAAATAAGAATCAAGAGAAAGGTACATCAGGGCGACCCAGTGTCACCTAAAATGTTCACAGCCGTTCTGGAAGAAGTATTCCGGCAATTAGACTGGGAGAAATGTAAGTTGCAACCAAAAAATTCGATGACATGTGCTAACCCACAGTGGGTCCGCGTGGTAGAATACAGTCCACACCCTCTTATAAGAGGAGGCCTGTGTCCCAGCCGTGGGGACATTACGGGCTGATAATGCTTCTCAGCAGACACAATCCACTACACCGCACCCCGTAGTGATCCTAGCATGCGCCTCACACTCGCAGACGGTACACACTTACTCTCCAGGTCACGTCTCACATCTAACACAACTACAGACTGTCGCGCGGTTCACGCAGGCTGTTTTAGCGCCTTTTTATTATAGAAACATTACTTTACGTCTACATGTCTGGGAATGGCGATTGGTTTTCTGGAATATAAGTGACAATATGCCTCTCAAGCAGTCTTGATTTCTAAGTGTAGACGAGTTTGTTATCATTAAATGGGCACCCGTCACGCATACAAATACCTCAGAAACGGGGGGCGAATATTACGAATGCAGGACTCTTTAGTACCTAAGTAGGGCGAGTATATTGCTACATACTAAGCAAAACATTCGTCTGGCGTTTACAAGTTGCTAGGATTCGTGTCCTTAGTTAGTCCTTAGTATTGATAGTTGACATGATACTTATAATATGATTGTTGTATTAGAAATCTATGAAAGTGCTTGTAATGAGGTGTCCACTATGAACTGTCTTTGAGGAATATGAGGAACAGGGTTGAAAGTTGCTCAATACTCCATTGAAAAGGGAGGCAGGGGATCCTCCGCCCAGACGTGCGTTTCGTATAAAGGGCTATTGCTCGAAAGTTGCTGTCGGTGTTTTTAACGCGCGGACAACTCATAGATGTCGCATAGCGTTCTTTTTGTCGATTTGATTATGTCTACTACAGTCTATTAGCTGAAATTATGATAGGTACACTTTTTCTACATACCTTCTGCTCTCTAAGCTGCATCTCCAGCACATCAGCAGTGTTCGCAGGCGGCTGCATGGCGGCCAACCTCGCCTCCATACGCGATAGCCACGCGTCGGCGTCGCGACGCCGCGCTTCGTAGCGCTGCGAGTCGCCCAGCATGGCGTCCAGCTGCGCTTTGCGTTGAAGCACGCGGGCGTTGGCCTCGTCCCAGTGCTCGCGGAGTGCTGTTACTGTGGACAAAATGAAAAATGTCGATTAGATTTATATTCCTTTCTTGACTGATGAGATGACGATCATAGAGAAGTATGGAAGAAGAGAACCTGCTGCGCCGACTCCAAATAAATTGTGATAAGTGTAGGATAGTGACGATCCACCAAAAAAAAATGTTGTTTAGGTATACAGAAATTGCTCATAAGCTATGGCAAATTTTATAGTACCTAATAAATGAAATACGGCATCTCAGTCTGAGGTCTTTTGCACAGAAATACGATACTTACAGGTTGATACAACAGCAAGGCTGGCAATAATGATGCTGATAAATATTTTAAAAGATTAAATAACTCTGACTGCTAAATAGCGACAGTCTCGTATTCTTTATGAGTACATTTTCAATTTAAACTTCGTTAAGTACGTCCCTGTCTCTAAAGAGTCCTTAGGTGAAACGGTTTTAGTTTAATTATTTACCGGCTTTTTTATTTTACCTTTGAAAACGTTTGTGGGTTCATTCCCGACCTGTGTATCTTTTACGAGAGGACGAGACGGCGGGACCTAATTAATTAAATTAGTCCTTTTTAAAGAGAAGGTAGCTGAAAAGGTTTGTAGGTTATCAACGATAAGTAGGTTAATCAGCTGAAATAATTAAGTCTAGACTAGTCATATGAAATACCAAAAATATTTAGAAAAAAAAGCATAAGATAAGAAGAACTCAAAAAATACTGTCTCCCACTCTGAAACGTACGTAATTTATTAGAATATTGCCAACACATTCTTAACGAAATGACAAAGAACTTAACTAAAAAACCATGTTACTAGTCCCAGATATCTATGTATTTGTATTAAGAGCGTTTACGACTTACGGCATTTCATACAAACTTTCAAGTCCGACTTATGTATCCTGCTTATGCGTAGAAGTTTAATTAAAATCGGTTCAGTCATTTCGAAAAAAAAGGATTTGAAAGTTTGTTTGAAATGCCGTAAGTCTAAAACGCTCTTAAGAAAAATACACTAAACGAAATGCTCCAAGAAAAGGTTTGTCAAACTAAAACCATGTAGGTATATTAAAACATCAATTCACATACCTACTGAAATACAAAATATATTCGTACAACGAAACGAAATTCGATATTGAAAATACACGAACCGTCAAAGTTTGTTTTCCATTGCGATTTTAGACGCGTATCTTCGGTAATATTATTGAAGGAAGCCCGCAACGTATTCTAAAACAGATTTTCTTTCGAGATTCAATGTGGCGTCGGAGACTGCACAGTACCGGAATCTAGTAGATCAAGGAAGATAAGTAAATATGGAATAAGTTGAAGTAAATTGCTTTCGAACAAGTAAACAACGGAATTGATAAGATTCTTGGAAAGAAAGATTTATTTTAATGTGTCAAACAAAGTGCCCGAGGTATGTTTGGGATATACATAATATGTATAATGTTTTGACGTCGGACCTGGAAATGGGATCAAAGATTTATGTACTTAATATAAATGTAAAATATGGCAAAGAATAAAATTTACAGGAAGTGGTTTCCTAATCTAATGAATGCAAAAATAATAAGTTGCAGGTAATTAACAAAGTGAGCTCTTTATGAAAGAAGAACAGAAAGAACACCTCCCCACTACCTTTACCGCTATCTCTGCCGTATCGTCTGGGGTCTCCAGTAAATGATCTGGCACATAAAACTTAATTTATCCACGAACTTATGAGCTTCCGAGCTCACGAGATCTTGTTTTCCTTCAATTTCAGCTCGATCGCACCGCCATTTTGTATCAAACATAGTTAATGCAAACAAAACACACAAATTATACCCAAACACAAACGTAAGACGCAATCTCAGACCAATATAATAAAATATGACTTCTTAAATATCATGCATTTGAAACTCTAATCTCATTGAAATTTCAGCTTTGCTTCATGTCAAATAGGGTTTCATATTGAATGGTGGTGGAAAAAGGGGTGAGGTCTGTGAAAATAAGCTGTGTTAAGTTAGAAATGCGAATATTATAATGAAGATGTATTTTGTAAGGACCGCCGTCTTTCATGTCGGCCTAGCGAAACACTTTCAGTAATTAAAACGTTATTTTTGAAACATTCATAAATTTTATACCGCTTTGTTTACATGTTTATCTGAGAAAACAAACATGTATTTCTTAGTTAACCAATATTTAAATGTATGAAAATGCACAAAAGAAGTGCGTATTAATGAATCGTAGCAGGTTGCGTTGCGTAGTGTCTGCCTTCCCCCACGGGAAAAGTCGTGAGTTTTCACCAAAAAAGCTAGTACAACCAAAAATCTCCCACTAAAGTGTAACTTCACACGCTAACGACGATAAAACATTAAAAAAGTCAACACACAGTGCGCTCCGACTCGCGTGTTTCCTGGACAAAATTGGGCGCAGTGCAAATGAGATGCACGGCGAGTCAAATAGTGTTGCACTAAGGTCGTTACGCGATGCCAAGTGGAATACTGTGTCGGTTTGATATTTCGTTCGCAGTTTGCTCTGGGATTTGAAATCGTGTGCGGAATGAAGTTAGTTTACATATGTTACGGGTATGATTCTCAAAGGGATTTCGTTATAAGGAGGCGAGGAGTGCATGAATAGGTACCTTAACTTATAAATATAGAGCAAGAGAACATACAAATTACTACAGATAAAACATACCAGCTTGCAATTAATATATTGGCTTAATTATATGATAATGATAAATTATACCTAATTAAAAATAAAAATGGTACTGATTTAAGTTTCTAGTATTGACATACGTTTTCATCCTTCAGTATGCAGATAACACCATACAATGTTTCAGAAAGTAAAGTCTCTTATCAGATTGCTCCCTGCCTCATTCAATTTCCCAGCTGTTACCGAAGAGCAATGCAGCAATAAAATACAACCTCTTCTCTCGTTAAAACATAAGTAAATACAAATAAAATAACAATAATACAAGTTTATGTCCTGAACTTACTCCTTATGGCGCTGTAAAAAGTTTCACGACACCATTACAGTGGTATACATGAAGTCACAATACTGTTATTCTGCTCAACAAATGTTTATTTTCAATTCTCCCGCCCGTATTTTACGAGATTACTAAATAAGTTGTGTAAAAAAAAATGTTGGAGTACTTATTATAGTATTTCAAAGCACAGAGGTAAATAATATTAATAAATTGGGGCTTGGGTTACAGATTGATTCAATTGGTTTTTTTTTGTGTTAACAAAACATGAAAACAAGTGAAATTGTAGCAGTCTAATTTAGATTTCATGCAGCACATAATAGTATGTCACTTGTAACTAAATAACATTGTTACCAACATAAGAATAATGTCACTATTATTTTAATAGCTCGGCACCCAATACTTTAAGTACCAACTGCTGAAACTACTCACATTAATCTTACAAAATGTTCGCATCTTCACCAACATTTCAGCAGCTCACCTACTAAGAAGCCCCAGTGATAAGACACGGCAACGTAAAACAAAATTAATTATACTAAGCAACGGGATACGGCGGTCGTTTAGCTTTAGTTAACAACTAAACTTTGTCCAGGAGCGAGCAAGGACTGCGCACGTGCTAAGGCCCTTTACACGGCCTCGGACGGTGCAACTTGCAACACGACTTTCGTTAAGCAACACGTGAGCTTCACTTGTTTTCTCAGCGTGGGTAAAGTCGCTCGACGAAACGAAATTTTCTGCGCAGCCGTCGCAACGCATGTAATTTGAGACCCGGACTCCACCAGAATGGAGACGAGCGGAGAGGAGAGGAGACGTGAGGAAACCGACCAATCGCATTGGTTGAAATCTACATCGCGTCTCTCGTCTCTCCTGTGATTGGACGAATCTTGTGTGTGGAGTCTGGGTCTGAGAGTATGTTGCATGGCCTAGCCGTATGCCCGGCACACTGTGCGCGTACTGAACATCGCAAGCTGTTTACTTCGGCCGCGTCATTTAAATACATTTCGTAAAGGGTGATTGAGGGTGACAATTGGTTAGCGTGCAGTTTTACGAGCACCTGGTACCGTTTAAATCTTGGTTATTTTATTAAGACAAAGGTGCTTTGGGGTTGTCCACTTAACAAGAGTTGGCTTGAACTTTAAAGCCCACAAATCGTTGAATACAATAAACGCTAAGCATTTTCAAAACATCGTCTGACAATTGGTTAAAGCTGCCAGAGATGCATGAGACAGGGTTTTGTTTTTACGTTTATAACTCCTTTCTAATTATCCCTTTATCCAAATGGACATATCAGAGACTATTTGAGTTATTAAATATATTCTAAAATCACTAGGAACGAACCGTACCTTTATTGTATCACTTCCTCATCTGCCTGTTTCCGTAATTACTAATTAATGGTACTAATGTGCATATGATCTTGAGTTCGATTAATAGTTTCTTGTTAATGGCAATAATCTCGCCCCTAATTACAATAAAGCATAACTGATATTAGTCACAAGCCAGCTAGTTATGGTATTAACCACATTTATAGGTATAGTAACTTTAATTATATCCCTGTCTACTCCTCCGGGGAATATAGTCGTAACGTTATGTTCACAATATCTCAATAGATTATTAACGAACGTAACTGTCGCTGAACACACACAGACTCAGTCACGAAGTCAGTAACATCACAATAACATTATCATTAACGACTTGACAACGCTCGGGACGCGTTATCGTCGCGTTTGTAATGACACAACTTTGTCCAGCGCTCGGACTAGTGAGCGCGCTGTGCAGTGGACAATAGGACGTGATTTTATAGTCAATTTTCTAGAAAAATCTCGGTCACATAGATGTGTTTTTGTTTCGGAAACGAAGTTACAAAATATGAGATGATTGACTGTGTTAGGGATCGAATTATTGTATTATTGTTGTTTAATTAAAATCCGCTCAAAAAAACACAGTAATGAATTATTTTATTAATAAAAAACCTTGATTATTTGTTTATTTAAAAACCAATTAATAAATTATGAAAAGTTATTTAGGGCTGATTTATCAATCGTTAGACAATTTCTTTCAGAGGAACTAATTTGACAGCTTTTGCATAGAAAACACCTCAAGCCGCCATATTTATTCTTCAGATAAGTAGTACAATTGATCAATAAGCCCTCAGTTATTTGTACGAGTCAAGCATCGAACCTTTCAACAGAGACCTCAAGTGTAAGAGCGGGGCGCTCGTCTGAGACACCGGGAAACCGGTTTTGCTCGCTGAAATAAAAATATACATACTAATACATAAACTATACATGGGTATAATATACTTAGGTACATAAATGTATATTTACATAAAATAAAAAATATAAGATCAGGTGTGCCGCACGGCTGCGCCAAAAAGGTCAGATTTTCACATGAACCTTGTACCTACATCACAACAAGACATTTCGTTCGGTAACAGTTTTCATAGTACCTATAAGTCGGTTAGAATTCATATAAAGTAGATGCCAAAGTTTCGTAAAATAAAATAATTTTATCATAATTGAATCACCATTGCAGCCACCCAGGAGCTACAGACATAAATAAACCGTTCCGCACGTACCCAAATCACTTCACACAGCTTCCCACATTGTAACTGGCTTTTAAAAATTACGAGTGCTGGCTCAAAGCCGGTAAGCCTAAAATCTTCGTTTAACGAGGTTTAATCGACCCACCAACGGCTGCCATTAGTGGCCATCGGAGGGTTAACCCGAACTGACCGCCTATTGATCACTTTTTGGACAGGGGGTCCATTTTACCGAACTAGTTGACTGCTATGATTGAGAGGGGACAGAGTTTATTTTTTTGTCTATGACATGTGGAGCAATGTGACGTGTCCTTGAACCAGGAATTCGAAGATATATGAAACCCATAAACCCGCACTTGAGCTGCTGGTGCCCATTGGCCTGCTCCCTCAAACAGATAATAACAGTCGTCCTAACTGTTTTCGGCCAAGGTGGTCAGCGGAGATTAGCCATCGGCGCAGGAGTTTTTTTTTTAAACTACCTTTTAGTGGACAGGCGGGCACAGATACACTCTCTATTCATTTCCTTAATGGGATGGCAATCCAACACGACCAGAGAGACTAGGGGCAGGACCAACAGCTTTATACCGCCAAGTTCAAAACTATGAGCTACTATTGAGAAATTTCTATTGAGAAAACAAAATGGCACTCTTTGCCCGACCCAGGAATCGAATCCACGCTCAGCAGTCGCGCTTGTGACCACAAGACCAACGGGTAAACTTATATTTATAGGCTGATTTTGTTAAGAATTATTACATATCGAGTGCCATTAAGAAGAAGAAGAAAGCCTGTCCTGGTTATGTAAGTTTATAACTCCAGTTAAGTTTTGAACCACAGATTTTATTTAAAACCGCGGTACCAGTATAAGGTATATGGTGGATGTCCTACATAACATCGTACCGGTAAAAAATACTATGGCGTTGTAACATTTTACACGAGATAAAAAAAATCTAGCGGAAACTGCAACAGCTGCAAAACACGCGCTTCCGAGCTGTGATACCGGGTTTAGAATAGTTTTGTGATTTTTAAAGTTTTTATTGAATCATGGAAATGGAAACTTTTATTTGCGTTTTCATTTCTACGTATTTGGTATTTTCATCTGTATAGCAAACATTCAGTGCATTTGTACAAAGTTTTTTATGAGTATTCGATAGAATTGATTGCAGTGTAACTTGATACGCAAATAGACTTACGCCTGCTCTCACTAACACTAAGCTACTCCTAAACGAATGCCTAAAGATCACTGTACTGTTGTAATTTCAACTCTTAGAGCTGAGTTAAGCTTTGAAAATCCAACAGCATGCTTTTTTTTAGGTGTCAGTGAAAATTATCTATATGAACTTACGAGTCTACTTATCCTTATCCTTCATAAATAAGCTCCCTAAAGCCACCCCTTGGGTATTTAATGATACCCAGGAAAAGAGTAGCACTCGCAGATTCAATGCCTACAATCCAACCACTAACAACACCCGATGTTGAGTGTCACCAATACAGAAACAAAACAAATGAACTCTTTTCCGCCTTTCAAAAACAAAACATAATTGCCAATACTGCCACACACAACTCCGTAACAATTCCCTTTGACAACAAGAACATTAAGACGAAATAAAAAGCCGACTTGACACAGTGGAAAATTTCGGTAAAACACGAATTACCGAGTAAAAATGGTACCTCGAGTGACATCAAAGGAATCTCCCTCCCGCCGCCGCCGGTTACATCATTTGCCTAATTAACTAAAATAAACGGAATACTGAGACCTTATTAGTTGGCAAGTTATCAGATGTCTGGAGATGGGAAAACTAGATACTTAACTAGACAGAATTATCAAGTTGTTGCTAGCTGCGAAGTGGTAACGCCCTTGCTGGTCGTGAGAGCCAGTGTGCCGAAGTGTGTGGAAGTAAAAGAAATAAAAAGATATAAACTCCTTTGTAAAAAAATCGGGCGGTTTTGATTTTTCAACATTGTTGTTAATAATTTAGTTCTAAAGAGATTTTAATAGCCAAACTATGTTTCTAGCACTTAATAAAGAGTCTGGGACTGAAAAAAAGTTTATTCCAAATAATAATATTTTTTTAAATAATCATCCCTTTTTCAGTTTGTGACTTTTTACTTACTTTTCGCGGGTTTGCGTTTTAGAGCTTATCAGGCAACTAAAACTAACTTCTCGTTATTTTTAGTAGAATAATTTATGTTTGTCGCAGATTCCTGCCTTATTGTGACTGAAACAGGTATCTTTGTCTATTGTAATGCCAGAAAAAGCAATAAGAGCTAGTAAAATTCTAGCGTTGCTGGGAGAGGGGTGAAGCCAATGTTATGTCTCACAGCGGTTAAACGTGAGTCGTGCAACCGTCCAAAGAACTTGGACTCGATACCAAGAGACAGGTTCCGTTCAGAGAAGGCAAGGTTCTGGGAGAAAACGTTGCACACAACCACGAGACGACCACTTTTTAGTGACTCAGGCGCAGAGGAACCGCAAATGCAGTTACATAGACCTCAAAAGAAAACTGAAGAGGTACGAGGAGCATAAGTTAGCCTATGGACTGTGAGGAGGAGGCTTTTACCAGCTGATATACGCAGTCGACGACCAGCGCGGGGCGCGAGTTAGTCCGTGAGCACCGGATTGATCGATTCAGGTTCGCTAGAAATTGCCTATCTTGACACTAGGTAAGTGGAGTAGCGTACTCTTCTCCGATAAGGCTCAAATTTGTATATAAAACAATGCTTATTTTCTAATTATAACATTCTAAAACTCATCACCAAAAGGGTTCAAATATTCAGCACCAGCACAGCCCTATTAACCCTAAAATTCAAGTGATTGGTACGTAAAGCCGACACGGTCGCCGCGTCACAACACAGATAGGAACAGAAGGTTCAACAACCAGTGAAAATGCGCACAGCGAGTGCGCTTGCACTGGCGACGGGCATTTGTTTTTTTTTAGATCTTCTTGTGTACGAACGTGTTCTTAGCGTGGAACGACTTCTTAGCGTGTCGGTGGCAATATTAATTGATTATACCCAGAATTTGGCTACAAGTTTGACGCACATCAGTTCCTGCAACGGTAAGTGTCCCATCGTTTGTGAAAACACACATTTAAACTCAAAAGCAGAGTCATATAACAGTCTCCAGCTGAGTCCGATTTAAAACTTCCATGGTATGGCCAAGGCAGCTCATGTTTACGTATGCATGAGTTTTCGCCCATTTCACCAAGTCGACTTTCTGTACCAATCTATTATTTGGCCTAGTGCCGAAAGCCGAGAGATTGTAAAAAGCTCGCGCCATGGTTTAATTACCGTATTACAATTAGCGATAGCGCCCTTTTAGTTAATGAAACCCTTCGGAGAGGCCGCTTGATTGAGAAAGAACACGTTCGCTTTATGTTTGATTAGGTATTAAGGTAAAAAGAAAATGTTTTCACCAACAAAATGTTTTATTTTTTATGTTTTGTACAGATCTTTTTGTAATTAAAAATTCTGTTAGATGAGAGAACGTTGCGTTGTTCATCATAGATATGGTCTACTTAAAACTTTGTAACCCTAAAGATTATCTGTAGGGTTTAGGAGGTAGATGTTTCTCGAAACATCCAATTTCTAACCATACTGGTATACGAGTAATCAGCCTAGATTGAGACACTGGTCTAGTCTTTAGAGCGAATGGGCCATAATCCAGGACGCGGTCTCAGTACGGGTCGTAGTTATATAAAATTTTCCAGAAAACGGATTTTAAAAGTTACGAAATAAGGTTCAAATTATCGCAATTGCAATTAATTGTGTAGGATGCATCGAGGGTGCAGGTCTAGGCTCACCTTCCTATCTCCACGTAAATGAACAGGCCTTGGCAAAAAGCCAAGTTAACGCCAAAATGGAGAAGACGCATGCCTACAAAGAGATCCTATCTTCGTATAATGTTTCCTACAATAACAATAAACTCGAACTACATAAAACCCATTGCCTCGAAGAAACAAAAGCCTTTTTAATTTAATTTGATTGCGAAAGGGGTAGGTGTTAAAAAAGACAGCGTAACGAACAAGTTAATTAGTTGGGGGTAAGGGGGTGCAACACGGGGTTGCAGACGACATTAAAATTGGAGAACCCTTGAACACCCCTTTACGAACTGAGAATCCCTAATTTCGGCGATTGCATGCAAAAATACAAAAGAAATAAAAAGATATTTAGTGTAGTGAATGTTAATTTGGGTTTCCTTAATAATGGCCGATAAAGGGAGGTCACAGGAGGAAGGAGGGATGTTAAATTATGGAAATAGAAGTCGTAATAGAGTATAGTGTTACAGGAACATTGTCCCAACGACCGTTGAGGGTTGAGCAGGTATTGATTGTAAGGTGTGTTATTTTTGTTGGATTGTACTTACAAACCCACTTAAATAAAGACACGCCGTTTCAAATGGGGGTAGGCAGAAACTACAGAATGCCACCGGCGACGATACTTACATACTGTTTTTGGATTGTCCACGTTCGTTTGTTAGTGAGTACTACGCATCTGACATTCCTGAAGAATATCATCAATGAGGGGACGTGTGTCATTTTATGGCGTCCCCTCCCCGCATTTCTACTCACAGAGAGAGGACAGATAGCCGTACGTACGAGAAGAATTTCAAAGGCCAAACTACAAGAATTTCAACAAATATGTTCAAACCTACCTGCATCTAGACGTAAGCAACCTACAGCTTATCATACCCAGTCAGAGCTCATCAGGATTAACAAGGACTTATAATTTGAGTGTTGATCTTAGGGAGGCTTCCTCACAATCATATATCTTCGTCGTGTGGGTAATTTATGTTCGGTTGAGACAAGCGACGTCTTGACAATTATTACTATAACATGTGTTGAGGATTCTGGTCGGACTGATACAGTTTTGGAACTTTGGTAAGCTGTTTAGTGTGCATGTGGGAAACTTGGGGTCGAATGGACCATATGTGGGTAGACACAGGTTTGGTAACTTCTAATTGGCCAGTGTTATTTGTTTATTCAGCGACTATTTTATTGTGAGCGATAGGAAATAACGGGTTTTTGTTGTTCTGCCTCGTTGGTCTAGTGAACTAATGATCATGAGGTTTTGAGTTCGATTCTTAGGTCGGGCAAAGTGACTTTCGGTTTTTAATTCAGGAATTTCTCAGTATTAGACACAGAACCTGGACTTGCAGCCGGTTGATGGCAAAAGGCTCGCCCTCTATTACATTAGACTTAAACATAATTGGCCAAATGTGGTTGTACATTAAGTTACACCTCTGCCTAACTATTCACGGATTACATGCGTATATAAATAGTTCCAAAACCGTCACTCAACCAAAATCCATCCATCGCGCATCGTGTCGAAAATAAAAATCACTCCCCGTTTCCCACAACAAGTTTACATGAAAAAGTGAATTAAATGATATAGCAAATGACACGTATACGTATATCGCGCGGGCTGGCAGTTCAATCCCGGCTGAGGTATTATTTACGACGACTGGCCGCGCGACAAATGCGGACTATTTATTATTTATACTACAATTATTCCGCGGGTTCACTTCGGGGGGATGGCTTTTAAAATATTTTTGGAGATATTATGTTTTACAGATTTTAATGGCATGATTGATGGTGGCGTTTTAGAATCATTTCGATTTTAAATTATGTGTAGTCTGAGACAGGGTAATTTATTAAGTTCAGGATCGACATGGACGTGGTAAATATACATAATTATAAAGGAAGCTATCTATAAGACAATCGGAAGAATCACGTTTCCTAACCATCCTTTGGAAGCTGTTGCAAGCGATGCTTCGTAATCTATACATATAATAAGACAGTAAAAAAACTGTGTCTGTACATTGAATATATTAAAAAAAAAAAAATTGAGGGGTGTTTAGAAATAGTAATAGAGCACGAATCCAAAAAAAAAATTCTGTCTGTTTGTCTGTTTATCTGTTTGTCTGTTTGTCTGTTTGTCTGTTTGTCTGTTTGTTTGTACACGCTAATCTTCGGAAGTACTAGACGGATTTGAAAGATTTTTTTTTTGTTGTATAGGTATTAAGTCTGGGCAACATATAGGCTATAATTTATCTTGGAAACTTGAACACCTGATGCAGAACCGCAATAGAATAGATAAACTATAAGAGATACAAAAATGGTACCATAGCAAAAATTGTTCCACGTGATGAGCATTTTCTGTTGAGAGAATAAATTTGAAGATCTGGAACACCTGATGTGGAACTCCAAGAGTCCAGCTACACTATAACTTATATAGGAATGACGTCTGAGCAAAAATTGTTCAATCTGATGACCACTCTCTGTTGATTTATAAAAATCGAAGATCTGGAACACCTGTTGTGGAACTCCAAGAGCCCAGCTACACCATAACACATATAGGAATGACGTCTTAGCAAACATTGTTCAATCTGATGAACACTCTCTGTTGACTTATAAAATCGAAGATCTGGAACACCTGTTGTGGAACTCCAAGAGCCCAGCTACACCATAACACATATAGGAATGACGTCTTAGCAAACATTGTTCAATCTGATGAGCACTCTCTGTTGACTTATAAAATCGAAGATCTGGAACACCTGTTGTGGAACTCCAAGAGCCCAGCTACACCATAACACATATAGGAATGACTTCTTAGCAAAAATTGTTCAATCTGATGACCACTCACTGTTGATTTATAAAAATCGAAGATCTGGAACACCTGTTGTGGAACTCCAAGAGCCCAGCTACACCATAACACATATAGGAATGATGTCTGAGCAAAAATTGTTCAATCTGATGACCACTCTCTGTTGATTTATAAAAATCGAAGATCTGGAACACCTGTTGTGGAACTCCAAGAGCCCAGCTACACCATAACACATATAGGAATGACGTCTTAGCAAACATTGTTCAATCTGATGAGCACTCTCTGTTGATTTATAAAAATTAAAGTTCTGGAACACCTATTCTGGAACTCCAAGAGCCCAGCTACACCATAACACATATAGGAATGAAGTCTTAGCAAAAATTGTTAAATGTGATGAGCACTCTCTGTTGACTTATAAAAATCGAAGTTCTGGAACACCTATTGTGGAACTACAAGAGCCCAGCTACACCATAACACATATAGGAATGACGTCTTAGCAAAAGTTGTTCGGTCTGATGGGCTTTTCCTGTTGACTTATAAAAATCGAAGATCAGAAACATCTGATGTGAAAATCAAAGCTATCACTAATTTCAATGTATAATTATAAAATAACATAAGCTGGGAGTACCTCCACGCGGTGACTGATATTCGATGACGACGGTATATCATTGAAAATTTGACTCTACTGGAGAAAACTCCTATTTATTTATTTTTATTTTTTCGAATAAATATGCCTTCAGGCTTATGTTATTTGAGTGTTTTAGACTTTTTCCACTTATCTTCGTGACACGGTAGCCTACCCGGTAACGCAGGGGAGCAGTCACTTGGATTTTAATTGATCAGGTATCTTCACAATAAAACTATAACCATGCCTAGAAAGAGGTCAAATCTTTCCCAATGTTCCAAAGGAGCTAAAAGATTGAGGATCATAAGATCCCAAGAATCTACCGAAGAACGTCAGGAGAGACTTGATGCTGTTCGAGAACATCAGGCTGCAACTCGCTCCGGAAACCTCTTCCTCTCTTCTCTTCTCTTCCTCTTGGATAATGAAGCACGCCTGCGTTCTCAGCGTATTTACGCATCTACATCCAGGTCTCTAGATAACTGTGAAGAATATGATGCGCGACTGACCGCTGATCGTGAACGTCATGCATTGTCTCGCGAATCGGAGACGTTCACGGATAGAGAATTACGCTTGAGTTCCAAGCGTATCTACGCATCGACTTCTAGGTCTCTAGAGAGAAGTGGGGAACGTCATGCGCGACTGATCACTGATCGTGAACGTCACGCATTGTCTCGCGAGTCGGAGACATTCACGGATAGATAATTACGCTTGAGTTCCAAGCGTATCTACGCATCGACTTCTGACTTACAAAAATGAAAGATATGGAACGTCTCGAATCGTCATACGCATCCCGTTGTTTTCCCGTCCCCGGGCTCTTAGAATTCGACATCAGACGTTTCAGATCTTCGATTTTGACGATCCCGTTGTCGCTGGTATAAGCAACAGGATCCGCGTACGAAGTCGCGGGCAGAAGCTAGTAATGTAAATATGTCAAAATGAGGTTACATTAGGCTTTAAAGTAAACCCATGTTTAACACTTGTGTACAAGCAAAATTGAATTAAAATAGGTTGTCCGGTCCAATTCACGTAAAAAAAAAATATACGATATGAAATGTTACTGCATTTTACATAAATGTTGCCTGAAAATGTTAAAATAAAACAATACGTTTTTTACTGAACCTCACATAGTTGCACATCTCGACAATAGTGACAAATGAACTCACGATCCATGTACTGGACACTGCAGTGCAAAATAATTTGTATGCGAGAGCGCTCCGATGGATTTTAAATCCGAATCGTCGAATCTCTCATTTATATCGCGAATATCTGCTATCGACGGCAATGGACAGCTTATTACGACGCCAATTAATCGAGGGCTCGGCACTGAATTGCCATGGGCACTGGCAATCGATGGCAATCGCTGGCAATTGCTAGCAATAGCTTTTAGCAGGCCCGGATTAGCTGCCCTGTGAAATGTTTGCGATTTGTAAACATTGGATGTTTTTGGGTGTATACTGTGCTTTTCGTTTGATTACAGTTTTGTTTTTATATGTTTATGGAGTGCTTTAGAGAATACCTATAGTTTTCTGTTTTTAACTACATTAAACCCTACAATCGAAAGTTTTATGTAAGTAAATAGAAGCAGAAGCAAGAATATTACATACATTTTCAAACTGCATCAATATCATAATCACGAGTATTTAAACAAAAATCATGTTTTGTTCCTTGAACCACTAGAAGTGGTACCTTTGATGTTAGTAGGTAATTTTTAAATGATACATCCAATAATTGATTGTAATAACATTATAGTTCCACGAAACGCCCCGCAACGTAATATACAACACCACACGAAAGATAAATATTGCCACCGACTACCTCAAACATTGACCCCCGTTCGACCGAAAACACAGTAATTATAATTCAATAACAATGATTAAACAGGCTACCGGCTACCAGCTACCTCGCCCGGCGTAAACCTCAGTTAACAATAATAAACCAGTTAAAATGGAGATCGAAAAATCGACCATCATCGGAAGCTCTCGGAAGCACTCGGAAGAACTCGGAAATGTAAACGTTGGAAAGGGTGGAATCGTCCGGGGACGCCACGATTTTCACCGGCGCGGTGTTGTAGACCTCGATAGTAACGACTGAATAGTATTTTGTAGAAGATGAAAAATGGTTTGTTGGATATACCTTTTCTTGTTTTAAAAGTCTGAATAGCCTTTATTCGTAATTTATGAGAATTGTTGCGTTTCTGAAAGCCTTATTTAGTTTTCATAGGTAATCTTAGCTTAGGTTTCTTCGTGCCTTGTGCCCGTTTTGAGTTACTTAATTATACTAATAATATTTTAAATGAGAGTGTGGATTTTGTGAGTTTATATGTATGAGGAGAGTAACTCCAGAACCAAGAAACCTACTAGAATAATTCACCATTTGGAAGATACATTATTCCAGATGGATATAGGCTACTTTTTTATCCGGGTACCACACGGGCGAAGTCGGGCATAGAAGCTAATTCTTAATAAAAGCTTTCCAGAAACAGTACAGCAATAGGTACTCAACTATATACAGCTTTCCAGAAAAAGCTTTACTACATTTTGAAATTCATTGCGTAAATGAAATCTAATTACATAAACCTGCATAGCTATTGTTTACTTCCAGCTAAATAAAGCCCACGTCAAACCGCCGCGCCGGCCGGCCGCCACCGGGCCAGTAGCCGCCAAAGCCTGGGATTTCCTCTCCCTTGAGCCCGGGGGCTACATTCTGTCTCACGTGTTTCACAGAGAGTGGAATCGTAGAATATGTAGCCTTTTGGATTTGACTATTTTTCGGAATCTTCATGAAATATTGTTTTAAAGGACCAGTAACTGGCGAGCGCGAGTCTTATATTCTTGTTAGGCAGAAATTCACCTACAGGTCCTACACCCAGATTTCACCAGTTATGTTTAAGTCCTATTTAATAGGCGACAAGCCTATTGCTATCGAGCCAGCCAAAAATGCAGACTCCAGTCTGCTACTGAGACATGCTGCATAGAAAAACCTCATAAAATTTTGCCTGACCACGAGGCAGCCACGAGCGAGGAAGTGTTGATAAGGTGTAATTCGTGAACGAACGGCGTAAAACAGCAACAACGGTAAGTACAACAGCACAGTAAGTACAACAGTACTTACTAACGCGACGTGCCTAGAGATGGGAAGTGGGTTAAAACTAATTTTTTCCATTTGGGTTTTAACCCATTTTATTGAGTGAAAATTAGTATTGTTGATTATTAAATAGTGGGAAGTAGAGTTCACTACTAGCTTGTCAAAAATAAAAGCCTAAACACGAAATCAGGTACATTTATTATATGTAAAGTAATTTTGAGTTCATGTTTTTTTATGTCAAAAATAGCTTACGAATATGTTTGTCAGCTGCGCGTGGGCCACATCCCTTTCTCTCTCGGTCTTGCCACCCCGCACACCGGCCGTAGCGCGCTACATGTTTAAATAATAAATCCGAAATATTTTGTTTTCACCCAGCCAAACCACCCAATGGGTGGAATGAACCGGGTGATAACTGGGTTTTAACTAGTAGGCCTAATGAATGAGTAATGAGGCAGACAGAAAGAAAGACATTAAGTTTATTGACACGGTACAAAGGAAACAATTATAACGACGACCTTGGCACCAACAATTTCACCTACGTCAATCGTAATAATTTGCAGAGAAAACTTATTTTTACAGGCTCTTTTGACCAAAAATAAAACGTGAGCCCTACAGCAGACATAGAAATATTTGTATAAAAGAACGTTAATCGTGGCCATACTGTGTCATATCCAGGCTGGTAACACCGGCGTGACGTCAGAGGTTCCCTGAACACCGCTTCATTATTCATAGGACTTCTTTCGGATTATTTCTGTGTCCCGTTTTTTTCGGCCGCCATTGTACTTTTTACTTTATAAATAAAATATAATTTGTGTGTCGTTTACGAATTCATAGCATTTTTATTTGCCTTTAGCGAAAAATATTGTTAGGTTTTTTTCTGCTTTTCTTTGATCATCAGTCTATGGGATATTCGCAAAGGGAATATTAGGGACAGTAAATTACAGCGACGTAAAATGTAAGTTATTTGTGTGGTTGGTCTGTTGCGGTCGGCTTCGGGCTCTCGAAAAGGCTTTCATTATAATGAACTTTGGAAATAGGTTGCTTATATACTGTTTTGAAATTAAAGTTCAGTTTTAGTTGGAATTGTTACTTAATTATACACAAACTATTGTTTGTTTTAACAGTAAATTAACCAAGTTACAATAAACAGTTCTAGTTAAATTAATCCATCCATGAACTGGTGAATTGAAAACAGTTCGTTTTCAAACCAAATATCTGTTTCAGATTAAATTCCCCCGATCTAACAGCGACTAACAGAATATCAATCTGTTTTGATTACAATTTGCCATTTCTATCACAAGTACGCGAGAAATGATTATTATTGCGAATAAATGGTAATTATTGGTCCTCGTACAAATGGATAATGGATAATACATTAATATTAGGTACGTATATGTATAAGTAGCAATATGGCGTAATCAGGCTAGGTTTGGTACCTATAGAGACGCAATTAAATTACTTATTACAGCAGTTATTGGAAGGAATTATCAGAAGTGGATAGAACACATTTATGTTGATATGGATTTTAATTCGTAGTAGTAGTAGGTAGTAGTATTATTATCATTCTAGTTCAATCACAGATTTAATCCCAACATCAGACCAGGATTGATACGAGGAAGAATATAATCCCGTCTTTGATGTCACGCAGTCACTTAAATATTCAAACTATGTGCCGAACGTCCATGCAAGTACGATTGCAAATAGTGGCAACGCAGGTACAAGTTACACGTTATAGAGCGAGCAGGAAGCGCAACAGCCAACTATTTTACGAAATTTAAGAATTGACGTTTTAAAAGTGCTTCTACAGCTGCTATCTGTACTGGAACTAAAAAGGACCGTTGAACAATTGTTAGTTTAGTATAACTTGGGAGAGTTTGTTCACCTATCCTACGATTTAGTATATAAAATCACCTTACGAAAACGTTGATCACTTTTGAACTTAGTCACATTAAACTGTTAACTTGTCTATTTTTGTAGAGCGTCGTTAACGATCAACGTTTTGTAATATGACAAGGTTCTATGTTTAGCCAAAGTTGCCCGAAGCCCGAACCAATTCAGTAAATTAATATTGTTAATAGGGACCACTGCTAAGGAGGTGTCTTCCTATGACTTACTTATCTTCAAGAATTCCTTTATTAATTCTACTTCAGATATTTACTTAAATCGCTCGCATAATGAAGCTTTAGTCTCTCAAATGACACAACCGTATTCCTTTATACCGAAAAATAATTTCCCAAATTGAGCACGTTACAAAATGTAACAAATTGAAGAAAATCACGAATGACAAAAAGTCACTAATGAGTTAAGCTCACACGTCCCGCTCGTTCCGATTGTCGTCGAATTATTTTATCTCAATTGAGTCCCGGAATCCCGGTGTCCCGGTGTCCCGGAGTCCCGGTGTCGCTTGGTTTAAGTTATTGATTTTACGTGTTTTTGTAGCTCCGGGCTTGAATCTTTCGTATAAAGGTGATTCTTTAAATTCACTTGGATGACAAAAGTCTTGATTTTAGCAGTTTTTGTAAAATACTAAGCCAAAAGAAAGAGTAGGTAATATATTCTATATCAAATAATGTACAAAGTGGTAGTTTATTCCCTTCTGGTTACTATCAGATATTTACAAGATCGGCATGAGTAGACGCCCGCTCTAGAAGAACATACATTGCTCCTATTAGGGATATTCCATTCAAAAAGGTCAGACCAGGTGCATATTGGCGTTCTTTAGGTTCTGTCTACCCTTATTGCAAAAAGCGTGAATTTATGTATGGTTTCTATCATCTTCTTTTTAGCATGTTGATAGCAATCTAAATTGCGTCGGTCCAGAACTGAGCTACTAGTTTGACGCTTTCGGTAGCGTCCATCAGTTCATGTAGTGAACAAACAACAGGACACGATATTAGGTGCCTCATCGTTTGTGGAACAGCTCCACATTTTTCTATGATGGAAGATATCCTTGATCAAGATTCTGCCAGAGGAAAATCAAATTACGTTACGAGAAACTCGGGATGTACGGATCTATTCGTATGGATTATAACGATGTTTCGTATTCTAGCTTTAGTCAACTGTTTCAGCATTTTCAATAGAAAAATGATTTCCTATCAGATAACTGAGTAATAAGAGGTCGCATTGTTCGTTTTCTATTGAATATAACCACAATACATCTCTGGTTTGGTCAAATGTCTACGAATCAAATGAGGTAACGTTGGCTAATGTGAGCCACTTACTAGGTTCTACTAACTTCTAACCTTACTAGGCTAGGTTAAGGTGGCCACTTGGTAGGCTTAGCTGATCTAAGCAGGGCCATCGACTCGAAAAGTAGCAGAATATTTGTTACTTTGTCTAAGCAGTACTTTACAATTAAGCTGTCTAAACATCATCACCACAGAATAAAATCGAATCAATCAACGATTGATAAATGGCAGTCAACGCTTGTAGGCGGCATATTAGCCCAGCTAATGCGTCGGCCAATCAATCAGGACGAGCGCGATTGATTCGACGAACATGTCCCGACGTGTCCCGAACAACGAACCAATCAGCGAGGTACGGTGACCATACGTTACGAAATTATTAGCGGTTCGTTTTTGTTTTTTTTTTTCAGATCAATTGTTTATAAAATCAAGAATAGCAGGACTTCGTGCTACCGATCACATTTTGACTTCACAAGGCGAAGCGTTAAATACATAGTTACGATACTTTGAGATTTAATTCCCTTAAAATGCTTTTATAAAAGGGACTGAACAAAGCTGATTAAAATATATTTTTAAGGAAAATCAAGCAAAATTACTTTTCAATATCCGAGTGTTACTGGTTACTGCAGCTGACAGTTTCCTAATTAGCTTTCCAAAAAATGTCGTCGTCGATGTCGTTTCATAATTTTTTTTTTCTTTTTCCTACTTAATAAAGTTTCGGTCATAACAGACAAAATGCGGAAGCGGCTCCGGACAGATACTTACTATATTGAAATAAATGTCAGTCTGGTATCAGCACTCGGCCCACAACTTGTCCGAACCGGCTCGAACGAACCTTAAACCAAGAAAATTCTAAACGACACACCACCTAAACCTTTTCACCCCACAAAAAAGAACACGCGTTATCTCATGGCAACCCTAAAGGGTAGAATTCAATTTGTCAGCCGTACACGTCTCGCGAGATTGCGGAGAAGTCGAGACGCAAGCCAAGCGAGCCAGCAATGGACTGTGACAGATACTCAGTGACGTGAGGGGTCCTATTAATGTGGGACATAAGAAACGACGACGAGTTTTTGCTTCGTAAGCATTTCGTTGGGACTGGAGAGGAGAAATACGTTTGATTATCTTCATTTATGCTTCAAATATTTTAGAAGAGGGATTGTCAATTACTGCCTATCTGTTAATATTATAAAGCCCTATTTTTGTCCGACTGTACGCTGGCAAAGACAGGATTATGTTTTTACACGTATCAAGGTTTCTTTGTGTCTCTTAAGTGATAATATTGTTGATCCTAAAAACGAAACGAATATCTAACTTAAAACTGTAAAAATCTCAATTAAAATAAAGCTTATTTCTAATTAATCCGGTTTGTCCTGGCAGCAACTAGTACCCACCGGTTCGAACGAGTTTTTTGCGATGCTCCCTTCTCTCTGTTACGCTGTTCGCAGCGAATGCGTTCGTACTTTTTACCCTCGCTGAACTGTAAATAGTTAACTGGCAGTGTGTTATGGAAATGTTCACAAGGCTACGTGAACGTCTGTTTCAAAATTTTAACTGAAAAGGCTGTAAACATTGTTCATTTGTTGACAATAAGTAAAAATACATTAATCAAGTTATCTGAAAAATGTCCTGAAGGTAAAATGCTCGCGAAAATATATATTGTCAATACTCGAGCAAATCTTATTTGAGAATTGGGAGCTCTTATTGTTTCGTATCAGTAACAAAATAATATGACAAACACGACAAATATCAGATATTGCCTTGTTGAAAGTTCTGCCGATATATTTATTTGAGTGTACTACACATTTCTAAGAATAGCGAAGGAAGAAAATATTTCTTATTTTTACATTCGATTCGGATTCGTGTCAAACTGCTGTCAGAAGCACATACGCTCCTCAAATATTTCGAATTCCTATAAATACTGTGAAGTTGTGCCTAAAAACACGCGCCCAAAAGCTATACCCTATCACTGCTGGAATACCTCAGGGCAGTGTGCTCGGACCGATTTTGTACTTGATTCATACTGCGGACCTCCCAATATCAAATTTAGCGACTACAGGAACCTTCGCGGATGACACAGCTGTGTTGGCATCCCATACTGACCATAAAGTAGCATCAGCTATGCTGCAGACCTGTTTGGACGACATAGCCCTCTGGCTCAAAAAGTGGAGGATAAAAGCAAACGAGACCTAGTCGGTAAATGTTACATTTTCTAGGAGAAAGGATACATGCCCACCAGTACAGTTAAATAGAATACAAGTGCCTCAAGCTGAACATGTTAAATACCTTGTTGTTAATTCGCCGAAATTCACAATTACACCTGGAAAATAAAATCCTTTTTTACAAAGCCATAATCAAGCCTATATGGATCGATGGCATCCAGCTATGGGGAACAGCATCATTCTCTAACCTAGAGATCATACAGCGCTTTCAGAACAAGCTTCTGAGAACAATCACAAACGCCCCATGGTTTGTTCCAAATGAAGCTCTACATGACGATCTGAAGATACTTCCCAGTCAAAGAAGAAATAAAAAGCTACATCAAGTCATACAAAGAAAGAATAACTCGTCACTCAAACATCTTGGCAAACCATTTCATGGATAAAAAAGGAATCCGCAGGCTAAAACACAAAATTGCACAAGATTTTATCGGACAATCTTAGTATTATGCTTTTTAAGTAAGAGATTGTGTCATAGGGCGCATACCAGGCAAGACATCTAACACGCCGTAGAAATTACTTAATTTTCTAATGAATAGTGACAGATTGTAAGCGAAAAGAGACAAAAAAAAAGCCGATAGAGCAGCCCTGGTATCATTAATATTTAACATATTATTGGTTCAGAGATGTCTGGGTGGTGGGTAGACATATTGATATACTGTCAGTCGCAACCTCGCAGCAACCTAGTTTGCTGGAAACTAGACGCTTCTCTCCACACTGACTATTAGATTTCTGTTTTAACGTAACGGTACATTGAAATATAACGTGAAGTTTTTTTAGTTGATAAAATGAATAACTGAAGAGTGGAAGGCTCCGGGGGAGGCTTTTTCCCAACAGTGGGACCATATAGGCTAAGGGAACAAAAACCTGATTTTGGCTGGATAGCTTATTATTGCTTTACCTTCATAGCTGTAGCTAGCAGACTATGGAACTTAAATTACGATATTATATAGTCTGGCACAACTGAACATTATAAAATGTTACATGTTACATGATAAAGGACCAGATTATTGGAAATGGAAACTAAGAAAGAATTTGGCAATAATACGGATTAAATACGGATAGTTGTAGCTAAAATCATGCATTTTGCAAAATACTCGGTTCAGTACAGATACATTTTGATAAAAGCATTATGCCAATGAAAGTAAAATAGTGTCTTGTCCCTCAGTCGTGTCGTACAGTCTTCACTAATGTGACAAAGTCTATGGGGACCGAAGAAGTAGAACATAAGTAAGACAAGGCGACAGCTTCTATTGAAGGTGATGGATGACCAGCGGGAGCACAGATCATGGAGCATGGGCCACTTACTGACGAGCAGGGTGGAGGGTGCCGCTCTTTTTATGTGGTATAAGGAAAATCCGTTTATTATTTGAGAAGTAAGATTCGAGTTTATTCCTTTAAAAGAAATGGGAAAAGGTTCGTTTTAGTTATTAGACTTCATCGATAGAGGCATACTGAAAAGTTTAAAACCAAATTAAACAAGCTTTATGTTCATGTCTCGTTTATAAGTCATAATTTAAAGGTATAGAGATGAAACTAAGATTAAACTAATAATTTAATTCTGCCTACTTCTAAAAAGCGACAATCTAGTTCAACACAGCCTCATTAGTGCTTACAAAGTGATGATAATCGTCCACTAACATCGTTATAACTTGCGTTACGCTCCACCGCTCAGCGGTAACGCGGCGCGCTAAGTACCTGAGGCATTCCGGTTCAATTCCGGTCATTACACGTTTTGCCGTGTCCTTTATCCGGCAGAAAATTTGCTAATTTTCGCAGAATTTCAGAGTTAGGTAGAGCTTTGATAAGTTTAATCGTTTTGATTCTATAATTATTTTGACGTAGTTTAAAACATAATAATAATACTTCACATCAAAGGACCAATTTACTTATTTTTAATAACATTCAAAGTTTAATCTGTCCAAAAAAACTTATGAAACAAATAATTCCAGTCAGAATTTCATCTTCGAAGTGGAGTTATTTAAAACATTTGTAAAGACTGGAATTGGCCTCCAGGTTATTGGGACGCGAGCCCATTTTTGATCAGTAAGCATGCCTAATAATCTTCAACACTACTTCTACTTAATTAGGCTAACATCAACAAAATTCTAAATATCTCCAAAAATTGCAAACAAAATGCTACTATTTCATAGAAAAAGTGACCGACACATTTTCTACACGTGTTCAGTTCCATCGCTACGGTCATTGAAAAGCATTCGGGAGACCTCGGTTGTGCTCGGCAACGTCCGGCGAGCCAGCCGAGCGATGACGCGAAAGAATTGCTTCAAGAATACTCTTTTGATGTCAAAGCAGCTTACGCGAGGGGAAGTTTTTGCAGTATTTTTGTTATTTATTGACGTATGTCCTTTTGTTCTGTTTTGAGAAAATACTGGCGGCTTTGTTGGGAATTTAGTTGTGATGTTTATTCTTTTACCTATATGAAAAGAAGGAATTTTGTATAAGGTAACTTTTGTAAAAGGCTGATAAACGTTGAAATAGTATAAACCCACTTATAATTATGTTGCTTGGTACCAAGCGAAATCAAATCTTTGGATTTTTTGCAAATTATGGTCACCCTAATTTCACCAGAGAGCATAATCATGTTATTAAAATTTTGTGATATTAACAAATTATAAACAGATTTTTTTTTTCATTTCTTATCATCTTAATACACAGTCTAGCAGATAAACTGCATATTACATCAACAGCATTTACAGTTAAGTAAAGCCGTAAGGTCCCGAGTGTGAGACTTGTTTATTGGCGACAAAGGTGTCTTCTAGCGCTCTTTACACGAATTATTTTATTTCTATAAATATGTTCCTGTGTTACTAAGACAGGGAAATAGCTATTGCAAGCATTTACGCCCTTCTCTTTGTTTTAACCCTTCTCTTTGTTGTAGTTTTAGAATGAACGGTAACTAAAGTACCAGAGACACGGATACATTTTGGGCCAGCTGAGGACATCGGAAATTGACAGATACTCCAGTATTAGAAATTCATACTGAAGTATCTGTCAATTTCCGATGTCCGCCTTAAGGTGAGCATGTACGGAACACGTCCGGAATTAGTCAAGTTTAACCAAACCTTAAGAGTAGATATTAAAATAAACTCAAACAATTTTTCCTAATCTCCTAAGAGCCTTATTTTCGTAATATTTATTGAGTATTGTACTTTCAATACTTGTAATTTCATACTCGAAGGACTTCTTGAAAACTTTTCTCAGGTAACTTTCAGCAATTTAGTGAACAATAATTATTGTTATGTTCTGAAAGTAATTTGTTTAAGTAGACCGCCACCATTGAGACTTTACTTAAGTACTGCTTTTTGTTGTATTTTCGTGTAATTTCCTTTAAATTATAATGGACCAATACATTTTTTTTTCTAAAATAAAGATTCATACATGTTTTAATAATAAATAAGAAATAAGTACATTTTTCGTCAATGCAAATCAAAATTAATTAATTACAAGGAAAAAATACCTTTTACTACAGTATTATTTTATTATATTATTATCATCTGTATAATATACCAGCACTTTTTCTTGATAGTACGTGAAGGTATATCTAGACGAAATTAAATCCCATCTACAACTATTTAGTACTAACTTTTATTACACCAATAAACAAAATAAATCATGTTAAACCCATAGAAGATGATTTCCTCACTTAAAAAACCCGAAAACCCTCAACAATTTATCACGGCCGTCCCGCCGGGGCTGTGACGTCAGATTTACGGGCACCGCACAATACCTGGACGTTTCGGCGGGCTCGGCGGGCTCGGCGGCCACTCGTAGCTCAGACCACGGCGGGTGAAATATTGCCAATATCCAGATATTGTGGGGATGATGTACTCTGGTAATGTCTGCAGTTTGCGAGCCAATTAGTGGAGTTACTGCGTTTGTATAGGTAAGTTATTGGGAAGATTGTTGGACCTCTCATGTGCCGTAATCAGAGATGCAATATGCATTGTGTCTCGTTCTACTCTGGGTCTACCTCCCATAAAAGTTTAAAAGAGAACAATTTGATATTATGTGGAGTATTAAAATCAAAGAATCATACAAATAATAACTTTCGATTTGAAACAATATTCTAAAGTAGTTTATACATTTTGATATAAGTGGGGAAACTTTGTCATTGCATTCGAGACGAAATTAACACCCGAGCTGCAGGCGAGGGTGATATGGGGCCGAGAACTGTAATAAGACACAGTAACAAATCCCCACGCGTATCGAATGACGTTTTTCATACACTTTCGAAGAAATAAAATATTAGAACGGAAAGTATTTTTGTCAGGAATAATTAGGTAACTATGATTTAATTATTTTTTTCCGGCTTTGCTTTCGCCAGGTTGAAGAAGAAGCAAAGCTATGAAACAGCCTGATATGAACAATAGAAAATTCAAATATTTTTGAATTTTCAAATAAATGTTATTTTTTTCATAAAAGTAAATATTTGTTTCAAATACTTAATCATGTTTATCTATGATATTCTATTTATAAACACAATTTAAATACTCAAAAAATATTTACGACGTAAAGACGCATATACCTATGCCAAGTTTAAAAAAAAAAAAACACCGCCGACTATAGTCATTGATTCCATTTGGACCTAGTATAGTATAGTTTTCCCCGCACGCAAAATACGCGCTTTGACGTGGAGTTTTCTATTTAATATTAAAAATCCACGCGTGTGAAATACAGTTGCATGTTGAACCTAATCGTAGTGCGATAAGAACCAGTTTTGAAAAAGAAGTGTAATGAAAAGAATTGAAAAAAAAAGAAGAATTCGTTTTGTGAAAAACGGAATACCGTATTTTCCCTGTCTCAACTTAAAGCTCTTCAGTTGTTAAAGTCTCGGAAAAGCTACAGTGTACATATTTCCTGGAAGCGCTGCAATTGGAACCAATTCCTATCTTTACTGGAAAGCGAGTCAGCGCCTCAGGTTCGCAGAAACCCGACAAAGTCGAAGAATTTTTATTATTTTTTCTTGCAAAGATTTCTGTTGTTAACATTTTTTTTATAACCACTCCGATTGTCTATGCTATTCCTTATTTATAAAAAAAATATTTTGATTTAAAAGTGTTCCCATGGAATTCCTTGCTCATTCTTCTCCATAGAGATCGCGCATAGCGATGCGCTTTGGAATTGGCAAATACTTTTTACTAACCGACCTTTTGGCTCTTAAAAAGTGTATGTGTAAGTGTAGTGAGTGTGGATGAGATGTGTATTGTCTAAAATTCCAAATGCAGGCTTGACACTGCTTTCTCTGTTTTTAGTAATCTTAAGGATCAGTTTTCGCTGAGTTTGAACAAAACACTAAAGGTTTTAGTAGGCTTTAAACTATCCGGATTTACATATTATACTTTCATACGTCATGATCATGCAAACACACCCATTCAAATATAGTTCCCTATTACCGCAGCACCTCTGTTATCACTTAGTAAGCTATTACAGGCGAAACCGAACGTAATTAAAAGTTGTCGTCGCGAGGTAACCGCTTCGGAGTTGGCAACTTACATCGAGTTGCTGCCTACTTGTTAGTACTCGTAACTCGCTTCCATCATATTCGTACTGATTGGAGAATATAACAGAGAAACTTCGTAATGTTGTCATAACATGTTCTGGTTGAAGAATAAACTTTGGAAAAAGATAAATTGACTTGTTTTTGTATCTTTGTCTGGGTATTGCTAGCGGTGATTGTAGTGATTTTCAGATGGTTCAAAATAAAATAACTTGTACCTATACGAAGTAAACAGGTAACGTTCATACAAATATCCAGCTATACGGCTGCGTTTATATCATGAGAATACAAAGCTTATTATATTGCGATCTACTATTTCATAATACTCCAAAAAGCACTGGACAAGAGACAGTTATTACAACAAGCAATTACCGTTATAACTAAACTATCTTACTCACAAGATCTTAATGCTTTTTAAAACATTTATTTCCGCGCCAGTTTAAGCACAGCGCTCTCTGAAGGGAATCTTCCTTCCTTCATGGTAAATTTCCATGAAAATGCATGAATAATGAAAGGGGCGTGCTTGCGTAGGGCGACCATGCCGCATGGTGGAGATTGAAACTTCCATATTTATGCTAAATGTATGCGAGACACTTGCTTATATAATATACAGTGTAACATGTATACGTTGTATAACAAGATGGGTTTTTCGTGTCCCTTTTATTAAGTTTAGTGTTCAGTGTGTAGTAGCTCTTGGCTTACTCGAGGGTTAGATTAAATTATGAGGGAACATCATCTTGTGACTCTCGGCGTATTTTTATTAAAGTAATATCTGGGTAGTAAGTCACTTGAGAGATTTTGCCTCGTTTAGATGTTTGAGCACACAAGATTATAATTATACATAATCAAAATGTTGCGTTGGAAGTAACTTGTAAATAATATTGAGTTTTATTCAGTTTGGTAAAATAATTTGAAAAGAAATCTATGATAAATAATGACAATCATAATTATCCTATGACATACATCAAAATTTGTCACCGTTTTGTAGAATTTAATTTAAAATAAACCATATTTTTAAGTTAATAATACAAATAAAGCCAGGAAGATCCGCGGCTGCGCAGACGAATGGCGACCCAATAGATGGAGCTAGAAAATTATTCGTAGGTACAACAAGAATTAGTCGGTGTAAACCGTCGGGCTACATAAAAGGCTTGGCCCGCCATCCTGGAGGCTGTTATTCCGTTTTATTTCGTCCTCAAACTCGTTCCCAGCTCCGCGAATTTATAACTGAAGCCCTTTTTATTCGACTTGTCAGTTTTTTTAAACGAAATAGATGAAAAGAAAATATCTACTGTTGTGTTCGGTCGATGAGCTGGCAACCCTTTTTGCCGGCGGCGGCGGCGCAAAATGGTCACACCGGCTGTTTTATTTTTTCTTTTTTACTAAGGGTCGGCAGGGAGGCACTATTTCATGCCTGTTAGTACATTTTTTTACGAGGTAATAATGATTTTTCGTGGTTCTGAGTTATTACTTTTAAAAAAAGTGTAGAGACTTAATTAAATACAAGTGCTTGGATTGTAATAAAATAATGGATTCCACTAAGGATCCAGTACTACCGCTAGCGGCTAGAACCACTTCCACAATTCAATAACCTAGTCTTTGCTTATGATCCGATAATCCTTCCTCGCTTGAAGATTTCCGAGTCTGTTTACTTTCATTAAAACGGTAAACTTAAGATTTCAGTTCAGGATTTTCTTGAACATTCAATTTTAAAGAACGTTGCATGGAATTTCACTACATTTTACCTCAACAGCTGGATAAAGGAAAGATTTAAGCAAATCTGTTCTACAACATTCTTAATAGTTTTCTCTGCTTCATAAAATCCTTATGAATATAAATCTTTCCAGCATAACACCCAGATTAAATTTCAAATGAGCGGAGAACCCAAAAATAACGGCTTTTCCAAAAAAAAAGTTTTCCCGCGTATTTGCGGCCGCCATCTTGGAAGTCTAGTCACGCGCTAGTGAAGGGACATCTCCACAATACGCCGACAAATATTTCAAAGGATTATTCACATGGATTCGTTTTATTACTGTATTGTGTTTTTCGCGTTTTATGGCCTTTGTTTTGTTTTTCAGTTCTGATTTTTCGTGCGATTATTGTTGGAAGATGTCTGTGTGCTTTGTATAAATAACTTTAGACATTGGTTCTTAGATAGTTTGTCAAATTATGAGAACATGGCTTTTTGTAGCTGTGACTAAAATTGTCGACATGTGATGAATATTTTTTTTTGTTTTTATTCATTCAAAAGTCAGATTGCTGTGTTAAAGCCATTTCCATCACAAAAAATTAATATGTCTTGGTTGTTACTTTAGTAAACAGTGAATAGCAATGGACACAATTTTTCTTGTTAATAAACTTCACATTACAAGCGACGCCGCGTGCAATTTTAAGTGTAGAACTTTAAATTGGACGTTAGACGTTAACAAAACTAGTTCGTGTGGACTGTGTGTTCTGCCCCTAATTGGAATACTGTTTGTTTTCACTTATTTACTCTGTGATATTGTTCTCGTATACTGTATTTGTTATTTATTATACAAAAGCACTCATTCTCCTTTATATTTTATTATGAAGGTACACTTTTTAGTAGACTTTCAAGAATTGTTTGCAAAAGGTAGAAAATTGGTTTTACATTTCTTTTGCTACAGAAATCTCAAAGGGTATTAAAAATTCATTGTCTGTCATGTCAACGGAGAGAGATTATTTTAAATATAAAGCGACTTTCGACGTTTTATGGTGTCGTTTCAGAACCGACACCGATTTCCAATTATCTTTTTTAATGAAATGCTTTTACAACACTGGTCTATTGCCATCCTTTCTATGGCGAGCTGGGTTTTGGACCGAGTTGAAACTGCAGGACGGAAAATATAACTGAGAAATTGTCAAATGAACCATTGAGTTTTTAGTTTGACTCTCATGAAACTTTAAAAAATTATTATAGTTTTTTTCGTACAGTCCTATTAAAAACTCACCTTGTTATAATTACATTCCTCGATGCTATAACAAACTTCTCAAATAATTTAATTTTGCTGCCATCATCAATCTGTGGCGAAAAAATAATGATAATTGATCAAAGTCCCGCGACGTGGCTCCATCAATCATCCGCCATTATTATCATCCTGTGGATCGTATCGTGAAATACGTGGGATATTTATACAGGGCGGTGTTTTTGGGACGGTCAATGGGTGCTCCTTTAACGAGCGTATTATTTATTCATTCTTAACAGTTTTAGGATAGCGCCATCTGTTTTTTGAGATAATCGTTTTTTGTTTTTGGTATTATGTCGAAGTAGCTATTCTTGGTTATGGATATTTTGCACAATATGTGTAGGCACAAATACCTTCTTACAATTAATGTAGTCATAAATTATAATCACATGAACCGTTAAGTGCACATACCCACCATGACACACTTGTATAACATACTCGTAAGAGTTTAGATCTTATAACTTACTCCAACATTGCACACCAACATTGCAGTTTGTAAAATCTTATGATTACCTGAAACAATAAAGACAGATAAATTAATTAAACATTCTACATGGTGTTAACTAAACAATTTTCAAAATAATGCGAAGAATTAGTGATATTCTTCTTGTTGAACAGTGTGGATGTGTCTCCAGGCACAACAAGTAATAACGGCACTAGGCAGTAGCAAATTATGATACCCATTTACATTTGAGTCTCTCATCCCCGACCGAAAGTTAAACGAAACGTTTTTATAGAACACACTAAGGTTACGTCACGACAAAGGGCCGGCCACTTGTGTCCGAGCCCCGCGTGGCGCTCCCCCGGGATATGAATAGAAATATTGTATTCTTTTGTCGTGTAAGTGCGTCTCCTGGGGCCCGCGTTTTGGAAGAAACTTGAAACTTATTTGTAACTAGCTTCTGCCCGCGACTTCGTACGCGGATCCTGTTGCTTATGCCAGCGATAACGGGGTCGTCAAAATCGAAGATCTGAAACGTCTGATGTCGAATTCTAAGAGCCCGGGGACGGGAAAACAACGGGATGCGCGAGACGATTCGAGACGTTCCATATCTTTCATTTTTGTAAGTCAGAAGTCGATGCGTAGATACGCTTGGAACTCAAGAGCAATTCTCTATCCGTGAACGTCTCCGACTCGCGAGACAATGCGTGACGCTCACGATCAGCGGTCAGTCGCGCATCACGTTCCCCACTTGTCTCTAGAGACCTAGAAGTCGACGCGTAGATACGCTTGGAACTCTTCAAGCGTAATTTTCTATCCTTGAACGTCTCCGATTCGCGAGACAATGCATGGACTTGCACGATCAGCGGTCAGTCGTGCATCACGTTCCGCACTTGTCTCTAGATACCTCGAAGTCGATGTGTATACACGCTGAGAACTCAAGCGTAATTTTCTTTCCGTGAACGTCTCCGACTCGCGAGACAATGCATGACGTTCACGATCAGCGGTCAGTCGTGCATCATATTCTTCACAGTAGATGCGTAAATACCCTGAGAACGCAGGCGTGCTTCGCGATCCGAAGAGGTTTCCACGGAGCGAGTTGCAGCCTGATGTTCCGAACAGCATCAAGTCTCTCCTGACGTTCTTCGGTAGATTCTTGGGATCTTATGATCCTCAATCTTTTAGCTCCTTTGAAACATTGGGAAAGATTTGACCTCTTTCTAGGCATGGTTATAGTTTTATTGTGAAGATACCTGATCAATTAAAATCTCAGTGACTGTTCCCCTGCGTCACCGGGTAGGCTACCGTGTCACGAAGATAAGTGGAAAAGGAAATTAAACACTCAAATAACATAAGCCCGAAGGCATATTTATTCGATAAAATAAAAAAATAAATGGGAGTTTTGTCCAGTAGAGTCAAATTTTCAATGACCGCTTTCACCGCGTGGAGGTACTCCCAGCTTATGTTATTTTATAATTATACAGTTAAATTAGTGTTAGCTTTGATTTCCACATCAGATGTTTCTGATCTTCGATTTTTATAAGTCAACAGGAAATGCCCAGCAGACCGAACAACTTTTGCTAAGACGTCATTCCTATATGTGTTATGGTGTAGCTGGGCTCTTGGAGTTCCACAACAGGTGTTCCAGATCTTTGATTTTTATAAATCAACAGAGAGTGCTCATCAGATTGAACAATTTTTGCTAAGACGTCATTCCTATATGTGTTATGGTGTAGCTGGGCTCTTGGAGTTCCACAACAGGTGTTCCAGATCTTCGATTTTTATGAATCAACAGAGAGTGCTCATCAGATTGAACAATTTTTGCTAAGACGTCATTCCTATATGTGTTATGGTGTAGCTGGGCTCTTGGAGTTCCACAACAGGTGTTCCAGATCTTCGATTTTTATAAATCAACAGAGAGTGCTCATCAGATTGAAAATTTTTTGCTAAGATGTTATTCATATATGTGTTATGGTGTAGCTGGGCTCTTGGAGTTCCACAACAGGTGTTCCAGATCTTCGATTTTTATAAATCAACAGAGGGTGCTCATCAGATTGAAAAATTTTTGCTAAGACGTCATTCCTATATATGTTATAGTGTAGCTGGGCTCTTGGAGTTCCACATCAGGTGTTCCAGATCTTCAAATTTATTCTCTCAACAGAAAATGCTCATCACGTGGAACAATTTTTGCTATGGTACTATTTTTGTACCTCTTATAGTTTAGCTGGTCTATTGCGGTTCTGCATCAGGTGTTCAAGTTTCCAAGATAAATTATAGCCTATATGTTGCCCAGACTCAATACCTATACAACAAAAAAAAGATCTTTCAAATCCGTCCAGTAGTTCCGAAGATTAGCGTGTACAAACAAACAGACAAACAGACAAACAGACAAACAGACAAACAGACAAACAGACAGAATTTTTTTTTTGGATTCTTGTTCTATTACTGTTTCTAAACCACACCCAATTTTTTTTTTTTTAATATCTTCAATGTACAGACACAGTTTTTTTACTGTTTTATTATATGTATAGATGAGAATAGTGTGGGAGAAGTTTTAGAAGTATTGTATTTTGGAACTGGGAATATGGGGATTTTATACTACTATTTTTCAGAACTTGTGACAGGAAAATTGAGTACCACAAAGACATGAAGAGTCTTAGCATCAGAAAGAACACTAGAGTACATTTTGCTTTAATACCAAATATTTTTTAAACGTTTTATTCGACAGTTTTATTATATTTGATCAAAACTGCACTTATGTCCATTCTTATTGAGTTTCCTCAATTTGCCTTCAACATTAACTTTCTAAGTCTGTGCCTGCATGATTGTCCTCAGCAAACAGATAGACAAACAAACAAACACCATCATATCTTCAACTACCTTCGCTACGTCTACACACTGCGCGCTAAATGAGAGTGCGTACACTTTGAGCGCGCCACGCATTGTGCGCTACGACATGGTCGTGACGTCACGGGCGCGACTCAAACGACCGCTGTTGTTCGTCCGTCTTGTGGAAATACTCTCTAAACACCGCGAGATTGTCGAGTGTTTAGTGATGTGAGGGATGCTTTGAAGTGTACTTGTGACTTTGTTTGGAGCAATATTTTGCTGTGTATTTGCTGTCGTGTAAGACAGAAATCTCTCAATTGTAGATAACTTTGATTTGCAGACATCATTAACAGGTATAATGAACAAAAAAACCAACAATGCCGTTCGAGTATACGAAGAAAATATGTAACCAACATGTAAAAAAGATTAGCACGACACAGAGACAGGAACAAGACTACTCACAAATCACATTCACAAGTCTACACCCGCAAAAAATGGCAAAAAATCCGCATTGTTGATGCCCAAAAATGTCTCCCATTTAAACACGCTACGGAAATAAAGCTCAGGAACATTTCCGCGATGAATCACCACTGTCCGGTAGAGGGCGCTATCTTAAATAATTACCGTCCGAAAGCCGGCGGTGTCCGGACTCTGGGATCCGGACAAAAATGCATTAATATTGCACGCCCGGTATGATGTATGGACTATTAGCCGGACGTGAAATATTCAAGATGGACAGGTTTAATTTTAAATGTGAGAGGTGCATGTTTGTTTAGTGTGTGGTCTGTACAGGTCATTATTCAGTTTTGCACTGTTTCCTTCGTAACCATGGTCATTTAATATTAAATATTTCGTATGTTAAGTTAACAAAGACAGGTTTACTTTTTTGTATTTTTATAGACCAGTAAAAATATATACGGTAAGTAAACAAGATGAAGATCATTTTGAAGTCTAAACGATTTTGCTATCGTAATTATAACTATGAATAGTTTCAAATTTTGTCGCGTGAGTCCAAACCAGTCTATAAGAATGTGCCCAAGATTGCACAAGAAATTCTTATTGACTGTACGAGTAACTTTTTCTTTGTATTTACCTGAATAAATTCATTTCAGTTTAAGATGAATGGACCTCGAAGAATTAATGTTCCCCTACAGTTATGAATGGGAGCCAAAGTTGTCACGGTGCAAAATATAACAGTTTCCGTGTTGAGGAGTGAACATTTGAACAATGTGACTGAGGAGGGGGGAGGAGGGAACTGTTTCTAAGAAAATACAACGTTTAGAAGAGTTTCATTGCGTCTTTGTTAGCCTCACTCGAGTCGAGTTCACAGGGAAAGAATTAAAATGTTCAAGAAGAAAATTGAAAACTTTGTTTACTGTTTAGTTCGGGGAAAGTCGTAGCAAAATGAGTATTAATAAGTTTCTTTTTATAAAGCTGGAGTTGTACTGACATTCAGAACTAAATACATTTATTATTTAATATCTAAATACCTTAACCCCTGTAGGATTTAATAAACGCGGTGTAAAGTTACAGTCAGTATTAACTTCAAAGGCTTACTCGGCTTTAAGAACCTAAATATTAACACTCGTCTGTAAATGTCCACTGACCTGTCAATTGACGTTGACATTATTTATTTTAAGTTAGGCCGTTACAAAACGACAGGAAACAAGGGGATGACCAAATACGCAGGAAGTAAATATATTAATAAAACATGCAATGGCTCCCAAGTATCTAATAAGCGATTTGCGATGGTTTCAAAGATCTTCACTCGATCCATTACCCTTTACCAAGGGTGAACAACCTCTTGTCATAAGATGGTAGCGCGCAATATGGCGCAAAAAACGTAAACAGTCGTACACATGACACGAGCCCCCGCGCCCTGGTCTGCCCACACGGCAGGGTTTACAAACACACAAATGTTTATATTTAGACAAAACACACCCCGTGCGAGTGCGACCCGTGTCAACCCGGCCAGAGCGACTCGCGCTTATTTTTAATCGTTTATAAATATGGACATTTTTAATTCTGAGGGTTTAATGTCTCCTTTTGTAAGCTGAGTTTTATTTTGTGAAAATTTTGGGTTTACCTGCTGCTGCAAGTATTAGTGACATAAAGTGTCAGTCACATTTGGGTCGTCTTAGACCTCCTTATTAATTAAAACTGGTGTTAACAACAGAATATAGGTACTCTTGTACCTCCTTGTGGTATTCTCATTAGAATGTATCATCTGCACATGCTTTGTACACCTTCTAACATAGAACTCAAAAACACCGAAAACATCAACATTAACAAAATAACAAATCGAATCATCACTGAGTAATTAAAATTCCCGCAGGTTTTACGATAATTTCCAATACATTACTGTGTGCACGTTTGCGAAAAATAGCAACCCTAAAATGGGCCAAATAGAAAATTACCAATCCGTGATCCTCATTTACCTTCCGTCAGATAAAAATAACAGTGACACTCTAAAACCCAATTAGTTCACAAAGCGAGCTGTCAAATTGACGTGACCTTGCAGCGGCGTCAAATTGTCGCCAACACTGAATTATTCAACAATCCACGCGACGAAGATGGTGGTTAATTTATTTACACTTTTATTCCTTCAGCAAGACGAAATAACAAGTTATTTTTGTGTTGAAGAACCGACGGTTTGGAAAATATGAAAAGAAATAAATTCGATATCTATAAAACCATGACCGGCCACATCGTTACGGTAATTCCAGCAGGTATCTCCTAAGTTGAAGAGCAGAGAGGATAAATGAATTTCTTAAGGCAACTGCCTCTTCGATAAAAAAGTACTTTACGCCTTTCTCCGGGTAAATAGTTGACAATAAGAAAAACTTCGTCAAAACTATGTTGGATTGTGTGGAGTTGTATATCACTGACAGACAAACCTAAATACAATCATTGAACCATTACTGACGCAAGTGGAGTGAGCTGTCACTATTATTATTGTCCAGTCTGTCAAAATAACAGTGTTCTTTTCTCTTATAAAGTACGGTTGTTATTAGATTACTGATGACTGATGGTGATGACACAGGGAAATAACTGCAGTTTATAGAGTAGGTATGCACAGACTAGTACATCTAGTACCCCACTGAATTAGACATCCTCATCATAGATTCTTGAACTGAAGCAACAAATCAAAACACGCAGTATTTAACCAGGGGTAGTATCGTTAGTCAGTGGATATCGATCCGCTGGGTAAGGCCGCACACCGTCAGCTCACGGGTTCCGCGCTGACAAACTGAAAGAGCTTGTGTATAGGAAGGAATAAAAAGGAAGCACTAGTAATCAGTAAATAGAAGGTATAATTCGCATGATCATTTGCTGAAAAGAGACTAAATCTAAAAAAAAATCTGCTGTTCATTTAAATTTCTACATTGTTCTTAGCAGCGTTTCATTTGTGAATTTGATAAGTGTTTTTGGGTGCTTAAAGACGGATTGAAACTACGGTAACTACTGTGATTTGCAGCGCAATAAGTCACAGTTTTGTCTGAGACAGGTGGCTATTTTAAAAGCCTTTAAAACATGATAATTGGACGTACAATTAAACTATCTCATTCTGCAAACATAATATGCAAATCCCATGACATCGACACACCTACCCTTAAATAACTTAGCACACCCGAAACACACATCCTGCTAAACTAAATACATGACGCTGTCTCCTGATTATTCTCTTTAGCTTTACGCCTCATAAAAGTAAACTTGGCACCACTTGGAAGTGCTTCAACAACGTTCGCAAGATTGTACAGTCATAGAAATTAATTGTTCAAATTTAATATTATATAACCATAGATTGTCATTCTATCAATATCGTCATTCTCCACCACCTGGTGATGTACCCACGTTCTCTTGCATAAGACGGCTGTAACGTAGCAAAATCATGACATTTTCTACCTAGTCTTTACCCAAATATGTTGGGATCAGCTTCCAGTCTAACTGGAATACTGGATGCAGCTGAATACCAAACATCGGTAAAATCACGTAGTGTGAAAATCTGTTAAACAATACATTTCTCTGACTGTACGCAGAACAAACACAGTGCGCGGCGCTTCATGAATAAATGAGTGCACGGCAGAGTGAACCAAGTACTCGAGCATGCAGCGAGAGGAGGGTTAAATATGATTCTGTTTCGTGCATGGATTGTTTCGAGTGACAGGTGGTGCTTGCAACGTGGTGATTGCCTATGATGATATTTTGATTGATTTAGAGCTAAAACTTTAAGGCCTGCTTACACCAATAATCAGTAAATGCTACGCTAAACATATTTAAATCATGTCTCGATCATCTTCGAACGATTAACAGGAACAAAACGACACATTCAATACGAAAAACGGTTAGCGTTTTACGAATTGAAAATATCGTTTTGTTAAAACGCTAACCGCATTTGAGGATTAGAGGTGTCGTTTTCTTATATATTTTTCGCTGTGTTCTCGGCCTACAGACTATAATCATTAAAGTGATCAACCGAGAAGGAACTTAATTGTTAGCAATAAAAAATCCACAACTAATCAGCAATGCGACTAACCTTAACGGAGCCGCAAGGAGATTACTAGTTTGTAACGGCCCGTAATTCCACCAGCATGAGTAGTCCAATTCGCCCAAAGTCCCCAATACAAGTAGCGACAAAGTCCCCAACACAAAGGGGTCGAAATAAACGTTCTTTGTGGGGACATTAGTGTAGTGGAAGCTTTTATGGGCTAATGACGCCGCGGATTGATGGGATCGGCCGAATTGTGGGGCATGGTATCGATGTAGTGTTATCGAATGGTGATTATAGGTTATTTTGTATTATGTGTTGTGATGTTTCAGGGTGTTGGTAATTATTATGTAATTTTAGTTTTTATTGATTTTTCTTTGAAATTTGTTAATCGATCGGCTTTCACAATGGCTTGGCTTAGTATCAAAAAAGTATAAGTATTTAATACTACTACTGCCAACAAAATTAAAATTCCATAGCAGATACTATAACAACCGAACTTTGCTTCATACACTGCCATGCAAACACACGTTAAATTATATGTAAAAAGTTTAATCATTTTGACGACTTACCTTCACCCATACTAAAACAAATACTCATTGAAGCAGGTATCGACGCGGTCCCACCCCTAGGGGTGCAGGGTACAGGCGTACAATCAGGGCGCGATAGGGTGGAAGTGGCTCCTCAATCATGGGCGGGTTCGGGAAAAAGCGCCATATTTCCACGTCGGCAACACGGAACGCACTGACCGAGTCAATGGCAGTTTGTACAAGTTCGGGGAATGAAGCCTTTGACTCAAGTTTGTTTGAGAAGGACTTTTTACTGTTGTAAGAATACACACTGTTTCGTTTGTAATTTTTGTGAGTTTTTCACAAAAAACTTTGAGAGAAAAGTTTACTTAGTAAGAATTATAATGGGTGGGTTTCTTATTTAATATAATTGCTTTCCCGCATTCTTTCTTTATCGTGTGGTTAGTTCGTAACCTGGTGTCAGAGTTTTTATGCCGCCCATGGGCCTCTGACTTGGCTTGGCTTGGCTTGGCTTTCCCGCATTGTTAAGATCCGTTTAAACCGGAACAGATTGCAGACCAGCAATGTACTACATACGGAAAGTGCACTAGACACTGAAAGATACTGTGCAATTGTCCGTAGGTATTGGTTCAACCTAGCCTCTACTAATGTGATCAAAATAGTTATTAAGTTACGTATGACCATTACTATCTACAAATGCCATTTAGAGAAGTATTTGAGTCCCACACAAGTAATCTAGGTTTACAATTACTATAACAAGCAATACTAGCCGTTAATTACAAAACCACCAATCAGACCGACTCATCAGTTTACGTGTCGCTGGAACACCAATCATCTTCGCTCGTCATGTCGCAGCGTCAGCGGTAATCACGGTGCGTGTCGTGATTGGCTGGTTCTGCGCCAATTAGCGCGCGCTGATTCAGGAGCAATCTTGGAGATTAGTAAGGAAATCTGATGAGGTTGTTGTGGTATTGGAAGTAGGCAGAGATGGTGGTGGGTGGTCAATTTATTTGTACAGCGAATTCAATTCAATTTCAGTAGGGGGTAATTGCCTAACAAGCTTACTATCGCAATGCTTAACATTTTGACAATTTAAACAACATTCATTGCGTTATCTACACTATCGAGCAGATGAGTTTTGCAAATATATGAAGCAATAGTGATTGAAATAGTGTTACGCAATCGGTTTCACTATTTCTTGATCCTATGAAAAATTGTGGTAAACACCATAAATAATTCAATATAGGTAAGCAAGCCACTCTTACAACAAGCCGACATAACGTTCGAGCTGAACATTACTAATAATATATCTTTTCACAACCATCCCCTTGTTTCAGATAGTCTACAATATTTAATTCTAAACTAAAACAAATAAAGAGCTAGTAATTATAGCCTGCAGTCGATACAGTTAATTGGAAATGTCAGTACAAGCGAGTCCGCCGCCATGCTGCAAGCTGTGTGACCGTCTCGTAGATCAGGAAGAAAACAGACGGGCAGGGGGGAGTGGAATGCAGGAGCATTGTATATTTTACCTAAGTTAAGTATGTTTAAGGTACCACGTAAACAAAAATTAACACGGAATAAGGACTGATAAGATGAGATATTTTTTTATTGACTTATAATGCAAATGTATTGCACATTCGACGTAATTAAATAATTAGTACAGTGCTGACTTTTGTTGTCGCACTGGGTTCAACCCGTCCGGGTGCAATCGTATCAAGATTTTCTATAAGTTATGAGTAGTTAATGAAAAGTTATTGAAAATAGGCCTAATAATCGCCACCTATACACATGGGACCTATTACATCGTAACTGTTTACTTTTTCAGGTGCAAATGGGGTAGTATTACCACACAGTCCACCCCTTCGGAAATATGAATTTTAGGACAAAGTTTGAACCCCATCATATCTCTAAATCACATCATAACTAATCTCGGTGCGTTCGAATAGTTTACCGCCAAGATATGGAGGATCTGACAGTAACGGCACCTACCATGGTGGGTACTATCAGGCGGAGGGTCAGGGTTCACCGCATGAGTCTGCTGCATATATATTATATATAAACCAGTATAAATCGGTTTTAACTGGTGTAAACCGCATCGCGACTGCGCGGGCAGCTATAATGGAAGGGGAGGAACGGGCGAAATGGACGCGATATATAATACATATTGGTGTGTTTAGTTATTTATGAGGATAATGTTTTGAGGGAAGATTTATACAAAATTACGCGGTGTGAAGAAAAACGTTTCTAGATAAATAATTACCAGTAAAAGAGATATTGTTGGTCTGCCTGTTCGCTGAGAAGCATTTTAATAACTTGAAAAGGAAGTTGGGTTTCCTTGGTTTTTGTTGCATGTGCCAACGAAATAAACCTACAAAGAAGATTGGTTTTTTAGGGCTCAGTTAATTTCAGAAGCGTTCATCAATGAAAGTATGTACATTATATGAAGCAATAACGGAGCGTTTCTTTCCATGTAATATCTTTTTTTTACTAAGCTGCACAAAGTAAAAAAAGAAGAAACAAATATTTTACTAAATCTGAACATTTAAACGCAATCATTTGTAATATCGAAACGTAGAAATAGTGACGGAAGCAACGGAGTTACCATATTCAACAGAAAATGGAATTTCTATAATAATACTAATTAATGATTTTGCTGGTAGTAATAGTGAGTACCATGAGACGTTTGCTAACTAGTATTATAAGACAAGCCGTTTACATTGCTGCGATATTTTATCTGTTTTGTCTCATCTAATCTAAGCCATTTTGAGTAAGGATCCTCCTATCTTTGGAAACATATGCTTTCTTTGCTTCTAAGTCAGCCTCTTATTAGATTCGCAACAAGTTTTATGATACTAAATTATCATGTTAGTAAATAAATGATTAATTAGTGACTGCTGATATTAAAAATGTAAAGTACGTACGTAACGTTTCTTTTGAGAATTTAGCTTAAATGGCAACATTCAAAGCTATGTCATCTATGAAAACAGAATATGTCATAAATGTCATAAACATTGTCACTTCTCTGTCTTGATCAATTTAAATCTAGATGTGTGGTTTTGTTGTGGATAGTTGTGCATTTTATTACTTTAACAGTTTTATTTGTTTCGTGGTGAACTATACAAAAAAAGAAACGTACAGTGAAGGTGTATAGATACGATAGAGGCTAAAACAATGCCATAAACATAAACAGTGCAGTTGCTGCTAGTATGTGCGAGGAGCATCATATAGTGATTATGGTAATGATGCCGATGAGGCCGATGATGATGGCATGCCCGCGCCGCCGGTCGCGCACTTACTTGAAGAAGTTGTTATAAGATTATAATGTTAAGCTGATTAAAATAAATGTTTTATCCAACTTGTAATTAATGTTTCATTTTTGCCCCCGTCGTTCCCCCGAATTCGATTGCCCATGGAATTCGTCAAACGGCCAAGTGTAAATGAACGCGGTCGAGTACGTCCGCCTTCGGGCAGACTCATCCAGCTTTATTGTTTGTTTTTCGATTAGTTGAATTGCGCCATTAAAAAATAAGCCGACCAAAATCATAAGACAATGTGATGGGTTGTGCAAATGTGGGTTCCACTGGCTAAATACCTAAGTCCTTAAATGCTACGTACTTGTAATAAAATATAAGGTAAATTGGATTGTATAATAATGAAAATATTTTTGAATGACATTACAGCTGACGTAGTTGTCTATCCTACAGTGTTACATGGATCTTTTGAAGCTCCATTGAGGTTGATAGTCGAGAGCGCTGTTGCTAAACATTTGTCAAATGTATTGAAAAAATAAGATGGCGGCGTTAGTTCTGATTTTGCCCACGCGACAAGTGTATTTATAAATTGTGTTATTCTAGCCAAATCCAATATTATAAAAATATGCTGTGATTACCTTTTATCTTAATTTGACCGAGACCTACCTTTTGGGAGTATTTTTACGAATGTACGCGAGCTCTAAGTGTGGTCCCCAGAACCCATAAGGGTATGCCATTGTTCTTTCAGTCAGCCAATCTTTATATCGGACTGGTCCCCATTACAACAAACTAACGTCAAATTAATACCACCACCAAAAACCCACTTAACAACAACCACAATTCTCGAACCACGAAACACTTAACGTATACATAAGCTGCAATTTTCTCCCCATTGCAGTACTCATACAGTTTGGTACGAAAGCGATTAATAAGCCGGCTCGTGGTGCCACAGAGCGAGCGGCGCGATACATATGATAATCTAGTGTTTATGGCAGCGGTCACGCGATCCCTAATGGCGGGGGCTGGCTACGTGTATGTACCCACTAATTGGGCATGCTGTCTGCGATTGAGGAATTGGGGGTTGTAATGTGGTATCGGATATACGGTTTCGTGTGGAGTGAAGCGGCCTGGAATGTGCCATTAATTTTAGTCTTAAATATTGTTGTTTATTTTGAATTTCTGAAGACGGGCGTCCTCGTCAAGGCAAGCCTAGGAGACGCTGGCGTGACGATCTGGATTCATTCTGGCCGGATCAGCCGGGGAAGGTGTAACATATAGGACTGGAGGAATATGGGAGTGACTTTTGCCAAGCAATGGGGCAACATAAGTTAACAAAAGAAAAGCTATTGTTATGTGTAAAGTTATTGTTTATACCACATAACAAAACACGATATTTCCAAAGATTAACTCCGGATAAAAATAATTTTGCTAAAAAAAAACAACCTGAAAACGAAAAGTTATATCAGCTGCAGCTACAAACTACAATATACTGCACCCCTGGCAAGCCGCTATAACTCCTCATCACCAGCATCACCCAGGCGGGGTAAACACTGCCCCATTACTAACGATAGAACAGCACAAATTGACTCCATCCGCGATCAACCAGTGTGCCAGTGAGGGCAGTAAATAAAATACGTTTTTATTTACTGCCCTCACTGGCTAATAGGCTCCGGGTGTGCATTATTGCACTACACCACAGAGTAGCTAGACACAGAAGGCTCACTTACTAAAGAGGCGCGAGCACGGTGCACAAATGGTGGGTATAAAACCCACCATTTGTGCACCGAGAACGTAAATAAGCTCGCCCTCTCACTCATAACATTTGTTCCATGGGTTTTTGCGCCTCTATAGTAAGTGAAATGCTTTGTGTGTGTGTCTTGAATGTATACATAAGTTCAACTCATTATACAGTGAAGATTGTACCCCACCTATGACAAACGTTAAATTAAGAAAAAAATACTCTTGAAAAGACCCTTTCTCTTCCTTTTATGAGGTTTGGGTAAACGCACAGCGAGATCAATGCACCCCTGCATTGATCTCTAATAAGAGCTAAACTTGCTAACTCAAAATGATGAAGAAAAATAAGTTATTCAGATAACCATTTTGATGTGAATGATACTAGTTACAGTAGAAATGCTAGCCAGCATTAGCTATAATTATGAGAAACAGTTACTTAAAAGTACAATAGGAATAAAAGTCTCCCCTACTGCGAGCAGTCACTGATTGTTCACACTTTTTTCTCTTTCTGCGTCAACTTACCCCACTATTGTCTAAAGTGGGCCTTCTTACCCTTTATTTCGTGCAATAGGGTCGACGCGGCGTAAAGTATAGCACTAGAGTTAATTGCAGTCGCGTTGTGCGCGGTCTTAGCCGCGTGCGCGTGGCGGACGTGAAATTTTAATCAGGTGGAAGATATGAGGCTGTGAGTTATTTTGAAGTAAATGGGGAAATTATTTAGGAGTTTTGTTTTTAATGGGATCAATAAATAAATTATGTATTTCAATTAAATTTAAACACGTTTAAACGTTTTGGTTTACCGTAACAGAGAACTTCGTCGACCAACGCTTCTAGAAAAAGCCAGAAAAAAAAACCTTTTTACTTTGACCGCGGAAACTTACTCGGAAAGTATTTTTTTAAACCTGTATTTATTTAACAAAAACAATACTTCTCTACGCCCTTGACCCGATCAAACTAAATCAGAAAATATCTCTGTTATGGACCTGTGATCCGCTTGACCCGACCCCACCCCTTTTAAAATTCTCCGCCATTTTCGTCTGTCTGGTTGTAAATAGCCGCACTTACCCCTGAACTTCGCAGGTGGGGGTGGCAAATGTAGCGTACTATTGAATTTTTATTAATGCTACGCTCTACACAATAGAGTTTGTTAATGGCGTAGACGGACTTTACCATAGTTTACTATTTCTGTGTGTTTTTGTGAGTAATGTAAGAGAGAAGTGTTTCATTTTGTTTCGTGCGAAGTGTTTTAGTAGAGTTTAGTTAGCACGAATTGTAGTAGAATACATTTTACTTTACTTTGCAAACGTTACACTATTCACTCTTACAACGTATTCGCTACGTCCATTTCATTCATTTTAAAGAAACTTAATAATGGATTAAACTGTGCTTCACACATTTTCTTAAACTGGTAATTTTGAGTTTTAAATCTAATTATACAGGGATATATTAGCAGGCGCACAGAAGAGTAAAGCATGTCTAATATGTCTATACAACACACATGACAGGAGCCGTAACAACCGAAGGCTACCCCAATGTGCCCTACGTCCCTGTTTACCCCGCTCTCCCCAAAGTCCCCACTTGCGTCGGATTTGTGTCCGCCTGTTATTAGCCTGTTGGGATGACTTTTAAATCTTTTATGATCTGCACCAGGTGTTACAATGAGTTCCAGTTTGCATTGGAAATTAAACTACTTAAAACTTGGTTTTATAATTTTTGGAGAGCGTTTGAATAGCAGTTTAGATTTCACGATTACGTGAAAGTAAATTACTAGCGGTAACGTAATTTTATAGCTCATGGTCGACCGAATGAAAACTTTCTTTAGATGTTCCATTTTGATCGAAAAGGGATTTTTTTCAGTCACCGAACGTTTAATTATTCTGTTCTTGGTCTGACCAGTGCAAAGATTTCAGTTTTCTTTTTTTTTCAAATCTGGCTTTAATATTACCAAAGTACGAAATACATTGTTTCCTAATGCAGAAATCTCCATGTCCCACAGCAATTAACGTTGTCACTGTCCATCACACGTCACCCGTCACTGGTCCCTCGCGAGTGACGTAATGACACAAAATGGCGTCGTTTACCGCGCTGTCAGATTAGTGTGACCATTCATATTAACGCGAAATGCGCGAGATTGGTTTTTTTTTTTAATTTGAAGGGTCTGATGGAAAGCAATGTTAGGGTAATAATACTTATGTCATGAGTATTTTGTACTTATACTGAAATCCGCGTCGAAAATGTAGGACATTCTGTTCAAATTAATTATCAATACAACCAAAACATATATATTAAATTCAATTCTATGACACAAGAGGTTTTTCGGACTCAACTCAACACAGTAAATGACCCATTCTGACAAGAATTTGATTCAATTTTGATAAATTTTAGTTATTTCTCTATTCTGATTTTAAGCAGTCTTTTGGTGTCTATATTTTTGACTCTGACAAAATCGCCAACATTCCAAAGTCTAGACTTCATAGTATCTCCACTTAGAAACTAAAATAATAAATCAGGACGATAGCAGAATAACTACTAGACTAGAGCCACAGGCTAATTCTTTTCGCTCACACCCGACTGCGGTACAGCCAGTATAACAATGGTTCGCATACGAAGTGTGCCCGCGCTGCCACTTTACAACCTTACTGCCGTTTATAAGCGTGTGCTGTCGCATTCTACTTTAATATTGCAAGCAGACTATCGCAATATCTCCTGTACTGTATGGTCGCAGCCAACCGTGGTACGCGGCTCATATTGGTTAGCACTTGGGGAAGCGGGATTTAAAATTATGTGGAGATAAATGTTGTAGATATTGTTGTGTGCAAGTTTTTCAGGGAACTTATTTTGTTTTGTTAAGTTATGTAAATTCAACTCCTTGAATAAACAAGGGGAATTGACAGAACGAAGTAAACCTAAAGCTTCTGTGCAGTTATGATCATACGTTGAGTTTACTTTAACCAGGCATCAATTTAAAGTGGGCATTTCACCCATCATGGTATATCAGACCCGATTTCAAGTCCAAAATTGCATTAAAACTGATCTTACTCATTAACTTAAAGTCATACATTTAATTTATGGAAATACAAATTGATGGAACTTGAGCCATCTACTAGCTCCACTCAGTGTCGGTCTACACTTTTACAAGAGGATAGTCAGCTAATCCAACTCCTTTCTTTTCGCTAGAGAATAGCAGATTTACCTTAGACCAACAAAAGGTGTCGAGTTTTTAATTCAACTCCGTGTACACTGAGAATAACTTGCATTCAGTAAAAGCGCGAAGTTTTCAGCACTTTCAGCAGAATGTCTTATCTTAGTGTAATTTTATTCCGAGTGCTATCTCAGGGTAGTTTGTGGGGGTTGAAACAGGTGCAGTCGTGCTGTTCACACAATTTCTGTGTAATATCATTTTATTTGTAAAAGTAAATGGGTTGTTCACTGAAGTAGTACCTACAATTTAAACCTTGACAGATGTTTTTAAATGTTCATATAAGACATATGAATCTTTCAATATTGTCTGTGCCTGTGCGGTATTTATCAGACCGTAAGGTCGTATAATAGAATAAATTTAATCATATTAACATAGACAGGAATACTAACAGAGAAGTTAAATTAGACCAAAAAAACACCAATTAAAACAATAAACAGACTACTACGACGAAAAAGAGAATAAAGAAGTTTTCCCAAAAGAACCGTTCTTCATTGTATTGTACCCGTTCCCAAACAAAGAACGTATCTGTTCCCCACTTCTCGGTACCGCAGCACAGTACCAAAGAGCCACTACGGCACAGTATAGTTACCGGTACACCGATACCGGTACAATACCCAGCATCCCGATTGCATTACCCACAGATAAGTCCCGGATTTGCTCCCGAATTGTTTCGTATCGGAAATAAAGGGAAATGCGAAGAAGGTTATTTGTTTGTAAAGTGTACGTAATATCGCGACGGGAAAAATGGAAAATGTTGAATATCCCTGCTTTTGTTGTCGCTGGAAGACGGGATTGTATGGACAGCGACGTCGATGGAAATCTATTGAAAGTTGACAACTTGGGTTTATTATTTGAAAACAGGTTTGAAAGGATAGCTGTTCTGAATTTTCTTATTGATATTTCTTCTACCAAAACTGACTTACGTATGATTATAATACCCGGTGTGAGTGCAAATACAGCAGAGGAGAGAAGCGTGGCACAAGGAGCTCGTCACCACAATCAGAACTGTGAAGCCATTAGTATCGCACCAAATCAATACAGCATCCAATCATCCATCACAATTTCAATCACAACCGAGGTGCTGATCTAGATAAGCTCCGCGAGTTACAACAAGCACCTTGATTGGAACGAACCAGCATTCTCGAGTTCCAGAGGGCATTCTAAGAACATGAAAGCTAATGATCATTTTAGAATTTTTCTATTAATTAATCTAGTGTACAACTCGGCCGTAAATATGATACATTGAGCTACTGAAAGTAGCTGAACAAAACAAACGTTTTTCTTAAACTTAATGACTTATTTACGACTAATTGCTGTAGTTTATTTAAATTTGATTCCACCACTCATTACCCAGATAAATAACTTTTTTACATATAAGATGTGAGTGTTGACCTTGCACCTCACAACTGTTTTATATCCGAACTAGAAACAGCACAGACCGGTGAACTGATTGCGGTACGAACTAATAAATAAACTAAGAAAATTGCAGCCGAGCAAGATAAATAAACAGTATTTCAAGAAACTTCGTTTCTTATGTAGGTAATGGAGTCACTGTGGAAATTCTACGGAGTTGAAGGAAAACACGTCGTGACTGTGTTAGTGCGAAACCTGAAGATATAAATGTGTTGAAGTTTAAAGGAAATTTTCAGCTTTTGTCCTGTTTCAATATCTTGGAAAATGACTTAAGAAATAGTGTTACCATCCTACCATTTTCAAAAATGTAAAGAAAAATTAGGTAATCGATATTTGCACGTATACCTAACACTTGTGCCCAACTACTACACAGTACCAATGATCAGATGTCAAACATCGAAAATACGGGAAAAAAATATACATTAGCATGTTCGTACGCAGGTAGTCAACTGCCACCCATCCACATTCATCACTTACCAATGAACCCGCACTTGCCGCGTCCGCGCGCACCACACACAAGCGGTGGCTACTGTACCCGGACAAACCTAATGATGACGTCACCCGGGACGTTTTTGCATGTATCATAATGATGTTACCCCAAAGAGCCCTTAATTTGTATGTATCGGTGTTATTTCGAGAAAGGTAAGAAAAATATTTGGAGGCTTGGATATGATAAATAGGTGCCTAAGGGATGGAAGGGGCGACTGGTTCAGACTTACGGAACAAAAATACGGCTTTATTTACATTGAAAATGAAATCTTTATATAGGTACCTTTATGGCTTTCAGTGATGCTGTAAGATTTTTTCCAATTACAAAGGGATTTTAATACATTTGGGTAAGCCCCAGTGTCAGATTTGTTTGCCTTCTGATTAAGTTTAATGCGTGTGGAAATGATGCGAACACAGCTTGGTTGATCTTCCACAACTGAACTATTAAAATCGGTTTCTGGCATAAACAATGTTGTCAAAGTTTGCCACAAACTCGAGCCTAATAATGTAACACAAAGTGAGGCCCAAATAATGATTAGAATCGTTGGGCAATATGATAGATTACTTGTAAAACAAAGTTTCCCACTTTGTCCAGGTGGCGGCGCTGGCGTCACTTCGTCGACAACTGCGCACAATCAAATTAAGAACACGGATGTAGAGTTGGGTCGAGTAACTATTTGAATTTCGAATGTCATGGTCGTCCTTAGCTTTTTTTCAAAAAGGTTTAGGTCGACTACCAATTGGATTACTTTGTCCAATAATGTAGGTACCTAATGCAAAAACAAACGTATTTATTCGAAGGATATGGTTAAAAGGTTGGTTGAAGGCTAGTTGAAGTCACATCCGCCGCTAGTAAATAACTAATCAATTGTTTTTTTAAAGAAAAGATTTTGCTTTTGCTAATATTAAATTACTTCTACAGTTGGGAATCATTGTAGGTACTCAATAATTTCATTAACCTGCCGAAATAAACCATAACGAAGTTTCAAGTCAAGTTTCAGTGATTTTGTGATTATTACCAAAATAAATCAAACTCATCATAAAATTCAGACAGATATTCTTGTCAGCCCTGTCATAGCACTTGTTATCGTCGTAACAACTAATTCTATTGTCTCCTGTCACCTGCCCAATTTTTACCTCCTTTTTATTACCCTGAAACCTTCAGCTGTTTCCGACTTCCAAAATAGCCCGGATTTAATTTCATAAAGGGACAAGGGGAATTTTGAAACTTTTTCTAATGTAAGAAACCGTTTTAGAGGTAACAAAGGAGAGGGGTTCAAATTACGTAACGTCTTAGGTAGATGCTAAAAAAGATTTGATGTTTTTCCTGTCCTTTCCTGTAAATGAAACAATTTCAGCGCCAAGTTTCACTTTCGTACAGGAAGGTTGGCTTGTTAACTTTTACTTGAAGCTCCGACGCCATTTTTATTAGGTTAGTACAATGTCGGAGTGAATTGGCTCAGTCATTTCGCCTATCACGTTGAAGGAGCATAAATATGAGGATATATTTGTAAAAATGCCACGCGTTTAACTTAAAAGTTCAGACAGTCGAGAGAATTTCCAAAACGCGATAAGTCTACATCCCGGTACTATACTTATGTTTCCATGTGTTATACGCAATATACCACAAATAAAAAGGTTCCTACTTGAAATCTAGGTCATATATCAACATTGTCCCATCACTAGCTATTCAAGTGACGCATTTCAAAGTTTACTCTCCAGGGACGCGGTGCGGTGCAAGACTGAAGGCTTTTGAAACTATTCTTTAAAGTCACTTTTAAAACTATAGGTTTAAAGTGTGACTTTTAAAAGTGTAGTTGTTTAAAGACTTGGGAGGATAGCGCGACAGTTTGTTGTTAACTGTCGATTGCTGTGTTGCTGCAGTGCTTGAGAATTTATACTTTTTCAGGCTGTTTTTCCGGTAGTTTTATGGACTCATATTTTGCGTAAAAAGGATCTTGTAACGTTTGTCGACTTTGTTACGTATTTGCTTTGTTTACCGTCATAATTTTAGAAAACTGGCCTTTCACCAAAAATCCCTAAGCCCTGCTAAAAGGAAACACCTCATGGTTATTTTCGACAAAATCCTCTCCACGTGTGTGGTTTAACAAAATATGGAAAGAAAACAGGTCCATAATACACCTCCCACTTAAAATAAACACCGCAAAGTATTTCACGACTTCACGAGTAAAATGAATAATTTCCTCGCAGTCGTCTACGAACGCATGGAAACAAAGGTACAATAGAATCACAAGCAGCTCAAATAATCCGTTGAGCTTAGATTTAATTTCAGCTCAAAGCTATTGTTTCGCTAAATTCATTGAGCTCAACTCTGTGTGTCAAAATACACGTGAATAAATACGCTGCAAAGTTTATTTATTTAGTGAAATATTATATTATGTGAACGGATTAGAGCTATGTTTTGTGGGCTGCTTATTTTGGTCTAAAGTTTTCAAATGAAAATCGTACAGACGTGACTTCTATTGTGAAACTTTTGCGTCATGTATTGTTATCGGGAGTAAAGTGGACCGTTTACCCTAATATAACAATTTCATCACACCATGATCAGGTAGAGGAAGTAAGGGGTACCGGGTCCTACATCCATGCAAAAATTTATTTGGAAAATGAAGGAACAGACTGAACTTTATTTTTGCCAGATGTTAGTTCTAGTTTTTCAATAAACTAACAGAGTGCACAGGCCCATTCTGGGTCATGTAAACTTGAATATTTGCTATGTACAGGAACCAGTGCCCTTACCATCAGTTTGTAAAAAACTGTCCTCGATATCGAAAACTATCGGATATACTTCTCGTGTCGTAAAGCAGTCGATGAATATGAAAGAGACAGGGCGATAGTATTCGATAACGAATAATACATTTCAAACTCATGGTAAGCCCACTGGATCAAATAAGTAACTTAGTAAAGGGGAACGACCAATTAACTCAGTCGAATCTTAGATCGTTCTGTACCGAGCGCGAGCCCCTCCACAACTCATACTTCCAAAACTTACATAACACAAAGTGTCCCTGCTTCTCTTAACTTACGGCCATCCTCGCAATTCTTGACTTTCATAAACTTGGCTCAAGTGGTCCACTCCTAAGGTTCCGTCCGATTAATTATTAACTAAGGACCCCTAAATCCCGTTGTGTCTTCAGCGGGTTCCGCATAGCAAGGGGCAGTCCTTTGTATTTTTTTTGTGATTAATATGAGTGGGTATGTTTTTATGTTTGTTTGTTTACTGTAGGTAATCGTTCGGACGGCGGGTCAAATAAATGTTGTTTTATTGTGAAAGGAGTGGTTGGGTTCTTTGTGCCTTTTGATGGCGGTTATTTTAGTATTATTACCACGAAATCTTATGGCTCGTTCACAACCTCAGGCGATGGGACTACCGTCAAGCAACCATGCGCATGTCTTTTGTTTCCTTCGCGTAAATATCCTCGCGTTGCGGTGTTTCAGAGCATGCCAAGGAACTACCGATGTCGCAACACGCGTGTAGCTTCTGGCCAAGGGGTTATTATGAGAAAATGATCGAGTTATTTGTCAGTTCGTGTCGCATTTTCTGCTTGCTTTTCATTTATTTTCGCATTGTTAACATGAAATCTTACCCACGCAAGACATAATTTACGTTTTAACTAGTGTCTTGTTAAGTGTTGTATCGTTAACTAACTCAGTTGACCTACATATATCCTGCTGACCTGTATTGGTGACGCGCATTACGCACGAACATGCGTGCAAGTTATTTTAATGTTTTTTTAAACACTTTGCTGTTAAATGTGTTTTGACCCCTCTTCTTTGAACACCAGTGCCTAACTTAGTTACACTAAATTCCCACCTATTTTTTAAATTACCCTTTATAATTTTTTAATGAGTATTTCACTTCGTTTGATCTCTTGCCAATTTAATCTATTACCCAACTCATTTGATCTAAAGTGGTTATTACAGGTTATAGTTTTTTTTTAACTATTTACGATATCTTACATTAGTTTGACGATAGATTCACTGACTGAACACTTGATCAGGCTTTTAGAAACCTGCGGTAAGCTACTTCCTGTTAGTACCTAGGCTAAAACCTTCGTCGTTCATTGTATTTATCTTTCAACTCCGCCTCTATAAAGGCATGAAGGTGTGTCGCGTGACCGCGCTAAGTAACCACCGCCGCCGCAGTGACCGCAGACCTCATACACTATGTGGTATCAACCACTTAGGGACTGAACACAATTCTACGGTTCGCAACGCAACCAATTTTTCTTGCACTATAGGTACACTTACTAGGAAACAAATTTAAATAAAGGCAATGTTAGCAGACTTGCAGCAAATTGAATCTTGCCATTATTGGTACATTCCCGAGGGTTGCAATGCAAGCTTTGTAGGACTGCTACTGCGAACAACATCTGCGTTAATCTATTCATTGCCATCTACAGCACGGTTACTGAGCTTGGAAATAGGACTGTAACACATGTTGCTAAGGTACAATACTGTTACTGCACTGGGCTGGCCTGTTAGACAGTGAACTATACACGCGACAACCATTCCACCAATGTGTTAGAAGATACCCTACACTATTCGGCTTTCTTCATAGTCAATCGACTCCATACAAATGTAACCAGTCTCTAATCACAAAAGCAAACGTTGTGCTATTGATTCATCGCGCACACGCAAAGGTCGGCCATTACCGAGGATTACAGATTAGCAATAGTGCCAGAGATTATGTGCTAGCTTATGTGCTGTATTAGGATAAGCTGGGTAAGCTGTATTGATTGGTTAATGACAAAAGCTTCAAGCTGCTTGACTGCAAAGTGAGGCACCCGTCAAACTGGAACATGTAAATTGTGGACCGGCTGTGGACATCGGACAGGCGGACATAGACAGATATTCTTGGTATGGTTTCTGTCTGAGACCAGAGCCTGGTCTGCACTTCGTCCGTACCGTATTACCGAACCCTTATACATTCCCTTCTTCGTCTTAGAAGGTGGCTGATCCATGAAAAGAATCTTATTACCTACTTCTCAAGGTTTTTAGTTTAAAATCGAACGTGGCCTTTCATGCTGTGTTAGTACCGAGCAGCTTCCTGAAGTTTCTTAGTAAATCTCATACACATACTAACTAAAGTGTAGGAAAACTTCGGGAGGAAACTTGTTCATGGTTGGAAATCATGAACAAGCTGTGAGTGAAGGATTAGTGCTGTTTCCTTCCCTGTGTGAGGTGAGGTACCTGTCTACTGTTATAAGCTCAAAATACATGTTTATCTCATATTACTACTAATGTAAATACGAAATTTTGTGAGAATGGATGGATGGATGTTTGTTACTCTTTCACGCAAAAACTACTGGATGGATTTGGACGAAATTTGGCACACATATAGTTTATAGCCTGGATTAACAGGATGTTTTGTTCCTAAAGTACGATCCCGTGGAACAAATACAGAAAGCCAGTGGGCAAAACCACGGCAATAAGCTAGTAATGTTTATATTACGTCACATTTGCTAAATACAACATACTTTACCGATTAGGCAAGACACAGACACATACATATTTTCTGAGCAATAAAACAATCTCGTATACAAATAGTAAACTTCAACATAAATCTACGGACACATAAAACACTACATAACATATAAATATAGCATCAATGCACATTCATCTCGTACAGCGTTGATATATTTTAATGGAACATTATTACTTTATACAAATACGACAGTAGTGTATTTATTGCTGAGAAAAATTTTAAAACATGTAAGTCTGTAAGTTTATGTACATCACAACACAAAATGATTTAATTTTGCTGAAAACGCTACTGCGGACCGTAAATTGGTTAAAACAAGATGGGTTGGAGAAGCACAAGAGAAGGGAGAGATAGAATGAGATTATTTATAGCAAACGTCGTTCTAACCTGGCCCTAATGCCTTACTGATACTTGCTTCACCCCCAAAAGTAAAAAAACACATTAACATTTAGGGAGTATTTCTGTCTCTACTATACACCTTCAAATGACAAAGATAGCGACAAACTTAGAGACGTAATGAATAGATGCGTTTTACGGTTACCCCTTCATAAAAATGATTATCATTTGACACTGAAACTAGCCATGCAATGGACATACACGTCCATACAACCGTAAACAATAAAGGTTAATTAAAAACTGTCAAAAAAAGACAGTTAGTTAACCCGGTCATCGCCCGACAAACAATTTTAACAATGTCAATTACGTGTTGTCTGCTACCCTTTCAGTCTTTCAGACGTCTGACCACCAGACCGCTGTCGTGTGCTCCAGTTACCAACTACCCTAAATTCAGGGAAAAACGTAATTGGAATAAATGCTTTCTATCGAGGGAAAGTGTTGTTCAGCTTTTGTGTACTTTCAGGCGGAACATTATAATGATAGTGATTTTTTTCCTTTGATAAACCGTAGTGCTACTGGGTTTGGAAACAATTGTAAAGAAATAATAAACCAGAGAAGGTTCTGCCACGGTTGTTGTACATTTTCGTAGAAAGCTCAACAGCTAAAGCTTTGAAGGAGTAAATTCTTGCTTTTCAAAGAAATTGGAGATGCAATATCAACCCGACGTTTTTATGATATCGTTGTAAATCAGAATATTTGTTATTTTCATCCTTATTGAAATAAATAAACCCCGACACGATCGGAAGGATAAATATTGAGAGAACTTCACTCTTTGATTCTCGAATACTGTTAAAAGATTCAAACAATCTGTTCCAATACTTCGCGTTCTCATCGTTTCAACACCCCATTTATTGTAAGAAAGAATAATAGTTGTCATCACCTTATGGTTCAAGAAACAATGAAAACAAATACTTTCTCTATACCAAAGAATGCTTTCATTCTTTCAAGGCTCAGAAATAACCACAGTATGTCGATATTTAGAGAATCAAACAATCTCTAGACGTTTTTAAAATCTTTGTACAACAAAAGGCATCCCCGTTATAAATCAGTTTCAAAGCGCTTTGTCTACATATTTCAGATGTTTATATGACTATTGAATCGTGTATAACATCGTGTGCCAGTTAATCTAATTCAGTAATGCAATAAAAGTAAAAATGCTATAAACTCGCGTGGCGTACGGTTTATGATCGTCACGCGTGCAAGCTTGGTTAGTAAGACAACTGTTTTCTCTGTGAGCATAATTGGTTTAACTGTGACTGGCGAAGTAAACAATAATATTCCCAATTTTCTTAATGAATAGTAATTATTATTTACTGTCCTGTTAAATTCTGGAGAAACAACATTTTGGCAGATAATCATCATCGTAATTATAAGCTCGGAATCATCCCCTACGGCCTACTGGATAGGGCTCCCCTTTCATCGCGAAGTATTGTCTCTCATCAAACGTTTGCGCGTTTCCTTTGACGATATCGATATTTTGGCAGATGACAACAAGTTCTTTCACAGGTTTCGGACAAGTTTATCGATCTTATCAATTCTTGTTCTTCTAACAAAAGATTTCGTACTTTATAGCCTCCATTCTACCGAAATAAAAGCATCGAAATAGAAACCCACGTCACGACACTGACAGAAATAACCCAAGCGCAGGTTACTATCAATATGTGACGTCACACCGGTCAATGGCTGCCATTCGCTTGTTTTATGACTTATCAACGACCCCGCTTTTATTTCCACCCGAATTGCGTTTATAGTAAACAAACTGAAGGATGTTGCGGTGTTGAGTTACTGTTGTGACTGCTCTGTGTTCACAGCTGTTCACAATTATACCGCTGTGCACGAGTGTACGAACATGGTGGTGGTACAGTCGCCCATAACGCGGTTATCTTTTTATTGTAGGATTTTTATTTTCGTCTTAAAACTGTTAATTTTGTTATGTGTAGGTGCTGTGTTGATGTAAGATAGGAGAGTCATTAAGTTTATTAAAATCTATATGTTTTGAACTTGCCCGGACTTCAAATATAAACGATAAAAAACAAAGGATGGATGATGTTGCTTATGTATGATAATCAACGTGCTGTCAAAAGTTGGCTTGATGAAACTCTGACATTGTCCCCACCAAAAGTGCGAACGATACATAAAAACTTTTTACTACCCTCCTAAATGGTAAAGTAGGTTAAAAAAAGGAGTGTTTAGTCAAGTCTTGATGGAACAAACATTTCAGAAATATAACACATATGTCTAGAAATACGGCTTCGATTATATGAGAAATAAAATCGTAAGAAACCCACGATGGGGTCGATGTGAATTGAGCTGAGTGGCGCAAAGCTTTCCTAAACCAACTTAATATCAACCATATCAAAAGCCAATAGAGATCAAAATTGCTTGTAAGGCGAACGTGTTGGAAATGCCCAATCTTTAATATTGAGCCTGGATATAAGTATTTGAAGTTACACTAAAATTTTAAGGTCGAATGAAAATGTCTGAATTTCTTTTGCTCGTCGCATCTGATGGGTTTTCTTTACGATGGATTGGTATTACTGGAGAAAACCGCTGAGTATTTCGTGTTTGATTTTTTACTTTGAAGAATCTAAAGTGCTGGCACAAACAAATAATACTCAAGAGAAAAGTAAGAACAAAACAGTTTACATTGGGCGACCCAATTTGATCACAGTAAACTTAATCAACATCGTCTACAAAATTACGAAGAATTTTCGCGTTTTCACGAAATTATAATTTGGTAACAGAAGCTTTGTTTTACCGCCCGATATCCATTACGTTACAACGAAGGGAACAAATAGCCCGATGTTTAAGGGGAAATTATTGAACGATGGGTTTATTTGCCGTCGCCCCGTGTTTACGGTTTCGAATGTCTTTGTGTAATAACTCTGTTTCATTCGCAATTTGGATGCCGTGATCGCGATGTTGTTATACGACGGTACTTAGGAAACCTAAACCTTACTCAGCATAAAATGCATACTAATATTGTAAATAGGTACAAAAGTAACTCTGCCTGTATGTAACATTATCACCGAGCAGCAGTTCATACGTAGATCACGATCATCTGGATAATTACATCCGATCAGACTATTATTATACAGATAATTTTTGGCCTCCACGCGGCCGAACCCGCGACAATAGCAGTATTTTTGTATATTTTATTAAACATATGGCTATGTCAAAATTAGAGCGTCTTAGGTCCATAAATTGACAAGTAACGATTTTTATATGACCGAGTCCAAAACTGATGAACATTTTCATAAGGTAAGTAAGTATGTGAATTAATAACCTGCTGTAAACATTGCTCGCTGTAAACGCGCCATGTTTCATTAGCTTAGTTAGCGAGAGGACGTGAATTATTGTTATGCGAATTCCTCAGATTCTTGTCGTCGTATCTGTTTAATTAGTGAATGTTTAAATGAATTTCCTGATCGAGCATCTTTTGTCTTCACTGATTCTGTTTGACTAGTCGCTTAAATTGAATTTTCATTTCATGTCGACTGAATTGATCAACTATGTCGGGGTCGGCTTCCGGTCTAATTGCACACTGTTGAATACCAGCATTTTACACGAAGCGACTGCCTCACGGAGCTCCACAACTCAGTTAGAAGATAAAGAACTATAAGTGCAAAAATGTCATCCAAGCACTTTCGTGGTCGACAGTGCGTACATTTATTGAGCGGTTTTGGTTCTAGTCCAAGGCATTGATGTATAGAAACAATGTAAACAAGGCGTTTCTTTGAACTGCGACGTCCTACATTACACAATGTTATCAGACATTGAGTAATTGAAGAAATTTATATGACTAGTAGTAGTAGAAGTCTCCTCGTGTTGAAGATTTCAACTTCTGAACATGCAAGTTAGTGAAATGTACAGGTTTATATGCTTTTAAGTGGGTAGTCTTGAAAGTTTAATGCTGGTATTCATCTGTTTCCGGTTAAGCTGGAAGCCTACCCTAACATGTTAGGGAAAAGGCTAAGCGGATGCCGATGAGCCTTGAATATTTACGGCTTTCAAAAATGTAATTATTTTTTTGCCAAAAACATTATATTATGCCACACGTTATAACAGGAACAAAACATGATTTCTCATCCTAAACAAAAAAGTCATACTAAATCGGGTTCAATAAGGGTTCCTGACGGGTCGTTCGTCACCTGAACACCATCATATTCACCCCCCTCCTCCCCCCCCCTCCACCCCGTAGTAACACAGGGGGTGCTCGATTGATGAGGTGAAGAGGAAAATAAACTGTTCTTTGTTTCCTCTCGAACCATTTAATAATAAAACCAAGACGAACATTTTTATTTCTATCGTTTTTCCTTTGTTTCTGTCAGAATTCGTTCTGTTAAGGATTCATGTTATTTTTGGCCTTCACCTTGACGTTTCACTGAACTGCGCCAGGATTTACGATGGTACCTCCGTCATATGATTGAGGTTTGCAGGCGTCACTTTTGCATACTTTTTGCAAAAACTAAACTATTGAATAACCAAAGATTTTCTTCTACAGAAAACGAATGGCTCAGCCAATGTCATACACAACAGCCCGTACACGTCCATTGCTAATTAATAGGTATTATCCGTTTCGTAAGGACATTGCTGTAATCACTACGTACTGTTAATCTGATACGTGGTTGCTTTAATTGTGTTTCTATTTGGACAAAGACGACTTTAATAATTATTTTTTCATAATTTATAGGCACCAAACACCGTACAGGATAGTATAATTTTCGCTCAAATAACATAATTACTAAAACACAAATTAATGAAGTTCCTAGTTAAAATTCATACTGGTAACAAAGCGTAGGTAGCTGAATTTAATTTGTTTGTTCTACAGTGAGTGAGTTAAAGCGCGGAACAAAATCAACAGGCGGCATCATTGGCGCTGCAGCGCTGTGTCAATGTTTTTGTAGCGAGTTATTTGAAGCGATGGAATGGCTGGATGGGTACTGATGAGTCAGTCGCGTGATAGATTTAAAGCCTATACCTAACGCTACTCGTATGGGATACAATGATAAGTTAAATTATGCTGGGAAAAGGCTTGCACACAGAGAAAGAACGAGCTTTGATAACCTATTTTCAATTTTAATTTCAGAACATTTAGTTTGGGTTTCTATAGAATATTTTCTCTGTATGTAGATACATACCTAAGTCACTAGTGTTTAGCTTAGCAATGACACTTGAGGTCGGTATAAAATGACTTTAACAGACTAGATACATAATTAAGCCCTGGACTTGCTGCTGTACCCTTTATATTTTGTATGTAGATTATTTTCCCCACATTCCTGTTACACTCAAGTAATCACTGTCCAGTTTGAATAGGTAGTTACCATAAGAAAATGTTTCAGACGCTAGAGGGCGCCATCTTCTTTTTCGCTATAACTCCCGACTCGGAATATTAGCATTCTCTCATCCCGGCGTATAAAGCGTTATGAAACTATTACATAGCAACCGGAGAGGTTCGCGTGGGTTGCTGGATTCATAACATGGGAATATGCTGTAATGGTTATTAATTTTTTTTAAGTAAACCGCTCCTGGCTAGGCTAGATGCCGACCTACACAAACTGAATTGAGAATAAAAATTACCGGCTTGTAATATGAACAATATTATGCTGTGAAGGAACTAACGCGAAGAGTTACTAAAAGGAAGGTTAATAGATACCTATCTATCAACCTTCTTTAACCGACGAAGAGTTACTAACTCTTCGTCATAGTATTTTTACAAATTTGCTATTCTGAATTTGGGAGGCATTCGGGATTTCAGTCATCTGAGAGAAAAAAAAACTGAAATGTAAAAGTAATTATGTGGGGAAGGTAGTAGGGGGTGGTAGAAAGGGAATGTGCTAATAAAATTGAGTTAAACCTTTTAAACTTCATCAAACGTCTATTTTTGTATCTTAATTTTGGTCCGGTAAATTGTGAAGTTTCACAGATTACAATTTTGATTTACGAATTTTCCTCTTCAGACTAACCTTTTATAAATTACCCATTTGTTTTTTATTAATATAAACTTCTTACTTTTTGAGTGCTAACTAGATATCAAAACAGTGCTTACATGTGTTTATAAAAGCCAATCTGGTGAACAAAGCAGAATGAAGACATACCGAGCTCATAAAAGAATATTGCATAAACTTATTTCTGTTCACAACAGCGTGTCTAATCTAAAATCTTAACACGGATAGCGCTGCACTCGTACACTGGCAGCACCGGCTTTTATATACCGTTCATTTGTATTCCACTGTGCGGAAACTTATTTATTTTATAAAGACCATGAAAAATACAATGGCAGCATGCAGCAGGCAGATGTTTTGAAAAATTGTGTGAAACTATTTAAAAAGGCCTTTCGTTTCTGGTCATGCTTAATACAATCTTATCAAACTTGGCAGGAATCCACAGGCAAAGCACTCTTTTGTAGCTATTCTGCCAAATACAAAAATGCTCTTTAGACTCCCTCCACTCGCCTTCACTAGCCCCTAACCCCATAGAGGCTTGTATGGTAATGCTCCAACTCGTTACCATCAACATAATTTCAATTCAGCCAGCACTTGGGCCAACATTGGCGCCAACTCGACAACGTGCGCGCAAGTAGCCACGCTGCCACGGAACAAGTTACACGCGTAATTGTATGCGCATTCGTTTAGAGACGCTTTTTAAATGGGTTCAGACGGATGAGACGAATGAATTAACTCTCACGGAAGAAGGGATTGTTTTATGCTGATTTGAGTTTATTTCTAAATTTTTTGTGTCTCCTGTTTTGAATAAAATCATAATAATTTTGAGGGAGACGGTGAAGTATCTGGCCAAAAGCAGATTACTGTAGCTGACATTACTATATCAACTTGAACAGCTAGAATTAAATATCAAGCGTGTTGTATTTAAGAAAATGAGTACGATTAAAATCGCACCTCGTCCAAACAAGATCATAAAAGAAACTTCAGACACGCAAAATAACCTCAACACCAATTTTCTAAAAAAGGAAACAATGCATTCGATATTCGAATAAAAGAAACTGCCAAGTTCCGCCAAGTTGGGCCAAATCCCGCCAAGTCGGCCGGCAGACACAAAAATGCGCTTGGCCACCGACCAAGTTGCTCGATATTGATACGACAAGTTTGCGATGCAGCTCGATAGCCCCTCTTACTAAGATAACCACGCGTTTGCAGGATATCTGAATGGATGGAATAGAAATTATGGTTTTTTCGTTGAAGTAGCCGTTTCTGGCACGTAATAAAGGAAGTAGCTTTTGAGACATAACGTGATGTGATAAAAATGCTGCAAAAGTAGACAAATCAATACAATAAAACGTAACTTGGGAGGACAATAGGCAGGATTGTTTCACAGTCCATTATACATGTTGTTTTTGTACTATAGTGGGCTCATATTTAATTAGTACCATCAATACGACTGAAATAGTTGAGACATCTGACCACCGAATGTAGCAACGGCAGCAAATAAAATTCAAAATTTGAATCAACAACGCTCAAATGTATAAACATAAAAATAAATCGTGGTAAGAGATTTTTTAACCAAAACATTATTATCTACGCCTAGCCCTACCATCAGTAACTCCAGTCGATAAGGATCGCTAACGACCCTCAACCTCGTAGGTAGTAGTAGTGGGTACAGTAAGTACGCGTTATTGTTATATTCGCTAATGAGCGCCCGTCAGCGTCATTACAGCCTACAGGCTACAGGCTGCGGGCTGCGGCCCGGAGCTTGGATGGTGATAAATGAGGATTAATTAGTGCTGCGATCAAGTTCACGTATTTTGTGATCGTAGTTTTGAATTGCTGTTTGGAAAGTGGATAGTGTAATTACTGTGAATTTCTCTTTTGCGGTTAAATCTGTTATGGATACGCTCTACCCTGGTGAAGATGGTTATGTCGAACTTTTATCGATTTAAAACCGTTGGAGTTCCTCTTTCTGTTTGCCTGGGATATATTGGTTGTTGAGTGTATAAAACGCCAGAGCTCCCATGAACCGCCATGAACTCAGAAAAATACTATAAAACAATAATGCGTGAGAGACATGGACCTTTTGTCTTTCCAAGACGGAAGACAAATGAAAATTCCTTGGAAATTTCAAGTAGTCCTTGAATAGATCTATAGCCAGATTTAAACTTCTAGCATTATGTTTGGCGCCCCTGCTAGCTCACACAGTCTACAGTGAAGTTTGGCTACAGTATGATGTAGGAATGTGAACACTTCTGTGTGAGTGCACTGGAACAGCGAGATAAACTGATCGCGGTTTCATACGATCATGTTTTAAAGGATTTAAATATAATATTTAAGAAATACTATGATTACTGGGTAATCAATCTTTTGAAAGATTCGATAAAACCGGTGCTGACAGATTACGGACGTCACTGCGGACAAGCTCACCACCAGACAAATACTATCTACTGAAGTATTTTTCAGTCTAGTCAGTGTCAGTTTGGCATATTTTAATTAAATATTCGTACAAGTTAAGAGAAAACTAAAAACCTAACCAACAATACCAACTACATCTAAACCAAAACGTCACTATACGACGCCAAAACAACAACAGATTTGAAATTTCATGACCGCAGCAAACCGGTGTCAAAGCAACGTCGTACAGTCCCAGCCTTAATCAAATCTGACTACGAAATTCGGGAGCAAAGGCAGGCACACATCATAACACGAGTATGAAACATAATAATATCCTCCATACAATATTAGTGTGCACCACTACGCCTGCAAGCTATCCCATTGTTATGGCTTATTATTCCCATGTACGTTAAAGTTCTCCCTAACCACGGGGGCTTAAGATAACAATCCCCCTTTACTTTAAAAGAAGCGAATTTAACAAAACTCGTGTACTGTTTAATTTGCGTACATTTTTGTGAGTGTAATTTAATTCTGCAGTATTCGTTCCCTGAGGAGAAGCCGACGCGCGTGTATCATGAGGTTACAGCTTATTGTGGAAATGCAGGTCCTTAGCAAGAAGGCTTTAGTCTAGAATTTAATAGTTACTAGAATTCGAGAAATGTTGTAGAGAGTATTCAGGACTGTTTCTCGGAAAGCTGTCTACGACATGGTTCGGATTATTGATTGAAACCACAGCAACTTAAATCAAGTGTAGGTATTGGTTAAATGAGGTATTCACCATTGATTTATTTATAAATATAATGTACTTAATACTTGTACTGAATTGTATGACTATGCCTCGGTATTCCGACCCCATTCCCCCCTAAACTTCTTTGATCCCACTCAACGTCACTCAAACAACGATTGTAAAAAAAAATCTTCGAATTGAAGACGTTTTTGACAGTTTTAAATGACAGCAAGCAGAGTCGAAGGATTTGTCGAGGAAACGAAGTAGATTATAACTTTGAACCAGAGTTAAATACAGTGTCGCAACTAATGACAGTCAGAAAAGAGCTGGTAGTAAACACTTGTAAAATGATCTATGGAAATTGTAGGTATTGAAAAGACAAGATGGCGGCTTTCGTTGCGCCAAAAGATCCATGGATAACTATAAAATGGATAGCCACCTGTCCAAGTTGTGACCCTAGTTTGCTGAAGGCAACACATCTCAGCCGCAAGCAATACGTCAGCCGGCCTCAAACTTAGCCCTGATTGGGTTGATCTCGTCATTTGAAAACAAAGCCGTCGCGCGTCGGGCGCCGCGAAGCCGCTAACTACATAGTTGCTGGTAAGACCTGTCATACTTCACTTTAGTTTATAGGGTAATTTGCAAGGGCGGTAACTTAAATAAAAAATTGGATCTAAGTATTTCTTTATAATGAGATGAAGAGAAAAACACCTGGTCAGCTATTTGTCGATACCATTTTGGTATGAACCGACAAAAAAAAGGAATGTATTGAAAATGGACAGTTAAGTCATTAGAATGTTCGTATGAAAACAATAGCAACAAGTTACGAACATGCTGAAAAAGCACGTGTTTTACTAAAACATTGTAAGTTTTTCCCATCTACTTCATAGTTTTGTGTTATTTCTGATGTGTGTGGTGATAATAATCGTTTTACCAATTATTTTAATAAGTCTTTTTGAATTTCAATCTTGACTTGTCTTGTCTTGAATAAAGTCATGCACAAAGGTTTGTTTCTGTGGAAAAGAATGAAGTTTCTTTAAAAATGTTTTACAATATTAAATAACTATTCTTTCTTTATCCTTCCTTCTTCGTTTCTCCACAAGTTGCTCGATATTGATACGACAAGTTTGCGATGCAGCTCGATAGCCCCTCTTACTAAGATAACCACGCGTTTGCAGGATATCTGAATGGATGGAATAGAAATTATGGTTTTTTCGTTGAAGTAGCCGTTTCTGGCACGTAATAAAGGAAGTAGCTTTTGAGACATAACGTGATGTGATAAAAATGCTGCAAAAGTAGACAAATCAATACAATAAAACGTAACTTGGGAGGACAATAGGCAGGATTGTTTCACAGTCCATTATACATGTTGTTTTTGTACTATAGTGGGCTCATATTTAATTAGTACCATCAATACGACTGAAATAGTTGAGACATCTGACCACCGAATGTAGCAACGGCAGCAAATAAAATTCAAAATTTGAATCAACAACGCTCAAATGTATAAACATAAAAATAAATCGTGGTAAGAGATTTTTTAACCAAAACATTATTATCTACGCCTAGCCCTACCATCAGTAACTCCAGTCGATAAGGATCGCTAACGACCCTCAACCTCGTAGGTAGTAGTAGTGGGTACAGTAAGTACGCGTTATTGTTATATTCGCTAATGAGCGCCCGTCAGCGTCATTACAGCCTACAGGCTACAGGCTGCGGGCTGCGGCCCGGAGCTTGGATGGTGATAAATGAGGATTAATTAGTGCTGCGATCAAGTTCACGTATTTTGTGATCGTAGTTTTGAATTGCTGTTTGGAAAGTGGATAGTGTAATTACTGTGAATTTCTCTTTTGCGGTTAAATCTGTTATGGATACGCTCTACTCTGGTGAAGATGGTTATGTCGAACTTTTATCGATTTAAAACCGTTGGAGTTCCTCTTTCTGTTTGCCTGGGATATATTGGTTGTTGAGTGTATAAAACGCCAGAGCTCCCATGAACCGCCATGAACTCAGAAAAATACTATAAAACAATAATGCGTGAGAGACATGGACCTTTTGTCTTTCCAAGACGGAAGACAAATGAAAATTCCTTGGAAATTTCAAGTAGTCCTTGAATAGATCTATAGCCAGATTTAAACTTCTAGCATTATGTTTGGCGCCCCTGCTAGCTCACACAGTCTACAGTGAAGTTTGGCTACAGTATGATGTAGGAATGTGAACATCAACATACAACTCCATACAATATTAGTGTGCACCACTACGCCTGCAAGCTATCCCATTGTTATGGCTTATTATTCCCATGTACGTTAAAGTTCTCCCTAACCACGGGGGCTTAAGATAACAATCCCCCTTTACTTTAAAAGAAGCGAATTTAACAAAACTCGTGTACTGTTTAATTTGCGTACATTTTTGTGAGTGTAATTTAATTCTGCAGTATTCGTTCCCTGAGGAGAAGCCGACGCGCGTGTATCATGAGGTTACAGCTTATTGTGGAAATGCAGGTCCTTAGCAAGAAGGCTTTAGTCTAGAATTTAATAGTTACTAGAATTCGAGAAATGTTGTAGAGAGTATTCAGGACTGTTTCTCGGAAAGCTGTCTACGACATGGTTCGGATTATTGATTGAAACCACAGCAACTTAAATCAAGTGTAGGTATTGGTTAAATGAGGTATTCACCATTGATTTATTTATAAATATAATGTACTTAATACTTGTACTGAATTGTATGACTATGCCTCGGTATTCCGACCCCATTCCCCCCTAAACTTCTTTGATCCCACTCAACGTCACTCAAACAACGATTGTAAAAAAAAATCTTCGAATTGAAGACGTTTTTGACAGTTTTAAATGACAGCAAGCAGAGTCGAAGGATTTGTCGAGGAAACGAAGTAGATTATAACTTTGAACCAGAGTTAAATACAGTGTCGCAACTAATGACAGTCAGAAAAGAGCTGGTAGTAAACACTTGTAAAATGATCTATGGAAATTGTAGGTATTGAAAAGACAAGATGGCGGCTTTCGTTGCGCCAAAAGATCCATGGATAACTATAAAATGGATAGCCACCTGTCCAAGTTGTGACCCTAGTTTGCTGAAGGCAACACATCTCAGCCGCAAGCAATACGTCAGCCGGCCTCAAACTTAGCCCTGATTGGGTTGATCTCGTCATTTGAAAACAAAGCCGTCGCGCGTCGGGCGCCGCGAAGCCGCTAACTACATAGTTGCTGGTAAGACCTGTCATACTTCACTTTAGTTTATAGGGTAATTTGCAAGGGCGGTAACTTAAATAAAAAATTGGATCTAAGTATTTCTTTATAATGAGATGAAGAGAAAAACACCTGGTCAGCTATTTGTCGATACCATTTTGGTATGAACCGACAAAAAAAAGGAATGTATTGAAAATGGACAGTTAAGTCATTAGAATGTTCGTATGAAAACAATAGCAACAAGTTACGAACATGCTGAAAAAGCACGTGTTTTACTAAAACATTGTAAGTTTTTCCCATCTACTTCATAGTTTTGTGTTATTTCTGATGTGTGTGGTGATAATAATCGTTTTACCAATTATTTTAATAAGTCTTTTTGAATTTCAATCTTGACTTGTCTTGTCTTGAATAAAGTCATGCACAAAGGTTTGTTTCTGTGGAAAAGAATGAAGTTTCTTTAAAAATGTTTTACAATATTAAATAACTATTCTTTCTTTATCCTTCCTTCTTCGTTTCTCCACAGTAGCAGTCTCCGCAGGCAGGTGAGCGGCATGCTCAGCGCCACGCATGAATGGGATCGATACGCGGCGCCAGGTCAACGACCGCGGGCTACGCTCATCTTTGGGTCAATGTTAACCCGCCACTACTCCGCTACTCTTTGAGGGTAGTAAACTTTACGTTTTTTGGGTAGTGTTGTTGAGTTGACTGAGATGGTTAGGGTTAACTTTTCTTGTGAGTTGTTATTGGTAATGGTGTGGGATGTCATGGAAAAATAAATATTCATTGCATTTAGGAGAGTATAGAAAACTATCGACAAAGATTTGACTTATTTTACACAAAAAAGCTTTTCTAAAACAGTCCATCTTGTTCTAGCCACCCCTTCTCAATATCCTCTTTCTATTTTCATCTTAATGAAGTTTCCTAAAACTTAAAGTGGTTCCCAACTTCAAAGACGCGAAAATGATCAATGTTTGCAGCCGAACCAGTCTAAATGATATCAAAGTAAAATATTGTTAGTGTAACAAAAACTCGGGCCTGCAGGAACATATTCGCACTAAAATTGAATGAAAGCGGAGGGATGAGGGATGAGAGGCAGCCTTCGCGAGCTCAGCCCGGGCGAGGCGCCCCGGGACTTGATGTACCGCCACGAGGAAATACAGGCAGAAGGTACAATTGAACACATTGTATGATCATGGGCGGAGGCAGATTTTTTCCAGGGAGACCTTCAGTTCCATGAAAATAGCTCGAAATTTTTTGCACTCCACTTATGTTAGATTTAGCATCTATACAGAAAAGCCCATCAATCGAAAAAAATAGGATTCAAGAACGAGCGTGGCGAGCTTGAACATATTAGCGCCCACCTCGAATTTAATAGGTTTTTTTGTTGTTTAATATAGAAATACTGCTAATTATGTCGATTTATAAAGAACAGTTTACGTTAACGCAAAGGACATAAAATGTCTGAACGTGCTCCAATATACTAGGGTATTCTCGGAAAAGTTTGGTTATTTTTGTTCGTACACCCAGAAAACGGAAAATGTGTAGGTATCAGCGAACGAAGCTAGCTCGAAAATAATTCCGTTTGAGCAAAGCCTATGCCCAACAGTGGACGCCGTTCGTCTCATGTGATGATTGAAAATCCAATTCCCTTAAGACCGGGCTAGCTATGGACAACGTAATATAAAAACATGACGACGTTGAGTTTCCCTTAATGTGGTGTGCATGTGCCAAATAAACGTATTTTCTTTCTTCCTTTTTCAGACTTTCTTTGATAATTCAATTGATTAGGAGACGTAGGTATGTATGTCAGACATTATATGCTTGCATTTTAAGTTTCAAGCAACATTAATTAAACGCGAATTTATCTTCGTGCACTGATCAAAGTTAACTTTCTGCTTTCTTTTTTCTACATACGACGTTGGAGTAGCTACAGCTGATTGGAAAAATATACCGTTCCCTCATCTCACAGCACCGCGTGATAAACAGGATATTTTAATGGGATGTCGGCGCGGATGCAATACGGTGACCTTTGATCACTCGCCGCTGATACGCCTTTGACTTGGTAATCACAATTTCATGTACCTTTTATAAAGTCTTCGGTTTCTTTGACACTTTAATTCGACAGCATGCATTAATGTCATGTCGTACACATTACTTAACACTAATTAAGTATCAAAGGGAAGCCTCCAGCCCGGTTGATGGTGATATCCATAATTGGACAAATGTGGATGGAATATCTCTGCCTAACCCTTCGGGAAAACAGGTGTTATGTTATGTATGTTGTATGCTCTTAGCTAAGAGTGTACCGTACTAGCGTTAGATGGTTCCAGTACCGAGAACCTATTTATCTGAATCTATTAAACTTTCTAATTGTAAGAATTACAATGGATTTTCATTTCTGACTAAAATATTTTAGTATTTAACTTTATTTCGATTGAACTAAATGATAGATCAAGTTATGAAAAAAAAAACCTAAATTGTCTTAATACATTTTCGACGCTATAAAACACGCATCAGTCTTGTATTAAAGTCGTTCAATACACTGAGAAGCGATCGCTCATATGTGCGACAAGCGTGTGAAGTACCCGCTGAAACTTTCAGCGATCACCTGCGCTCAAAACACCCTGTATAACAACGTTATAAATCTCTATCACCTGCACTCAACATTCAACCTTAAGATAATAACTTAAAGTTTGAAATCACTTGTAAGTTTGTAGCTAATGGGTGTTTAATATGAAACAATTCAATGTATTTCAGAGGAAGGGTTTCGGTAATGATATTTCCTGCAGTAATATTTATGAGGGTCGAGTCGGGTCATACGAACCATATTTTGATAATAATCGTTACCTATAAACATGGTTTACATGAAGTGATCGATATCGGAAGATAAGACACAGACAACAACTGCGTCATTATAAGACCAATTGTTTAAACGATAGGGAAGATAACTACGATGATAAACCTTTTTTACGGATTTCTTTTCTTGTATTTTTTTTTTGCAAAACATTTTTCATTCGCGTTTAGTGTGGCAGGAGAAGTACTTATCATGTTAAACTTGAATATGAAAGAATCCAACTAACTAGTTCGTGCTACACCAAAGTACTTTAAATTCTAGTCCTGTCTACAAACAATTCCAACTACACTCAATCAAAGTTCACCGCCATCTTTTCAAATCCATCTTCCTTAAAATAAAAACTACTTCGTTACACCTTCACGTGGGGTCGCGTGTGTGCACGAACTTATAAATCACTCATATAGTCGGCGTGTCGGCTAATTCCGACACACACCCGAACATAGCCGAACTTACCCGAACCTGCCGCGAACTTCATAACATTTACTCGAAGGATTACGCGAACAAAAATTTTTAAGCAAACATTTCCAGGTTAAGTGGGTGAGTTCGGGATTATTGAACCACCTGGCTTTTACTTACATTTCCTGATTGCAAAATTATATTTTTTTTCTTATTCCCTGAGAAAGTCTTAATATTTAATAATGGAACTTCCTGCTATGACTTTTTACTAAAAGAAGTCGAGTTTCTTTCACGGTACTTTTAAATCAGAGGTATCCTTTTTGCTCGGTGCCGCAAGCGCTGCCTCTTATATGATGACACTATAAAGACGATTTTCACAATTAACAGATTTTTCTTGAAATTCTTGATGAGAACACGAAATGAAGCGTCTCTAGTGCTTGCTTTAATACCTAGTCGCCGTAGTTTTCATACTGACGCCACGAAGTGAATATTTTGAGACAAAATATTTTATCTCTGATTCCGTCCGACTGGTTTTATTAGCGTCCACGGTTCACGGGTCGTTTAGACAGGCCATTCGTCAATTGAAACAAAACGTATGATCAATACGCGGGCGCCATAGCGCGTCCAATTTATAAAAATGTTTGTCGAGTCCGCTCCACAAACATAAATCTACTAACGGACCAATTCTATCGCGGACGGTATTTATGCCGAAAAGGAATAAATAGCCGACAGGCAAAATTGCCGCTTATTGTTTCGGGTAGAAGTTATATTAAAGCCTAGATTAATTTATGATCGGTGGAACTTTTCTCATCGAGAAACAGTTTAAGCTTGTCTAGTAACTAAACAGTTTGGAAATTTGTTTACTGATCAGTTTATTTTTAGTATAAGGAAGAAGTCAAGTATGAAATTGATAAATACCTGTTTCAGGACTTTGTCCGAGTGAGTGAAGATCCTGTTGCGAGCGGCGACGCTGCCTGTACTCCTGGCGGTAGTCAGGCCAGCGCCCGTATTGAGCTGGAGCGTTCAGGTACTCCTGCGAGGAGAACCTTGACGCCCGAGGAGGAGAGAACCCCATCTGGTTGTAGTAGTCATGTTGTCTGAAGACAACGTCCGGGTGGTTGATCCCACCCGGCACGATCTGACTGCCAAAGTGACTCCGATGTCCCAAATACTCAGGTTTCATGGGAGCATCGGTCATTTCATGTCCATGGATAGACGTGGACCTTTGCGGGCCATAATCTCGCAGCCGGTTGGAGAAGTCAAGTCCCATTCTATGGGGTGAGTAATCGAGGCCGCGCGGACCCATCTCGAAGTGGCCGTGAGGTCGGCTATTCCGGTAAAAGTTGGGAGAGAAAGGATTCTTGCTCTCCAGGTTCTGCCTGGATGCGTAACCAGTCTCGACCTTTGGTTTCTCATCTCTGGATGGCTTCTCGGGTTGTTTGTCAGTCCCGTTCTGGTGGGCTTCCTTTTTCGGTGTCTCTTGGGGACGAAGTTTTGGATGAGGAGCAGACTCTGAGACTTCCTGAGAGGCTCTCCGGTTGAACTCTAGAACCTTTTCAGGCACAAAACCTTGTTGCGGTGGTTGAGACATTTTTAAGTTTGTTCTTTTGCTTGTTTTTTTTTATAAATACATCAAAACGTACACTCACTAACACTGGATATTAAAATGTTCTACACAAATAGTGGATATATATAAAAAGTCGTGAATACACAGAGTTATATACTTATTCGAGTATATATATTTTATATTATAATTTTATAAAGTGAAGTCACGTTTACGTTAATTGTGCAATAAATTTATAGGAAAACATTCACAACCAAATACACAAGCTGCAAGAAGAAAACCGTGTTTAGATTTCACTCAACTCACTGAATATATTCTGTAGCCTCTTTGGCATAATGAGTGATGGCAAAACACTATATTCCCTTAAAAACCAAATGAACTTAAACAGAAGAAGTAATTACTGAAGTCCATGCTTAATGATAGTTTCCTAAATAATTCAACCGCATACATTAACGTATTCAAAGCAAAAGGGGTTGGAATATGAATGGCGCACGCCGTACGGCTACAGAAACAAGCCTTCAAATTATTCTGGACCTAACTGCTTTAATTAAATTTGTTCGGGTATCCTCCGAATACTAGTTACAGCCTTGAGAGAGCCATTACTGCTGATATTGTTATTATGGAATTAGAATATCATTTGATCTTGTGATGTTTTTGGATTATTTATTGTTTGTAAATGCCACTGTTTTGTCGCTTAGAAACATATTCTATAAACAAACCGACAAATGGAATGGACTGATGAAAATGGAAAAAGTAGCTGGCATAACATCGAGGATAAGGAAAACTATCCCAAGAAAAAATAAGGCCTCAGCGAAACCAATACAAGCTACTAGTCCATTTTTCCACAATTTCTTCCAACTAGCATCACCAACAATTTCTATTTTTAAGGCTAAGCAGCCAGGAACAATCGCAGCTCATTATCTTCAGAGCACGACGCGCTCGAGGCGTCCCAAGTTCGACCATTACTCGTAATTAGAGCCCGCCCTTGGCTTGGCGCTTGGCCGTACGCCGTACCACTTGGCCGACAACTTGGCCGTCGACTTGGCGTAAGGCCGTAACGTATTTACGTAAGTTGTAAAGTTTTACGTGCTGAAACTGTGAGTGAGTCTGTGGCGTAAATGAGCCTGACTTTATGAGATTGTGTCGCATTGGTGCAGTTGGGTACTGTTTCTTTTTAATAGTAGAAACAGTGAGTATATTTTGTTGTACTTATGTTTTCTTTATAGATCCATAAAGAAGGTCTCACTACTTGAGAAATACAGAAGTTTCTAATAGAAACACATTTTATAATAAAAAAATTTAGATTGCAAGTAAGCGGTACAAAACGAAAAATCTACATTTATTCAACGGAACAATGAACTACAAATGACAGAGATGATTAATTAAAAGTTTCCTAACAAAACATTAAACCATGTCATTCTACAAAACCCTTCCTCATAAGTAAAGGACCCTCTAAAACACCTCCTAATTCAAAGGGATCCTCCCATCCCTCTGACTACAGCCGCACCTGCGCCGCAATGAATCACGACCACTATTCGTTGCGTAACTATCGCGCAACACTCGTTGAGAGTTGAGCGCGTCCCGTCGCCAACTACGGGACGACTCCGTAATGGCCGAGACTAGTTCACAGTTTGTTTGGTGCGAGTTTTAACTATGACATATTGTTACGGCTTACTCTTTAGTAAATTTGTTAATTAACTGTATTATATTTGTGTTACAATGTTTAATTAGACTATGTTGTTTGCAGTTTCTTTCCGGTCTTTATGGTAACTCTTTGTTATTAATTTGTCTATGAACCGTTTTGAATGAAACATGAAACTTGACATATGAAAAACGTAAAGCTATATTCTCTAAAAGTGTCATCAAAATATCAGCCTGAACTATATCCAACCTCATAAACTCTTTTAATAACCACTAGCGCCCCCTATATCCACGCTACTGAGACCTAATTCCGGTCCAAAGCAATCAACAACACTTGCCGACCGCACGACAATAAAAGCTGTGTATACAAGAGTACAGGGAGCACAGCTAGTGCAGCGAGTACGAACAGTGCAGCGGGTGCAGCTCGCTCAACCTCAATCAAACGCCACTGCAAACACGGTAGGAGCCACAGAGTAAGTGGGTGCAGAAGACTCACAACGAACGACACGGGACAATGTGCCAGCAGGAGGTAAATTAAAGGAAAATATGTTCACAACATAAACCGTCAGGAAAATTAAATTAAGCAAATTGACACCCTACGTCTGTAACTCTCAAAGAATGACAGTGTGGTTTGAATACACGGACTATTTAAGTTGGTAGTCAATTAATAACAATTAATTTCCCTGATTTTGCCTACGATAGTTCCTCTTGAGAGTTTGAGACGGTGGAGTTTTACTAACTTAAGGTAGTCTTTACCGCTCAGGTAATTTAATTAATTTCCCGAAATCATGATTGCAGTTTTAATTAAAAAGGATAATTAATTGTTCAGCTACTCTGCAATGAAAGCCGGTTAGCTGTTTTGATTGGTTGGCTTTACAGATAGACAACTCTTGTTAAATTAGCGTTTCCCTTTACCATCCCAGTGAAGATTTAAGTCCAAAACTCTAAATCATAAGCATACCATGAATCTTCTGTGCATGCTTATTCCACGTTAGCACGCACGAACTCTCGATATCGACAGCTGGCGTGGATCCAGCTGCCTTTCGACATTAAACCGATCGGAAGTCATCCCGACCCCCTGACCCGCTGCCGACGGACTCTACCCGTCACAATTAGACGTTATCAATGTAGGATGACATATCTAATGCCTTTTGAGGTTATGTTGTGGCGGAATTGGGTACCGTGGGGTTTTAGGGACCTATTAATAGGTTAATTGGTTTTGGGCTCAGATAAGGTTGTCTTGTAAGAAGGGATGAGAAGGCTTTGCCAATTGAACGATAAGAAACATTTTCTTGAACTGGATCGAAATCACTTTTATTGGATTCGATTTGGGAAAGGCTAAATAAACTAGACATATAAATAAAAAACGCTAGTCAATAAGATTGTTGGGTAGTAAAAGCTGTTTTTATATTTGGAAAAGAACTTGTTACCCACTAATGAGCAGACGAACATTCTGTCGAAGTAAGTAAAGTTTGGCAAGATGCCGAGATTGTCCTCAGAGGAAGGAACAAATTACTCTTTTCATTAAAGTCTGTACTCACTTAAGAAATCTGGTAAAATTATCTTACATCTTTTATCATTATTTTAAGTACGTTTCTATCACTAGTTGCGCCCAGCGGTATTGCTCCCTAATACCGAACTGCTAATAAAAACTCTTAAGAACAGGGTAGGGAACAAAAAAACGTTATACGCATAACATTTCTGCTTTATATAAAATCCATTTAACTTATGAGCTAAATGTATATGACATAAGGAGCACATACATAATAAATTCATTCAAATAAATAACTAATCACACAAATCATCCGACGGACTCATAAATAACCTGAAGCAGCCAGTCAAACGCCGTGACGCCGTGTTCCACTTCAGCGTCTGAGTGATGACGACGCGGAACAAACCGTACCCGTGACGTCATCGATCATCACGCAAGTGATTGGTCGGCCGTCATAATATGTAGTATCCCTACTTAAGTAAGACGCTTTCTAGGAGACGAAGGATCATTTCTAGTATGGAAAAATCTTATAATAACCCGAGGTCCATGGTACATACATTAATAGTATAAAATGTGAAAGAAACATTGTCTGTCTGTTACCTTTTTATGTTTCTGTATTCTTTTAATTTTAACGGCTGAACGGATTTGGATGAAATTTGGCACACGAACTAAATAAACTACTCTGGGCTAGGAAATAGAATACTTTTTATCCTTTTTTTTGTTCCCTTGGGATAATTATCCACGTTCACGCAGGCGAAGCCGCGGGTACAAGCTAGAGTGCAAACAACATTTAAGTACGTTTGGAAAACACATTAAAATAATTGTTTTGTATTTCGTTAAGCCTTATTTATGGAAGGTGGTAATTTATCGCGTGTCATTTTCAATAAACACAGCATTTTGCGGCGCCAGCTTATCATGCATGTTATTATGTTATGATGTATTATATTATTGAACAAACAATACAAACTTTATTATTATTTAAGCTGGATTATTAGTGCGAAAGCCGTGTTGTAAAATATTAAGTCTCGGGAAAGTATAAAATGTTATTAAATTCATTTTAATTGCAAGTACGTATTTTGAAAGATTAACAAAAAAAATGATTCGCCAGTGTGCAGTTGTTACCCTACCTCCCCAAACCAAGTCTACTTCCTTATCGTGTGGTCTATGCCTAACCTGGTGTCAGAATTTTTATGCCGCCTATGGGCCTCTAACTTGGCTTTACTTGCCGTCAAGAAACACCTCTCAGGCATGCATGGTTTCCTCACGATGTCTTCCTTCACCGAAGCAAGTGACAATTACACAAAGCTAAGTAACGAGTAGGCTACCAAGTACCAAACGTATGGCATTATTATGTAACCATCGGAGACACTCCATTTGTTTATCGAATAATCATATTTATAGAAATAAATAAATACTGGCCTCAATAAGTCCTTTATTGACAAAAGCTCTCGAAACAAATACATTCGTCCTTCAACCCAGTTCATCCATTGCGTGGGTATACGTCAGTATATGGTGGGTGTCATAAAAGGTCACCCGGGTATTATATCGGGATGTGCAGTCGCATACTGTGAATATTAATCAGCAACAAACGTCCAACGACTGCCAATGGACAATAATATGATCATGTGGAGTAAACCCATCCTTACCATATTGTGATCAATCCTCTTCTTAAGAAAGAATATTCCGCTTTGTAATAGAAAAGCTTACGGAATAAATAAACTAGTGGCGTGTAAACACATTTCAAGAAGTTGTTTTTTTTTCAGAACATTCTTAGTAGGTGCTATGAGGTCTTATAAACCGGCTAATCGTCAATTAGCCGCAGATAGAAAAGGAATAGAAGTGAAAGGAGATTTAGGAGCTCTGTGCCCTGCAGTGGGGTAATCCAGGCTGATAATAACACCTAATAAATAATATTAGTAGCCGATTCAATGTACACAAAACACGAAGACGCTGACCGATATTTTTACAGTCTGTATTAATATTTTACTTATAATATGTCAACTTATAACATACAATTGTACAACAAAACATCCTAATACACCAAATATTCACAATTTTTTCAGTATATTAGGCACAGCTCTGTAAAGCAGTTCATTTGAGCGCCTCTTCACAATGACGTTCAGATTTCCCGCTATTCGTCATGTCACAGCGAACAAAATACAAAATGGCGTCGTTATGTGAACATTTTGACATAATGCCATGCGAGGCTTTAGAGCTCCCACGAATATATTCCTGAATAATTTGACTGATTTCCATCAAAGAAAATACCTGATATTTGTAACAGGCAGATAATATTTCTGGTAGGTAAATTAAATAACGAAGTTTCAATTAACCTTTTGCGCGTAGGTGGTAATGTTATTAGATAATTAAAGTAATTGCTCTCACTCATGTATGAATATTCAAGTTTTATCTTACAATCTGAAAATGGGAGGCAATAATCTCAGTAAGAAATCGTAAATACATTTTTCATCATTATGACCTCGTTAAAAACTGTTCCAGCATACAGAATCGTCAAACGGAGCTTGACAAAGGGCTGTTCAATGTCTCAAACCTACTGCTAATAAACTGCTCTATTGTAGATAGACAAATGACATATAGTGTTATTAATGAACGAAGAAGAAAACTTCGATACAATACTACAAACAAGATTCTACTTAGCAAAACAATAACACTACTCAAAGTAATATCTCGTTGTTGTAACAATATCAAGCCGCGTTTGTTTCCCCAAAATACGAAGATTATCGTTAACAAAATCAATTACATGCGCCGCAACACGGAGGGCTGAGGGCTCTCGAAGGAAAGGGCGCATTAGGCAGAGCCGGGAGGCGCGCAGATGCCGACAATAGCTGCAAACGATCTCCTTCTGTGATATTATGAAGTTTATTCGCGTCTTGAATCTTATGTTGCTTGTCTTATATTTTGGTGAAGCGGTTTTGGAATGTCTTATCTTGTTCTTAAGCAGAAAATCTGCTGACAAATCCCAAGGAAAGTGGCAGTTCTGATTGGTTGACAAATTAACAAAAACCAATCAAGAGATTGCAAAAGATTAAAGGGTTTTAAGATCCAATAAGCCTTAAAGACTTGGATAAATGTTTCTACGTTGAGTTTATAGCCCTCTTGCCAAAGTTTTTTTTTTTAATTCGTTAATAATAAATGAACAAAGCGCTTGCATAATTCCAATATGCTTATTTCAGAATTCTGTGAACAATTCAACCTGAAACTATTTTCACCGAGTTGGAATTTGAAATGAAACGAAAACACTGATGCATCGATATCACGCCACAAACACAGCTGTTTAACCTCCTATGCATACGTACTATCATACAAACATGTACACATGTATGTATGTATGTATGTATGGCACACACGGTGTATGTGCCGTATATCATAGTTTTACGAGAATTTATTCCCGTCCGTGTGACGTTCGTTATAAACTGCTGTACGTACAATTAGGTATTCGATGCAAATGTTTTGTGCAATTGTAATGATTGACGGCTTGGCTGGATGGGTGGGATCCGTGTACATTACATGGAATAGTGTACTGGAAAGAATAGAAAATTGTGGAAAGGTGACCTACAACTGACGAGCAGATGAGTTCATGAGTTGCTTTCTATCACTCTGATAATGAAAACAACTTGTTAGATATTGGGCCCGCATTATTATAATAATGAATATGCTTGGCAGGTTTCTTACGTATCTTCATTATATCAAGGTCTTTTTTCTTTAGAAACCCGATGCAATAGAAAAATCATGACAATCAATGTGAGAACATAACTAAGACTTAGCTGTTCATAAATTAGGACTATCAAACTGCTTGACCCCTGGCGGAAACAGGCGTGATGTTATGGTAATGTTATGCAAACTGATTCTACCAAAAATCATTATGAACGGTGATACGGGATCCAGTGTCATACCTAAATATTGTAACACTTTTTATGAATCAATAAACTTTTTATTTATTTATTTATATGAAGTTCACTAGAAACAATACGTTTAAACTTCCATCATTGAAAAGTGAACAAAAGACAATACCCCACTATGTCACGATTCCGAGTCACCAATATAGGAGTAATCAGCGTCAGGTTCTGTACGCTGTGCCTGTTCGTGTATCGACGTGCTCTCGGCCGTCATTACGACCCGACGCATGCTGCATCAGTGTCACATGCAATAAGGACAGAAGAACTATTGGGATGAAACAAATGACATTGTTGCTTCTCATTCAAGGTCGAGGAGCAAGATTGGTGAATGTAACAAGAAAGTAAAAACGCAGGTTGAGTTCGAACTGGGTTTTTTGTATTAGTAAATTAATAATAGGATTTTCAGTCGCAGTTCAAAGAGGAGATACCCCATGTCCTCTGACAACGTCTTCTAAAACGTCAACTGAGAAGTCTCGTAGAGGTTCATTATAATGACTGGATACTACAGAGCATCTGTCTCTTCTGGCCCTTCTGTACGTACCAATGGCATGGCAACACCGAGCGCTTTTTAACAAGCCGTGACATTAATAGAACGCACCTTCGAATGTGCAATTAAAAACTGTAAATAAAATGTCCGCAATTTTGGCGCCAAACCGCTTCAGGAGTCGAAAGCATCGTACATTTCATGTTTTGGTAAAATCTACTGAATATAAATTCATATTATAAATGCGTCGGTTGTCTGTTACCTTTCAACGGCTGAACGAATTTTGATGTAATTAGGCCCACAGGTAGATCGTGACTTGGTTTAGAGATTACATTTTAATCCGCTGGTACGCTCCCAAGGAATGATTGCCAACCGCCGACAGCTAATAGTTAATAAGGGGATAAACTATTTATAAAAGGCTTGACGTTTCATCTTAGGACTTAGAAGTTTATTTGAAGGAGTAATTAGAATTTGCCCTTAGTAACAGCGAAATAGAAATTACGGTTTTATCGATAATAAGCGCCTATACAATATTCAAAAGCAATTATTTTTGTTTAAATATTCATCAAAGAGTAGGTCGTAGATTAATAAAACTGCATTAATTAAGTTATTAATTACGAACTTGTTGCTCGGACAAAACAATAACAGAATTCTGTTAGTATTCGGGGTGCTACTTTTTGAACATGTTAATGTAGAGTACCATAACATGACTTTCATGACTTTTTTAAGTGCTTTTTTCCTTCTTTTTCTCCCTCATCACACCGGAGAGCCTGGATTTGTGCCCAGTTGATGGCAATAGGATCGCTTCCTATTAAATGGGACTTCAAAATAACTGGCGAAATGTGGGTACAGCACCTCTGCATAACTCTTTATGCATATCAGGCGTGATATTATGATATGTTTTTAATGCATCGTGATTGCAGCAGCCGGGAGGCAGGCAGCCGACCACGTAAGACCAACCGCGATCGATCACCCGCCAAACAAAAATATGCCCGCCTGTCAAACTAACAAAAAAAATCTATTGAAAAAAAGAAAACAACGTTTACTTCCATGTATCCCCCAAAGGGGTCAATAATCCCCACATTAGTGGCGTCACGATGTAAACAAAAACATGAACACGTGCGACGAGGCCACGCCCACCCGTGTGTACTAGTGTCGTGACACACGTCTAGTGTTGTGACACATGTGTCGCGATGTGATTTATTGCACGTGTGTTTTGTCAGTAGTGAGTAGTGTGGAGTTGTATCGTTGCCAAATTGTGACGCGAATGGTATTAAGTCAGGTAAATTAGATGATTCAGGCACACATTGTGATAGCTGGACCGTTTGAATGTTTTGGGCAGTAGATATTTACGTCGAGTGTAATATGAATCACTATTTCAGTAATTATCTTACAAAACGAGGCTGTTATCCGACTGCTACCTGTCTAGTGACTGACTGCTATTTGCAATGGTGAAATGCATGCCACTGGATATATAATTAAAGTAAATTATATAACTCAATAGAAATCTTGTACCGCATAACATCATCGTTTAGTATAGCCAAGAGCAAAATATTTGTAAGTACGCTGGAAACCGCAAAAATACGTCCTTAATGAAGTCCTTTTACTGAATCCTAGTTCTTAGTAATATTTCTGCACGACATCCACCAATTAGCGACATTAAAGTAACATTCCTGAACTCCTTTGGGACTACCTCCCGTGGAAGAGTCTGGAATTTTTGAGTCGTCGGTTTTAATCAACATTTATTACTAAGATTCTCACTGAAATGGAAAGACGTTGAAAGGAGATAGATCTCTAGTATTGAAAGAATCTAAATTAAAAGTCTTTCCAAATGTATTTTACAAAATCAATGTACCTACCGGTGTTAATGAAAAGTCTTGGACAATGTAAGACGCAGTAACGTGTGACTTTTATTGCTCTTCGTAACGGTAAATTAACACAGCAACGATAAAACAACACATAGTAACATTAATTTTAGTATCAGCTTCATAAATCTTGAAGGATTTACGATAAATTGGAAATAAACCCAGAGTATTGCAAAGCACACGTTACTGCATATCGCGGCCACTCTGAGAACACTCGTATTATCCCTTATAAAACACGACATGTCCGATTCATACATATTTATTGAGTCGGCCCCGCCTGGACTCTCTCCAAGAGGCCAGGCGCACGGTAGTGAGGGGACACCGTTGATAATATTTGTTTCTATAACTTCATTATTATGAATACTTCGATATTATTAATCTTCAAGCGGCCTTGTTTACAAAATAACTGCGTTTTTTTATTTCAAAAGGTGAAAAATTGCAAACAGTTAACATTCAACCAGACATTTTGCGCATTAAAAACTAATTGATGGTGAATTGAGAGTCGATAAAACTGAAGTTTATTACATAGTTTGCTAAAAATAAGTTATATAGATGTAGTTCTTCACCTGTGAATACTATTTGTTTTATGTCCGCTGTAAACTTTTGTGAAAATATCTGCCATTGATGTAGTGAAGTCAGGTTTTATTATTTTGGAATCGTGTTTATCACCAATAAAAGTCAGGTTTACGCATAGACATTGCTTTATCAAAAAGCAAGGATGTTTTCTAACTTCCATGAGAGAAATTTAATACAGGAGGTTGTCGTTAAAGAAAGTGCAAAGATCGTCCATTATGTCACACTACGTCATTTGTAATTAATATGGATTATTATTTCTAAGTTTCACCTTTCTAAACTTTCAATTCTATTTTTCTATAGAGCCTCGGCAAAAAAAAGGAGAAACAATATTTTTTATCGATAACTGGGAATATTATTACATTGCTATGCTCATCACTAGTCTTACTGGACTCCATGCGACAGGAATATCGAGTGAGCGCAGCAATTCTTCGTCTGGACGTCACGGGTAGGTACTATCACTTCAGGATGCTAGGTTTTAAATTTAGATAGATTTATGGTATCGCTGGCTAGTGGATATGGAAGAAAAACAATAGCTTATTCGTTGAAGACTGACGTAAGCATAGTTCTTGACAAAGAATGATCCTAGTTTATGGATACATTCGGTTTTGTTTCCAACAATCAAGCAAATAGAACAGCATCCAATTTACAATGGCTTTCCTTTTGTCTCTTATATGGAGGCGAGGCACGTTTATGGGGATTTCAATATAATATGAAAATAACTGTGCCGTGGAATGCATACGTTTAGTGGCAAGTATTCTATCGGATCCACAAATATTCGAGAATTGGTCCGGCACATTTGATAGCACGTTTTGGCAAGTCCGGTTGCCAACACAACAAGTCTTACTGACCGCCACACTAAATCCGTCTAGATTTGCATCGTATACGTCTACTAGCTATAAATGTTTGTTTTGAATATTACATACCTTTTATAACGAAATCTCAAGTTGTCCCTGCATATTATGATGATTTTTAATAATAACTACTGCTTTTAAGTTTTATCTTGGGACAGACTTATGAAATAAGCAGATATGATAGATACAACGAAGAATCTGTAAAAGCTCATTCCTAAAAATTGGTCCTTCGAGTCGGATTATCACAACTACACAGCTAAAAGGAAATCACCCGTTTACATGTACATACCAAATTGTAATTATACATAAATTTACTTTTAAATGAAAATACAAAAATAAAAATTAAAAACATGGAATGAGTTTAAATCTTCCTCGGAGAATGAATCCGGCATTGCAAGGAATCAAAGTGTAACAGCTGCTTATCATCTCTCGCAGAACTCGAGGAAATCCTGTTACTTCAGTTCAAATATACATATCTTAAAAGGTATATATACGGTTCTCTTTGGCAACGAGCTAGTTTCATTGCAAAGAGATTACTGCAGCTGTATACCAGGTTTTATTCTCAAAACATTAAGTATATTTTTCTTACACTATATCGTGTATTTTATCGAAATATGCAGAAGACATAAGTACACGTCATTGCATTTCATGTGAGAGGGTCTTTTTTTCTTTCGCTCTCATCGGGAAAGTGACCGCAAGGCTGACATTATCATGTTGAATGGTTATGCTGTTTCTTTGGCCCAAAATGAGCCAGCCCTCCTCTCAAGTGATGAGTCGTCCGAAAAGAGATATTCCGAAAATCAGGTTGCCCGAGTCCTATGGCTATATTACATTTTCTGATATTTGTATACATCATTTGTGTTTTGTGTCTTTGTGTTCCCATCGGTAAAAAAAAAAAAAAAAAACCCTAAAAATATACCAATAAAAAGGTACTCAATATACCGTCCACTCAACCTAGGTGGGCTGTCGGATCGATACAATTGTACAAGCATACGTAAGACAGTCTCTAAATAAACTAAAGACTTAGTTAATGAACGAGCGCCACTCGACGGAACCGCTAAGATATTGCCTCGATCTTACGCTGCGATGCGGCTCACATACCTACACATTTGTTACTTGAGGTATGCATGTATGTGTGTGTCACGCTTGATGCTTAAGCTTGTGTGTGTATGCTTGTGACAGGTAAGAGGTATGGGAGACAGTGTCGCCCTGTTCACGAACCTCATGCGACGCTACATGCGACGCAATTTTCGTCAAGACACGCGCTTGTGCGTCACTTGTTTCTACATAGAAGAGCATGCATGAAGAGGATGAGAAACTTTCTACCTTGTTCCTCATACCTCTATACTGTAACCCCGCCACATTTACTTCATGCGATTACCATCGCGGTGACTTTGCTAATTTCGTTCATTTGTTTTATCCACACGTGTCGCTTCAGCGAGTAGATTGTGGCCAAGGTTTAAGGTGTGTGTAAAGCAGAGGTGTGTCTGTGTGTGTGTAAACAATATTAATCAGGTTAGAGGGTGTTTAGGCTACAATTGGTACTTAATGCATGTAATACACTACTCTTTTTGACTGCCTCGTTGATCTAGTGGTCGCAAGCGCTACTTATGAGGATGGGGTCTTGGGTTTGATTACCAGGTCTGCTAGTGTTATTGGCTTTTTCAGTACCTAGCCAAGTAGTGCCTAGGATTTGAGTCCAGGTGATGGCAATAAGCTTACCTTATATTACATTGAAGTTAAAACTCTGCCTTTTGGAAAAAAAAGGCGTCTTGTTTCTGTTAATGCACTACAGTAAGATCACGCCTACCTGTACTTTAATCAAGGGTCCTGAAGTAAGTAGGTACGTTTGTAAAGTACTTAAGTACTGTCAGGTAATAACACTTTTCATTACAAAGGACCGCCTGCCGTAACAAGGAGCAACTTGAAATATTTGTTTAATTAAATTGGCAAAAGTTTTGTTTGAGTCATAGTGCTCGCTACCTGGACAGAATTGAAATTCAAAGAATAGACTCTCTTTTTTTAAATAAAGATTTATCGAGTTGATTTTTTTTCCTTACTTTATATTAATAGCGTGTCAATTGACAGGAGAGAATGGAAGAAAAAAATGTGTTGCGCCGACCGCACATAACATGAGACCGGAATATGATGATGAGATGATGATTACTTATAATAATAGCACTTATCAATTATTCCAGCATTAAAATATTTATTACTAGCTTCTGCCCGCGACTTCGTACGCGGATCCTGTTGCTTATGCCAGCGACAACGAGGTCATCAAAATCGAAGATCTGAAACGTCTAATGTCGAATTCTAAGAGCCCGGGGACGGGAAAACAACGGGATGCGCGAGACGATTCGAGATGTTCCATATCTCGAATTCATATAGCGCAATTCTCTATCCGTGAACGTCTCCGACTTGCGAGACAATGCGTGACGTTCACGATCAGCGGTCAGTCGCGCATCTCGTTCTGCACTTGTCTTTAGAGACCTCGAAGTCGATGTGTATATACGCTGAGAACTCAAGCGTAATTCTCTTTCCGTGAACGTCTCCGACTCGCGAGACAATGCATGACGTTCATGATCAGCGGTCGCGTCATATTCTTCACTGGTCTCTAGAGACCTGGATGTAGATGCATATATACGCTGAGAACGCAGGCGTGCTTCGCAATCCGAAGACGTTTCCACGGAGCGAGTTGCAGCCTGATGTTCTCGAACAGTATCAAGTCTCTCCTGACGTTCTTCGGTAGATTCTTGGGATCTTATGATCCTCAATCTTTTAGCTCCTTTGGAACATTGGGAAAGATTTGACCTCTTTCTAGGCATGGTTATAGTTTTATTGTGAAGAATACCTGATCAATTAAAATCTAAGTGACTGCTCCCCTGCGTTACCGCACCGCACGTGCGCAGGCTACCGTGTCACAAAGATAAGTGGAAAAAGTCTAAAACACTCAAATAACATAAGCCTGAAGGCATATTTATTCGATAAAATATAAAAAAAAAATGGGAGTTTTGTCCAGTAGAGTCAAATTTTCAATGATATACCGTCGTCATCGAAAATCAGCCCTAAACTGTTACCGCCTTCACCGCGTGGAGGTACTCCCAGCTTATTATAATTCCCCGCTTATTATATTTTATAATAATTATACAGTGAAATTAGTGATAGCTTTGATTTCCACATCAGATGTTTCTGATCTTCGATTTTTATAAGTCAATAGGAAGTGCCCATCAGACCGAACAACTTTTGTTAAGACGTCATTCCTATATGTGTTATGGTGTAGCTAGGCTCTTGGATGTCCACAACAGGTGTTCCAGATCTTCGATTTTTATAAGTCAACAGAGAGTGCTCATCAGATTGAACAACTTTTGCTAAGACGTCATTCCTATATGTGTTATAGTGTAGCTGGGCTCTTGGAGTTCCACAACAGGTGTTCCAGATCTTCGATTTTTATAAGTCAACAGAGAGTACTCATCAGATTGAACAACTTTTGCGAAAACGTCATTCGTATATATGTTATAGTGTAGCTGGGCTCTTGGAGTTCCACATCAGGTGTTCCAGATCTTAAAATTTATTCTCTCAGCAAAAAATGCTCATCACGTGGAACAATTTTTGCTATGGTACCATTTTTGTATCTCTTATAGTTTAGCTGGTCTGTTGCGGTCCTGCATCAGGTGTTCAAGTTTTCAAAATAAATTATAGCCTATATGTTGTGCAGACTTAATACCTATACAACAACAAAAAAATCATTCAAATCCGTCCAGTAGTTCCGAAGATTAGCGTGTACAAACAAACAGACAAACAGACATACAGACAAACAGACAGACTTTTTTTTTTGGATTCGTGCTCTATTACTGTTTCTAAACCCCCCTCAATTTTTATTTTTTTAATATATTCAATGTACAGACACAGTTTTTTTACAGTCTTATTATATGTATATAGATAGTTAGCTACTTATTTTACATCATTCAATCAGGTCGCGTATGCTATCAATAACCTATTTTGTTTTATGAAGCAAAGTTTTAATGTTTTTTGATTGTATAGCAATTAAAATAATTGCTATAATAAGGAAATTTCTCAAATAAACACAATGAAACTGTAAATCCCGAAGGGTTTTTAGTATTTAATGAGCCTAATCCTGACCACAATCTTGTCCTAGGACAGAGATGAGGTCGACGATGGAACGAACTAAAGACGACCCAAAAGAATTTGATGGGGGTCATGTGAACTTAGGAACACTGACGCAGAGAATTCCACTCCTTGGCTGTGCATAGATTAAAAAAAAGTAGCAAAGCGCCTTGTGCGAATGTGTCATCGAAAACGTATGGGTGATAACATGCAGTACGTCTGGACTCTCGATGGAAGAAGGGAGATGGGTAAGGCAGAGTACACGCCATGTAATAGGGGGCGAACCTACAGTACAAATCCAGACACTGGACTATTACTGTAAAGTTTCCAGTGGAAAAATCAAGACGCGGGAATCGAACCCCCAACCTAATGATCAGCAAAAGTGAGCACAAGATCTAGGAAGTAGTTCTTACACAAATACATACGAGAAACAGTAAAATATCAGTCAATTGCCCCATCATTGTCTGTATAACACAAATCACACTAAACTCTATTCCCGTCCGCGATGAGATTCAACGCATCTCACTAATATTAGGAACATCATCGACGGACAGACAGACAGTTAACGTGCATTAGTGTAGTTGTTTATATATTAAGTTAATTCGGTTGACTTGTTTATTTCACAGATGGATGTTTGCGAATAACTCATGTTTTTTTATAGAGTGTGTGAATGCAATAATTGCAAAGAATAAGAAAAAGGAATTTTATGTTTGTATTCTGATTTTACGTCTTAACTAGAAATACGATATTATTATGTAAACAATACTTTGAACAAATCTTAAATTCTCCCGCAGACAGGCAAAGCAAAGCTAAGGAAATATAAAAGGATGGATTTTAGAAAATTCCCTCCTTAAAAGGGTCGAACAGATTGTCATGAATGAGAAATAAAATTACATCACAAGGCTTGGCAATACATACAATTAAATATATCTACACTAATACCTACCTTTTAAAACATGGTTAATACGCAGGTACAGTCACATTAATTAAATGAATTAATGTATTCAGATCAAGTCCTTTCCTATCTTATGAAAGTTACGGTCGAAACGTGGCTGCGGAACTTTGGATCGGATATTGAAACTCGACTCAGATAAAGAAATATTGGATATTTCCCTCTGTGCATCGAAAGTTCGTATCTGAGTTATTAAATCAAAGCAAATACCATAAATCTAATGAAATTAAAATCATTCAATCACTGAGAAACTGTAGATGTAAAATCTACTTTTTGAGTTTGAAAATAGATCTTACAATAATATGTCATAAACTTTATTTTCCTTTGTTATTTATCCGCCAGTAACTCACTCGTTCCATCAAATATTTCGTTCGCCTATACTCGTAGAGTTAGTAAATAGCATCGCTTGCTTTTCTTCAAGCTTATCGCGAAACTAGGTGAGCAGGTAAGTGTTCCTGTTTATGATGATGGAGAGCTATTCCACAAGAGGAATGGGCAATTCTTCTTCGCGAATTGCTCTCTATGTCTTATGTTTTCCTGGTATCAAAATATTTTTCGTGTACACTGTATAAATATTTATTTTTCGTATAAAAGCATTTTATTTTACGGAAAAAAGTCATAGTTGCTACAGGAATAATAGATTTTGTAAAAGCCGCTGTTACGTCTTTTTAAATAATGCCAGAAGTCAATGAAACAAGGTAAAGATAATTAAAAAGACATCGACACACCGAAATAGGTGATGGTTTATAATTGTGTGTCCAAACGGACATACAATAAAAAACAAGTTGGACATACTTTACTGTTTTTGTCTGACATCGATCAACAATATCAAACAGCTCTAAAAGCACCATAAAAGCCATTGACTGAAGCTTCACTAATACTGGCTTACAATTGATCAGTGTAATTACACTAATTATGCAGTAATCAGTTGGACCACAGAGCAGGAATCATCCGCTAACTGCCGCTGATATTGCAGCAGACTAATATGATAAGCTCATCTTTATTACATGAAATGGCTATGCTGTGGTTAACGGATTTGAGTAGTGTGTAATTTTAATGCTTCATTGGCGTTGTGTTTACAAGCGCCAAATGTGATGTCCGTAATGAGCTTTCATTCTCAGATCAGCCACAGTGACAAGTTGTTTTTAATTCTGGCAATAACATCTCAGCTACAGCCTAACATTAAGGATAGCAGCTAGCCACTTGGTTGTCACCACTAATATCATTCATATTAAAACATGGGTTACTAATGGGCCTGTAATGTGTTACGGTGTTGGTTTTAATCGATTTTTCCAACGCTTTTAACACCGTGGACCACGATATTCTCTTAGCCATACTATCTCAAATTGGGATCTCATCGTTGTCACGTGATTGGTTTTCTTCATATCTTCGTGGTCGCCAGCAGGCGGTACGTGCTGATCAGGATTACTCCGTTTGGTGCGACCTGGCAACTGGTGTTCCACAAGGCGGTATACTCTCTCCTCTCTTATTCTCGTTATTTATAAACTCTATTACTACTATCCTCAAGTGCTCTTACCATCTATACGCTGATGACCTGCAACTTTACGCTCAATCCGACATTGCTAACCTTAATAATTGCATCTCATTACTTAATGTAGATCTTCAAACTATCGGAGAATGGTCTGCTAAATTCGGCGTTGCTGTCAACGTCGGGAAATGCCAGGCCATCCTCATAGGTAGTTCGTACTATCTGAGAAATCTGGATACTAGCCAGCTAATGCCGCTTGTGTTCGACAACTCTGTGATCTCCCTCTCACCACACGTAAAAGACTTGGGCCTGCACATTGACGAGACACTTAGCTGGAATAAGCAGGTGGCTCAGGTTTGCCAGAAAGTCACTTACTCACTGCGGTCTCTCTATAGATTCAAACATTTTCTCCCATCTAGCACTAAATTAACTTTGGTCCAGTCACTTGTGGTTCCCATTATCGACTATGCTGATGTTTGTTACTCTGATCTATCCCAAGAACTTTTAAACAAATTGGATCGTCTTCTCAATAATTGTATTCGCTTTGTTTTTGGCCTTCGCAAGTACGATCATATCTCTTCATATCGTTCTCAGCTTAAGTGGCTGCCTATCCGACTCAGGAGGTCCCTCAGATCTCTCTGTATGCTCTTCACTATTATGACGGATCCTCGTGCTCCCGATTACCTAAAATAATATTTCAAAGTTTTGGGCAGTTCACACAATCGTAACCTTCGAGCTTCTAAAAACATACTCCTTGAAATTCCCTCACATCGTACTGGTTTTATGTCCAATTCTTACGCTGTCTCAACAATAAAGCTCTGGAACGCGCTACCCCTTGGCATTAAAAAAGCTGATAGCAAAATGGCTTTCAAAAGAACAGTACGGAAGTACTATTTGAAATCAGACTAAATTGCTCATAAGCTTGTCATTAGTAGTCATAGTAATTATTAGAATGTTTCTCGTATTTTGGACTATTTGTATGTATTATAATATATATTAGTTTATTTCATTTATTTGTATATATATGTATTAGTATGTGCCTATTTATGTATTTCAATTTATGTTAACAAAATGATATTTTTCTTATTTATTTTTTTGTACTCTATCACTATACTGTCCTATTTGACCCCAAGGTTGACTGGTAGAGAATGCCTTGTGGCATTAAGTCCGCCTATGTACCACTTTTGTACATGAAGTTTAAATAAATAAATAAATAAATAATGTATTTATTATAAACTCGACAAAGTACACATCTGCCCAAAGAAAGTACCAATGAACCATCACCTAATATTCAGAGACTATCAACTAAGTCCACATGTGCTAAAGCCCAACTCAAAGATAAAAGATAAACCTGATGATAACAGCTCGTCTCAAACTCATCAAACTTCAGCAACAGTTCTGTTCCCACACGACACCGGCGGGATGGGACACCGGCGGGATGGGCTCGTGCTCGCGGAGCCACCGGCGGGATTAGCATGCCCCCGTCGCGGCCTCAAAGGAAACTACTATTAAGTTTCTCGTCAAGATATAGGGATGTTGACGTCATTTGCATTTAGTAAATAAAATGTCCTTGCGATAGTGTGTGGGTCTTGCATAGTTAGTTTTTCATAAAACTCAAAGGGCTAACTTTTTTACATTTACACGGTGTAATAATAATATAATGTCGCGCCAACTATTACCATGAATTCAGCACATGATTCTAGAACCCGCGTAGAAAAAGCAAAGATTATTAAAAAAAACCTTTGTTTCGTTTATGGAACAGCTGCAATTTTTAAATATCCGATGATTAAATCAGTGCTTGCTCTAGAATGATGTACATACTGATTTTTTGGTAATAGTTTGCGCGGCGATGTCATTTACACCGTGTTATAGTTGTTAGCTGCCTGTCTATCTTTATGCAACTAAATGTCGAGATTTCCCCGGCACAGGCGGCACATCGTCCGTGGGAATCTGTCGTCTGCAGCCCAATTAGGAGGAAATACCGACACCGCACGGTGAGACTGGATGTCGAATTTTTTGGGCTTCCGAGTGGCCGTGACGGATGTCAATGGTACATACTTGTATGAAAACCGAGAATGCTGAGATATTTCGAAAATGTTGGAAAATCTTTTATAGCCGTTTTATTGTGGTTGGACTATTATTTTCAACAATTTTACGGGTAAGTAAATAAAAACATCATCATTGCCTCTTTCCCTTATAAAAGCCTGCCTTGTACATTATTTTCAGCAGTGAAATGAATATAAAATATAATTTCCCGTCCGTTGATGGTGTCCTTTCATCTCTAGCCGTGATAACATGGCGCCGCTCGCAACGAAGACGGAATGTAATTAGTTAATGAAGGAGCCTGATGTATTTACGAGCTCCTACACAACAATCTAATTATCATCACATTATGTACAATCTTATGTACATGTTTACTTCGAAACACTAGTTTTTTATGCAAGCTTACTACCTCTTGGTATTTATTTAAATTAAAAGCAACGTTACTCCTGTACTCGTAATCTCCGAAGAGTTGGCAAAAGTGTATCTACAGTGCATCCGCTTTTCATTTATGTTTAAGTCCGTTGTAATGGGGTGCGAGCCTATTGCCATCAACGAAACACAAATTTAGACTCCAGGCTGTTTTATACTGATACATTCCTGACCAAAAAACCAATAAGAATTTGTCCGACCTGAGAATCGAACCAAAGGCATTGCAGCAGCGTTTCTACCAACGAGGCACTTATTAGTTTAGCCTCTCATATCTAGTTAAATGTGTTATTGCTAAGAGTGGAATCAAGCCCATATATCTAGTGAAAAGGGTGGGGTTTGAGTTCGAACTTAATATGCGGTCCGACATCTTAGCCGTTGAGCTACCGCGCTTAGATGATATTCATTACGGAACGAAATACATAGTGTGTATTCCCTCATAATATTTTTGATAATTTCAAAGGACCAACTTTGGTCTTTTCATCCCTAAATGGCGAGATTCTGATTTAGATTCTAGTATTAACTTATGTACTCTATTATTTATAATAATTCGCCTTATTAGAATCCCATAAGTAATATATTTTACAGGGAAATAACAACACCTTCTGGGTTAAAATGACCTTAATTGCTTCTTAGAACGCCGAAGGGCAGAACGTGGAGCTGACCCGAGCTGCCGTGCTCGTGATAACTTAAGTTAATACTGCTAACCAGTACCCACCTAAAGAAAACAAGCTTACAGAAAACTGTCGTTTCTTTACTCCCTTGCTTACTAGTATTTTAATGTACTCTACGTAGTGCGTATTTCACGACTTGAAACCTGAATAATTTAGTAGCAGACTCGTAAAGCCGCGAGTATGTGTGAAACAAATAATTACGAGACGTCGCAGAATAAACAGGCAGGAACGCAACAAGTTCTTTACTATAACACTAATTAGTTACTGTAAAAAAATCTAATAAAAGCTACCAGTGAAACTATTCTAGAAAGATAACTAATGCAAAGAAAATGGTCTCTCGTTACGAAAAAGAAATAATATTTGTTCTAGTAGAGACAGTTTTTAGACGCACTTTGTGAAAGACATGTGATATCGATTGCTCGTCACCTGTTGGTTCAAATGAAGACAAATTACTTGATCGAGCTCAGAATGACGATAAAGTTAAATTGAAAGCAGATCGGAGGATCACCCCGACACATTCTCTTTAATAATATATCCGCAGGGGAAAATACACTGATTTAGAAGGAATTTGAAGAGAAAAATAATAGCAAAGTGTTGAATACATTCAAATGAAGACTAACACAAAACTGAAAAGCTTAATCACGCAAAAAAAAAACTCAACAAAAGGCGAATCCCAACTATTCACCGTGATCACAATGCTTCACTCATTATGCCATCTCACCGACACTAACTCGTTGTAAATTACACCTTATCACTATTACACTAGAATACATAATTAAAAAGCTGATATGTTTAATATAGGCCTCGGATTAGTATGACCGGCCGGTCGCGGCACATTATTTTCGGGGTATTTGTTTGGGCGGGCGGCGCGCGTGCGTTCGGACCGGAGGGCGGGCGCCGACTGACGAAGGGCGGCGCGGGTGTCCCGAGCTATATAGGTTAACGATCACGTTTCCTTACAGCCGCGATAATGCTCAGCTTGATTTGTGATTGTGGACGATTGAAGGTTAAGATCTGATGACCAGCTGCGCCGGGGCCAGGAGCTACGACCAGGAGCTTGTATCAGGAAGTTTGTTGAGACTTTGAGTGGTCAGTCCGGTCAATCGATAGGACTCACCCAATTATTTCACTACATTCCTCGAATTCTAAGTACAACTAAGAATTTCTAAAAACGTCTTATTATTTTACTGGTTCCGTATCTTAAATGTTTTACTGAAACATAGGCAAGGGCAGGCTTTAAGTTATCTAATAATGAAACTTAAATTCGACGAACCAGTTTCAACATGTTACATGTAGAATACACTTTCTACACATAACAGGTTGTATTACAGCAACTCACCAACCGCTGACTCACTATCCTGCCTCCATATTTTTCAAGACTGAAAGGAAAATACCTTTTCCAATAACCAAGTAAATATATAGTAAACAAATGTATCGACAGTCTGCAATATTCTATCGTTCGCTGCCATTTACAAGTCAATTGAATTTGTCACTGCACTGCAAGCGGTCGAGGAGGCAACCAATATTACCAATAATGGACGAGCCCTGCTTTATTCATACCTGCCGCATACCACGACGGAAATAAACATGTAAATTTAGTTATTTGTCCTTATTGATTGTTCCCTCGCAGCTGTTGATGATGGCTACGCTCATAACCAGCTTATAAAACTTCCACTGCCGGACACAAGCTTCCTCTCCGTGAGACGGTACGAGCCGACTTGTCAGAGTAACGAAAGTCTGACAAGCAGACTTATCAAGGGGTGTCGTGTTCGATGTTACCCAGAGTTTTGAAGGTCAGATAGACAGTCGATCCATGTAAAATAGCCAAGTCTGTATGTTTCTCGCAAGTTGAAGCAGATTTAAAGAGTATTCCCTGAGGGGGATCATAGTTAAGATCGTCAAGTGCTCCCAGGATAGTTGTCTGTAGTACTGACCTTGCTGACTAGGTAATCCTCTTATATCGGTAGGTACTCTCGTGTTAGGAGCTTATGAGTGCTCAGCTTAGGTAGGATTAAGGCAATTACGAAACTAATTTCACAAAACATGCAGACGTATTATTGTTCCGCATAAAGTTGTGTTCTGTCGGCGTCGCACCTTGTTACGCCTTAACACCTGACCCCTGATATCCATGACAATTGCCACGTAGACTGACCATAGCCTGGGCTAGGACGCAAGATACTTATGAACCCGTTAGAACGTTCTCATGAGATCATTTCAGAACTCCACGTGGGCGAGGCCGCGGGTGAGAGCTAGTAAACAGTAAACATAATTATGACATTACCTAACAACCTTACTAGTATTTACCTACTGGTAAACAATTCTATTTATATATAACCGAACATTCCCCGGCTAGCCCAGGTCCGCCCGCAGATAAAGACGGTCTTGTTTGCCAACTTAGTCAAGTATTTACCGACTGCTGTGGGCTTGCGGCTTCATTTGGTCCGAGCACCTGTCCCGCCGCTGGAGGAGGCGACTCGGTATCATGTTGTGTGTGTTGTCTCTCAAAAAACTTATAATAGGAATAAAGAAAGAATAAAGAAAATACTTTGATTTAGCACAAACTAAAATACACACAACTTATCCTTCAAAATAAACACAAGAGATGTGTTGAACACTACAGGTATGTGTGCCTCACGGCTGGTCCTAATAAGCCGAGTTCATCGAAAAAATATCAGACAACAGTACCAGCCGGGTTTCAACTGGACCTAGTGTTGTGAGGTAACGGATGTACATCAGTATGAAGTACGAAGTGTACTTCGTAGATGTAGGTCCCGCATCAGTAAAAGAGATGCATCAATTAGTAGTAAATCGCTGACAGTTCATAATCGTCGAGATCTGTCTCTCCACCAGTGAGTGCTACACGCTATTAGCCGGCAGCGGGACCGGAGCCTTACGGTACGCTTTCAAATGAAGTGGAAAATCTTCAATACATACCATTTGAGAAATTAATTGATGTTATTTGGAGTATTCCACGTAATGCGGTAAATATCGTTATTACTAACATGCCATCTACCATCACATTACGCGTTCGTGCCAAGAGAGTGGGTAAGTACAGCATGGCATGTTGTTACATACTTCTATTGCTACTTTCAGATTTCTTTACTATTATGCGGAACATATTTTACTATGTTTTAATGGATATTCGAATGAAGCTTTCATAATTACAAATGTGTACTTCTTACGGTATATATTTATGTTTTGGAATATTCCAAATTACTTTAGCATGCCATAGGTTGGTTCATTATTATAGTTGAACATGACATAAACGTAAAATCACGACTGTAATCGCTGAAGGGTTAGGCAGAAGTATACCTAATAGTACACCCACATTTCGTTTCAAATTTAATTCCCATGTAATAGGGGGCGAGTCTATTGCCATCAACTGGACAAAAAACCACACTCCGTGGCTGCTATTGAGAAATTCCTGATGGAAAAACCCAATAACAATTTGCCCGAACTGGGATTCGAAGCCAGGACCTCATGGTCAGCACCACTAGACCGACAAGGTAGTCACTGTAGTAGAACTACTTTTGAAATAGCTACCTACCAACATCATCACAAGAATAAAAATAAAATATTAAAATCAAAAGCTTTTATCTACTCCAGCATGTTTCCAACATTATCATTAACTAAAGCACCCCTACCAGCCAGACACTACACGCTACGTAACACAGTTCCCATGTAGAGTCGGCGTAGAGCAATCTAGACCAACATAGAGCATATAGAGCCCTAATTAACGATGCTAAACGATAATAGTAATGCAACGAGTAGTGTAGAGCAAACAGATCGGCAGGTGATCTCTACTTTATTGAATTAGTACTGATCGGGTGTGAAATGTTAAGTATCGTGTAAATTGGTTGTTAAACTACTGGTATAGATAAACGGATTATTATCTCATAGAATACTGTTGATGTACCGATGTCTCTATATTAAGGTTTATTTAGAACTATTTCTTTAGAGTTACAGACGAGTCATCCACCTTGGAATCCGAACTAATCTTAAAAATGTGAAAGTAACTCGGTATGTCTAATGGCTGGGTGATATGCAGAAGCTTGCGGGCAGTACCTGGTGGAGCCTCGCACAGCCCAGGGAAGCATGGCGCGAGGGAGAGGAGGCTTATACTCAGCAGTGAGTGGAACTAGGTTGCTGATGATGATAATGATCGCTGCGCGGCCTGTGGTGAAATTTGGCAAACATGCTGACCAAGGGTTAGGTTCGTACTACCAGCATGAAAACTGTCCTCTGTTATAAATATATAATATAATAATAACCGATCTCCACAAAAGCCGGTAACTCCGTACACGTTATCAAAACATCATCAACATAAATTCGTTCATTCGTTAGCACGTCATGTTGTTTCCATCATGTTGACTTGTTGTTGGTTTGTCATGTTGACGTAACTGGTGAAATATGGGAGTGTGCTATAGACACGTGCCTGTCTACCCCTTTAAAGAAAACAGGCGTGATCTTAAAGTGTCTCGAATCGAAAACTATAAATATCTGTTGTTCAGTGTTGTAATGTTTATATTAAATGAAGTGTTCCAAGAGTTTCAATCTCTAACTTCAACGTCAAAAGCTTCTCGGTTTAATAGGCAGAAAGACAACAATCACTAAATACCGCTCATTCATAGGTAAGTAGGACAAGCTGAAAACCTTTCCTTTCTACGTGGGTACTTTCTTTTCTACATAACATAACATCACATCAATGATTTCTGAAGACTTAGGCATTTCGCCATGTTATGTTTAAGTCCCATGTAATAGGGGGAGAGCCTATTGCCATCAACCGTGCACATTTCCAGTCTCCGTGACTGCTTATGAGAAATTCCTGGTGGAAAAATCTAATAACTTTACCCAACCTGACAATCGAACCCAAGACCTCAAGCTCAGCATTCACATTTTGCGACCGGCAGACCAAAGAGATAGTCTTTCTAACTAATCCTTAATGCAACCTAATCATCATTATTTCAGCCGAAAGTCATCCACTGCTGAACAAAGGTAGTCATACCGACTGGTCCTGTGCGTCACGCATCCAGTGGTTCCGCGGTCGTCAAGCCGGCGGTGCAGCGTTGAAAGGCCTCCGTCCCACAAAGAGGCCTTAAAAAGCTTCAGAATCTTTCGACTCCATTAGCAATCCGATATCTCATGTAAGCAATAAAATATTGGTCCATTCACCCACAACAACAAAGGGCTATCACACAGAGTTATGACACAAGTACGTCTATAAAGGGCTGAATTCGCGGCGTGTTCACGTTCGATTGTATTGCAGCGAACTTGCCAGACGTCGTTACGGGCCGAAGCCTGAAATAAATCACGATACGTCTGAACTTTCCCCTCGAAACCTTAATGTGTTCGGAGATACTCGGCGCTAAATATGGAACCCGTGTGAGGATGTTAGCTAGAGGATACTGAGCAGCTGGGTAGTGGGCACACTTGAAGTGGATTGAACTGAATTATAATTTAGTTTTTAAACAGATGATGCTGTCTGAAAAGTCAAAATAAAACGGATACTTCGCAAGTTACTCTATCTGTGGATTTGTTACATTTTCACGCCTTCACGGCGATAAGGATTGACATCTATATAGACCATGAGCTTGGCTATTACTAGGGGATCATCTTTTTGTCCCTGTAGAACATTTTTTGGGATAATGTCTGACCTACAGGGGAAGCGAGCATAAGCTCGTTTCCTAAATTCGGTGATTCACAGATTCAAGGGCCAGATGCTCCTCTGTGTATGTTATTCCAACCATTCGGTGTTATTGCAATAACGAGATTTCTGTAGTTTTATTGCGGGTAAACATAACCCAAACTATATGCATACGTAATATGTTGATATGAAACGTTCCCATTTATTTATCTAGTTGGTACTGCCGCCATATTGCATAGCAACAGGCACGCTTCCCAGAATTTAAAAGAGTAAACTTAATAGAATTTTCTTGGAAATAATACCATCTACGTAACCTACATACAGAGATGTGATCTCAGGGAGAAAGATATTAAACTAGAAGCACTCGCCTCGTAGTAATCACTAGCGAAGGAAGATTGTTGTTGGTACAGACAAGATGTCAAAATGACAAGATGACAAGTTAGGAGATATCAGTGAAACCATTTACCTAAATAATGCCAAAAAAATAAAGCTTATATTTTAAAAATGAATGTAAGCTTCAGGGAAGATTCTAAAACGTAGCTTAAGTTTTTGCAGTTATGAAAGTACCATTAACACAAAGAAAACGACGAAAATAGTTCTGTTTATCTCAATTTTAAATCTAACTTAATTAAGACAGTAACAGATATTTTATCTTATTTAATTAATGTTTCTTTGCGGTTTTCTTTTTCAGTTTGTGGGTATGTAGCAGAAATAAGACGTAATGACTGCACACGCCAACTGTATACTACGCAAGCAAACAGTCACAAAGAATAAAAGCACAGTTAATGGAACGCAAGTCGTGACCGCTGCCGCCACGCAGTCGCGCCGCAGACGCCTCGCAGTCGCCCCGCAGCCGCCACGCAGCGCGCCTCACTTCATATTTATCGACGGACCGCGCCTCAAAGGCCCAGTGATGTGCCCGCGTTAATGTACGCTCACCGGTTCAATAACTATTCGTTTATAGCACTAGAATGTTTTGTGAATTACAGTGCATTATAGTGCCGAAATGATTTACTGAGTGTAGCATTAATTTGTGTTCCAGCAGCGCGTGTCATTTTAATTTCGGGCATAAATGATGGTTAATTATTACATAGTTCACTATTGCAGTTTTAAAGTAGTATTATGATGGAGCTCTATAACTTAATTAGTGTACTGCGCTCAATAAATTTACAAACAACTCGTCGACACATGAACACCACTACAAGATAACTCGTAGACGTCTACGACCCCCGACGCGTAGCGCTACGACCCTCTGTAGCGCGTAGACCCCCCCCCCCACACCCCTCCACGCAGCGCTACGAACTGTAGCAAAGATCGTAATTTGTAACACGGAATATTCTAAAGGTTATAAATTTGCGGAAAATTAGATTTCAACGTTACAATAATGTGTACAGATATCTGTAGAACTTTGTTACAGAACTGAAAGATTCATTTGGACCACAAATTGGTTGGTACAACCGGAGGGAAAACAAACAGACGCCTTTAAGGCTTATGATTGGCAAGCGTTGTTATTTTGAAGGCAAAGGCGAACACTGGAACACACAAATATTTCCGCTGCTCAGTTATATTAAGGCTGTGACAGTCTGGTCGAACTTAATGTTGTATTGCATGAAACTATGAATTTAATATGAAATGAGACGGTTTTGTTTAAGAGCTTACATTTTAGTATCATTTTAAATATGAACAGTACTTTAGAACTTCATTATAACAGACATACGTAACATGCATGGACGGTCTTATGTTTAAATATACGGCTTTGTCTAAAAGAACAGTGCGTGAAGTTGGAGAAAAGAATTGAACTCGAATTTAGTGCGTAACTTTTAGAGTAGAAAGTGCGTCCCGAGGGAGACGCGAGAAACACAAGCACTCACTAAGTGTACAGGGACTACGTGGATATCATATATTACAGATGAAAGGACAAATGTTCTTAGTTACGTACAAACTTAAGAGGTGATAGAATTATTAGTGTTAGGATTTTGTTGGTCCATGGTCAAATAAACCGTGGAATTTGAGGGATATGATTCAATTCCGGATAGTGTGAAGTATGGGGTGCTTATGCTTAGTGTGATTACCATATGATTATAGTATACCATATATAAATTTGGATGTACGGGGTAATCTTGGGAACTACTGACCCGATTCCAAAGAAATCTACTGTTGTCACCTAGTGTCATAGGCTATATTTAAAACGTTTCCTTGTGACAATTTTCGATCATAATGGTAGCGAAGCCGCGGGCAAAAGCTAATCTATTATTAAAAGTTTCTAGCAGAACGGATTGTGGATTGATGCCCCGGTGATGACTTGTAGGGCTCAAGGCATCATTATTGCTACTTCTGAGACAAATCCTCTTGGGAACGTCTACAGCCTGTCTGGCGCCCACTGTGATAGAGGGTAACCAGAGCCGATAGTGGCCGGTCTCTGTTCGACTCGAGATCTCCTGAAGAGCTCTTGGCTTCGTCGAGGGCTCCGTTTGAGTTCGAACTAGTCGAGCGATACCATTCGGTAAGTAGCTTTCTCTTTGCAAACAAATAACATCTTTTGAGTAATTGTACCTAAAAAAAATTCTCATTTTTTAAAAGAATTTTGTATTTAAATAGACTTTGTACTTTTACTCGTGTTTCCTATGTATTTTGGATCATTAACAACGAACCCATAAGAAACACATTGATTGCATTTTATATTTATTGAAACGAAATAGTTTTATCGCTGCAAATAAAATGAAATTGAAAACCCATTCCCTGGAGCACATTAGCGGCACGGCCACACTATCGCACGGTCACGGCACGCCTAACGACGCGACTCGTGTGCCGCATAAATTGAATGTTGCCATACTCGCCACTTGCCACTAGCCACCCAGAGTTGCCAACATTATAAACGACGCACCGGTTCGCGGCATCAAGTATGCACGTCTTGCCACAACGCAATCAATTATTAACTTTAACCCCTCACATTTAAAATTCAATTTCTATTGCATCTCCCTCAAGGTGCTATCTTTAGCATCTTTTAGTCGAAAACCAACTGTAAGATCTAAGATGTAAGGTTTATTATCAAGAAGGTTTGGAGAGTTATAATCAACAGCTGAGAGGAAGGGAGTGAATCAATTTATCCGAGGCAGAGGGAATTATGAATGCTTGGGGGATTGCGTTAGTAAGATTCATTTTGTAAGAGTTGCTCCAGGAGTGGCTCAGCGCCACAGAACTAATGCTCTTATGTTTACTTATGAGCACTAAGCCTTGATGTCTGGACTAGAAGTGCAGTTAGTTTAGCGTTAACATTTAGTGCTTTTACAACATTTGACAGATACAAAAAAAATTCTAATGGTTACGACTTCCAGAATAAAAGATAAAAAATATGAGTCATTTTTATGCAACCGAGTAGATGCTCCCCGAACTCAAAAATTCTCAAAACGTTTTGGTACGTATTTGATGATCTCAATATTGACACATCCTAAAGGGAGGCGCAGCTTCCGTAGGCTCTGTGTACCCTGTGACACGAGGGTGTCGTAACGAGGTTAGTGTTGCGGCGTGTTTTACACGATCACTAATTAATTGCTTGTTCACTATTCACTTAATTTATCTTAGTCCTGAACCAGAAGAGCTTTCTATTCAATAATGGGCTATAATATCGTTCCAGCGTGCCGTGATCACATGATGAACGTTGAATCAGCAGTCACAGCTCCCCTGGACCGTACTCCAAACTCAAACTTTCTCCAGATGTATGCAAACAATAGCCATTGAAAGGAAAATCTTCAAAAATGGCCGCTAATTGGTTCAATTATGGGCGAAAGTCCCTTTCGAGTCGCTCACGGGTCTAGGGCTTGCCTAAACTTGATTATACTTGAGCACACTCCTCCTCACATAAAGCGTGTCCCTCCGGCTGAGGGCTGAGGGGCGAGGAAGGGTGAGTAACCAGATTACGGGTCAGCTTTACTTCACGCGATCATTGGGTGGTTCTTTTTGAGTTGGCATGTTTTTAGGTGAGGGCAAAAGGTTTGTTGTCTTATTATCATTTTGGGTTATGGAGTTTGTTTTAGTTAACCTATTGTCACTTGTAAAGTTCGTTTGATAAGGTATTATAAGTGATGTTTTTTTTAGATAGTAGATATGACTTAAACGTGTTAATCACAAATGACCTTTATAGAGGACTCTTACAGCTTATTTTAAAAGCAATCGGGCTTAACAAAAGCGTGTACCGTTCGAAGTGGCTCTTATTTTTTCCACATCACAATATGAACTCCTCTCGTAATTAATTGAATAAAAGTGAAGTGTTCGCGTTAATGAAGCGCCTCCCTAACACTCACGAGGGTCGCTAGTTAACTCAGAGCAGGGCGACACGCAGACAGTTTTCATTCCTCTTTATATTTAGGTTAAGACGAGGACGTCTGAGCTCTGTCACCCAACACGTGATAATGAGAGAATACGAAGGTCCACTTGAAATGAATCAAAGATGTAGATAGCGACGCATGAACTTCTCATATTATTGATATTTGCTCTCTTTTAGCTAGAATCGACTGAGTTATTCAGAGACGGTAGGCAGTCATCAAATTACCAACTTGATACGGTTTGGATACCACATCATGTTGCCCAATGGGCCTCAGAATTTCCTTTTATTCGAAAACATTGGCTCCTGAAACTGAGGACGCTACATCTAATTTTATAACCAGTTTGGTATCATCACATCCCGCTCTTGGACACGAGGATATGTAATCTTTAACCGCACTTCACACCGCCAGCTGGCGGGCGGGCTAGCGACGCGAACGATGCCCTTTTCATACTTCGTTCGGCTCTTTCGATAGTTCGCGGCGTGAAGGCGTTCGCGCTTTTTTTCTGACATTCAAAAGTGCCTGTTATGGTCTAATTGAAATAAATGCTTTGAGTTTGAGTTTGAGTTTGAACCAAAGTATGAAAAGAGGTTAAACGACGCGTCGTTCGCCCGCTCGCTGGCGGTGTGGCCTGCACTTTACGCCCGAGACACTTTCAGCCCCGGCACCAGTTATCAGCACCTTCTTTCCAGCCCGCCGTGCACAACCACCTGCACCCTCCTGAACTTGAATGAGGCAAACGACACAACTATCCAGGTAGTTGTCTGAACTGTCCTCGTACTGGTTTGACAAATCTCAATCATCGACACGAGTAGAAAAAGAAGCGGAACTGAACCCATGTCAGTTGAAAAATTATTGGTGTGACTCGGTACAAACGAATGCATTAGATAAGCAAGTTGTCACAACTTGAACTCCGTTGTTTCCTTGCGTGGAACTTGTTCTTCTGCACTCGGTAACTGTTGGGTGCTGCGGTAATTACCGTCTGACTCGGGCGTTTAGCTCGCTGCGAGATTGTGCTCAAGTTTCAGCAAATTATGTTACGACTTGTTCGTGTTTTACACTCGCAAATATGTTTGTGTCTTAGTGAATTTGTTGGAAGAGGAGACAGGTTTGGTATTGTAGTAGTATTATTTAAAGCTAACTGTGAAATAGCTATAGCTTGATAGGCTTTGAAAGAAAAAGCTTAGCGACACTAACAATTTGTAAAAAGTGTAAGGTTGCATGCACTAGGCCCGACAAGAGGTGACTAACTGACGTGTTATTAACTAATTTGTGATTGGTAACGTCGTGTTCGGACCGCAATTGTAATATACTAGTGTGTTTACATACCGATTTCTTCTTATTTATTTTATTTACTGTTTATTTTTAAGTAACATCGTGGAAGACAGGCCTTAATCTACTAAAAGGTCATTAATAAGGTTCCATCGGTAACATTTTTCAACGCTTAATAAACAACGCAGGGCATAAAACTTAAGTGAATGAATGTAAACATCGCATCGACGCAATAAAATACAATAAAACGCGTCGAATCGTCGCCATTGATCACGACACGTCGAAACGACGCGACGCCGCGTTAACGACTACTAACCGTTTGTTACAGATTACTGTTTTTATGTAAAACTACTTCGGTTGTGAGGACTGGAGCTATTTAACGTTTAATCTCTTACTGCTTTGAGTCACGGATGAGCTCGCGTGTTTTAAAATTTTAAAATAAAATATTGTATTATTTATTTTTAAGTTTGTATTGCAAGTAACTTTTGACACGCACTTTACAAAGAGTTAACACATTGTTTCAAATGTAAAATAGAAGGCTTTTTATTTTACCTATACAATTTGTTGTCTGATGATGTTTTGCGTAGCTCTCAGGCAAAAGTTTGCTTAAATATTGGCAAAGTACTCGTATAATGTTTAGAAAATATCAAGTGGACTTGTAAATTAACATAACCTAAAGTATGAAAAGAGGTGAAACGATGGCTCGTTCGGCTGACTCGCTCGCTTGCTAGCTGGCGGTGTGGCCTGCGCTACAGACGTGTTGATCGTGTTCAGTTTCAAATGTGACATCAGTGTTTTATAATTCCATGGTTGTCTCTAAGACATAAGTAGATACAGCATTAAATTAAATTGCTTTTCAATCAATGTTTTCTATTGATAGTGTGCGTGTGGACGGACACATGTACAATATCAACGGAAAACAATAAGCATTACGTTATTATTGAGCGGCTGATATAAAAGTAACGGCTCGCCCCTTCTCGGAGCTTTCCAATCAGCTCGGCCGCTGTCCGGCCGCTACAGGCGAGGCCGATGTCCGGCGGAGACGGCGGCACTCCTACGGAGTGGCTAGTACAAACGTTTTCAATTCTTTTAATCCTCTGGGGAGTTTCAGGAAATGGAACTTGGAGAGGAATGTAGTGTCGGAGTGTTTGTGTGGCTGGTGTTCTGTCAATAGTAAAGATGATGATAGATTTGATGAAATGATGAGAATGTTTTTCATGTATCGTTAAATGACGGCGTATCTTTGTAATGCTGCCCTCGCCAAACGATTGGGTGTTTACGCTGTGTTCTCAGTCACGAGGGCAGAGAGTTTAGAGTAAAATAATTAGACGAACTCATGCAGTTTGAAGAAAACGTTATCGAAATAAGAATGGGTTCCCAGATACATAATGGACCTAAAGCCTCTCTCGTGATAGACATTGCCATCAAATTATTCTTGTCATCTTTTGAGAACAAACAGTACCAGTACCAGCAGTAACAGTACCTATGTACTCATATATTATAATGTTATTTTTCTGTGTCGTCTACTGTGTGTACATAAATAGTAAAATAAATAAATGAACAACGACAAGTCCATCCCACTTATAAATACGTCAAATTCACCCGAGAAACTCAAAATTCCACGGAATATCGCGTAAAATAATTCACTTGTAAACAATAAACACATGCGCTGAAACCTTAGGTGTTGATGATTGTCTTCCCACCTTCCACACTGTTCAACAGTCTCCCTAACATCTGCAAGTGTTACAACTAGGCCTACCTTTGCCGTGCAGCTGCTGCCGGTTCTCCGTGCCCTTGAGGCTCTCGGCGGTGTGCAGCAGTTCATCCAGCTGCGGCTTCTTCTGCTCCAGCTCGCGGAGGACACCCTGCAAGAGAGGAGAGGGTTGTAAGTGATGTGGTACTGGTTTGTACATGCAGTGCGGATAACATATGCTAAATAAGTACGTGGTAAAACACTTGGGAGATAAATTCATACCCTATTTCTTGCCGCCTAATATAGCGCTTACAAGAGTAAATCGATTGCGAAATTTTTAGTTAACTACGATCTCGGTAAAACCGAAATAATGTTATTTCCAAGAGCAAATTGAAGAATTTGCAATTGGCAAAATAGACACGATTGTCCAAATGCTTGTGCTATCTTTAGAAGAAGTAAATAATAAATACCTAGAACATAAAATACTGTATGTATTTATGAATCAATGCGGCTATAAGCAGCCTCTTACGTAGAGAAGCGGGTCGGTGTGAAATACTTTAAGTGTACAAGATACTTTCCGAACTTACCAGTACCAGTGTTGACATATTTAAAAAAAAAATCATGGATTTTAAACACATTTTTCAATGTTTTGTTTCAATTGAAAGTTCTCCACCTCTAAATAAATAAAGTCCAGTGCCTAAGTATATCTTATTCCACTTATACTTTCTTCGTCCCCTCCGTGGAGCGACCTGAACTCCTCAACAATATGCATAACAAGCAAAGTTGTGAGTTTACCTGTCCGCCTGTCTGTGTGTGTGTGTGTGTGCGTGTCGGGGAGTAGGGCTTACTGCTTTATAACGACTTTTACCAACTTTAGTAAAAATAAAAAAAGATAAGAAACACAAGCCGTAACTACTTGTTTTTATACTGATTATTATAGATATACTTTTTTGCTTTCTTGGTCTAGTGACTGTTTCTTTAGTCCAGTGCTCGTAAGCACTACTGCTGATCCTGGCTTCAATTCCCAGATCTGGCATGATGTTATTGGGTTTAGCAGCCCAGAGTCTGGATTTCTGCACGGTTGATGCCAATACTACATACCTACCAATACCTGCCAATACAGACTTACCTTCTACACAGGACTTGAAACATTTAAGATGTGGGTGTACCCACTTTTATTTGATTTTAATAAATACACCTGTCTAAGGGAAAAACAGGCGTAACGTTATGTTAATTGGGTTCACTATGTGTATTCGGCAGCTTCATAACAGTTTGCAATTAGCTACACACGAATGAGTTGTGCTGTTCCGCCACCGCACCGTGCAGTCTACGCACGCGGTGTGGCGGGCGCGTGATTCTGACCGCAGCCGTTATTAACATGCCGCACGCCGCGCCGGCGCACTGCACTTGTATTTGGGTTTGTGAACAGATCATGAACTAAAAGCCTGTTTATTAACTCTTCTCTATAGAGAAGAGTATAATTATCAGGCTTTTATTGTCTTTATTCTTTTTATTTTATTTTACTGTCCAGTATACATTATTAGGTTTACTGGACTACTATCTACAAACGATAATTTTAACTACCGACAAAATAAGTAAACATCGACCCAATGGGTGCATGCTAGCTAAGGTCTGAGGGTCAGGTTTAATCAAAAAGAGACCATGCAATAATAGGAAACATAGTAGTTTCATTAATTTAAGATAGTGCTTTTCGAAAGGCATTCCCGAAATATGACAATCTTATAAAGGGTGTAAAAATACCCTTAACGAAGCCGAAAGGCACTTGTTCTCCCCGTCATTGCGATCATTTTTTTGTTCTAGACCATACCTGGGAACCTTCTAGTTACGGAGATATTGGGGGTTAAAGTTCCAACTTTTTCACAAGTTTTTTTTTAAATACATGATTTTAATGTCAGATTTTTACTTTAAACACCTCCACGACCCCTTTACTATTCAATCCATCCATCAGCACAATGTTTTGAGTACGTTACATTGAGTCCTACCGTAAAACGTGATTTTTTACCCCAAAAAAAAAAGTCGTTTCCCAGCAATAATTTTTGCGTAAAGTTACTTAGTTTGATGTACAAAATGCGTGGTTAACGGCTTCGTGAAGGGTCTGTTTACACCCGGTATGTTATGGATTGCACGTCAAATTTAATGGCTGTTACATCGTACATAGCTAATAATTTACCCAACAGCTGTAAAGGCGACCCCAGCACGACCTGAGGCAGTGCATTAGTAAGTAAAAGCGCAAAGCTTCGGCAATTCTTTGCTAATGCTCTGCTTTTCTAACGGGAACGTCATGAAAGAACCACTCACTGAAATTAAGTGTGTCGGTCGGTTCTGCGAGTGTTTGCCAAATTCCATTACTGACTGCATTCCTCGGGCCCCTTCACATTCGATCATCAGTACGATATTTTACGCAGAAGAGTAAACAGATGTCAAAATCACTCTGTTTATACTTATGGTTTATGTTCAAAAATGCCAAGTATACTCCAAATGCAGTAAAATATCAAACTGGTATCGCCTTGCGAACGGGGTCTTACGGTACGTCACAGAACTACTTCATTCATACTATTAAGTTAGTTAATAACTGGCTATATTTTACTGCAATTTACGTGTTTTTAAAGTGAATAACTCCACAGAATACTGTTACAATTGCAACTCTGTAGCTCAAAATAATAACACATACAAAAGTGGAATGGCAGACTCTATAAAAAGATTTCAAGCTATTCGTTCGCAAAAATGCATGAAGCCTTAAAATTCATAGTGGTTGGAATAGTTCACGTGTACTGTGTAGCGACTTCCGGGGAAATGCAACATGGCGGCGGATCAGTTTTGAAAATATTGGCGGAAATACGCCTGCATCGGACGGGCACAAAGAACACCGGCAGTGACGTTTATTTTGATTTTTATTTCGGAAAGGTTGAAAAAATACGGGTGGGTACCCCCAGAGGTAGGTTTACGCAACACCCATATTTTCTATAAAACCACATCCTTCCTAACTTATCATTCAGATAAGCAAGTAAAAAGGAACTTTTTTTTATATTCGTGTGTCTACATTTCCTCTCTGAGAAAATACTTCTAAATATTGCTCGTCAGAAGTGCATGATATTCACAGGTATAATAAGACAATCTTATCAATATGTATTACCCCGTCGTGTAGCGAACATACCTCGTATCCTGGGAGATCCTGCAGTCTCGGGGGGGGGGGGGATATAGCGGGATCTTACATTCATTGCTACTTTTAAAATGAGTCTAAATGCCATATTTTCAAAACAACATTCAACCATTCAAAAATATATTACCAGCGCGGCGGCGTTTCAGAACTTTCCCGGCTAGAAAGAGGCCCCTACAAAAAAGAACACAACTCCCATCGCTCCCTGTTGTGTGTCACATAAGCTTAATTTCTTTCCAATCGATCTATAATCAATTATAAAGTTATTACGTGACAACCTTACTTCAGTGGAAGCAACTTCTAACACAATGGAAATGCTGTATCCATTTGGACGATTGGAAGTTATTTGAAACTCAAAGAGCGATGCTTTGTGTTCCCATCGATCATTTAAACTGGCCACTGCGTAATTAGTTGATTATGATAAATCGTTCATCGTATATTGAGTAGGTATCTAACTTCAATGCCTATTTAATGAGTCTTGACCTTTATTCACTTGGAAATTAATTAAAATCCTATTTTATATATAAAGACATAATTTGCAACAATATATTGCGTCCCACTCCTGCGCATGGTTTACTTATTTTGACTAACAAATCCTCTGAACTGAAAAAACCGAAACTATTTACAATCCAGTGTTGCCAACCTCCCTAAATCAAAATTACCCTGATCACATTGAGAGTAAGTACCCTTCCCCAGCCGAGGTACCGACCTTAGATCTAATCTAACCTCAACCGATTTATTTATTTCCTCACCGAAGCAAGAAAAGTAAAAAGCTAAGGTTTCCTGCTGGAGTTGCTGAAGTCAATTTAAGGCAGAGACTTACTTTGCTTTAAGTTGAGCGCGAGTTTAAGAGCAGCGAATAGTTGCTTAACAACCGCGCTGCTTGCTTTACGAAACACGTTGGATAACGTTACATTAATAGCTTGGTTACGATTTTCTAGGATTTTAAAAATAAGCAGAAAGCGAATTAAAACAATAGCTTACGGCGAAGGTCAAAACGAAAGGCTGATTTACGTGTAATTGTGTCAAACGTCAGCTATCTACCGCCATAATTCAATTCAATTCAATTCCTTTATTTCAATCACCAGTTGGATCATATAATAGCATTAGGTTTAATATGGCGTCACATCACATCACAAACTTAACTTCAGAGTGATTACCTCTTCTGAGCTTCTCATTTCTCGTAACGATTACAGCTCTTCACATGACAATCAAGCAAAGTACCAGTTAGGCGTATACTTACAACTCGTTTGACTCATTAACTCGTGATATATCTACAAAGTAAAAATGTGTTAAACTGAAATTATCCCGTTTTCAGCTACCTATAAGTTTTCGGATGAAAGGCACCGCGAGCACTTCAAGTTTTAGCAACTTGACGGTATTTTAATGACAGCTAGTAATTAGCACTTACTACTTGCGGATAGATCTAGATTTAGAGATTATAAAGTTTAAATCTAACGAGCCCGTTACCTTGATTACATTTTTATCTCTAAGAGCTATCACTGAATATATTGTTGGTAGTTAGTTGCACGGGAGATTTGTCTTGTTATTGTAGCTCCACTATGTTTGTTTCCCTAACAAGCATGTCTTTCTCTACATATTGTTAGTGTTCACTGTATGTATGAAAACTAACACACAGTTAGATTCAACAAGGGTTTGTACAGAACTACAACAGCACGTTGAATTCGGACTATAGAGTACGGAATTCGAGTCTCAATCTATCGACACAGCGAGCAAAGCGTAGTCAGTCAAGTAATTTATTTCAATGAAAAACACTTTTAAAGGAATTGAATTGGAAAAATTTGGTATAATTATTGATTGTTTGTAGTGGGTCATTCCAAAAGCCAGTTTCTTTTGATCTCTTGTGTCGTTATTTATTTATGTGCGTACGGAAATGATTTGCAAAATTGCGCCAACAGAGTTAACCTGCTTTACCTACCAACTACTCCTAATTATTTTCGACCCCCAATCACACGAATGTCAATCTAAAAGCAGCCATTTGGCAGATAAGTTAGCATGATACGAGTTCACGCGGAGGTATGAATAAGTTGGCACTACAGTGAGCGAGTAGTTTTAACAACGCGGCACGTTCTCCTGCGTCACGACGTACGTGGGAGCAGAAGGTTGCACGGAACCGGAAAAATTGGCGCGAGCAGACAATCATCCTCACAATGATTCCAAACGAACACCAGTCGCTAGTGCGCTTACACACAGGGATACAGAGGGGTCTGTATCCCTGCAGGATACGCATATTGCAATTTTTTTTTATCGACATATGTATGATGGTAGTGTTTTTGAAAAAAGATCTTAATCAAAATATTTTTTTATGACTTTCAGTAGAACTCATTTACATTGAAATAAAGTAAATTTTTGGGTAAGTTTCATGATTTAGTGTCAAATTGAAACAGCGATTTGAATAAGAGTATCTGTGAGTGAGTGCGTTTTTGGTCGTTTATGTAGGTAGCCTTCTGTACTCGTCTGTTGCCTGTACATGCTCGAATATGTCGCGCAAGTTGCTCGAATGTTCGTATCTGTCGAATGTGAGAGTAACTTTGCAATGAGATGTACATGGAGAATGTTCAAAAGCATATTATGCATGAATTCGCCAGATATTTCTCGCGTATCATTGCTTTTAGATGATATTTTCGAACTCTTAACTTAAGATTGATTGACGACAACACCCAATAGCCTGAAAAAACTATTCTCGGTTGCTTTCAACGATTCCTAGATTTAGAAATAGAAGAGCTAACAGCTCGCTCTGCCTGATTACAAGGACCGTCTACAAATATTGCTTAGTTGAATTAATTTCATCTGAAAAATTGTTCCAAATACATTCAAAACAAATTGGTAATAAAACATGATTTCAGCAATGAGGAAATCTTACGAGCTAATTATTTTAATCATTAATTCGTTTTTCAATACACTGCCTCGAAAACTGGTGGGAACCTAATCGCACTACGATTAGGTTCAACATGCTATGTATTTCACACGAGTAGATTTTTAGTATTTTTCCGCACACGTGGGAAATGAAAATTTCTACAGATAACTGTGCTTATACTTAGGCCAAATGGGTTCAATGACTATAGTCGGCGGTGAATTTTTTTTTTATCTCGGCAAAGTGATATCGTCGTATGTGAATATTTTTTGAATATTTAAATTGTGTTTAAAAATAGAACATCATAAAAAAACATGATTATTTTAAAAACTATTTACTTTTATGAACAAATTAACATTTATTTGTGTTCTAAATTAAAAAATATTAGAATTTTATAATTTTCATATTAGGCTGCTAAGCGGGTTCATACCTTTGCTTCTTCTTCAACCTGGCGAAAGCAAAGCGCAGAAAAAAAGCAAAATAAATCATAGTTTCCTAATTATTTAATTCATGACAAAAATACTTTTCGTTATATTATTTTATTTCTTCGAAAGTGTATTCCAAAAACGAAGTTTGATTGGGGATTTGTTACTGCAATTCTCGGCTCCATAACAATCTAGCCTGGCGGCTCGGGAGTGACTTCCGCCTCGAATGCAATAACAAAGTTTCCCCACTTATATCAAAATGTACTATTACGATTACACCTATTCAATTAAAGTAAAAACGTAACATCTGCGCGTCCGCCACGTTCAGCGGCGGGGGCTCGAGTGCCGCTGCGGCCGGCGCGCCCCCCACTACCCGCGACACCCCTTATTGATCCCCTCCCCACCGCTCCACTGAGTAACAACTAACCAACTTAATAAGAACTACTACCCCCCTCACGCCAAGTGCTTCGCAAGACGATTTAAGATAATTGCGTTACACAATAAGAGCTCAAATTACACTGGCAGATGGGTCCAGGTAATATTAACATTTTTATATCGAGAACTAAGGCGCCTCCACTTAAGCTTCTATCTAATAATTTGCACAAATATTGACATTATTAAAAGTTGTCCATTTGATGGCATTGTGGTGTAAATGATGATGTTTCAGCGGGATGTAACAACAACAGGCGGGTTGCTTGTTTGTGTTCGTTCCTGAAGCGCGGGCGGGGACGCGAGCGGGCGCTAGTGTTGTTTGTTTCGCATTCCGTAAGCAAAATAGTTGATGAGAGTGCTGTGTGCTGCTGTACTGTTCCGTTACTAAATAAACCGCTAGTTCATCAAACTCGGCGTTCCGCTTGTTTCGTTTCGCTGGTTCAGTGGGTTGCAGAGATCTGAATTCGCTGAATTAGCTCTGGTTTTGTTTTTAAATAACACAAGTATGGAATACTAGAATTGGATATAATGACTGTCTTTTATAATAATCTGAACTGAGAACCGTCGCGGATTAGTACACAGCGTAACAAGCATTTGTCCTTGTGTGATGAATCTTGAACGACAAAAGATTTGTATTTAAAACTTAAACAAACCAGTTTACCTAGAGCTAGACCCTAGACCTAAATATAAATAAAACGCACTACGCGGCGTATTGCAAGCTGTCGTATTATATCACGCGACTCCGGCGGCGCGGCGTATGAACACATGTTACATTACGGATTATGTGGCGTATTGGCATGTTTGACAGCGCATAGCGACCACGCGGTGCTGTATTATTTACTGGGATTAGCAGTTACCTACCTATAGGTAGAGTAACTGTGATAAAATCACAAATCCTAGACTGTTACATGGATGAAATGCCTCTCGTTCCCACTGCTGGGACACGGGCTGCCTTTCTGTTAAAAGGGGCCAGTATCCACCAGGCGGGTCACGTGCGGCTGGTTGTCACATATCTTCGATTTTTTGTTTAACATTAAGTTTACGATAGCAATGTTGGTGATTGTTTCTTCTAATAAAAAAACAGAATAACCGACAAAGTACCAGAATGTAATTCAAATCCTATTATAAAAGTAAATAAACATAAAGGGTCTGATTCAATTGTAAGTAAACATCTTTTGAAGTCTTTTCGCTGTGTAAGCGAGTTCATAAATTACACGGAGCTACCTAATGGGCCATTTGCTGGATTACTACAAAACTGTGCTCATCCACAGATACTGTTATGGGTTCTATAAATACTCGAACGAAAAGTATTTTTGTCATGAATTATTAGTAAACTATGTTTTTTTTTTTTTCCGCGCTTTGCTTTCGCCAGGTTGAAGGAGAACCAAAGGTATGAAGCCGCTAAACAGCCTAATATGAAAAACAGACAATTCAAATGTTTTTGAATTTAGAACACAAATAAATGTTGATTTATTCATAAAAGTAAATATTTGTTTTAAATAATCATGTTTTTCTATGGTATTCTATTTATAAACACAATTTAAATATCCAAAAAATATTTAAGCCTTAAGTAATGACGCATATATCTCTTTGCCGAAATTAAAATCACAATCACCGCCGACTATGGGCATTGAACCAATTTGGACTTAGTATAAGTATAGTTATCTGTGGAAATTTTTATTCCCACACATGTTGTGATAAATGAAAAAAATCCACGCGTGTAAAATACATTACATGTTGAACCTAATCGTAGTACGATAAGAACCAGTTTTCGAGGAAGTGTATTGAAAAATATGTTTAAGCAGACGCTAATCATCACTTAACTTTATGCAGTGTTTATGAATAAACCCCATAGATGGCATTTAATATATTATTATGTATATGGGGGACATTCAAAAGAATATACAAACTGAGTTTTCTATTACTCACCCAAAGAAGTTGTACTTGAATAAGTTAGTAGCCAAAGTGCGTAGTAACTATTAATGAATTGGGTACTTACTAGTAGCAAGTAATTAGCTCGGAAACGTGACCTGAATTGTGGCTCAAAAGGTCGAAGTGCTCCTTTGAAACGTTTTCAACAATTTCAATAAAGACGGGTAGTTTATGAATATAGCAAATGATAACGCGGACAGTAAACTGAGGTCTATTCCGTTATGAGGCGATACACTTTATAGATCACCGGGCCCAAAGTGTACCGCAGAGAACCGTCTTGTATCGATAAAAGTTGCTTCCAATAGTCGCCTTTGTAAGACTCTAAAAAACTTTTATGGAAAAACTAGCGTTTGCCCGCAGCTTCGCCCGCATGTTCGTCGAATACTATTATATATTACAGGAACGTTCGGCCGGGATAAAAAGGTATCCTATTCCAGGTCATGGTCTATTAATGTGCCAAATTTTATCCAAATCCGTTAAGGCACGACAGGTTTTTCGCATTTAGAATATAAGTATGGATAAAAAAAGCTACTTAAACCAAATCTTATGCTGAAAGGTGATTACGTTCCATCACATTTGGCCAGTATTTGCTACTCAATGTATGGACCCTCAAACTACGGTTAGAAACATCGCCCCCATGTTTGCGCTGCAACTCTGCCAGAACAGTGACCATTAACAGTCCAAGAATCAGTGTTCAAATCTGTGTAGTGAGCATCCTGCACTTGGCTTACTGCCAGCAGTCATTTGTTTAGGAACATTGGTCATTCCTACATGAAAAAACGCAGTTGTTTGGTACCTATATGCCTACATCGTACAGCTGAAGAGTGCATGCTGCGCCGACCTCAAATGAATTGGGATAGGTGGCTGGGGTAAAATAATGTGAAATAAAAAATTCTATATCGGATTGTAAGGGTTAAAGTACCCCATTAATAAATGGGAAGGGGAGAAGATTCTCATAATTAAACACAGAGTTAAGCGGAGGCAGGCTAGATAAAAGAGCAACCTTAAAAAACCTGGCTATCGTATTTAAAGGGATGTCTCATGCAAGTACATAATTATGCTGCTCCAATGATTGTGAAAACATCTTATGGAAAGCTCTATGCCCAGCCCAGAATCGAAAGAAGTCCATGTGAAGTACAAAAACTAGCACTGTGGCCCGCTGGTGTATCATGGTTCACTCCCTCTCACGCAGGGGAGGCCTGTGGCCCAACAGTGAGCAAAATATGCTATGCAATATGTGCAGAAAGTTCTTTAAATCTGTGAAAATTCCTTGTCGCCGAGTAAGACGACTGCCGCGTACCGTGGTCACGGCCATACTGCCGGTCGTAGCGTACGGGCGCCGTGCCCGCTAGCACGTGTGGCGTGCCGGCCCCGCACCGTTGCCTAGCAACGCCGCCCTACGACAGCAGTGGGGTGGGTGAGAGAGATGCGGAGCGTATCGATAGGGGAGATGTCGATAGTTTTGTTGTCGATGAAATTATTTGTTTTTTTATTTTTTATTATTGGCAGACAAATGATGTTTACGCACTGGTTAGTATTAATAATTCGTTTCACCACTACCAACTAATAATAATCTTCTAGCTTGTAAGCAAATTAGCTCTTCAAATACCTGTAATTCTTTTGGTAAAAATTTCTATTCAACACAATAACCTAATAACATGCCAGATCAAGCTATACCTTTCCAGTATGAGTTCATCTCGAATTTTAGAATTAAAATAGGTTTTTCTTACAATAACTGGTGACCTTTTACTAAAAATATGTACCTTGATGTATGTTCGTGCATACGCTAGGCCATGGGACCTAGAAGTTGGATATCCGATCGGTGCATCGGTTATCTATCTCTCTCTTTTAACAGTCCCAGTATTTACGCTGACCTGGCGCTATTTTATTCTGTTTTAACGCTCTATGATCCTCCAATAGAGGGAAGCTTCTCGAAACTGAAAGCAATTATTTCAAGGAATCGGTCAGGTAGACAGAAAGTTGAAACTAGTGGCCCAAAACTCCATGGACTATTAACTCATTATATTTATTACTTAATGTCGAGTCTATTAACAATTCGAACCGTAGATTACAACGCCATCTATCACTAACACTAGGAACTTTTTCCTGAAAATCCTGAAATAAATATAAATTCTTCCATCGACACTTGCTCATCACTATTTGTCGCGCATGCGTACTTTGAAATATTTCAGTCTATATAAACGGAGCAATGAGGATGAACGAAGCAGTCGCGTTTCAGTAAGCGCTCGCGACACAGAACTGAAAGGAGCTTACATAGCAGGTAATGAAAAATAATAACATGAAAATTCATAATTAATACACAAAACGTAATTTCAGGCATCGTTTAGGACTAATTGACTACCTGTTTCATCCATTAGGGTAAAATAGTCGTGATTGAATGCAATATACCTACGAGTTCATGTATGAATGAAATTTTATTGTAGGTGAGTCAAATTGACGCCGTCGGCGTTTTTAATTTACTTTTAATTGTGAAACTGAAAGCGTTACTGCTTCTCTAATGAAGGTTACCGGAGGGAGAATATTTTTATTGCTACATTACAATGTTAGATTTAATACACTCATGCAGACTTTACAATTACTCTTTGCTGCAAGAATAATAAATACTTGAATGAAATCTAATTCTTTTAAATATCAATCGTACGCCATTTTAAAGAACACATTGTAACCATAAACCATACACTTAACATAGGGCCACACTAAACGGACTTCACCTTATCATCATAGATCTGAGGCATAAGTATTTCATTCTGTCTATTAGATATACTTAGTTTCTTAACTCAAAGTCACCGACTAGGAGTAGAGCCACTATACAGGGATCACTGACGGACGCAATTCGCAGGTTTGCGGTTACCCTTATCTAAATAAGTGATGTGTCCGGGTCAGGGTCAGGGGCGTCACGTGACACGCATGCTGTCTGCATTAACGAGATGAGTGATAAGGTCCTCATGATAACTGGGGAGGAGTGGAAGCTATTTATAAATATGTAAACAGTATTATGTGCCAGAGTCGTCAGTCAGTGGGTGCCAGAAGACGGGCGTCGTCGCCGAGGGAGGCCTAGAAAATGCTGGCGTGACGACTTGGAGGCGTTTGTGAGAGATTGGCCTGAGAAAGCCGCACGTAGAGAAGAGTGGAAGGCTATGGGGCAGGCCTTTGCCCAGCAGTGGGACAATAAAAGCTAAACAAAAAATGTTAGCTTTAATATGACTCGTAACTGTCAGTTATTTGACAGCTGTCATTTTTTATTTAGTTTTTTTTTATTTGATTCAACTACATAACGATTTATTAATTGACTGTCGAATAATCTTGATTGACTCAGTTTATTGATACGTACATAGTATGGCAAACATTTATAATTATGTTCAGCTATACCTAATCTTTAAGGCATCAGAAATCTGTGCAATCATATCAGGCAATAAAGAAATTCCTGCTCAAATACCTTGTTTGAGCAGGCTCCTCGTAATCATATTCTTTGTGAAAACTATACGAAGAATGTTCCCGCTATTATCTTCTTTACGAGACTAAAGAAACGATGCTAAGAAAATTCTTAGCTTTAGGAAAAGTTACTCGCATTTCTTTTATATTTCTATCTTTTACATGAGTTATATCTGAGCATATTTCCACTGGTTGGTTTTCATAAAAAAATTATTTTATTAAGTAGGTGATAATTTTGAACAAACGAGCGGAGTCGTTAAAATGAACAGAAGGATTATGTCCAATGAATGGGCAACAACTCATTGATGGCACTAAGAACATACCACGTAAGACTAGGACTCATCATCAGTATTTTACATGGAGCCAATCTGGATTCCACAACCCAGCTTGGGAAGGCTGGTTGTCAGACAGACTTTCGAGCTTTTGACTTGCTGCTTAGTCAGGACCAATAGTTTAACGGGCTTTCCGAGACACGGAGGGGTATCGGTATGTAATGGGTCGATTATTATGACTGTTTTAAATTCCTACAATTTTAGAAACATTCAGAATCAAACTATTTCCTTCTAAAACACTTCGCCTATCTACACCTGAAATCCACCCACGTATCCAATTCCTTAACCCGACATGACTAGCACACATAAAGCCATAAATACATTGAATGTAATGCTCATAAGATGTCGAGCTTGTTTCCCGGGCCGGGTAGAGGACGCGCAATGGATGTTAATCGCGGGAAAGCGTCGTGGTGCATACCAACCGAAGCCGGTGGAACGCGCACGAATGCCTGCTTAAACAATGTAGTTGGGCTGGGATGAAGGTGTTGTATTTGTATGGGTGAACTGTATTCTTGTGTATTATTATTATTTAACTTAGACCTTCCCAAACACAGTGCTAGCTTCTTTTCGGCCCATCAAGCACAATCACATGCTTATTCCTAGATTTAAACAAGGCGCACGTCAGAGCTGCCAATATAGTAACTTACTAGTCGAATAAAATTGGAGTGGTAGTTAATCGATACGAAAGGAAAAAGAAATAAATGTGTTTCTTTTTTGACGGTTAATATGACGGGCTTTAATTGGTAGAGTGACGATTAATCACAACACAAGTTTTTTATAATTTAAATTAAACAATGCCGTGGTGCTAAATGTGCCGCGATCCTTATCACTGTGTCTATCACTACCTACTTTTGTGAACTTCGTACTTTAAATCAGAGCACAAGCACTTTTTAACGAAAATCACACTGTACCCAATACGTGCTGATTTTGATAATATCGCAGCAGGACCGCCGTTATTCAACAACAGATATTTTAATAAATTTTCGTATTGCGGCGAAATTAGAAACCTCATAAAGCATCGAGGATTTTTTATTTTGTCTTTGTATTTTCCTCGTTTCCCCCGAAATGCTCTGAGCTTACCTACCCCTGCATATACCTATAGAACGTTGTACAGGCTTTACTTCCGCATTTGTATATGAATGGCCCTTCAAACCCCTTGCCTTTCGAGGGGTTCTTCTATTCAATACATAGGATTAGGGTTAGCACAAAAGTTGTTCAAAGGTCAACTTTTCTGAATGCCAACCGAAGCCAGAGCTATGTCTATCTACATTCATGGGCGCCTACTCATTTCACCCATGAATATAGACACAACTTTTACACTGTATTTACGTAAACCAACTTTTTCACGAAACCTTTAACCCCATTAAAAACACTGTTTTTTTATATGAGTTGCTTCTATTGTCCTTCATTCGCTGCTGGACTGAGATGTCCCACAGAAGACATTTGAATGGCATCCTTAACTTAGCTCAGAGTTTTGTCATCTTTGCACTGAAGAAGCATCTCCAAACAATTAGCTGTCTCCTCCAGCATTACAGTAGTCCCCTCCATTATGACGACACTGGCTGGAGCGCAGTACACAGAGCTCTGTAGTACGAGCACACAATCTCGAGCCATTGTCGAGGAAGGCACAAGAAGCCGCTTCAAAGGCCTGTGCCGAAGGGGGCCCCAGGGGGCGTTCACTTTTTTATACATAAACTACGGATTTTTAACACCTCAGTACTATTCTACTATAGCTAAATGCCATTTGACAGCAGTTGCCAGTCAGACTTTCAGGCTTGCGGAAACACGAAATGATTTTGTAGAGTTTTCAGAGAGTATATATAAAAATAATAAAATGCCTATAAATTGTTTATAAGTAAATTAACGGAGAAAAATACTGCCCTATCCTTGTTTCTGTTGTGCTTGAAACAAACTCATATATGTTAATCAGTCACAGGTTTATGAAAACCGATTCAAGAGAATCCTACAGATTACTTTTCCAACATGACCTACATAACAGGACACACCACGCCGTCAATTCGTATCGGGTTGTGTACAGGTGCCATAACGGAACCAACATCACGCGGGGTCCGCCACAATGACGCCCGGAAATGAGCTCTCACATACAAGTAATAAAGTTTAAATTAGTTTGCTACAATTGGGGGGTAGTAATAAATTTAATCTTTTGCCTAATGTTCGCAGAATGATCTATGTTATGTTTTAAATTACTCGAAGGTAGTCTGTTCTCGGTGGAGGGCCGGGGAACCGTTCCTTATGTTTATTGCATATTTTGGATGTCGAAGATATATTGAAGAATTTCAATTTCCTCTAATGTGAGAGTTCTTCCTTTATGAATGGGAACAAAATGTGAATTGTCTGTAGTTGTTTATTGGTGTTTAAGTAGGTATGTTACATTAGATCACTTATTTTCATTTTGAGTAATTCATGGAATGGAAACATAAGTAAAGGGTTCAGTCCTTAATCTAGGAGGATTGAAACGAGGTCACTGTGATCACCTCTAATGGAGAACTAGACAAACTGTAGTTCTTCAAAACCACCATGAGCACGTTTAGCCATCCTCCCTCAATTTCACAGCCACTGCACACATGCATAAGCAACACACTCTTCTGTAGAACCGCGAGGAAGTAATAACATAATATGTATATCGGAGCTACATAATTATCGACTATGAAAAATTCGAAATGCCATGACGGACACTGAGCGTGTTGTTGAATTAGCAACGTTCAGCTCAGCGCAGAATGTTGACATTCCAAAAGCATGCTCAACACCCTTTCCTTTACTTCATACATGTCAGAGTGTGGAACAGTACCTTCTGCTTGTCGAGCTGCTGCAAGATGTCGTCCACATCGCCCACGGCGACCGACTGCGTGCGCAGCATGTCCACCTCCACCGACACCCAGTCGCGGATCTAGAGCAGGAAATATACAGTCAGACAAAATGTAATAACTAAAAACAATGAGACAGTCAGACCGCAAGTCGAGACAGAGCCTCAGTCGTACCTGTAAACATAATAATGAGCAGAACCTTCTCCCAGTTATTGAAACTATGCTTCACCACAATTCTCGATGGAAGCGTAGTAGTTAAATGCGGCTTAAATCCGATTGTATGAGATAGAACAGTTCAAAACTCCTTAATAATCTTAGTATGTTGTGTTATTATAATTAAGATTATTACCACGAATCTTCATTAAATCGTTACTATCGATGCTCCTCGCAGATATGGAAGACATATAAACACAATACCCACAATATAGTAATTATATCTTCGGGAAACAATACCCATTACACAAACAATAACATGACGTGTTGTATCAATTACATTGAACCGAAGCCTCTCATCATTTGCTTACAATAATGTTTGCGGAAGTGCCGCACACATATTGATACTTCCTGCACACATTCACAAAGTTTGGTAACTTTCCTTTCAACATTCCACCTTCACGAACAGAAATAATATAACGAATAAATGTCACTACAACATTATAAGGGGCGGTCCCCATCTTAACATAATTTCCCTATAAAAAGCAATGCAGCCTCGCGACCTGACCGATAACAATAAGATTTTATTTCAATACTGTCCTTTAGAAAAAGGCCTCAAGCGGTACAGAAATATATATATTTTTAGTACATTGGCTTCAGATGGGTGCGCGAGGAATTTTATAGGAATCAGGGCGAAGACGCTCATTTTTCCGTTTCTCTTTGGGTACAAAGGCCTGAGGTCATCTGCGGCCGCTGAGCGCCGCGTGTCATGCCGAACACCCAATTCTGATTTACTGAGGCCTTCTGCGACCTTTTTGGAAACATTGGGGTGGATAAAGAGTGTTGGAGCGCACTAACCTACATATTTTGTTGAGCATTTATTATGCTGAATAATTTATATTCTAAGTGATGGTGTTTTATTAAAATAATTGGCTACGTAGCTTAACTGAGAATACTGTTTTGTACTTCTACATAATATTTGTGTTTTTTGTACTTTTGAGTATAATAATGGTATGTTTTATCTATGTTCCTAAAATAAACATAAGTACTTATTACCACAGTAATTATTCGAACTACTATTAATCTATTGTAGTTTCTGCCTCCCCCATGGGAAGCAAAGGTGTGAACTTATGCACGTATGTTGCCTATTGTTAGAATAGGTAATGTATTCCGAATAGAAAACATACATCAATAAAATTATTTTTCTTCCACTAGAGTTCAACCTGAGCCAAGATACACGTACACTGGGTACATAAATGTGTGCATGTATATGAATTGCGTCGCACTCGTATAATATTCCAGCAATAAATCGGTTATGTCGCTACTATCATAAAACTCACTCGTTTTATGGTGCACACGCTGAAGTGCGTAGCGCAATATAAATGCCATCAAATGCACTCCTGTTTTCATTATCAGAACACCCTTCATCGGATTCATGACTCTAGAATTCCATCAAATATCTTTTAGTTTACTAGTAATTACTAGACAAACTACTTTCCTAAGTAAACTTAAGTTAGTTACCTGACTAGGCTTTTCTTACATTCGCCTAACAAATTACGCTAGCGTGCACGTCTGCATTACCCTACCCTATGTTTACACGTTTCGTCTAAGAAATATAACATGGTAAGCGGCACTTGCGGGAATGGTTCCGAGCCGCGCTTGGCTTGCCTCCCGACGTCGCCTGTCTGAGCAAATGCTGCCATTCCCAACTACGGAATGTCAAGCGTTTGATGAAATTCAGTTCAGTAGGTTGGTGTTGGGACTAATCCAAATCGAAGTCTGAGCAAATGTTTTATTGAACTGCAATGTTAGGTAGTAATAGGCGTAATAGCGCATCATTTTGTCAATTGTTTAGACTTCGTTTAACATTGTTAAACTTGTCAATTCAGTCTGTGTAGGTATATTCATCAAACGTGGGTGTAGCCGGGCTGTGGATGACGGATGATATCAAAATACCTTCCAAACTCTTAAAATGATTTTCTCTCTCTCAATCCTTCTCAAAGCCTAAACAATTACAACTTTTCTCAACTCAACTTCCAGTGCCTAGCCGCACAAGACTACAAACTAATAAGTCATGTATCGTCTGCACTGGGTACTAACCCAGCTTAGAAAACAAAGTCTACAGCATCCCAGTAGCTGCCGCTAACTTGTACTCCAAACAAAAGATTAACCTCACTGTACTTAGAATCTTTCCAACTAAGAGCTAACTTTCAAACTGAACTACGTTCTATGGTGTTAGGGCTCGTACACGTATGTGGATGTTCGCCGAACGTGAATTGCATTCGTCGTGAATAGAGGCAAGCGCACGCGAACGTTCAAGTTCCCCCTGCTGGGACACAGGCATTCCCTCAATGAGAGAGGCTGGCCAATCCACCGTGCTGCCCACTGCAAGCGCATTGCGCGCTGCAAGTTGGTGAAGGTCTCGTCTTGGAATTTTGAATTTTAGTACATTTAGTACACACAATTTTAGTTTTTTCACGATGTTCGCCTTCCCGTTTTGAGAGTACCCGTAATGAAATAAATGACATAAAGAAAGCCTGCTTGGGTTCGTACCCGCGACCTATAGCTCGTAAATCGAAGCCGACACCACCGCGCTATCTCCGCTCCAAGTGGCTACCGTTTGAAGTCCATCCCTAGTTGTGAACGCACCTTTAGCGCCGACATTACCTTCTGAATTAATTTCACTTACTACTTCATTAAGTGCTCGATTGAATAGCTTTGCGCACTATTTTCACCTTTTTCCGTCCTTTGCTGTCGTAACGAATTCCAAACGGTAGCCATTTTGGAACTTTGTCGGGAAAAATAGGAATTTTTAGAGGCTATATTTTTGGCTGAAAATTACTTAGGGTATATTTTGATTGTATCGCTGAAACTATTATTTTGGTAAATTTACTACAGTAAATGGCTTCGCTTGAGAAAATTAGGCAGTTATGAAAATATTTCTATTGTACTGCGACTGAGTTTCAAGGTTTGCCGCATAAGCTAACTACCTAATCAAAGTAAATTAACTGGTCTAACATAACGCCTCTTACTTGTTCATTATAACTTAAAAAATATTTTTCGAATCTACAAAATAAACCAATCGAAGTCACGAGTAACTTTTGCTTTAGAATCCAACGAACTACAACTGGTGTTTGCTACAAAATATCTACAAGCTCTTTCACTTTGTTTTTCCTACAAACCCAACGAACTGTTCTGTGTGCTCGTGCGCTGCTGAGAGTGCATCGCTTGCCCTCTGCGTCTACATTGAGTCCGTCCTCCGAACCGAACGTAAAATGTTACAAGTCGGGATATAATTTTTTCCCCGGAATGAGCTGGCAAGGCGGGTATTCCGCAATAAACCGCGGCGTTTTCAAAGGAATGCCTTCGTCCCCGCTAGCTCGCTACCCCAGTACCTAGCCGCGCCAAGTTGTGCGGAAGAGATAAACTTACAGTCGCCGATGACTGAAAATGTACAGAAGGTACATAGTCACAAACAGTAGGACTAGCTACTGCACTCGCCACGGAACGTGCCAACTATTCATATGTCAGACAGAAGATATTTGTCTCTAGATGCTCTCGGACAAGGCGTGTCTCATGGATAGATTTTAGACTCTTACTTATCTCAGGTGCAAGCGTATTTTCTATTCTGATATGAAATAAAATAAGTTCTGCTGGTATCCTAATTAAATAATTTCTAAAGACATTATTGCAATAGGTCCTGTATTTAGTAACCCAACGTAACAACAACTAACTTTGGCCTCATGTATTAAAAAATTACACTCATTCAATGCAATCAAAACTCTATTAGCTGAATATTTGATCACAAATAACACCCTTCCTAAAATCTGAATTCATTGGATGGGTGTATCATAATATTATAATTGCTACCGTGACGTCTGTGACGAACTTTAAATATAATTTATTTTAAGCATTGTTCTCATGTAAGTCTTTGTGACTTTTTTGAGAATAAATATATCTTTAAACCTATTTTGTATTCGTGTCAGGCAGTTTTACTGATCCTCTTATTTTTCTTAAAAATATATTTTCGACAATCGCTAGTTCCCTTACGACAACGTCGGAACCTTGCCAATGAAGCTTCTACGCTTTTTTATTTGACGTCTCGACCGCCAATATTTGATACAAGCCGCAACAAAGAACTCAATGCAATCACGTCGCTGCGGCGAAGAAAAATGTACCGATTACACTGTCGACTTTATTGTGAAATTGAATCGCAGTTTGATGGCAAGGAGGCAATAGATTTTATTATGTGACATTCGGTCGTTATTTTGAGCACATCAGGTAAATTGCTTGCCTATTTTTTCTGTTCCAAGGACCTACAAATTCCTTTGTATTTGTCGCGTATTGTTTGAGATAACATTCGAAGAGCTTTATTGTAGAACCTGTTAAAGGTTATATTTATAATTCAGCTTTTCCTTTAATCATCTTCAATATTATCATTGGGTGTCATTGGTGGCTTTGTTCCATTAACTGCCAAACATGGCTTACACGCTTTTGGACTATGATTCTCTGGTCTGCGCGAGTCTCATTCCGGTCTTGCAATTCTATCAGGTTTATTTGGTACCACTTCAGTTGGCACGCCATTAATATTGCACCTGAATCGTGCAGAATGATATTAAATTGAACAGACTCCAAGTTAATATCTGTAGTATAGCATTGGACTGGCGGCGCTTCAATCGCGTTGTGTCCGCTAAATCGGAGTGGTTACTAGATCCAGTCAAATGAGAGGTACGAGCAGAAGACCTACGTAATTCAATGCCATTTAATTTGCCCCGGACCGTTAGTGAGAAAAATGCACTTCAATCTGTTTTGGTAAACAGCGAATATTAGTTTTCAGCAGAACTAGCCGATAAGTTTTGGGGATTCTCGTAATTGTACAGAAATGGATGTCTGTAGATTATTGGACCAAGTTCATGTATTAAGATCGATAATTCGATTATATTCAATCAATCATCTCAGCCTACCGCAGTCCACTGCTGGGCATAGGCTTCTCCCGAGCTGAAACAGAACAATCTGCCTTCCGCAACCAGTCTGTCCCAGCTACAGTCCCAGCAACTTTTAAAATCGTCGGCTCATCTACCTGGGGTCTCCACTCCAGGACTCGGTTGTTCCATCGACCGATATTCGACGACCGTGGCCAGCCCGCAGCCGCTCAGCAGCATTCTCATTGCATATCTATTGTGGTTTATCAATACGGGTACATTGGTACAAGCTTAGTTCCTATATAGTATTTTTGCCACAGGTTGACCTTCTGAACGTGCCTGCCTACCCTGCTCGCCGGCCGGTCCCCGAGGGTAGTGGTGGTGCGACTTCAGATTATATTCACGCCGGCTGACTTGTGATCGTCAGCGGTTCACGAGTACCCGCCATCACATTATGTGGGTAGTTACGTACTACCGCACCGCTGAGAGACCGGCTGATCCGGTTATAATGATTTGTAGTGGGTAAATGGAACTGGTGTGATAGACTGGTAGTATTCCACAAACGATGGGACACCCGACGCGTGTTCTGCGTGTGTTGTATTCTGTGTGTCGCAGGAACTGATGGATACTACTGACGATGCTCGTAACCGAATACTGGGCTGCCTCAATTAAGATCGCTATCAACACACTAAGAAGAAGAATGCATTTCCAATGTCCTTCGAGGGCGTTCCTAATGTCATTGAAAGAGTGTAACGGTTTGCTAATGGCGGTGATAACATAGAACATGGAGACACACCTGCAGCACGGTGGTGTCGAAGTGCGCCAGCAGCGCGGCAGGCGACTGCTGCGACGAGCGGCGCCGCCCCGACAGCCGCGCGCTCCAATCTGAAACAATAAAACAACTATTAGTGATCAGCTACCAGGAGCATAGGAATACAAGGAGGTTATAAGATAGCTGACGCATAATATCATCAACGGTGACGATGACTCGGCCCTGAAGTATACACGCGGTGCTCTTCCACAAACGATAAGACACATAATATCGTGTTCCGCGTGCCGTGTTGTCTGCATGATGATATCAACTTAAGATGCTAAACTCTTAGTCGCTTTCTTCAACTTAGATTGCCATCACCATGCTAACAAGGAGGATGTTCAAATTTTTACCGGTGCACTTTTAGGCTAGAAACAGCTTGACCAGCGACGAGGCTAGCATCTCAGCGGTCATCAATACGTCTTTTGAAGCCTGTTTAAGAAGTCTCACTAAAGATAAAATTAATACACACATACACTTTGTCCCGTTTGGTTTCAAAGAATTTACTTATGGAAAAATCATGGCGTCATCCTAACCGGTAAGAAAGTCTTATGACAAAAAAGTTAAAAAGGACTTTCTAGTCCAATTTTGAAGCATGTTTTTTAAAAACCGTAAGTAGAGACAGCAAGCGCAACAGACTTATTTATCAAAACTCAATTCAAATCCCAACTCCGTACTAACAACCTGTACAAATCAAACACAAAAACGAAGCTTTAACATGAAAATACAAACTGCGGGTCAACATTTAAAAACTCCGAACGGTTCTGCAGTGGAAAGTAAACAAATAAACAGTCGCTTCCGGCGCCGGCGGCCGTGCCGTGCCGGACCGGCGCCAGGAAACGAACCCGCGACGCAACACACACGCCCCGGCGACTGCTGCGCTACAGTCTCCTGCACATACGTACAAACGGATGGTACTCATATTTTCTGTGTAGATGATCTCACGTCTGTTGGAGATTTGAAACGGTAACGTTGTATTGGACAGTCGCTATGTTTCTTTTTTGTGAAGTTTTGTGACGGCGACGGCTTTGATATGCATTCACTTTATGGGAACAGAAATCATATTTTGATATTTATGTCTGTCTTAGATTTGATAGCAGAGAACGATTATTATTTTGACTGGCGTAGACAACTAATAAACACGCACATTGCGGCTAGAACTAACATAGGTTGACATTCTGACGTTGAGTGGGAATTGTCATAATAATATTTCGAACAAATCTGTTGATCAAATCATATCAATTTCCACAGGTCCGAAAACCTAATGAATGCAAACTATGATCAAAGAGGCTCGTATTGTAGAGTTACTCATTTTGCAGCCCTTGATTGCACCATACAGAATTTAAGCTTTATTGTTCTGTCTTTTACAAAATAGATTTATTTTTCCAACCGATATCCATTTCCCCTAGTTTCCGACCAGTAAACAATCTATAGGCTTGCCCCAATTACAGTAACTAAAAGCAAACAGTTAAGCGGAGTGCGCACAGGCGCGCAGTCGGCACTTTTTGTGTAGTAGCGATAACTCACTGTTGTTGCGACTTTTTGTAGCGACCGGCGACTGATCGCTGCGACTGCTGCTGATTCAGTACAAAGTAACGGCATTAATCATTTGTTTACCAGCCCGTGTTTGGTTACAGATTTGAGTAATTAGTGAAGCCGATATTATAATTACAAGAATTTGTCTTGGAAATAGAAGGATTGATTGTTTTAATTTAGGAGATTGATGGTTTCGTTTTTTTTTTAACCAAAATCTCTTTTGATCAAGTTTTTGTCAAGTTCATTTCGTATTGCTTGTTAAATCATTACATCCTCAATCTGCTTACAAACGGAGTTCCTGTAAACTTCCCAACTCTCGCCTCATCATTAAATATCTAGCGGCAGTCGTAGAGAATTAATATTAATTAACGGAACTTATCAGTGGGCCGACTGAACACTGAACACTGCGCACTGCGCAGTCCCTCCGGAGATATTTTGTAAAAGTTCCGAAAGTCGTCTGAAGTCGCGGCCCGTCGGTTTACTTGTGAGGACTCCAGCTCGTCACCCTCTTCTTAACTTCTCAGAAATGTTTGAAAGAACATCAAGTTGGTAATTTCGTAAACAGAATACATTTAGAAGGTCAACTTTCCGTGTCCGGAAAACCGAAAACACTATCTGCTGTGCATTATGCAGAAGCGGAATTAGGATTTGTATGAGTTTTCATCTTTTGCCGCTGTTTTCCGCTGAAGGACCCAACGCGGAACTAGTATTTTACCTTTTAGTGTTTTACCAAAATGTTGTCAATAAGTGTATCTGTGTGCTGTGACTTTTTCGTGACATGGTTCTACTGGTCTCACCTGTAATGTGTGCCTAGGGAGTTTGTGTATGTAGGCACGCAAAAACTTCAATTCAAATTGATTGGACTTTAATGGGATTTAGAAACTCCTAGATTCCTTAATGTTTTCTTTTCATCAGTAAGTTTTCAGAATATTTGATCCATTTACGTAAAACTTTCCTTTACAACATACAATATTGATAAGCCGGCTGCGACATTGAGAACACGGCAACAATACAGGGCATGGCACAATTTGGACAATCCAATCTTGTTATTTTGTTCCCCTTTGTAAGGGTAGGATCGTTTTGGGGCGGTCACCCTTCTGTGGTGATTGTCGTAACCTGTAACTACAGCAAGATATCGGACATCTGAATACATACAATCACTGTTGGTATGGTAGGAAGAAATGATGTTGCGATTGTTTACAAACTTGGGACTGGGGGACAGGTCGGTGAATAGAAGGTCTACATGGTTTTCTTTTGTTATATTTTTGGTGGTATTCCTGTTTTATTGATTGGATTTATTTCCCAGAAAATGAATATTAGCCTTAGCTTGGAGCACTCATGAATCAGGTGAAAATTTATCATGCAATAAGATATGAACGCATCAAGTTATTCTTTGCTTTACGTAGTCATTTTCCTTTTGTCAGTTCTTCAACCAAATTATTTGTGTTAGTTAAACAGCGTCATATATTATCTTTCTCTATTTCCTTGCAAAAGTCTCATATGTAGCGACAGCGCCGGCTCGGTGGAAGAGAAGCCTTCGCCGACTGATTACAGTTCACTCACAGCACGTAAACGGATCAACAGATTAGCTGCCAGCACTAGCACAGGCTGGACTACAAGGGACACGTTCATTTAAATAACTATAACAACAGCAACATCGTGCATATTTTCCTCGTAAAGTTTGGCAGCTTCTTCTGCCAAACTTTACTTTTAAAAGAGTGTCCATGGAGTTTCTTGCCCATTCTTCTCCATAGAGATCTACGCCTTGGAATGGGCAACTACAGTACTTTCATAAGTTATTATGTCTTATGTCTGGGACTGTAGCTTCGCCTTCTTTGTTTTTCTGACATTCAAAAGTGCCTGTAATGGTCTAATTGAAATAAATGCTTTGAGTTTGAGTTTACTTGTAAATTTAGTTTAATTTGTAAAGCCACATTTTTCCATTGTACTTTTGGGCCTTCAGTCCGAATGATAAATTCATAGTAGAAAAACATATAATACTGGCCGTCCTTGTACCCCATGCTCAGCAGACACGCTTGAACAACACCAATGAGCAAATCGTGGTTTATCTATGAATAACTTACTCGGTAACTGCCTGCTGTAAATCGCTATCAAATCGATCTCTGAGCTATAATCGCCGAGCTGCAGGATTAGTGCCAATTAGTGGCCGCGGAGATGTTCCCGCTGAGATAAATGATACAGATGCTGGCTGCCGCCCATACACTTGAGTTAATGTGGGGCTCGTTTGTACAGCATCCCAGAAAAGGTAGAGTAATTGATGGAAGCTGTAGCTGAGCTCAAGATGGATTCCTTTACATATTTGTCTGACATTCGACCTAATTTTTTTCGTTGGAAAAAAATGTAGATGTTTTGCGCCTGAAATAGTTTCAATAGATTCGTAAGCTTTTCTTTTGATCGCCTTTTTATCAATGCGTAGGTATGATTTGGCGGCCTTATGTATATAGACTCTTCGGTAAATCGATACGAATGTACCATTTCATTTAGACTGGGACACGCTTCTTTATTTAGCCTCACCAATAAAGAGTCTTACAATAAAGTTAATGCAAATAAATGTGAAATAAACTCAATAAAATTAGACTGGCTCACTTGTGAATACCGATGAGCGGACCTGAGGCGGTTCACAATAGATGGCGGCATTAGGCCGGTCGCTCACGACTCAGCGGTCTAATCCTGTTGAGTTAGTTTAGAGTTTCTTGGGGCACTTCGTTTGTAGTCGGCCGGTCGCCGGCCGCGGGGCGACTGGCTGTTTGGTAGTCTTTGGGGGATAAACTAGAGGCTGTTAATGAATAGATCTATTTGGACGCGTCGTCAGGATGTAATGACGAACTTAAGCGAATTTGAAAGTGAAATGAGTCCTGTTTTGGAAAAAAGAAACAAGTATTTTCTTTTTAAAACCCGCATAGTTTTGTGCAGGCCAGTCTGAGACGACTGCCACATTACGGCCACGACTACAATTGTTCGCTCCACAGAGTTTGGCCGCGACAGGTCGAATGCCCGGTCGCACGGCTAAACTTACTGCTTGGTCAGTGTTTTGCGGTCAAGACTGAGGCCAGTCGTGTGACAAGTCGAGGTTGCTATGTTGCAGTTCAAACCCCTAACTCCATACAACACAATACCAATAGCTCAACTATCACTAATCACGGCCAGTTCACGGCCTAGAGATAATAACTATCATCAGCGCCGCGACTATGTTATTATTATCTACCTGCGCAGTACAGTGTGACCATCGTTAATATTCCCGGCCGCGAGCGCGGCTTACCGGCTCACGGGCTCTGTGCGGCGCTGGATTATTGCGGATTAATATTTAAACGGTGCCGATCGGAATACTAATGTTAAAGGCACTAATTGTGTTGTTCTGTCACTGAGGGGTGTCTTGGTGACAGCGACATAGACAAGATTGGTCCGGCTACAAAGGATCATGGTCGTTTGAAAAGATTTATGAATGTATTGGATACAAAAATATTACCGCCATCAGTCAGTGACGGTAAAAAAATTGTCCGAGAAAAAATACTTTCTAGAAAATTCGAAGATGTTATATGAAAGTATCAGAGGGTTTAGTGTACTAAAATGGATCCTTACAGCCTGTAATAATTCAATACAGCCTTCAAAATAAGATAGTGATCTCCACTACCTACTAGTCTTCTACACTCAAGATACTAATATATTCTTGGTCCATCTCTTAACAAGCAGTCTCCTAGAATCGAGGATGAGTGATGGTGGTCCAGGACCCGACCATTAGTTACTGTCGCACTTTGAAGGAATGTTTGTGAGAGACGAGAGGACGGCGCCATTACGTGCATATCATTACACACTACAGGTACAATATAGTAATTAAAATATCCTATACCTAAGTACTCAGTAATTTTAGGTAGATAATTGATTATAGGACTAGAAATAATTCCAGCAATTATGTTTTTAATATTTTTATTGGCCACTCTCAATGTACCTACTCCCAAAACTCACATTTCCAGGATTTATCAGAAGGATAATATCGACTAAATTATTACTTAAATTAAAGTGAAAAGAAGTAATTAATGAGATTTTTTAATGTGATTTTTTGAGTAGTAATTTTTTAATGTGATTTTTTGAGTAGTCATTTTCATGCAGTGGCACCAAAATCGATTCTTAGCTAGTCATTTTGTGCTTATATATAACTATATGATTTGTTAGTTAGTTACCTCGCGTTAAACACAGTTTAAGAGTGTATATTCAGCTTCGTGCAGATAATATTGTCAACAACTATTAGGGTCCATTACCGCGGCGTGTGTGAGATCACGCCTCGCCACAGACCACACAGAGACCGCGCCGGCCGAAGTTATCTGTAGTTCAGTTTGAGCGTGAAGTTTATATTTTGAGAAGTACGTGTCCTTGGGTTAGTTTGTCTATGGCTGAATCTGATAGTCTTTTGTAAATGAAGTTCCTACGTGTCTTAGGATGAATAGTGGCTTAATAAATTATGTATAATAAGGTTAAAGGTAAATGACAGTTAAAAAAGCACAGTTTTTATTTTGATTTACTCGTAGGTGTCTAATTATTTAAGATTATAACATCACACTGAGCCAAAGCTCTGCTTGTTTGCAAACTAACTGTTAATAACGCAGTGGACAGCGGAATTTCTAATCTAAACATATTCAACTGAAACCTCAATACGTAGGTAATTTAACCCTATTGTATGAAATCGAAAATTCCCTTAATTATAACATCGAGCCGAGTTTCCATTGTATCGGCCGGACGAACGAGCGATAGAACAAATGAACCGTGACTTACTGATACGGGGCGCCAGTGTGGTGGAAACACGCACCCAGCCTACCTCGCAAGACGCAATATAATATCAAGGTAAATACAAATAGTTCCCTAGCCTGGATGTGTTCTCGACATAAAGAACAATTATAGCATTTTGCGCAGGATCAGCTTCAGAGAAGAATAGTCGAGGATCGAGTCGACTGGCGAGCGAGTAGCAAGTTCATTAGGAGATTTCCAAATACTCTCATGAAGATGATAGCACCGCTGTGTTGAACTTTCCAACCTGCCTAGCCTTTTTCCAACTATGTCGGGGTCGACTTCAAGTCTAACCGGAAACAGCTGAATACCGGTATTTTACATGGAGTGACTGCCTGTCTGCCGTACAACCCAGTTACTGAGTAATACGATAGTCCCTTGGTAAGATTGGAGTTTCACTTGTCAAACTTTCGAGCCACTGTATCAACTGGCAAAGATCCGATTCGGAGGCACGGAGGAAACTCGGTATGATATGGATGGTTACCCATCCACGGACCAATCTCGACCAGCGCGGCGTTACCTTGAAGATTGATCCGTGTGTCTGATCGTTTAGCCGCAAAATTTCTAACCACTCTTTTACAAATACAGGCATTGAACCAGTGCCCAACTGATCAATGGACCATCACGAACATCCAATAATTCACCAGCATTCAATATGTAAAGACGTCGCAGGCAGATTGATTGACAATGGCTCCCTGAGGCATACCGTGTTCCGGACACTAATGCCGAGCACACATGACTATATTGCGTGTAGGCGTATTGAATGTATGCGCAAATGGGTGTAATCTGTACCAACGCATTCGCAACACACATAAGTCGTCTCTTATTTTCGAAAAGCATCGTCATACCTATTGTCATAAAAGTTAAAATGGCTTTCCCATCAGCTGCTCAGGGTTCCATCCTAACTAATATTATACATGCGAAAGCAAGTTTGTTTGTTTATTACTTTTCACGCCTAAACCACTGAACCGATCATCCTGAAATATCATCCTTGCATATACGTTGTCAGGTTTACAGAAACGGACATAGGGGTACCTTTAATCCCGAAAAAAGTACTGTTCCCGAGGAAACAACAATAACTTTCTTGTGATAATAGATGGCGCCACGAATCTTTCGAATCATTATTTAATCACTTTAGTAGTGTGTTAAGAGTTTAATTGTCAAATTCTAAATTAACGCGATCGAAGCCGCGGGAAAAAGCAAGTTTTAAATACATCCTCAAGGTAACAATACGCAGCGGGGCGGAGAGGGCTGTACAGCGCTTTGCGAATATACGGTGTGTACAACAAGAGCTGTCAATACGGACTGCTCTGCAGCTGCTTCAAGATAAATGAGCCTTTATCAGACCGAGGCGCATGGAGACAGGATATCGAGTAAACAATGTCAGCCGAACGGCCTATGTGTGGCAACGGACTTTTTTTAAACCAGTAAATGCAGAAAAGTCGGTAGAAAGAAACTTCCATCAAGTCAGTTACTTATTACCACAAAAGCAATGGTTTTAGAAAGTTCTAAAAGTGCACGGTATATGCTCTGAATTGAGTTTGAAAGGCAAGCACTTTTGTATAAGATTTAGCCAGGAATTCAAAATATTGTTCTGCAGGCCCCTTTAGCCTGAAACCAATCTGGCACAGGGCTCGAGCCGCGCGGCCCGGCGGTGCGGCCCGGCGGTGCGGCCCGGCTGGGACCCGAATGTCGTACCACAATGGACGCCAACCCTTTGTGTGGGAAATTCGGAAAAAGAGCCATTATTAGCTTCGGCAAGACTCGTATTGTTAAGAGATTCTCAGAATGTCGTAAGTAGCGAGGATTGTGGTTATGTATAGTAACGTTCATTGTCTTGTTGAGATCCTGTCGCGGCTCGCGGTCGGCTTCGTTAAGCTTGCTGGGTAAACAGGTAATTGGATTAGCTGAGTCATTCGTTTCTTTTTATTCTATTTTTCGACGACGATTGTTCGTGGACTATGCCAATGCCAATTACACAGTAGCCTTATCTTATTAGACTGTACTTATAAGAAATTATGTTCATCTCTGGTTTCATTGGTAAATTATAAGGTTTGTTTTTTAATCGAATGCCGGTCGGCCATCTTAAAATAAATGTCATACAAATATGAAGTCTCTTCGTAGACCACGCCATCCTACATTACGTATTTTATTTTTAAATCATAACTTATAAGCTAACTTTAATACCTGAGAAGCCTTTGTCACTATAGTAAAACATCTGCGCTTTTCAACCTGTTAGTCTACAATGCACTAACTAAGTACAATGTAAGTAGCGAGCCTGGGAGCCCACAACAGCCCACAACGCTGCAATGTTAGAACATTGTGCAGCAAGCAGCAGTAAGTACGGGCTATGTTCAGTATGTTCACAAGTTACCATACATTAGTTATGGCGCAGGTTCGCCTGAATGTACTGTTTACTGCACTTCACTGGAGTTGGGTTGTGGAACTAGAGCTCTCACGAATATCATAAACTTGTACTTCTATGTCACTTATGTTCAGCTTCATTTATTACTCGAACAATAAGCAAAAGAAAACTTATAGTTGACCTGAAGAACCCTGACTAACAAAACGATGATGTACTACCCGTTGCTCTTTATGATTTATGTAGTTAAATAGAGAATTAGTCAAATCTATGGTGATTCCATAAGCAATGTAGAACTCGAAATTTAAAACTTAACTTAAATAACCTATAAGCTACTAGTTTCAGCATATGAAACGTTAAGGCCGCGTCAACAACGCCCCAGACTATTCTCCATTCCATACACAAAGAAACCTAACTTCCAACTCAATTTAAGAATACTAAAGGTAACTGGCAACACTATCCCCTTCTCCACCAAAACTATTTCTCACCTGGCAATATTTCGTGTATTCCCGGTAAGTGAAACTGGAAACTTTGCGAAGTGCTGTTACTTATATCGGCAAGTTGGTTAACTTTAGATATCGATACTTTTCTCGCCGTCTGCGGCTGATAGTTTCTACTCAATTTTGAAGCCACGATCTTTTGCAGATATAAGTGTTTTTTATAAACATTCTCATATTCAGAGAACACTATAATATTCATGTCTTGGAGCTTAAAATATTCAAGCAGATTTTCTGATTACACTGTCAAAATAAAGGCTTTCCATTATTTATTTGTAGACGCAGACGACTTAATGTCTCCTGCCATTTAGTCGTCTGTACCTACTCAAGCTTAAAATAGTTCCCCGTGTTGTGTTGTCCCCCGGGACTCATAAAAGCCGAGGGGCACAGCACACGTTTTATAAGTCCTACTTAATGCCTATTCCTCGGAAATATCCTAACAGAAATCTACAAATAAATCATGTGTACGTTATTAAAAATAGTTCTGTTTACCTATTAAGTCTATGACATAAATAACCCAGCGTATAAGATACTACATAACTTTGATTAGCTGTCGTAATCCCCTATTCAGGTAGTACCAGATAATCCCGCTCCAACCAACTTCCCGCACGTTTGTGTAACGAGACAATGGCGCTAACGCTTGTATATCGCTCATTGCGTACTTATTAAGGAGGCTATTAGCCGGCAGTGTCGCGACGGACGTCGGACACTACAGGACGCCGGACAGCTAGCGAGACTAGGGAGGGGATAACGCGGGATGTTTACGGCTTTTCCGGACACTACCTCTAGGGCATTTGGTTCGGACAACGGATATTCGGACGTGTACCACTAGTACGGGATGTTAACGGCGAGTCCGGACACTAACCCCAGGGCATTTGCTCCGGACATTTGGACGGCTAGGGCCGAGCTAGAGTAGGATTTGTTCGACGGCGATAATGAGATGGCAATTATTGGATGGAATATTCAAGTGATTATTTGGAATAGATTTGCGCTCGCTAGGTGATCTCTTTGAAACAAATGGTTTTCTACTACTGCTCTGATCAAGCTGGAGTTTATGGTTGCGAATAATAAATAATGTTTTAAGTGCTGTACGAGCTGGACCAAGCCCACGATAAGTGGTCATGGAGTGGGTAGAGTGGAACTGTATGTCGTGGGGAGGGGCCTTTGCTCAGAAGTGGGATTATGCAGTGTAACAGTAAGTGACTGTTCCATGTATGAGCTTCTGTCCCTAATTGTTTGTAATTACTACAATATGATATTAATTCACATTCCTCAAGATATTATTGTACAGATCAAGAAGTCATCTTCTACTATGAATTCACTCACGCTGCACTTCCAAAACCTCCCCACCATTGTGGACTATCTGCACTAGCAATATCTAATATCGTCTAAATTGTCTGCGTCACGATTTCACTCTGCGACTCTTATGGTAGTATACATGGTAACGTCGACACTCATCAGGCGGTTTCAGTTGGGATAAGTTTACAGCTTATTAAGAGATTATTTAATTATAGTGTCATCGGTTTTCATTCTTCAGAGTCTTCCTTTACCGAATCTCTAGAACCAATTCAAGTCATTCCGAAAACGAACGCTACGAGCCAATGTTTTGGCAGCCTTGAGATACGCTCAGGTTAAGCCTAGACACGTGTAAACGTAAGCCTATTCACTTAGCTCTTTAAAGGACTTGACGGAACTGTGAAAGTAAATTCTGTGTTCCGGAAGGAAATCTCTCGTTTGGTATGATTCCTGCCGCGTTATCTAAGTACACCAAATTCTCTTAATAGAATGTTCATTACAATTTGTTCAACGAAGTCTTTCAAAGTAACTTTTTGCAAGTTCAGTCATTTAATCTCGCCTCAGTCGTGTGACTTACAGAGTAACGCCTTAATACCAATTATCGCGGACCCCGGGCGCCGAGTCCCGGGCCCCGTGCCCGCGGGCGACTCTACGCCGGGAACTGTGAGCGCACCTCTAGCGGTACAAACAGACAGTTTATACGGTTAAATTGACTGTGCTTGTGTTTGAGGGACGGCTTTAGTAACACTTAGGCTGTAGCTGTACTGATTTTGGGAAATAATCATTATCTCGTTTGATTAGACATCGAATATGAAAAATAAACGCTTAATATACGTACAATATGCGTGGGTACGTAAAAAAATAAATAAATAACTAGGCAATCTTTGCGGCCCACATTTCCAGCACAACAAACTTGACATTTACCGAGAACACAGGAGCGTCCGTCCTGCTATATGTGAACCTTGTATAGGACAACAATAATAACCTTCTATTCAGACTGATTGCATAAAAATAGCTTGTAAAGGCCAGCCCTGTTATTTCTGTGCGTATAGAGGACGCGGGCGGGGGTCGCGCCACAGAGCAAGAGACTACAGAACATCGACGCCCGACCACTTGATTCACAGTAATCGCAGAACCAACTTTTTATTTAGAAAGGAAGTAAGAACTTTCTTCTTCGGCACGTTACAGTCACTCTTAAGTTTACTGGTCCAGTAGAATGGCCCTAAATCGGTTCCCATACCGAAACCAGTCCTGTTTACATTTTGCAGTTACGTCATGCCTGCCAGAGAGGGGTTCTATACCAAAAAACATCGAATGAAACTTAAGAGTTTGGATTTGTGCCCAGTTGAAGGCAAAGGCAAAGGCTCGCCACCAATTTCATGGGACTTAACATAGCTGGCGACATGTGGGTGTACTAAAGGGTACAGCTCGGTCTAGCGTTACCGGGGTAACAGGCGTGATTTTATGAGAGCTATGAAGATACAAAAAGGCACGCGTCGATACCCGATCGTACTGTTATCTTGAGCTCGTTATCCTGTGTGCAGAGCGACTTCTGTCGTGGTTGTGTGGTTGCTACAGGGCGCGCTCAGGTGCGCGTACGTTCACGCTCTGCTAACTTGTTGCACGTGTCACTGGCGCGGCTTCACTCTTTATGTGGAGGACTTTATGTGTGGCTGTGCCTTTGTAATGTGGCGACTTTTATTTTATTCCTGGGTTCTGTTAATGGTCTACGTGACAGGTGAGATGGCCTAATTAATAACGCGTACATACCATATCTGTCAACAGAAGCTACAAATGATTGCCATGGCAGGTTGCAGGTTAAGCTTTTGATAATTAGGTACACAATAGAACCAAATATCTTGATATAATTATGAAACTCAAAACCGCAAGAACTTTCAAAACACAACACAAAACATCTGTTTTCCAAGTTGTGTTGTTTCAAGTCTCTCTGTTGTAACTTTATTAGCTTCATTCATCTTAATTAAAAGAATAAACGTAATCGCGCCAAAAGTTTTATCATTCGCGGCGCAGTAGTTCCGAGACATACAATTTGTGAATTAAACTCATAAATTGCGGATGTTTTTACAATAATTTATGGTATTCAAGATGCAGGGGAACTTGGAAATTGGACGCTTTTTAAAACTTCAGCTCACGTGCGTACTTTGCAAGAAACAGGGGCGCTACTCAAGTTAAACGAAAATGAAACTTTTAGTAAAGAAAATAAAGTTCCAAATTGAATGCACTGGAGTATATCCTCCGACCCCTATCAAGACGTTGAATAAAACACTAAAATCGTAAATCTGGCGTTTTATTATAGAAAGGCTGAAGGCAACTGATTGCTTCGTTCTTTTAACAATATTTCTTTCAAGGACTTTCTCTAGCAAATTAAATTCCCGAACTTATCTACCCTCCATCGCGAAAGTTGTCACACTTAAATAACACAGACCGCGACAACATTTACATTAAAATATATTAACAGCTAATGCGATTGACATCCCCTACACAAGCCACTACAGCCGTATCCCAGCAACTATCGTGCAATCACTTAACAATTAGAAGCGAGCGCGCGTTACGCCCACCTGCCGGCCAAAAAAAGTACGCTCACCAAAAACGCCGGTAGCCCCAAAATATAATTTTAATATGAATCACTGGCTCTTTAGTCGCAGTCACCCCGGGTGCCATTACGTCCCCTCCAGGTACCTCCGCCACCCCCCCCCCCCCGCACAGCGCGTGCCCCTCGGGCGCCCCGACACTATTATAGTCGTTGAGCGTAGTTTATTGCTACATGTGTCCCCTTCAGACGGTGGATGTTTAATTTGCGTTATTGCTCCGTTTGCCAGTTCTTGTGATACTATCAGGTTTTTTTGTTCAGGAGTGTTTGTAGAGTTTAGGGACCGACTCCTATTTTTTATGATGAAGTGCGAGAGTTGTATTACAAAAATTTCACTTTAATTTCTTGTGTTCTCTGAAAAAATTACCATATTGGACTAGCTAGGCCTAAATCTACAGCCCCTAATGGCGTAACTTTCTTGATATAATCCTGTCTAGTTTGCCCCCAAACCCCACGATAAACGAATAAATATAAACAAGCGACAGATAACACAGGACGTGGATCCGGCCCGTTCACTGTCGCGACACAGTAATGTAGGTGTTGGCTAAATCATGTCCGCGCTGGAGGTGCTACCAGGGCACGTCACTGCCAGGGCGACACAGTACAGGTAACACAGTAGAACCAGTGTGCCCTCGCATGAGTACGACACAATAAAGTAGGTTTGAGCCATATCATGTCCGCGCGGGAGGAGTTACCAGGTCATGTCAGTGCCAGGGCGGGTACAGTGCGGGGATGACAGAAGACCTACCATGGCCTTACTCGGGGATACCACCCGTGCTTGAACTAACCCTTTTGCAAGATAATCAAGACAAAAGGTTATGAGAATTAAATGTGAGAAGAAGAAAAATCGGTCCCGAACGGTGACTAATATTATGTAGAGTGTGTTCTAATGACAACGTAGCGACGATTTACGAGCATGTTGCGATATTCTTATAGTCATAGAAACTCCGTGAGTCCGAAAGTGTGTCTACTGTATATTTTAATCCTATGGTCTTGCAAAGGGCTCGTGACGTCACCAGTCTAATGGCGTCTACCCGAACCATTACACTGTGTCCAAATTGCATTTACAACACCGAAAGTAAGTCAAACGATTTAAAACCTTACTCCCATTTGATAAAGTTGAAATTAAGTTGAGATAAAGTGGCCTTTTACTTACGACGCGACGTATAATACAGTAAATCGAGATTTTGAAGGCGTAATTGTGTGAAAAGAATGTGATTTTGTAAAAAGGTAACGTTACTTTTGGCTCAAAGTTTATTAAATTGAGGTCAGGGATTTGAGGTAGAGGTTCAAAAGCCGCGTCACTAGCGGATTGAAACCATTCAACTTTCGGAAAGAATTAAAAAAAACATTAGGGGTTAAGATTTTGTTCACACCTTTGGTAGGCAACAACCATTAACGGAACGCCCTATTTCCACGACCCTAATTCGGCACGTGTGAGGGTAGAACTACAAAAAGCAGCTGAAAGGTCCCGCCGCGCGCCGCACAGAACATCATCTAATTACCCTTTTTTGTCCCACTTTTGTTTTACCAGGGTTTTACTTAAATCGCTTTTCGGTTCCCAAATAAATCGCGATTCCGACAAAAGCTTTGACAGCTTTCATCGTTAATATTGTGTTGAAAATATTAAAACAAAACTTATTTTTGTGTGACAATTACTCATGTTATTTAAAAGTATTGTGAACATTATATTTAAATAAAAAACAACCATCGCCATTTGGGTTGGTTGTTAGCAAAATAAAAACAGCTACAGGCACTGGCAAAATAAACAACCTTTTATTCAAAACGTAAAAAAACCTTCCATCAGTGAGGTTTGTTTTCGATGCTAACGTTTTTATTTGCATATATCGAGAGCATCACAAACCAGAGTGCCTGCAGCTAACATTCCAAAAAAACATAGCTCTACCATAGAATTCGATAGTTGTGATATATTGCTACATTGAATGACAATGGCCAGGCTCTACCCATCAACAGTTTTATCTATCAACTAACGATCTAGTTAGTACGAGTAGATATATGTTTTGTCGATAGTTGATAGATCGTGAAATATTCCGCTCAAAATACACCAAGTTTTCTTCCACGACAACAAACACACCTTAGTTGCCTAATGCCATATTTTTGCCACCAGTCATAATTTAGCGGGAATAAAGCCAGCTGTCAGAGGAACCGCAACGGATAGCGCTATCACGTGACCAGAGACAAAGCCTGAACGACGCCAAGTGATTCAAACTGCCGCCGCGCCGCGCCGCGAGGCGAACTATCACAAAACGTTATTGCGAAACAAACGCGAATACCGACATTACGCAGATAGATGGAGAAGAATCAGTCCACGTAATTATTATAGAAAGTTACGTTTTTATTTGAGCCACAATGTTTACTGGGCCTTATAAAAAGATCAACGCCGACAGTGCTAATAACCTTAAAGTGATTGGGGGTCTATGAAGTGTGTACGAGATTAGGGTGCAAATTCGATGATTTATCTCAACAGAGGCTGGTTTTACGTAATTTGTTTAAATTTGCTTTCGTATGGGCGCATCTTGCCTGAAATAAATGTTTTTTTTTTACTTACTTATTAAAAGTCTGGCTTCGCTTTGCCACGTCTAGACCCTTCTCGACCCATCCCCAATGGACGGCAGAAGACAATACCAGACAGACGACGATTTACAAAAAGACTCACGTACACCGAAACACTAAAACAGTTAAACCTATCGCTAAAGCACGTACGAATCGATTGTAAACTCAAACATTTTCAATCAACAGTATTTTTTCATTGTCTTTCTTTGCAACCCTACCTCACTAGTCGGGTTATGCGGAGTAAACCTACTGTTTGTGTTGCACTGTGTCCGCGAGTGGCCTGCCATTAGATACGTGACGTCATCACTACGGCGGACATGGCGTTCACGCACGTGACACATCTGAGGCTTCCTTGCTAATTTAATTAGGGAAATATTAATAAATTGCTAAATAAAGGGTGACAAGACCCTTAACGAAGCCGAAAGGCACTGTTGCACAGGTATGGGTAAGGTATTATTACTATCATTTTTCTTCATCATTGTTCTGGACCATACCTGGGAATCAAAGTTTCGGAGATACTAGGGGTCAAAGTTCCAACGCTTTCCCAAGTTTTTTTTAAATACATGTTTTTAATGTAAGATTTTTACTTTAAACACCTCCACGATCTCCGTAGTATTCAATCCATACATCAGCACAATGTTTTGACTGCGTTACATTGAGTCTTACCGTAAAACGTGATTGAAAAATCACGTTTTCACTTAAAAAAAAGTCATTTCCCAGCAATAATTTTTGCTCACTTAGTTTGATGTACAGAATGCTTCGTTGAAGGCTTCGTGAAGGGTCCGTTTACACCCTGTATAACTTATTTGTGATTTTGGTCACCCAACTAACTAAAGTTAATCAATGAAGTAGTGGTAACGTGGTAATTTAATAGTAAAACTATTCTTAGCGTACGTAAAGTGGGGTGGACTTTATGTACGCTAAGAATACTTATATTATATACATACTAGTGCTACAGCAATTCTGTTTCTCTCATCTTGGGATAATTATTTTTTTAAACCAGTCTTCTCTGTAAGCACTTTGTAGTGAAGATTTTTTCACTTGAATGTTACGTTACAAGTAGCTGAAGGATCTAACTGGGAAATTTATGACTTCCCGAAGCCCCGAAATATTTTTATTAAAAAAAGAAACTTCCAAGAGTTCTCATCGACCTCTAAAGTCCTCAATTAAATAGCGATCCCTCAATTGCCGAACTCCCGACACCTCGGAATGAGAACGAACTGGCACCAACGCACCGCCGCGCGCCGTATCATACAACTACCAGCTAACAATGTACGGCCGGTGAAGGCCACGTGTTGTGCTAAATGCCAAGGTTTGCTTTCTTCCAATTCTCCGTTATTTTTCTTACTAAGCTGACTTCCTTTGTGTTTTTAAGAAAAGTTATTTATCTTGTTATTATCCATACAAAACGTTGATGTAGTCTCCACAACCTCCTAAAACCTCGAATGTTGTCTAACAAATTATTGAGATAAATATTTTTGAAACTCTCTACGCTATACGCGTAAAAGCATATAATAAGGCTACATCCTCTAATATACTCATACACAAACAAACTTGTAGGTACAATTCCCGTACCATATTCAACTCGCAGGCAAATACCGAGACTCAATATCCAATAAAATGCCGAAAAGCCGCCGCCGCCGTCCCTGTCACCAAATGAGTTCTCATAATTAAAATTCATATATTACCACATAATTAAGTGGGTACTGTGTAGGGATGAACCACGTACAAACGAGGTGGACCCACTCGACCGACTCGTCCCACTCGCCCCCACTAATCCTAAAATAAGGGACGATATTAAAATCGTTCGCGCTCAAGGGTTGAGATCAAACTCTTGCTAGATAATTTTCATATGAAAATTCTGGCGCAGCTTATTGAAATGCTTCAGTTGAGGGTTAAATAAAATATCATGTCGTAAAAAACATTGGAAATCCTTTCGATTTAAAACATTTTATTTTCCTGAGAACTGTCTGATTTCATTTTATGAAGGGAACAGAGTTGGCACTGTGACTCGTAGTACTAACAAATGGCTTGGCATATTTCACAAGAAAATTCATTTCAACCTGAAAATGAAAAACTCCAAAGTTTTTTATACAAATATCCTGTTTCAAAATAAATGAAGCTCTTGGAGCTGTCCTCCGCGGTTGTAAACTTATCTGTTTCTGCTAATGTAAGTTTTGATTGGTCAACAAGTGTTACTGTTCTGATTTATTACTTTTAAGGTAAACAAGAAGGGCCCTGCTAATTAAGAGAATATAAACATGTGTCACCTTAAAATGTTAATCACTTTCAGCAAAAAAGTTAAATGACCTAATGCGTTTCCGTATAATAATATATTTGCACTAAGTTTTGCGCTTTTATCCGAAGCGCCTCTATTATATTACTCGTCATATAAAAGCTCAACTGTCTTCAAAGACTAAGTTCAAACACCGTATGTGCCAAGATCTTCAGTCCTAGCTAAACCCAGATGTAATCCATCGGTCCACACCTCACAATCATGGTATTTCAAATATGCACCTGAGAGCTCGCGATTGACACCAATCCCAGCTGGATTGGTGTCAATCGCGGCAATCCGAGCTGGATTGGTGTCGTGTCGAGCTTTAAATAGAAAAAAAGCTCGAAAGGACATCACGACGACACGACGCTGTACAGTGTATGCTTTGTGACAGAGGTGTAAGATCGGATGGGTGTCAATTGCAGGCTTTATGCACCATTCACAGGACAGAACAAGTGATGCGCTAACAGGGCTATTAGGAACCCCAAGACAACCCAACCCCAGTGCCATTTTAGAAACATTTATTGTGTTATCCGTTCACTGCTTTTGGCTTCACATTTGTTTAACATCAGAGTAGGTAGTTAATGTTAACATTAGGAGCTAGGACAGCTCGTTAAAGATATGTGTAGCTTTTCATAGAGAAAGACGTTTCAAAACTGAATGAATCTTTCGAAAAACATTTGAGTCTCTACCATTCTAGAGCTCCAAAAGGTAACAACCAAGCAGAGAAACGAATAACAGAACAACTCTGTTATCTCTTTCAAAATGGACATTATTATTCAAGCACTGCACATTATTTTCCTTAACCCCGCATTTTTCCGCCACAATCCCGTTTAATCCGCATGGCTCAAGTCCGCGCGTAATCCCGGGATCATCGCGCCCGCAAGATCGCGGACTGGCCATGACGAGCACTATTGACAATGGCAGGACGCGGGATGCGGGACACTCATCAGTCTTGATCATAGAGGATGACCTGCCTAACCCACATGCGTGTTGGAGATGTATTAGCGTCCTCTGATTGACGCGTGGATAAATACCGAGCCATCGATACGACACCTGTGAGGCTTGCGTCAATCTTGATAAGAAAGAAGGATGTGAGACGTTGTGGCCCAGTCCTCGTGAAGCTTGGCGGAACAAGTGAGAACGGTAGATACGGTCAGAAAGAGTCACATAGTGTTTCAGATAACGACAAATATTCGACCAATTTGCCGTTGATTTAAAGGTTATTTATTTATTTATTATTAAACTTACACTATCTTTACAGGATGACTCCAGTACAACAGTGGTGGTGGTGGTGGTGGTGACAAATGACAAGTACCATAGTAATTATCTTTCAGTACGTCCATCAATCTTGAACTGAATGTTAAAACTTATGTTCTACCATTAATCTGTGGTTCTACATAGTTGTCATGAATAACGTGACCTCTAATGTGCGAAGTTCAGGTCATTAGGACGACCTACAGCAGATCTAAGTTATAGCTAAGATTACTAACATGATTTAGCAAGCATTGTTTGAGCAGAGGTTCATACCATGTCATAGGGTTTCGACTCATCTAAACCAGAGAGGTTAAGTCATGACCACTGCTTTTGAAGGCCTTTGAATTGTCACCAAAGAAACCTTGTTTCAACAACGAGATGGCCGCCTATTTTAGGCAAGATTACAGCTTAAAATAGCCCGAGCCTCTTACCAATGGAAGTGTTTAATTTTCAGGCAGCCAAAACACTCGACTTTTAAGGGAGTTCATCACATTTTCCTCAAAAAAGTTTTAATTAAAGGCCGGACAGAGACCTGCCAGCGGTGAGGCGGGCAGTCCCGGGAGGCAGGTATATGTTACCGTCTTATATCGACAAGACACTGGGGAGTCCCCTGAGGAGCTCACTTGAATTTGATAGGTTTTCAGACTGTTGTGGTTGTTCTTTCTTTTTATGGTGGAGTAGTTCTATCCCATTTTTACATCTGATCTATCAGCATGATTTCACTCCTTAATTGAAAGATACTTAATCATATCTGTTACGTAATTCAGCTAAACATGCTAAATTCGACAGACTACTAAACTCTACTAAGATTATGGTTCGTTAATGTCGTCTAGTAGTGCTTATCTAGATCAACAGCACTAAACTTGTACTAACCGCACAACTAACTGCTCACTAACAGTACAACTTACGAGATTGTGACGACTGCGTTAAGCCTGTTCCACACCAAACTGAATACAAAACAGCACTTCGTAGATACGGCTAGACAATCCTTCTAACTACAATAGACTCTATTTTCTATTAAGACAGTAATTTACATGACAATGTGGTTCCCGCACGTCTTAATCAAAGCTGCTACCAAAACCGCAGCATTCATTAAAATCAGATTTAAAGGCATCAGTATAAGCAGCTTGGCGTATGAGTATTAATGAAGTTGCTTTCATATTCAAAATAATGAATTCTTATTCTTAGTCCTAACCACGTGTTCCTGACAAAATGTTTGATTTTCAGATTCTATAGCTGTTTTTTCATTTTCCGTGTGAAACAATCTCAACAACATTTGAGCGAGATCCGCCCAATAAACCAGTAATCACTCGCTTTACGACTTGCCTCGTGTGTGCCCCACCTTACCCCGACTGTGTACAGAAGGCAAATATGTGTGACGAGCGAATGTGCGCGTTTATTAATATGACGTCATGGTGGCTTCATTACGAGACCTTACACAAATAACACCCTGGTACAATTGATGAGGGGGATTTAAACCTCGGTTGAATCTTTAGGAATTAATAATAAATTGATAATCCCTCAAATTAATTTCCTATTTAAATGACGCTGCTCTTTTCAAACATTAACCGACCCTTCGTTCCCTCAATCAGTTTCGGAGTATGTGAAGCCATCAAATGCAAGATGAAAGGCAAGAAAGTAAGTTTACTTTGCTTTTTTGTTTGTTACCTTTTCACGCCTAAACCACTAAACCGATCATCCTGAAATGTTGCATATAATTTATGTACGTTATCAGGTGTATAGAAACGCAATAGGGTACCTTCCTTTCATCCCGAAAAAAAGTACTGTTCCCGAGGAAAACAACAATAACGTTCCTAACATAATAGGTGGCACCACGTGTCTTTCGAATCATGATTGAATTATATTATTACAAGCAGAGCACAACCCGAATTGATTGTCAAATTCTTGATTAAGGCGACCGTAATCGCGGGCAAAAGCTATTATCATAATATAAAGGGTGTACACACAAGACCCTTAAAGAAGCCGAAAGGTTTGTAGTTGTTCTCCTCGTCTTTGCGATTATTTTTTGTTGTTCTAGGCCATACCTGGGAACCTTCTAGTTACGGATATTTGGGGTCACAGTTCCAACTTTTTCACAAGTTTTTTTTATATCCATCCATCTATTTTTACTTAAAACACCCCCACGACCCCCGTACTATTCAAATCCATCCATCAGCAAATGTTTTGAGTGCGTTACATTGAGTCCTACCGTGAAATGTGATTATTCATCCCAAAAAAAAGTTGTTTCCCAGCAATAATTTTTGCGTAAAGTTACTTAGTTTGATGTAAATAATGCTTGGTTGACGCCTTTGTGAAGGGTCCGTTTACACCCTGTAGGTTATTTGATTGGTTTTCCAAGCCAAAATTCCTAGATGATAATATATGTACTTACACAGTCTCTAAGTTACCTACTCAATCCCACATATTGATTGATCAATCAGCCGAGGAGCCGTAAACAACAAGTTTCCATCGCCAGCCGAAAGGGATGACGCTGAAACCCGAGTCAGTTCGTGTATCATTAATTTCCATTAGTATCTAGTTTGTTTCGCGAACGTTCAATACAATCGTGTTATTTCCATAGAAACGGAGCCATTGTCTACGAAATATTCGAACACGCGGCTCCGGTAAGTATGAAGAGAACATTTTATTTTTGAACCCAAATGAAGCCTCTTTCAAACGCCGCCGTCGCCCCGTAACGATATCTTCCCTGTCTTATTATCTCTATCTAATTCATAATAATATTATAAATTTGAAAGAAAAAAAAAGGATAAAACTCGGCATTCGAATGGACCATGATTTGGGTTAGGTGAGATAGTTTTTATCCGGATAGTACGTTTCCGTAGGATATAGTCTGACATCCGCGTGGGCGGGACCGCGGGGAAACACATTACACGATACACACTAGTCTCAATGAGTCAGGAAGTATTATGTTATCGATGCGTAAATAACTATTAGAAACAAAATATACTAACTCCGGACATTGTCCATGTTCCGTTGTATGCTAATACCAGCTGTTGATACAACGACATCATTATGTTAATGTGGGTTGTTCGCGGCAAGCAAAAAAAGCTGTTTCATAATACCTACAATTTACTCGAAACAGCTTCGAATGATTGATTTTGTAAGAGGAGCTACAACTTTATGTAAAACAGCTTTCGTACAAGGGGAACAAAATTGCGGCATATTTTCCCGCAGCAGACTGTGCACAGTTCAGCAGCAGACTGTGCACAGTGCACAGTTCAGCACACCTGGCTTGACAGGTTGATTGAAGCATTCACGCTCAAAATAAATTTCTCTTGTTATTTAGAGAAGTGTTCCCCTCAGTTATTTCAAATCACACTCGTGTGCTCAGTGCTCAACGCGCTTGTTTTCCGCTCATTCGCTCGAGGGGTGCTGCCTACCCCGCGCCCTCAGGTAGCGTGAGGGGCAGGTTGAATGCAGTGACGTTCAAAATCGCGAGTCAGCGCATCGGCATGTGTGTGTACTTGTGCACGCGCGACTGTCGAGTGCGTTCCATCGGATCTGTGGATGGCTTTCATTTTTATTAGTAAAGGATGAAAAAATCACTAGCACGCACTCCAAGGAAGTACTAACAGTAGCATATGTGATCTTCGTAGGTGCGATTCTCTAAAGGAACTGTTTAAGGAAATTAAAATCATGCATTCAAATTGAAAACATCATGTACGTTAGAAAAAATCTGCATTTATTTAGTAAAATATGTGACAGACACCACTATAGTACTAGAAACCTTTTGTTCCTACTTGTACCACCGAACTGAACCACCGGTGGTACTAGCGTGAAATCTCGTTCTATATAGTACCACTATTTACTTAGTGGTACTAATGGGACTGTTTGTGTCCAAATAGTACTACTACCCATGCAAATTGTGTAACCTTATTTTTTTACATTGATGCTAGAAATGCTTGGCTCAATGCTGGGCCTGCTCCACAACCCTACGGGCAATGAGTGAGTGATTTTGAGTTGAATAGTGCTGATCCTTGCGTCGTGTTCGTGAACGGGCGCTGTCAGTTGGAACTGGTCATCTCTTAGCTGCCACGGTTTATTTTGACTACTTTGTTATAAATCGTCGATTTAATCTTTTACTCTGGGCGCTCTTAATGTGCACGTCTTTCTACATCGTTCTCACATTTATGTATTATCTCAACATGAATGATGTAACCAAGATCTTGTAAAAATATTTTGATTGAAAAGAGTGTCCATGGAGTTTCTTGCCCATTGTTCTCCATAGAGATCTACGCTTTGGAGTGGACAACTACAGTACTTTCACAAGTTATTATGCCTTGTGTCTGGGACTGTAGCTTCGCTTTCTTTGTTTTTCTGACATTCAAAAGTGGCTGTTATGGTCTAATTGAAATAAATGTTTTGAGTTTGAGTTTAGTAGGAACTGCACGCTGGGCCTGTCTTGTATGCTCTCCGAGCTATTTATTCTTTTTCTTCAATACAAAATAACAATAAAGCAACCATTGTTGAAGCCTATTCTGCAAAACTTTGAACCCAGACGGAATGAACTACCGTACCTACCGTATATCCGGCCACAATATCGCATTCCCATGACCAAAGCATTATGGAAAACACTACTCGAAACTTGCAAACAAATATCATTGTGCGCCCTCGATGCAGCGCGAGCCGTGCAGTGGCAGTCCTTCAGGCCCCCTCGGGCTTCGCTCCTCGTGTGGGGTGAGCGGGGAGCGGGGGCGTGCTGCGGGGGCGAGGGGGTTGTTTATGTTTATTGTTTAGGCTCGTTGTGCTACGATTAGGCGCAGACGTCGCGATCACACGCCTCTGCCGGCTTTGTGTGATCTCTCCTGTTTCTGTGTTTTCATAGGAAGTTAATGGGTAGTCGAGTACTGTGAAGGATCATGTTTTGTTACTAGAAGGTGCCAATTGAAGTGATGAATTGATTGAAGTTGAGTGGCACAGCAGAGATTGATAAACATTTGGGGCCCCGAACATCGCTCATTGATTACCTTTCATTCTAACATTAGATTTACATGTACTAATGTAAATTAGAGTTCTTACTACGATTATAATTATATCAACCACGATTGCGTATATAAATTTCTCATAAAGCAAACCCGAACGCATGAACCCCATCAGCGTGTCGTTAACTCATACATAGCTGATGCGCTGTTTACACGCCATCAATTAGTCCCGACATGGCGACATAAGTGGCCCCCCTGCCCCCCCCCCTCCCCATTCCTCACCGCACACGGAATTATTTCACAGCTGTCAATAAATTCATTAAAGCCAAATTATTATTTTAAATTGCATTTATTCATTAAATGAGAATAACTCTGGACGCTTCCATAAACTAATTAACGTGATAGCACTTAAAGCCGATTTTTGGTCAAATTAAAGTTTGGTCGGCGGCCAAAAATGTGGAAGTCCGTATTCCGTTGCAAACACGTTAATCCCACTAAGTGGTGTCGGGGAATTTGACCGTCTGCGCGGGTTTTATGTGCTATATTTCTGGTTTTGGAAGACGACGTCGGAGACGAATTTGTATCTAGAAATACAGCCACTAGTCTCACTTTTAATCTTAATAGTCATGATCAAATGTTTGCTGAAGCACTCCTGCAGTTTGATGTCAACAATTAATTCAAGAACCACGGAGTAACAGAGATCGGCAATTGATCAAGTGGATGTCGTAATGTACAAACAGCAACTCACTTAACTGCGCAACTGAGAGAAATTATCACTGTAAGAAAGGGACAGATATATGTTAGTCATTTTCAATGTAGTCATAAGTTTCCTAGGTTAATAATTCTTAATTCGGTCGTATTGTAACTCTTCTTTAGCACTCAAATTGACATTTAAGTACATACTCAGTTTATAAAAAAAAAACTGCATGGATCATGGATGCAATCTTTTAAAAACAAAAATCTTGATGACAAGTCTGTCTACTTACTAGACACAAAAAAAAAAAAAAAAATTTCACAATCTACAATAATTTGATAAAATGCCTGCACGGCTCACCGCTGCGAAAAGAATCCGCATCGTAATTTTAAAAGAAATGGGGCTGACAGTTGCCGAAATATCGCGACAACTAAATGTACGCAAAAAGACTAAAATAAAATTTGGTGTAAAATACAATAAAAAATATTTTTAGTGTTTTTCGATGTTTATCTTAGTAAGATTAGGTTTAGCTGAGGTTTCATTAGCAGCACTAATTTTGTTTTCAGAGACGGTCGATATACACGTGGCTACGACGTCACGAGGGAGGTGGCGATAAAACCCTACGCGACCGTCCTCGTAGTGCTCGAGGACGTGCCACAACGGATGCTGAAGGCGCCACCATAGTCGCTAGCCACTCGCAGGATCCCTTCCACCCCACTCGTGATACTGCCGCCCACTACCGTGTTAGTTAATATGATACAAATGTCTGGTTGTCGGTATTGTTACTTTACTGAAAGTTACACTAAGTCTTAATGCTTGTTACAGATTTCAATGCAAACAGTGCGTCGTCGCCTTAATGAAGGGAATCTGCAGCGACATATACCAGCCCGGAAAAATTTACTTACACAAGCGCATACAAAAGACGACAGAATAGGTTTTTGCCTTCAATACTACAATTTTGACTGGGTTAAATAATATAGTCATATTTGTAGACTTTCAAATCTGATAATCGGAAAATATTAAACAGGCGGAATAACGAACGTTATGTAGAAGCTAATCCTTTGCCTACTAGGTCAAGTGGAAGAATAAGTCTGGGTTTTTAGGGTTGGATGAGTTCCATGGGTCCAGGGAAAGTTGTTGAAGTGAGTGGCCGGATGAATGGACATCAATATATGGAACTCCTAAGGGATGTTTTTTACCGACCGTTCGTTTGGCTTACCCTGAAGGCACTATTTATCTTGCCCAGGACAACAGTGCCATTCATAGATCGCAAATTGTGCAAGAACGGTTGGCAAGTCATCCTGATATCGAAATCTTACAATGGCCAGCAAAAAGTCCCGATCTAAATCTCATTGAGAAACTTAGGGCAAAAATTATTCCCAATAAGGATCTCACTGAGGTGCGTAATCAGACCATCCTACGAGATCTGGAGTATTCCACTTGGGAATCGTTAAGAGGCAGCGAAATGTGCTGGAACGTGGTGAAGGATATGCGAATCAGGACTACTTGTATTCTGGAAAACGGTGGAGGTCACATTCCGTGGTAAGGGCCTTTCCCGAAAAAGTGGAGGTTATTGCCATAAACTCCACGCTTGGCTGCCGGATTCGATTTCAACTATTGGCCCGTGTCCATATGCCATGCAAATTGGTCCTACTGTTTATGCGTGATTAGAATATAATAGAATAAAATACTCATTTATTTCTCACCACAAATGAAAAATCAATATTTATACATATTAGTAGAACTAAAAACAATTTTCACCTGTGGGAGACCGGTACCTGTAGAGTCGGACTTATAGAGTCGCACTGATTGGGTCGCACCTATTCGAAGTGTGTGCTGTGCAACTATATCTCACTTTGCGGTCTGTATAATATTTTCCGACCATGATTATCTGTAGGTCATTTTGTGAGTCAAATAATTCTATATTATATAATAAAGAGTCGGGAGGAATCGCTTCGCTTCGCTTAATAATGACGGTTTTTAGATGATACCAATTGTTTAAGAAACTAAAGGTATTTTTGAGTTGGAGTTTTTTTCAGATGGGAAATCATCAAATGACCTCTCCCGCTCTGGGCGGAGTGGCAGGGAGTGTCAGACTTTTACTGACTAAAACTCATCCATGTTCCTTCTTTGCCCTTTGTATTCCAGGGCCGCGGTATCTCTTTCGAACAGTCCCGCAGCCCCGGCAGGCATCGGCCCTTGCGGACCCCTTAGTATTTGCTGACATCTCAATGAGGCGCGCGAGGAACACGAACGCGCCGTGAACAGGCCCGCGCCTACGGTGGTCGGGAGCCACGACGTGGCCCCGACGGCCCGGGGCGTCTCCCGCGGCAGCTTGGGACGTGGGGTCCTTTCCCTCTCACGTCCCGCCACCTCCTTAGCTAGCATGACTGCTTCGCAGAAGGAGGTGACGGCTTCCCATTCCCTCTCGGTCCGGACCATGGCTTGAACCAGGGCCAGACGAGAGAAGTAGCCGCCGCCAATCGCAGCTACGAGGACACGGCGGTGCTCAGCCCAAGCGGAGCAGAGCTCCACGGTAGTTTATATGTGCTGACCGTGCAAACTGACCTTGCAATTTAAAATAATTGAACTTCTACTACATGTACCAAAGTGATTGTCTGCTTCCCACAGATACACAGCCTCCCACTCACACGCCCACATTATCGAATTACATAAAGAGAGGACATACATGTACACTATTCAGAATTTATTTTATTTTAAGGATTTTATTATTTTGTATCACTGATTTTATTGTCATGATTTTGTTAATTTATTTCATAGGTTTCATAGGTTATTTATTTAGTAGGGTTATTTTAGTGATTTTATTTAAATGCATTAATTATAATTTTATGTCAATAGTTGTAATTTTGTGATTTTATTAGAATTATTTAATTGTAATCATTTTATTATTCTTAGGAACTAGATCTTAAAGTTATCATTGACACTAGAAACGGGATATTGACCATGTCACCTGTTTGTTTTTCGATATTTCGGCGCTGTTGCAACTACCATGGTCACGGATAAACTGAAGTTATTGCGGATGGATGTTTATGAACAGACAAATCTATCTACCCTCTTTCTTGTTCGTTTTTGCACTCAGTACCGCTACCACTGTCACTCGCAACTCGATTCTGTTCCCGACACACGAAACTCACTGTGTCCGCTCGCTCGCTTAGATCTTAATGATTTTTTTAATGATTATTATTGCTAAAATTTGATAAAGGTTAACATTTCTGCTTGATGGCTGCCATTAATCATTAATTATTTGAGGGGATTGGCGCTGATAGCCGAAATACAGGCTTTTGCCTAGTTCGGCTACAGATGTTAAATTCTTTTGCATAATGAAAAAATAGCCTGAAAGATATATACATAATTCTGTGACATTTATTGCATAAACATATATTATAATTGCACAAAATGAAGATTGTAAATAAAATAATAATTACAAATAACTGTTTTATTTAAATGTGGTTATAGTTATAGTCGATAATTTTGTTTAGACTCTTTATGTTAAATTCCTAAAATGTTGAACAAATTATTAATAAATGTCGTCGCATTAAGGTAAGAAAAAAACGACTCTTACCGATTTTGGCCAATTTGATAAATTATCCGACGAAATTAAATTATGTTCCTCAGCCACTGGCTAGGGCTCATAATTGTCAACGACAAATGGGAGTATCTTTCCTGCGATATGTCAGATAAAATTTTGTATAATTAAGACTGATGCTGTTTGTACATTGTACGAAGCACACCTGCCTGTCAGCGAGACGTGGATACATCGACACTGTCAACTGTCAGCAACTGTCACTTGTTCAGCGCACGACTGACAACCGTACAAGTAGCTACATCCCCATCACATTACAACAACATGTGACATTAATATATTCCGAGCTCCTTTTTCATTCGGTTTCGGCTGAGAAATAATTCACGGCCGTTTTGCGTTAGCTAAAGTGTTCATTTCCTTACGAACCCTTTTCTCTGATTTATCTCATGCCACGAACTGGGTGTTCTCGGGAATCATGCCATAATAAAGATTTAGACGAGCTGTTCCAGCCAGGTGCTATTGAACAACCCCAGTAGGTCCCCAGGGTGCTGTACAAGAGCACTCACGTATTATGCTCAGGATTGTAACCATCCTATCGACCGAGTGGTTTTACCACGTGGCTGTCATCAAATCTCATGTTCAAACATCTCTGAACACTTATTTTGATATTTATTTAAGTCAGATTAAGTCGTTAATGGACTAAAAAAAATCAAAACAGTATTTAAAAATTGATTCATGCACTAGTTAGCTCATAGCTATCCCAAAAGTTAATGGTGCCTGAATTTTGGATAAGATTACCACAAGCCGTTAATATTTTCAGCATTTCCTATGCCCGAGGGTCAATATTTCCGAGGTTAGAACACGACACTACACCGGCAACAACACGGGACGACACACTACCGTCGTAACTATCACAGGCTGTACCGCACGCATCGCCGACACTTTCACTAGGATTGCCACTACCGAGTTCATGGGAACAGAAGATCGGCTCCGGAACACGTTCAGACATTCTAAGAGCTGCATCGTACTGATATGAAACGATCAATGAACTTTTCGCCGACGTATGTTCTCGCAAACCTAGACAATGCAGTCTCCTTATACTGTTGCACTGGGTCGTAACTGTGACATTACACGTATAGTCGTATACCTAGCAGCAACGATTGTTCCGTAACTTATCGGTGGTTAGGAGTGGACCTTCTGCAGCAGGTAGTTGTCTTATCACAGGCCAGTGCGGTGATCCGCGCAGTCTCCCGGGTCCCATCGGTAAGCGAGCCGGCAGGAGATGCCGGGCGCCGGTGATCCGGGTGATCCGCCGCGCTGGGACCGGACCGGCGGCGGCACCGTAACGATAATCCTCCAAATTAATACGGCCGAGTAAACGCACCCTACTCCACCTGTCGCGACTAAATAATAGTTAGGGTCTACCTGAGAATTATCTGCTTAGATATGGGGTAGGGTAGCACTGCGCAATATTTTAATTAATATCCTGAGGATCTCCTAGGTACTATCAATATTTAAGTTTACTTGTTACGATACCCAATCTATGTACTAAATAAAGTCACTGGTATTTCTAAAAATACATGATTTCATGTAACAGTCACTCGCAATTTCACGTAAAACTGAAATATACAAAAAATAGTAAATTCGAGTGTCACAAATCGTCTTCTAGATACGCGGTGTGGTGACACTAATGCCCTCTAGGACCCTCTCAGTCGACGTGGAACTGACCTATCACCGGGAGAGGGATCACATGCCGACACCCATGAAATTGGACGATGGGAATATCGGAGGGAATGAAAAACGGAGAGCACGGTTGGTTTATTGTCAACCGTCTGTTGACAAAAAGAAACTAATGGTACAATTGTAGATCAGTTATCGATTGTATCGAAACGAATTCGTCAAATAAATGTACATACAAGTATCGCGAACAATAATTTTATAAGAAAAGCCCTTCATATCATCCCAATAGCTACTGTAATAATCACATAACAATAGTAATGGGATCGTGTGCGACCATAGATCACGGATGGCACACCTTAACTCCTCCCCCCCCCCGATCCGCGCACTCCCCCGGGGGTAACGCGTCGCGCAGGAGATCGCAGGACGAACACGATAATCAGGTTCACAGCGATTCTTAACTCTTTATACATATATTATATGTTTCATGGTAGATATTTCCGTCGAATTGAATTTTCATTTAAACATCTCCTACAAAAAGGATAAAAAAAATATTGAAGTAATCTAAGAAAGTTTTACTAAAAACAAAAACAAAGATCTGGAGCACTACACCGTTCTTGAGGAGAACGGTGTAGAATTTGGGGATAAGATTCTGTCGGTTCTGACGGCGATGTGCCCACAGATGTTGAGATCTTTGACACAAGGATAGACGCTCCACCGCCGCGCATTTAATCCGTCGTAAACTATACGTACAAGTGAAGTATTGTAGAGTTTATTGCAGACAGACAGTCCCTCCTCAACAAATAATAAACCCCCCTCTCATAATAAAAGTGCAACAATGTTTGATGTCTGTCTGTTCGCTGCCGGTATAACGTACGGAATCACCTCGTAAAAACACTGCGTGGATTTGGCTGTTGTTTTCACCGTCGGAGGGCATACTAAAGGGTCGATAAGTATTCATTTTATAATCTAGTAAAGCCAATATTGTTCTCTATTTCCTAAAATAAAATTAGCACCCGTCGGGTACCGTATCATAAATATAACAGGATCAACAAAAGCGCGGCAGGTAAGCAATTACACAGGACGAGGGCGACGCATTTGGTAAATGCATTCGCAGCAGACCGCAGCAGGCCGCAGCAGGCCGCAGTGGGCCGCAACGGGTCGCAGCGGGCCGCTCGACTAATGGATATTATTGCAGGCGCCCTGCACGCTGCCTGATAATGGATTATACAAAAAGTTAGTTGAGATATTTTTAATAGTTTTTGTGGGGCTGTTTTCTGCTGTTAATCTGTTGTACCTGTTGTAACGTCCCGATTTAGTATACTGTGGCTTCGTTTTTACGGAGAATCACTGACTCCTAAGATAGGCACATACACCTAGTTTATGAGTCAGAGTATTAACATTATTGTGACTTAGTTTATAAGCCTTATATGCTCTTAGTCGTCGGATCTTGTATTGTGATGGCTTTTGGTGAAATAAAGGATTGGTTGATTTATTTACCTAGTATTTAAGGAGCTCAACGTTGCGATTATTTTTAGCATGGGTACATTGGGAATACATCGATGACGATTAAACCACCTCCCTATTATTATTTTTATACATATGTATGTCTTATTCTGTATAAACGTTTAAACTAGTGCCAGCTAGGGTATCCAGGGAACCCGCATTAGCATCGTCTGCCAATATCATCAATAGTCCTCACGGCGCGCCTACTGCGCTAGTTATCTTCCGGGGGTGGGCAGTGGCGGTGGTGGCTAATTTATGAGAACGTAACGACCGCCTTCATCACCCCCGGGCACGCGACTCTCACTGCAGGGTTTATAGGGTTACTTCAGAAATACGAGCCTTTGGGGAACTCAATACAGTTTTTGAAGGAATACATGCTTCTGACGAAATTAATCGTTATGTTCTGTGATCCACCGTAGTAGTGGATGTTGAGATTAAGTAAATTGTGGTAGTAATAAGGGAGCCTTCTTAGAATCTGACGTTTGGCTCCCAAACTGGAACGGGCCGGGGCTGCCTTCAAGCGGCTCTTGAGTAACCTGAGGGGTCCAAACGCCTCTTGCTGGAGGCTCTCCGCGGGGGTCGTGCTGTCCATGGCCCTTTACGGGGCTCCGGGGTGGGCGCGTTCCTTGAGGCGGCGAGCCGCCCACTACCTGAACGCGCCCCAAAAGGTACTAGACGTAAGGCTACTCCGGGGGTACCGCACGATCTCCGGCGAGGCTGCGACCCTCCTTGCTGGATTGCCGCCATGTGATCTGGAGGCGATAGTCCTCGCGCGCCTGCACGAATAGCGCGCGGAGGCGCTACATCGGGGGAAACTCCGCTGCCACGGCAAATCACCGCTCAGCGGACAGACCTCCGGCGCGATCTCATGGCGACATGGAGAGAGCGACTGTAGCAACCCCGTGCAGGGCACACCACAATAGTGGCGATAAGTCCCCTCTTTGAGTAGTGACTAGAGAGGCGCCACAGCGCCCTCACCTTCCCGCTGACGCAGTTCCACACGGTTGTTTCTCGAGGTTCCTGCACCGAATCGGGCGGAAGTAAAAGCCCAGGTGTTACCATTGTGAGGATCGTCCAGAGGACACGGTGGAGGTCTGCTCCGCTCGGGCGGAGCACCGCCGTGTCCTCTTAGCGGCAATTGGCGGCGGCGACCTCTCGCATCCGGCCCTGGTCCAAGCCATGGTCCGGAGCTAGAGGAAATAGCCACGCCATCACTTCCTTCTGCGAAGCAGTCATGCTAGCGAAGGAGGTGGCGGGACGTGAGAGGGAAAGAACCTCACGTCCCAGCCGCCGCGGGAGACGCCCCGGGCGTCGGGCGCCACGTGGTGGCTCCGGGCCACCGTAGGCGCGGGCCTGTGGACGATGATTAATGGGTTAGCTCGCCGTCCGTCCGTCTTTTGACGACGCGTTCATGTTCCACGCGCGCCTCAAAGAGATGTCAGCATACAGGAAGGGATCCGCAAGGGCCGATGCCTGCCGGGGCTGCGGGACTGTTCGAAAGAGATACTGCAGCCCTGGAACACAAAGGGCAAAGAAGGAACATGGATGAGTTTTAGTCAGTACAAGTCTTACACTCCCTTCCGCTCCGCCCAGAGCGGACCCCTTCATTTGATGATTTCCCATCCGAAAAAAAAAAGGCTTCTTAGAAGGCAACCTTTGCACAGAATTCTTTACATATATAAAACGTTGCCATAGCAATCAAAACCATTACTGAACATGGAGTACCATGCACAGTGTAACATTGTCTGACCGTTTATTTCTTGTACTCTGGGCTAGAATAAACAAATTGCCTAGACGACAGTGTTAAAACAAAGAACTTAAGTGGTGCTATTATATCGCGCTGCACAAAACGAGTGCCTGGCAGAAAGCCAGGATAACGCCGGGGACGAGTTACGGGACAAAATGTTAGTACTATTATAGGGACGGTCTAGACTAGACGAAACAAATGCGCTTGACTTTAATAATGACCACCGAATGGCGCAGGAGGAGCGTGTGTCGTGTCTTTGTGGAGCTAGAGATAGAAATATATTCCAGAATCGAGACAAATGAGTACTGAGGTATCTCCATAAAATAAAGTTAGGGTAGCATTAAGTCCAGAGTTGTTTAGTGCACAGATTCAGCAATGGAATGAAGTAGTAGATGTTAGCCCTCGGTTGATTCTTTCTAAAACTGGAACTTTGAATTCACTAAGAATATATAAAATGGTCAAAGATTGCGATACACGTTGTCTCGCGGAACAAGGGTCACGAAAAAACCTATGTTCTCAAGACAGCGATTATCACATGACATCTGCGACACATGAACGAATGTTATGGAAAAATATTAGTTTTTGAGATAAAGTATTATGTATACTGTAGTAAGAGTGCGCTTTAGTTGTCACGGTGAGGTTCGTATTGTATTAGATGTAAGTATGAGACTTGTTAACACATTCATTAAAGAGAGGAAGAGGACAATACTTCGGAAGGAATAGTAAGGAGAATTTGCTTACATTTCGAATATAATGCACATTATACTTCTAAATCACTAAACCAAACAATGATTCATGTTCCAATAACGCGCAGGAACTGTACGAATACGATCTTCTTTCTATACAATACATTACAGGCATTACCCCAAATGTTCGTCCGTTCGACAGAGGCAGTAAGTTGAAAACAAAGTCAACGCGCCCCGCTCCGCCACACCGCGCCACACCGCGCCACACCGCGCCACACCACGCCACACCACGCCACACCACACGCCGACCGGGCGATACTCATAACATATAAATATGTGGCCGGCAGCGGACAGCCGAGCCACGTCTAAACTTCCGAATAAGGGAAAATCGCAGGCAAAATGCTTATACACCCGATATTTGTATCCGATATTTCAAGGCATTTTGGCGAAAAATGGACCGATGAGAAATACAATTTTACCCATCGACTTCACAGACCTCACTTTTTGGTCATTTTTTTTCTGGTTATTGACCCAAAGTTCGCGCTCTTTGTAATCCTATTTAATTAGTTAACTAAGTAGCAAGTTAACGAGATAAAATATATTGTCATCCACACACGACTGGTTCCAGTAATACGTTTTCTCCAAAAGGCCTCTAGTTCGTGAACTCGTTCACTATGGTTAGCCACTACATCGAACCAAGTCTAGACGCAACCTACATCAAGTTATATCGCCCACCACAAGCAATATCCTCGTAATGTCATCCTACTGAGAATTAGTTCATTATATCTTGCGCTCAAATGTACGAGCAATAACGTCGCCGGCGCGATCCCGTGACACACCCGACGCCGTCAGTCACACTGACACACAGACGTCGCGGTACTCCTTCTCCGTGACAAACTTATATTTCGTAGTCGACATATAAGTGAGAGGAATATGCGATGTGCTCCTCATTGTGAAAGTGGCGGTTGACTTGTGGGACTGCGGTGTCGGATTACATTGCAGGTGCTGTGTTTTCGGTGCTTCAAGATTGATTCGTGAGATCAATCTTGAAGACTATTCATGTTCACAATTTCAGAAACAGAAGTTCAAAAAATGTCTTGAAAGTAATTAAATTGTTGATAATCTTCGGAAACTTTGGTAGGAAATTGTTTATTACATTCACTTGTCGTAGCACTAATACGAAAATATCTACCAAAACAAAGGCACAACAGCCCGGAAAACCAAATGTTTCAAAAATAACGATGACATAATGTTATTGCATTTTCAAGCTAACCGTAAACTACTAGGCACCGTCCCGATAAGCTGAACACCTAGGCAGCCTCCACGCTCCTAATCCTGTGAGTTGCTCGGCTTTCATCGGTTGCCATCTTACGTCGCCAATGTTCGCCAAATTGACTCTTAAGCAAACGAGGAGTAACGACGTGACGTCACTCCCGAGTCACTCAACCTCTCCAGATATTGAGAATTTAAGAGGCGCCTTTTTGAAGTACAGACTTTAATTATAAGAAATTGTTTAAGTGGATAATTCACTTTTATGTTGTAATACGGCCCGATATAAAAATTTAGGGTCCCGCCTAATTGAAAGTCGTATCTTAGCGAGAATAAAGTAGTGTTTTTTTGGCTGTATTTGAGACTAGAACTTTCAAACAACGCTAGCTAATGAAAAAAAGTGTACAGCAAAAGTATTGCGCCGGTCGGGGTCAAAGCCACTCCATAAATATAAATGTTTTTTTTGAGTATGATAGAACGAAATATAGTATTATTTCTCGTAAGACACAGTAGCTACATGACGGTGAATAGTAAACAGTTTTAGTATCACTAAAGCCGAGTTACGCGCAAATGAAACTCCGCGGTATATGTTACAGCGCGTCGGCGAACGATAAATAAGCACTAATAGAAACCCGCTGGCATAGTGCGTAATGTACGAATGTGCGTAAATGGGCGAATATACGAAATACATAGGGTAATACCCGGGTGTGTGCGGAGTTTACTGAATATTCTTTTGTTTACAAGAGCCCACAGTATTATTTATGGATTTAGTTTTTATTTAGGCTAGAAACTACTAACCACTAACCATTTCCCGAAATATTCATAACCTAATTGAAGCACGATCAGAGCTTATAATTTGATTTTTATATATAGCTGTTGCCCGCGACTTCGTTCGCGTGGAAATTTTGGTGTGTATATTTGAGACTGCCTCGTTGGTCGAGTGGTCGCAAGGGCGACAAATAAGCATGAGGTCTTGGGATCGATTCCCGGTTCGGGCAGTGTTAATAATTTTTTTTTCATTAATTACATAAAGTTATAACACACATGGTTTGGAGATCACCTTTTAAGCAAGCAGATGCTTGTGTTCGGGGGCGTCCATTAATTACGTGAGGCATTTTTTTTGCGATTTTTCGACCCCCTCCCCCTTTGGTGAAATGTCGTGTGATTTGACTTGACCCACTCATCCCCCTCCTAATCTCACGTGAGATTTATCAAAATGCTTAGTTTAGTATATTATACGGTAATCTGTGCTTGATTGCGTAGAATTCATTTAAAAAGAATAATTTGTAAAGAAACATGTTCACTTAATTACACCCAGTTTTCTCTCAATTTTAAGTTTCTTGCTGGGAAAAAAATTACGTGATATTTGCCGAAACCGCCCTCTCCCTCGTGAGATTGGGTGAGATTTTGCTCGACACCCTAAACGTAATTAATGGAGGCCCCCTTAGATGACTCCGCTCTTCCACTTAACATTAAATGTAATTGAAAATCTTAATATATATAAATCTCGTGTCACAATGTTTGTCCTCAATGGACTCCTAAACCACTTAACCGATTATAATAAAATTCGCACACCATGTGCAGTTCGATCCAACTTGAGAGATAGGATAGTTTAAATCTCAAATTATAGTAGGGTAGGTAGGGTAGGTAGGGTAGGTAGGGTAGGTAGGGTAGGTAGGGTAGGTAGGGTAGGTAGGGTAGGTAGGGTAGGTAGGGTAGGTAGGATAGGTAGGGTAGGTAGGGTAGGTAGAGTAGGTAGGGTAGGTAGGGTAGGTAAGTAGGTAGGTAGGGTAGGTAGGGTAGGTAGGATAGGTAGGGTAGGTAGGGTAGGTAGGGTAGGTAGGGTAGGTAAGTAGGTAGGTAGGGTAGGTAGGGTAGGTAGGGTAGGTAAGTAGGTAGGTAGGGTAGGTAGGATAGGTAGGTAGGATAGGAAAAAGGTGCATTGCAACGCATGCCGGGAACAGCTAGTATACTATAAATAATAGTGTTATTGGGTTATTCCATCAGAAATTTCTCAGTAGCAGCCACGAAATCTGGATTTATGCCCGGTTTATGGCAATAGGCTCACCCCCTATTACATAGGATTTCATCATATATATGGCGAAATGTGTGTGTAAGTACGATTAGGCCAACCTCTGCCCAACACTTCCGGGTTTAAAGGCGTGACGTTATGAGTGAGAACTGACTGGCTGATCAAAATGTGGTCATGTATTGATTGACTACAAAAGGCGTCCTTTTGGGTACTGTAATTCTGGGCGGCAGAGGTTATAAACAAAATTAAATGACGTTGAGGCGACGATATGGCTTTCAAAACCGGTCTATTTTAGCGCTATACAACTTTTTTTTCAAAGTGAACCTTGTTGGGCGCTTTTTATTCTAATACCGTTCTGTATACAACATTAAATGACTTTTTGCGAGCTACCTCCCTGCCAAATTTCATCTTAATACGTCCAGCGGTTTTCGATATTTCGTGATGAGTGAGTGAGTGACCTTTCGCTTTTATATATTTAGGTTAGATAAGAGCGCGCGAGATGCAACTTTGACCCCGCTCGTTACAATACACACTTTAGTTCCGAACTGACAGGCTTGTTGGGTACCAACAGCGGGTTGTTGGGCGCCAACTGAGATCCGTTGGGCGCCAACAGTTGCAGTATGGAGTGAAGAGCAGCAGTAAAGAGCACCGTAGTTAGTTTAATCCAATTAGCAAATGTTAGAATCCTTATTAAAATGGTAACACTCGTTAACAAGTGTAGCGATGGATTACACTGATAACTTGAACACACTACGATGTATCTTTATAACAATACAAAGGATCTAGTCTTCACTGCTTCTGACATATTGACGCCACTCGATGTATTTGCGATTGTTGCGAAATTATAGCGTGACCGTGACTATAATTACAAAAACACAAAGCTACGATAAGTCATAGCTTACGTCCAATGTAGCCTCCGTAACAGAGGACAATGAATTTTTGACAGGACAGGCGACCGTATAGTCCATTTTCTGCATATTGCAACCTACTAGAATCCGACTTATCTGCCCAACTTGACAATAACTACTTTATCGCCTCTAACTGAAATTATTGAGTGACATACAGGAATGTTCAGCAGTAAAAGTTTTCAGGCTGACATCCTAAAATATTCCGCAGTAAAAGTTGAGTTCATCTGTTTGACAGAGGAATGTAAAACGCGTTGGAGCACATTAAACGCGTCTTGTTGCTCTCCCGGGTTAACGAGAGGAGTAATGGCGGCGTTCACCTTGACCTTCGCGCTTTACTGCCTCACACAGCAGTATTATGGAAGTGGCACTTAATGCAGACTGCTGAGTGTTCGCGCAGATTCGTCCGAACAGGCGCGTAACGAGTGGAGCTAAGATAAGGGTCGAGTGACCCTGACCTCGCAACCTTAACAATATAGAAGAGCATGCAACTACTGACCCATTTCTCTTATTTATAAAGAGAATGTGATGCTGGTATTGTGCTCGTCATGCAGCAGAACATGCACATTCAACGCAGCTCTCACATTCTCTCAGCAATAAGGCGGCCACTTTAAATATTGCACCAGTTGCAGTGTAGCGCCATTTCATGCCTCCCAAGCCGCGGCGGCCATCAGCTAAGAGCCTGAACTATTACTAGGCAGCTCGTTTTTTTATTTGTAGATGAATTCGGAGTCGCGGAAACAGTCCGTCTGTCGTGTACGGTGCAGTAGTTACCCCAATCAGTCGCGTGTTTCTTTGATGCAGTGACCAGATATTTCAATGCAATATAAGATAGAAAATTTTATCGGCAAATAAGCCGCACACTCATTACAAAGGTACTTTTTAGAGTTAGTTTCAGCAGTTACGAAGTTTCAGCGTCCATGTCTTTATGGGGCTGCGTCGACTGCAAGGACTGTGTTGTTTGTGGCATCCCTGTCCACTGTAGCGCGAGGGAGGGAAACCCTGTGAACTTACGGAGTCTCATGTGGCGTCACTAGCGAGGGAGGTATCCGTGTAACTTTTCAACGACGTGCACGATGTTTGCTAAGACCCCACGCCGCCGGACACCGAGTAAACACTATCGGCAAATAGACATTCCTAAACGACCCGTTAAATCGTGGCCGAGCGAGCTTCTGCGCCATTGATTGTTGTCAACATTGACTTCTACTCCCGATCTGGGAAAATATGAAATTATTCAAAGTGAAGTTATATTAAAATCCGCACCGTTGTAGCGATTACAAACAAAGGTAATGTTAATAGGCAGTGAAACGCTCGGCAGTCGGCACCCTCGAAACCCTTTTCCTTCACGTTTTTACAACAGCAGCTTACGTGAGTAGCGATTGTTTTTGTTTAATTCCCTGATCGGCGGCGCAATGTTTTTGTGATATTCGTTATTGAATGAAACCGAAGCCGTGTGGCTGGCCCTGAATAAAACATGCCTGAAAGCTACCCTACTTATCAGATAATCCATACACGCGTGTTTCTGTTTCTTTGTATGAAAACTTTGCAACCGATTGGAATTCCCGGAACGCGTCTCTTCTGCCGATAATTTATAGCTTCGTAAATTGGATTACTGAGTATTGGATCCGCAATCGAATATTCAATTACAGACACAGAGGAACTTCTTAAACAGAACCGAACGTAGTTATCACAACAGACGTGTGTTTAACATACGTAATGATATGCAAGGAGTATATATTTAATACATGTGGTACGGTTATTTGACCAACAGTATTTCAGTAAATAAAATCTTAGGTAAACCTTGGATTTTGCTTTTAATCGACGAAATGGGTTCAAATTAATAGCTTCCATAAATCGTAAAGCCCCCTGCTGGCCATCCACTGAACTAGCGAACGTAAAGCAGCGTTAGCTAAATATATGCGCCACTCTCACACGGCTTCCTTTGAAACATAAAACTTTATGCAGTTTTCAAAGTCTCCAAAGTCGGCAGTAATATGAAATGATTGGGCCATTGTAGGGGACTGCACGGGGGATATTCGAAAGTGCAAGGGGTAGGGAAGACGTAATAAATAATAAGATAACGCGCTCATCCCCCGCGGGGTCGGCAGAGCAGCACCCCGGTGTACGGCGGTGCAGATACCGGTGTTATCAAATTATTGAACAGTTCAACGCCTCTAATATTTGCTGCTACGTGTTATGTACCTGTTGGCGTAACAGTTCCAGACTCTTAAGATAGCCCTTTGATTTGTTTCATGACTAGAACGTTTGCAAATCTGACATTGAATACGAAACGTCCCTACACCTCGACACTTACTACAACACCACTGTACCCCATGTACTGATAACGCTATGGTGTAAACTTAATTCATTGAGTAAATTTATTCAAAACAGCCGAAACAGTATTATGCCTTATTAACAATCCATGCTTGTTTACAAATACACTGATTATCTAATTTAGTGTTCTGTAATTATCATTAAATGCTTCAGTTATAGTTAATTACTAGCGAGTCCTATGCGATAGAGGCTCATTGAAAACTAATCAACCGCTATGTGATTATATTGTACTGTCATCGGAGTTAGCCAGCTGTGAAGTTGCTGCAATACATGAAACTTTATGCGAAACTAAACCTAGTTCGTAACTCATGTGAGTTGAACTTTCTTGTGCAAATAAAAACGAAGAGTTCGTGTATGAAATCACATGGTTGTGTCAATGTTTATGTTGTTGTTGTTGTTCGTGTGAATCAATAAGTAATAGATGTCGTACGTACGTATCGTCCGCGAGCGAGCGCGCCGGCCGGCTGGACTCACATCAGACACACGACACCACTCGTACTAACGACGACGATGTGTAGTAACGTGTCACTTGTGCTGTTCCCGCTGCTCGTCACTGTCACATCACTCACTCACTCGCGCGCGTCACCCAGCGGCGCGTCACCCTGCCCGCGCGTCACGTCCCCGCGTGCGACACGCGCGCCCGCCCCAGTCACACTGTCGCTGCCGCCCGCCCAAACGAGAGGGAAATCATCCCCTACTGGCCTCTCTCCTTCTCGCACGCACACGAAAGCCTATTTCTATCTCGGGTGACTTTTCCCGGCGCGTGGTGAATGTCGCCTTGTTTCATTGACGCCCGCGCGACGCGAGCCAAACGGATGTTTTTTCACGGTTGCAATGCGAGTTTTTCCGATGGCGGCAGAGTAATGCTTCCGGTGCGTGCGCTAAGACGTTCAGGTAGATTACTGTAGCTGACTATGAAGGTTGTACTTTAAGAGACAGAGCAGTTATCGCGACGCATGTCGGAAGGTTGCCGTCTGTCTGCAACAGCTGATTCAATCAAACTGCTATAAAAGCAATGTTCCAGTGTACACAGACTACCACAGCGGTGTGACTCATAGTAAAGCGTGTTTGTAAACTGTCCGTCCGTACGCGGCGGTGACTGTGTGTTTGTTCAGCGTGTTTGTTCGCGCGCGCTAACTCTCACACGTAGCACAATACTAACCGCATTTACTAACATTTATTTCGATGCCAGGTCCGAACCTTGCTTCACTTACTGACATAAATGGTGCAGTGACGAACTGCTATTGTAAATTCAAACAACCCTCTTTTAGATGAATATATTGAAATGAAAGTTGACAGCCATCACTACATGTATCCATAACTAAATAGAAACGTGTGCGCCACTCACCCGTCACCCGTCTGATATCAGCTGTTCGTGGACACAGACGCACGCGTACCTAACGACACCCGCGAGACGCTCGATCTGCAGGACGTCCCCACACGGCACACGGCACATGTCACACGCAGCTCCGAGTTAGTTAATATTCATTAAGATACACTATCACACACACGCAGGGGATGAGCAGTCGTCTAAATCAGTAGAACAAACTGCAGCCGTCATGCACACGACCGGTGGCGGTAAATCATAGCGTCTGCATTGTGCATTATTATTCAAGGAGGAAAAATGTCCCGCCATCGGACCACAGTCACCCCGCCCACGTCCCGCACCCAGCACGCACCCGCCCCGTACCGACCTCCTTACCTGGCTAGTTGAATGCCTGTAAGCGCTCACCCGTCGTGGAATGCTGAAGGATTGGATCCAAAGAGGTTGCGCTACTTTTTGCCTTTTTTATAAGAATTCCCGAACCATAGTGTTAAAATGATGAGATTTGTGAGATTTTAGTTTTCCTTTGAGAGTGAATAGTAATGGCGCCGCGGTACACGTTCGTGTGAGCACACGTCAGTCTCAGAGGGTCGACAGGCGACTCGAGTTACTGCAACTGACTAGCGTTGTGTGAAATGTGAAATATTCACGTGTTTTATTGTTACGAATCTTTGAGCGTGCGTGTTATTAATTGCGGTTTACACCCACCAAAACAGTCGCTCAAATATCATCACATTATAATAAGTGAATAAGAAACATTGGATATGACTCGCTAAAGTTGGTCACTGGCGCACACACATACGCGTCATCAAAACTCCGAATAACTATTATGAGTTTTTATCTTACTCTTCACTTACACATTTTTTATTTTGCAGGAATATTTACAATTACAACGCTGCAGAGGATAAAGAAAATAACAACGTTGCTACGAAAATAAATGTGTAGCATATTCGTAGCGAGTGCTACGAGTCTACAACAGCTTGCTACGCGACCGACGTGCTCGAGTGCTACGACCGTTCAAAAAAAATGACGCGCTACGCCGCCGACACGTAGACGCCAAATGAATGCTAAATTTTTTTGGTTGCAATTCCTAATTAGGCATTTGGAACCGAAACTTCCTGGGATTAACAGAAACATCAGCAGAGTTTTTCTGTAAGAAAATAGCTCCACTTTATAGCCCCACATTGGAAGTGCACGCAATAAATTACGCACTCGCCCCTCTTGCTGCTGCTGGTAGGATTACAAGCGTGACGGCGTAATGTTATTATTGCTTCGTGCAAATTGCTATAACGTACAGGCTATAGAGTATCGAAGGCTCTCGACACTGATGGGTGACACAAAGCGATGGGAGCTGCCCGCAGCCGCCGCCCGAGGAGGGCTCGAGCACCGCCATTACTGAATCCAGTAGAATGTTTAACCAGTGACAATACGTTTACTCAAATTGTACCAATACATGAACATATATCACATGAACAAGGGGACTCCATCTTTAACGAATGACAGACTATCCAGGCCCTGCAGTCTCGACATTAGGTAACGACAAAAATCGGTCGTTAAGTGTAATCGATGTCAAATTTCTTTAATAGATTTTCAACCTTATCCTTTCGAAATAAAGTAGAAAATCCATCAAAGGAATTTGACAACGATATGACTTAGCGACCAATTTTTGTCGCTATCTAATGTCGAGACTGCAGGGCCAGGAATGTTTTAATTAACAACAGAATTCAAAACATTTAAGCAATACAACGCCATTTTAACAATCGCATTATGGTATATCTTTGGAAAAATGGTATTATGATATTTCACGATCACGTGGCGTATCATGAACATATTATTGCTACAGTTCATAACTATTTAATTGTTAATAATTCCGTTAAAATCGAATAACTGAAGGCAACAGATATGTGCACGTTAAGCAAAAGGTGGGGTGCGAGCCGAGTTCCCTGCAGGTCTGTGAGTGAATACAGACCTAGTGAGGTCGGTGAATGTTCAGTCGGCCTCGAGTACAGTCAGCGAGAAAAGTAATTTCGCTTGTAGGGGTCTGTACCCACAGCACGGAGGGATGTCTGTTTCTTAATTAAGCAGCTTCAATTCGTGTAGATACTCGCAGCATCATACCCCCTCCCCCCACCCCGCTGTCTTGCTGCTACTTTCATCTTTTATATTAGTCTACAGCTGACGTCTGTCTGGCAGGCTGGGTCAGTCTGTTGCCGCATTTACGACGGATTTATTATGGTACGTTTTAGTTGAATAGGTAGGAACTGGTTTTGTATTCAATAGCGAAAAGGTGTGAGTTAGGTGGTGTATGAAATCGAAAAACGATCATTGTTCAATTCAAAGACGGGTATCGTTACGTTCCCTTTAGTTACAATCATTGTGCAGTTACATTAAGTACTAATTAGTTAAGGTCTCGTCGCACCGCGTCATGACTATATTAACTTGTACGATTTACTATACCGACCGTGTCGCACCCCTCGTGCGCTTAGTGGCCACATAACTCCCATGGAACTTTGTAATTACTGATTATGTACTTGAATAAATTGTACCAACAGATTTATACCTCACTTGATCACAAATTCAGACTAAAATACTGATGTACATTGTAATATTATGTGTTAAGAAATCGTGTTTCAAATATGCTTTTCATTAAAAATTTATGATATTGTTGGCAACATAAATGACTGAAAACTTTGAACGAATTTATTCTTGTTGCCTTTTCGTTGAGACGTATGAAGAGTTATTGCTGATAACGCTACGTTTACCGCGATAAGTAAGTATAAATAGCTAAATAGAAGGGTCTCGAACCGAAGGGAGGCCCTCTACGTGTCTTATCGGATTCCCGATCACTAATGTGTTTATATCGTAATCGCTAACATAAATAGTTACCTAAGGCAGCTTATTTAACGTTTGGCGGGAAATCCGGCTGAGTCTGATGATAGTGAGCGCATGTTGTGCCGAGAACAATAGAGCAGCCCGGCCGAGGCGAACCGACACGACACATGAGCCACGACAGAAGGTCCGCATATCAAACTGTACAACCTGTAAACCTCATTCATAATGAAACCGTTCACACTGTAACTGACTGAAGAGCTGATGGAGCTTTGACATAACGCCTGACTACTTACTACACTTATATAGGTCAGCAGTATCCCTATGAGCAGCTTTGCGATAGTGATCGCCACATCACTCTGGACGGAGAAAATGGAACTGCCGAGTCGGGAGAAATGATTGAATAATATTTTTGTTACTTGGTAGTTGAAAGGCCGGGTATGTTGTGCCTTCCGTCGGTGTGCTGCCTAACCACAAGAGCGCCTGGGGCTTGGGGGCCGGCGGCGCCGGGACAGGCAGTGGATTTGTCCTCAAAGCTTAATTGAGAATACGTGATTTGAACCTAACTGTTTGTTAAGAGGCTTTACGTTTAGCCGACACATTACCCGACTAGCTGCGAACGCTTCGCACTGATACAGACTGAAGTAGATGAGTACTGAAACAGACCTGGTTCGCAGTACAAGAACACTGCTGAGTGCTGCTACCAAAACAAAGAATAAGTCAATCTAGGTTAAACTATTTTACAAAGCCTTTCTTAAACAAACGTAAATCCGTTCGCTCGCTTTATTTGAGAGAAAACTCGGCAAACGAAAAGTAGTACATTTATAAAACACTAGCTTATGCCCGCGCCTCCGCCCGCGTAGAGTTCGGGGATTTCCTACGGGATCCTACTACTGGGTTAATAAATAATCTATGTGCTATATCAGACTAATCTATCTCTGTGCCAAGTTTCATCCAGATCTGTTCAGCCTTTCGTGCGTGATTGAGTAACAAACATCCATTCATCCAAACTTTCGCATTTATAATAGACTTTCGTTTCTCATAATTTTAACTGAACAAATTTTCAAGTCAATCGACCTCGGGAATAAAAAGTTTCACAGAAAATTCAACAGCCTATTTCACCCTGTCAGGGGTAGAATTTCGAAAAACCCTTTCTTAGTGGATACCTACTCTTCACAAAAAATCATGTCTCTAAGACCAGCGGTTCGGGCTGTGCGTTGATAGATCAGTCAGTCAGTCAGGAATTTGAATTTTATATGGATAGATAGATTTTATTGCGCCCAAGTGCAGTAAAAGCTGCAAATTCAAATAAATTTCAGTTTTACAACGGTCGGTAATGGTGTTTGAGCGCTCCGCTCGCTTGCTCCGCTTGACGCGACAAATATAGGTAAAGTGATATCTTACCATTGCAGGCAGAGTTGCAATCTATGGATTACTTACCTGAAAGAGAAAAAAAATAAAATAAAAATATTAAGCAATAAATAAAAACAACACTTCCAATCCTTTCGAAGCAAAACTATTTATTTTCTTCAATTTACATTACCAAGACCCCACCACCACCGGAAACAAAATCCCACCTTACAAACTACCCACCCGCACCTTACATTAGACAGATATTTTAGGTAAACTTATTAGTTCCCAATAAAGTCGTCCCTCAAGTAGTCCCCCCTCCTCCCTCCCACACCCTGCATATTGTTGCATTATGCAGCTCGTCCCCTCAGCGACACGATATTGTTAGCATAACATAACGAGCGCGAATAAGAGTGCATGCGATTATGTTCGATGAGTCATACGTGCGGAGTGCGATACGTACGAGTGTGAGGCGCCCTTAATTCGCGCACGTGTGCGAGGTGCCCTTAGCTAGGCGTTAACTAGTTGAGTAGCGATCAGATTTAGGTTATTGTGTGGACAATACATACGCTCAATTACAATACATTAGTTTGGATCGCATATCTACGGATTACTGACGATAGGTATATCATACGGGCACTGATAAGTCAGAGGCCGCTATGCCCGCCCTATAGTTGGCAGCTGAAGTTAAATGTTATTTAAATCAGTTAATCTGTTACAAACACTTACAATTTTGAATGAATGAATGTGTAACATGAGAACCCGCCCAATCACGAGTCTGGTATGCTCAGAAAACAATAACCCGGCCACGTTAATTTTCTATAAATTATCCTTAATTTTCAAACTTACCAATTCTATGAATACGGCTTCGCCCGCGTGGAGTTCGATAATCGTCCCACGGGATCATACTACCGGGATAAAAAGTATCCTATGTGTTAATCCAGGTTATAAACTATCTGTGTGCTAAACTTCATCCAAGTTCACATATATTTACAGATACATCTACCTCAGAAAAATCCTACCTACTTACTAATAGGTAAATACTCCCACGCCCCGCACGCCCTGCGCCACACTGCGCGCCATGCGCCCGTCTACGTGAGTTTCGAAGCCCTATTTGACTCTTATGGGGGATGATTTTGGAAAAACTGTGATTCAGGTGTCTCGTAATTTCAATTGAAGAATGTGCCAACCAATTTTCAAGTCAATAGAGGCCGAGGATAAAAAGTTTAACAGAAAGTTCAACACCTCATTTCATCCTCTTAGGGGTTCAATTCAATTGAGCATTTCCGACGTTTGGCTCCCAAACTGGAACGGGCCGGGGCTGCCTTCAAGCGGCTCTTGCCCAACCTGAGGGGTCCAAACGCCTCCTGCCGTAGGCTCTACGCGGGGGTCGTGCGGTCCATGGCCCTTTACGGGGCCCCGGTGTGGGCGCGTTCAATTAAGCGGCGTGCCGCGCACTACCTGAACGCGCCCCAAAAGGTCGTAGCCGTAAGGCTGATCCGGGGGTACCGCACGATCTCCCGCGAGGCGGCGAGCCTCCTAGCCGGATTGCCGCCATGGGATCTGGAGGCGATAGTCCTCGCGCGCCTGCATGAATGGCGCGCGGGGGCACTACGTCGGGGGGAAACTCCGCTGCCGCGGCAAATCACCGCTCAGCGGACAGACCTCCGACGCGATCTCATGGCGACATGGAGACAGCGACTGTCGCAACCCAGTGCAGGGCACGCCACAATAGTGGCGATAAGTCCCCTCTTTGAGGAGTGGCTAGAGAGGCGCCACGGCGCCCTCACCTTCCGCCTGACGCAGGTCCTCACCGGACACGGTTGTTTCGGGAGGTTCCTGCACCTAATCGGGCGGGAGGAAACGCCCGGGTGCTATCATTGCGAGGATCGTCCGGAGGACACGGTGGCGCACACCGTGGAGGTCTGCCCCGCTTGGGCGGAGCTCCGCCGTGTCCTCGTAACGGCGATAGGCGGCGGCGACCTCTCGCGCCCGGCCCTGGTTCAGGCCATGGTCCGGAGCGAGAGGGAATGGGAAGCCGTCACCTCCTTCTGCGAAGCAGTCATGCTAGCGAAGGAGGTGGCGGGACGTGAGAGGGAGAGAATCTCACGTCCCAGCCGCCGCGGGCGACGCACCGGGCGTCGGGGGCCACGTGGTGGCTCCCGGCCACCGTAGGCGCGGGCCTGTGGACGGTGAGTAATGGGTTAGCTCACCGTCCGTCCGTCTTATGACGACAGGCCGTGTCGACGGTGCGTTCGTGTTCCACGCGCGCCTCAAAGAGATGTCAGCAACCAGGAAGGGGCCCGCAAGGGCCGATGCCTGCCGGGGCTGCGGGACTGTTCGAAAGAGATACCGTGGCCCTGGAACACAAAGGGCAATGAAGGAACATGGATGGGTTTTAGTCAGTAAGAGTCTGACACTCCCTCCCACTCCACCCAGAGCGGGAGAAGTCATTTGATGATTTCCCATCGGTAAAAAAAAAAAAAAAAAAAAAAAAGGGGTTCAATTTCGAAAAACCCTTTCTTAAAGGATACCTATACAAAGAACACACTCTCCAAATTTCATGTCTCTAGGACCAACCGTTTGGGCTGTAAGTTTATATATCAGTCAGTAGTCAGTACTTTGAATTTTATAGTATAAATAATCGCAATAATGTTGTTGGCGGCTACTGTTACTGACGTCGTGGGTTCAAGACCAGAACGCCTAACATCGCTCGCAAAAGCTCCCGACATCACCCACTTACTTGCACAAGGGCTGCCTTCTGCGGCGCGCGGCTCGACAGAAGAGCCACTACTGCGATATAAAAACCATCTGCGACCGACACGCATTTGTATTCCGGTAAATATAGCGCTGGAGAGGTATTTCTACACTATAATGATATATCTCTTTAGAAAGGTACAGCCTATCAAATTATCCATAAGCAAGCACTGAGCATGAGCAGCAAGGCTAAGAACGATTTTTGTCTTTTGAAAAGAATTCATTATTACTCAATTAATTAATTAGCAACTTTTAAAAATTCAGTAAAACGTAAGTGTCGCCAGGTTTTAACAAATACTCACGGAATAGAACTTACGATTATTCTATTTATAAACGTTGGATTTTAAAAAGTCTGTCCTTTTACCTAAAAGTAACGCAGGGTTTCAACAATTTGCGTTAGCACCGCGCGAGCTCTTTGTAAACTCAATATCCCTTCAGTCCGCAGTTACTGAATTCCGCCGACAATTAAATTCCTCTCACACTACAGCATTCCGACAGAACACATTAAAAAATGAACAACAAACACCTCGTGATATAAAACTTTTACATTCCGACACCGTTCGGATGGCGCGAAACGACCGCGTACAAATTCCGGACACCGAGCGGCAATTTGTTGACGACTCAGTGATTTTTTAATATAACATCTATTGTTGTAAACATAAAGTCTATGACAAATGCAAGGATATTCTGGCAACATATTAACTACAGATCTCGGAAACAGTCATTCTAGCCTCTATTGCTACAGATTAAAGCAGACGCCGACCGGGCTGACAGAACGCCGCGATGTGGTGCATTGCGCCTCGCTCACGCGGTCCGCGACCTGAGCTGAGCACGTTGCCTCGCGCAGTCGTATCAGACAGGGTAATTCTGTCCCACGCGAGTTGTGCCACTCACTCGTGTCTCTTCTGCCTGCAGATTAGACTTTGTATTGAAAGACGCGTGTGCGATCTAAATGCAGTTGGTGAGTACGAAACGGTCGGTAGGTTACGAAATCTATACATATAAAATTCAAAGTCCTGACTGACTGACTGACTGACTGAGATATCAACGCACAGCCCAAACCGCTGGTCCTAGAGACATGAAATTTGCAGGGTGTATTCTTTGTGAAGGGTAGGTATCCACTAAGAAAGGGTTTTTCGAAATTCCACCCCTAAGAGGGTGAAATGGGGTGTTGAATTTTCTTTGAAACTTTTTATTCTCGCAGTCGATTGACTTGAAAATTTGTGTACATACTATTCAGATAAAATTATGAGATACGTGTATCACAGTTTTTTCCAAAATCATCCCCCAATTTAAAAATTTAATGTCTTGATTGGCTGACTGATATATCAACGCACAGCCCAATCCGCTGGTTCTAGAGACATGAAATTTGGAGGGTGCGTTCTTTTTAAAGAGTAAGTATCCGCTAAGAAACGGTTTTTTTTTAAATTCCACCCCTAAGAGGGTGAAATGGGGTGTTTAATATTCTGTGAATTTTTTTATTCTCTGGGTCGATTGACTTGAAAATTTGTATACATACTTTTCAATTAAAATTATGAGATACGTGTATCACAGTTTTTTCAAAAATCAAAATCATCCCCCAACAGAGTCAAATAGGCCTTCGAAGCTCACGTAGACCGGCGCATGGCGCGCAGTGTTGCGCGGGGCGTGCGGGGCGCGGGAGTATTTACCTATTAAGTAAGTAGGTAGGATTTTTCTGAGGTAGACGTCTGTAAATGTGGTTTATTTCACCGATTTTCGCGTTGGCTCGTGATACGCGACATTGATATTAAATATTATGTAAAAGTTTTGTGTCTATAAATAGATTCCTAATTAATCATTTGATTTTCGTCACCGGTGTCCAATCTCAAACCAAGGTATCAATATTCACATAACAATATGTAAAGTACCTAATTGATATTACAAGCAACATGGCAACATGGTTTTTTTATAAGCAACTATATAAAAACCATGTATCTACTATACATAATTATATAGATTACTTATTATCCCAGAAGTAAGATCCCGTGGGCAATTCCCGAACTCCACGCGGGCGAAGCCGCGGGCATAAGCTAGTTACTTATAACAGGTGAACACATTCTCGATGACGAAAAACACCTCAGCAGATTGGAATATTTGTTGAACCACGATGATGCATAGTCGCAGTTACGTATCATTAAAACTTAAAAGATACCTTCCTGGATGCATCAAAATTGTCATTTTCCAGACAATTTGATGAATCAGTGGTTGTCTACACTTGTTCCATTGCGGTATTTATTACACTAACCACAACATCGCCCGCGGTGTTAGAGACGGTGTCAAACTGGGTGACAGTGCGGTTGTGGCCTATGTCTGGCGTCGTCCGGCGTCTGTCCGGTCCGGAAGCTCACTGTTGGTTCTAATTCCGACACCCACGGAAACGCACTATGTGACGAGTTCATAAGTCTGAAGCATTTTGTGTATAACCGTCCTCAATTTTATACGACAGCGCAATATTCAAGAACTGAATCCAAAATATGGATTGCGTTCCGGATTTTTGCAACTATTCCGGTTACAGTTGCAAGGGGAGAACGCAGTTTTACAAAATTAAAAATGAGTGAAAACGTATCTCCGATTAACATTCTCTCAATCGAGACTCTCCAACCTGGTTACTCTTTCGATTGAAAATGAAATCGCTGGACACATCGATTTTTCTAATTCGTGTATTTGATGAAGAAAAGGCCCGGAAAGTGAAATTTTATAAGTACTGAAGAAAATCATAAAAAAAATTAAGAAAAGTGTTCAAAAACCAACAAAAGGTTCAATCAAAATAAAAAGTAATCAAAAATGTGCGCGAAATTAAAAAAAAAAATTACTAAATGAGGAGCTAAAGCAAAACTTTCTACTTCCACGTCTTTAGTTCTGGGTCACGCTAAAGGAAAGATGAAAATTTTATACGTTCACATTGGATCACCAAAAAGTTAACACTTGATTATGATTTCCTTAAGCGGGCGCCACAATAGTCAGTCACTTTAAACAATTTTGTTCAAGTGTTCTATTTTATAACTTTTAATCTTTCTTTCATCATTTCTAAGTTTAAAGACTAAGGTCCTCAACAGGCGCGTAGCTCCTCCTCCTTCCTCGCTCTTACATTATCTAAGTAAAATCAATGACAGCTTAAGCGATGCAACTCAGGATGCTATTTTAATATATATTTTTTGGTTTGGTTTTCGCCGCACTCGGTTTCGTAGGGCCCCAAAACAATTTTGATAAAAGGCCCTATTAGGCCTGCCCGTTATATCAGTCCGGTACAAAACTAGTTCCCTACGATATGACATAGCTTACAGAGTAAGTTAGCTGTAGGCCTGTAGGAGAGGCAGTGGCCTGGCCATGTTTGTCTGAGAACCGATGGCCGGTGGAGTAAATTAGAATCAAAAAGATTGCATAGATCGAATTGAAGTTCGTATTCTTATAAGAAGTAGGTACCATAGGTACTACTAAATTGTGATTTTCAAAATACAAGATGAGGTTGATTTGCGTAAAGACTGCCTTGCCTAAGTTTGTTAATTTTAGTTTTTTTTTTCTTGAGTATACCCAACTGTTGAATCAAAGAAACTGGTAAACACTGCAAACTGTCGAATTGACTCAACTATCTAATTCACAAAACTGTCCAATGAGTGAAGTGACTAATCAACGAAACTGGCGAATTAAATAAACCGACGATTGAGGGAAAATGACCAGTGATATGCGGACTCACAACATTAACCCAAAAATGTCTTCCAAACACCGAGCGTGACGCGGCAACTAAAGCAACAGCCGCACAACGCGCGACTAGAGGCGACAACGAGCGTCGAGCCGTTAGTTAGTCAGTTACCTAGCGACTCATTGACTGGCACAGTTCAACATTGATAATTATTTTAAAGTGCAGCCGTTTTGGTTTAATGCTACCGGACACTACAAACACATACCTAGTTATACACGCATGTACCTATTTAATCCAGTATTATATATGATGTTCTGTGCATTTAATCCTTGCACTCGCAGGATTATTCGGACACGGCGCAACTATCCGCCATATGACATACCTTCTACACTTGTGTCAGATTTAATTAACGAAATAAAAAAAATCTCAGCAGACTACTTCTGCTTGATGATTTGCTCACCCTCCTCTTACTTTATTCCAAACCGCGGAAATCAATGAATTATGTTTCTTTTGTACTGCTCAAATATCGAAAAGTAATTTTTCCATAATAGGTATCATTATCGCCTCTTACTTTCAGATTGGCACTTCGTTTGCTAAATTGCATATAAACGACTTCGCTTCAATTATAATAACACTCAAATATTCGGTTATTTTATATTAATTATATTCGCAGGAGGAGGCAGGGGGAGCATCGCCAGATGCGTCTTCATTAATGCACGATCGTGTCGAGGTCAACTCGCCGAAGCATTTTATTACAGTTACCGACGAAGCGATTCATTACTGAATCACGCCTGAAGCACCTGGCTACAGGTCGGTGTTGCCAGCTAACACCTAACGAGGAACCACTCCTATTAATCTCGGCCTCCTACTTGTTAATGTCGCATTTCTCGCGACAAAAGTCCAGACCGTGATAGTGAGCTGTAATCCCCGCGCTGGGTTCTTAAGAAACCGTTGAGTTCCTGTGAGTAGTATGCTAGTATCGCAGTTACAAATGAAACAGCGAGTGTTGGCGCTGATTACGGCGCCTGTCGTCGCGCGCGCCCCAGATCCGCGCTTTGTGTGCGCTGTACCCGCCGGCCGCGTGTACTCGCGCGCCACAATGCGCACGCCGCCTTTTGTTTGTTATTCCAGTTTTTTCGTCTTCGAGCGACGTTCTCAGATAAGTAGGCCGTGTCTCTTTCAGTCGACCCACTTTCTAAGCTTCGCTAGAAATGAATAAGCAAAGGAACCGCTGCGAGATGTTCACCGAAAATATTTAGCATTTAGAACCGCTAGGGCGTCGCTATTGTAAGCGGGAAGTCGGATAGTACGCCGCATTCCAGCTCAACTGAACGTTAGTCGCAAACTCGCTAATAATAAGGAAATTTACAAGCTTTGTGAGAATATTTGGTGAGGCGCAAGTGACGAGAGGGCGCGGGTCTTTATCAAGAAAGCGCCATTTGTTAAACAAGAGAAGACAGTTGGTAACGTCAGAGTAACCCTAAAGTTTCAACGTTGCACGAAATACTTTGCAGCTGCACGTTTTAAGAGGTACTAGGTGCATGGTCTAGCTAGGTATATGGCACGATCGTTCACAACCTTGCACAACACTACCTTACTTTCCTTCTGACATCAGCGGCCAGGATTAAAAATTTTGTACCGCGGCGGCGGCGGTCGCGGCTTCGCCCGCTCATCGCTCATGGCTCGGCCGCGTCGCGTCTGTTTGTAGTGGAAATGAGCTCACGTCTCGGCATGCAGATGCCTTCCTATTATTCTGCTGTTTGAGAACAACTCCCGGCCGATATTAATTCCCCCCGCACATTTTATTGACTGCACTATCATCATAAACTTGGGATAACAAGCAATTTGACAAGCTTTGTTCCTATAACAATAATGTACATGCATTGCGCGGCTGGGTCAAGGGCTTGATTCAGAAAGAAGTACTCTTGGACACGGCAAGCATTTCTCTGGAGCCCTGACCACCGGCAACCTGGACCTTGTTCCTGATACCGATGGGCCAACTATTTTTTATATTTTTAATGTATTAATGTATTTTTTTTAATATTAAATGTAATGGACAAGAGAAAAGATGAATGAAGGAATGTCCATTCCTTCATTTCATAGAGTTAGGTATGATTTAAATATTTATCTCAAAATATTCGCTGCGGCGATCCTTGCAGGCTTCGCTTGCAGGCTTCGGAGGGTTATGTCCAACTACGTGGTCATTAGACAATAAATAAAAATCTGCTTTTTTAAAACGCTCTAGGTCTCTTATAATAATTTAACTGATTGCCTAATAAAACAATAGCTCGCGACGTCATTCGCGTGCCGCATGATGCGTGTTTGTCGCGCGCACGTCACACACACTTGTCTCGTGTGATTTGTTCACCGCGTCCGCCGTCCCACCACGCCGTCCTACCGCGTCGGCCAGACGTAATGCCGGCTGCGTTTTATAGGCGCGCGCTTCACATGATTCATGGTCGCTCTTTTTATTAGGGTTCCGTAGCCGAATGACCAGAAACGGAACCCTTATACTTTCGTCATGTCTGTCTGTCTGTCCGTCCGTTTGTCACACAGCCACTTTATTCCGAAAATATTGGGACTACACAGTTGAAACTTGGTAGGTAGATGTATTCTGTGAACCGCTTTACGTTTTTTATACAAAAAATTAAAAAATAAGATTAAGGAGGACTCCCCATCCACGGAACTGAAACTAAATAAAAAAATATCAAACCTATAATATGGGCGGGGTGTCTTTTGATAGGTCTTTAAAAATGACATTGAGGTTCCTAAAACCATTTTTTCTCGAAGTCAATCGTTTGAAAGATTGACACTTAAATTAAATGTAGGATTGTAGAACGTAAAAAGAACTCTCAACGAAAATTGGTTTGAATAAGATTTGATGTTAAATTTTGAGATATGGGACTTTGAATTTGATTTTTCATCAAACTGCAGCAGTAACTTTGTTTTGCATAAACATACTATGGAAAACAAATTTAGTTTTGCTGTTAAATGTAATACAATACAACATAATATGAATGAGACTTCAAAATATTTTTATTATATTGTTTGGTGCTACGGAACCCTGTGTGCGTGTGAGTACGACTCGCATTTGGCTGGTTTTTTTATTACTTGTTGGGCCCCGGCATGCGTTGCGTATATAGAATAACTATGCAAAGTTTCATCAAAATCGATTCAGTAGTTTAAGAGTCTATATGGTATGTACATATGAACAGACATTGATTTTTGTATACAAGCCAGAACGACCACTATGGACAAACTTTGTTTGAATTGCTGTTTTAGATAAGTTGGCTCTCTATTCTCTGGTCCGACGGAAAACTAACATTTGTTTGTCACGGTCGCGGGGAATTCCCTCGTATAATGTACTTGAATACATGTTTGAACATCTTTCATAATAGACAATGAGGGTCGCAACGCAAGTGGAATTAAAGTTAGTTATTAAGTTTTAAGATGTCAGACAGACGTTGAGTTTTAATGTAAGTATCTACGTAAAACTGCAGATGTAATAGACATTACATCTCTGAGGTAGATTTGTGTGAGCAGTGAGGGGCCAACGAGCCTGCCGTCAAATATTAACTGCGAAGACGGCTGAAAGAGAATAATTCAGGCATTTTGTGCTGCAGTGCGGCGGGCGGGGTTCGATGTTCGGCGCGGCTACAAAGCGCGCTTCTTCGCGATGGCTTATCAGCCGAGTGTATGATATCCCTCGAGAGCGGACGCGTTAGGAGATTACCTGGGTGTTTATGTGTATGTTGTATTCATGGAATGTATCTAGAATTTAGTATTTGTTTATTTCTCAGTATATGGTACATTGAGATCTTCTACTACCATTGCTGGTGTAGAAATATTAAATAATAAACTAGGTACATGCAAATCAAAACTAGGTACATGTTAAGAATATTATATAAAGATATTAAATTTGAATTTATAATTTTAGACTGGTTAAGTATATCGTTCAGCAGCGTAACTCAACAAAAAACCCTCGTTTTTTTGTTAGATATTGGTGGTGTTTTATCTGAAATAAATGCCTGTTACAGTTACGTACACGTTACGAAGTCGCCTCCGCGTTCACATCGTGGTGTCAGTGCGAGTGAGCTCTGAGCTCTCCTCGCGCCACAGTTTAATGAAAAAACTTGTCGCGTCCGTCGCCTCCCCCCGCCCCGCGCGCGTCACTCGCGCCCTGTCGTGCCGCAGTGTACGCACTACAGTGACACAACAAAGTTTCACAAAATTATGCGACTTCGATATGAACTAAAATGTTTCACATGCGAGGTGTGAGTCTGAAATTATCCCCATTTGTATTCCCAGTGGCTGGAGAATTAGCATCAAATATTTTTGCCGCCAAAACATGATGTTGCAGCGCACCATCTGCCGTACAATTATCGCATTTTATTGTAGACAATTTTCGAGGTAATTTCAAGCTTGATACATTTATAAGGCCGTTGCTGGTGGTCGTTAATTCGCCTCCGATTACCTAATCGGACGTTCTCCGTCCGATGTAGCGCGTCACCCCCCCCCCCCTCCACTCGTGCCTGCTACCCCGCGCGCTAATAGCGATATGATTGCTAACTATTGTGTACATCACATCATGCCATCATCCGCTTCAATCAGCGACGCATTTGATCATGTACCTCTCGTAAACACACAACTTGGTTAGGTGTTAGACTATGTGACAATCCAGCTGTCTGCTACTCATCAAACTACGTAACTGTTATTGTTAGTTGATCGTTAGCTACCTTCTACCAAACACAAACCGTGCGTGCGACAGTGTGCCTACTACGACGCTCGATGTCAACCGCATCCAGCGTCATTTTAGTGCACTCCAAAGGTGAACATTGAACTTATCCTTATTCTTACTTATTAGTGAATGAAACGAGCTGTTAGTATCCCAATCGTTTATTGCCAACAACATTACATCTACATACCACCACCAAAGCTGACATGTTCTGACAATTGTAGCGTTACAGTTAGTGAGCAAACGTTACGATTGCCTTGCGTTATTGAGCTTAGGTCACTGAACACGTATTCAATATCGTCCATAGATATTTAACTTACGCATTTCTGACACACGTTTGTTAGAACTGCGTGGAAGGAAGTTCTGTATGGAACAGCTGATTATTTCTTCGCGATCCCATGTCGGTCAGTCGGTCCCATGGAGAAAGTAGTTCAGTTCAGTCTGTACTACACAATTAAACATACCAAGTGATTGTATTTCTGATACACGCCGTATTTGACTTGATCAGTGATCAAGTGCTTGCGATCGTATCGTTTGCTCTTGGTCAATACAGCAGTGTTCAGGTGATTCCCACAAGCAAGCCCGCCCTCCACTCACCGCTGTGCGCGCTGTCCGGCGAGCTGCGCGGCGCGGGCTCCTGCGCCTGCGCCTGCGGCTGCGCCTGCGACTGCAGCGCGGCATCAGTACGCGCGGGTGACACTTGTTCCTCACAAGCACGCGTAGACTGCAAGTCATAGTCAAATTTATTCGCAAATATGGGTGTAATTATAACTGTATACCACCATTTGGTATCATCATATACAACGGTATTTTTAACCATTATTCCTGCAAATTATAGGCTACTTACTATGTTAGATTAAAAAACGCAAAGGAAATGGCCGGTTTGTATAAGGCTCTCTGAAAGTTTATGTACTGATACGAATTTTGCTTTTTTGGGTGTAGGGTTCCCTAAACTGATTAAATATATGAGTAGCACAGTCAGAATGTAATTAATATTTTAATCTATCTTTTTTCATGGAAGATAAATATTTTACGTACAAGGAGTAAACAGACTCTTCACGAAGCAACCAAGCATTCTGTAAATCAAACTAAGTACCTAACTCTACCGAAAAAATATCGCCTTTTTTTGGGGTGTAAAATCACGTTTTTTTAATTGAGTCATCCATGACTCAATGTAACGCACTCGAAACATTGTATTGGATTGAATAATACGGGGGTCGTGGAGGTGGTTAAAGTAAAGTTATAACATTAAAAACTGGTATTTAAAAAAAAACTTGTGAAAATGTTGGAACATTGATCCCCAATATCTCCGTAACTAGAAGGTTCCCAGGTATGGTCTGCAGCACAAAAATGATAGCAATGACGGGGACAACAAGTGCCTTTCGGCTTCGTTAAGGGTACTTTTGTACCTATTATTTGCTTTTGTAGGAAACGAACAAAAGTTGCGTAAGATGTCAATATCCGGAAACAAATGAAAAAACTCATCTAAGAAGCACTGAGAAGTTGTGCAAAAAAATAAATAGTACTTACTGTAATTAACTAATACATTTTTACTTTTTATCATTAGGCTTTTGTTAATATGTACATTCAACCGAGTAACTGGGCAGACATTAGAAGATAAATAAAAGCCAAAGATATAACTCAAAATACTCAAAATATTGTTCTCAGAAACAAATCATACTTTTTAACACAGTTATTTTTATTTGTTTTATTTATACATGGAGGACTGACGGCTAATAAAAACAAACAAAAAAGGAAACCATAGTCACAAGAAAGCCAATTACAAATCCTCACGTATAGACTTGTAATAAAAATGTATGGTGTGTGTGCAAAAACAGAAAACACACCGCTTTAATCAAAGTAAGAAGAATATAAATACATACTTGGTTTTCAATTATATGACTAAAATAATAGAGACAAGAGTAAAATAATAAAAACAAATAAAATTGGTTGTATTATAAAGGGTGTAAAAAGACCCTTAACGAAGCCGAAAGGTACTTGTTCTCCCCATCATTGCGATCGTTTTTTTGTTCTAGACCATACCTGGGAACCTTCTAGTTACGGAGATATTGGGGGTCAAAGTTCCCACTTTTTCACAAGTTTTTTTTTAAATACATGTTTATAATGTAAGATTTTTACTTTAAACACCTTAACGACCCCCGTACTATTCAATCCATCCATCAGCACAATGTTTTGAGTGGGTTATATTGAGTTTTACCGTAACACGTGATTTTTCACCCCCAAAAAAAAAAGTCGTTTCCCAGCAATAATTTTTGCATAAAGTTACTTAGTTTGATGTACAGAATGCATGGTTGACGGCTTCGTGAAGGGTCTGTTTACACCCTGTATGTTTTCATTATTTTATCGCTACTTGAAAAAATTGAGGCTTGAGCACCTCTGGCCGAATGTACACTAATTGTGAATGGATCTAAATCATATGCCGTGCATATTTCATTGAAATTTCTGTTTGCGCACACAATATAACTGTTCTGCCTCTAATTCGAAGATGCATGAGGTACACGTATGGGTGGATTAAAACGAAATGTTTTGCTTATATTCATATAAATTTTGACAATAATTCAGGGTTATCAATATTGTTATCGAGGATTTTGAGCAAGAATAAACAGTCGGCAATTTTACGTCGGTCTACCAGTGGTAGCAGACGATACTTCTTACAGAGTCCAAGAATCTATGGTCTGATCTGGAAACTTTTGATGAAAGCAAACATATTTTATGAAACGACTTTGGACGTTTTCAATGCTGTCAATTTATTTATGATAACGTGGATTCCATATCTGAGAGACATACTCTAGCTGACCTCTTACAAAAGTGCAATACAATTTTTTTGCGTTTTAGCATCTGTAAAACACATAGAGACATATTATAATCCCAAGCAGTTTTTTTGACAATTGATCAATGTGTGTCGAAAACTAACTTACTGTCTTGATGGACGCTCAAGTCACGAATAGTACTGCACCTTGGCAAGATCTGGCCGGCCAGAGTATAAGTAAAAGTTCAGTAAGTGTTATCAGTAAGTGATCACCGAGCATTTGAATGGATTGATATCAAGTTTATGAGACCGACAATACTCTTCAAGCCGATACAAGTCAGCCTCAGTGCTAGTACATCTTCGAGCGTTGAAAAAGTGGCAAAGATTTTCATATCATCGGTAAAGCATAATAGTTGGAATTAATGGAGGCACTGATCGATGTCGTTCACATAGACTACAAATAAAAAAGGACCGAGCAACGAACCCCGAGGCACTTCGCTGGGCACGTTTGGCCATAGACATACAAATATTGAGTACTACTGCTTGTGACCTGTTATCAATGTAGGAAGAGAACCATCTCAAGAGATCCCCACGAATACCCATGTAGCTTAGCTTCTTTATAAGGGTATCGTGGTCGATCCGGTCAAACGCCTTGATTTAATCTGTGTAAACCACATCGACCTGCTTACCATTATCCATGGCATCCGTGATGAAATCGTTAAATAAAATCAAGTTAGAAGTGGTAGACCGTCCTTTTAAAATCCGTACTGAAAGGAGCTGAACGAGCTAACAAGGGCGGGATATAACTGGTTATAGACAATCATCTCAATTTTTTTACCCATAATGCACAGCTTCGATATAGGTATATAATTACTCATCTCGGTTTTAGACCCTTATAAACCACTTACAAACTGTTTTAGTACTTACTTGCGCCTCAGAGTCCAGTCGCGCGCGCAGGCCGGCCCACGCGTCGCGCAGGCGCGCGGCCGCGTCGCGCACGTCGGCGCCCACCGTCTGCTTGGCGGCGACGCACTCGCGCTCCATGTTGTTATAGTTCTCCAGGATCTCACGAACTTCCGACTCGCGGTCTTTCACGCTTGCCTGCAGACAATGATAACTAAATGTAAATTTTATGGGTTTGACTATATGATGTGTCTCTGTGTGTTGCAAGGAGAGGGGTTCGAGGTTAAATAATAACAGCCACATTACTTACGATGCACGACGTCCAGGCGCGCGCTGCTTTCGCTGAGTGCGATGTGTGACAGTACTTACGGCGACGCTGTCGGCGGCCCCGCGCTCTGCGCCGCCGGCAGCGCGGCGGCGGCGCACTATGTGCAGGCGCGCGCTGCACTCGCTGAGCGCGATGTGTGACAGTACTTACGGCGACGCTGTCGGCGGCCCCGCGCTCTGCGCCGCCGGCAGCGCGGCGGCGGCGCACTATGTGCAGGCGCGCGCTGCACTCGCTGAGCGCGATGTGTGACAGTACTTACGGCGACGCTGTCGGCGGCCCCGCGCTCTGCGCCGCCGGCAGCGCGGCGGCGGCGCACTATGTGCAGGCGCGCGCTGCACTCGCTGAGCGCGATGTGTGACAGTACTTACGGCGACGCTGTCGGTGGCCCCGCGGCTCTGCGCGGCGTCGAGGCTGGCGGCGGCGGCGGCGCACCACGTCAGCGCCTCGTCCAGGCGCGCGCTGTACTTGCTGAGCGCGCTCAGCTTGCTGTTGATGTACTCGCCGTGCGCGGCCAGACTCGCCTGAGCCTGGGAAAAAGCACATGCTATAAGCTTTGTCTCTTCAAAACTATCACATCTGCGTTTGAACTGTGATGTCCAGTCAGTGAGACTGCTAACTAACTAACATAACACAGCTGTATAAAGGGTGTAAAAAGACCCTTAACGAAGCCGAAAGACACTTATTCTCCCCGTCATGGCGATCATTTTTTGTTCTAGACCATACCTGGGAACCTTCTAGTTACGGAGATATTGGGGGTCAAAGTTCCAACTTTTTCACAACTTTTTTTTTTAAATAAAAGGTTTTAATGTTGTAACTTTACTTTAAACACCTCCACGACTCCCGTACTATTTAATCCATCCACCAGCACAATGTTTTGAGTGCGTTACTTTGAGTTTTACCGTAAAACGTGATATTTCACCCCAAAAAAAAATCGTTTCCCAGCAAAAATTTTTGCGTAAGGTTACTTAATTTGATGTACAGAATGCTTGGTTGACGGCTTCGTGAAGGGTCTGTTTACACCCCGTATACATCAAATTGATTTTCAACTTGACTTGCTGCATACTGAAATATCAACTCTACTCAGTCTTGATCACAACTGCTGTATTTCTGGTAATATAAGTAGTGTATCAACCTGCTTATGTATTCCTCGACTGTACATGCCAGAACTTTGAATCAAAGGTAAAACTTATTTTTATACAATTTTTCAAGATTCAGTAAACATAAACAGAAGCCAAACAATGTCTAATTTAAAATTCAAATCAAATGTTTTCCTTATCGCTGTACTTAAACGCTGCAACAGACTATGAGCATCGCGTTCGGTACACGACGTGCTGTAGGTATTCTTAATTTTCATTGATTAATTCATTAAAAAAATATATCCTAAGTCGTAACTAGGACTAGCCTCAGGACTGTAGTCCTAGATCGTTGGAAACTGGGAATAGATGCCTTTATCTTGCAGTGGGATGCTACAGACGACAATAACCAACTTACTTCAAGGCAAGTTAAACACCAATTAATATGTATTATCCTGCTACATTATATTCCCCAGTATCTGATAAGTAAACTTCAATGCTTTCAATTTTTAGATATTATCTTGAAGTCACACTAGTATTGTTCAGATATCCTGAACTACCGTCCACACCCAGTAGTTAGCAAGTCCGCCAACTGTCCGCTTATTTGTCGTGCTCCACCGCGACAACTGCGCGTCTGTCCTAGTTCACGCTTGCACATTTACTTATTGCTCGCAGTTGCTGTCAACTTTGAGCAAGCTTTCACCAAAACTTGTTGCAAACTGAATCTGAGCTCTCAAGAATGTGTTTACACCAAACATCTCAGGGTGCAGACTAGGAGCTCTTGATTGAGCCCTGATTTTATAAAATTAGTCACGGTAACGCCTCATATTATTTGGTTTTAATAGTTGCGCAACATTGTTGATGCAACTTGTTTTTGTGTTGAGGCAACAAGTTGTTGGAAACACTACCTAGCGTGCGTGTCTTAAATCGTTCCAGCACAAAATCATTTAACGAATATATGGAGCTTTACATCGGCGTCTATCCCTACGTATTTCCATTTGAATCGGCTGATCGTTGTAACTGAGGGTTTTTGCACATCAGCTAATCAAAGGCCGGATGCGACGCGAATCGGACTGGACGTGACATCCACTATCATGAATGATGAGCTACTTATAGGAATACGTCCTGTCGAAAGCAAGTACATGACGAACCGAACGAGTTAGCTACACAATCCACTACAATACCCTCCATGGTGTAGGTATGGTACAATAGGTGACTTTTTTACTAACAATTCAAAAGAAGGCGGCGCTTTCAACACAATTTCAGGGTTCCGTAAGCCAACGACAGCGACGGAAACCGAGACTTCGGTCACGTGCCTGTTTGTTTTGTGTTGCCAAAAATATAGGTACTGATTAGCAACTTTACACATTTACAATAATGTATAGTTTGTTATAAACTAAGAACTCTTAGGCCCTGACACCACCAAAGCGGAGACGAGCGGAGATGTGCGAAGCGGAGAGGAGAGAAGATGCGTAAAAGCTAGGGTGTATCCACCGATGCTGTGCAGAGATGTGCAAAGCGGAGACGACGGGAGATGTGCCGCCCGTTCACCGCACGCCGCTCACAGCACACAGCTCACCGCACGCCGCTCACGTCTGTTTTCGTCTCCGACATCTCTTCTCTTCTAAGCTCAACCGTTTTCAACGAGAAGTTTAAAAAATCTCATTCTATTGGTGGTTTACAACACATCTCCTCTCCTCTGCTCTCCTCTCGTCTCGTCTCGTCTCCGCTTCGGTGGAGTTCCTTATCGTCTAGACAAGACAAGCTCAGCAAATATTTAGTTGGGAGCGGAAGGCGATTCGGGGAACTCTCTTATGTAATGTTTTCGTTCTAAACGTGCTAATTTACAGCCTAATTTGAATATACAGGGTGTAAACGGACCCTTCACGAAGCTGTCAACCAAGCATTATATACAACAAACTAAGTAAACCTATACAAACATTATTGCTGAGAAACGACTTTTTTTTTGGGGTGAAAAATCCCGTTTTACGGTAAAACTCAATTTAACAATATCTCCGTAACTAGATTGTTCCCAGGTATGATCCAGAACAAAAAATATCGCAATGACGGGGAGAACAAGTGCCTTTTGCCTTCGTTAAGGGTCTTTTTACACCCTTTATATCTTTTAATTTTTCGGTTCAAGAGAACAGTTATTTATGCGGAACCCTCACTAGCTGACACTCATTAGACAGTTTTTTCCGCGTCACGGTGAGTAGATCGATACGTCACATCACCCCGAGCGTCGCTAATGGTATGCCGAGCACGCACACGCCACACACGCCACGCGGCCTGCGAGCTACGTGGAGATACTGAGGGCGACACACGCGTGGACAGACAGACCTTATGTTTTGTAAGATGTACTGCTAAGGATCACTGCGCTAAGAACTAGTGTTGACGCAGCCATACAACACAGCAATAGAATTGATCTTTATTATGTACACACGAATCACGTATTTGAATTACACTTTCTTTAGATGTGTGGGTGAAGTCATCGTTATGCACACAAACACTAAATGAAACAAGCGAGCTCGGTTTTTAGTAGTGTGCGTATGGCACATCAATTACCAAATGAATGATGACTATATATTGGTAAATATATAGTCATCATTCATTTATGTCACTGAAGGAGATATAATATTTTGGATTATGTTTCTATAGCAACCTTGGCACAATGGCTATCGTCTTTGGTCAGTGAACAAGAAGCAGTAAGTTCAAATCATGTGTGCAGCAATATATTCTTTTTCTTTTTGTATTCATTATTTCTTTAAAACATTACTTACAGTAGAATTTATAACGATTTGGTCCCGCTCATGGTTTTCTAATGAAGTTTACAATGTTTGAGACAAACACGAACTGTTTAAAAAATAACTACCGACAATTTAAAAATGTTGTTTTCAAACACCTCCATTTATAAAAAAATTTGCGTTCTTAGGTTGTCAATCTTTGTATTACTGAATTTATTGATTACTACTCATATTCGTGTGCGGATTTATTTCTGTGGATTGGATCCATGCAACATTTATCAATTTTTTATGCAATAATGCAGAAATCGTTGTTTTGCATGAGCAAAACGTATTATCAGTGAAATTGTGAGTGTAAATGTGTGTGTGTTGCCCCACAAACGATGGGGCACTTGATATCGTTTCCTGCCTGTCGCTACTGAAAGTGCCAAGCTCGTCGCCAAATTTCAGGCTGACTCAATTTAATGATATCGGTGAGTAACAGTCAAATATTAAGTTAATATTATACCTACTTCGACATAGTTAACTCATCTCACCTTTCCATGTTTACCTAGGAATAAATAATGAATGGACCTTAAGTGCAATACCTGCCATAATTATAGTAATATACTATCATTAATGAATTACTGTTTTTTTTAATCATATGATGATTATGATAAAATTAGCTTGATCTAACCTATAGACAGATTAAAGAAAAAAATAAAAAAACTTTTTAACAAAAAATAAAAACCGACTTCAAAAACACAAAAAAAGTGAAAAATAACTTTAGGTTCAGAAGTAGGTACCTTTTGTTTGTTTGATTTCGTTTTTTGTCACCGACTTTTTTATTTTTTCATTTTTAGTTGTAATATCCTATACAAATATTTGCTATTATTTTTTTTTATATTGTTAACAATACATTCCTTGGTAAAAGCCCAATAAAATGGAACTAAAAATACCTAACTCTCAAAATGTGGGTGTACCCTGATATACTGAATACTGCGTTACCCTTTCGAATGTACAGGCGTGATGTTATGTTTTGTGATTACGTGAACAATGCATATTTATGCGACAGCAATAACATATGCATATTTATGCGGCAGCAATCGCGGTTGATTTGCTGTCAGTTTTTGAAGAGTTCCGTTGTCTGTCTCCGAAACCCATCATCAGATCTATATGAAATTTAAATGGGACCATTTCGAAATAAACCTCTTTCGAACAAAAAAAGAATTTTGCAAATCCGTCTATATACAACGGAGTTATGCACGAAACATATATAACATAAAAAATAGAAACATCCTAATTTAGAACCTCCTCCTTTTTGAAGTCCGTTAAAAAGCCTTCGAATAACGTAAATAAAAATAGATTATTGTGTTTGCTAATGTTAGTGTATATCTTGTATACACCGTGACTTTTTAGTCGTCTTACAACGGCAGCCCACTTCATGTATCCAATGTCTACTAAACATTCATTAAAAAAAATAGGTTTTTATGAGATTTTAATAATTTAAAAATAAACATATTATTATTCAGTATAATGACGCATGACGTAGTTAAAACACCCTGTTGTTAGCGATGATCTACTGGACTCGAGCGCAGGGTAGGTATGTTCTCCCGTTTGACGGGTAAACATCATTAACAGGATGTTTCATAAGTTGTTCTAATGTTTTATTTATTTTTCTTTGTAACTATTATGGTAGGTAAAAAAACAAATCGCGTCTAGAGCTATTTTATGTCGGGCACATTGAGTGAACCACCTTTGTAAGACGACTAAAAAGACACGGTGTATATGTATTGTATATAAGTAATATTAATTACGTATATATAAGTTTATTCTATCAACATAGTGTATATAATATTATATATTTATTATCATAATAGCTATTATTACTTATGAGTATTATAAATATTATTTTTATCCACAGAAGAGAACTGTGCAGTTATGGGTCCGCCGGTATGCGAATTCTGGAGACGTAGAACATCTTCGACGTGGGCCAAAACCAAAGGCAAATTCATCGGCTCGACACCACGACATTGTGGCAAGGCATAAGCGCGTAACAGCAACAGCACACAATGTGTGCTTACAAACTGAGAAATCACCTACATTCTGCTGGATTAGGTTGCAGCAAGCCAGCGCGCACCTTTGCTGTCCACTGCGCACCGACAAAACCGACTGCAGTTTGCTAGGTCATAGCGAACAGTCATTACTTGGATATTTTCAAAAATGTCAAGCTGCCTACTACGTGGAAGTAATATATGCGCGAATATGGTTAACAGCATGAGCACAAGGTTACAAGAAGTAATAGAAAACGAAGGTTTGCCGACTCATTATTAGCCGAATTTATTTAAATTAGTAGGCGATTATGAATCTTATTTTTATGCAAATAATGTTCATATTTGTTAAGCGAATGTGAACTAATACAAACCTTGTCAATACTTAGGAACTTAAACATGTTGCCATAATCCTTTTTTTAAAACCACAACTCGTACCTATTACTGAAAGTCTGGTGAAGTGATGTTATTGTTATGCGGTTAGAAGTTGTCATAATTTCTTACTATCTAACATGTTCATTCACTTCACCCCAAATTTTTCTTTGATTCAATTTATACTAGGTGGCCTAATTTGACAAATTATTTACGTCCAACAAAAAACTTTGTCTTTGTAAAAAAAAACTAGTAAAAAACAGTGTTTTACTCATTTGAACGTCTAGTATGGATAGCTATAGCCTATGAATGTTTAAAACCAGTTTTCATTAAATCATTGTATCGGCAAGCAAGTTGTTTTTGTTTACATAATAATATAGCCCACACCAAATTGACCCTTAAAACAACCAATGCAATGTAAGGAAGGAACATATTGGAGGAAACGAGACGGATCATTTGGCAATGAACCGCTCATTCCAAGCAATACCAATGTTTAATTAATAAAAAGTCAAATTACTTTATTGGTTTTATTTAATTACCTTTCTACTTTTTTGCTTGAGTGATTTTATTAGCCACAAAATTAATTTAATAAAAACAAAAAGTAAAAAACAGCAAAACAAAATTCCTCAGCTGGGATCGAACTCACGTCGCTCGTCGCCGAGATTACATATCAGTAGCTATCGTAGGCGCTTAGTACCAATCAGTTATGGTAACCATTTTTTTTGGAATAAAATGTTGGGTCTGATTGTGGTTTATGTTTACCCGTGCGTGTAGAATACGTTTACGCACATACTAATAATGAGCGGCGGTGACAGTTACCGATGTGCGCGTGATGTAAACTAATTAGCTTTGCTTTGCGTACACCATACAAGTAATATTCATACAAGAAAACATTTCACATAGGGTGACACAATGGGCGGCCTTATCGCTAAAAGCGATCTTTTCAAGACAACCTTTGCATGGATTACAAGAAGAGGGAGAGACAATACTGCAGGTAGTCTGTGGTGTACCAGCTACATATCAATATACATACTCACACACCCGTAAAGCATATGCAAATCTATTTAATTACATACAATAAATAATAATCACGTAACAAGAGCAGAGAACCATGTTTAGTGATGTTTATGGAGAGAGGTAGTGGTTTTTAACCATATTTTTAATAAGATATTGATTAGCTAAATAAGGGACATATAGTATATTTTTCGGCAATTGAAGAGAGAACAACATTTTGAAAATGGATAATTCATATTTGTCACTTCTATCCAGATTTGAAAGCTTTATCTGTCATCATTGAATTCCAAATTATGCAGACAATCAACTTCCTAAACTCGTCGCGGGAGAACTCACACATACAAATGAGTCGCGTGCATTGGTGGTACGTTCCTGGTGGTATTCAGTTGAGTAAGCGAGTTAGTGCTCTTGTAGATCCGCTGAGTTCTCAGTGAGCGGGCGATGCGTGTGTGTGCGTGAGCTCGGAGACTCGGGTATAGAGTGAAGTGTGTGGGGCACGAAACAAGAATGTATAGAAGGTCAGCTCTATACAACGAGCGTGCAGAGCAGGCACGCAAATACGCGTCAGAGTACAGCGAGCACAAGCGCACTGGCTACTGGCGTACATTTGATATGGTAGTTTGCGGTCCACGCTCGTTGTCTATGTTTAGCTGACCTTCTGCCCACATGTATTGAGTGGTGTAGTGTGAGCGCCGCCGACACGATTACCCTCTGCCCCTCTCAGCTGGAGGGCTGTTTAGTCTAGCCACGCTCTCGTCTGCTCCGCGCTACTTGTGACAGACGTGTGCTCAAACATTACACCGCATCAGCGAATATTGTGTACTTAGTCAACGGAATGGCACAATCATGCGATGGCGGGACAATTTTGTAGCTTGGAATAGTATAATAGTAGGAATGCTAGATGTAGCGATCTCTGTTGTTAAACTCGAGACTATTGGATCGTAAAAGTTACAAATGAAAGCCCTACGTCGGCCGACAATTATCTTAAAGATCTACATACTACATGTGTCTACGTCACCAGCGCGTCACGCCACGTGGGCGTCACACGTCGCGCGTCGCGCTGACGTCGGGGTGTCAATGACCTCGTCCACCAACGAAAATATATGGCGAACAGCTGCAAACTTATGAAAGAAATATAAATCGTCTACCAGAACTAACTCTAGAGTGTCAAACATTTGATGTGTCATACATAAAATATGTAACAGAGGAGCTCGTGGCTTTATAATAACAGCCGCTCGGGTCGATCTTTAGGTTAAGCCGTGCTTGCCTAGGTTGGTCCGTGGATGGGTGACCACCCATTACATACCGAGTTTCCTCCGTGCCTCGGAAAGCACGTTAAGCCATTGGTCCCGGCTGTCATTTGTAGATCTTTGACAGTCGTTAGGTAGTCAGTAGCCCAAAAAGTCTGACAACCAGTCTCATCAAGGGGTATCGTATTACCCAGTGCTAACTGGGTTGTGGAGGTCCGATAGGCAGTCGCTCCATGTAAAATACTGGTATTCAGCTGCATCCGGTTAGACTGGAAGCCGACCCCAACATAGTTGGGAAAAGGCTAGGCAGATGATGATGACATAAAATATGTAACACCGATGTACCGGCCCGATCAAACCACATGACGGATGTTTTTTCTCCGATATTTCAGATCAAATCCTATTAGCAGATGTGTATAGTGTCTCTTTATGCTAATGGTCGCAACCGCTACTGCTGAGTAGGAGTTCCTGGGTTCAATTACCAGGACGAGATTTTTTTGACTGGGTTCTTCTTCTTAGCGTGTCGATGGCAATCTAAATTGTGTCGGCCCAGAATTGATTGGGTTTTTACATAACGATTTTTTCAGTAGTAGCCCAGAGTCTAGAATTATACCCAATTAAAGGCAATCGTGTCGGTCCCTATCACATGAGACAACATAACTGGCGAAGTGTGGGTGTACTATAATAGGTCACCTCTGCTTACCTTTTCGAGCTCAGCTTGCAGCTGCGCGGTCTGCTCGCCCTTGAGCAGCTGCTTGTTCTTGCGCAGCACCTCCATATCCTTCAGCTTGCTGGCCAGCTCCTCCTCGCGAGCCTGCGCAAGAAGCCAAACATGAGTGCCTTCATAAAGAAACAAACACCTAAATCCAAGCTCGAACAAAAACAATAGTCCCTTCTCTTCCTAAGCTCTTAAAAATTCTACCTACATATTTCGGTTACTTCATTTAGTAGCATGCAAAACTTAAATTTATTATAAAACTGCAATTTTGTCGTAATTTAGGCAGTTACCAATTTCTATTATCTTATTGTTGTAATACGGTTGCTTCGTAAGACAATTAATTTGGCACTAAAACAATATCAAACGCAAAACACAAAAAATACGATGTAAACTGTAAACCATCAGGCACAACGCTTCACTCGCCGCCGCGCGCCGTCGCCCATATCGCTGTCGTTGCAGCTTATTCAAAAATGCCAGCTTTATAAAGCGTAACGTGAATTGCATCAACTCACTCCTTTACCACTTTACATTTAGTTGCAATATCTGCTCATTTAGAGGCAGACAGAAGCAGGTAACTAAAGATAGCCGAAGTTCACATGAGGTATGAACATGTGAATGTACGCGCGTTATAATTCATGGGGTTGACTTACGTACGACCACTGCGCTATTTACAGATCTGTACCAAATGAGAGGTACTCTTCTCTGTAGTCTCTATATCTATGGGTTTACATTTTAAACACCTTATTGTATCGTTTTACGTTGTTATCTCAAGGGACATATTAAAATAAGGAGTTCATTGATATCAACAGGTTGAAGAATGAATGCCAAAATGTGTATTTGATCTAAAACTCAAAGTCAAAATGCTGAAATGAGTGAAGACAAACATCTTGCTGTAGCTTTACGGTGCCAGAATTTTGAACCAAACATTACTTAAGACATTCACGGTCAGATTTTAAGAATATTTTCGTTTAAAGCGTTTTAATATAATATCTCCTGAATAACATTTAACCTTAAAACATAAAACAGTGTGCGATATAGCCGAGCGCGCGTTTGATGACGTCGTTAAGTCACATTAGCGCTACACTGCGGAGATGTGGGACTGCCGAACTTCCTAACGATACAGAATATTACAGCACCGTTATAGGCATCTAGAAAGTAACAAAAATAAATATTGTACAAGCACAACAGTCTCATATGTGCATGTTAGCACAACTGCTCAAGGCTAGAATGGGGCCCGCATTTAAGCAGCATATGCTGTTAGAAAAATCCGTCAATTTACTGATGTAGATACCGCGAGGCTAGTCTATTTTAGGTATTTTCATAGGATTGTGTCATATGGTATTTTACTATGGGGAGGGGCTGCAGACATCGAGTCTATATTTATTCTGCAGAAAAGAGCCATTAGAGCCATATTATATGATCTTCGTAGGCGCGATCCTCTTAGGGTACAGTTTAAGGAAATTAACATCATGACAGTACCTTGTCGTAAACAGACCCTTCACGAAGCCGTCAAACAAGCATTCTGTACGTCAAACTAAGTAACTTTACGCAAAAATTATTACTGGGAAACGACTTTTTTTTTGGGGGGTAAAAAATCACGTTTTACGGTATGACTCAATGTAACGTACTCAAAACATTGTGCTGATGGATGTATTGAATAGTACGGGGGTCGTAGAGGTGTTTAAAGTAAAAATCTTACATTAAAAACATGTATTTAAAAAAAACTTATGAAAAAGTTGGAACTTTGACCCCCAATATCTCCGTAACTAGAAGGTTCCCAGGTATGGTCTAGACCAAAAACATAATCGCCATGACAGGCAGAACAAGTGCCTTTCGGCTTCGTTAAGGGTCTTGTTACACCCTTTATATGAAAACATTATGTACGTTAGAGAAAAAAATCTGCATTTATTTAGTACAAGAGACAGCGCTTTAGTACTGTTTCTAGTACTAAAGCCAACTAATACACCCAGGTTTCAGGCTAGCTAAAGTAGACTCATCTTTCATGGGGTACCGTTTAAAATGTTACAATAAAATACCAGAGACATTTATCAAAATGCGTAGTTTAGTATAAATACGGTAATCAGTGCTTGATTGCGTTGAATTAATTAAAAAATATAATTAGTTTAACTATTTCCATTTTTTTTTCATAGTTGGCCATATTTTAGTAGAGAAACATGTTTACTTAATTAAACTCAGTTTTCTCGCAATTTTACAGTTTCTTTCGGGGAAAAAAAATACGTGATATTTGCCGAGACCCCACTCTCTCCTTCGTGAGATTACGTGATACATTTTGAACGTGTAGGTATTGAACTTTTGTGGGAAATGAGCTGTTGATTTTTAACAACCGACGAAAAATTAGTACTGAATATGTTGTAACCGTTTTAGCGTCGGTGTCCCTTCCACCCTGTATAGGTATTAAATGTTGTAATGACAATTAAATATTTTTCTAGATTTTCTAGAGCATACTTGTGACGTTTGACACTTAATATTAATTTGGGCAGAAACCTCTTTAACGACTGAAATAAGCAACATTGATAAAAAACGTACTAAAATTACAATATCTGTATAAAAATAGTGTTTTACGCATTTGCATATGCAAACATGCAAATGCATATTCCGATGTCTAGTTATTACAGTCTAAAATGAAGAATGTACCTAGATACAAATGCAGCGGCGCGGCGGTCTGGTCACTCCTCCAAGCTAAACAATCGCCAATCAACACATATCAACAGGTCACAGTGCGAACATTTGTCACTCGTCAAGTAGTCACTCGCGGACGTACTGTACGTCACACACAACGCACCGATAATCACGAGCGCGGAATATCGTTTATACGGGTATACCGCACAGAAACGCGGCGCAACGCCACTCGCGACGCACGCTCGCGGAAGTGCTCGCCGGGGAACTAAGCCCGCCTCGACACCGCACATATTTCATTTCGATATAAACCGGCAGATGCTACCGATACCAATGTAAACATTACACCGATTACTAGTAGATCTATATCTGTGCGCGGCTCACGCAACTCTTACGTCTTTACGCAAGTGGGCGCCGGCGCGATGGGACACGAATATTTCCTAGATTCAGAAATAGACGCGATGCCGCCGCGATCCGCCCAGGTCTGCTAACTATCAGTCCACTTCCTTATAGGGACACTTCTCGGTAACCTAACAAAGTGCTTCACCGATGGAGCTTCAACCTATAAAGCTGGATGTGTTTCAGCTCAGAATCGTATTTTAACGCAGGTTCCTAGGAACGCTGACGCTTATTCTTTAAGTACGACTTTCACATAAACTTTCACAAAATATTTCTAACATGTTGAAATGTTCTTTCCCTCCAGCGATGTTATAATGAACTCTCAGCGAGCCGGATTGGATGCTTCATTGGTTCAATGACAAATAATTTGTTTGTTAACAATCAACAAAAAAAAAGCTTAAAAAGATTACCAAGATCGTGAAGAGTAACACAAGTGGAGTCACTCACTGCTGGGTCACACACGCACCCCGCTGAGCGGTCGTGGTGTACTGTACAGATGCCCCCCCTGAGACCCCTGAGACTCAAGAGAGGCTTGACCACATAACAAGAAGTTTAGTGCTGTAGTGACTTGTCCGATTAGTGACGAGCTCGTCAGCCAACGAAATCGAGGCTCTCCTGACCTATACCACGTTCTTAACGTATTGTGTTCAGATAACATCACAATTGGCAAGATTATTGCAAACAATTTATTAAAACAGAATGGCGGCAAACAGATTCATCTACAAGAAAGTTATTAACTAGTTGTGTACGGGACATTATATTTAATGATCGTCCAATTAGCATTAGGAAGAACATAAACGTCTAAAATGTTGTTGTAATGTGCCAACATCTGATAAATATCATCTTTCCGAGTTCCAGAGTATTCATTGGTGTGAACATTAACCGAGTAGTAGGTATAAGATGCGCGCCATCTTCATTGCAGCCATCTAAATTCCTCATGAGCGCACGTCACATAAGACAGGAATATGCTATTCCTATCTTTTGTGACGTGTTGACAGTTAATCGAAACTCGCACCACCAAATATTATCATTTTCTTCGAACTGTGATGAAATCAAGTCTACGCGCTTAATGCAATACCATAAGTATTTACAAATACTGTTTTTTTTTTATTTTCCGTCAAGCATGTGTGTGTTCATAGTAAGCACGTCACGACAGAGCATCCCCGTCGCGCGCCTATTTTTAAAACACAAACAAACATGGTTCTATTGTTAGCGCGCGCTTTAAATATCCGCGCGTATTTTTACGCGGAGACGGTCGTGCGCTCACAGTGCAGTACACCTCCCCTAAACACTTAATAAAGCGAATCAAATAACATAATATCACGCCTGATTTTATCCGAAGTGTGAGGCAGAGATATACCAAATCCTTATTTGCATACCTACATGCGCATAGCTTCTCCAATTTGATTTACTCATTGAATGTCAAAGTTTTTAATTTCATTCGTTTATTATTTACTAGCCTAGCAAGACCTTCGTCCGCGTGAAATTATTATAAAAATATTACTTACTATTTGAATCGGATTTTTGTTAACAGTTTGCAAGGAACCCTAATCCTTTTCTAAATAAAAGTTATCAAAATCGGTCTAGCCGTTTCGGATATTAGCCGGAATAGACCGACAGACAAAATAAAAATTTTAAAAAAATACTGTATATATTACGTAATTACGTAAAAAGCTGTTATTTTTAAATTACAAACAGATACTTCTTTCTTCATACACTGTAACTTTTATTGATTTGACATGAATATTTTCATTTTAAGCATTTTATATTTTTTCCTTTATTTATTCTTCTTACATTTAAATTTAAAAAAAAAAAAAACTTAAAAAAAACATGAAAACAAAACATATAAAATAGTAGCCCACTGGTATCGCGAACAGGGTCCAAGCTCCCGACGTCAGGGCACTACAGAGAGGAACCTCCTAACAATCCGAGCCGTGTCCGGGAGTACCGCTTTCTGGAACAAGCCCTTGATCCAGCTGCCTAACGAGAGCCTCCTCATTTTCATTGGTCGGGGCTCTTGGCAACAAAAGCCATTGCATTGGCTGAAACGACTATCAGCACAAGTGATCGCTGAGTTCACACCCCACATGTAGACAACCTCGCGGGCCAAGTCAAGATACTTGATTTGCTTATCTTTCTCGGCTTTCACGAAGTTCTCGTGATGCGGGACCGTCATTTTATTTAATTATTGTGAATATGAAAAGGTGACATTTAATGATTTTCATAAACATTTATTTTGTAAAGTATTGTGAATGTGAGGACCATGTGGATCATTTTTTGTTTATTTTGTTTTTCCCTTTGGGTTTAACGATTGTCTGGCTGTTTGAATACTATAAGCGATCTAGCCAAATGTCCTTTCTTTGGTATTATTTGTCGTGTCGATGAGCTCCTTGAGTTATGAGTTGAGCTACACGATAACTGACAAATGCTTGCACTGACTGTACAGGTCCACTCAAAGCTGTATGGCTCTTTCTTTAAAAGACCATCTCATAGACTAATCTGCATAGTCCTCATGTGAGTTGACCAAGATTATATCTGGATCTTAAAAGATACTATGACCTCTGAGCTAGTCTCGGCTGTTTCTTCTCAGAGAAGTAGTAGCTATAGCAGGTACGAAACACCGCACACATCATCATCTAGTTATAAAAAAAACTACGTGTAAAAGTGTTTGTAAAAACTTATTTGAAAAATAAACATCATTTACATTTTGCCAGTTACGTTTAAGTCCCATGTAATGGAGGGCCAACCACAACCGTCATCACCATCATCTGCCATCAACCGGTCACTATTCATGAGAATTTTCTGATGAAATAACTCCATGAACACTTTGCCCGACCTGGGAATCCAACCCAGGATCTCACGTACGAATAGTGATTGAGTTGTTTCCAAACGCGACCTAACAATATTCCAGACGCTTGAAGTGTCGACTGGCGAAGTGATACATAGCTGATCATGTGCCAGCTCTCGCGGAGCCCATCATCATCGACTTACACAGTGTGTGACCGCGGCGCACGTTTAATGAGATTGTGGCTCGACATTAATACCACACCGCACCATGCCGTGCCGAGCGGACTCATTGTCACGTTATATGTATCCTAAATCAGCTTGGTGTTTTTGTGTATATCCGTACGTTGTGAGTAATTGTACATAGCTAGGTTTCAGTACACAGTGTGACGGTGCGTCTGGACGTGCGTCTCGACGCCAGCCCAACGTGTGCGTCGTGTGTGCAGCATTACCTACGATCCCCGCGGTGTTCTCAGCACCCTGTGGCTTTTGCAGCCGCCGAAGATGAAGATATGCCACGACACACTGTTTATGCAACTTGGACGCATCTCAATATAAAATAAGGATTCGAAATTAATTTGTCCTTTTTAGAAAGACAAAAGAAAACTGCACGTCTTTGTATCAACATCAAATGCATGCATATTGAATCCAGCATTGTATAATAATATATTTGAAATGCATGCGGCAATAAATCTATGCGAGGTACTTCGGGCACAAAACGCGCGCGCGACTTAAAGTGCGACTTAAACATACACGTAAACCAAACGCGTACGACGTGTGACGTGCAATGTGTGGGGTCGAGGAAATAGTGCGTCTGAACGACTTACAAAATACCCTTGTGAGACATGATATGTATGCAAATACAGGGTGGAAGCGACACAGACTACCACGTATTCAATATCATTCACAATTATTCATCGGTAATTAAAATGTATTGAATAAGTGGTAATCGTTTGTGCGTCGGTGTCCCTTCCACCCCGCATATTGCACTTAAATCAAGAACTATAACATTCACAAAAATACCAAAGCGTGCATTACAAATCATTTCTTTTAATTACCGAAAGTAGCAAATGCATTTCGCAAGTGAACCAATAAATGCGGACTCCACGCGATTCACTCAATTGCCCTAATTGATGGCGGTTAAATTATAGATCAAACGGGCCTTTGTCCTTTACCAAAACAGCGGAAGCGAAACGAAACTGCGAATACACGATACGACCAACACCAACTAACACGTGGAGACACCAGCCTCACAACTCGATGTAGGATCTAAAGAAAACAACATAAGATTTAAAGTTGCCTGGCAGAAATAGTTTGTGTACGTGTATATGCAGGGCACTGCATTGCCGTGCAGTAGTGGTGACGTTTGACTGTGATTCTTACGCGCTAGTTCGTAAAGTCAGTTTTCACCCAAAGTGGCACGTATAGTCTACCTTGGCTGGGTGCCAGCGTTGCACTGGGCGATACGCCGCGCTTTAGAGCGCCGTAGCGAGCAGGCAGCGAGCCTACCGCCTGGGATTTATGGCCAGGAGCCGCCTAACTGCCTACCCGCCTAGCCGGACCAACTCTCATTATAACTGCATTTTCTGCACAGGGAAACACTGTTATTGATAAACATAGCCGCAAGCAATTTCCAATGTGTTTCATGTTCATGCTGCTTACTGAATAAGTGTGCTTGCAGAAACAGCGGAAGTGATATTATTTTTTGCAAATCTTCAAAAAAATCTTGTGGATTTGAAGACAATCGTAGATTTTTTTGCGTAACAAACAAAATCAGCAGCCTCGTGTTTCGTTTGATAGTAGGTTTGTCGATGTATCAATTCATTGAACTTAACCGTGACTACGTTTACAATAATTGTAATCACACAATCTAGCAAATTGTGTCACCGTGTAATTACATAATTCATCTTCAAAAAATAGTGAAGATATGACACAGAAGAACAAAAATTTTAAAATCAGAATTCAGGTGATTTATTGTGATACTAATATCAATTATGCATCATTTAAAAAAGAAAATTATCTAAGTCTTTCGGTTTCTCAGAATAAGAACGCCAAAGTTGGCTATTTAACGCAAAAAATCCATCCGAAATGTAATATGGATTTAATATGTCTTCTTAAATATAAAAATCTCGTGTCACGGTGTTTGTGGTCGCACTCCTCCGAAACGGCTCGACCGATTTTTATGATTTTTTTATGTATATAGGGTGTAAGGGACAGCCCTCAGTCGTAGCGGGTGTCTACTTCTCCCCGAGCCGAACTCTCGCCGAGTTCCACAACTCCCTCACGGAGTTGAGCGTCGTCATCGGAAGCCATTCCCTCCCCGTGCTTGTGCTCGGGGACTTCAATGCCAAGAACCTGGCTTGGGGTTCTCGTTACACAGACGTGCGGGGAAGGATGGTGGAGAACTGGGCTCTGGAGACAGGCCTAGTCGTCGTAAATCGGGGTTCTGTCCCCACGTGTGTGCGGATGCGGGGCGACTCGGTGGTGGACATCTCGTTCGCCAGCCCCGCTCTGTCACCGCGTGTCGTTGACTGGCGCGTCATGGAGGGGGTGGAGACCTATTCCGACCACCGGTATATCCGGTTCGACGTCTCCGCCCAGACCCCAAGCGCGCCGGTCCTACAGGCCCCGAGTGGTCCGCGATGGGCGCTGAAGCAGCTGGACCGAGAGCTCCTCCTGGAAGCCGCGATCGTGCAGGCCTGGGTGACATCACCGGACAGGCCTGCCGACGTAAACAACGAGGCGGGTTGGTTCCAGGAGGCCATGTCCGACATATGCGACGTGGCAATGCCCCGAGTCCGGCCAGGAAGCGCCCGGCGTCAGGTGTACTGGTGGTCGCAAGAGCTTACGACTCTGCGCGAGGCGTGCGTCGCCGCGCGCCACCTGTACACCAGGCATCGCAGGCTCCGCATCCGCCCTCCGGATGCGGCAGCCATCGAGGCGGAGCTGTACGAGGGTTACAGAGCAGCGAAGACCGCCCTCCAAGAGGCTGTGCAGCGGGCCAAGGATCTGGCCCGCGAGGAGATGCTGGGGACTCTCGACGGAGATCCGTGGGGGCGCCCTTATAAGATGGTGCGGGACAAACTCCGCACCTGGGCCCCCCCGCTGACGCAGAGTCTCCGGCCTGAGCTCGTGGAGGACGTGGTGAGCGCTCTGTTCCCTTCGCGAGGGGAGCATACTCCCCCGCCTATGGCTCCGCCGCTTGCGGTGCCGGAAGCGGACCACAGCGACGACGATGACGACGTTCCGGAGGTGACTGGGGTAGACCTGAGAGTGGCGGTAGGCAGGCTTAAGGCCAAAACTGCCGCCCCGGGACCCGATGGCTTACCTGGCAAAGCCTGGGTCCTGGCCTCTGAGGCTCTCGGGTCCCGACTGGAAGGGCTCCTAAGCGCATGCTTGGAGAGAGGCCAGTTCCCGCTTCGTTGGAAGACGGGCAAGCTGGTCCTCATACGGAAGCCAGGGCGCCCTGCGGACTCTCCGTCCGCATACCGGCCCATTGTGTTGCTCGACGAGGTGGGCAAGCTCTTTGAAAGAGTCATTGCAAACCGCCTCGCCGGGCACCTTGCGGGAATGGGGCCGGATCTTGCGGAACACCAGTTTGGTTTCCGCAAGGGGCGCTCGACGGTGGACGCCATCATGCGCGTGCGAGCCCTCACGACGGGGGACGCGGTGTCCCGGGGTGGGGTCGTCTTGGCGGTGTCGCTCGACATCGCCAACGCCTTCAACTCCATGCCCTGGAGCTGACAGGTATGTCATCTACCCTGGTCCCAACGGAGAATGGAACCGGCGAGAGATGTCGTGCGGTGTTCCGCAGGGGTCGGTTCTAGGGCCGCCCTTGTGGAACATCGGTTACGACTGGGTGCTGCGCGCTGACCTCCCTAGCGGCGTCAGCGTAGTCTGTTACGCTGATGACACGCTGGTACTGGCACAAGGGAGGTCGCACGAGGCGGCGGCCGAACTGATGACACGCGGGGTTGCGATAGTCGTTGAGAGGATCCGGCAATTGGGTCTCGAGGTGGCCTTGCACAAGTCCGAGGCCATGAGCTTTCATGGGCCTCGGAATGCGCCACCGTCGGGATCCACGCTGACGGTAGGAGGGGTTCCCATCGGCGTCGAGTCGACTTTGAAGTACCTAGGACTCGTCCTCGACAGCCGGTGGAACTTCGTTGAGCATTTCCGACGTTTGGCTCCCAAACTGGAACGGGCCGGGGCTGCCTTCAAGCGGCTCTTGCCCAACCTGAGGGGTCCAAACGCCTCCTGCCGTAGGCTCTACGCGGGGGTCGTGCGTTCCATGGCCCTTTACGGGGCCCCGGTGTGGGCGCGTTCAATTAAGCGGCGTGCCGCGCACTACCTGAACGCGCCCCAAAAGGTCGTAGCCGTAAGGCTGATCCGGGGGTACCGCACGATCTCCCGCGAGGCGGCGAGCCTCCTAGCCGGATTGCCGCCATGGGATCTGGAGGCGATAGTCCTCGCGCGCCTGCATGAATGGCGCGCGGGGGCATTACGTCGGGGGGAAACTCCGCTGCCGCGGCAAATCACCGCTCAGCGGACAGACCTCCGACGCGATCTCATGGCGACATGGAGACAGCGACTGACGCAACCCAGTGCAGGGCACGCCACAATAGTGGCGATAAGTCCCCTCTTTGAGGAGTGGCTAGAGAGGCGCCACGGCGCCCTCACCTTCCGCCTGACGCAGGTCCTCACCGGACACGGTTGTTTCGGGAGGTTCCTGCACCTAATCGGGCGGGAGGAAACGCCCGGGTGCTATCATTGCGAGGATCGTCCGGAGGACACGGTGGCGCACACCGTGGAGGTCTGCCCCGCTTGGGTGGAGCTCCGCCGTGTCCTCGTAACGGCGATAGGCGGCGGCGACCTCTCGCGCCCGGCCCTGGTTCAGGCCATGGTCCGGAGCGAGAGGGAATGGGAAGCCGTCACCTCCTTCTGCGAAGCAGTCATGCTAGCGAAGGAGGTGGCGGGACGTGAGAGGGAGAGAATCTCTCGTCCCAGCCGCCGCGGGCGACGCACCGGGCGTCGGGGGCCACGTGGTGGCTCCCGGCCACCGTAGGCGCGGGCCTGTAGACGGTGAGTAATGGGTTAGCTCACCGTCCGTCCGTCTTATGACGACAGGCCGTGTCGACGGCGCGTTCGTGTTCCACGCGCGCCTCAAAGAGATGTCAGCAACCAGGAAGGGGCCCGCAAGGGCCGATGCCTGCCGGGGCTGCGGGACTGTTCGAAAGAGATACCGTGGCCCTGGAACACAAAGGGCAATGAAGGAACATGGATGGGTTTTAGTCAGTAAGAGTCTGACACTCCCTCCCACTCCACCCAGAGCGGGAGAAGTCATTTGATGATTTCCCATCGGTAAAAAAAAAAAAAAAAAAGGGACAGCCCTCCACAAACTGATGGTGTGAATCAAGATGACCGGTACAAGAAATTATTTCAGAAATGTTATGGGAAACCAATAAATTTTATTTGTTTTATTTTCTCATATGCAATGTATCGTTACCGTGGCAAAAAGCACGTAGCGAACGGCAAGCGCGACGACGAGTTCGATGAACTCTGTAGCTAAGCAGGAAGTGGAAAGCTGATTTCACGCGGAGTTCGTTGGAGTATTTCAACATCAATTGTTGATTTTTTATTTTAGCCGTATTATTTACATAAATGGAGTGCTGCGTACAGGGAATATAATATTACATTGAAATAAAGGAATAATAACTGAAAAAAAAATGGAATTTTCTGGAGAAAAATTCCGGTGGAATATGATTCAAAATAAGGAGCTGGATGCACGTATATTCCACACCGCTAATTTCACGCCTACGAAGGACGCGGGGCACTGCAGTAATATATATTTATTTTATTTCAGATCAAATTACAAGATCCATATGTTGTTAGAAAAAGTCTCAGGCCTGAAACTGCGTTAAGCGGGCGCCCGCGACGGGCAACCGTCGCGGGTCTACGCGCGTGGACACGCGCGGTGGCTCCGTAGGAACGCGCCGGTCCCCGTCGCGGGGACCCGTCGCGGTTCATTCGCCTGGTACCATATGGCAGGGTGACATTGCACTTTCACAATTACCCTTTCTGTATCGACAGACATTGTCCTTGATTTTCTCCGAGCGTGCATGCGACCCGTATCACCTAGCGTTACTGACCGAACAAGCCCGTGCGTGTTACCGCTGGCGGGCACCGCGCGTGCCCCCGCGACGGGTTCCGTCGCACGGAGGCGGGCCCCGTTGCGTGGGTGCGGGGCGCGCCTCCCCGTGACGGACGCCCGCGCAGATCCCCGCGACGGAGCACTTTTGTATGAAACCGAGCGGGTGCCCGCTTAACGCAGTTTTAGTCCTTAACCTTATGTAAGTAAAAAAAAACCAGTATAATTATACAAAAATGAAACGACCGAGCCGTATCAAGTGAGCCAGCATGGGACTGTCCCACCTATCACACAATACATTCAGAATGCTGTGGGAGCTAGCACGTACTCTACCGAGAATAGAAGCGCACCATTTCCGCACAATGGCATGAAAACCCTCAAGCTTGGCCTCGGTGAACATCCCGGAAGCGTTACAAAAGCGTGGTAGACCCAACAGCATCCTGAATACATTGTTATAATGGACACGCAAGGCGTTTTATGCCCTCAGCGTATACAGACTGCACGTGTAAAAAGACTGGCAATATACTCTGAAAAGACTAAAGAGTTATTATGATTTGCATCGTTCAACGTGCAAATGAGCATATTACCTCGGACAGCCATCGCCCTGCGTTCCCTTTCTATGACCAGGTCATCATTCAGGACATGAGTGACCCAGGTACTTAAATGTTAAATTAAATTTTAAATTTTGTTTGGAGTATTATTTATGGTCAAATCTGGCGCGTTAGTATAACATTTGGAGCCTACCTTAAATACCAAAAATTCACATTTTTTTTTTTATTGTACCCGAGTCCCTGAGTGACCGCGTAGTCTTCACACATCTTAACAAGACATCTGAGTGCGCTTATTGATGGACTCAACAGCACCATGTCGTCAGCGTAACTTATATTGTTAATGCAAACACCGTCAATGTGACAGCCTATATGGGTACTACTGAGTTCAACAATCAGCTGATTAATGTAATGGTTCAAGAGACGAGGTGAGGTAACACCCCCCTGTCTCACCCCGCACTTCAACCGTTTGGTACGAGAATCAGGCGAACATAAATTGTTCGCCTGATTCTCGTACCAAAACATAAATAAAGAAATAACAGTACAGTCAACGCTGCTTTCCTTTTGCAGCTTTTCCCACAAGATACCGTATGGCACCAGGTCAAAAGCCCTCGATAAGTCTAGAAAGCATGCACTGACCGGAGTTATACTGAACAATCTACTTAAGACACATGATGGCAGTTTTAATGGAATGACAGATTTTAATGTAATGGAAAACTTTGGAAAGTTTTGTTCAAGGTGTTTTTTGAGGCTTTCGAGGCTGATGATGCTAAACATATAAAATGAATGTGTCGTGTATCTGTACCTTGACGAGGCTGAGCCGGATGGCGAGGCAGGTGCGGTCGGCGACGTTGGCGCACGTGGTGTGCAGCAGCTCAGCCACGCGCCGCAGCTGCGCGCGCGCGCCCGCCGCCCACGCCGCGCCGCCTTCCGCGACCACGTTGCGAGTCTCCACTGAACTGATCCTGGACGGTAAACATCGCGTTATTGTTCTCCATAACTTAGTGGCTCCAGTTTCGTACCATACATGATACAGAGTATATTAGCTGGCAAAACTTCTCGGATGCGTGTGAATCGATATTTAAACATAACAAAAAAATTGATAGGTAAATTTTTTGGGGTCAATGACCGCATGTTGTGTATTTCAAGTGTGAGTTTGGGTTTGTATATTCTTTACCGTTTTGGGCACTACACTCACTTGTCGTTGAGCTGCTGTATGGCGGCGGCGGCGGCGTACCAGCGCTCGTTGAGCAGCTCCAGCTGGTCCTGCACGTCGCACGCCAAGGGCGCGCCGCACGCCGACACCACGGCCCGCCCGGCCGCGCGCGCCGCCTGCACGGACTCCGCGCGGGACGACATCTGCACGCACAGGGCACATCATAAAATAAAATAAGCCTTTATTGCTGAAACTTAATTTTACATTTCCTAAACTCTATTATACAATTATACTTTCTATATTGAGCATATTATTTTTCGGCAGCCGGTTTATCTTTTTCAGCTTGTCTTTTCTTCTCATGCTTTCTATGTTGTCCTATATTTTGCAATACGTGTCCATTCTGGACCAGCTATCTTTTTCATGTCGTCTTCCCAAAGTTTGGTTTGTCTACCTTTACTCCTCTTACTATCATACGCGGGTACCATTCCGTTACTAGTCTCGTCCACTTCTCTATCCCTTCCCTTAGCATGTGTATTGTCCTGTCCATCTCGATTTCAGGATTTTGTAAACTGTATGTATATTTTAAAATTTTGTTTTGCTCTTTATGCTTTCTAATCTCACCCTGTCCCTTCTTTTCACTCCAATAACGCTTCTTTCTACTCCATTTTGGCAAACTTGTATTATTTTTAGTTGTTTCTCGTTCAGTGCCCATGTTTGACATACATACGACAAACATGCAAGGAGGCATGTGTTATATTTTCCTTTTTTCTTTGATAGCCATATCAAAGAAAAAAGATATCCTTCATGACCTCCCTCAGCGACCAATATCGTTTCCAACTATTTGATATCCTTCAATCTCTTTCTGCATTGTGTCTTCTTTAGATATTAATTTTCCCAAATAAATGTATTCGTTAACATATTCTATTTTCATCTGACCACCATTTATTCTAATGTCTTTTTTAATTGAGTTTGTCATTTTCGTTTTTGATACGTTCATTGATAGGCCTACTTTGGCACTATCATCAGACAGTTGTTCAGTGTAGCATGCATAGCATGCTCCAAACTATCTGGGGTCTCTGAAAATAGAATGATATCGTCTGCGAAGAGTAGATGATTAAGTTTGTCTTTATTAATGTTGAGTCCATTCCCTTCCCATTGCAGGTTTTTAAAAATCATTAATAGAACCGCAGAGAATAGCTTCGGTGAAACGGGGTCACCTTGTCTGACACCTCTCTCGAAAGGAAATTCTTCTCCTACTCTTTCCAGCTTGACTTGGGCCGTACTCCTTGAGTAGATATTTTCCAGTTTTCGAATGAACTTAGCCTCCATTGGCACTGGCTTCCTAATGCCTTCCAGATGCTATAGTGGTCTAAGGAATCGAATGCTTTGTGAAATCCACGGACCCTAATTAATAAATTTTGTTGTATTCCTTATACTTTTGAAGCACCTGCCTACCGACGTGGATGTGGTCTATCGTTGAAAACTTACTTTACTTTACTTACTTTTACTTTACTTCGGAAGCCAGCCTGTTCTTTGGGTTGGTTTTCGTCGAGCGTGCCAGCAATTCGTGATAGTATTATCTTTGAGAAAATCTTGTAGATGTGTGACATTAAACTTATTGGTCTGAAATTACTCATATCGATGGTCAAAGGTTGACAACATGTAACTGCAATGTGTCAAATTTTACAGGAGAGGGAAAAAACTGTATAATATCGAAAATAAATTCAAATAAAATAAAATGAAAAAGTAGTTGGTAGTAAATCAAATTATTTATTGATATAATTTAAAACAATAAAAAGGCCACATAGGTTTTTCATTTAATAATCAATACACAAACAGTTACGAGTAAACAATATTAAAAAAATCTCACTACTAACGTGTTACGAGCAGTCAACAATTACTTACAAGTTGTCAATTTAAAAATAAAACACTATTTTATAAGATTGAAACAATTACATGTGCGGCAAATTATCATAGATCTTCTCCACCCTATGTAGCCTTTTCCATGTTCTCGTAAATTTTTATTCAGACGAGCTTTCCAAATCTCTGATTCAGCTAAACCTTTTCTTTTCTTTGTCTTCCTTCCAGTACTATTTCCTTCTTTTATACAACAATCATCATCTTCAGAAGAGCAGGACGTCTGATCCGGATCATAGTTACGATCATCAGTCGTGCTACTACTCGTGGGTACTACATGAGAGGTTGACCCAGGATCTAAGTTAAAATCATACGAGTTCAAAATAGTAGGAGAGTCTGTATCACGTCGTGTGTCCTCAACAACATGAGAAGTTCCAAATTCAAAATCATATGAATTATAAATAGTAGGAGAGTCTATATCACGCCCTGTCTCCTCCTTAACAATATCAGAAGATCCTAATTCAAAATCTTTTGGTTTCAAAATTGTAGGAGATTCTGCATCAGGTATGACTTCTACAATACTCTCGATAATATTTTCCGAGTTATGACGTGGGCTGGAAGGTGGCTGAGGCTGGTTTAAAATTAATGAAGAACATTCGTTCAAAACAGTAAGTGATGACTCTGTTAAAGTTTCTATCCCGCTATTATCTTGCCAGGTCTATTCGGCGCTAAGTACTTCTTCTTCTTAGCGTGTCGATGGCAATCTAAATTGTGTCGGCCCAGAACTGAGCTACTAGTTTGGCGCTTTCGGTTGCGTCCATCAGTTCCTGTAGTGAACAAACAACAGGGCACGCAGGACACGATATTAAGTGCCCCATTGTTTGTGGAACAGCACCACATTTACACTCCAGGGCAGAGTCATCAATGAATCTCCACCAGAGCAGGTTTTCCTTGCTGCGACCAACCTGGGTCCGGAGTCTATTTAAAGACTTCCAGGTCAGCCATGGCAACTCGTGTCCAGGTGGGAGATTTTCGGCAGGTGGAACAAATGGGTTAGGTAAGGATGCACTACCTCGCCACAGCTTTAGTCTTAGTACTGCCAGGGGAACATTCTCAAGTCGATCTGATGAATAACTTTTTGTCAAAAGTAACATTTCTCCGTTTCTATTTACCTCGTAGGTGTACAACTGTAACTCGGCAGAGCTCGGTGACTTTCGAAATGATTCTTGTGATTGACTTTCATAGATAAACTCACTCCTCTTATTACGAGAAACGTTAGCAGCAAGTCCTTGTTCCTTCACGCCAGTTACAACTTCATTAAAAAGCTCTTCTTCACTGTTTTTCTCCATGATGAAACTAAAACAAAAGAACTATTTAAGTACTTAATTATCCCATTGCCTGCCTATAAGATCCGTGTTGAAACTTTATCGGATCTTAGTTGGTAAAGAATAATATTAAATCAGTGCGTAAAAATCAATGCAAATAGCTACCTATAGCCTTTATTATAATTATTACTCAAAATATTATTGAAAAACTCAGTAGTTCTCATTTATTAATATTAAATTAATAAGTGGATGATAGGATGGCTTTAAATTTCAATAGTGAGCTTTCATTGAGCGTTTTACGTAAAATAACAAAAAAAATACTTACCAATTTTCCTTCAGGACACTTTTCGGAAATAAATAGATGTATTTAAAGTTGTAATTACATATAAAACTATTTTTAAACAATTCAAACTCGCGCCGTAATCTTACTCTGTCAGTGAATTATTGCGAACTGCATTTGCGTTGATAGTTGACACCTCGTAACTCGCGCACTAGTGAGTTCAAGTTAATACCTGTTCATTGTGAGTTGTCAACAGTGGCATAAATTGTTCGAGTGACATTTTTTGTGCATTACGAGTTATCAATGGGAAGATTTGGCGCTTAATTTGAAAATTTTTGATGTACATAACTCATTTTGCGAAAAAGTGAGGGTTACGAGTTGTCAACGTATGACCATCGATATTTCCCTTGTCTTCTTGTGTAACAACATTCTAGTTTTTGTTAAATCCTCAGGGATGCTTTCGGTTGTTAAGATGTCATTTAATCTGTTAGACTAGGAATAAGCACTGGTATTGTATATTTTATTATTTCATTAAATATCTGATCTGAACCTGGCACTTTGTCTAGTTTCTGTGTGTTGATTGCTCTAATAACTTCTTCTTGTAATATTATTGGTACTGATTCTGGGTTTGGCGGTATTCGGTGTTGTTTTTCCACCCGTGCTGTTTTTTGTCTTAGGTATAGTTTTTAATAGTAGTATTTGGCGTTGTTGGGCAAAATGTAATCTAACTACTGATTACTAACTTCAACTACATTTTGTAGTTAGTAATCCTAGTATTGATTTATTTTGATAAGGATTAATACAAAGGTATTTCCACCCGTGCTGTTTTTTGTCTTAGGTATAGTTTTTAATAGTAGTATTTGGCGTTTTTGGGCAAAATGTAATCTAACTACTGATTACTAACTTCAACTACATTTTGTAGTTAGTAATCCTAGTAATGATTTATTTTGATAAGGATTAATACAAAGGTATTTCCACCCGTGCTGTTTTTTGTCTTAGGTATATTTTTTAATAGTAGTATTTGGCGTTGTTGGGCAAAATGTAATCTAACTACTGATTACTAACTTAAACTACATTTTGTAGTTAGTAATCCTAGTAATGATTTATTTTGATAAGGATTAATACAAAGGTACCTATAGATAACATGGTCTGATTTTGGTAGGCATTTGTATCAACTTTTAAAGTGTAAAAAAGTAATCAGTAATTATAACTACTCGATTACTTTTAGTTACTTTATGTAACTTGATTACTTTAGTTAGATTACATGTAGTCCTACTTGTAGTTAACTACTTTTAGTCACAATTAGTAGTTAGATTATAAAATAGTAGCTAACTACGCCCAGGGGCGTGCCGTCCATAGAGGCAATTAGGCCGAGCCTGCCCTACGAAACTCCATTATTATTATCGCCATTTATTATAACTATTTAATAAAATAATACAAAATATTTTAAAAGTTTAAAACTCCTGTTATAACACTTATAGCAACTTGTCGCGCCCGTGTGACGTAACTCACGTCGTCGATTTTAAGGCAAAGACGTTTGTAAAGAACTCTGCATTCATAAATTTACGCACACTGGTGCATATTTTCGTGTGTATAAACGGCACACATGTATAGATTATGGGCGTGTCTCCCGCGAGTGGAGCCGGCCGGTGATTGGCTAGCTAGATTAAAATGAATGAAGTTAGTTAAATCAGAGTTGCCAAGCCAATTTAGGGAGAGAGGGCGCTACTGTGCGCACGTAAACATCAGCTCAGTAGATAATAAAACGTTAAAAATAGTTTAAAGTGCTTAACTTGGGACAAAAAGTCAATAAAGTTCAAGTGAATAAAGACCTTCAGTGACTAGAAGTGTAGTACTAAGCTTAACATCATAAATACTTAAGAAAACTATACTTCTCCCAAATAACGACCAAATTTCAAACCTGTGGAAAAAACCGTGGGATTTTTGAAAAACACGTTATTTGAGGATCAGGTACTGAAGAAAACTTTGGGACAAGTACCAATCACCATGAAAAGGTACGCAGAATCCCTTTAAATTGTATATTAGTGAAATACTTATGAAAGGAAATTTTAAAGTGCAAATAAAGGCACAAACATTGTGTTAAGCGCCATCTGTTGGCGAGTAGCAAGTCGCAAAAAGTTGGATCCAAATTAATTTCGTAGAATATCCGCTAGAGGGCGTTGTTTTGCAAATATGGCTCTTATATGTGCTGGTTGTAAACAAAATGTACTCAACTCCTTCCTATTGAAGCCATACTGTTTTATATGACAAGTAAATTTATATGCGATTTTGAATGTTATCATATCTTACCAAGTTAAACCTTATCAGTTATTCGTCTTGAAACGTACATTAATGTAAATATTATTTGTTGTGTTTATTATTTGTTTATTTACTTAAAAATGGTGTTCTGTTGTGAAGTTTGCGCAGATAATGTGTGTTTGTTAGAAGTTAAAAGCAGTAAGTTTTCGCAATTATCGTTTAATGATAAGATTCTTGTGGTGTCGAAAGGTAGATGTACACCCGAATTACGAGAATTAATCCAAAAATAATCCAACAATATTTTTCAAATATTTTTTTTTTTTTTTGTGTATCAGTGTGCGTGGGAGTTAGCCTACCCTCCGTGGGGAACCACTGCACGCCACTGAGTACGCCCTATACTGGCTATTTTTATTATTTTGTCTTTTACTTGAGGAACTTTCATTTTTCTGTTTTTATGTTTGGTATCCAGATTTTCTTTTGATTTAATTCTTTAAGCTTGCTTACTCCCACTGGTTTTTTGTTCTGTATAAGTTGCTTCCTCTCATTAATCAATTGCTTAGTCTCTGGAGATAACGTGTTTTCAGTTGTTTGTTTGTTTGTTTTCCTTATTTTCTGTTTTCAAATATTTAATATTTTGTTGTATCGTTCCTGGATTGGTTTATGGATTGTTTTTGTATTTATGTTCATTGTGTTTTTTAGGTTAACAAGGAGTTCGTCATTATTTCCAGTAAATATAAGTGTACTGTCCTTATTGTTATGAACATATCTCCTTTTTGTACTTGTCTCCCTGATAGCATTGTTCTTATCATTCTATGGTCTGTATGGAAATTAAGCTGGCTTACAGTAGTCACTTCTTTAAATACCTTCCTGTTATTGGTCAGAATAAAGTCGATTTCATTCTTGTGCTTGCCGTTGAGTGACATCCATGTTCGTTTTTCACGATTTCTTTTTCTTGTGAAACTGTTCAAGATGCTCAATTTGTTTTCCATTTGCTGCTGATAGCTGACAATTTTTTTCCGTTTCTACTTATTAGACCATGACCATGTTTCCCTATTATATATTCTTCTCCTTTATTACAAATCCCTATTTGACCATTAAAACCTCCCATCAAAATTAGATTTTTATATGAAGATTGTACTGCTGATTATAGATCTTCGTAAAATTTATCAGTTTTTATGATATCATCTTTCCTGTCTGATTCAGTCGGAGAATATGCTTGAATTATGGTCTTTATCTTTATGCGAAGGCAATTTGATGTTAAGAACTGCTATTCTTTCATTGATTCCTCTTATTTCTTCTATTTTGCTTCCTTACTTGTTTTTGATAAGAAATCCTACACCGTATAGTCCCGGTATCTAACCAATGTAGTGTAGAATATGTTTGCCATTGCAGTCCTCATTTCCTTCATTAAGTCGTCTCATTTCACTGATTCCGATTATATCCCAATTGATATTGTCTATAGCCAGCTCTAATTCTGACAATTTTCCGGTGTTCGTAGTGATCTCGTGTTTAAGGTAAGGTTTAAGGTTTAAAGATATTTATTCTCAAAAAAGACACAAAGTCACTTACATGAGAAAAATGCTTAAAATAAATTACAATTAAAGTTCGTCACAGACGTCACGGTAGCGATTACATACTAGATATATTAGATATACCCATCCACTGCATTCAGATGTTAGGAAGGTTGTTATTTGTCATTATAAAGGTAGCTATGTATATATCCAAGTTTGTTCTTTATGGTTTGCATGTTCGTTCATTTTTTCTGCTTCGAGAGTATTGGTCGATTTCCCCCACGAGGACCAGTCGGCTTGGGGGAGGGTTTTCTTTCGCAGTTTTTCCGTTTGCTTTATTGTTATTTAGTTTAGTTTTCCGGGTTCCGTTTGTTAGTCACATCAAATGGCGCTTGAATGACGTCAGGAGGGAAGTTACCGACAGCCCTCTTGACGGTATTTGTAAAATTATCAGTAAACAGTTTTGAAAAAAACAAGATGGCGGCGTTAGTTGCACTATACGCATCACTGATAGCTCTGGAAGTGGTAAAAGGCGGCAGTCACTCCATGTAAAAAAACTGGAATTAAGCTGCATCCGGTTAGACTGGAAACTAACCCAAAAATTGTTGGAAAAAACCGAAGCAGTAGATGTCAAAAAAAAAAACAAAAAAAAAAATTTTTTTGACGACATAAATGTAGAAAATGGGATTTTGAAAGTCAGGTGGTCGATAATAACCTGTTTATCGAGGTCTCGGACTTTCTGCTTGAGGTCCTTGAAGGGCAGGTTGGGGTCCCGGGCGGCCTCCAGCTGGCGCTCGGCCGCGTCCAGCCACTCGCCGCACGCCTCCAGCATGGCGTACAGTCGCGCCCACTCCGCCTGGCACGCGCTCCATCTATGCCGATACGAATGCATGCACTTTAACTAAACGTAACGTAACGTAAACGCTGTGTGTCGACCACGTTATGTCAGCAAGTGAGCAACTAGCCACTTAACTTAAAGCTTGATTGATTTGTACTTTTGAATAAAATGTCACTTTTGTATTAAATCTGATTCTTCTAACCTAACAGACAGATCAGATCAGACAAGACGTGTTGCTGGGGAGTTTGTTCCGCCACTTCTTCCCAGCTAAAACACTAGGAAGTGGTGAAGAACGGTCGTTTTAAGACTTTTTCTTGTAAACTTTGACGTTTAAAAAGTGATGATTATCAGTCAGAATTAATGAGTTTTGATTTTGATTTGGAAACCACGCTATTCACAGACGTAAGATGGCCTACTTTTTTGCGCGTGTGGCATCCAGGTACATTCAAGTAAGTAGGTAACAGACAGATACAGTAGTACAGGATAAATACTGGACATCGGCTAATTTTCGCATTGAGCCGGTATAATCTATACATATAATAATAAAATCGTAAAAATCCAAATCGATATTCCGACTTGGCTTAAAAACTACTTCATAGATCCTGTTCAAATTTTGCACAAATATTCCTTATAGGCTTCTTCAAATGTTAGGTTATATATTATCACGCTACTCGCTTAAGGGGTAGAGCAATATTGCATTATATCCATATTCTTCAGTACCTAAGTCAGTGAGCGTCCGTGAGCTAAGCCGTGGGCACAGCTAGTAATATAATAGTGAGCTGCTGACGATACAGAATCAATTTGTTTTATTTCATTATATTTTCAGTCAATATAATCGTTTCCGATGCGCTATATTTATTCTACAGACCTGTCGTGTCTCTGCGCGTGCGCGGCCTGCAGCGCGGCCCACTCGTCGCGCAGCTTGTCGCGCACGCGGCCGGCCTGCTCGGGCGGCGCGAGCGCTCGCTTGCACAGCCACGCGTACTCGCGCTCGGCTTCTTCCACGTTCACTGCGATCTCCGCCATGGCCGCCTTTATGCGCTGCACACACGAAACGAAACGATTAGACTGCGAGTCCACGCACACACGGCGCTCACCGCCACCTCGGCCGCACGTACCGCGAGCGCGTCCTCCTGCAGCGGGAAGTCGTCGTAGTGGCGGCCGCCCAGCGGGTGCGCGCGCAGGGCGCACGCCTGCCCCGCCACGGCCGAGCGCGCCAGGTTGGCGCGCGTCACGTAGGCGCCGCACAGCGCCTCGTCCGCCGGCCGCCCGGCGCACACACCCGCCCACTGCGCCAGCGCGTCGCCCACCGCGCGCTCGGGCACGCCCACGTGCGCCGCGCGCAGCGAGCGCGTCAGCTCCTGCACGCGCTCCACCGTCGCCTGGCGCTCCAGGTACGAGGCGCGGGCGCCGTCCTGCCGGCGGAAGGTTATCGATGACGTAGATGCGATCTTCCTGAACACGGTGGACTCTACGGATTGACAATTCTTCACACCGATCTAAACACCTTGCACGTATTTTTCAAAGTTTCATGAGTGTCGTGTGGGTTTATATGAAATAAAAAAATTAAGTTACGACTGTTCTGCAGGTCTGTAACTGTGAGAGCTCTCGATCGCGACCGGTTTGTAGCCGGGCCGGCACCGAGTAGCCTCGTACGCGTACTCGTTCTTTAGCCGGTAGGAAACGCCCTTTTACTTTACATGCGTCCAGCCTCGTTAACGAGCGCTCATAGATCATCATACTAAACCGTGAACAGGGTACCGTGTAAAGTAGAACCGGCTTCATGAAGATGCCTCCATAGACCTTCAATTGTACATGACTGTCGACAAGTTCGATGTCAACTAGAGCCCTAAAGGACGACCGTGTTTGGTTGCCACCAACCAACCCAATCCTGTCACAATACCGTACCGGGTCGGCACCGAGCTTGCGGTCGAGGCCCTCGCACCAGGCGCTGAGCTCCTCCAGGAGCTGCTTCAGCTCCTTGAGCTGGTCCTCCGCCTGCAGCGCCACGTTGCGCTTCAGTTCGATCTCCGACATCACCATCGACCACTTGTTGCGCAGCTTATCCTGGTGAACCACAACACTAGCTTATTGATTGAATTTGTTTACCTTGCTATTAGATGCCCATCTATCCAATGTGGTTCTCAATTGTGTTCCCTAATTTTTTTATCCATAATCTAAAGTGCCATATTTTTTTTGTCCTAATTATTCATTATTTGTCCGAATGATAACTTTCCCAAACTTAATATCACATAATATCACATGCCATAAAATTGAAATCCCTAAATACAATATGCCCTAAATCCGTTTGTCATAAATATTAACTATATGACGCGCGCTCGCTACGCTCGCATTTTACATTACACACCCACTTTCTGTCACAAATATCGTCCTGGCTCCGCCTGCCTGCGGCCTACGCTCCTCACGCCAACTAACAACACTTTTAGGAAAATTGCTGATCACCCACGCTTTGCTTTAATAAATACACATTATAATATAATACAATACTTAGGTCATATGACTTTAATTCATGCAAAAGTAGGAGATTCAATTATTATAGTACTCGAGATTATGACAAAATAGTTTTTAGAAGTAATGATAATCATGTAAAACAAAATTTCGAATTTTTGAACATTATGGTTAAGCTTATAGCAAACGAGTTATGGATAATGCTTTTCGGACAAAAAATTTTAGGAGAAGAAAGGGAGTACCATCCAATGAACATCAAATAACAGGTTTTCTCAATTACTGGGGAAAGTCGGTCAAAGCCCATTACAGATGGCGTGACTAAAGCTAGGTCCCTATCCGACCAATAACGTGAAACCATTTTGAAATATAAAATGACATTAACAGAGTGCCTAATGCCGGTTTTTGGAACTAGCTTTGCTTAACTTACCCACTTAAATCGAAAAAGCTTCGTTAAAGAATGTTGATACAAGTTTGGTGTATACTGATCGCGTGTGTGTTACCTGGAAATGCGTCTGCAAGTAGTCGGCGAGCAGCGGGTTGTCCTTGTGGCGCGCGTACACCAGCGAGTCGCCGCGCGAGATCAGCGCCGCCGCGTCCGGCGCCAGCTGCCCCAGCTGGTTCTTGAGGATCTGCCACATATGTCGCACGCGTCAGTGAGACGAATCGACTTCCAGTCTATCTGGATGCAACTGAATACCAGTGTTTTACATGAAGCGACGGCCTATTTGAAATCTAGAACCCAGTTGCTAGGTAATGCGATACCCCTCGGTAAGACGGGTCGGGCTTCTACCCGTAATGACTGTTATCTACAAATGTCAGCCCCTCCTCCGGCTTTGTGTGTTTTCTGAGGCATAGAGCGGATTCGGTATGTAATTGACGGTCACTTATTCAAGAAGATCGAGATCGACCCCATGCGGCAGTTACTACCGTATTACAACCTCACCTGGAGGGAAAGTACTCTAAATATTTAAAAATGACAAAAATGTGTAGATAAGTAAAGAATGGATGGACCTTTGAGTAAAAACGCTTTATCTCATCATTTAATTCATCATGTTTGTCAGAGAGATTTGATCCCTATGATTGACCCTATCGATTGATGTCATTAAAGTAAACGATGATATTTTTTCGAATTTTAGTTGGTACGATTCCCGAGTGTGGCAAGCGATTTTCGAAAATCTTTGAATGCAGATTTGTTCCTTTTTAAAAATAAAGGAATGTTTCTTTTGAGTAAAATTAGCAATCTCCAGTATACACCGTGACCTTTTAGTCGTCTTACAAAGGTGGTCCACTGAATGTGCCCGACATAAAATAGTTCTAGGGGCGTTTTTTTTTTTACCTAACTTTATAGTAACAAAGAAAAATAAATTAACATTAGAAAAAAATATGAAACATGCTGTTAATGATGTTTACGTGCCAAACGGGAGAATATACCTACCCAAGTACCCAGCGCTCGAGTCCAGTAGATTATCGCTCACAACAGGGTGTTTTAACTACGTCATGTATCATATTATTGTGTGTGTGTCGCCTCCTTGATGTGGCGGGTACGGGGCAGCGCCAACAGCCTCTTGGTCACTGTGGCCGATAGGGCGGAAGGTCTTATACTCAGGCATTGGACCAAAACACAAGTAGTACCTTCGAATCGTGCCTTAAAATAATGTGTCTTTAAATTTATTGCTAATTTGATTGTTTTTCCTTTATTTATTTCCTGATTAGTGTATTAGTAATGATTTTGACATGATTGATGGTGATTGTGACATTATTGATTTCATTATGATTTTGACATTTTTGTTATTAATCATTTTGACATTATTACCACAAATTTTCCAAATATAAATTATGTACGTACTAACACTAGTGTTTTAAGATGTGTAAGTATTACTAAAAAAATGGATTTTATGATCTGTTAAATAAATGATTTGATTTGATTTGATTGAATAATATTTTTATTTTTAAATTATTAAAATCTCATAAATACCTATTTTTTTTTTTAATGAATGCTTAGTTGTCGTCGGATACATGAAGTGGGCTACCGTTGTAAGACGACTAAAAAGTCACGGTGTATATAGTACTGTCCCTCCATGTGAGGTTGAAAAATTCCACCCTGTTTACAGCCAAGATAACGGGCACCCGATACTGGTAGCCGGGTCCGTACCTCGAGCCTCTTGGCGGGGTCCCGCTCGGCGGCCACCCCGCCCACGGTGAGCAGCATGACGTCCATGCGCCGCGCCAGGCTGCCGGCCGCGCTCTCCCAGGCCGCCAGCTCCGCGTCGCGCAGTGCAGCGACCTGGTGGTGGATACTGGTAGCCGGGTCCGTACCTCGAGCCTCTTGGCGGGGTCCCGCTCGGCGGCCACCCCGCCCACGGTGAGCAGCATGACGTCCATGCGCCGCGCCAGGCTGCCGGCCGCGCTCTCCCAGGCCGCCAGCTCCGCGTCGCGCAGTGCAGCGACCTGGTGGTGGATACTGGTAGCCGGGTCCGTACCTCGAGCCTCTTGGCGGGGTCCCGCTCGGCGGCCACCCCGCCCACGGTGAGCAGCATGACGTCCATGCGCCGCGCCAGGCTGCCGGCCGCGCTCTCCCAGGCCGCCAGCTCCGCGTCGCGCAGTGCAGCGACCTGGTGGTGGATACTGGTAGCCGGGTCCGTACCTCGAGCCTCTTGGCGGGGTCCCGCTCGGCGGCCACCCCGCCCACGGTGAGCAGCATGACGTCCATGCGCCGCGCCAGGCTGCCGGCCGCGCTCTCCCAGGCCGCCAGCTCCGCGTCGCGCAGTGCAGCGACCTGGTGGTGGATACTGGTAGCCGGGTCCGTACCTCGAGCCTCTTGGCGGGGTCCCGCTCGGCGGCCACCCCGCCCACGGTGAGCAGCATGACGTCCATGCGCCGCGCCAGGCTGCCGGCCGCGCTCTCCCAGGCCGCCAGCTCCGCGTCGCGCAGTGCAGCGACCTGGTGGTGGATACTGGTAGCCGGGTCCGTACCTCGAGCCTCTTGGCGGGGTCCCGCTCGGCGGCCACCCCGCCCACGGTGAGCAGCATGACGTCCATGCGCCGCGCCAGGCTGCCGGCCGCGCTCTCCCAGGCCGCCAGCTCCGCGTCGCGCAGCTCGCCGAACTGCGCCTGCAGCGCGCTGCCTGACGGCGCTGTAGGTTGGCTCTCCGGGGTCGGACTTGGCTGCACACGCACGTAATACGAACTCAAATATTATTAGCTAGCAAAACGTGAAAACAGATGTGATGGGATTCGATATCTCATAACACGATCAACGAAAAGAAAAAAAATATGAATGCCTGTTTCCGGGGCAACCACCGCGGGTCATGTTTAGTTACTTAAAACATCAGTTTTTTTTAGAATTGACCCCACAAAATTTTTTGTGAAGTTTCACAAACTGATTTAATTTGACCATGTATCACTTTTGATGAAATTAACAGAAATATAGATTATCAGTGTCCGCGTAATGTGATAAATCTAGCTAACATAAATTAGGGCTGAACAGCGGAACTAAACATACCTTGGCAGAGTCGTCGGTCTTCTGATACTTGTCGGTTTGCACCTTGAGCCGGTCCTTGCTGACGGGGATGTGCGACTGGTCGGGGGCCGAGGGGGCCGCGGGGGCCGCGGGGGCCGCGGGGGGCGAGGGGGGCGGGGACAGCGCCAGCTTGGGCGACATGGCCACCACCTGCGCGTGCTGCTTGATGGGCGTGGACGTGGACAGCGGCGCCTTGTCCTCGAACTCGCTACACGACGTCGAGCGCAGCTGCAACGTACACACGTGTGAGGCTCGCGACCCTCACTTACACTCCGCACACACATATTTTACCTCTGATTTTTCATCACTGTACTGTCAAAATCACATGTAGCTTTACTATAGCGCTACATGTTTTGGCGACTGAGATAGTCAAAAGGGCGCTGTTGGTAAACATTTGTGCCATAGTAACAAACAAGATGGCGAGTTTGGTCCGCCTACGGCCACGCGCCTAAATAACCATGCAGCATTTAAACCTTGGAATGGGGTTGCTGCTAGGTTCCTAACAATGACAGCTGTAGTCTCGGTGCTGAAGTGGCTGCTGTAATAACTGTAAAAGGACTGTAGAGTGTACTGTTGAATAACGTAAGTACCTGCAGACCATTAATTTTCAAGCAGCCTAGCCCACATTACCGGGACTACGATATACGCTCTGATATTCTGGTCAAATACGTACATACGACACTCAATATTTGATTGCTTACAATATCCTAACTCCTGAAGTGGCTTAACATAATATCTGTGGGGACGGCGTGGAAACAATTTCATGGTTTATACAGGGTTTTCTTTCATTAATTGGCGAAACATTAACATCATGACTTCATGGGAATCGGTATGTCAATGAATGCAGCAGATCCGTGAGTTTAAGTTTTTTTTTCTCAGTCTGAGAAGTTTCACCAATTAATTAAAAAGAGTCCCATATGTAAATCGTTTACCTGCGGCGTGTCTTCGACCTCCGAGTATATAACCTCTTCCTCTGCCTCACTACCCGCGTTTTCGCTCATGATCCTCTCGGGCGTGGCTGCGCTGGTGACTTGTTTGTCACCGTGTTCGTTCGTCTCGTACGTCTCGTGCGTGACACGCTTTTCGGGCGTGTCTCGCTTGTCACGCGTGTCGGGCGTGTCACGCTGGTCGGGCGTATCATGCTTATCGGGCGTGACGCGCTTGTCATGCGTTTCTTGCTTGTCGGACGTGTCTTGGGCGCAGGTGTCGGTGGCGGAGGGCTCGGGCAGCGCGGCCTGGTCTCGCGGCACGTCATCCAGGATCAGATACTCGTTGACCTCATCGCGCCGCAGACTGCGCTGCGCCTGCTGCTGCCGCACCGCGAGGTCGAACAGCAGCGGGCACGAGGCCGCCGCGGGCCCCTCCAGCGGCGTCGGCGGCGGCGTCTTCATCGAGCCGTCCCCGTCCTCCTTCTCTGAGTTGGGGATCAAATCCGGCACAGCCACCATAGTCACACGCATCGCTTTCGGCTGCTCGTCGTCCGAACTATTCTTCCGCTTCAATATACCGAGCGTCGGTTTCATTCGATGTTCGAGAGTCTTCACTTCGATCACGAAGGTCTTGGGTTCTGTTCCCAGGTCGACGGTCCGCCGCCTGTCGTCGTTGCCGAGAGGGACGTCCTCCTCGTCGGACTCGCCGAGCGATTCGTTCTCGGTGTCGTCGATGATGTCCACGGTCTCCACGCTCTGCGGGATGAACTCCACGACGGCGTCGATGGCCTCGAACGGGTACATCTCCATGGGCTCTATGGGGCTCACGGTGGACTTCACTATCTCGTGCTCTTTCACCTCCACCATGGTGCAGGGGTCGGCCTTCGGCTTCTCCGGGTCGGGCGCCGGCGGCTGCGCTTGTATCTTGTTGTTGGAGATCTGCGTGAAGAGGTCGCTGTCGGTGAGCAGGTTGAAGGTGCTGCTGTTCTTCTTGGGCGTGTCGGGCGTGGAGGGCACGGAGCTGGCGCACGAGGCGGGCTCGATGGAGTCGGCCGACATGACGGAGTGCGGGCTGGCGGACGCGCGGCGACGCTCCAGCGAGGAGCCGCGGCTGCGATGGCCGCCCTCCTTGACCTCCCTCTTGATGGGCACGGGGCTCTTCAGCGCCAGCGGTATCTTTGACTTTTTAAATTCCGGTTTCTCAGTTTCGGGAGTGTTGACGGGGCTCTCTAGGCGCCTCTTGATAGTATCCGTGACGTTCTCGTACTCGACCACGACCGCATCGTCTCTGTGCGCCTGTGTGGTGTTAGTGGTAGTGGTGATGGTAGTGGTCGCGGTGGCTGTGGGAGCGGTGGTGGCGCTCGTGGCGGCCTGCAAGCACAAACCGCGCCTCGCTTAGTTTCCATACCATCGTTAATGTGTTACAAGCCACACTGTTATTTACATGTTAGTGAACTCGTCGCCCGTCGTCGTACCTCGCTCCGTGATTTCCCAAGCGCCGCGTGTCGTATGAGATGCGTGATAAAGCATGATCCCCGCACACGTGAGTCCGTTACAAGCTCGAGGTGGCACCAATGTATAGAATGGTTTGCCGTGAGACACAAAGCGCAGTTCACACCACACATTTACACCAACACCATCGTATGTACATATGTATAGAGACGTCCGCGCTGCACACCGCCGCGCAGTACGGCGGCGCACAGTGTACGCGCGTCGCACGTCACACGACAAACATCATCAGTCGATTAGTTTGTTATTGGACACGTTCAAACTCTCACTAACAATTAACAAATCTATCGAACACCATGTATCAATGATTACTTACCGTGCCGACGAAGCGACTACGTGCAATATATTCAGTGAACCGACCAAGCATTACAACTAGATACACATTCGGACACAGATGATTGAAAATCTACGAGTTCGGACGAATATTTAAGATTCATAAGATTTCATGACAATGATGATGAGGCAACGCGAGCTATTGATTTATGAATTTAAATAAACATTCGACAAGTTCAAAACAATGAAACGATCTGCATTCTAATTACGTAACTCACTCGCAACGGCGAACCCTCGCTAATTTTGACAATACAACAAAATTATTATCTTTTATTATAATGTTTCAAAATTCCCATTCCGCGCGAGTCACGCATCGAACGAAGCCCCGGTTCGATCCCCGGTGCGCACTCACCGTGACCTTGTCGCGGATGCGCTCGTACAGCTTGGCGAGCGCGCGGCTGTCGGCGGCCTGCACGTCCGCCTGGCGCGCGCGCAGCTCGGCCGCCAGCAGGCGCAGCTTGGCGGGCGAGCCCGTGTCGCGGCACTCCAGCTGCGCCTCCGCGTCGCGCAGCCAGCGCGCCAGGCGCTGCTCGGCGTCGGGCGGCGGCCGGCGCAGCGCCTCCCAGCGCGCGTTGATGTCGTCCACCTGCGCGCGCAGCGTGGCCAGGTAGGCGGGCTCGCAGTGCGCCGCGAAGTCCGAGTAGTTGGCGTTGAGCTTGTCGCGCGTGGCCTGCATGCGCGACATCTCCAGCTCCAGCGTCTGCTGCCCCGTGCCGCCCAGCCCGTCCAGCCAGGCGGCCAGCGCGCCCAGGTCGTTCTGCAGCTCGCGCGCCGTCAGCAGCGCGCGCTCCAGCCGCGACTTGGACTCGGTGATCTGCGCGCCCAGCTTGTTGTACAGCTCCTTCAGCATGTCGATCTTCTTGGAGAACTCCTGCGGCGCCGGCACGGCCGCCTCCTCCACCATCTTGCGCCCCGTCTTGATGATGGACTCCACCTCCGACTTGATCTCGCTCAGAGTGCGGTAGAATCTCTGTCGGAACATAAGCCATATTAGTAAACCGTTGACTACATTCGTGGTTTCTTGATAAGTATGCGTACTTACGAGCCATTTGTACAAAGCGAGGCTTAAAATGACAAGCAAGTAAAGGGAGTCCCAATTCATTTCGTGTGATTGTTCGGCAGCAGTCCGTGTCGGAAGTGTTGGTAATGTATGCGCGGCGTGCGAGATGCGCCGCGAGTGACGCGGAGCTTGTGTCCGCGCGCGCGGACCTGCGAATACACTGCGCGCACACGCCACCGCGCTCTCCTGTCGCAGTATACGCTACATTATGCTGTTTGCACACTTTGCACTTAAATAAGAAATGACTAATGACTGGACTGAATGAGTTTATCATTCAACGCATGAAAAGTTTTTTGTCTCATTACATAATATTTTGAATATAATTAGAAGCCACCGAAGCCGATGACTTTATAGTAAGTTTGATAGTAACATAAAGTATACGTAAATAAACCGAGTCAGACTAAATAAAAGCTGCACCAGATGCCCGCTCCACTTGCGCAGATGATCGTACATCGGTGCAATCACAAATGGAATCACAGAATCCTTTCAATGTCAGTGATGAGAGCGCACGCGAGCCGCGAGCCACGCGCCTGCCGGTCAGCACGACGCGCTACTGCGCTACAGGTAAGCATTGTACCACCGCTAGCTCTATGCGCGCCTGTATTGTGCTACCTTCACAAAGCAATGCTATTTACTTCGGCTGCCTATCTAACCTAACCCACCTACGAAATGTTTCATCTAACTCTAAATTTTTTTCGTGTGCTTCTTTATCTTTACATTAAACAAAGTCGCTCCCACTGTTTGTAAGCTTAGATCTTTTAAACTACGCAACGGATTTTAATGCAGTTTTCGGCAATAGATAGTGATTCAAGAGGAAGGTTTGTATGTCTATTGTACCCGTGCGAAGCCGGGGCAGGTCGCTGGTTTTCAATAAAATACTAACATTTTGGTCACTAGTGATTTTCATCGTATACTTTGGAAATCTTTTGTAAAATTACGTTAATTTTGACTATCGAACAATGTTGAGTGTATTAATTTTTTGATACATACAAATCATATTTAAAAATGACGCGCGTAGTAACATAATAGACATAATCCAGATGTAGTTGATATAATGAACAAGGAAGGTATGCAAATGTGGGCACGGTCACTGAACAATGTTATTGTTGACAAACATCAGCTCACAATAGTCGCGCGTAGTCGCTCGCGATAACGCGCAGCGAACCTATCCGCCACATTATCTTGTTAGCACGTAATCCGCTCAGTTCCGGGCCCACTGCACAAGAATATACGCCGACAATCCACTCTGAACACAACCACACTCGACACCTCACTAAACGTTGAGATTGCGGAGCTTCAGTTAGCGGTCGACCTTCTGTCGATACCGGTCTTGTAGGTAGCTTATACGGCTGCGGATCAGAAGGGACCGAGTTCGAATCCCATGTCGCAGGGAACACGCTTAGTTGAGTCGGGAACTGCACCTGTATTGCACTTGTGTGCTATGTCTCCTTTGTAGTTGACTAATCTCCGTCGATAAGGTCCGGTCGATAATCGGTCCGGAGGATAGGTAGTATTTAGTGTTTACAGATCACACGACCGATCTTGTGTGGCGCGTTCACAAAATATACAACGGCGACGCCGCGCAACGACTGTCACTCGATACGACACCCGATACTATGGCCCAATACAGATGCAGTTTCGTGATTTTGTTACTCGTACTTCTACTGGCTAACTTAGAAGGGACAAGTTTCACCATTACGTGATGGTATGCGGGCAGTTATTTTTTTAGTCTGTCTTTCTTTATTTTTTCTCATAACGATAACTTTTAGGTATAAGAGAAGGGCCATACATGCACTTCTCGTTGTTGTAATTCGAACAGACGTTTTTTTTCAAAGGAATAGATTTTTTACATTACGAATTAGTACGCAGTCAAGGCGTACGTCACATGATAATTATAGGAGTCCCTAGAATTGGGTAATTGTACGTATACGACTTCATTGGCATTGCAGAAGATCCTATGAGAATAACAGCGTGGCGTTATTTATTTGTTAAATGTTTATGTTAAAGCCTCGAGGGAGGCCTGGGCCCAGCAATGGGACAGGCTGATGAAAGAAATGTAGTCGCATTTTTTGCTACCTTTTTAGAGACAACAATGGTTATCGGTTCGAGCATAATTGATATAATTATTAACTGCGAACGTCGGGCGTTCGCCTATGTGGAAATATTTTGGTTTTTTGAACGTTCATTGATTCGATCGAGTACTCACGAGACAGGTCCTGAGCTGCGCGCGGACGCTGTCGGGCTCGTGGCCGGCGAGCGGCAGCGCGCGCGTGCAGTCGCGCTGCACGGCCTGCAGCGCGCTCACGGCCGCGGCCAGGCGCGCGCCGATGTCCGGCTCGGGCGCCTCGCCCGTGCGCGCGCGCAGCGCCTCGTCCGCCGCGTCCAGCTTGCGCTGCAGCAGCTCCAGCTGCTCCGCCAGGCGGCTGGCGGCCTCGTGGCGGCCGGCGCGGGCGTAGGCGGCGGCCTGCGCGCGCACGTCGTCCATGCGCGCTCGCTGCTGGCCCAGCTGCTCGGCCAGCGCGTGCGCGCGCGCGGGCGGCAGGCGCGGCGCGCCGGGCTGCAGCTCGCGCGCGGCGTCGTCCAGCCACTGCTGCAGCTGGTCCACGGACACCTCGGAGCGCGCCGCCTCGCGCACGGCGCGCTCCAGCAGCGCGCTGCGGGACGCCGCCTGTGCCGAACATAGCTCCTGTTTGCTTAAAACTGTACGTCGTTCGTGAGCCGAAAGCTGGCTCCATAAACATTTCGTTTTAATCCACCCATACGTGTACCTCATACGTCTTCGAATTATAGGCAGAACAGTTATATTGTGCGCGCAAGCAGATATTTCAATGACATATGCAAGGAATATGATTTAGATCCATACATAATTAGTGTGAATTCGGCCAGAAGGTGCTTAAGCCTCAAATTTTTCAAGTAGCGGTAGGTAATTTGTCTTTATTATTTTACTATTTTTTGTATTATTTTAGTCATATAATTGCATACCAAGTATTTTTATTCTTCTTACTTTGATTAAAGCGGTGTGTTTTCTGTTTTTGTGCTCACACCATAAAATTTTTCTATTATAAGTCTACTTATATGTGGGGATTTGTAATTGGCTTTCTGGTGACTATGGTTTCCTTTTTTGTTTGTTTTTATTATCTGTAAGTCCTCCATGTACTAAAATAAATAAAATAAAAACAAATAAAGAAATAACCGTGCGTACTTGCGTAGTGCAAAACAAATATCTCCCTCTTTGCATGGAGCCTGCAAAAAACTTTAACTTTCATCAGTGTACATGAATAAGCCTTTTTGTGTTTATTTACGCAGTGAGTACCTCAGCCCTGAGCGTGTTCCAGGTGTTGGTGACGGTGTCGATCTCGGCCTGGATCCAGCCCGGCATTATGTGCGCGTCGATGAGCTGGCGCCCGATGTCCTGAATGCGCGATAGCCGCTCGTCGCTGTGGTTCTGGATGTAGTTCTCCAGGTCCTGCACGTAACGAGCATAGAGTTCAATAATAAAAAAAGCATTATTCTCAATTCTGTTATTGCATATCGGTATACCAAATGTTACACTAGCTCGTGCCGAGCGTCATCGGTCAACATGACGTGTTTGGAGTACAAACTCAAACTCGAAGCATTTATTTCAATTAGACCATAACAGGCACTTTTGAATGTCAGAAAAACAAAGAAGGCGAAGCTACAGACCCAGACACAAGGCATAATAACTTGTGAAGGAACTATAGTTGCCCATTCCAATGCGTAGATCTCTATGGAGAAGAATGGGCAAGAAACTCCATGGACACTCTTTTCAATCAAAATATTTTTACAAGATCTTGGTTACATCATTCATTCATGTTGAGATAATACATATATGTGAGAACGATGTAGACAGACGTGCACATTAAGAGCGCCCAGAGTAAAAGATTAGATCAACAATTTAAAAACAAAGTAGTTAAAATAAACCGTGGCAGCTAAGAGATGACCAGTCCCAACTGACAGCGCAAGTTCACGAACACGACGCATGGATCAGCACCATTCAACTCAACCATATTGAAGGGAACCGAATGATCCGACACACCCGCCACCATCAGCGAGACATTTGAGTGAGCATGACACTCTCTCAACCGCCAGGGCAAGTAAATGGTAGCTTTACAGTACATAGTACTCACACATGTGCTATGCAATTATATAATACTAAGAGATTGAATCTATACAATGCAAGGATATTTTTACAATCTTCTGCAGTTTCCACAATAACTTCACATGGTACCTAATCAATTAGTTTGCCCCTATGGTTGTGGAGCAGGACCAGCATTGAGCCAAGCATTTCTATCATCAATGTAATCCCCCAACTTATAATATGCTTGCCTACATAGTGTGCGTTTAATACAAGATTTAAATTTCATCTCATTCAGCTGTAGAATGTGGGGAGGTATTTTATTGTAACATTTTAAACAGTACCCCATGAAAGATGAGTCTCGCTACAGCAGCTTCAGCCGTGTACCTATGCGATGGCAGTAGACACGTGCGTGACTCACGTATAGCTCGTCGGAGATCTCCTCGGCGTCTGCGGGCGCGTTGGGCGAGCGGCGCAGGCGGCGCTGCAGCCCGTCCAGCCAGCCCGCCTCCTGCGTCAGCCACGCGCGCAGCTCGCCCGACTCGTGCCACGCCTCCGCCAGCACCCTGCGCACACACACACGGTCAGCGCGCACGGTACGCACGCACGGTACGCACAGTACGCACACTCCGCACGGTACCCACTTGTAGCGCTCGTACACGCCGTGCGTGACGTCGGTCCAGCGCGCGTTGAGGTGCGTGACGCGCTTGGCCAGCGCGCCTGCGCCGCCCTCGGCCGCCAGCAGGATGTCGTTACCTGCGAGGCGAGTATAAGGCATGTCACTATTCCATCCTTAGGCTCCTGCGCCGACGAATAGCGAAATACGAGTAAGTAAAGCCTATATCTAGAAACGAGGAGTTAAAGGTTGTTAAATCGTTAAATGTGTAATATCAACTAGTGGAGAGAGTTTCGCCGGTAGTATGAATACTTAGCGATGAACTACATATGCTTACCGTTTGGTTGAAAACTGCAAAAAAAACCCATTTATGCGAATTTTGACCTTGAATTTTTTTTTTAATGTCTGATCGATGGGGACTTTTCACATTTCATTTATAATGGTGTTCCGAATATTCGTACAAATTTTCAGCTCTATGCGAATTTTCGTAACCTTGCATGTCTATCTTGACCGGGCTAACAGTGTGCAAAGGTATTGCTAACTCAGAACTGAGTAAGAAAAATACGTTACATTTTTTGTTTTATAAATTCTACTTTATATTGTTACTGGAGTCACGCGTCATTATTCTATGTTTGATATGTTGTGTGTACAAATATAAGACTATTACTACGAAAACGATTTATCATTCTGTGAATACAGATTTTATACACGCACATCAATTATTCGTCAACATACGACCTGCACCAAACGTGAACGTAGCGAACCGCGTCCACCGTCCCCGTCATACAATCGGAAAGGCGGATACGAATGTGAGGACGTACTGGTCTCGTTGAGGTTGCGGAACTGCGGCGTGTGGTCGTCGCACTTGTCGCGCAGCGCCTGGAAGCGCGCCTTCATGGCGTACAGCTCGGCCGAGTCGGCCAGCGCGCACTCGTCGCGCGGCATGGCGGCCTGCAGCGCCGCCAGCCACGCCTCCGTCTGCGCGATGCGCAGGAACACGGCCTCCGTGCGCTCCAGTCCTGCACACGGCGAACATAGGAGCTGACGACTTTGTATGTACATCTTAACGATGTTAAACAAAAAATGGCGTTTGCCCCCAAAACGACCCTGAACCGATTTATTTTTTCGATTTAAGATATCGATAGGTCGACACCCATCGCATCTGTGGAATTTCGCTAGCTAATTTAATGTGAACTTGTATCATCGTCTGCCTATCCTTTTCCCAAATATATTGGGGTCGACTACCCATGTGCCTTACATAGAGCGAATGCCTATTTGACTTCCACGACCGGTTAGTACTGGCTAACACGACACCCCCCGGTAGGACTGATTGTCAGATTTTCGTGCCACTGACTACCTGTACCGACTATCAAAGATCTACACATGATAGCCGGGACCGACAGCCGGAGCAACTCAGTATGTAATGGGTAGTCACGCATCCACAGACCAAACCTAGGCAAGCACGGTTTTACCTGAAGATCGACCCGAGGGGATGTTATTATTTAGCCACAAGTTCCGCGTTAATTAGAACTCGTATAAAATAAATAAAGAAATGCAATTTCACAATGAGTAAAACAAAGTATAAAACGAATACGGACCTCTCCGCAAGCTCTCGTTCAAGCTGAAGGACTTTTCCACAAGGCCGTCGTATCGCTTGCGCAAGACTCGCGTGTCACTCTGAATCGTCTTCGCGAGTACGTCGTCACAATCTTCTAGAATTAACTCTTTGGTGCTTTCGATACTTTCCATCTTCGCTTTGTACGTTTGTTTTTCTTCTTCGAATTTCTGTGAATATTAAAGAACAAATATTAGCATTCGTAAAATACAACCGTGAGACTCGTAAGAAAAATACACAGTAGACACGACACAAAATGAACATGACGAAAACTAAGTTAATTTCGAATAGCACGCAACGGAAACTAGACATAGCGGAGGCGGAGGCTGAGCACGAGCATGATCTCGGCCAAATAGCCTCCTTCCAGGCGACGCTAGATAAATAAGTCGCTCGACGCACCGGAAACGCCTGGAAGAGCTATTGGTCGATGAATCACTTCATGAGACGAACATTTTCACTTTCCCCCAAAAGGAAACACGTGGACACGTTCATCCTTCCCACTCTCACCTATGGAGCGCAAACGTGGTCATTAACGACACGTCAAAAGTAAATATGATTGTTAGGAAAGCCGGGCTTCTGAGCTTGTATGGTAGGTGCGCCACTAGGCGAGGTGACCACCAGGTGGTACATCCACATTTCGCCAAGTTTAAGTCCCATGTAATAGGGGCTGAGGCAATTCATTCACTTGCGAACCAAATAAGAGGAGTAAAGCTCGGCACTCACGTTGCTCTGGTCCAGCAACAGCTCCAGCTGCTCCTGCTCGCCCAGCGGCACGCGCGCGTCGCGCACGAACTGCTCCAGCGCGTCCAGCCAGCCCGCCAGCGCCGCGCTGTCGTCCGCCAGCTGCTGCGTCAGCTGCAGACCTGCACACGATACATACGTAAGCAACACACACACCGTGTCAACAACGTGTAACGTGTGAACTTGGACCAGAAATCGTGATAAGTCTTGAAACGGTAAGAACTAAAAAAGCAAGTCTCACCACTTTCTAGCTTGTCGATCTTCTGCTGCAGGATTGAGCGGGTGTCTCCGAACTTGGTGACGAGGTTCTCGACGCTACTCTTGAAGTTGAGTTCCTGCACGCTGCCCTTCTCGCAGGAGTCGCGGCGCTCGCGCACCACGCGGTCGTACGTGGCCTGCAGCGCGTCGAACTGCGCGCGCAGCGCCCGCAGCCCGTGCAGCTTGCCGGACATGACGTCGCGCGACGCGATCATGGCGTGCTCCGCGATGATCTGCGTCTCCATCGCCCGGATCTTATTCTGCAGGGCGTCGAAGTCGTCTTCGGTCGCCTCGGGCGGTCTCTCGCTGAGGGCCCGCTTGACGTCGGCCTCGCGCTGCGCGAGCTGCTGCAGCAGCGCGTCGTACTGGCGCTCCAGGCGCGCGGCGGCGGCGTCCACGCGGCGCCGGTGCGGCTCGGGCAGCGCGCGCGTGCGCAGCACGATGGCGGCGGCGCCCAGCTCGTCGCGGCGCGCGCGCAGCCCGCGCAGAGTGCGCAGCCGGTTGCGCAGATGTATGAGCAGGTTGCCGCTGGGCCGGTCGCCCGCCACCTTGTCACGCCACGCGTCCAGCTCGTCCAGCTCTCTCTGCAGCGCCTCCACGTTGCTGTGGAAGTTCTCCGTGTCCTCCAGCAGGTTCATCGTGTTTCGTATATTTAATAGCGTTCGTTGTATGTTTTCCCATCGTTTCTTTAAGTCGTCTATAGTTTCGGCATGTCTTTTGGCCTCTTCTGCAAACACAAAATAAATATGTATAGAAAAACAGACCTTTTCAAATATCCTTAACTGAAAAGACGTTAATACGTATCGGTAAATATCTATACTAATATTATAAAGCTGAAGAGTTTGTTTGGTTGAACGCGCTAATCTCAGGAACTACTGGTTCGAAATGAATAAATCTTTTAGTATTGGATTGCCCATTTATCGAGGAAGGTTATATTATATGCTATATAACATCACACTACGACCAATAGAAGCGGAGCAGCAATGAAAAATGTTGCAAAAACGGGGAAAATAGTATTTTTTAATAATTTTACGCGGATGAAGGTCGTGTGGAACAGCTAGTCTCAGAATAAAAAGGACAATCGCGCTGTATCTCCTCCACGTTGGCGAAGTCCGCCCGCTGCGCCTCCAGCTCCTTCTCCACGGGGGGAGCTGCTTGTGTACAGTTCCACATGTGACCCAACTACTGTGTGTACTCACCCTGCAGCTCGGGGTCGGCCGCCAGGCGGCGCTGTATCTCCTCCACGTTGGCGAAGTCCGCCCGCTGCGCCTCCAGCTCCTTCTCCACGGGGGGAGCTGCTTGTGTACAGTTCCACATGTGACCCAACTACTGTGTGTACTCACCCTGCAGCTCGGGGTCGGCCGCCAGGCGGCGCTGTATCTCCTCCACGTTGGCGAAGTCCGCCCGCTGCGCCTCCAGCTCCTTCTCCACGGGGGGAGCTGCTTGTGTACAGTTCCACATGTGACCCAACTACTGTGTGTACTCACCCTGCAGCTCGGGGTCGGCCGCCAGGCGGCGCTGTATCTCCTCCACGTTGGCGAAGTCCGCCCGCTGCGCCTCCAGCTCCTTCTCCAGGCGCTCCAGCATGGGGGGGAACTGTTTGCGCTTGCCACTGTCGTGCTCCAGTGAATGCGCGCACTGAGAATCAATACAATCAGATCAAGTGAGATGCGAATGCCAGTGACGCGCGAATTGCGAATGATTGATGTTTAGAATATTTTGAGAACTTTATTTTTTAACTTATGAGGATGGATCGATCCCACTAAAATGTAATACTGCCATTTTCAAGAACTAGGTCGGGACACACCTGTATTTCGGCATACATAATGGTCTTCTTATTAAAATGTGAATTCCAAAATTGTCACCAAAAAGGTACGCAAATACGGCGAGGACGTACGGAACCCTTCACATTAGTAAAAAATCAGTAACATTGAACTAAATCGGCCTGGAAAAAATAAGGAAAGTCGACTTAGTATTAAGTTGCAGCACACTCACATCGGCCAGCGTTTTCTCCGCGCCGTCGGCCCAGGTCTCGAAGGCCTTGTACCCCAGCTGGAAGTCCTGGCGCGCGTCGCTGGACAAGCGCGGCTTCTTGGAGCCGCTGTGCTCCTCGCGGGGCGCGGGCGCGGGGGCGGGGGCCGGGGCCGGGGCCGGGGCGGGGGCGGGGGCGGGGTCCGGGGCGGGGGCGGGGGCGTCACGTGCTGACGTGTCCATCGCCACCGACGACGAGTCCAGGTCGATGTCGAATCCCAAGTCTTTTATCTAAAGAGAAGAGTGTTAAGGTCACAACAGCACACATATCAACTCGGAAGGGGATCGGTACTGTATCAACTTTATTCTTTAACTTATTTAATGGGTTTTAGCTCTGCTATTAAAACAATAAGTCGCCAATGAGTACTACTAATCGCGTCCAGCAGCGCGGGCTCGGGCGCGCCGCACTGCAGCTGTGTATAGAGACACTCACCCGCTGCGCCTGCACGTCGAGTATCATGAGCAGCGCGTCCAGGCGGTCGTGCAGCGCCTCCGCGCGGTCCAGCAGCGCGGGCTCGGGCGCGCCGCACTGCAGCTGTGTATAGAGACACTCACCCGCTGCGCCTGCACGTCGAGTATCATGAGCAGCGCGTCCAGGCGGTCGTGCAGCGCCTCCGCGCGGTCCAGCAGCGCGGGCTCGGGCGCGCCGCACTGCAGCTGTGTATAGAGACACTCACCCGCTGCGCCTGCACGTCGAGTATCATGAGCAGCGCGTCCAGGCGGTCGTGCAGCGCCTCCGCGCGGTCCAGCAGCGCGGGCTCGGGCGCGCCGCACTGCTGCGCGAGCTCCGCCGTGGCCTCCAGCTGCGCTGCAGCGCTGCGCTGGCGCGACAGCAGCTCGCGCTTGAGGCGCTGCAGCGCCGCCACGCGCTGCAGCACGGCGCCCACCTCGCTGGCGGGGTTGGCTTCCATCTGTTTGAGCTCCGTCTCGTACGTTTCGGCCGCTTGCAGAAGCTCAGCGTGCTGTGTGTCTAGAGCTGACCAGCGAGCCTGCAGGTCGCGCAAGCGTTGCAACTGTTGCATGGTCCACTGACACGTGTGGGACCAGCGCTCGCTCAGTGCGGTCAGCTCGTCCTCGATCTCGGTCACGGCTGAAAAATACGATGATTTTTGTGATGAATTTCTTCGATTGTTGCGTTTAATAATAATTTCAAAGAGAAGTTCTCAAATTCAGCGTGGTCGCGGCATACAGTCGCGCGTACAATTGTCTAGGGCGTCGTCGTCCACCACGACCACGCAGTCGGCCAGCGCATCCACGACGGGCTGCTGCGCGCGCAGGTCGTCGTGCAGCGCGCTCACGGCCGCCAGCTGCGCGTGGATGGCGTGCGAAGAGCCGCGCAGCGCGCCCATGCGGGAGATGCGGTCCTCGGTCTTCGTCAGCCATTGCCTGCGAACATTACACGCTAGTTAGGGAGCGTCTAGGGGCGCGTGTGACGCGGCGGCGGAGCGGGTCTCGTACCGGAAGGCGCTGAGGTGCTGGTGCTGCTTGTGCATGAGCGCGGCGTGCACGTGCGCCTGAGTGGACAGCGCGGCCCGGCGCAGCGCCTCCCAGCGCGTGTTGAGCAGGCGCAGCTGCAGCCGCACCTCGGCGGCCTCGTCGCGCGCCAGCCCCGCGTCGTGCAGCAGGCGCGCGCCCAGCTCCAGCACGTCGCCCACGCGCGCCTGCTGCTCCGCCAGCCCGGTGAGCAGCGCCTCGTGCGCGTGGAAGTGCTCCTTGAGCGCCGGCAGCTCGGCGTCGCGCGGCGCGGCGCCGGCGCCCAGGCGCTCCTCGGCCTCCAGCAGCCACGCCAGCACCTCCTCGAAGGCGGCGTAGTAGCCGCCCAACTCCGCCGAGCCCGTCGTCGCCGTCGACAGCGGCCGGCTCACCGACACCTGCTGTGGATGCAACCGTTATTGCAAGAACATGACTCATTTAGAGCTCTACTCGCGCGACATCGCTCGTGCTCCGTGTCACCTCGGGCGGCTGCGTGGCGACGGGCGTGCTGGGCTCGGAGTGGATGCTCTCCAGGTCGGCCACGTCCTCGCTGGAGTGCGGCAGCGATTGGAACAGGCACATCACGTACATCATGATCGACTTCTTGTCGGGATTTGGCGTGTTCACATCTGCAAAAACAAATAAAGCTCGACTACATTAAAATTATTTAACATTCTACTTAATGTTAAATAGTCTTGTTTTGGTTAGTCCTTCTTGCACAATTCGACGTGACTTTGGATAGAGATAAGAGAAACAGCTGTGGTCGCCAGCGCTGTAGTAAATAGTACCTTCGGGGTCGAGCAGGCGGTCGATGGCGAGGTGGTCGTGCGCGACGCTGAAGGCGTGCTCCAGGCGCTGCGCGGGCGCGCGCGCCAGTACGCCGGCGTAGTCGAACAGCTGCGGCCGCCATCGGTGCAGCAGCGCGTTGAAGGCCAGCCCGTCCGACCACGACGTCGTGAAGTTCTTCACGTTCACGCCCGTATAGTTCTGCGAACACATACACACTAGGGCTTTCATCCCGGGACTCTCGGTCTCGAAAATTTCGAGAGTCTCAACGATTTTTTGATATTTTCGAGACTCGAGACTAACGTTTCCGGTCACGGGAATAACGAGACTTTTGAGACTTGAGTCACATAACAACAGTATTAAACAGTTATTTTTTATTATGGTTACATACATCATTATGGCAACACTGTCGAGTGTTAAGTTTAGTATTATCAATCGTAAAAGGAATATACAAAAACTCCACAGCTATTTAAACTATAAAATAAACTAACAGCAATTTAATATCCAGAGGGGTGGTCTGGCAAGGTGATCCACTTCCTCTAAAACTTTTCACGGTAGTGTTAGAAAATATATTCAGAAATATAGACTGGGAAGATTTTGGAATAAACATAAATGGAACAAACCTGAATCACCTAAGATTTGCTGTCGATATAGTGATATTCGCAGAGAGACCAGATATACTACAAACTATGCTACAGCAATTAGATAATGAAAGCAAGAAAGCAGGTTTATCTATGAATCCGGCGAAGACTAAATTAAGGGCGAATGCAATAAAAGGAAAAAATAGAGATAGACATAGGACAGGAGGCTATCGAATAGTTGATGAATATATATTTGGGGCTGGTAATCTCAATAAAATATCAATATTTAAAAGAAATTGATAAAAGAATAAACAACGCCTGGAAACGAACCAATGTCGGTGAAAAGCAAATTTTATAACACGTGCATCCTCCCATGCCTCACATACGTGCGGCATGGGTGTCAAACTTGGCATGTTAAGAGCAAAAACAGCCAAAAACTTATAATTTGCCAACGCTATATGGAGCGACGCATGCTAAATATAAGGCTACGTGATAGGTGGACGACTTCAAAAATAAGAAAAAGAACAAAAGTAAGCGATGTCTTACTAAAAAATAAACTCAAATGGAACTGGACAGGTCACATTTTGACAACGGACAGAGAAAAATTAACGAGAGATGTAATGGAATGTTATCCTAGAGATGGAATTCACAAAAGGGTCGCCAAATCAAGAGATGGGAAGATGACTTACCTCTAATAAAGTACTTGATTAAAATATCTTGTTTGGACTGCCTAATTGCATAGCCTATAAGTAGTAGTTAGTAGTGCTATAAGTAAGAAACCTAGTTTTGAAATAGTCTCGAAAGTCTCGTTTTCCCCGGGAATTTCGAGACCGCATCGAGTCTCGTTTTTTTTTTCCCGGGACTCAGTAATGCATCGAGACTGAAAGCCCTAATACACACTCAGAGGCAGTGAAGGGATAGAGCCATCTCACTCATCCATCACTAAGCCGAGAGTTACATGTTTCCCCAGTCTTTGCAAATTTTGCCCATTGTTTGGATAAGGCCAAGAGAATGATGATGAGTTGTTATGCAGATTTGAGGTTTCAGCTTGGCGATGGGTCTTTTTACAACACGTGTTGGATATGTTCTACAACAAGCGGCATTTCTACGATGGTCTGACTGACCTGCGTGTGCGTGCGACACCACGCCAGCAGCGTCTTCTCCAGGTTGGTCTGCTGCAGCTCCGACATCAGCTCCTTGAGGTGGTAGTGCACCTGCCAGTGCAGGATGATGCTCCACACCAGCCCTGCAACATTACTCGACAGTTACATAGCTTATTCACATGGAGGCTCCGACAATATAGCCGAGACTAGGAGAGTTGCCTGAAGCAACTATGAAGCTTATTGCAGTAGTGTATACGTACCAAGCGTGAGCTTGGGGTTGGCGTCGACGATGTCGTTGGAGCTGATGTTGACGAGCTTCACACCGTTCTGATCCAGCACCTGCAGCGCCGTGTTCACGTTGTTGATGTGGTGCACGCGCATGCGCCCGCGCTCGCGCTTCTGCAACACCACCAGACTCACATCTACCAGTTACCAGCCACTCTCCATCACAGCTTGCTAACTTTTTCTGACACATTCCATGGTGCTTCTTTGTTCAATAACAAACTTTTGCTAGATAGCTTTAGCTGGATGACCATTCATAGATAAGGTTTCATGACAAAAGCAGCAGTTGTAAAATAAAAGATAACATCGGTATTTCATTCAAGAACACATGACAGTGACGAGAGCAAGCCGCGCGTGTCACACGTCGCGTAAAGCGCGGCTCATTAACGATGTACAAACACTTCATTATAGAAGTCGGTCCTCCAGACATGCGACTAAGTGACAGACACACATACACGTACCTCACACACAAAGCCGAGGCCGAGACAACGTTAATTTGCACAAAGTTAACAGAAAGTGAAAGTTGACACATAAACGGAAGTGCAGAAGTTTAGTCAGCAACTAATAGACATGACCTGCAGCGACCAGAGAGCGAGTTCAGAATAATTAACATTGCATGGTTAGAAACTCTCTTGAGGAGTTGCGACAATCGTCAGGCGTCTGGGACTCGGCAAAGGGGTGGCCTACAGGGACAACAGGTTAAACAGGAACTTACAATTTTCTAATACTGATTAAAGCACAAACATTGTAACCTCTCCTGCAGGCTCACGGGATGTTGGGCTGGTGTACTTACATACTGCTGCGCGGTGAGAATCTCGAGCAGCGACAGTAGGATCTCTCCATCTCGCAGGTCCAAGAATAGGTCCTCCACCAGCGGCTTGTCGTTCTGCAACACAAACACGCGTTACATACACGTCAGCATCACGCAGCAATGGGAAATGCAAATGTTTGCCCAACAAGTGAAAACGCCCACTTGTTGGCGTTTACTCCTATTCAGTGCTGCCCAGTCCAGAAATGTAAAGAACAGATTTTCTGGCTTTTCATTTTTGTGTTGTGTTACCCACGTTAGCGTAGTTTCTAAAATAAATTATTACTTATGCTGTACAGCAGATGATATCTCAACCTCATTCGGCGCACTAAAAGTGATGGCTTGCACATATAATCTTATTTTAGCTGACTCGTACACTAGACTAGATAATCATACGAGTACGTTCTTATATTGCTCAATTCACAACTACACGTGTAGTGTTGCTACCTGACACTGGGGACAGAAGGACTCGCGCTACTATGCAGGCCAGCACACCTATACAGTGCAACAGTCTTATTCATATAATTTGTTCAATTGCTGAGTGGGTGCATGGTGGGTTTGGAGTTGCTGCATTGTCGCAGCTGGCTCCTCCGCCATATCATAACATTCCAGCGTTAAACAGGATCACGGCGGGCTCACTGAGTGTGGCGAATTGACCCTAATTACTTCATGCACACAATTAGTGCGCGTCGCGGATGCGTGACACACAGTGACGCTGCTGTCATGAGTCCACGCTCTTCATTTGATCCACCTGCAAGTGACCACATTCAGTTCTGTATGACTAAACTTGAAACTTTCTATACTGCCATTTGTGGATATTTGTGTTATTTATTTGTTCTCACATTGAGGTTACAGCGCACGAGAGCATAAGTCAAGCGTTTTTAGCGAACGTATACTGTAGACAGTAAAAGCAGTAGGGCTTAGTACTATGCTGGTACTACGATCGATTTAACTGAACTGCCAATTTCTCCACTATAAATAGATACGTCATTGACACATCAAACAGTTTAGTGAATCGTTTCGCCAAGGAGCCAGGCACACGACCAATGTCCACTGGCATGTCTTACAATGTTTCGAAAGTGTCTCTTCATCTATACTAATGTAATAGAGAGGAAAGATTTTTTTGATTGTTTGTTTGTAGCGAATAGGCTCCGAAACTGCTGGACCGACTTTAACCATTTTTTCACCAATAGAAAGCTAAATTATCAGGAAGTAACATAGGCTATAATTTATTTTCAAAAAAATTAGAGATCCTTAAGAAAATTGCAATAATGTAACCCAAAGTACAACAAACAGCTTGGGTTCCGAACAACAGAACCCGACGACGCGGTAGGCCCAGAAGGAGATGGCGTGACGAGCTGGACTCTTGTCAAAAGGATTGGGCCCAAATAGCCAAAGACAGAGACAAATGGAAAGAGGGAAGGGAGGCCTTTGCCCTGCAGTGGGACACAACAGGCTCATAAAAAAAAAAAAAAACCAAAAGTAACAAAATTTTGCCTAAAAAATTCATTATTTGGCGTGCGTTGAGAAAACTATTGATGATACTTAAAAATTCTGTACTACATAATTAAAGGACTTATTATTACCTACAAAAAGTCGGCGAGGGAATATATCTAACTACCATAGTTTAGTCACAATAGCAGCTTTTGTGTTCTAAAATTTAATTAGTTCGACAAAAGTTGGTTACATTCGTATCGTAGTATTTTTTTTTTCAAATAAATAGTTTTATCATCAAGGGTATTTATGTAGCAGTAAAATACTGAGTGTTCAAGAAGAACTTATCATCAATATACAGGGTGTAAACGGACCCTTCACGAAGCCGTCAACCAAGCATTCTGTACATCAAACTAAGTAACTCTACGCAAAAATTATTGCTGGGAAACATCTTTTCTTTTTTTGGGGTGCAAAATCACGTTTTATGTTAAAACTCAATGTTTCGCACTCAAAACTTAGTGCTGATGGATGCTTTAAATAGTAAGCGGGTCATGGAGTTAATTAAAGTAAAGTTAAAACCTTAAAAAGTGGTTTAAAAAAAAACTCCTGAAAAATTGGAACTTTGACCCCCAATATCTCCGTAACTATAAGGTTCCCAGGTATGGTCTAGAATAAAAAAAATATCGCATTAACGGGGGGAACAAGTGCCTTTCGGCTTCGTTAAGGGTCTTTTTACACCCTTTATAAGATATATGCAGTGACATCTATTGAATCAAGATGATTCAGCTATATTGTTATTGGGCTCATTTCATGCACCTTGGTGAGAACTGAAGACCTAACTGGAGTATGACTATCATCGAAGGTCTGACGATGGAGACGGAAGGCAGCTGTAAGAGGTCCGCAACAGTTTACAGCAGCTTTATCGTGTCTCGGCTCATTTCATGCACCTTGGTGGGAACTTTCGACCTAGCTGGAGTATGACTGTCATCGAGTATCTTAGGATGAAAACGTAAGGCCGTCGAGGGAATCCCCTATTAGGAAAAACATAAGTAGAATATTTTAAATTGTTACCAACTTGAATCTATACTAATGTTATAAAACTGAAGAGTTTGTTTGTTTGGTTGGTTGAACGCGCTAATTACAGGAACTACTGGTTCGAATTGAAACATTCTTTCAGTGTTGGATAGCTCATTTATCGAGGAAGGCTATAGGTTATATTACGGTTATATGTTGCAAAAACACGGAAAATTTATTTCTTTTGAGAGCTTCCATTGCTTGCGCTGCGTAAACGGTTAAAGTTTCGCAACAATCCTTTATATACCTATGACTGAATAGTTCCTCTTAAATTTCTAAAAAGAGTCATATAGTCATTAGTTATTTTCTAAAAAAAGAGATTTCTAAAGAGAGATAGCATGTCTATTTTTTCCAAATAAGGGCTTCCCTCGACAGCCTTAAGTCTTCATCCTTAGACACTCGATGACAATCATACTCTAGCTAGATCTTAAGTTCTCATCAAGGTACATGAAATGAGCTCAAGCACGATTTTTAAATATTAAATGAATATGAAAAATAAATAGGTACGCTTTTCACAAAAAAAATAATCATGCATGTCGAATTGAGAACCTCATCTTCATGTTCGTCGTTTAAAAAAAACAAACTTTCGGCAACTGACACGGGTGAGTGTCATTCTTTCACGGAAAATCTTTAAGGCGTGCATATACGTGAATTGAGCTTCATTTGGGATACATTAGAACCTTTTTTTTCCGTAACCATCACCGGATTTTTTTTCAAAAAAATATATATTAATCTACACAATGTAGAGCATGTCCTCTTCGCTTTAAAAATATTAAAAATATAATTTAAACATCATAAATAAATATGCAAAGTAGCCTCTGTTTTTGTAACTTACTACCATTTTTCTCCTAAACTATCAATCATAGGATCTTTTGATTGCCATCAATATATTATATTAAGTAATGCCGAGGGGACCTTTGGCTTATTTTTGCCAATAACCTTCTTAATTATTTATATGGATTTTTTTACGTAATTGCTACTCGTAAATCGCGTAGCCTACCCCTCTCGCGCCCAATAAATCAGTGCGGGACGAGACGCTGTGCTGAACGGACCTGTGACAGTTTTCTCCGCAAACAATATTATTGTCGGTAGCCCAACCAATTTGAAAATTTTAGGGTTTATTTAAGTGTATGTAAATATTAGGTTATTTTAGTGTGTAATTAGGTATAGCAATGTACATAGTAATTACTAGTTGTCGTTAATTCGTTAGTTTCATTGCATTACAAGTTCAGTTATAATATCAAAATGGGTGACAAAAAAATATGTAAGAAGCGTAATTTGAAAATAAAATACAAGAGGAGATTACAAAGAATAAAATGGTAAGTACCTACTTACTTAATATTTCATGTAGGTACTTATTAGGTAATACACTGGCCTTTAAAACTTAGTCGATACCACACTTTTAAAATTGCAATTACTTTAGTCTTCGCCACGAGAAGCTGAAAATTTTGAACTTCTACTAAGTTACGTAGCGACAATTCAATCAACAACATAATCCAAAATTCAATCCACTCAAAGTAACATACGTGTAATACGAAAATAACGAGCAATTTCACTTGGTCGGGTTATATTTGAGCGATATAAAGTATTGTCGTCTAATGTTTTGTGGTACTGGAACACGTCTGACAGATGAAACGTAAACATTTCGCACGTCATTTTGAATTGCCCAATTCCTTGAAAATATCTCAACAAAAGTGTGAAAGTAACTAACATGGATGTTAAACATTTTGTCAATTTTATTTCTATTAAAAATGGGTTATAACAATAGCTACATGTAGTTATTATTACGCTTCAATGATCTTCGCGACTTTTCAGTTTTACTACCAATCTTGAACTTATCAATCTTGAGTGAAATAGATAGAACACATTTTGAAGTTTTGTTCCACTAACTTAAATTAATTTTGTTTCAGACTAAAATCTATCGGTAGACGTATTGTAAATACGTCTGACAGGCCTAATGACTAAATTGACGCCGAAATGTCGTTTATGCAACATGATTTTTGTAATCGATGGAGACAATAGTCTAGAAGAAATGTTCATATCAGAAAAACTAAACTTCACTGTCAAGAGCGGCAGCCATACTTGGTAAACGTACCAAGAACATACTCTATACAGGGTGCAAACGGAGCCTTCACGAAGCCGTCAACCAAGCGTTCTGTACTTTTTTTTTTTTTTTACGGATGTGAAATCATCAAATGAATTCTCCCGCTCTGGGTGGAGTGGGAGGGAGTGTCAGACTCTTACTGACTAAAAACCCATCCATGTTCCTTCATTGCCCTTTGTGTTCCAGGGCCACGGTATCTCTTTCGAACAGTCCCGCAGCCCCGGCAGGCATCGGTCCTTGCGGGCCCCCTCCCGGTTGCTGACATCTCTTTGAGGCGCGCGTGGAACACGAACACGCCGTCGACACGGCCTGCCGTCATAAGACGGACGGACGGTGAGCTAACCCATTACTCACCGTCCACAGGCCCGCGCCTACGGTGGCCGGGAGCCACCACGTGGCCCCCGACGCCCGGTGCGTCGCTCGCGACGGCTGGGACGTGAGATTCTCTCCCTCTCACGTCCCGAAACTAAGTAACTTTACGTAAAAAATATTGCTGGGAAACGACGAACTAAGTAACTTTTTTTGGGGTGAAAAATCACGTTTTAGGGTAAAACTCAATGTAACGCAGTCAAAACTTGGTGCTGATGGATGGATTGAATAGTTCAGGGGTCGTGGAGGTGTTTAAAGTAAAAATCTTACATTAAAAACATGTATTTAAAAAAAAACTTGTGGAAAAAGTCGGAACTTTGACCCCCAATATCTCAGTAACTAGAAGGTTCGGTCGGAAGGTATGGTCTAGAACAAAAAAATGATCGCAATGACGGGAAGAACAAGTGGCTTTCGGCTTCGTTAAGGGTCTTTTTACACCCTTTATGTCCGTCAAAAACAAATTTTGCTGCATTTGTGCCCAAGCAAAAAAGAAAAAAATACCAGCCAAGGATCACATTAGGGAGGAAACGCCCGGGTGTTATCACTGTGAGGATCGTCCGGAGGACACGGTGGCGCACACCGTGGAGGTCTGCCCCGCTTGGGCGGAGCTCCGCCGTGTCCTCGTAGCGGCGATCGGCGGCGGCGACCTCTCGCTCCCGGCCCTGGTTCAGGCCATGGTCCGGAGCGAGAGGGAATGGGAAGCCGTCACCTCCTTCTGCGAAGCAGTCATGCTAGCGAAGGAGGTGGCGGGACGTGAGAGGGAGAGAATCTCACGTCCCAGCCGCCGCGGGCGAAGCACCGGGCGTCGGGGGCCACGTGGTGGCTCCCGGCCACCGTAGGCGCGGGCCTGTGGACGGTGAGTAATGGGTTAGCTCACCGTCCGTCCGTCTTATGACGACAGGCCGTGTCGACGGCGCGTTCGTGTTCCACGCGCGCCTCAAAGAGATGTCAGCAACCAAGAAGGGGCCCGCAAGGGCCGATGCCTGCCGGGGCTGCGGGACTGTTCGAAAGAGATACCGTGGCCCTGGAACACAAAGGGCAATGAAGGAACATGGATGGGTTTTAGTCAGTAAGAGTCTGACACTCCCTCCCACTCCACCCAGAGCGGGAGAAGTCATTTGATGATTTCCCATCCGTAAAAAAAAAAAAAAAAAAAAGGATCACATTAGCTATAAAAACTATACAGATACCTACATATAATTTAAAAAAAGCTAAAAAAACGACACGTTTTGGAAAACTAAAATGAAACCCAAACTTACAAGATTTTACGTAGACTGCATATTGCCAGAATTAGTTGATCCGCGACTCCCAAGAAGAATGAATATACGGGATCCTGAATACATAACCCAGGCTATAAACCAAAAAATAACACAAAAAGATGGGAAAGAAAACAAACAAAAAGATAATGATGAAGAAATATCAGTAAATAATTTGCAAAATGTTATAGCAATTGGCCAAGCTTCTGTGTCCTCACCAACCGCCTGGAAATCACCAACCATCACGATTCAACGTAAAAGTGAAGAAGAAATAATGAACACTGAAAATGATTTCGATGAAAAATATTATGAACCAGAACCAAAGCGAGTATGTTTAAGGCAGTTAAACTTTACAGAATTTTGAGATTAAATTTTTCATATACATATTATCTAATGTGATTTTTTTCTTTCCTTTAATTCTACTGCAATAAGTCTTACCTTAATATAATTAATAGAGTGACGTGGAGTTGTGGAAACCAGCCCGTTATACAATACAATACAATACAATAATTAATAGAATGTTTTCAAATAACAGTTTTAGAGTTCTGTAGTCCGATAATGGTATAATTTTGTTGTCATGGTAAACGGACAGCAACATCATATACATTTTTTTGTAAAATAAACCCTTCAAAATCACGCAAATGGGCGATGTTATAGGTAATCCGGTCTCGGAAGGATGGAGTCAGATGGACAGTATTGGTAAATCTGACTTGGTCCTTCCAAGTCCATTATGGACCAAGTCCCAGATTTAAAAAAATGTAAGTAGCAATAATTATCGATTAAATCGAGATATACAAATGAAAAATTGAAAAGTCTCATCATCATAGTTAAACCTAAATTTACGCGTAATAGGTACATAGAAATGTTTCATCTACACTAATATTATAAAGAGGAAAACTTTGTTTGTTTGTTTGTTTGTTTGTAATGAATAGGCTCAAAAACTACTAGACCGATTTTAAAAATTCTTTCACCATTCGAAAGCTACATTATCCACGAGTAACATAGGCTAAAATTTATTTTGGAAAAAAATAGGGTTCCGTAAGATATTTGGGTTTTTCGGACACAAGGTGTAAAAAATCAACCAGAAAAGTTACTTATTTTGCGTACGCTGCCTAAACTATAAAAGATAGAACCACAAAATGTTCTAATTAATTATAGATCTTATAAATATCTACAAAAAAGTCCGTGACACACTATACCTATCTATGTCGAGTGAGGCACAACAACCATTTTTTATCTTGAATTTTTTTTGGACTACATTTAAACGCATTTATTTTACTCATGCTACAATCCTTATCAAAATAAATTATTTCATCACTAAGTACAGTTTATGTAAACAATATTTGGTCTTTAAATGATTAAAATTGGACGTTTGGTTTTGAAGTTATGGCGAAATTAAAATATTACGATTTCTGCTGCACGGCCCGTTGCGAAGTGGGCGTCACCAAGGCGGGATGCGCGTGCGGGAGGGGAGTTTAGATCTATGAGTATGGTACCCGCGCGGCTCAGACGCTAACCCATTACTCACCGTCCACAGGCCCGCGCCTACGGTGGCCGGTAGCCACCACGTGGCCCCCGACGCCCGGTGCGTCCCCCGCGGCTGCTGGGGCGAGAGATTCTTTCCCTCTCACGTCCCGCCACCTCCTTCGCTAGCATGACTGCTTCGCAGAAGGAGGTGACGGCTTCCCATTCCCTCTCGCTCTAGACCATGGCCTGAACCAGGGCCATACTACGAGCTCGCTACGACGACACGGCGGAGCTCCGCCCAAGCGGGGCAGACCTCCACGGTGTGCGCCACCGTGTCTTCCAGACGATCCTCACAATGATAGCACCCGGGCGTTTCCTCCCGCCCGATTCGGTGCAGGAACCTCCCGAAACAACCGTGTCCGGTGAGGGCGACGTGGCGCCTCTCTAGCCACTCCTCAAAGAGGGGACTTATCGCCACTATTGTGGCGTGCCCTGCACTGGGTTGCGACAGTCGCTGTCTCCATGTCGCCATGAGATCGCGTCGGAGGTCTGTCCGCTGAGCGGTGATTTGCCACGGCAGCGGAGTTTCCCCCCGACGTAGTGCCTCCGCGCGCCATTCATGTAGGCGCGCGAGGACTATCGCCTCCAGATCCAATGGAGGCAATCCGGCCAGGTGGCTCGCCGCCTCGCGGGAGATCGTGCGGTACCCCCGGATTAGTCTTACGGCTACCACCTTTTGGGGCGCGTTCAGGTAGTGGGCGGCACGCCGCTTAATTGAACGCGCCCACACCGGGGCCCCGTAAAGGGCCATGGACCGCACGACCCCCGCGTAGAGCCTACGGCAGAAGGCGTTTGGACTCCTCAGGTTGGGCAAGAGCCGCTTGAAGGCAGCCCCAGCCCGTTCCAGTTTGGGAGCCAAACGTCGGAAATGCTCAACGAAGTTCGACCGGCTGTCGAAGATGAGTCCTAGGTACTTCAAAGTCGACTCGACCCCGAAGGGAACCCCTCCTACCGTCAGCATGGATCCCGACGGTGGCGCGTTCCGAGGCCCATGAAAGCACATGGCCTCGGATTTGTACAAAGCCACCTCGAGACCCAATTGCCGGATCCTCTCAACAACTATCGCAACTGTGGGGAGCCCCCCTTAATCTGTTATTTTTTTGTTATTGTATAGAAATCGTAAAGCGGTTCACAGAATACATCTACCTACCAAGTTTCAACGGTTTAGTCCGAATAGTTTCGGAATAAAGTGGCTGTGACATTCAGACGGACAGACAGACAAGACGAATCTATAAGGGTTCCGTTTTTTGCCATTCGGCTACGGAACCCTAAAAATCGTGTTTGGGCTCATTTCATACACCTTGATGAGAACTTTAGAATTAGCTGGAGTATGACATTCATCGAAGGTCTGACGATGGAGCGGAGGGCAGCTGCAATAGGACCTCAAAAGTTTACAGCATCTATATCGTGTTCGGGCTCATTTCATGCACCTTGATGAGAACTGTAGATCTAGCTGGGCTCTGGTTGTCATCGAGTGTCTGAGGATGAAGTCGTAAAGGCTGTCGAGGGCAGCCCTTATTTGGAAAAACATAATAAGAATAGTTTAGTGATTCTTATTCTGTATTGCACACAAAATAAAAAACGCGGAAATTCCTTTTGAGAGCTTCCGTTGCGTCCACTGCGTAAACGGTTAAAGTTACGCAGCAATAATGTATGACGGAGGTGTTCCTTTTAAAAGTTCTAAAAAAAGTCCGTGAGAGCATATGTATATCTTTTAACTTACTCACTCACTTTTCTTCAAAAATTATGCATTATTTTTGCAAAGGTGTTTTTGTAAACATGGTATTTATCTTTATCCAAATAAATACGTTATTCATCACAAGTATTTAATTTTAAACGAAATTGCTCTAACATCATTTGATTCCAATGAATATCTTAGGAGATATCACAGTTTTAAAATAATTCCGCAGCAAAATAATGGTCAGGTACCGCGCTCGCATTTTCATTATAATGTGAGTGATGTGCTCCTTTAGAATTGTATAATAGGTGCCTACGACCCACACCCTCTAACCTTCTCTTATGTGACGCAGACGAAGTTGCGCGGGTCAGCTAGTAGATTATATATACGAATCATAGAAACTAAAATATCTAATCCTAAAGCTCGTTCACTTACAGAAAAACAAAAAATACTACTTATTAATATATGTATCTGTAGTAATACCTAAATAAATAAATTTTATTTAAATAAAATAATTAAAATTACAAAATTATAGTTATTATTAGATACCTATGAATTACACATAATAATTATATTTCCCTTGTTTTCGGTCTTGGACATTAAAAAAGGTTTTACACCTCTGCATTAGAGACGGCTACTGGAAGAAATAAGTAGATGGCGCTAGCTGCACGAAATTGTTGTTAGGGGTGGAAAGCGCACGCGGGGGGTTTATTGTCGTAACGCCCACAAGACCAAGGTCATTGGCGTATATCCAGCCCTTAAACCGCGATTCAGAAAATGGAGTGAAATGACAACGTCATCTATCGAGCACGAAGTTAAACTAGTAAAATGTAATGCATGGAAAGCGATCGAACACACACTCTACAGGGAATAAGGCGATGTAGATTTTCAAAGCAGCGTCGTGTAGACTAATCTAGAGTATCTTTTGCTATCATAACTTTTTTTAAAGCCGGTCAGTCGATTTCAAAGTTATCTTGTGAGCACATTTTTATTCATTAGTATCATTTTGATTCAATAGATGTCACTGCATGTATCTTACATATTGATGATAAGTTCTTCTTGAACACTCAGTATTTTACTGCTACATAAGTACCCTTCATGATAAAACTATTTATTTGAATAAAAATTATACGAAAGCCAACTTTTGTTTCTATCGGCGAACTAATTAAATTTTAGAACACAAAAGCATTTGAGATTTTGAATAAGTAAACTATGATAGTTAGAAATATTCCGTCGCGGACTTTATTGTGGTTACCTACAATATAATGAGTCCTTTAATCATGTAGTACAGAATTTTTAAGTATCATCAATAGTTTTCTCAACGTACGACAAATAATGAATTTTATAGGCAAAATTTTGCTACTTTGGGTTACATTATATTGCAATTTTTTTTAAGTATCTCTGTTTTTTTTTTAAATAAATTATTGCCCATGTTACTTCCTGATAATTAAGCTTTCTATTGGTTAAAAATGGTTAAAACGGTCCAGTAGTTACGGAGCCTATTCGGTACAAACAAGCAAAAAAATCTTTCCTTTTTACAATATTATATAATTTTGATATTTATTTTGACGAATTGATCTTGACTTTTGGGGTGTTCGACCTCGACTTCTGGGTGAAATTTAAATTTAATTAGACAGAAAAGTAATTTAGATAAATCGAATTATATAAAAAAGAATTATATCAAAATATTAGATATTTAACGCTCATTTCTTTTAGTTTTGGGGCCCAAAAAGTAACTATCAGATGTAATCACTACATCTCAAACATTTTTTGCGTAGTTCCATAACCGATTAAAATATAGATTGATTTGATTTATTTTGTGTCTCAAAGAAAGAGTGTGTCTTAAAAAATGAAAGTTTAGATTTTTCTGCTTGCTGTTTTTGCAAAATTAAAACGATCATTTAAAAACATGCCATAAACAAGTATTAATGCGTATTACTCGCCAGTCGACACACATTGGCTCAGTGGGCGGTGCGCCGGCCGTCGACAACAAAACAATTTAGTTGATCAAGTATCTGTTATGCGCCAAGACCTACAGTTTAATTACCAGTCCGATGCCTTATGAGTTTATGCTAAGTAAGTAGTGTAAACGCCAACAACCCCAAGGTCTATTCTATGCAGTACGTTACCTTCACCAGCTGCGAGTTGATCCATTTCGTGAACGTTTTCTTTTGGACATCTTCTCGTTCATCTGAAACAAACAAACACGCTTAATTTAATATCCAAAATATTGGATTTTAATTGAAATATAATCTGAAATAAATGAATTATTATTAATAACACACAGCACGCGGTCTTCAATCAAAAAATATTCTTCTAGTTAAGAGAAAAGCGAGTTTGCCTTCTACAATAAACACTAATTCGGAACAACAATGACGTGTTTTGAACACATAACGTGCGGGAGTCGATTAACCGGCAACATTGTAACAGGGACGACGTACGATCACTGTCGTTCACCAGCAACGCAACCGGCTGCAGGAAGGCCTCCCAGGTCTTGAGCAGCGTGAGCATGACCCGCCACCCCGCCACAGCCGCCACAGCGAGCTCAGTCACACGACCACTATATTCATAAACAGCACGAAGGTGTGGAACTATTCTGCATTATGCACACGCATGCTAGCCGTGTCCCCGAGTCCCTAGAGCCGACTGAAAACTAATACATTATGGCATCGATGGCCGGGGTCCCGTTATCCTCGCTCCAGCGAACTTTATAGTCGCTTTGTTTGCGGCATCCGTCGCATAATGAGATGTACAGCGGTGTCACCGCGGCCTTCGATCATTTGAGCCGCAACCGCCGCGAACCGAGCTTCAGATTCAGATGCATTCCGAACCTTTAGCTATCTAACAGTTACAGTTGATACAGCCTACATTGGACATGTCACGCACATAGGTCCACAAATCTTGCACTTGCATTTACAGTTGACGAACAGATAGTGGTGAACTGGTGACCCGCACAAACCTTTAAAGGGCATTCGCACTTTATGAACATCGTCACAGAGACATGTACCTATGCGCTGTTTTTTAGTAATAACGTTTCCTTTCAACGCACAAATGAAAGCAGAAGTGTAATTATGACATCCCGCTACATGAGTTCATTCTCCCTCCTCACGTGTTCGTTTTTTACTCGCAGTCATACGTAACTGTTCTTTACTAATTCTAAACAACATCGTGGCTAGAGTGTCCATGACCACAGCTGGGTTTGATCAGGGACACTACTAGATTTACGAATGCGACGTACAGCGCTTTGAATAAATAAGATGACGTAAGATTTAATTTAACCCACAGTGTTATAACCGAAGGTAGTTAACCGATGTCACCGTCCGCCAATACTGTCTCCGACCTTGCGGTTGTCCACTGATGTTGATGCAACACTTCAGTTAATACGATTACGTGGGAAGCGGGGACCAATCGAAAAGCCCTTTAGACAAGATAGACTCTCATCTGCTCAGCTAGTGTAGACTGTAGAGCAGGGGGGAGATAGTTAGAACAAACACAACTTCAGTAAAGAAAGAGTCGCCATCTACTTTTTGTGACAGAGAGAGAGAACTTTACTTAGTTTCATAATTATCGATAGATGTCTCTGTGATCCCAACTTTAATCGATAGAGGGCTCTCTTCTCCCTAATTATTATTATACTCTTTGCTGTACAGTAGTAAAAAACTTTGTCGTATGAGCTCCTTATCTTAACTTTGACCCTGTTGACAAATTGTTCCAAATGCCATCTCGGTAGGTATCAAGCTAAAGATCTCGGACAGCGGCACATTGAACAACTTGACTACGAGGTTACGTCTCGCTGCCGCCAACAGTTCATCGTCTTACATCATAGTTACATGCATTGTGTTATTTTGCACAAGTTTTTGTCCAAACACTTGAATACAGGTATCATTTCCGTCGGGTTATGTGGCGCTCGTTCATTTTGTATATAATTCAAATCTTATAGTCTGTCGTTTCTACTCCACTCCTGCCGGCAGCCGGTAGCATCAGACAGCTTGGCAACAGGACATCGTACATTTGCAGTATACAACATAAAACTGCTAGACTCATATAATTAATTATGCAGTGTTATAAACGGGGTCCGGCGGGAGACTTAGGATTTAAAGGAGAATGCCCACGGCACTGTGGACAAATGTACTCAATTCAATATTGTTATGTCTTCATCAAATCATCTTTAAAATACTCAATGGCACGTCTAAATACTACGACAAAATATTTAACACAAACAAACAAGGCATTTCCGAGATTGTATTTACAAAAATGAAATTACTATTTTGAGGTTACGTTGGACCAAAAATTTGTTGAAAAAAGCTATTTGAAAGGGTCTGAATCGGTTTACGGGTGAGCTTTGAGCCTCTGAAGCACATTTTTGTAAAATCTGTAACGATTTAGCTATGTCAGGTGAACAGTTACTGGTTAACTCCTGTGACTACCTCACCAGGTCTTACTGATTCTTTGAGGTATTTGTGCTTTAAAATCTTATACCCGCGTTTCAAGAAATTGCAAAGTATGGAAGAAATCATTACTAGGATAGTCAATCGCTCAGTGTTATATATATGTAGATCCGACTCAAATCATAGATTGTGATAGGTATCATGAAATGGTCTTTGTTAGTAGGGAGGGAAGGAAAACAGCTACACTAAATACAATAAATGAAAGAATGATTATTTCTTAAACTTATATTTTATTCTTCAAAAAATATGTTATCCAAAAATAGAGCTGTTTATGTAATACCGCACTATGCACATTACATGCACACAGCAACCTACAGTTATTTTTCCCACAAGGAAAGAACAATAGTATCCTACTATAGCACCTCATGTATTTTCGTCTTTATTTACTAAAATATAAGCATAATGTTCTACTAGATACATCTCGATTTGATTTTTCCCCTAACCAAACAATTATTAGTTCCAAATATTAAAAGTAATTCCTCTTCAAACACTTCCGATACTTCAATATGGTATATACCATTTTGTGTTATGTGCTAGCCACAGTAGGATCTGGCTTGTTTTATTTGATACGCCTAAAGCAAATCTTTTAAGCTCCACTAGCCCATGTTTCGGGAAGCCTCTTAATTGTGGTATAGTAATATCTATAGATGTAGATATAGCGCGTCTTCTATTAATGTTTTCATTAATACATAATGAAATCGCCTAGGTGATTTTGCTGATGAATCCTGGTTTAATCAATTATATAGACCGACCGCTTTAATGAGTCCTCCGCCTTGCCCCATCAATGGCACATTACGTGTCTAAAAAGTTTTAACTATATCCCACAGGTTATTTGCTTTAAAATAACCGTAATCCACGTAGGTATTACGATACTAATTGAACCGATATTTGGTCAACTTTCACAATATTCCGTTTAAATTGATACCTTCGCGAGGACTCATTAAAGCGGTCGGTCTATAGACCGACCGCTTAATATTTTATTTTATTTTTAATATCTACAGTCAACCAAGCATTCTGTACATCAAACTAAGTAACTTTACGCAAAAAATTTTGCTGGGAAACGACTTTTTTTTTGGGGTCAAAAATCACGTTTGACGGTAGGGCTCAATATAAGGCACTCAGAACATTGTGCTGATGGATGGATTGAATAGTACGAGGGTTTTGGAGGTGTTTAAAGTAAAAATCTTACATTAAAAACATGTATTTAAAAAAAAACTTGTGAAAAAGTTGGAACTTTGACCCCCAATATCTCCGTAACTAGAAGGTTCCCAGGTATGGTCTAGAACAAAAAAATGATCGCATTGACGGGGAGAGCAAATGCCTTTCGGCTTCGTTAAGGATCTTTTTACACCCTTTATATACTTTATATGTTCAGGCTTATTTACAATCAATGGAAGGAAAAAAAACAACACACACGGTGCAGCGGCGTTGGAAGTATGTTTATTTTCAATGGGTTGGCAGCAGTAACGGAGGAACTAAAAGTCTCAACTCGATGCTCAACGTACCAAAACCAGCAGGTATAACATACTGTCATACTGTATTGCAAAAATATAACAGACAGGCAATAAATGTCAAATAAGGTAAGGTTGTACCCGGACTGATGGAAGATCGATTTTTGATTGATTTGCGCAAACCAGCCAGTGGTATTTCGAATACCACTTGGAGCCCGTGCCGCCTCTGACAACCGCTGGTATTAGTAATACTAGCAAGTACATGTGATTTAGAGCTCTGTTATTACTTAACAATAATAGAATGAACAATCAATACAAAAACTATGTCATTTTATTTTTTGTAGGTAGGTAGGCTGGCACGTTACCCGTAATAGAAAAAACATCCCTAGACCTGACAGGCGATAGTAAAAAATGACGTACTTTATAGTCGGATACTTAAAAGTACTAATTATTGTTCAAAAAACTATCCCATTATAAATAATCATTGTGGCATTAAAAAAAAATTATCTTAGATATTTCAAGCCGTTCAGCCGTTTTGAGACACAAGTCATTTATCAAGAGTACTGTTCCTGGGCAATCTCTTCGTACTGTTCTCATCCATAGAGCGTTCGCAATCAAAGCGTTTTTCAAGGTGAATGATTCTTGCGTTGTGGCTCGTCGTAGATTTTGTTCGCGGTACAATATTCGTCGATTACGTGACGCGCCCAGTGCAAATTTGATTCGGTTGTGGGTGCAAAAGTTCCGAGCAACAAGTTTGGTGGCAAACAATCCGCGGCTAGGGCCTAGCCGAACGTCAAGAAGCGATGACAACGTCAAACTTGTCGCGAATAGTTTTCGCGATAATCCACGCCAGTCGATGCAGGCCCTAAAGCGCAGGTTTAATAAACTTATTATGTTTTTTAGTTTTCTTTTATTTTAATTTTGAAATCCTAATTCGGCCACCGGAGACCCTGTATATCATATAGCATATAGCTACACATACACTCATATGTATCATATAGCACATAATATGCTGGCCTGGGTTTCAATATTATCAATCAGGTTTTTCCCAGTTGACAAGTACATAACAAAATTGTATAGGTAATACTCGTTCACTCCACCTAATGATGGTTCGTAGAGGTTCTTTGGTCGATATAAGCGATTCCGCGAAGTGTTAGTCATCCTTGGTCACGGAGTTTTCTCCGACAAACATTAATTTGTCTCATAATTAATAGTCTAAATTGAAGTCTGTTGTGTTGGTAACTTCGTGGAGTTCACATGTTCAGAAATAATTCGGCGATAGCAGACCAGTCAAGGCCGTTGCTTAGCAACGTGCTAATAAGGCGCCGGAGCCGAACGAAAGTCATACTCTACAATTTAATAAAATTGTATGTTTCACAAAATGGACATGGAACACAGAATCGAATTACTAACTAAATACATTTTCCTGAAAAATAATGAAAAATTTTACAACAATTAACATAATTACTTTTTTCTACTCTAGTGCAAAATTAACCCCTGAATTTTGCCTGTTTTTATGTTTAATCAGGAGTATTTGAATCAACCTTCAAAATGATATCGGTAGGGATGCATCTGATACCGATATATCGGCGATATCACGAGTTTTCCGATATATCGGAATCGGCGATATTAAATTTGCCGATACACCGATACTTTTTTAATTTCGCACTATAGACAACCCAGGTGGACACGCCATCACCGCGCTTAAGGCTGCAGTCCAGTAACATTGACAGCCCGTCGAAATATTCGCGTAGGTTTACAAAGTTTTTTTTTTACTAAAGTTATAAAGGAATTGCAATAATGTTTAGTGCATCATAATATTGGTTATATGCTTAATAACTACGTATTTTTTTTAAAGTTCATAAAACTCGCTCTTGTTGCGTAAATCTGGCGTTGAAAAGCGGTCTCTCGCGCCCAAAGCGAGTCCGAGGTCTGTTTCCGCTCTCCTTCCGAGGCAACGCGTGCAACTATTTTTGTAAAAAATCTTTTATTTTCTTAATCTGATTACGATAATATCGTCTCTCGGTTTTTGCTCTCAAAAAATACGCAGTTTCTGTCAATAGATTTGTTTTATTATTCGATTTTACCGAAAGGCCAATGTTGAATGACACGACAAAATAAAAAAAAAACATTAAAATTAACGTAAACTGAAAATTATTAGTAAACCAAAACACGCATAAAATTACAGGAAACGTTTGCCATATTTCCTCAGTGACCGCCTAGCGGCCGAGGTAGAAGGACGTCGAAATATCGTCCATTATTTTCCGGAATATCGTCAATTGTTTTTCACTTCTTACTCGCACAATCATGCTATCGCGCCACTAAATATAGTAAAAAACAAAGTCAAAGATGGCGGATACTAATAATCGAATTTTTCGTCATGGGTGTCACATCCATGGTAATCGAGGGCGCTCTAAACCAATATGGGGTCAAAATTAAAATCAAAGATGGCGGATACGAAAATTAACAAATTTTTCATCATGGGTGTCATTCATGGTAATCGAGGGCGCGATTTCAATAATAATAACTATCCGAAAAATATATTTTTTATGACGTCATTGTATGGTGCTTCCTAGAAATAAGAATAAAATAAGGGTTGAATTGATAACCTCCTCTTATTTTAAGTCGGTTAATAGGCAGGTAGAGCAACTTTAGCACCATCTCAAATAATGTAAGTACGACTAGATGTCAAAGGGGGAGGTCCACGCACACACGATTTGTTTTTGTTTTTGTTGTGAATTTCTGAGTTTTGCACAGGCCGACTATCGCCTTATAGTCGAGTGCAATTAGACAATAAGGTGGAACGAAGTTTAGAGTGGTCGGATATTCATGGGACTTTTTTATTGGGTTCCTACAGGAGTGGAGATGAAAGTTAGAAAAAAAATTTCGCCGCTCGCGACTTTTTTTTTAGTTTCCTTTGGAATATTATTTTTTTGTTTGTGATTAACTTCAAATTCAACGAATTCATGTTGTGGAGTAATAGTGTGACCTACGTGTATCCATTAAACGCCAATTAGGTGTTTCTTTGTTAATTGTTGTCAGTGTAATGCATATTTCAAGTATTTTTTGAAAATTTCCTATTTTCTGCAATTATTTCTAAAATATCGAGTTTTAAGACTAAGATTTCTTTTGAAACTGGTAACTAATGCTTTTTCACAGGTAACTGAATGTAAAAATATTCAAGAAAACCACTTTTACGAGTGAAGTGACTAAAAATGTATTCAAAATTTACAAGAAATCGTCTATGTAAAAGTTAAAGAAGATCCTTTTTCTGAAAATATTTCTATGACGGTCAACGTACATATTATCCTGAAGATATTCTTATAATATCTGCTATCCACAGATAACAAAAACTAAAAAAAATATTTGGAGGTGCTCGATAAATTTTGCTTATTGCTGACGAAGGTAGGAAATATGCATTACATCGACAACAATGAACAAAGAAACAGACCTAATTGGCGTTTAATGGATGCACGTAGGTCACACTATTACTCCACAACATGAATTCGTTGAATTTGAAGTTAAACATGAACGAAAAAAACATTACAAAGGAAACTAAAAAAGAAAAAGTCGCGAGCGGCGAAACTTTTTTTTTTAACTTTCAGCTCTACTCCTTTAGGAACTCAATAAAAAAAACTCCCATGGAAATCCGATCACTACATATAAACTTCGTTCCACCTATTGAGTATTTTTTGTCTAATTGCACTCGGCTATTAAGGCGATTATCAATTCAACCCTTATTTTCTTATTTCCAGGAACCACCACACAATGAAGTTTAAAAAAAATTATTTGTTTTGACTCCATATTCGTTTAGAATGCCCTCGATTACTATGAAAATGTCACCCATGATGAAAAATTCGTTAATTTTCGTAACCGCCATCTTTGATTTTAATTTTTGTAAGGAATCCTATTTCCCGCAAGCATTGGTTCGCGCTATTGTCTTCCGCACATGTGAAAATAATTAAAATCATAGATAAAAACGTAACCCTGCTTTTCTTTGTAGTTGGTTAAAATAATTAAGTAGAGCAGCCTGCATGACATAACATGAGCGCGATAGCATGATTGTGCGAGTAAGAAGTGAAAAACAATTGACCATATTCCGACGTCCTACTACCTTGGCCGCTAGGCGGTCACTGAGGAAATATGGCAAACGTTTCTGTATAAAAACTGTAATTTTATAGGTGTTTTGGTATAATAATAATATTCAAAACTTATACTGTCACTTACGGGATATCTTCCGTGATTGTTCATTATTTTGGGCTCCAGATATTTCGATGCTGTTGAAAGCGCCATGATCACGGGTTGGCTGTCAACCCGCGATAATGGCGCTTAATGAACAATCACGGAAGATATCCCGTAAGTGACAGAATAAGTTTAGTTGTAAACCGTGAAAGCTTAAAACAGTGTTTAATAATTTTCAGTTTACGTTAATTTTAATGTTTTTTTTATTTTGTTGACATTCAACAACGGACCTTCGATAAAATCGAATAATAACACAAATCTATTGACAGAAACTACGAATTTTTTTAAAGCAAAAACTGAGAAATTTGACGATATTATCGTAATCAGATTAAGAAAATAAAAGATTTTTTACAAAAAGTAATAAGGCAACTTTGAAGACAAGGATAAATAATAGTAGATTATACAACAAGTGAAAAAAAAGGGAATTTAATTCGAGGAACTAAATTGGGTCCCGAGAGCAGCGAAGGATTCTAGAGTAGAATCCCGAGCGTAGCAAGGGATTCTAGAGTAGAATCCTGAGCGAAGCGAGGGATACAAGAACCGAGATGAATTTTTTTTTCACGAGTTGTGTACTCTGCTTTTTACCATTGACTGCGAGAAAATAAATAGAAGATAGAAGATAGCAGATAGATAGATAGTAGATAGAAGATAGATAGTATTTATATTTCTCGTGGGTTAATAATAATAACAGCCACTCGGGTCGATCTTTAAGGTTAAGCCGCACTTACTAAGGTCGGTCTGTGGATGGGTGACCACTAATTCATTGCATACCGAGTTTCCTCCGTGCCTCGGAAAGTACGTAAAGCCGTGGGTCCCGGCTGTCATTTACATTTCCTTGACAGTCGTTACAGGAAGTCAGTGACCCGAAAGTCTGACTACCAGTCTTACCAAGGGATACTGTATAGCCCACTCAGTACTAACTGGGTTCTGAAGGTCAGATAGGAAGTCGCTCCAAGTAAAATACTAATATTCAGCTGCATCTGATTAGACTGGATGCCGACCCCAATAAAGTTGGGATAAGTCTAGGCAGATGAGTATTTACCACATTTTATTATATTATCGGTAATAAGAGATCAAAGGAATATAAACATACAAAGGAATATAAACATTAATATTTTTTTTGTGAAATTAGAACAATTTTCGAAATTTTGTGATACCTTTATTCTTGTTGGCACGTTTCACTTATTTTTTGTTCATAATTCGTGCTTGTTCCAAATTCAAAAAGTCTTTATTCACAATATTCACTCAGTGAGTAAAAGAGCGTTTTATTCACTGTTATCGATGAATAAAATGCCCTTTTTCGAGTGGCAATGGTAAAAAAGTATTTATTGGCTCGATAGATTTTGCGATAAAGCCTCCGTTGCACGCGTTGCCTCGGAAGGAGAGCGGAAACAGACCTCGGACTCGCTTTAGGCGCGAGAGACCGCTTTTCAACGCCAGATTTACGCAACAAGAGCGAGTTTTATGAACTTTAAAAAAATCCGTAGTTATTAAGAGCTAGCTGAACAAAACAAACGACCAGTGGTCCATACTGACTCTGGATTGAAAGAGATGGAAGTCATGCCTTTACCCAGCAGAGGGATGACACAGGCTGACAGAAACCAGTAGCGTTTCAAGCAGCTACTCAACGTTTTGGGTGTGTTTAATGAATAATCATATTAATATTGCTAAGACCGCACTCTTGAACGGTTTTTAAAGTACTAAGGTACCGAAGTTTTATGTCGTTATAATTTAATATTATTGGAGCTGTTTCTACTTTCATATGATCAAGTTTGTTTAAACAATTGCTTCGAGGCGAATCAACGATCAAGGCAACCCAAAACGCATCTGATTTATAAATTCTCAGTTCGCAGTTCTCAAAGAACCGAACGTGCTTGCCACAGAATATTGACGACATATGCTGCTAATATAAAGAAAGGCCGGTTTGACCACCCCTGTGGATCGAGCCTTTCCTAGCTGTGGACTAATACGGGAACATGAACACACGCCCGACAGGGCAACAGCATCAGACGCGCTATTGCGCTGCCGAGAGTGGTTTCCTATGGATTTGGCACTTTACTGCGAAACATATTACTTAGGTACCTCACATTATTCCGAAGAAAACCAACTATGATCACCTCGAGATTAAATGGTGTTTAATTACAAGTGTATCGTGCTTCAAAGCTGTTTTCTGAAGGGACTTGAATGTTTGACCTATAGAATAGGAGCACTGAAGAAAGCCTGTGGACCTAACTAGAAGTTAGATCTAAATACGAGCGTGCACATTGTGTCCTACAGTTCTAGTTCTTACTGCTAAACATTTTGTGCGGTAAGTTTTAGCGGGAAATAACAGACACCGTAAGCGACACATTTTCTTGTAATGAAAGAATGAGGATAGCTATGTCAATACAGCAGTTAAAAATACCCGTCGTCGTTACATTATCATAACAGGCGCACGTAGCTGATAAGATAACCTTAGAGTCGACGAACATTTGGATGGCTAGCAGTCGGGAGCAACACACGCCAGCACACTTCGTCGTTACTTCATAAGCAGCGGCTTCCGTCTGCAGCGGGCCACAGGGGCGCGGGCGTCACTTGTACCCTTCACTGCTGCGTCGCACACCAATCCCTTTATTACTTCATACGAACAGACAGCTCGGCTACGACCCCCGCGCCCGGCGCACGGCAACTTGTGTCTTTGTTTATTTATTGTGCTCCCCTTCCGACACAACCATATGTGCGCAACACTCCCAGCTACCATTAAAATTACAACATGAAAATGTCGGCTTATGATAAAACATTTGACATCAAAGTTGCTATAACTGTTACATAACTGAAAAAAAATTGACCAAAAACTGTTATTTGATTTTTGTTGAATTTAACGTGTCCTGAGTGGTGATGGTTGACTGGTTCAAAGTAGTCTAAAATTAGATTCATATTAGTGGAAATGTAAAAAATATTTCGATGACACATTCTCGAAGTAAAAGTGCATGTCGGTCGCATCTGCGGCGCTTCAAGCACGGCGCCCACGACGAGCCCGTCCCAGTGTGGGCGGCCAGGCGGGCCCCACCATTGTAACGTAAGGAAACTTGTACTACACGCCGCTAACCCCATATGCTAACAACAAAACAGAAGTCGGTATCGGCAGAACAATGTTATACAGGCAACGATTAATTTGTGGCGCGCGAAACTACTAGTACAACAGCATTAAAATAACCCGCGCTCATGTTTTGCACTCGCTGGTATATTTAGCAATTGCCATTTAAGTTATTGAAGTTGTGCGCTGTAAAAACAGGCACCGAGTAGATGAGGCATGTCCGATGGTGCGCGGAGACGCCGAAACATTTCATGTTTCGCTGCGTAATAATTATTTCCACTAATTTCTCTTCATTAAGCGGAGCGTGCGTGTGCGCAGTGCGCTGTGCACACGTGCTGCACATCATTCTATCACTGCGAGCAAGCCGCGCGCCGGTCGCCGTGTCAATGATCCTACCACGCCGGAAAATTGAACCACTTATTAGGACTACATGGGAATGACACGAGCTGCGTGCTTCGAGCTCTTGCTAGCCCGAGTCTGACCACGTCAGGCGATGTGGGAAAATTCTAACGAGAAACTGCTTAATCCAGCTTACATTGCGCAGTTTTCGACTGTGGTTGACCCTGTAAGTATTTTATCAACTTATTGCATCTTTTCTCTACAATCAATACAACTACAAGGAAATAATACAAGGAATAAAAATAAATTTATTGTACCCACAACAAGGCTCAAGAAAATAGGTGGATCATTTAGATGCCAATGTATACACTTTTATAATAAACTACCAAGCCATCCAACATTCAAAAACTAAGGCTAAATAAATTCAAATCTTTTATAAAACGTAAACTTAACCAGAAAGCCTATACTGTTAAAGATTATATCGAGGACAAAAAAGCTTGGGATTGAACTGCTCCAATTTGAATTGAATTTATACATATTTTATTTTTATTTTTTAGTTTGACATTTTGTTTTATTTTTTTAGTTTGACATTTTGTTTTATTTTTATTTTGTAGTTTGACATTTTGTTTTATTTTTATTTTGTAGTTTGACATTTTGTTTTATTTTTATTTATTAGTTTGACATTTTGTTTTTTTATTATTTAATATTATTATTTTTTTAGATTTAGTTGACATTATTTACTTTTTCAAGTATGATATTATTATTATTTTGTAATTGCTTTTTTTAAATTTATTAAATTTTTCAAGTGTCATATTATAATTAATTTTGTTCATTACTGTGAATATGAGAACTACGTGGGTCATAATAGTATTTTATTATTTCTTTCCTTTCGTTTAGTTAGTTTCACGATTGTCTGGCAGTTTGAGTACTTTATGCGCCCTACCCAAATGTCCTTTCTTTGGTATTGTTCGTCGTGTCGTTGAGCTCCTTGGGTTATGAGTCGAGCTACACGATCACTGACAAATGCTTGCACTGACTGGACAGGTCCACTCAAATCTGTGTGGTTATTTCTTCAAAAGACCATCTCGGACATTAATCTGCATGGCCCTCATATATTTTGATCAATGTCTGGACTTTAAAAGAGACAGTGACCTCTGAGTTTGTTTCGGATGTTTCTTCTCAGAGTAGTCAGGTACGAAACACTGGCCCCATCTAGTTTAAAAAAAACATGATGACATGTAAAAGTGTTATGTAAAAACCAATTTACAGAAATAAATATGATTTATGATTTAACTACGACTTGAATGCAAAACATGTTTAAAGGAAGCCGTTTTCCATATGAAGGATCACCCTGCTATGTTTGCGATTATATTTTACGACTTAACTGTCGCAAGGCAAAGTGATCACTAAGTGTTGTTTGTATGCAAGTTGGCGCCGGTAAGCATGCAGTCGTCCGGAAGTGCAGTGATTACCAGCGACGACGATTAACTTGTATTAACGACGAGACGTGGCAGTTCACGGCTCACATGCGCCGCGCGGCAGTGACCGGCCGGAGGAGGCACCGCCGCGCCCGCTGCATGACAACGAGCTCGGCTCGTCTAGCCTCTTGACGACTCTGCCTGCGACTTCTATGCGAGTCCGAACTCGCGAAGTGCTTTAATGTTCATCGATACATCTTCTTCTCGAGTTGATGGCTTTTTTTATTTTTAGGATTTGAAATCATCAAATGACCTTTCCCGCTCTGGGCGGAGCGGAAGGGAGTGTCAGACTTGTACTGACTAAAACCCGTTTGTGTTCCAGGGCCGCGGTATCTCTTTCGAACAGTCCCGCAGCCCCGGCAGGCATCGGCCCTTGCGGACCCCTTCCTTGTTGCTGACATCTCTTTGAGGTGCGCGTGGAACACGAACGCGCCGTCGACATGGCCTGTCGTCATAAGACGGCTGGACGGCGAGCTAGCCCACGCGCCTCCCGCGGCGGCTAGAGTTGATGGCTCAGATTTTGATCGAACACCCGTACGTAGCGACAGCTCTGTCATTTGGCCTCATTCAAGTCTTGGAGGGTACACTACTGACAGTACAGGTGTGGTATATCCTGTGTTGGCGCTCCACACTCTTATCGTTAGGTACACTGCCGGCCAAAAGTTTTGAGACCACCTCAAAGAAGTAAAATGAAATAAAACTCTAAATAGAAAGCAAGAGGTTTAATTATTAATTAAAATATTTATTTACTAATACAAATACATCAAGAAGAAAAATAAAAAAATATCAACCATATACATTAAAATGCCGCACAAATTTTAAACGGATTTTTCGTCAAAAAACCCTCCCTTGCATTTTATTACTTTTTTCACTAGTCTCGGCATGCGATCAATCAATTTTTCGATTGTATCTTGTGAAATATTGTTCCAGCTTTCTTGAAAAGCCTTCCACATGTCTTCTTGCGAGGAGGGACAACAACTGCGCACATTTCTATCAAGCTCTTCCCACAAAAGCTCAGTTGGGTGGAGATACGGGCTCTGAGGTGGCCACACCATGTTTTTTAACACCACTTCTGTCTCTTTATGTTCTAAATAACCCCTGCATAATTTTGAACTGTGTTTTGGATCATTATCTTGTTGGAAAAAAATCCATTTCCAATTAATCTTAAATCAGACGGAACGGCATTTTGCTGTAGTATTCGTTTATGCTGCTCCTTTTTCATGATTCCTTCTACTTGTACCAAATCTCCGGTTCCATGGCCCGAGAAACATCCCCAGACCATAATGGAACCACAACTGTTGACACCACACAGTCTGGCATCATCTTTTAGTCAGCGCTACGTCGAACAAAAATTCGTCGTCTTGATCCAAATATTTCAAATATGGATTCACCTGACCAAACAATTTTTTTAAAGTCTTCTTCAGTCCAGTCTCGATGGGTAAGGGCCCACTGGATCCGTCTCTTTTTATTTTGTGGCCTTAGTAGTGGTTTTCGAACGGCGACGCGGGCAAATAACTTAGCATCTCTCAATCGTCTTTTTACTGCAGTCAATGTCAAGGTTTAGACCGGGATTTTTTCACTTCTGCGTGGATTTCTGTTGCTGTTCTGTTAGGCGTCTATTCTGCTTGCTGGTAACGACAATGAAATTATCCTCGCTAGAAGTGGTAGCTCTTGGCCTTCCCGATCGCAAACGATCTTGATTACTACCAGTCTCCCTGTATCGGGTTATTGTGTTATGAACACAAGTCTTCGACAACTTAAGTTGAGAGGCAATCGCACGTTCAGATTTGCCTTCGTTGTGTAAAACAACTATGGCACAACGAGTTTCACTGCTAATTTAGCGCACTTTTCCCATTTTAACATGTCTTACTGTAACAACGACGAGCTCAGACTAACTAAGATAGAGAACAATTTTACTCCATGAAAATTCAGGTAATAATCATGTTTTAGGAAGCTAAAATAATCCTGAATTTCGGTTAACGCGAAACGAAACCAAAATAATTAGTAATGAGTAGCACATAAAAATATTACAATGACTCTACCACCTGGTCCTTGCGCGGCATTCATTGATGTTTTGAAATAATGGACCTTTATAGGATGATAACTTAAAAATATACAGAAATAATGTCTCTTAGAAATTCTTTAATAACAATAGAATACCTAGGTGTTCAAATTAGTTCTTTATCATTGTGTACTTTTAAAATATTTTGTTGGTGAGAAAGATTTTTACAAGTGGTCTCAAACTTTTGGCCGGCAGTGTACATGCATGTGCAGGGGGATGAAAAAAAAATTGTGAAGCTCGCTGGATAGGTATTTAAAATGAACATTGAAGTTTAGGAACTTCAATCCTTATTTAACAGCTAGTGTCTCTTTTCGATTCATACCCAAAGGAAGAATTCCCTGTTCCTTTGAAGGAACTGGTAATAGGCTTGGTACCGCCAGCCTGGGTTTTCCAGGCCAGACCATGTTACAATGGCCTGTATCATGGAAAATGCTAATTTAAAGTTTAATAGTTTTGGTGGTACGAAACCGTGAGTGATTCCTCAGTGCCAGTCCACCAAAGAGCAGAATACTTACACCCAACGAGTCTACTCCAAATAGACATGTGTCACGAAAATTGACAACGTAACGTAAACAACGTTACGGTTCGGGGAGTACGTCAACGATGCAGACACAACGAACCACATTCCAAAAAGGCAGCAAATTACGCGTACTCAGCGTTGTGCCCCCTGCACACGCAGCTCAGCTCACGCGCTGTCTCGAGATGGCATCAGTCGCCGCGCGTTATCTTCTCACGCGAGTTAGAGGCTATTAGTTTTACAGGCTGCTGGCTGCATGCTCAACTAGCTCATAGTTCTCGTTCGATAGTTAGTCACTCAATGAAATTAGCGGCATGACATCACCGCGTTCGCGGTAATTGTGCAACACTACGAGATGCGCACGCACGCCGGCGGGGCTGCCGCTCAAGTTCACGAGACGGTACTCTTATCAACTTTTTGATTTGGAGACTTGCTGAGTCCCCAACTTCATTACAGTGTTGAAACCTGTGCAAGGTTTCAACACTGTAATGAAGAACGTTGAGCTGTCAGCTAATATTGTGAAGGTGACTTCGCCATATTAGCTTACAGGCCACGGCCACGGCGACCGGCCCCCGGCGACTCCGCGCCACACAACATGCAGTGAGCGTGTCAACTCGACTCTATGGGATCTTACATAACGACGTGACTGTCACCAACTACCTTACTTATTAGTATAGCTCACAGCAGTCAACATAGTCGCAAAAACATTGGAACTAATTGATGAACTGCGATATAAATCAATCTCAAGACGAAAGTTTAAGACCAGTGTGTGTTGCCAGAGATTACATACGGGGCCTGAAACGTGGTCGCTTACAATGGGCCTCATCAAAAGGCTTAAAGTCACCCAAAGAGCAATGGAGAAGGCTATGCACGGAGTTTCCTTGCGTGATCGAATCAGAAATGAAGACATCCGCAAGATAATCGCCAAGGTTACCGACGAAGCCCAAAGAATTGCCAAACTTAAATGGAAGTGGGCAGGACACATTGCTTGCGGAAGAACGGAAGGCCGATGTTTGTCTGTATGTCGGTCTGTCTGTCTGTCTGTCGGTCTGTCTGTCGGTCTGTCTGTCGGTCTGTCTGTCTACATATTTGTTCTGGCTAATCTTCGAAACGGTTGGACCGATTTTGACGTGACTTTCACTGATAGATAGCTAATGTTATAAGGGGTAACTTAGAAGAAGAATTAGGGTTCCATGTAAAAAAAATAAAATCCATAAAATTGTTTACAAAATCCGACTTAAATAGGGAAATAATATTTTTACGATAATTTCATGCGGATGAAGGGGGCGCGGGCATCAGCTAGATATTATCTAAACCATTATAACAAGTAGAACCTACAAATAATATGATAGGCATACACTCAGAATATTATAAGCTGTTATGTTCATTAGGTACCGCACACCTTACACAAACCAGTTCCATAAGGAAGAACATGATCTGCTGAAAGGTGATCCCGCCAACATTTCATACACAGCTTTCTTCAACACAATTGGTGCATGACAGATTCTGCGCAATGCAGCAATCTATTCACACGCACACGCATGCTTGTTGACAATCTGATTTATTCCACAATCATTATAACATGCTACAATGTACTAAATACCCAGTTTTTTACAGATTTACACTTCAATACCTAATTATTTTCTGCTGGAACACATCAACACAATTATAAGCGGCATGAACCCCTACTGTATTTGTTTTGACACAATTATGTTAATAATTTTTCATGGAAAATATTATAAAGGACTAAAATTGTTTCAGTGTTTGTAAGAGGTAATCATTAGACATACTGATTTGATTAGAACAATTCTTTCACTGACAGGGAGCTGTGTAATGGTCAAGTGCCATGGACATGTTTTATGTTCATCTGCATGATTTTACAGCAAGTATCAGAAATGTGGAATCATATTTAAGGGGTGGCTTATACCATCTCCCCAAACAACTTAGCTCCACCATCATCATCTGCCTACCCTTTTATATTGTACCCACCCAATTATGTTGGGATCAGCTGCTGAATATCAGTTCTTTACATTGAGTGATTGCTTATCTGACCATGACAGCCCAGTTGGGTCCACCAACTTAATTGTGAAAAAATTTGCTCTCAAAATAAAATAGTATGTACTAGCTCAAGTTGTAAAATACTAGAATAAGAGGGAGGTATTATCCACAGGTTAGTTACTTTCTTTAAGTTTAGCCAAATAAACTCTTCTGATCTCTGCAATAACTTAGCTCCCTGTTTAAACTTTCTTCCACTAGCAATAACACCCTCTGGCCGCCAACTTAATCATTTCTAAAATAGTGGCTAGGATAGGGTAACTTCAGACAAACTTAGGGACTCCTTCTTTACAGGTTTGCCCTCTGGGGTCTGATCAAAGTTTTAGTTGTAACTTTATTTTCATTCTTATTCTTATTATATTATATTATGCAAATTGTAATAATATAGCTTATGTACAACTTGTGTTTTTCAGCATTAGAAATATGTTTTGTTTTCTTTAATACATAACAAACTTTTAGGTCAAATGTTTCTATGGCAGCCTCATTGCTTCCTGGTATTACATAAGCTATGTACTGTGGACACCATCTATCTGCCAATTACAGCTGTTAGAAAGACTTGGAACACTTGCATACATTCATTACCTGTAAGTAAGAAGCCCTAATTAGAATGTTGTAGGAGCAGTTCCACACTTTGCCTGTCTCAGTGTTATCACATGAAATCCGTTGGATAATCTTATGAAACGCGAGAAGAGAGTGAGTTTCTAGTTTATCAGATGGCTATGTACACAATGTTACATGGTGTCCGTGTGATAAGATAAGGCCGCGGCGCGTCGCAGCGCGGCGGAGGCAGGTGCGCCGGCGCCCGCGCGCTCCTCGCTTGCATCACCGCCACAACACCGCTGCACCTCAACACTGAACCACTCAAGGTCCTCGTCGCTAACTTGCGACGGAGGCGCCGCGCGACACCCCCCGCACTTACCTATGTAACTTGGCTCCATTTTCTCCGAGCCTTATCTGTCCCGACGATGTCTTTTCAATCCAGTTTATGTGATGATAAAAAGTTTGTCAGAGACATGACAACACGCACACACACACCGCCACTCCCGAGTTGAAACTTTGTCCAAACTTTTCAAAACAAGAATTATAGATTTCGCGGAGAGACACCGCCGGCCGTTATTCGTCACAGTTCACTTCAATGATCAACACTTTTTCCTCACTGTCGCGCACAAAAAATTAGAGATAGTGAAACGACGCTAAAAAGCGTGGAAAACATTACGAACGGACACAGCAAACTTAGTTTCCGAAACTACGAAAATGACAGCGACTCGAGCGAACGAGATGACATGCGGGGAGGGTGCGAGCCGCGCGGCACGATTAGGCAGCGTACCTACGTTGGAATTACTGTAGTTGTGTTTGTGTGTCACGCACACTTGCATGAAACTGTGTGACCAGACCAAAATAAAATTATGAAAGAAAGTTTTCTATCCAACTTTATAAATGTCTGATACATTATATTATACTAAATTCCTTGCTGAAGGTACACAATAATATTTTAATTGTAGTTCAGTAGGTATGGCCATCTAGTTTTAGTCTCTAGAGGCGCATAGTTTTACTAGATAATCATAGATGTCGCTGATATAAATATTTTGTTACGCGAATGTACAATAATTAGTGCAATGTAACAGCGCAAGTTGTGCAATAAATAAAACAAATTATTATAATGAGGTACAATACGAAAATTAACCAAGTATAATTAATTATTAAGTAAGCATTTTTAAGTCATCGGGTTGTGATCATGGTGAGTCATAAAGGGTGAATGAACATCACCTCAAAGGATCGCTAACCGCAGCCAACATCAGGACAATATCATACTAAAGTACCCAGAACACTTTTTACTTAATTTATAATAGATACAAACGACTTTTTCTTCGTTATTGTAATACTTACATTTGCTATTACTTAGGTGTTTCTCATAGGGCGCGTACGCATACGCTGGTATGTCTCCGATCTCTACGACCCACGTGACTTTCCTCTGCGCCATCATGGGCGACCGCGACGCCATCTCGCGGCTCGCACTCGCACTAGCACTACTTCACATTCCACACGATCACTTGAACCGTTGAACCACACTTTGCTTCACTTTTTTCTTTGCATTGATTACAAAACAACGCAGTCTCACTGAATCCAAACCCCTGACCGCTTACACTTTCAATTTATCTAGAAGGGAAATTTAAGATTTAACTTAAACGTGCAATCTAAATATAGTTAAGTCCATTTTAGTTAGGTACGTTACAAAATGACTTGTGACTCTGATTAGACCTGCATACCAAAATCAGATAATTACAATTTAGGTACTAATATGAAATCCACAAAACAAACATCTGAACAATAAAAGTAGGTAGGTAGTGCACCTATCTTAGTAGGTACCTATACAGGGTGTAAACGGACCCTTCACGAAGCCGTCAAACAAGCATTCTGTACTTACATCAAACTAAGTCACCCTACGCAAAAATTATTGCTGGGAAATGACTTTTTTTTTGGGTGAAAAATCACGTTTTACGGTAAAACTCAATGTAACGCACTCAAAACTTGGTGCTGATGGATGCTTTGAATAGTAAACGGGTCACGGAGGTAATTAAAGTAAAGTTAAAACTTTAAAAAGTAGTTTTTAAAAAAAAACTTGTGAAAAATTTGGAACTTTAAGCTCCAATATCTCCGTAACTAGAAGGTTCCCAGGTATGGTCCAGAACAAAAAAATGATCGCAATGACGGGGAGAACAAGTGCCTTTCGGCTTCGTTAAGGGTGTTTTTACACCCTTTCTATTAGGCAGGTAACCTAAACGGGTCCATATTGGCTCACCTAAAGTTCTTTACCCGAAATTGTTCTTCCTAATGATTTGTAATCCGAATGATCACTCTTCCTAAAATTTTTCATCCTAAAGTTTTCATTCATACTATTTGTAGTGCTACCGGCGATGTTCATAACACTCATGTTTCCGAAAATTGTAATCAATAATATCATTAATGTAAATATATTTAAACTCCTACTGTTTTTTATCATAACGCTTTTATCCCTAAACATAATTACAGGTCAGAGTGTCGTCTTGGGGGCATTATGAAAAAAATACTTAGAAAAATTTCGCGACGAATTTCGAAGTAGCGCTCGCCGGCCGCTGCCGCGGCGCCGCTCGCTCCGCTCGCTCGGCTCGCGCGTAGTTGGTCACAGTTCTAACCTAACCTAACCTATGGATCCCTTCCACATCGTTTTTACGACAAACGGTTAGTCGGAGACAAAAAACTCCAAGATACTTTTAGCCTTACATTTAGGTGATAGAATCTAGAAAACTAACTAAGGTTTCTAGGTTTGCAAAAATAACACTTTTTTGGCTATTTTTTTTTAAGTCTAAACAAAAAAGATATGACTTTGAATAATAGTGTAAAAGATGTTGAGAAAATATAGGAAAACAAATAAAAGTATAATAGATGTTTATTGCTACTGACATTATGAAGTTGAATGCTTCGGAATTATGAACATTAGAGACAGAGTGGTTAGGAATTGTGATTGTTAGGATGAAAAAAGTTAGGAAGAACATTTTCGGATTTCCGATTATCGGAGTTGAAAAGGACATGTCCGGAAATGGTTTTTTATTATTTAATAATTCTAACCAGGGTAAGTTAAATATATTTGGAAAGACATCTCAAAACCTAGTGCTTCTAACTATATCATACATTTTTAAAGCCCTCCAATTTTTTGAAAAATCGTTTTTTATTTTAGTGAGAATTTACTTCTAAAACGAACAAACCTTTCTAATTTTCTAGGTTAATAAAGTGAACACACTCAAAAAAAAAGTTAACTTGTCAAAATTGACACAGGGGAACTGTCATTACTGTCAGTGTCAATCAATATATGATTTAGTCTGTCATCAATGTAAATAAAACAATAATACAATCGCTATTACATTATTTTAGTCAAACATGTGTAGCATTATCAATCAAGATCTGGGACACACTGAATAATTATGGTGACTTCACTGAATGTTCACGTGTATATTACAATATTTAACTAAGCAAGAAGTGCATGTTTCAGCATATTACACAAGAGCTTATAATCAGCAGAAGATAATGAATAATAATGTTATATACTGATTGAAACCATTGTTCAAATACCTAGGAGAATTCCTTTTATTTACTGGAAATCGAGATCGGTGTGGATGAAAAGCCCTTCGAAAATTATGCTATTTAAAAATTGATTAATACCAAGCTATAATTGAACTCAAATGTACGGTTTTGTTATGAATAAAGCTCAAGTTTTTAAATAGTATTTATTTATTGATATTCTCCATTTTCAATGTCTTCTCTTATTAAAATATTGTCGAGAAACTGAGCAGGTGGACATATATAATTTTGATGCCGAGCCCATCCAAGATACCAGACAATTGTCATCACATGAGCACAGCTGCCAACAGTCCTTTTCCCAATGCAAAGCAGAAGAATCCGTTGTGAAAAGGCCAAGTCAGTAAAACCGGAAAAATCAGCACAGCACAAAGATAACAATAACGCACAAGAGAACGAACGATATTTTGACGGTCTGCGTCTGACAGATCAGACGAATCACGCGCTGAGCCGATAGGGGTGCGATCTAAAATCAATTAATAGAAGAATCGATTTTTCGGGCCAAAAAATACAATTTATCCTAGAAACTAGAGAACTTTTATGCTATATTATCTATTTTCTAATTTAAAATACATTTAGAAAATAAATGTCTTCTTTTATACCTGTTATTTTGATATGGTAATAAAATAATTGCATTATAGTACTATATTATCTAACTCCCGTATCACATTAATTTCAATTCGAGTTAACTTGAAGTGTGTCTTAACCTAAGTTGGTACATCTCTAACGCCAGTGTCAGATGAAGAATCATCTGTCAAAAATGACATTGTCACAGAGTAGCGGAGCTTTTTAAGGGTTGCCAACAACTAATAAAATAGTAATAACATCAATTATTATTTTATGATTTTTCTCTTAAATGGAGGGGTTTAAAAATATTATTTCAGTAGTTCTAAGTTCCATATTTTTGTCGTATTTATTTGAGTGGACTTTGATGCTGGTTAGATTTTTCTCGGAATAAAAAACCAACGTCCATACAAAAAGCGGACATCTCCTTTAGGTGAACTTTGGCGCACCCAACCTAAACAATTATTAATATCATGAACAGTATTTTGGTGGCTACTTATGGTTTCCTTTTTGTTTGTTTTTATTAGCTGTAAGTCCTCCATGTAGGTACTAAAATAAATAAAAAAACAGTGAATTATTCACTTTTTTATTCAGTGAATTGTTGTCTTTCAGTCCTAAAAAAACACACATTGGGACATCTCTGTGGCAATAGTCTCATTGATCTACATTTGTGCTGCTTTTGTTTATTTGTGTTATGTCTACTACCTACAAGTAGGTACTTACATAATTTTAATCAAATGTTTGATTACCATGTTGTTCCGCTAATACGGGGATTAAGTACCGGTATGAGGCGTAGCGTGCGCACACTGACAAGGCTTCACTTTCGCCTCGTACTATACTGCGAAACCCTCGTGTAGCTAGGTATCTGGGTTATTTTTAGGTGGAAGTGGTTCACCTTGGCTGCTCTGCATCCTACAGATAGCCGTGCACGTTGAACTTGCAGTATGCAGTACACCCACTTATATACAGCACGCGAACCCAAGTCGGAAACCGGCCGTTGCGCGCCGCCCGAGTTAGGGTGGACCTAAGGTTTACATGCACAGGCATATACTAGGGCCTTTCTGATACTGCTACCTACATAGCAGCCTACCGCCTCTACATAATTACATTCTATCACGGCCATACCGCAAACAAAAGACTTTACTAACCTAGTTTTGTGATTGCCTCGACAAGAGGTTATTAAACAGCAGACATTGATCACTGAACAGGGTTTAATAACTTCGCACACTGTCGGTGCTGCTCGAAAGTGCGATTGTTTCTATAAACAATAATAATTATAAATATAACGATAAAGTTATAGATAGAACACAATAGAGCAACACTAAATGGTACCACAATGTATCAACGCTTTGGCGGTATTAGTGGTTTTAGTTTCATCAATGACTGGTGTACCGGTAACTGAATGCAAGCTAATGATAGTACTGAATGGTAAAGTCTCAACTTGCGGTGGTCTGTCGACTGTCGACTGTCCTGTATAGTCTAGTGAGTCGTCAGGCTCGCGCGAGTGCGCGGCAGATGGGAAGTGAAGCTGATAACTTATGACGACTCACGAGGAAGCTAATCGCAGGTGGAGGTCAACAGATTCACTCGCACTAATCAACAGAATATATTATAATGTCATACTGTTACATAACGTTGTGTTCCGGCCACCGGAAGCTGAGGTCACTAACACTATCCGTGAGGTCATCGTACTATGTGTGTAGTACGCAACACGACTACATACAACTATTGTCATTAATTTCACCACAAAAAATAACTACCAATATCAGACAACCAAGCACCTCGTCTATTCGAAGCTATCTCGTCCACGACAAGCTCCCACACAGCAAAGTTTAGGACTCACCGCACAGCTCAAAGTAGAAAGCTTACTTGGCTTGCACCTGCCTTTGTCAGTGAGACCCTGAATTGATTCCCTCCAAACTCACAAATTTTGAGACGCATACTCGTTTAAAATATTAGAGATTAATCCAATTAATTTCCATCCTTGTTCCATTGAGAAAACAAAGAAGTAGAAGAGTTTGAAGAGTGAGCGACTAAACATGAGCAGAGTAGGAGTCAGTGAGCATTATGGGCTTACGGGTACAACAGCAACAGCATGCAAATTATGGTGTTATAGTTTCCGGCGCCTGTTGTTTTGTTTATTTGACGGATAAGGGGCATAGATTATAGAGGATTACATATGCAGCGCATGTAACATTATAATGCATATAGGTAGAGAGGTGCGGCAGTCGGCACACAGTTCACGTGTGAATATGATAAACTGTTGCTTTTGACGCCTCACGACCCGCGCCGCCCGCCGCGCCGCTCAGTAGGGACGGTCGGAGTGCGGACATTGCGGAATGCGCCGGAGCTGAGAATGTGCGTCGATCACGCAATCGTGTGCAGCCACCTATTACTAGTTAGCTGGAACCTACGCATGTATGCCAAACTGAACAGAATATCGCTATCTACAGCTGAATAAGTAAAATAAACTAAATACAGCTCTACGGCTATTCAACGCTTTCCCGAGAAATTAGAGACTTAGCGGTCGTCGCCGAGGAAGGCCTAGAAAACACTAACGTGGTAACTAAAGGACCTCCCGCACTACGCGGCCACGACCACTACTTTTGGCTGGACCCGCTGCTATCTCGAACAAGACCTGTCGAACGCACGGTCGTGCGAAAAAACATTCTTCTTGGTCGGCGATTTTGCGGCCAAAAGTCGTGACCGTGTAGTGCGCGAGGTCCCTAAGTGACTTTTACGAAATATGGCACACACTCATACAAAAATAATAATTAAAGCAAGCTGTTTTCACTATATCTTAACACAACATGGCTCACAGTGACATACGGTCTCGACCGTAAAAACAGGTTTCGACTTAGTTCTAGTACCTATTGAATTTTGATTGAATTCGTAAGAGAAACACTAGTGCATGAGACAGCAGCGTCACTGGGGCACGACTGCACTTCCACATGTGGGCCACCAGGCGCGGTGTCCGTCTGTCTGACATTTACGTTTATTTTCATCTGAACACGCCGCACCCGCGCCCGCACCGCCACAGCTGATTCACACACCAACACTGGATAACATTTATAAAGTTCACTATAAATACACCGGTTCACTTATCCGTGCTAAAGGCAACCCATCTCTCACACTCAGCATGTTGGATACACAGTGTTCTATCTTATCGGTAAGGCTTTCAGTCTCAAAGGGTTACGTAGGATTAGGGTTACAGGCCATTTAGGTGAAATTGAGTTATTACCCGGACAACCCAGAAGAAAAAAAATATAAAGAAAAATCATTGTGAAATGAACAGTATGGTGATAGTCAGTGCGTGAATACAAAGAAGTTAGGGCGCGGCGACGGGAGGCGTTCGGTCAATTGGTCATCAGCTATGTTGCCAAATAGCTGATGACCAATTGACCGAACGCCAGAGTTGGCTTTTCGTAGTTTGCTCTGAGACTCGGATAACTTACTTTCTTTTGACCTTTCATACCGAAAAATATGCATTAATTTATCGATTCGCAAAATTATGAAAGTTTCTATAGAATTACTCAAGAAAATGTAAAATGCGAGCGAGCGAAGCGAGGTCGAAAATTTTCGATAAAAATTGGGTTCAGATGGTGTCATGAAAGTATCACGCAAATAGAATAGATTGTTATTAGTCTGTAAGTTTTCTTTAAAATTAATTAAATAAAGAATAAAAAGTGCAGCATGAAATTGCTTACATGTGCGCCACCCTTTCGGGAAGCTGAAATAAGTCACACGCCTAGACACACTAAGAGGTGCTTCATTTGCTTAAAGCATAAAATGCCACTTCTATAAAGCGGTAATGCTACGCGATATCACTCAATCATGCCAGATTTAATATATTGACTTTCAATAAAATATTAATTGAGCTTTCCTTTACTGCACGAGTATAATAATGTTACGTCCATTGCTTTAAGAGAACATTCTAGATTACGTGCCAGTCCCGAATGTTCCACTATGGAACTGTCTAGAAGATTCGAGTCTAGAATATTCCACCATGAAACTGTCTAGAAGATTCCAGAAAGTTGTGGAACTTTCTCGAAGGTCAATGTTCCACTGCAACTGTCTAGAAGATTCGAGAAAGTTATGGAACTTTCTCCGTTATCAATAAGTACTTGCCGCTGTTTATCCAAAAACCTTGTAGTCTTCCTGTGTGATGGCTCCACACCTTGTATTCGCACTAACTCGTACGAACATAGCAATGTATTGAGTTTATTGATTATACCAGTGATACTCGCATGTACTATTGTTATCTGTTCATAAATTAGTCTCAGGGCACACTGATAACGCCTACCTACTTATGTACTCGAAACAAAACGATCATTGTTGTCACTCGTGAAACTGTTTTGTATTCGATAACTTCGATATCTGACACGACATCGATTATTGCCGGCGTGGTGGCGAGGCGGTTCTGAGGCGAAGTCGAGGTGATTTCCTACCACGCGATGTTCTTGATGAGCCTCAATTAGTACAAACGGTTCCGATTCGATTGATTCCGAATATTACCGTCGCGCGTCGCAAATGTGACAGTTAGTAGATCTACTTCTTGTTATTTTTACGTTCAGACTTTACGAAGACAAAAATTTACTGAAAGCGGCCTGCGGCTTCAAGGAACCTCGTGTAAACGATTTGTTGAGTAAAGCAAACAAATATGTCAGATACAATACTCGGTTTTGTCTTAAACGTGGGACTTGTTGTCTTCTCTGTTAGGTAGACATTCCGGTGCGTGGCGCTGGCGCCTACACTCATGTTGTAAATAATGGCACGCAGCCTTCAGCTCACGTCACGCGCTTGCACGAGCTCTGCTGATCCGCAGCCGGAAACCGCTGTTACTATCTTTTACTCTTACATAAAAAGCGTCTCATTTATAAGTTTAATTCATATTTGATGGACATCCGTGCCTCGAGATTTACTTCATCAATATACCTAGTAAACTCACCGTCTCATGTATGTTTTCGGTTAAAACAGCAGCTAAAATTATACCTACTCATATAACTGTAATGAAGACGTAATGGGATTAACACGGGCAGAACACTTGCGATTCTTAGACTGAATAATACAATGATGGTTAAGCTCTTAGAACAGGTTCTCGGGGTTGCATCAAGAGCTTGAACAATTGGACGCGGAGGCAAAGCCGATGAGGATTCGAAGTTAATCTAGGTAAAAATGACTCCAAGAAAAGAACTATTAGCCGATTGGTGACGGGACTGCGTTAAGGAGAAAAATAATTATGAAGGAGACAGACAAGGACGCTAAAAGTAATACAGTGGAGTAAGGAATCGTAACCGAGAGAATTGGTAGAGTCTCCCTCTCGAAACTGCGTCGAGCAAGCAGCTAGGAACTTGGTGAGCATCACGTGATTTTTGCATGCATTCAAGTAATTATACGTGACTCATGAGTAAAGATAGCGATAAGTAATAGTAGTGATAACTTGCAGAACCACACGTGTACAGACACAACACTCATAACAGCAAATAAAATACGGGATTCACAAAGAAGTGAAAGAGTCAAGGTAGTCGCCGTGTGTCGTGAGATCGAATGGAAAGAATAGAGACCCTAGGTGCCCTACGTTCCAATTCTTAAATAGATGTCCACTCGTTTATGTAGTGCAGGGTTACTCAAAGTGGGGTTCGCGAACCCCTAGGGGTTCGCCATTCCATTGTTTTTTTGGAGATCATGCGCCTACATCAGACATTTTGAATCCTCCAGTACAAAATTGGTGCATGGTTATTATTAGTGAGTCACTTTCTGTCGCTTATTACTAGAAGTTATTTTCGTTTAAAAGCAGAAAAACTTTGGGGTAAATGAGAAGTGTTTTCTTTTATGGCGTTATTCTAAAGGATAGTATCGTCATAACTTTCAAAACGAACCCTCCACTGTTTCCTTGTGAAAGACGAAGATGACAAAACTGTCCAGCACATGATGGGGCGAGTTATTAAGTCCCTACTTGTAATAAATTGTTATTTAACGAACGGGATACCTGCAAACGTTGACACTGATTTAATTTTCCACAGAAGTTGGTGTTTTGTGCCCTGTCGGTAAATGTTGGATATTATCAGAGTTTAGGTAATTAATCTAATCAGTGACACCGTCACACCGCCGGCCGCTGGCTGGCCCACTTTCTGAAGGAAAGCGGTGTAAATTATCAGAGTTATCACTCGCACGGATCATTAACTGATGCAGCAATTATTCATGTCACTGTATTATTGTGTAGCGCACGCGCGGCGCGCGGCGTGTCGTGCGGCGTGTGGCGTGCGGTGCGGACTGGCACGCGTGCTTGCGCTCGCGACTACCGCTAGCGACTGTCAAAATTGGCGGGAACCGGCGCGGGCGCATCCTGCGATGTTATCTGTACACACATATCGCCGCATGTAGTGACAATGCAATTAGAATATTAGTTAATCATTATAAACTGATTACTTCCGACAAGAATTCACGATACAGAATTCTGCCCTGTTATCAACAACAATCAGTATTGGCATTCGCACAAATTTTACCAAGACTCTGCAGACTGCACTCTAATAGCCAGGAGCCTGGAGATAAAGCAAAGCGTGTTCAGCAGCGCAGCCATGTAGCTGAGCGCGTCCGTTATGGGAAGGTCTCTGCTAGCTAATTCATACACTGAAATCACCAAGCCTTTGCCCTACAGTGGACGTTTGGCTAGCAGAACTAGATGCATACCTACTTGCTTTGCTGCGACTGCTGCGAGCCCACTCAGGTGATACAGTTTTACCAGAAGCTATCAAGCTAGAGCTCAGTGCAAACCTACCTTCACTTTCACAAGTACGTAGGTCCTAACCTACCCCTACATGCTTACGAATGCTGCACCGTTTTCCTTTGGATCGCAGGATGTTCACTTTCTTTCAAATTATTTTACTTCCTTCAATTTAATTTGTAACGTGGAGATAACCTTAGAATAAACAGTGATATCATAATGATAATCAGTTTCGTCATTGATAAAGATAATCTGCCTGATTGTGGCGGCTGCGACGACGGCGGTGGCGCCGCGCGCCGCTCCGCATTATCTCGGGAACGTAGGGCGTTGCCCCGCGCCTCCTTGCTCATCTCCAGGGCTGCGTGTCCTCTCACTCCTCAGCTCACCGTCAACTTTGTGTAGGTAGAATGATTAGAGTGATAAATAATGTCTCATATTCTTAGTTAATCAACTTTTAAAATTCCGAACCTTCTATCTATGTAGGTAAACGATCCAGATTTTTTCATTTATAATTTTAATTCATAGTTTGTGCACGAAGCCTCGTATAAACAATAATTTTTCTTTTTTAATATCAACAACTTATTTTGGAAAGCTTCCTACTTTTACTAAATACGGTTTATGGCACAGTTTGTTATCTCGCCTAGAATGCAGCAGTGCCGCTCAGTGTTGCCAACTCCATATCAGGTTTTCGGGCTAAACAGTATTTCAAAAAGGGCTAGATTTGACAATTTTTTTCAAAAAAGGGCTAAATTGCCATTTTACTAAGAAATAAACAGTTTTATGTAGGTGATTGTTTTTGTTACTAAAATATCACTATTAAAATACTGAATTCTAGGTACATTGTTTAATGAAATGACAAATATTTTCACACTTTCCGTTATGTGTCTATGGTTTTGACAGACGATGGTTTTGTGCTAGAAAATTAGCTAGGGGCTAAATCATTATTCTTGGGGCTAAGTAAGCAAAAAAAGGGCTGGATCTAGCCCCGAAGGGCCTAAATTGGCAACACTGGTGCCGCTGTGCCGCCTATGATAAGTAAGATGAGTGACACGAGAGCATCTCTTGAGCAACAAGTGTGTCACGGGCGGCGGCCACTCGAATCAATTGAAATCAATCAAACGCGTGCGGTGCGGGCACGCAGCTGCTGCCGCTCGTTACCCTTTCCCGCGCCGCGAAGTCACAGAAGAAGCATAATGATGACTTGACCAGATAGTCTACAGGTTCCCTCAATAATTAGTCACACATCAAAACCGACGCTATTACGTATTCTGTGACCAAATTCTTCTGATTGTCCCCAAGCACAACCTGCTTTAGTTAAATGCTGTGCTTCAAATTCAACTTCGCGCTGATTGTGCGTCACTGCGGCAGTGGTCCTTCTGTTCCGAACTCCATCGTGCTATCCCGCAGTAGTGACTGCCCCGCTCCCGCACCCCGCTCACTTGTCCACCTCGTGCTTCTGTTGGTGTCTCTGTCACTTAGTATGATCACATATATAGAGCGGCAATGTCCGTCTATGGTAATGAATTGATGACAATACAATTATTATTGACAATCAACCATTACTGCTTGGCATCACCACTTCACGAGTAGGTATGAGTTAAACCTAAGGTTATCAGATATAATTATATGTTACGGGCAATTTGATTAGTCCGGGCACTATTCATAATGGCCGGTCTGTATTCATAATGCCCGACTCAATTGGGCAATGTGATTAAAACAGCATGTTTAATCACTTTTCCCGGCCATTATGAATAATGCCCACCCTATCTTGGGCAAAGTAATAAAATAGGTGAACTATTAGGATATATCACGTTTCTACTAAATATCACTTAATTACAATACAGTCGACGAAGCCCCGCTGCGCGGGGCTCCTATTTCTGTCTGCAGGGTTTTAAGGAACCTAACTAACCGAACCTCGGGGTGAACCTGACGTCGACCGTCTAGGGTTAGGGTTTCTGTCAGCATCTGTGTTTGTTTGGGGGGATGAATTTTGTTTGCTTATAGAAAACAAAATTCATTTATTTCCTCTTTTTTTAGAAAAGTCCAGAGCAATTATGCTAAAAATTATGAATTGTTTGTCAAATAATACGTTATTAAATAAAAGTTTATCGGATAATTATTTTGCTAAGTGAAATATTTGGTAAACTTGTTGTTGTAGAATGATGAAATGACAATGTTTTTGCCAATCGTTGCTTGTAAAGTAAAAAAAATTGAATTAATGTTTGGTGAACTGACTGGTCACCAGGGAATTATTCATACTGCCCGGTCCAAGTGATAAATTCAAGCTATCTCAAACACTGACTTATTACATGGACCACGGGCCGTCGGGTATTATTAATAATGGCCGGTCAAAGTGATAAATTAATCACTTTGCCCGACGTTCTTGGGCATTATTAATAATGGCCGGTCCTTATTAATAATGCCCAGTTAATCACGTTGCCCGTAACGGGTACCCTATGTTGTTTCGAACGCCGCTGTTGCGACACACGCTGTTGCGAATTATTTTTCCACTGCCTCACAGGTTCGAAAACTCATGGACTCGAATGAAGTAGTCGCGAAAGACGCTGTTTCGAAAAACATTTTCACTGCCTCATACGGGTGAATATCAAAAACGTGCATTTTTATTCAATTTTGGTGGCAAAATTTTTTCTTCATTATTCGTGAAAAATAAGGGGCTGGTATAAGAATAGAAACTCCAAGCTGGAAGGATCTTCAAGAGGGCTGAGAAAATCTCGATAACTTTTTGAGATATTTTAGTTCAAAGTCTAGTGTGGCCACCAAAATTGAAAATCGCCCACCAAAATCGACAGTGCCCACCAAAATTGAAAATCAGTGGCACCAAAATTTAATTTCTCCATCACAAACCTCAATCTCACTAATAAAGCTCAATGTAACTAATCTCACAAATTCTCATTCTCATCAATAACTTCATCGGTTGTTAAAAATATTTATTATTATTTATCTGATCTATCATTATGAGTTAATGACACAAAAAAAAACGAAAACATAAAGACATTAATATTTTTATTGTAAACAAAATTAATAATAAAGACCAAGTGGTAATAAAGTCCAAATCTAGTGGAGATAAGGTCGTTTCGAAGCCGGAGATTCTGTCGGAAGTAGAAAACTTCTACGGCAAATAAGGATTCCAGAGCCACCTTAACCCGCCATTTCACAGAAGACCTACCAGAATTCAGCCAAAACAAAATCGGGGCGTCACTTAGACAGCTTAAAAATGGAAAAGCGCCTGGTGAGGTAACAACTGAGCTCCTGAAAGCGGGAGGAAGTCCTGTATTAAGAGAGCTACGGGAGCTTTTCAACTCGGTCCTGTTCTCTTGGAGAACTCAAGAAGCGTGGTGAAGGAGCATGGTCGTTCTTTGCTTTAAAAAGGGGTACAAGACCCTATTCAAGAATAACTGACCTATTTCGCTCCTTAGCCACGTGTATTAGCTGTTTTCAAAAGTCATCACGAATCGTCTAGCGCGAAGACTCAACGATTTCCAGCCACCGGAGCAGGACGGGTTTCGAAGAGGATTCAGCACCATAGACCACATCCACACAGTGTGGCAGATCATACAGAAGTTCGAAGAGTATAATCGTGTATAGATAAGTGATAAGAGTATAGTCTTACATTCGTGGACTACGAGAGGACTTTTGACTCTGTCGAGACCTGGTCAGTTCTGGAGTCTCTGCAGCGATGCCAAGTTGACTGGCGATACATCCAAGTGCTGAGAACTCTTTATGAAAACATCACAATCACCATCCAAACTCAGAACCAGCAAACAGAGCATATCCCATTGCGTCAGGGGGTGAGCCAAGGGGACGTAATTTAGCCGAAATGGTTCACCAACGCACCTTTTTTTTTGGATGGGAAATCATCAAATGACCGGGGGGGTCATTTGATGATTTCCCCCGCTCTGGGCGGATTGAAAGGGAGTGTCAGACTTGTGTCCATGTTCCTTCATAGCCCTTTGTGTTCCAGGGCCGCGGTATCTCTTTCGAACAGACCCGCAGCCCCTCACCAACGCACCTGGCATTAACATCAACGGCGAGTACATCACACACTTGAGATTTCCATTGCAGATGAAATCGTCATGCAGCAGATGCTGGATGGCCTAGTTGATTCATCAATACGCATTGATCTCAGGGTGAACTTGGACAAAACCCAGGTGATGTTCAAAGATCCTCACCCGGAACCAGGACCTATTGTTGTCAATTGCGGTCCTCTCGAGGTTGTTTGAGAATATGTTTATCTAGGGCAAACTCTGCAGTTTGGTAAGAACAACTTTAAGAGGGAGACTGACAGAAGAATTCAGCTGGGCTGGGCAACTTTTGGCAAACTTCGTACGGTCTTCTCGTTGCGTATTGCACAGAGCCTAAAGACTACGGTCTTCAACCAGTACGTCCTGCCTGTTATGACTTACAGGGCTGAAACGTGGACACTCTCGGTATGGCTGGTCCATAAATTCGAGGTTGATCAGCGAGCTACAGAAAGGGCTATTCTTGGACTCAATGCTTTATTATGTAATTTTTTGTTGTTCCAAACAAAATAAAAAATATAAAATCCTAGGAGAGACACAGTGAAACAGCAAACAGATCATTAGCATTTCACCAACGCTCTGCAGATTTCAGTTAAACTAAAAAACCTTAACTCAATATTTGGATGCTAATCACCAGACTAGATCAATGGTTTCTACAATCAGTCTTTAAATCTAAGAAAGGAATTTTTAGTTTTCAAATATAATTAATCTTCTCTCATCTTTACTAAAAAAAACTTAAAAACAAGAAAACACTCGTTTTCTTTTTTCCTCATAACTCTTTTTCGCAGTGTTTCAGCCTGTTTGGGATAGCTCTTTATTTTTGCCTTTCTTCTTCTTTCTGCCATTCTCTTTTTAACCAGCCTCTCTTCGCTAGTCTGTTTTAGCATTCTTAAAAGCAACAAAATAAAAATATATTAATAAGAAACTTGATCATTAGTATACCACCCTTATAATAATTGGTCTTACTTACTGCCAAGTACATAACATTTATTTGTTTGCTAATCAAACTGTCCTGCAACGTAAAAACTGGCTATATAGGTACAAACCATACATATACAGTACATACTTAAAATTTTGGTGGCTCGTTTTCAATTTTGGTGGTGGGAAAACGCCACCAAAGCCACCAAAATTGAGCCACCAAAATTGGGACCAGGCATAAAAAAAATCTTTAAAAATAGGGGTTTTAAGTTCCAATTAAATTGATGTTACTGATTTATACGAAACCCTAATTACTAGCTATAACGTGTAGCTTACTATTAAAACACTTTAAAATCGACAGCAAATCGATCCACCAAAAATTTAACAATTGTTGTCCCCCGTCCCACTCAAGGTGAGTACTTACGTTTTTGGGGGGTAATCAAAGCACTAATCACATATCTGTTACGCGCAAGTGCTGGCCAAAGACTTAGAGTTGCGAAATAATAAAACACTATTGATCACACACGCCCGAAGCTTCGTGTTATAGTAAATTGAAAAAGTGCGAACAAAATTTTGATTTTTGCTTGGACAAACTTTGATCGAGTGTCCTGTGCTTTTAAATTAGATTTTCTAATATGGTTTAATTGTTTTTAGATAGTGTGTCTTATGCATATACTAAGGAAATCGTTTATTTGCTATTTTACCCCAAATTGTTACTTTGGTGAATGCAATTATATCAAAAAATGGAACTGGGACAAGCCACCAAACTTGAATTTTAAGGTGATTTTTTTTTTCCTGATTATTTACATATACTTATAAAAACAAAAAATGTGGCCCTAATTGAACCAAGTTACGTAGTTCACTATAAAAAAAAATAAGAAACATCCTATCATTTTACACCTCGATTCTCAACGTGGACACGTAAAATTTGCTGCCGTGATATTCACCCATACGCTCGAATGCTTGTGATTTCGATTTATTTAGTCATAAAGTGTACAGAAAAATATTTAAGCAGTAATTAATAAGACGACAGGCCGTGTCGACTGCGCGTTCGTGTTCCACGCGCGCCTCAAAGAGATGGCAGCAACCAGGAAGGGGCCCGCAAGGTCCGATGCCTGCCAGGGCTGCGGGACTGTTCGAAAGAGATACCGCGGCCCTGGAACACAAAGGGCAAAGAAGGAACATGGATGGGTTTTAGTCAGTAAAAGTCTTACACTCCCTCCCACTCCACCCAGAGCGGGAGGAGTTATTTGAAGATTTACCATCCGTAAAAAAAAAAAACAGCATGAGGCAGTGAAAACGTTTTTCGAAACAGCGTCTTTCGCGACTACTTCATTCGAGTCCATGAGCTTTCGAACCTGTGAGGCAGTGGAAAAATAATTCGCAACAGCGTGTGTCGCAACAGCGGCGTTCGAAACAACATAGGGGACCCGCCCGTAACATATACATACATACTAATTTAGAAGTTCCTAATCAAAGAAGTCCTAATGCGGGCAGTCTGTTGGCTAGTCACGCGGTTCGCAAGTTGGCTCGTATGGCTGGTTCATCCGATCCTAAGACTGTCATGCGTGACGAGTACCGTACCGAGTACTTTAGAGTGGTTCGCTTTTACTTTGACTGGGTAATTCTGAGACCAAGAGGCATCACAGAGGTTTATCAAATGGTCGATCCATCCTTTAATATAGGTATTTTTTTTTGTTTTTTGTATCCTTCTGATTCAAATCATGTGTTGTGTTGTGTGACAGAACTGAGCGGCTTAACCCGATACCTTGGAGATAACAGATATTAAAGTGTTTAAACCGACTTCTAAAAAAGGAGGTGGTTATGTATTCCACCAGCATCTTTTTGTATGTATGTACACCGATTACCCTGTGACTAATGGACCGATTTACGTGATTCTTCTGTAAGTTTGCTAGTGCAGTTTTTTCTTCTTCTTGGTATATGTTGATGACACGATGGTCCCTTAATAACTTCTAGTTACAACGTAAAATTAATAAAATTGACAAGAATTTGTGTGGTATACCCACTACAACTAAAAAGGGTAACAAAAACCAGGGTTTTTTGCAAAAAAAAAACCAACTACCAAAAAAACACTAAAAATAACTTTACTTTCCGAAGTCAATGACAATTTATTTTGCTTAAAAAAAACGTCCCCGCCCTAGGGGTTTCTCCTGTAGCTTGGGTGCGTTTACAAACATTTAAACTCACATACACAAACAGCCACCCCCGCAACGGAAATCGATCCCGCGACACGCAGCGCAACATCGCCATCGCTCAGCCACTGCGCCAACCGCGCCATCACAATGTTTTATTGACTTTATTTTTGCCACCGACTTCCGAAACTAAAGTACATTGTTACCCTTGGGGTGAAAGTAACTTATTTAGTCCCGAGACGAGTTCTTACTCCGGGGGACTTATAACCCGAGGTAAACACTGTGATTTGTTTTGTAATTGGTTATAAGTAGCAATTAAGTTAACCTAAGTATATATTAAGGCACATTTACCGCATTGGTTAGCTGTAATGGTAGATGTAAGTTGATAAATAAATAAATAAATAAAAAAAAAAATAAAAAAATTTCATTACGAATACAAGGATAGTAAAAATAAAACCATGAATTAGCTAAAGAAAAAAGGCTTATGTTTAACTTACCCCCAGATATAGTAACATATAACAGACAAAAAAGACAAAGAAGTCGAAAGGCGAGTCCAAAATGCTTGGAAGACCTTCTGGGCCCTGAAGGAACATATGAAGGGAAGCCTCCCACTTACATTAAAAAGAAAACTCGTCGACATGTGCATCTTGCCCGTCCCAACCTACGGTGCACAAAGTTGGTCACTTACTGAACAACAGAAGTCCAAACTCAAGATTTGCCAGCGAGCAATGGAGCGCAGCATAATAGGTGTTAAGCGAACAGATCACGTTAGAAACACCACCCTGCGCTCCATAACTCAAGTAGCTGATGTTGGAGAGAAAACAGCCAGGCTGAAGTGGGAGTGGGCAGGCCACGTGGCACGGATGCAACCGGAGAGATGGGCAAAGATCGTCACACACTGGACGCCTGAGGAAGGACAGCGTCGTCGGGGTCGACCGCGGCGAAGGTGGCGTGACGATCTGATCATGTTTGCGGGGCTAACATGGCCGGAGATCGCACAAGATAGAGAGGTATGGAAGGAGAAAGGGGAGGTCTATGCACAGCAGTGGGACACCATGTAGGCTACCAAAAAAAAAAAAAAAAAAACAGACAAAAATAGTAAATGATCACCAAAATTAAACCCGCATTTTAATGTAAACTTATAACCAAAGTTTTAACATCTCGCTATCCTATTTAAGCAAAATGACTCCAAATAAATCATTGTCAACCCAAAAGTAGTAAATGATCACCAAAATTGAAACAGCATTTTAATGTAAAATTATAACCAAAGTTTTTACATCTTGCTATCCTATTTAAGCAAACTGACTCCAAAAAAATCATTGTTAACCCAAAAATAGTTAATGAACACCAAATTATTAACCACATTTTAAATTAAAATGACATGCAAAAAAATAACATCTCGTTATCCGATTAAAGTAAATTACCCTCCTATGTAAGCTAGCATACAGCATACTTAAGCGAGCATGCACCATGCAGCAGGCATGGTTTCTGTCACGGCTCTGGCGCTGCGGGGCTCCGGCGGTCCCACGCGAGCTTATCGTCGCAGATGTATTTTACGCTCACCGCCGCAGCCTCAGCCACGGCGGCGAGCGTTAAAACCACCTGCTCCTCAGCTCGCGGGCCGCCTCGCCCCTCCGCGCCTACGCGGCCTTAAATTACACTCTAGCGGTAGGGCAGACAAGACTACGTGAAGTCGGGTTTGCAGCGATTCGATTCTGTCACTAACTTTTGTAGCACTAAATATTGAAGTTTTAAGACAATTTTTAATTTTTTTTTTTTTTTCAATTACGCTAATAGTACGTCGTGTATGCCTAGTAACATTTTGCGAATTCAATTCTTGCCGTCAATATGGCATCATAATACTTGATTTAGTAACTAGCTTCTGCCCGCGACTTCGTACGCGGATCCTGTTGCTTATGCCAGCGACAACGGGGTCGTCAAAATCGAAGATCTGAAACGTCTGATGTCGAATTCTAAGAGCCCGGGGACGGGAAAACAACGGGATGCGCGAGACGATTCGAGACGTTCCATATCTTTCATTTTTGTAGATGTAGATGTAGATACGCTTGCAACTCAAGCGTAATTCTCTATCCGTGAACGTCTCCGACTCGCGAGACAATGCGTGACGTTCACGATCAGTGGTCAGTCGCGCATCACGTTCCCCACTTGTCTCTAGAGACCTAGAAATCGATGCGTAGATACGCTTGGAACTCAAGCGTAATTCTCTATCCGTGAACGTCTCCGATTCGCGAGACAATGCATGACGTTCACGATCAGCGGTCAGTCGCGCATCATATTCTTCACAGTTTTCTAGAGACCTGGATGTAGATGCGTAAATACGCTGAGAACGCAGGCGTGCTTCGTTATCCAAGAGGAAGAGAAGAGAAGAGAGGAAGAGGTTTCCACGGAGTGAGTTGCAGCCTGATATTCTCGAACAGCATCAAGTCTCTCCTGACGTTCTTCGGTAGATTCTTGGGATCTTATGATCCTCAATCTTTTAGCTCCTTTGGAACATTGAGAAAGATTTGACCTCTTTTTAAGCATGGTTATAGTTTTATTGTGAAGATGATCAATTAAAATCTAAGTGACTGCTCCCCTGCGTTACCGGGTAGGCTACCGTGTCACGAAGATAAGTGAAAAAGTCTAAAACACTCAAATAACATAAGCCCGAAGGCATATTTATTCGATAAAATAAAAAAATAAATAGGAGTTTTGTCCAATAGAGTCAAATTTTCAATAATATACCGTCGTCATCGAATATCAGTCCTAAACTGTTACCGCCTTCACCGCGTGGAGATACTCCCAGCTTATGTTATTTTATAATTATACAGTGAAATTAGTGATAGCTTTGATTTCCACATCAGATGTTTCTGATCTTCGATTTTTATAAGTCAACAGGAAATGCCCATCAGACCGAACAACTTTTGCTAAGACGTCATTCCTATATGTGTTATGGTGTAGCTGGGCTCTTGGAGTTCCACAACAGGTGTTCCAGATCTTCGATTTTTATAAGTCAACAGAGAGTGCTCATCAGATTGAACAATTTTTGCTAAGACTTCATTCCTATATGTGCTATGGTGTAGCTGGGCTCTTGGAGTTCCACAATAGGTGTTCCAGAACTTCGATTTTTATAAATCAACAGAGAGTGCTCATCAGATTGAACAATGTTTGCTAAGACGTCATTCCTATATGTGTTATGGTGTAGCTGGGCTCTTGGAGTTCCACATCAGGTGTTCCAGATCTTCGATTTTTATAAATCAACAGAGAGTGCTCATCAGATTGAACAATTTTTGCTAAGACATCATTCCTATACTTATATGTTATAGTGTAGCTGGACTCTTGGAGTGCCACATCAGGTGTTCCAGATCTTTAAATTTATTCTTTCAGCAGAAAATGCTCATCACGTGGAACAATTTTTGCTATGGTACCATTTTTGTATCTCTTATAGTTTCGCTATTCTATTGCGGTTCTGTATCAGGTGTTCAAGTTTCAAATTATAGCCTATATGTTGCCCAGACTTAATACCTATACAACAACAACAAAATCTTTCAAATCCGTCTAGTAGTTCCGAAGATTAGCGTGTACAAACAAACAGACAAACAGACAGATTTTTTTTTTGGATTCGTGCTCTATTACTGTTTCTAAACCTCCCTCAATTTTATTTTTTAAATATATTCAATGTACAGACACAGTTATTTTACTGTCTTATAAAATAAAATAAAATAAAATAATGTATATAGATAAACCTACATTTTATGGCAATCATAGTGGTTTATTTAGGCAGAAATAGCGCATTAAATTGCTCGCTAAGATTTGGTGATCATTTACTATATTTGGAGGTCGAATACAATTTGAAATGCAGTCGTGACTAAAATAGCTGGTACTATTATAATTTTAGACTTTATTTTTCTGGTGTTAAGTATCTATTTTTGGTAACAGAACTAAGGGTATCAAGGATTTTTATGGTGGTCATTATAATTATTTAACCCCAAGAAAAAATGAGTGAATTTTATCTATACATATAATAAGACAGTAAAAAATACATATAATAAGACAGTAAAAAAACTGTGTCTGTACATTGAAGATATTTAAAAAAAAAAAATTGAGGGGGGTTTAGAAACAGTAATAGAGGGCGAATCCAAAAAAAAAATTCTGTCTGTTTGTCTGTTTGTCTGTTTGTCTGTTTGTTTGTACACGCTAATCTTCGGAACTACTAGACGGATTTGAAAGATTTTTTTTTTGTTGTGTAGGTATTAAGTCTAGGCAACATATAGGCTATAATTTATCTTGGAAACTTGAACACCTGATGCAGAACCGCAATAGAATAGCTAAACTATAAGAGATACAAAAATGGTACCATAGCAAAAATTGTTCCACGTGATGAGCATTTTCTGCTGAGAGAATAAATTTGAAGATCTGGAACACCTGATGTGGAACTCCAAGAGTCCAGCTACACTATAACATATATAGGAATGACGTCTTAGCAAAAATTGTTCAATCTGATGACCACTCTCTGTTGATTTATAAAAATCGAAGATCTGGAACACCTGTTGTGGAACTCCAAGAGCCCAGCTACACCATAACACATATAGGAATGACGTCTTAGCAAACATTGTTCAATCTGATGAGCACTCTCTGTTGATTTATAAAAATCGAAGTTCTGGAACACCTATTGTGGAACTCCAAGAGCCCAGCTACACCATAACACATATAGGAATGAAGTCTTAACAAAAATTGTTCAATCTGATGAGCACTCTCTTTTGACTTATAAAAATCGAAGATCTGGAACACCTGTTGTGGAACTCCAAGAGCCCAGTTACACCATAACACATATAGGAATGACGTCTTAGCAAAAGTTGTTCGGTCTGATGGGCTTTTCCTGTTGACTTATAAAAATCGAAGATCAGAAACATCTGATGTGGAAATCAAAGCTATCACTAATTTCACTGTATAATTATCAAATAACATAAGCTGGGAGTATCTCCACGAGGTGAAGGCGGTAACAGTTTAGGACTGATATTCGATGACGACGGTATATCATTGAAAATTTGACTCTACTGGACAAAACTCCTATTTATTTTTTTACTTTATCGAATAAATATGCCTTCGGGCTTATGTTATTTGAGTGTTTTAGACTTTTTCCACTTATCTTCGTGACGCGGTAGCCTACCCGGTAACGCAGGGGAGCAGTCACTTAGATTTTAATTGATCAGGTATCTTCACAATAAAACTATAACCATGCCTAGAAAGAGGTCAAAGCTTTCCCAATGTTCCAAAGGAGCTAAAAGATTGAGGATCATAAGATCCCAAGAATCTACCGAAGAACGTCAGGAAAGACTTGATGCTGTTCGAGAACATCAGGCTGCAACTCGCTCCGTGGAAACCTCTTCCTCTCTTCTCTTCTCTTCCTCTTGGATAACGAAGCACGCCTGCGTTCTCAGCGTATTTACGCATCTACATCCAGGTCTCTAGAGAACTGTGAAGAACATGATGCGCGACTGACCGCTGATCGTGAAAGTCATGCATTGTCTCGCGAATCGGAGACGTTCACGGATAGAGAATTACGCTTGAGTTCCAAGCGTATCTACGCATCGACTTCTAGGTCTCTAGAGACAAGTGGGGAACGTGATGCGCGACTGACCACTGATCGTGAACGTCACGCATTGTCTCGCGAGTCGGAGACGTTCACGGATAGAGAATTACGCTTGAGTTCCAAGCGTATCTACGCATCGACTTCTGACTTACAAAAATGAAAGATCTGGAACGTCTCGAATCGTCTCGCGCATCCCGTTGTTTTCCCGTCCCCGGGCTCTTAGAATTCGACATCAGACGTTTCAGATCTTCGATTTTGACGACCCCGTTGTCGCTGGCATAAGCAACAGGATCCGCGTACGAAGTCGCGGGCAGAAGCTAGTTTTACATAAATCAACAACTTTGGTGAGAAATTTATTTAAAGTTTATGGTAAAATTAGAACAATTAGTTATAGTTAGTGAAAGGTTGTTTTCCGGGTATGTTGATATTTGATATTTCCTGGGAAACTTGAGTTTCTTTCTACTGTATCCAGGGATTCTTGGGTGAATGTTAGGGACATTGATATTTTTCTATTTTATTCAGCTGTCAAAGCAATATTTTTGGATTGCACCGGATAAGCTTTTGAAGTGCTCGGAGATCGTTTTTATCATTTCTGTTACTCGGTGTGATATCTTAGTTTTATTTTCCACTGACTCTTCTATGTATCCTTCAGCTAATTTACTCGACTTCCAACCTCCATGCCTTTTAATGACGGTTAAATCGGCACTAGAATCGGTTATCAAAGTTGCCGATGTTCTGCGAAAGCAGTGACCCGAATATAGATTAGAGTTTGGCAAATAAAGGTAGGTAGGTGGTTATCTCTTTAGGAATACTCGAAATCTTGTTTTTGCCAATTACTTGCCGCAGACATTTTTTTTTTTTTTTTACGGATGGGAAATCATCAAATGACTTCTCCCGCTCTGGGTGGAGTGGGAGGGAGTGTCAGACTCTTACTGACTAAAACCCATCCATGTTCCTTCATTGCCCTTTGTGTTCCAGGGCCACGGTATCTCTTTCGAACAGTCCCGCAGCCCCGGCAGGCATCGGCCCTTGCGGCCCCTTCCTGGTTGCTGACATCTCTTTGAGGCGCGCGTGGAACACGAACGCGCCGTCGACACGGCCTGTCGTCATAAGACGGACGGACGGTGAGCTAACCCATTACTCACCGTCTACAGGCCCGCGCCTACGGTGGCCGGGAGCCACCACGTGGCACCCGACGCCCGGTGCGTCGCCCGCGGCGGCTGGGACGTGAGGTTCTCTCCCTCTCACGTCCCGCCACCTCCTTCGCTAGCATGACTGCTTCGCAGAAGGAGGTGACGGCTTCCCATTCCCTCTCGCTCCGGACCATGGCCTGAACCAGGGCCGGGAGCGAGAGGTCGCCGCCGCCGATCGCCGCTACGAGGACACGGCGGAGCTCCGCCCAAGCGGGGCAGACCTCCACGTTGTGCGCCACCGTGTCCTCCGGACGATCTTCACAATGATAACACCCGGGCGTTTCCTCCCGCCCGATTCGGTGCAGGAACCTCCCGAAACAACCGTGTCCGGTGAGGACCTGCGTCAGGCGGAAGGTCAGGGCGCCGTGGCGCCTCTCTAGCCACTCCTCAAAGAGGGGACTTATCGCCACTATTGTGGCGTGCCCTGCACTGTGTTGCGACAGTCGCTGTCTCCATGTCGCCATGAGATCGCGTCGGAGGTCTGTCCGCTGAGCGGTGATTTGCCGCGGCAGCGGAGTTTCCCCCCGACGTAGTGCCCCCGCACGCCATTCATGCAGGCGCGCGAGGACTATCGCCTCCAGATCCCATGGCGGCAATCCGGCTAGGAGGCTCGCCGCCTCGCGGGAGATCGTGCGGTACCCCCGGATCAGCCTTACGGCTACGACCTTTTGGGGCGCGTTCAGGTAGTGCGCGGCACGCCGCTTAATTGAACGCGCCCACACCGGGGCCCCGTAAAGGGCCATGGACCGCACGACCCCCGCGTAGAGCCTACGGCAGGAGGCGTTTGGACCCCTCAGGTTGGGCAAGAGCCGCTTGAAGGCAGCCCCGGCCCGTTCCAGTTTGGGAGCCAAACGTCGGAAATGCTCAACGAAGTTCCACCGGCTGTCGAGGACGAGTCCTAGGTACTTCAAAGTCGACTCGACGCCGATGGGAACCCCTCCTACCGTCAGCGTGGATCCCGACGGTGGCGCATTCCGAGGCCCATGAAAGCTCATGGCCTCGTGCCGCAGACACTTCCCTTTATGATAATTTATGAAAAAATGGTTCGTTTCTATACCACTTGGTCGTAATTTTTGGTATTTTTCTATTATATGTATTTACAAATTCTTTTTTTTAATAACGAAGGGTCGGTCAACTTTGGTTTTAGTGGCACGTAACACCACCAGTATTATATCACCTTGTTTCTCAATGTCATCAACCTTCATATTTACTAGTTCGATACTTTTGCAAGCGCAGTTGCGCTATTGCCAATATCAACACTACCTGAAACCTGAAAAGTAGATACTTATATCTCTTTAATTGGTGTATAAAACATAGAAAGTTACAATTTTGATACAAATTTCTTATAGGTACCTATGCGAATAACAATAAAAAGGTTTGCTTACCTTCATTACTAGGTATATTTCATCGGCATGTATTTAAATCGATATCTGAATATTTCCTTTTTTCGAACAAAATATTTCAAAGTTAAACCAAAAATACTGACTTGCACACAAATTATGCACACTAAATAAATCAAATTAAACATATTGTTGAATGGTATTTGCAGAACTGTTTTACTGAACGAATAACTATTATCAAAATAGTATATCTAACAATACTTTAGTTCAACAAACATATTAAAACTTTTTTAAGGAAAACCATCACCTAATTTACTTTTATGAACATCGTTTATTCTAAATAAAACCCAATTTAATCAGTAATTAAGTACACAAAACACGTTTGGTTTCTGTCACGGCTCCGGTGCTACGGGGCTCCTACGGTCCCACGCGAGCTTATCGTCGCTGATGGGTTTTACGTTCACTACCGCAGCTTCGGCTTGCTGGCCGGCTTCAGCCGGCCAGCCTCAGCCGCGGCGGCGACCGTTAAAACCACCTGCTCTTCAGCTCGCGGGCCGCCTCGCCCCTCCGCGCCTACGAGGGCTTAAATTACACTCTAGGGGTAGGGCAGACAAGACTACGTGGAGTCGGTTTTGCAGCGATTCGTTTCTGTCACTAACTTTTGTAGCACAACATATTGACTTTTTAGGAGAATATTTTAATTTCATGAAACAAAATAAATACGTAAAACTAACTCAAAAGCGTTTTTATTGATAATGGAAACTTACTTTATTGTGACATTGTACCTTTAGATATCAGTTTTAGAAATTCCGTAGTAAGATTGTACAATTTTGAGTGCAAGTTAGTATTTTTGATAAACGATTCGTATTTTTGGTGTGATTTCGATAAAAAAGGTCATCTCGTTTTGTGTTTTTTTTATTTTTTTTGTAGGACACTTTTTGTTAATCAATTGGTTTTTTTGCACAGCATTCATTTTTCTGGTATGCATTCAGAGTTACCTAGTGTGCGAAAAAATTATAAAGATGTGCATTTAAAAATATCCCTATTTCATCATGCGCTTGGTTTAAGAATGTTTCTACCTCTTGAGAACTGAAAACTTTGGATTTTTTCGATTCAAATCCATCAGATTGCCTTTTGAGAAACGATGTTAGTCTCTCGAAATCCTTTAAATATGTTGTGTTTAGTACTTAATGTTGTCTTTAACATACAATACACGCTCCATAATGTTGAAGGTTTTGTGATAATTCGTAGAAATATATTAGCAAAACGATTTCTGATAACGATTTCACTTTTTTCTCAGCGCGCCATTTCATAAAATCGTCGTACGATTTTAGGTACTTATCTATGCTTTGATTTAGGTGGTAAAAAGTTTTCCACTATTACTTTAGCCTCCTCTTATGAAATCAGGAGTTAAATTCATATCTGAATCAGATGAACTCATTGTGTTAATACAAATTTGCTATACGGAAGTACCTATTTATTATAACAAAACTCTACAACTCGAAAAAATAAATGAAGATCGGATTGCCGCTTTCCCGCCTATTTTGTTTTTTTTCTGTTGCCGACCAGCAATTATTTTTCATTTTCATCATTGAAAAAATGGTAAATATTTTGCCCAAATCTATGTTATTTTAAAGAAATAGTTGAAACTAAATTATAATAAAGTCATTTAAAAAATATTTTTTACCATTGCCACTCGAAAAAGGGCATTTTATTCATCGATAACAGTGAATAAAACGCTCTTTTAGTCACTGAGTGAATAAAGACTTTTTGAATTTGGAACAAGCACGAATTATGAACAAAAAATAAATAAAACTTGCCGACAAGACTGAATTTCGAAAATTGTTCTAATTAAACTAAGTATATACAGGGTGTAAGCGGACCCTTCACTAAGCCGTCAACCAAGTCTTCTGTAAGTACATCAAACTAAGTAACTTTACGCAAAAAATTGTGCTGGGAAACAATTTTTTTTTGGGGTTAAAAATCACGTTTTACGGTAGAACTCAATCTAACGCACTCAGAACATTGTGCTGATGGATGGATTGAATAGCACGGGGGTCGTCGAGGTGTTTAAAGTAAAAATCTTACTTTAAAAACATGTATTCAAAAAAAAACTTGTGAAAAAGTTGTAACTTTTACATGGAGCGACTGCCTATCTAACCCAGAACACAACCCAGTTAGTACTGGCCTACTGGGTGCGTAATACGGTACCCCTTGGTAATACTGGTTGTCAGACTTCCGGGCTACTGAGTACTGACTTCCTGTAACGACTGTCAAAGAACTACAAATGATAGCCGGCCCAACGGCTTTACATACTTTCCGAGGCACGGAGGAATCTCGGTATGTAAACAATTAGTGGTCACCCATCCACAGACCGACCTTGGTAAGCCCGGCTTAACCTTGAAGATCGACCCGAGTGGCTGTCATTATTAATCCTAGAGAACTATAAATACTATATTACTTCTGTTTATTTTCTCGCAGTCAATGGTAAAAAGTAGAGTGCACACCTCGGGGAAAAAAATCATCTCGGTTCTTGTATCCCTCGCTCCGCTCAGGATTCTACTCTACAATCCTTCGCTGCTCTCGGGATCCAACTTAGTCCCTCGAATTAAATTCCCTTTTTTTTCACTTGTTGTATAATCTATTATTCTTTAATTAATACTTAACTTTATGTTATTTCAATTTTATATATGTATATGCATTGAATAGTACGAGGATCGTGGAGGTATTTAAAATAAAGTTACAAAATTAAAACTCCGTACCTATTTAAAAAAAAAAGTGAAAAAGTCGAAACTTTGACCCCCAATATCTCCGTAACTAGAAGGTTCCCAGGTATGGTCTAGAACAAATGATCGCAATGACGGGGAGAACAAGTGCCTTTCCGCTTCGTTAAGGGTCTATTTACACCCATTATAAAATCTTACAGCTGTCAGCCGTCCACATTCAAAGCAAAGAAGTGTAAGTAAGTATCTACAGATTTTTTTTTTGACATAGATTTCTACGATTTCAAAATACCATTATTTTTTACACTGATTATTCTTTATTTATTTATACTATACATCGTTGTAATGAAGAATTTTTTCATTGGTCACACTGTTCTTGGAGCATGGCGGCGGCGGCGGAGCGGCTTGCAATTGGACATTCCATGCGATACTTAGAACTCCACCAGTGCTGTGAATTCCACGTGTAATACATAGATGGCGCCAATTACCTATTTTGTAATGGCTTGTGTTTAAACGCCTACCAGAAATGCACCTATTTTACTACCCATAAATTCGAAATACCTGCCAGAATGGATAAATGCTCACCAAATTATGTTTTATGAAATATTGTAAAAATGAAGCTATACTTATTCCTTTTTATTCTATGCTATAAAAATAAATAAACCTTAAAAGCCTTTAAAGTTGTATATAATTCAGACCAAATATTTTATATTATCGCAAAATAGATGTTACCAATATTTTATGTCACGACTTTCAGTTTAGTAATTTTTGCTTAGACAAAAGAGCTGGTCGATCGTACATTTTTTTAAAATATCAAATATAATATTGCATATCCCAAACACATGTTACTTGTTTAATGTTTGATGAATTAGATTAACATTTATGATAACGTAGCCAAATTAATATTTCACTCTCAATATTACTGCAACACATGGCTAAGATAGATAATAAAATGAATCACTGGTAGGAAAATAAAAAATCAAAAGTAAAATGAACTTTTGTTTTATTATATGTATAGCCCAAGTAACACCGAAGTGCTGTATATCAGCTGAATCACTGACTACCATAGAATCTTAAGCTGTACAAGTCTGCTCAATAAGAGCGTTAGCGCTACTGCAGCTGATATAAGTCTGATTTGGGCACACATTAAACAGGTATGAGCTGAATTTATTATTTTGTTGTTGTTTGTGCCAACCATTTTGTGACCTTTACTTTTTCTTTAACATGCGTAAAATTAGATTGGGAAAGCAGGTTTACTGCCAAATGTAGTATGATTAAAGGCGAAAATTTTCACGCGATCTCAAAATATGACTGTTTACTTGAAATTTATAGAATAAAATAAGTTGTGATACAAAAAAAAAGCTAAAAATCTCTTTTATGAAACGGCTGTTGTGGAAGGTGACTAACCTGATAGGGGATCTAAAGTTCACACGAATCCTCCGTGAACTGCTCAGCAACCGCAGATTCCAGGTAAATCTTCTTGAAGATAGAAGCAGATGGCGAGCCCAAAAAAATGGACTACCTCAGGGTAGTCAGTATACACTAACGACCAACCAGTGAGCCCAAACACAACCCGCTTCCTGTATGCTGACGACCTTGCACTCACTTGTCAAGCAACCAACTTTGAGGAGATTGAAGCAACACTTTCTGTAGCTCTAAGTGATCTCAGCCACTATTATGTTGAAAACGCTCTGAAACCGAATCCCTAAAAAACGCAGTCATGCGCGTTCCATCTCCGTAATAGACATGCAGGTCGTAAATTAAACATCTCTTGGCAAGGGGTGCCCATCGCGCACAGTTCCCACCCGAAATACCTCGGTATAACCTTAGACCGGTCACTCACATACAAAAACAACTGCCAAAATGTAAAATTAAAAGTGCATGCCAGAAATCACCTATTACGCCGTCTTATATAGTATCCACCAAATGGGGGGCCTCTCCAAAAGTTCTGCGAACCACAGGGATGGCGCTCTGCTTCTCTGCTGGTGAGTATGCCTGTCCAGTATGGGACCGATCTGCGCATGCACACCTAGTGGATACAGCTCTAAACGAGACGTGCCGCATTATTACTGGTTGTCTTAAACCGACACCGGTACGAATGCTGTATCCACTGTCCGGCATCGCGCCTCCTCAAGTTCGCAGGGCAGTATAGAGAGGACAAAGCTACAAGCTGACTCACGCCTTCCAATGCACAGCTACGTCTCAGTGCCTCCGAGGCTGAAAAGTCGTAAAAGTTTTCTTGGATGCGTGGGCCCAACTAGCTCAGCTAATTTCAACGCGTCCACAGCGAGGTGCAATCTCTGGCGGGAGCGGTTTAAACCCCCGGACAACTTTAACGACCCTTCAGAAAACCTTCCACCTGGGCACGCGTTGCCGTGGCCGACTTGGAAATCCTTAAACAGACTTCGAACCCAAGTCGGCCGGACCAAAGACAATCTCTGCAGATGGGGGTTCATGGACAGCTCAGACCTCAAGTGCGTATGCGGCGTCTCCCCACAGACAATGGCCCACCTTCCATCTTGCACCGCATGCCCTATCACCTGCGCACTCGAGGATCTGCTTGCTGCATCGGTGAGTGGGGTCCGCGTGGCTGAGTTTTGGGCTAAACATAACATCTGAACTTTTTGCCATCGACACGCTAAGAAGAAGAAGAAGATTGACATGTAATATGACAATAAGATGTTTACTTATAAATAATTGGTATCCTTTTCAAATCTAGTTGTTATTTTCGTTGACTAAACAAAAATATATTGTTAGTAGGTATTATTCTAATAAATAGGTTAAAACCTGAAAAATGGCGGACAACCAATGTGCACCGCATTAATCACAATTAAAAGCTATGTGCTGTATAACAATTCACTCGTGGTACATAAATCCGTAACAAGCTGACACGAGTAGTTTTTGTGTCGAACAAGTCAGCCAAAGATCCATGTAAAGCTTAATAGTGGGTAACACGCACGCAAATATTGTACCCAATGAACTGCTAAACTTTCTGTTCGAATTGGATTTTAGGAATCGGTGGAAACAGCATAACATCCTCTTATTTTACTAAATGTAATGTCTGTGTCTATCCGTTTATGTTATTTATTGACATCAAATTTATTAACATCAAAACATGCTAGTACAAGTATTCAGCTCCAACCAGGATCAGAGTTTACGTGTGATCTAATTTATAGAAAAAATAAAAATAAATCCACCCATAGTGATCATGTGGGCTAGATAAATGCTATTATAAGATTGCAAGCAAGCAAGCTGATTAACACTGTAAAAGTTCAACTATGTTCAGCAAGAGTAATATATCATTGTTAATTCAAGTCACAGAATAATTTATTGCATTAAGCACTTGGGGTACTTGGGTACTTTTGTGGCATTCAATTCAGAATATATGTAGTTACTTTCAGGTCTACAAAAATGCTATATTGTAGCTGACAGTACTATTGATTGCTGATGCTGATAAACACAGACAATGTTGTTTCCGTGGTTGTTAATATAGTCAATAAACAGCCGAAATCGTAATTTTCAGCTTTTGCACTTCGAGTGAACTCTAATAAGTCTTCATAAATGCTAAAGTTACCGATATGGACCCTACGTGACATCCAATAATGCAGTTTGGTGCTACTTGGGAGGTACTTATAAGATTAATTTATAAATACTGAAGATTTATCTATGTCACTTTAAGGAACAGAATAGTTATAACCCGTCAATCACAGAAAGTTTCTAAAAAACTAACAAAAGAAAAAAAAATGAATCAACAGAGCTTTTTTAGATTTAGCTGGCCGCCTTCTCTTTCTCTTCTCACCAATAGGGATATTCCTGGCTTCAGGAGATGGTTCCCCGCATGGGCGTACCCAGCATTTTCTAAGGGGTGGGGCAACACGTACAATGGTCCACTTTAAGGACTAAGTGCGGAAACCAAATCCCTAACATAGGGGTGGGGCAGAAATAAATAAACTACTAGTAGGAAATTAAAAATGCTTTTTATTTCTGACTGACAATACGTTTTATTGACTGCACTACACCATTTCAATAATAACCTGCAAGGGTTCTGGCTAAATCTAGCTAAAATTTCGTTTTCAAATGTATGTTGTGCTTCCAGAACCCTCTTTCTATGCACACTCATCATACAGAGGCCGACGATTTTTTTTCAGTGTTGACCTTAACCAAGTTTTTATTTTAATGTGAAAAATGTTAAATAGTCGAGTGCAATTAGACTATAAGGTGGAACGAAGTTTATAGTGGTCGGATTTTCATGGGGTTTTTTTTATTGAGTTCCTAGAGTTATGGGGAAGAAAGTTAAAAAAAAAAATTTCGACGCTCGCGACTTTTTTTTTTAATTTTTTTAATTTCCTTTAGAATATTTTTTTTTCGTGCAGGAATAACTTGAAATTCGCCGAATTTATATTGTGACGTAATAGTGAGACCTGTGTGCATCCATTAAACGCCAATTTGGTGTGATACCTTGTTCATTGTTGTTGTCGAAATGCATATTTCCAAGTATTTTTATGAAAATTTCCTATTTTTTCAATTATTTCTAAAATACCGAGTTTTAACACAAAGTTTTCTTTTGTCATTGGTAACTGATATTTTTTCACAGATAACTGGACGTTAAAATGTTCAAGAAATCGATATTTACGAGTGAAGTGACTAAAAAATCATTCGCAAATACCAGGAAATCGTCTATGTAAAAGTTAAAGAAGGCCATTTTTCTCAAAATATTTCTATGGTGGTCATTGTAAATATTATCCTGAAAATATCCTTATTATAACAGCTATCCACAGAGAACACAAAATTTAAAAAAAAATCGGAGGTACTCGATAAATGTTGATTATTGCTGACGAAGGTGGAACGGTGCCGCTGGTAAACTCACAAAAATTATCGTAATTGTAACGTAACCTTTTCTCATAATTTCTATTTAGAATTAGTTGTTAGTTTGGGTCTTTGCGCCTCATTTAATATCAATACCGATACCGATACCGCTCCCAATTCTTAGCGATAGAGCCCTTTTGTCATTTTTTACTTTCTCAGCTGTAACTGATATTTAACAAGTATCCTAGAATATTTTTCTAGTTATTATACCTTATTAGATAGCTACTAAAATGAGGTTTTGGAGAATAATTTTCACATTGAGTTACATTGACAAATTTCGAAAAAAAAAGCTTTCATTAACATAGACGATTTTCTGATTTTTGCGAATGAATTGTAAGTCACTAAACGCATGAATATTGTTTTCTTGAACATTTCCTTATCCAGTTATCTGTAAAAATGTATCTGTTACCAATTTCAAAAGAAATCTTAGTCTTAAATTCGGTAACTTAGAAATAATTGAAGAAAATAGGATATTTTCAAAGAAAAACTTGAAATATGAACATTGAACAAATAAATAGACCAAATTGGCGTTTAATGGATACACACAGGTCTTTTTATTATGTCTCAATATAAATTCGTCGAATTTCAAGTTATACATAAAAGAAAAAAAAAATTACAAAGGAAACTAAAAAAAAAAAAAAATACTTGCGAACGGCGAAAATTTTTTTTTTAACTTTCTTCTCTACACCTCTAGGAACTCAATAAAAAAAGTCCCATGAAAATCCGACCACTATAAACTTCGTTCCACCTTTTGAGTATTTTTTGTCTAATTGCACTCGGCTTTTTAGCCGAATGAATAGTACCCAAATGAATATTTAATTTTGTCATTATATTAATTTTGCCTAAAAATTCTTAGCTTCGGGTCAGAGAGCAGGGTGGGGCAAGTGCCCCACCTGCCCCAGCCTGGATACGCCCATGGTTCCCCGTACTTCAGCCTGATTGCTAAACCCAGCTAATGTTAACAGATATACTATTTCAAGGATGTATAGGACAGGTACATCTACCGATTAGCCAAACATCACGGTTGGTGGTTTCATTACTTCCCGTTCACTGAAAAACTGCGACGGTGATCTTAGTTTGACAATAATATATTTTGGATTCAGGCTGGGTAATTTGATTACACTAAAGCTATAAAGGGTGTAAAAAGACCCTTAACGAAGCCGAAAGGTACTTGTTGTCCCCGTCATTGCGATCATTTTTTTGTTCTAGACCATACCTGGGAACCTTCTATTTACGGAGATATTGGGGGTCAAAGTTCCAACTTTTTCACAAGTTTTTTTTTAAATACATGTTTCTAATGTAAGATTTTTACTTTAAACATCTTCACGACCCCCGTACTATTCAATCCGTCCATTAGCACAATGTTTTGAGTGCGTTACATTGAGTTTTACCGTAAAACGTGATTTTTCACCCAAAAAAAAAAGTCGTTTCCCAGCAATAATTTTTGCATAAAGTAACTTAGTTTGATGTACAGAATGCTTGGTTGACGGCTTCGTGAAGGGTCTGTTTACACCCTGTATAGAACAGTAATTTTCGGTGTTAATGTTACTGTTTCAGGGAAACAATATTTGGTAAGATTCATCCATTTTGGTTAGCAAAAAGAATATAAATACGAAACGTACAATTATACTGGTGAGTGTATATTTATTTTGGAACTTAAAACGTTGCTCTTTATTCAAGGTCGGACTTAGGGGGAGGTCGGCACAAGGGCACGTGCTCAAGTCCGGCCCGGCATGGAGTATTGCTTTCACCTTTAGGATGGCTCCGCCCAATAGCAACTAGCCACTCGAGTCTGTTGAGCGCAGTGCCAAGAGGCTTATTGGTGACGATAAGTTGGTTATTGGTGACCAAGCTTCAAAGCCTGGCCCACCTCCGCAAAGTTGCATGCTTGTCGGTTTTTTACAGACTGCACTTCAGTGATTGTGCCCAAGATCTCCACGAGCTCATTCCACCATCTCCCTTTACTATCGGGAGTCCAGACGTACTGCGGGTTATCACCCGTACCTTGTTGATTTTCAACATATTTGCACAAAGAGCGTTGCTCATCTTTTATTATGCGCACAGCCAAGTGGCCAAGGAACGCAATTCCCTGCCCTCGTCAGTGTCCCCGAGTTCATATAACCCGAATCTATTTAAGTCGCGAGTTGATATTTTACTTTTGGGTTAGCTCGTTCCATCGTCGACCTCATCTCTGTCTTCGGGACAAAATGGAAGTCAAGTCAAGAGTAGACCCTTTAAAAAAGAAAAGGTCGGTGCTTAAAATCGGACAATTTACTGGGGCAGCGAAGGTGTTAGCTCGGCCGCGCTCGAGGTCGCCATGCAGTAAACATTGTTGTAACAAAGACAAACACATCGCTGAGTGACGGCTGCGACCGGTGAGATATTGTAGGCGCCCTCGTAAGCTGCGTGGAGGTTCACCGGCGCGACGGGCGCGAGAACTGGGTGACGGCGACGTCGCCACCTGGCACCAGCGCCCGCCCGCCCAAGCACAGGGACGTATTAGCCTCCTAGCCGGGACGGGACTCAGTCTCAGTCAGGTCTAAGCTCTGAATCGGTTCTAAAGCTTATCAACCTACAGACTCGCAGGCTTAGTCTGTGCTATCGTAAATCAAAAGAGTAAGGAGATGGCGGTGTAGTGATAGTAGACCGCGAAGGTGTTTGGTTGGAACACTTGACGTCCACTCTACTCGACTGATTGGAATGAAAATTAGGACGATGAGGTGGATAAACATCTTCTCTCGTGTAGGCACGAGCTATAGAAGCACAAAACGTGCATATTAGTTCATGCCGTGCTAAACAAGTGAGTAAATGATTAGATTGAATCTGATTGCTGCCCTGGGGTGCATCTGTCTGCGGCCGGAGGCGCGCGTGCCAGCCACGGCGCGGCAGTGAGCCCACGCGCCGCACAGCCTGACTACTTACCCGAAGCGAACAGACCGGCTCAACATATTACTTACATCCTCTTTAGCAAACAATAAAACTACCAAATACATTAGTGGAGTGTGGAAGTGGTGACGAACCGTTGACTCAGTGTGGTTGTTGCTTGTTGTGTTGTTATTTAACGTTATCAGTGTGACGTGTCCCGGTGGTGGCGAGATGAGGCCGCCGCTTGGCTGTACCTCCCAGTGTAATATTGCGGACATTGTGTCGTGTGGAGTGATCAGATAAAGTGCAAACGAAAATGAATGGCGGCAGATCAGACGCGTCCACTTCCACTGACGACGTTAAGGTTAATTCAGTTCACTTTTAAAGTAATTAGACGTACCGAGTTCAAGCCCAATAGGCGGACGATAGTGTCTTAGGTTAGTGTAAGAGGGTTAGCAACGTGGTCATGTTGTGTTACAGAGTCGTCCGCTGTGCCTGTTCTACTTCACGCACCCGTTTGGCGTGCTGTCGGCCGAGCCACCCACGCTGGCCGCCGCGCCGCCGCACGTGGCGCGCGCCTTCCTCGACATGCAGCCCGTGCCTCCATGGACTCTGTGGAGCCCCGCGCCCGCGCCCTCCGCCCCGCATCCCGCGCCCGCCGCCCCGCCCCCTGCCGTCCCCTCCGACGACGACTACAACTCCGCCAGCTCGTCGCGACCCAGCTACGAGCTGGGCGCCGCCACCGTGCACCGCACGCCACTCAGCCTCGTTAGCGTAACGCGCACACGCAAGTGCACGCTCGACTTCGGCACCGGCCGTGACTCCATCTCGTCGTCGCTGTTCTCCAGCGACATGTGGTTCAACTCCAGCTCCAGCTGCCGCAGCAACGAGTACCCGCGTCGCCTGGTGCCCTACAACAAGATCCTGCCACCGCTGCAGCTGCCCAGCCCCAAGGACTCCTCCAACCTGTCCAGCTCTGACGACTTTTGGCCGAAAAAGTGTTTGAATCCAGAGAAGTTCTCTCTCCCGCCGATCGAACTGCCCTCGGTGAAAGTGAACATAGTGCGGAGTAAAAAGTGTAGCGCGAGCTCTGAGGAGGCGTCCGGCGCGGAGGGTGGGCTGCGCTCCGTGCGCGCCCGCCGCCGCCTGGGCGTCAGCAAACCAGGCCGCGCGCGCGCCGCCGACCTGCGCCGTCTGCTCGCCACGCTTATGCGTAGGGCACTCGCAGGTATGTGCTCCTCAGCTATTTAAACCTTTAAACTGTATGTCGTAACTTTAAGATTCGCTTACCGACCTCTACCTGTTTTGTTAAACATGTCAGTGTGTCATGGTGTCATATGCTGGGTGTCAAAATTAGTCGGAATAGTTTTGGTGTAAATATTTTACCGTTCACACATTTGGGATTGCATTGTCGCAGTGCTGGGAATCACGCACGTCTCTGTATAACTAGTGTGTCACGCACAGTCCGCTACAAAGGCTGGTGAGACCACGACCGTGGCGTAGGCGCGTGGGACGCAGCAGGCGGCGCAATGGGGTATTTGCTGGAGCGTTGCCCGGAGGTGAACAGGTTCTGCTGCCTGCAGCTGCGCGAGGCAGCGCTGCTCGCAGGGCTACTGGGGCTGGCGTGGGCGGCGCTGTACCTGTTCCTGTTCAGTGCGCCGGGAGCGCGTCTGGTAGCGCGCGGCACGGGTGTGGGGCAGGCGGCCACTGCACTCTGGTACGCGCACGGCTCGCTAGGCGTGCTACTGCTGGCAATGCACGCGGTGCTGCTGGTGGGTGTGACCAATGAGAGCGACTGGCTGTGCGACGTGTATATCTGGGGCATGCTTGGGTGCTGGTTGGGGTTGTTGCTGGCCGCCGTCACGTTTGCGGGCGCGGCCGTTGTGGCCGACCAGCTCGTGCTCGCTACGCTCGTGCTGTTCACCGTGCTGCTCTCTGTGCTCTTGTCCTTCTACTTCGTGATGGTCGTCATTAACTTCAGGCTGACGATACCGTGATCTGCCATCGACTACCGGCTGAACACGCCGTGCGTCAACTGTACTGTACTGTTCTTTTGTAAGCTTTTACTTTAAAATCTATTATTGCTGTATATCGTGTATATAATAAACTAAAGTTACTTGTTATATATCTTTTTTAAATAAAAGTAGATAATCGTGACTTGTGTGTAGTTACGAGTCTTACATTAGACTGTACGCGCCGTAGTACGACTTGCAATCATCATCATAATATTATTATCAGATAGCCCATTCTTAGCTAAGTACGTTAAGAAACCCTCGTGTCAATTAAGTATAATTAGTGTAATATTAAAAAAGTGTCCAGGCACAAACTGAAGTTTAAACATTTTATTGTTATTCATAGGATTGATAAGTACAACTCGTTATGAGGGCATGATGGGACGTGTCACGTGTAGGTCTGGTGTACTTACACGGGTCGATGATGACTTTATATTACAGAGAATTTTAATATCGTATGAAATCAAATCTTAACACATATAATGCCGTACTAACAAATGAACTAACTGTTTTTTTTTTTGTAAACTACCTTCATGGAATGTGAGGAACGTCTCATGACACTATTTCCGTTACATTTTACATATTATAATAGTAAAACAAATAAATAAATAATGGTGGCTACCATATATGGCTGACACGGCTCAACTGGTTTGGAAAATGTCAGCCATATATGTGGCTGACGAGGCATTATATGTGTTAAATGATGTACAACGTAATTTAAGAAAAGTTACAATTAAAAAAACTCGAATTTAAAAATAAATTCAATTTTCTCACTTTTGTTTTCAATCTGTCAAATCGAAATGATATAAAAGGCGGTCCTTGTCGTCTTTTACCATCATTACCGAATCCGTTCTCACCAGAAGAATGTACATGTACCGTCACTATGTTAGAAGGCAGAAGTCGGCGAAGCACAACAAGGACAATGGACGTGTCACTTTCTACAGTTCAGCGAATCGTCAACGTTTCCGAGGAACTAGGCGGAACATAATATAAAAAGACCGGGAGCCGGCTGACCGAGATGTACTACGGCTCGAGAGGATCGAATTATTTTTACGATCATGCTCCGAAATGGGACCTCACGACAGTTGAAGTAACAAATCAACTTCGGAAGACCCGTAGAGACGACGTAAGCAAGCGGACTGTAAGGCGGCGGCTCCTTGAAGCCAATTTGACCCCACGTAGACCCGCATATGGTCCAAAACTTGAAAGAGAACATCGGTGTTTAGGGGTGTAGAATGGGCAAGAGTAATGTTTTCTGACGAATCCAAACAAACAAACTTACTTTCGTATTTATAATATTAGTAAGGAAAGGATTAGGATATACATAAAGGGTGTAAAAAGACCCTTAACGAAAACGAAAACCACATATTTTGCCCATCATTGGGATCATTTTTTTCTTCCGAGAATACCTGGGAAACCACAGGTTCTGGAGATATTGAAGGTCAAAGTTCCAATTTTTTCACAAGTTTTAAAAAAAAAAAACACTTTTTATGGTTTTAACTTTACTTTAATTAACTCCATGACCCGTTTACTTTCCAAAGCATCCATCAGCACTAAGTTTTGAGTGCGTAACATTGAGTTTTAACGTTAAACGTGATTTTTCACCCCAAAAAAAAAGTCGTTTCCCAGCAATAATTTTTGCGTGAAGTTACTTAGTTTGATGTACAGAATGCTCTGTTGTCGGCTTCGTGAAGGGTCCGTTTACACCCTGTATACGGGGTGTAAACAGACCCTTCACCAAGTAAGTAACTTCACGCAAAAATTTTTGCTGGGAAACGACTTTTTTTTTTGTGGTCAAAAATCACGTTTGACGGTAAGACTCAATATAACGCACACAGAACATTGTGCTGATGGATGGATTGAATAGTATGGAGGTCGTGGAGTTGTTTAAAGTAAAAATCTTACATTAAAAACATGTATTTAAAAAAAAACTTCTGAAAAAGTTGGAACTTTGACCCCCAATATCTCCGTAACTAGAAGGTTCCCAGGTATGGTCTAGAACAAAAAAATGATCACATTGACGGGGAGAGCAAATGGCTTTCGGCTTCGTTAAGGGTCTTTTTACACCCTTTATAGTACTTACAGAGTTTTTGGTAACTCGTAGTATCACTGCAAGGGTGCAGGACATGAAAGTAGTGTTAAAATGCAACAAATTAAGCCACCAAATGTTCTACCGAAATTCAGTAGTTTTTGAGTTAGTTGATTTTTAGATTTTTTGGGAAAAATCCCAGATTAAATAATTAGAAGCCAATTTTAAAAATAGTTACAGCGCGACTGTACTGATATTTAAGTTATAATCTAGATGATGCCACAGCAGACCTTTGTTAAAAATTAAAAGTCCAAATATGCCTGAAACTTTGACAATGATCACTAATCGAACATTTTCTTTTTTGTAATTTTTGCCATTACTTCATAATAAATTATTGAATAGTACAAATTACTAGGAAAATATCCTTGTCTTATCAGCTATATAAAAAGTCATCATCTGCCTAGCCTTTTCCCAACTATATTGGGGTCGGCTTCCAGTCTAACCGGATGCAGCTGAATACCAGTATTTTACATGGAGCGACTGCCTATCTGACCTCCATAACCCAGTTAGTACTGGATAATAAGATACCCCTTGGTAAGACTGATTGTCAGACTTTTTGGGCCACTGACTACCTAACGACTGTCAAAGATCTACACCCATCCACAGACCAAAGTAGGCAAGCACAGCTTAACCTAAAGATCGACCCGAGCGGCTGTTATTATTAAGCCACGAGCTCCTCACGAGTCTTATCAGCTATCTAAAAAAGTATGAAACTTAAAACAAAGTCATGGACTACAGTATGAAAATCGTTTTTGATTTAGTACAGGAAGGTGTGCAGCTCATAAATGCTGATTATTTTTCTCTGTATAACACTGGTGTGTTTCCAGCTTTGTGGCGTAAGGCTTACATTATCCCTCTTCCAAAAATTTCCAGTATCAGTTTGCCAATTCACTACAGACCCATATCCATTATGCCTTTCCTTTCCAAGATCTTTGAAGCAGCTGCTCTTAGATAAATATCTTCTTACGTTCTCAAGAATAACCTGTTGTCCAAATTCCAATCTGGTTTTCGGCCCGGCCACAGCACAGCCACAGCCCTGCTTAAGGTAGCTGAAGACATTAGGGACGGCTTGGAGAATTCGAAGGTTACGGTGTTGGTTTTAATCGATTTTTCCAACGCTTTTAACACCGTGGACCACGATATTCTCTTGGCCATACTGTCTCAAATTGGGGTCACCTCGTTGTCACGTGATTGGTTTTCATCATATCTTCATGGTCGCCAGCAGGCGGTGCGTGCTGATCAGGATTACTCCGTTTGGTGCGACCTAGCAACTGGCGTTCCACAAGGCGGTATACTCTTTCCTCTCTTATTTTTGTTATTTATAAACTCCAATACTACTATCCTTAAGTGCTCTTACCATCTATACGCTGATGACCTGCAACTTTACGCTCAATCCGACATTGCTAACCTTAATAATTGCATCTCATTACTTAATGTAGATCTTCAAACTATCACAGAATGGTCTGCTAAATTTGGGGTTGCTGTCAACGTCGGGAAATGCCAGGCCATCCTCAAAGGTAGTTCGTACTACCTGAGAAATTTGGATACTAGCCAGCTAATGACGCTTATGTTCGACATCTCTGTGGTCTCTCTCTCACCACACATAAAAGACTTGGGCCTGCTCATTGACGAGACACTTAGTTGGAATAAGCAGGTAGTTCAGGTTAGCCAGAAAGGCACTTACTCGCTGCGGTCTCTCTATAGATTCAAACATTTTCTCCCATCTAGCACAAAATTAATTTTGGTCCAGTCACTTATGCTTCCCATTATTGACTATGCTGATGTTTGTTACTCTGATCTATCCCAAGAACTTTTAAACAAAATGGATCGTCTTCTCAATAATTTTATTCGCTTTGTTTTTGGCCTTCGTAAGTACGATCACATCTCTTCATACCGTTCTCAGCTTAAGTGGCTGCCTATCCGACTCAGGAGGTCCCTCAGATCTCTCTGTATGCTCTTCACTATTTTGACGGATCCTCGTGCTCCCGATTACCTAAAAGAATATTTCAAAGTGGTAAATTCTCTCTGTATGCTCTTCACTATTTTGGCGGATCCTCGTGCTCCCGATTACCTAAAAGAATAATTTAAAGTGGTAAATTCTCTCTGTATGCTCTTCACTATTTTGACGGATCCTCGTGCTCCCGATTACCTAAAAGAATATTTCAAAGTGGTAAATTCTCTCTGTATGCTCTTCACTATTTTGGCGGATCCTCGTGCTCCCGATTACCTAAAAGAATATTTCAAAGTGGTAAATTCTCTCTGTATGCTCTTCACTATTTTAGCGGATCCTCGTGCTCCCGATTACCTAAAAGAATAATTTAAAGTGGTAAATTCTCTCTGTATGCTCTTCACTATTTTGACGGATCCTCGTGCTCCCGATTACCTAAAAGAATATTTCAAAGTGGTGGGCAGTTCACGCAATCTTAACCTTCGTGCTTCTAAAAATATACTCCTTGAAATTCTCCTCACGACGTACTGGTTTTATGTCCAATTCTTACGCTGTCTCTACTATAAAGCTCTGGAACGCGCTACCACTTGGCATTAAAAAAGCTGAAAGCAAAACGTTTTTTGCAAAAAATAAAACCGACTGCAAAAACACAAAAAAGTGAAAAATAACTTTAGCTTCTGAAGTCATTGACTTTTGTTTTATTTAGTTTTTTGTCACCGACTAAAAAGTTTTTTTATTTTTCCATTTTTAGTTGTAATTTATCCTACAAAAATATTTACTATGCGTTTATTCTACGTTGTTAACATGGTATGGTGTTGCATGGTAATAGGCTTATCCCCAATAAAATGGAACTTAACATACCTAACTGTCGAAATATGGGTGTACTATACACATCTACGTAACCTTTTGTGTGTACAGACGTGATCTTATGTTGTGTGATTGCGTGAACAATGCTTATTTATGCGATAGCAGCAATCGCGGTTGTTTTGCTGTCATTTTTTGAAAAGTTCCTTTGTCTGTCGCCGAAACTCATCATCAGATCTATATGAAATTTAAATGGGACCATTTCGGAATAAACCCCGTTCGAACAAAAAAGAATTTTGCAAATCCGTGTATGTGTATAATGACGGAGTTATGGCCGAACAAATATAAAAAAAAAAAAAAAATAGAAACATCCGAATAGGATACCCCTTGATAAGACTGGTTGTCAGACTTACGGGCAAGTGACTACCTGTAAAGACTGTCAAAGATCTAAATATGAAAGCCAGGACCATCGGCTTAACGTGCTTTCCGAGCACGGAGGAAACTTGGTATGTAATGCGTGGTCATCCACGGACCAACCTAGGCAAGCGCGGCGTAACCGAAAGGTTGACCCGAGCGGCTGTTATCATTTAGCCACAAGCTCCTCCTCTTTTTTTAGTGTAATTTTGACAATTAAAATAATAACGTTTTCAGCATTTGGTGTTGTTTTATTAACTAGTAAATAATCCACAACTACATGCTCATTCATGTCGCCAGGTCTATTATTTTAAGAGTATGTCATTTTAATTTTTCCTACTGACCTGTATACTTTGTCCGCGAGTGTATTACTATGCGCGGACATTGTTGCCAAGGGGACAATTCCATCCTTATGAGGCGAACGAATCTCATGAGCGAAGTGCAGTCACACTTCCAAAAATAGCTCCTTCGTGAAGAGCTTCGCACTAGCTACAAGTGCTGCAACTAAATATTTTATAGCATTAGTCAGGTCTGCCTTAGCACATTACAAACTTATCCTTTGTCTTCATTGTGTCCCGGAGTCGTATTGTTGCGGCACTTACACTACGGCTTTCGTTTCTCCGAAATACTCTAAGCTAGCTAAATAGCAATAACGGAACACTTACACACATCGCCTCACCACATGACTTAATAACTTCTGCAAGATTAAAGGTAGGCATTTTTTCATTGTTATTACTTTTTCTTATGTTTGTGTTATGCATATTGTTTAACTTCTACTTTGTTTTTACAAAATTTCCACAGATAACTAAACTTATACTAAGTCTAAACGGGTTCAATGACTATAGTCGGAGGAGATTTTTTTTTTTAATCTCGGTAAAGAGTTATGCGTCTTTACGGCGTAAATATTTTTTGAGTAAATATTTGAATTGTGTTTATAAATAGAATAGGTATCATAGATAAACATGATTATTTGAAACAAATATTTACTTTTATGAATAAATTAACATTTATTTGTGGCATCATAACTTTGCTTCTTCTTCAACCTAGCGAAAGCAAAGCGCGGAAAAAAGCAAATTAAATCATAGTTTCATAATAATTCCTGACAAAAATACTTTCCGATCTAATATTTGATTTCTTCGAAAGTGTATTGACAAACGTCGTTTGATACGCGTGGGGATTTGTTACTGCAGTTCTCGCCTCCATATCACCCTCGACTGCAGCTCGGGTGTTAATTCCGCCTCGAATGCAATAACAAAGTTTCCCCACTTATATCAAAATGTACCTATTTGGCGATGTGCAAATCGAAACGAGTGCAGTGCGTCGATTACCGAGAATTCTAACAAAACGGAAATAATCCGTGAAAGCATTCATAGCTGTGTCAAATCCTGGAAAACAGGAAAGGGACATCGTTGTCAGTGCCGCATAAGACAAAGTACGCCAAAGCATGGCTTCAGTGAAGAAACTTTACGAATAAACTGTTCTTATATAGGTACGTTAAAGAAGATGAGAGAAGATGTCTTCTTTTGAATCTGTAGGGATACGTTACATAGAACACGGAAAAGGTTTCTGGAAGTAAACACTACTGAAGTTTCTAAATCTCTAAATCTACCGGTGTAGAAATTTCAAACATTATCAAGCATATTTTTTTAGTCTGACATCCTGTTTCAGTTTGGACTGAATTCCAGTAAAAGAGGTTTTGAGTAAAAAATTAAGGAAATCAAAAGTTATGACTCAAAGAAATAATGAACTTGATAATTTCGAACCCTTATTAGCCGAGTGCAATTAGACAAAAAATACTCAAAAGGTGGAACGAAGTTTATAGTGATCGGATTTTCATGGGATTTTTTTTATTGAGTTCCTAAAGGAGAGGAAAGAAAGTTAAAAAAAAATTTCAACACTTGCGACTTTTTTTTTTTTTTTTGAATTTCCTTTGGAATATTTTTTTTCGTTTATGATTAACTTCAAATTCAACGAATTCATGTTGTGGAGTAATAGCGTGAACTGCGTGCATCCATTAAACGCCAATTTGGTCTGTTTCTTTGTTCATAGTTGTTGATGTGATGCATGTTTCAAGTATTTTTTTGAAAATTTCCTATTTTCTTCATATATATCTAAAATATCGAGTTTTAAGACCTAGATTTCTTTTGAAATTGGTAAGTTCTGATGCTTTTTCACAGACAACTGGATGTAAAATATTTAAGAAAACCACTTTTACGAGTGAAGTGACTAAAAATGTATTCAACATTTTCAGGAAATCGTCTATGTAAAAGTTAAAGAAGGCCCTTTTTCTCCAAATATTTCTATGACGGTCAACGTACATATTATCCTGAAAATATCCTTATTATATCTGCTATCCACAGATAACAAAAACTAAAAAAAATATTTGGAGGTACTCGATAAATGTTGCTTATTGCTGACGAAGGTGGAATGGGGCTACTGGTAAATTTATAAAAAAATTTGGTAATTATAACGTAACCATTTTTCACGATTTCTATCTAAGATTAATTGTAAGTTTGGGTCTCTGCGCGGAATTTAATATCGATACCGATACCGCTACCAATTCTTAGCGATAGAGGCCTTTTGTCATGTATTACTTTTTCAGCATTAACTAATGTTTAACAAGTTTCCTTAAAAAAAATTCTAGTTATTAAACCTCATTAGATAGCTAATTAAATGAAGATTTGGACGATAATATGCATATTGAGTTTCATGGAAACATTTCGAAAAAAAATTGCCTTCATTAACATAGACGATTTCCTGGTGATTGCGAATGAATTTAAGTCACTACACTCATGAAAGTGGTCTTCATGAATATTTTCAGGGCCAGTTATCAGTGAAAAAACATCAGTTAACAATTTCAAAAGAAATCTTAGTCTTAAAACTCGATATTTTAGAAATAATTGAAGAAAATAGGAAATTTTCAAAAAAATACTTGAAACATGCATTACATCGACAACTTTTTCTCCACTCCTCTAGGAAACCAATAAAAAAATCCCATGAAAATCCGACCACTATAAACTTCATTCCACCTTATTGTGTAATTGCACTCGAACGAAACCAACCGGAAATTGATGTTATGTCGCTCCCCGGCAAAAAGTCCCATAACATGTCTCGACATCAGCTAAGCATATTGGTCGAATGTACAAATACATATAAATTGTGGGACTCGTGGTTGGTGTGCGTCGTGCTGCCTACTGTAACCGAGGTAGGTAGGCACGCGGCGGCTGAACAATGCGGACCGGTCCTGGGTCCGTGGGTCGCGCTTCTTGGGTTACACTCACCGGGCGGCTCCCCCGGCCCCCGCGCACTCGCCTCCCGCGGGACTCTTGTTTGTGTCTCGTATTTGGGTCACCTATTTACATAACGATCCTAATAGCCTCCCTCTACAGTGTACAGCCCCGCGGCGTGCGTGTGGTGCGGCCCGTGCGTGCAGCGTACGCCTGATGTCAGCCACTATTACGTTTTTGTGGTTGATGCGAGGCGCCCCCAAACTTATTAGACAATTATAACAATAAGTTGTGCTGTTTGATTATTATTACTTTACAAGCCGTGTGCCCGATACGATTTCCCATCGGTAATTACTCTTTTCAGGATTCTTAGGAAATGAGATATTCAAAAAACCATGAAATAAACGGCGCGTACCTATCGCCGTTAAAAATAACTGTAAGCCATAATGACCACAGAACAATAACAGTACTTCCAAGTGACGAGTGTTAGGTAGGACATAGATATTTTGAGGTAAAAAGGATTATAATTTATTTATTTAGTTGGAAAAAATATGGATCTATTTCTTAAGATAGCGCTTACTTAGTACCTGCATACATATGTGTGATTTATTTCTACAAGATGGTCTGCAACCTGAAGGCACTGGAAAAAATTAACAGCTACACTGTATTACTTCATGAGTTAATGTTTGCTGTCACTCAGCATTGTTCTCTCGTTGTCAAGTATTGCACTTTAAGTAACACCTTGAAAACAGTTTTACTGAGTCGTCTTGCGATCGCACCTCAGTGCGCTGCGTGTGTGCGCATGAGCGCTAGTCGCTGTCGCCGCTGAGCGCTGCGGCTGCGCAGTCGCCGGCGCCGCTGTCGAAAAACTCCGTCTTGACAGCGAGCGGCGCGTCCAGCTGCAGGCGGCAGTACGAGTCTAATGCCGCCTGGCTGCGTACCTCCTTGATCACCTTCAGAATGTCCATCTTGGCCGACAGCTTCTCATCGTCGCTCATGCGCCGGAACGACGGCAGCAGCGACATGAGGAAGTGCTGGTCCTCGTCCACGTGCTCGGGCGCGGGGGGAGCTGCGGGCGCGGCGGGCGCAGTGGGCGCCGCCCTGCGCCTGCGCCGCGACGGGGGCGGCGCCTCCGCTGCCGGCACCGGTTCCATGTGCGGCAGTAAGAACGACATGTGCTTGAAGTAGACGTACTTTCGCTTCTTAATGTCCTGTCCCTGGCGTCTCTTCTGGTCTACTGACAGTTGTCGTTTGAACGTGTCTTTCAGGTTTCGCCATTTCTTCGTTAGATCCATAACTGCGACAAAAAATATGTTTTTAGATTTCAATGTCGATTCAACATGTAGGAAGTCTTTAGGATTAATCCCTGTGCAGGATTAGTCCTTTTTATCTTTTCAGCCTATAGAACGGTAATTTTACACAAGTTTGTTTCAGTAGGTGCAATCGGGTTCAACCTATTCTTTTTAGGGTTCCGTTTCCAAATGGCAAAAACGGAACCCTTCTAGATTCGTCCTGTCCGTCTGTCTGTCTGTCCGTCTGTCTGTCTGTCCGTCTGTCTGTCTGTCCGTCCTTATGTCACAGCCTGTTTGCCCCGAGATTGTTAGCACCGCACAGTTGCAATTTGGAGAGTAGGTCTGTGCCTTCTAAAAACCGCTACATTCATTTAATATGATGTGAAATTATGAAAAAAATAAAAAGAAAGTCACCCCTAGCCCTCCATACATGTTACTGAGGTGATGTTGAAATAAAATTATTTATACATATAATAAAATTGTAGGCCGATGTCTGACATTGAAGAAATTGAAAAAATATAATTATATGGGGGGTTTTTATTAGACCAACAGAAGCCAAAACAACTATCTGTCTTTCTGTCTGTATGTTTGTACGTGCATCACGCAAAAACTACTGCATGGATTTGAACGAAATTTTCACCACATTACTGCTAGATGCTTAACTTAATATATAGGCTACATTAGACATAGTTTTGGAACGATAGGTGGCGCTGTGCGAGGCAAGGGCGGTCGCTAGTCTACGAATATAATCTGTGTCTTTCGATAGCTCTTGAAAAATGATATCGAGGTTCTTTCAATACTTTTTTCTTAAGTTAATGATTGATGGGATATTTGCTTCTAAAATCCCCTCCAATATCTTAAGTAAGAGGTAGATAATTCTGAGAAAAAATTGATTAGTAGAAGGAACGTAAAAAGAACTTTCAGCGAAAATTGGTTTGAATGAGATTTGATATGAAATTTTTGAGAAATGGGCCTTTTCGTAAACTACATAACATTGTTTTTCATTAACGAATTGACAAATTTGAATTACAAATTGACATAAATGAATGAGCGTTAAAAATACTGTTATTGTATTGATTGGTGGTACGAAACCCTTTGTGCGCGAGGCCGACTCGGACTTGGCCAGATTTTTAATAATACAACAGATGGTTAATTTTCTCATCTAAAGGGAGAGTGACACAGGCTGAGATTGAGTAGACAACGGAGACGCCGAACAGCTCTGAGGCGCTTCGGCGCGGCGCGCGGCCCCCGCTGGTAGAGACATATTATCAACACTTTCCATGCAAACCTAGCGTGTCAACTGTCGGCACTGTTTACTCGCAATACGACACAAATGACGTTTGTTGTGGGTATTGCAACTGATTGCTTTGACTGGCAACCAGTGGCCCTGGGGCTGGCAGGAGTATGTAGGCGCTCAACAGTTCAACACACTCGCCAGTCGCCGCTCATGTTATTAGTAGGTACTGCCACGCGACATGCCGTCTCTAGACGCTGCACGCTCCCGCGATGATTCCGTGCTCTGTAACTCTGTGGATGTATTAGGATAAGGTCAAACCGAGCGGGTCGGACTGCGAAAGTGCAGACACCAGATATTTCAGTACCTGCTTACCTACATTTCCAGTTAAGTTCGAAACCACCTTCCGATCCGGAAACTAGTCCGATCGGTTTGACCGCACCTGTTATATGTATATTATTATGATGTTCTGTGTCGCACCTTCTTATTCATTCGCTAGAAAACTGTATCAGGTTCAGGCTGTACTCTAACACTGTGTAAATGACTAGGTGTAAGTGTATTTAGGCGAAAACCTGAATTTCAAAATAAGTGGGTGGGTTCCTACCTACTTACACTCTGTTGCGTTTAAACAATAAACTTAATATTTTACCCACTTTTGCATTCTTTCTCTGCTGCCGAATAAGAGTGCCAATCTTCGATGAGAGCTTTAGCAACTTCATGCCAAACTTTTTTCTTAAAGTGCGGGTTGGGCACCTCTGGGCAGTCGCGCATGTATAACACCGGCCATTTTTCCACTTCGCGAATGATGCGTACCGGGAGAATTTCTTCTAATATTTTCTTTTTCGAAGAAGACATAATTATTATCTTCAAAAAAAACATTCATCAAACAAGTATTGTCAGACACGTCACGGTAAGGTCAGTGGTGTGACGTCTCTGATTGGCTGCAGCTCGCCGGCCGCCGCGCGGTGCGTCATGAATCACTCCGAACGGTTCCGACACTCCGCGAAGTCGCACGAAGTAAGTGTTTGCCGGCTGCCGGGCGCGGAGCGTCACGCACGCCATGCGAACGTGAATGGAATGCCACGAAACGCGACGATAACTCACGACTTGATAACTATTTTATGATCATAATCACAACAAAATCCTTCGTTTCGCACAACTAAAGTCTTTAGTACTTATTTACTTATGCTTTCGGTATTTACTGTATAGGTCATCACCGGCCGCAATCGTAGAAGCAAGGAAATGAACGCTTGCGTGTGACGGACAACTACGTAAAGTCGGTGCCGGTGAACACAGACGACTGAGCGCGAATCGGGTTGCTCCGCTCCCAATCGGGCGGACGCGCGCGGACTGGCTGCGGCAGTTGTCTTGTGACTTTGTGAGGCCGTGACGTCAACATGACACACAGAATGACATTAGCATTTAATTTTTATTTCTAAACCTAAAAGCTGTTGCCCGCGACCTTCGTTCGCGTGAAATTATTATAAAAATACTAGCTTATGCCCGCGGCTTCGCCCGCGTGGGTTTCGATAATTGTCCCACAGGATAATACTAACAAGATAAAAAGTATCCTACGTGTTAAACTGTTAATGGGTCGTTCTCAAAAAACTACCACCATCACTCGAATATTGAGAAAATCTATCAATTTGTGATTTTTTTTTAAAATCCATTCTGGGTATTTCTCTTATGTTGAATTGTTCTAAGGGAATAAAAATTTCACATGAATAGACAAAATACAGCTATTCAAAAAACTACCGTACAGGTTAATGCGAAAAGTTTTCAGGTTAAAAAATATGGTTTTGATGTGATAACAACAAAACGGTGACGTTTTTGGAGTTTATACTTATAAAATAATAAATAGGCAGTAGGTAAAGAAGAAGAAGCACGGTCCATAGAAAATTAACCCACAACCTACAGCAAAGAGAAGTATCTCAAAATAATTATAAAAATGGGTATAGACAGATGCCATACTTCCAAACTCCATCCTTACAATCTAACATTTAAAAAATTGCTATGAAAATTCTCAATTCAATTCTCAATACTTTATTGTGTAAGTACCATAATGTATATAAGGTCTAACTTTTTAAACACGAAATATTTCAAGAGTAACTTCTATAGGTCGTAAAGTCACCATAGCAACGAAAAATTTTTTTTTATCTAAGTGTATTTTTATAAAAAAAAATTTAAATTACTTGACCCACAAAATAAATACTTACTGTCTAAAGGTCTAAAAAGTAAAAAAAAGTTTAAAAAAGTAAAAGTAAGTAAGTAAGTTTAAAGTTTGTAAAGGTTTTATGCAAAATGTCGCAAGAATATTTAGAACTATAATAATTTCGTAAAAATAAAAACATTCAGAAAAACATTTTTTTTTCGTTGCTATGGCGACTTTACGACTTGTAGAAGTTACTCTTGAAATATTTCGTGTTTAAAAAGTTAGACCCTATATAGTTGGTATGGAAACAAATAAACAGACCCTTCACGAAGCCGTTAACCAAGCATTCTGTACATCAAACTAAGTAACTTTACGCAAAAATTATTGCTGGGAAACGACTTTTTTTTTGGGGTAAAAAATCACGTTTTACGGTAGGATTCAATGTAACGCACTCAAAACATTGTGCTGATGGATGGATTGAATAGTACGGGGGTCGTGGAGGTGTTCAAAGTAAAAATCTTACATTAAAATCATGTATTTAAAAAAAAACTTGTGAAAAAGTTGGAACTTTGACCCCCAATATCTCCGTAACTAGAAGGTATGGTCTAGAACAAAAAAATGATCGCAATGACGGGGAGAACAAGTACCTTTCGGCTTCGTTAATGGTCTTTTTACACCCTTTATTAGTCACAATTATGGACCCTGTCGGGCACAGCATAGATAAAGAACACTGGCTGTTTATTGTGATACATTTTCTAAGTTAATACAGGATTGATTTTTTATAATTATTATTTAATAAATTTTACACATTTATTTAGTTAGTAACATTGTAAAACCATTTATTTTTTATTATTTTATTTAAAGAAGTATTTTTTTTATATTTTATTTTATTTTATTATTTACTTATTAGTATTTTGTCTCTTATTATTATTTTTTGCGTAATTAATATTTATTATCCCTAAGTAAGTTATTTATTGATCGGTTCATATAAATTATTTTTAGTATTATGAGTGGCGCGTCTTGAATAGTGAATTGTAGATATAAATACTTAGATAGTTAGTTACTCATAATTTATCATTTAAGTAATCGCTTATACTATAGTAGCATTTGCTTTCAAGGAAAAGCTTTAATTTATTGATGAAGATGTTATATTTATTTAAATTCTTTATTATTTCGGGTAACTTATTATAATTTTTTATGGACAATTTTATTTTACATATAAATAGTGTTCATTTTAAATTATTTAAATAATATTTAAATTATAACAGTACCTAGTTATTAATATTAAATTAAATAATTATTTTTTAGTAAAGTTTTAAATTCATTATGAAAACTGTTGGCTAACCTAACCTAACCTAACAATATCTCAGAACCTCTCTTAGCAAGTTCATCTGCGGCGTAACTAGGGATTCACTCGAGAGCGATCCGGTTTGATAACAAGATACCGTCGGTTAAGGTTTAAAGATTAGCTTGTTGCTTGCTGTCTAGAGCTTTGGGCATGGCTACGCTCTCGGATAGGAATTGAATTCCTTATTCTTATTCTTTATTGCACACAAAGCAACAAAAAATATACATACAAATTGCAATAATATAGCTTATGTACAATGGCGAGCTTAACCCAGAATTAGGTTTTCTTACAGCAAACCAAATTTCGATTGCGAAATTTGCATAAGAGGATATACTTATGTGCATTAACAGAACATCTTATTACTTAAATTAATTAATTTTATAAACTAAACTACATACATACAGTATAATATCCGTAATATAGACAATGCCTATAGAATCCTATTTACCTACATATTGATAATTTCGACAGGGAATGTTCCTTTATTCCTTTCCTGAACACTTCTAACGAAGGGCTATCCCGCAAGGAGTGTGGAAGTGAATTCCAAAGGCGCACAGCAGCCTCCTAGCCGGATTGCCGCCATGGGATCTGGAGGCGATAGTCCTCGCGCGCCTGCATGAATGGCGCGCGGAGGCACTACGTCAGGGGGAAACTCCGCTGCCGCGGTAAATCACCGCTCAGCGGACAGACCTCCGACGCGATTTCATGGTGACATGGAGACAGCGACTGTCGCAACCCAGTGCAGGGCACGCCACAATAGTGGCAATAAGTCCCCTCTTTGAGGAGTGGCTAGAGAGGCGCCACGGCGCCCTCACCTTCCGCCTTACGCATGTCCTCACCGGACACGGTTGTTTCGGGAGGTTCCTGCACCGAATCGGGCGGGAGGAAACGCCCGGGTGTTATCATTGTGAGGATCATCCGGAGGACACGGTGGCGCACACCGTGGAGGTCTGCCCCGCTTGGGCGAAGCTCCGCCGTGTCCTCGTAGCGGCGATCGGCGGCGGCGAGCTCTCGCGCCCGGCCCTGGTTCAGGCCATGGTCCGGAGCGAGAGGGAATGGGAAGCCGTCACCTCCTTCTGCGAAGCAGTCATGCTAGCGAAGGAGAGAGGGAGAGAATCTCACGTCCCAGCCACCGCGGGGGACGCACCGGGCGTCGGGGGCCACGTGGTGGCTACCGGCCACCGTAGGCGCGGGCCTGTGGACGGTGAGTAATAGGTTAGCTCACCGTCCGTCCGTCTTATGACGACAGGCAGTGTCGACGGCGCGTTCGTGTTCCACGCGCGCCTCAAAGAGATGTCAGCAACCAGGAAGGGGCCCGCAAGGGCCGATGCTTGCCGGGGCTGCGGGACTGTTCCAAAGAGATACCGTGGCCCTGGAACACAAAGGGCAATGAAGGAACATGGATGGGTTTTAGTCAGTAAGAGTCTGACACTCCCTCCCACTCCACCCAGAGCGGGTGAAGTCATTTGATGATTTCCCATCCGTAAAAAAAAAGCCTATTATGATTGACCTTACATGTTTGCTTAACTAGTTTGAGAGTGAGCAATATATTTGGCAGACGCAGCAACAGCTCACCATAGACTTCACCACGACGACGAGAATGTGAACCTGAACCAGCTCTCCCTCACACAGAAGCAGTGCGAACAGTGTACTACGGTCCACGTTTGTTAATTACCGATGATAGAACCGAAGATGAAACGTTGAGCAGAATGCTGGCTAATGCAGAGTACACCGAAGAACGAAAGCTTGACAATGACATGATCCGCTACGTACTAATGTTATCACTAGCAAGTTGGTGCATTTTGTGCGGAGCGAACCATATTTGCAGGCTGTCCGTACCAAGATTGATGTTCGGTTTCGGTTTTGATTTCGGCAAAAAAACGAGTTTCGGTTTAGTTTCGGTTTCGGCGACCAAGCTGCCGAAACTACGACCGAAACCGAAACTGCATTCAGGAGTTCTCGCGCTGTGATCGGTCATGTTCGACGCGTTAAATTCCATCCAAGCGAGTAAGCGACGTAGACATTTTGACGCGTCCAAGTGACTAATCATGTCGTGACTGGTTTGTGTTTGCAAGCTAATACATAGATTATATAGTAGAATCAGGTTTAACCTATCTAAATATTTTTTTGGTTTATTTAACTCTCTCGCTAATGCTATTCCTAAACAAACATTAGTTAGGTACTTGGTACTTACTATAGTTCATTAGTGGTGATAATATTATGGATTCAGAGTTTCAAAATTCATTTTAATACTTATTGCCAAGGTATTCAAGTGGCAAGTACAGTTAGATACTTACGTTAGTCCCTAATTGTTTTTTTTTAAATAAAATTAACACACTTATAATTAAATGAGTAGGTACTTACATAGGTACCTACCTTAGTATCTGTATAATAAAATGAATATTTCATTTCTGTTTTTCGATTTTTAAAGCCTTATTACCTACCCCCAAACTAAAATCGAGTGCATTATAATCATGATAGTCAACGAATATAAATACCTAAATTTAAAATGCATTAAGTACTGATTACAGCTAATAGACAATCTTTCTTTTGTTGTAGTATTCAATCATCGATGATGAAATGAAAATGTCGTTAAAAAACAGTATTTGGCAATTTTTCGAAAAAAGTTCATCTGATTCATCTAAAGCTCATTTTTCAAAAGAATTTCAACAGATTATTCAAAAGAAGAATCTAACCACTCAAATAAACATCTCACCTATTTTAAGGATTTTTAAGGCGCAATTAATATTTTTTTCTTAAATGAGGCGTTCGTATGTTGATTATCATACCAATAAGTGAAAATGTGGAAGACTGCATAGTTATGTGATTTAAACATAAAAAAATAAAGACTGACAGTCAGTTTTATTTTTTAGAAAACGTTTTTCCCTCAAAACATGATCCTTGTAAGGAAGTTTCGGTTTCGGTTTCGGCCGAAACTGAGACTGTTGCCGAAATTAGGTTTCGGTTTCGGTTTCGGTAGTAAAAACCAGTTTCGGTCGGACACTAAATATTATGAAACACGGAGAATAGAAAACAGAACCGAATTGGTAAACGTGAATATTAGACACTTATCAGAAATCAAAATGATCATTAATAAACTTTACATAGCAAACGAAGCCATTCTTCATTTAAACATGCTTTGTTAATTCTAATCTATACGTGTAAATAAAATAGAACGGTCTGTTTGTAATATCAAAATAACAGCAGTTTACTTAATGCATAAACAGAGTTCTATTTATTTGAGAATATATATATACATTAATAAATTAAAATAAACTAAAGTAACTAACTAACTAACTAACTTAAAAAATGGCGTCAAAAAACTCCTCCTCAACGCTGTCAACTGGTAATGTACCCAAGAGACTGGCGGCGTTGCCACGTTGTATGGCAACGCTAAGCCTTTGGCCAAAGTAAAAGCCAGCCCTTGGGTCACGGGAAGTGTCAACTAAGCGATTTGATATTTCCTTAAAAAGGCTGTGAGCACTCGGACCCCACGGTCCTAGAGTTTCAACCCCAAACGGCTCGAAAATATAGTTACCAATAAGGTTACTATATTTACGCCGCTTGAGGTTCTCTGCAGCCGCAGCGGCAGCCCCAGCACAGCACGACGAGCTAGGAAGATGGGATGGCGCAAGTGTATCGACACATGTTGCGTCCCACACTAAGGGCTTACCCATCTTCCATGGAAACAAAGACATGCCGTCCGGTCTCTTGCCATCGTCGCGCACCAAACCATTGGGTTCTAATAAAGCTGGAACGCCGACGGTGACAAGAGCTCGTCGGATGATGTCGTTTAAGTTCGCGTGCCGTGCAAAACGGCCTGCACTTCGACTGCATGACAGGCCATGGTGTCCAAGGTTGTTGACAACTTCACCACAGTGACAGCTATGAGGAGAACAACATGGAGCGCCTAGGCGTAGAGAAGCAGCGAGGCGGAAAGTAGTGTCGTCGAGTAATGTGCCTATGCTCGACGACGGTAGTGCTTGAAGCCAAAGACCCGACTCCCACTCACCCACAGCCAGCAGACGCGCACGCTCTGCAGTAGTGACAGACGTGTTCAGTAAATTGTTCTGAACTATTCTGCAGAGCGGCTCGTCCCACCGTCTCTGGGAAAATGGATGGTCGGGTTCTTCAGAATTCGGGCAAGCGAGTTTCCAGGCATTGATAGCCTCGGAGAAGCACGGCACGTCAAAATCAATCAGTGTGGAAGCCAGGATATTCCTGATTAATTTCTCAGTGCCGTGGACCGAGGATATAAAAGCCGGTAGACTAATACTAGAAATTTTGCGGACGCCAAGTCCTCCCATACGAATGGGAAGAGAAGCTTGTGTCCAAGCTCGGTCGTCCAAAGCCACATTCAAAATAGATGATATAGTATTTCTGATAATTTGATCCATTTTGTCCAAAAGATGAGTGTGCTTCCATAAAGGGGAAGCTCGTAGGAAATATGTTAATTTTGGGCCGAAACAGCAGTAACGGATAATGGTGATGGCCGAATGCATATTAATTTGGAGCAACCTTTCCGAAGTATCATTGAAATTTTGAATTTTTTCCTCGATAAAATCGGGAAAGGAATTCTCGAAGACTGGAGACCCAAGGAGACGAAGAGAACTTTTTTCAATAATTTTGATGTTAGGGGCTATTGCGTTAAATTTAGGAATAGTCAGTTGTCTGTTGGTGCAGTCCGCTAAATACAGTTCGCATTTTGCAAAGTTTAGGTCAAGGCCAATGGAATGAAATTGATTTTTTAATGAAATTAAATCATTTAAAACAGTATCTACTTCGCCACCCAAGGTTCCATCATCAAGATACCAAACGTTAAATTTAGAATTTAGCTGTCGAACAATCGGGTGAATAGCTAAACTGAATATCACTGGCCCGAGGGGGTCACCTTGTTGACATGATAATATGAAAATATGTACGGTCTTTAAAACAAAAACACATTTTTTTAAATTTTTTGTCGATCTGTCTGTCTATTTGCTACGGCTAATCTCCAAAACGGCTGGACCGATTTTGACGGGAGTTTTACTGGCCGATTGCTAATGCTTTATCTAACATAGGCTTTCTTTTTAAGAAAAATAATTAGGATTCCGTTCGAAATAAATAGAACCCCTTACAATTGGTAAAAAAATCCGATTCAAAACGGGAAATAAAATGTTTATAATAATATCACGCGAACGAAGGTCGCGGGAAACAGCTATAGCCGAGTGCAATTAGACAAAAAATACTCAAAAGGTGGAACGAAGTTTATAGTGGTCGGATTTTCATGGGAGTTTTTTTATTGAGTTCCTAAAGGAGTGGAGATGAAAATTAAAAAAAAAATTTCGCGCAGCGACTTTTTTTTTTTCTTTGAGTTTCCTTTGGAATATTTTTTTTTCGTTTATGATTAACTTCAAATTCAACGAATTCATGTTGTGGAGTAATAGCGTGACCTGCGTACATCCATTTAACGCCAATTTGGTCTGTTTCTTTGTTCATGGTTGTCGATGTAATGCATATTTCAAGTATTTTATGAAAATTTCCTATTTTCTTCAATTATTTCTAAAATATCGAGTTTTAAGACTAAGATTTCTTTTGAAATTGGTAACTGATGCTTTTTCACAGATAACTGAATGTAAAAATATTCAAGAAAACCACTTTTACGAGTGCAGTGACTAAAAATGTATTCAAAATTTTCAAGAAATCGTCTATGTAAAAGTTAAAGAAGGTCCTTTTTCTGAAAATATTTCTATGACGGTCAACGTACATATTATCCTGAAATATCCTTATGATATCTGCTATCCACAGATAACAAAAACTAAAAAAAAATATTTGGAGGTAATCGATCTTCTTCTTCTTAGCGTGTCGATGGCAATCTAAATTGTGTCGGCCCAGAAGTGAGCTACTAGTTTGGCGCTTTCGGTAGCGTCCATCAGTTCCTGTAGTGAACAAACAACAGGGCACGCAGGACACGATATTAAGTGCCCCATTGTTTGTGGAACAGCACCACATTTACACTCCAGGGCAGAGTCATCAATGAATCTCCACCTGAGCAGGTTTTCCTTGCTTGCTGCCAACCTGGGTCCGGAGTCTATTCAAAGACTTCCAGGTCAGCCATGGCAACTCGTGTCCAGGCGGGAGATTTTCGGCATGTGGAACAAATGGGTTAGGTAATTATGCACTACCTCGCCACAGCTTTAGTCTTTCCGTGGATCGCTCGCCAGTGAGTGGGGTGACACACTTCAGAAAGCTTTTTCGGCTTTTCAGCCTTTGCAACACGGGGGTATTTAGATGTAAAGGGTGTCGTGTGTCTGATACCATTTTGGCTCTTTCGCTAGAGCTTGCCACTGTTCTGCGAACTACTGGTGGAGGTAATTTAGAGGTAATCGATAAATTTTGCGTATTGCTGACGAAGGTGGAATGGGGCCACTGGTAAATTTACAAAAAATATCGTAATTATAACGTACCTATTTTTCACGATTTCTATCTAAGATTCGTTGCAAGCTGGGGTGTCTGCGCGGAATTTAATATCAATACCAATACCGATACCGCTACCAATTCTTAGCGATAGAGGCCTTTTGTCATGTTTTACGTTTACAACATTAACTAATGTTTAACAAGTATCCTTAAATATTTTTCTAGTTATTATACCCCATAGCTAATAAAATGAGGATTTGAACGATAATATGCATTGAGTTTCATAAAAACATTTTTTTTTTAAATTGCCTTCCTTAACATAGACGATTTCCTGGTAATTGCGAATGAATTTAAGTCACTACACTCATGAAAGTGGTCCATGTAAAATACTGGTATTCAGCTGCATCCGGTTAGACTGGAAGCCGACCCCAATATGGTTGGGAAAAGGCTAGGCAGATGATGATGACTCATGAAAGTGGTCTTCATGAATATTTTCTGGTCCAGTTATCTGTGAAAAAGCATTAGTTACCAGTTTCAAAAGAAATATTAGTCTCAAAACTCGATATTTTAGAAATAATTGCAGAAAATAGGAAATTTTCAAAAAATACTTGAAATATGCATTACATCGATAACCATGAACTAAGAAACAGATCAAATTGGCGTTTAATGGATGCACGTAGGTCTCACTATTACTCCGCAACATGAATTCGTTGAATTTGAAGTTAATCACAAACGAAAAAAAAATATTCGAAAGAAAAATCAAAAAAAAAAGTCGCGATCGCGAAATTTTTTTTTCTAACTGTCATCTGCACTCGTCTAGGAACCCAATAAAAAAATCTCATGAAAATCCGACCACTACAAACTTCGTTCCACCTCATTGTCTAATTGCACTCGACTACTAGTAAACAATAAGATTAGAACCCAAGTTCAAACTAATACCCTTGCTGTATTAAATTAGCTTCAATTCAGAAAATTTAAACGACACTCAACAATCGTTTCGAAGTGTTCATTCCGCTATTGCAGAACTAGACGCTGCATTTCATTTAGAACAATAAATATCTGCTCTACTTGATTTAGTAAAGAGCTGTAGTACTACGCCATACTTTTTCCCAATATAAACACACTTGAGAGTCTTCTTGTGGGTACATATTTAGTACAACACTTGAAACTTTAAAAATCCGGCTAACTACCTCGTAGTTGTTCGAAACTTGCGCAATGCACCATGTTCCGTGCACGGTGCAGCGTGCTGTTAAAGACTTCACTCATGTATGTGCGCTAGGACCGCAGGTCCGACTGCTCACAGCCTTTTCAAGGAAATTTCAAAACACGTAGTTGACACTTCCCTTTATTCATTTTTTTGTTCCGGGTTGGAAATTCCTCATGAATGTCCTCCGCCCTGGGGCGAGCGGAGGGGTCTGCCAGATTTTATTTAACTAAAAACCACCCCGGTGTTCCCTTCCCACACTTGCGGGGATGATGGGAACTAGTGCGCCTTCCACGATCCCCAGCTAGTGCCAGCCCGCGTCTACCTCCCGGCGCGACGTCCAGTAGGGGCGCGCGCGGAACACTACGCGCCACCGCCTCGGGTCCAGTTATATGGGGGGGGTGGTTTGCGATCAGAACAACGCCTCGCGTCCGTGCTTCCTCGCGCCGTCGTTACACTGACGCGAGGACTCTCGCCTCTAGGTCCCAGGGCGGCGACCCGGCCACTGCACAAGCCGCCTCGTAGGGGATGTGCGAAACCCTCTGATAGACCTGACGGCCATCGCCCTCTGCGGTTTTCGCAGCATCGTGATGCTGCCGGCCGTCAGGTCCGAGGCCCACACCGGGCCCCCTAGTTGACACTTCCCCTGACCCAAGGGCTGGCTTTTACCTTGGCAAGAGGCTAAGCGTTGCCATACAACATGGCAATGCCGGCGCCGCCAAATTTTTAAATAGTAGATTATGATATAAGTGCGGTAAGTTGAAAATTACAGCCGAGGCGACATTGCTAGAAAGCAGAGGCTGTAATTATCACACGTATTATTAAGCACACGTATGTCATACGACGTTTTATAACATATTTGCGAGGAAATAAATAAAACTCGGACTTTCTTAAACGAATAAATCTTTAATCACTATTGTCAAAGAAAAAGCGCGCGGAATAATTTTTACTTGTTCACAAATTAGCGATGCGCGCGCATCAGCGCTTTTTTTTAAGGCAAAGGCACAAAAAACAGCCAGTATTACTAATAAAGTAAATTAATATTTTTGTGTTTTTGTTACAGATAAATCGTTGTAATTTATTGTCAAAATTAATTAAATTAAAGAAGTAGGTACATGTTTATTTATTATATTTTATCTCCCAAAGTTAATTTTATTCATAAAATGTTGACCACTTTGCTGACTTAAAAACTCTTTGCTAAGATTTAAAAAAGTACCGTTCGTTTTAGACGGAGCATCTTGATAAACCGTGCGTTTTACCTTATTAAAAAGAAACTCGTGCGTTTTACATTACAATAACGCACAAGTACGTAATGAGATACAATACGATATTGAAATTGGTGAAATAAGAGACCCTTTACGAGCAAATGTGTTATAAATAGTATTTAAGGCAACTTTTGTTGGAAAATTAATTAATTAAATTTAATTAATTAAGTACAACATTCACGAACACGGAGTTTATCTTCAGCCTTCTGACGACCTCAAAGATTAATGAACTTATTTTTGTTTTTGATAATGTGTATCGTTACCTGATCCTACAGTGAGGATATGTCTCCTCACGAGGCAACAGTACACACAGATACGAAAATTTTTGTAGACAAGTTTAAATGATTCCTATCATGACCTCATCCTGCAGCCAGGATCATCTTCTCACGAGGGAACTTCTCAATGGTTAATAGCGCGGACACTTAATTTTATATTCACGTTCAATTTTTTATAGATAAAGATGATTTCTGTCATGACCTCATCCTGCAACCAGAATCGTCTCCTCAAGAGGGAAGTCATCAATGGTTAATAACACGGATACTTTGCTTTCGGAAGTCGGAACAAACAGAGTCGGTGACTTTATTTATTTCATTTACTTTTTTGCCACCGACTTTCGAAAGTAAAGTTATTTTAGACATTTTTATTGTTTTTTAGGAATTCGGTTTTTTTTCTCAGAAAGTTTATTTTATTTTATCCTTTTTAGTTGTCCACACAAATTGTTTCCATGAATTAATTTTTACATCTTATAAATATAGAAGTTATTAAGAGATCATCATGTCATCAACATAGCCAAAGAAGAAAAACACGATCATTGCCAAGTCAAAAAGCTGAACTTAGCTAGATGGCCTAAATAAAAAAAATCGTTGAATGTCTTCCCTAGTGACCTAAACAAATACTAGAACCCAATAAGCTGCAACCGCTTTTTATGGCTCGTACATGAATTGTGCAAGGCAACTTCACGCGACGTCACGTGATGTGCCAATTAACGTAAGGGAATAAACCAAATTACTGAACCGATTTTGTATAAATTTCTATGAGACCACCGGGAAATATTATCCTTTCATATAAAACAAAAAAAAATCAAATCGGTTTAGAAATGACGGAGTTATGAGGTAAAAAACAAAAAAAAGGAAAGACCGTTAATGATTACGACAAAACTAAAAATTTAACGAAAAAGAATAGTTTCCATAACAGCTTTTTAAATAATGATTTTATTTTCACTTAAAAAATATATCAATAATTTTATTTATCTACTAATGGCAATTGGTGGCTGAGTTACCTAAGTACAGTAGGTGTAGTACAGTAGGTGGTGCACGCATTCATATTTTTCCCCGACTATGGCGAAGCAAACAGGAGGGTAATTATTTTAACCGGTATTTGACTCAAGAGACAACCTATGGATATTATATTATTAAGGATATTAGGAGCTAGGTAACTACCTTGAGGGACTCCTCGCGTCACACACCGGTATTACCTACCACATGTATTACCAGGAGGTTGGGCTTTTTGTTTGAATTGAGCTTGAATTCGTATCATGACAATCGTAACAGATGCGAACGGTATGCTTTGCAAGAACAGGCAGGGGTTTGTACAGTTAGTATTTCCACATTTCGCCAGTTTGTTCAAGGCCAATTTGACTGAAGCTCAACAATCCAGACTCCTGGCTGCTACGGGGAAATTGCTGATAAGAAACCATGAGCACTACCCAGTCAGGACGAACCCACGACCCACGCGACCCTGCTCAGCAGTCGCGCCTGAGGTGTGACACAGACGGCCGATCTATCATGGTGCCCATAATATTTAAGTTCAACTACCATGTGCGGCAGATAACATATCTAGCAAAATATTGTTTCATTGTAATGGGCAAGGTTGGTGCTTTTATTATTATATTTTAATTGCCTTTTTTCTATTTCTACATTGTGCTCTATATGTAGAAGCAACAATATTGTACCCAGGATTATGTAATATCTAACTTGATTTGAAAAAAGAGTGTTCATGGAGTTTCTTGCCCATTCTTCTCCATGAGATCTACGAATTTGGAATGTGCAACTACAGTCCATTCACAGTTATTATGCCTGTGGTTGGACTGTACCTAGGTAGCTTGTTTTGCCTATGCAAAAGTGCCTGTCACGGGTCTATTTGAAATAAATGCTTTGAGTTTGAGTTATTAATTTAAGAGGATTTATAACCATTAAGTACTAGAAATGCTTGAAAATCAAATTTTCATCTAAAGATCAAGAACTCCAGAATGGAGACGCAGTGGACGTCGGCAAATGTAATTGTCTCGAACAGATGTCGAAGTAGCTCACAGTCCCAAGTCAAACCGGTGCACGGAGGTTAGTGAGTAACTCATTGAGACTTCCGCGAGACCTCGCGCAGGCGGGCGCGGGCGGCGGCGGCGGAGAGCCGGCGAGCGCGGCGTGCGGCGTGCGGCAGTCAGCGGCAGTGCCACTCGGCCACCGCCGCGGCCGCACGACTCACGCACGCCGGTTAGAGCCCCCCGGGCTGAACTGCGACGAGCGTCTCTCGCGCACTGCTACCCGTACCAGCCACCGACTTCCGAGACTGACTCGTGTTTCTGAAAAATCCCTCTTGGGAGACGAACACGATTCTACTCGAAACTTGACTGACCAAACTTTTAAAGTCAACAAAGCCTTAACTGCGCCAAGTTCCGTCCGCACCGGCCGACCATTTGACTGTTATCATCAAACCGCCCAGAATCAGCAGTGCGCCGCTCAGGGCCGAGTAGACTTGTCCCAACCGGGCTCTGCTCGCCGCCTCATCGTCGACCACGTTAAAGTTAGTATCGATTTTCCGCTGTAACGGTTGTGTTTACGTCCTCAAAGCTATCAAGCTGTATTATGTACAAGTGTATAGTGGCTCACGGCGGCGGCGGCGGTGCGTCTTCGCACGCTGCCGCACTGCCTCACTTTGTGTTGACATCGCGGTCTCCCAGGCACCCGCCGCAGCCGCCGCAGCCAATGCGCCCGTGCGCTGCTGCCACTACACTTCAGAGTTTGTTTGACACAACTCACGAACTATTTAACAAGAAAAATTACGACATACCTAAGTAACTAATCTGAATCAGAGTAAATTGTGGTGTTTTTAAAAGAGGTTGGCTTGCGATTTGGGGATGACACATATGCATCAGCCTTGTGTGCAATCTGTTGAAGTTGCCCTATACTATACAGATTCTAGTGCTTCATATTTTTGTGCATGCTTTGGTCCATATCGGCTCGAAGCATATGTTTGTAACACTATTGGTGAGCGCACTGGCCACCAGCTACGCCAGTGTTAGGCTAGTCCTAACAGTGGCGTAGCCGCCACAGCGAGCAGACGGCTGACGTCACTGACGATGGAATTGGCAATATTTCACATAGCAGAGAGTAGGTATTACATATAGATTGACCTTGCTGTGTTATGGCGTGGCTAAAGGCCAAACCTGCATAGCACGCATTTCTCCGTCAAAGTTGGTATAAAGTGGTAATGAGTTAATGTAGATGGTAGGTAAATTCGTTGTGAAGAAGTGTCTAATATGTCGATTATGTCGGTAAGTGGCAGAGCAAACAACGAATACGTTTCAGCGATAACGTGCGCACCGTACCACCGGTACCACACCGTACTTCCAGATCCCCAGCCGATGATTGTTTATTATTGTCGTAAGGATAGCACTGAGCACTTCGTACGTAGCTCATTTGATACATGAACGATCAACCCATCCCGCAGTTGGGTTGATTCTAAATCTGCTGATTGGATGGAAACAATTGAGGCATTCAAAAGAGAGCCCCCCGGTCATGTGTTGACGGTACGGTTGACGCAGTGGCTGAGCGATTGACTGCTGCGCTGCGTGTCGCGGGTTCGATCCCCGCACGGAACAAATACGGGGTGTAAACAGACCCTTCACCAAGCCGTCAACCAAGCATTCTGTACATCAAACTAAGTAACTTTACGCAAAAATTTTTGCTGGGAAACGAATTTTTTTTTTGGGGTCAAAAATCACATTTTACGGTAAAACTCAATATAATGCGCTCAAAACTTATTGCTGATGGATGCTTTGAATAGTAAACGGACCATGGAGGTAATTGGAGTACAGTTAGAACCTTAAAAAGTAGTATTTAAAAAAAAACTTGTTAAAAAATTGGAACTTTGACCGCCAATATCTCCGTAACTAGGAGGTTCCCAGGTATGGTCCAGAACAAAAAAATGATCACAATGACGAGGAGAACAAGTGCCTTTCGGTTTCGTTAAGGGTCTTTTTACACCCTTTATTTGTATGGCCTACAGGCTACAGGTAGTTGTTTCAGGTCTGGCTGATTGTGTAGGTATTTAAACTCATTAAATGTTTGTAAACGCACCCACGATACGGGAGAAATTCCTAGTGTGGGGCAACGTTTAAAAATATATATATACAATGTCGCCCATGCGCATGTGACCGCCCGTAATTTTCTGAATATTCATGAAGAAATGTCAAAAATAAACTTCAAAAGGGGGGGTCTATCTATAACATTTTTCTTGTTATTCAATTTTGAATTTTTTAAGTAGAATTTGTAGATTTGCTTTCTATTTTTTGACACATCTCCGAAGTTTATGGGTCGATTTGGATTCTGTTTATTATTTCTTAAAGCTTATGAGTTATTTTAACAGGTTAATTAACATTTTTACTAAAAATTATCGACTACGAAAAAAAAAACGGAATCGAAGTCATTTTTTCGGTAAAAAATAGTGTATTTATTTTAAAAAAACTAGTGTAAGTCCATAAATTATCCCGATAGGATGACTTTTTTAATCATTACTTGTAATCTTCTACATAACAGCTACAAATTCACAGAACATTGTTGATATCTAACTGTAACTAAATCCAAGGTAAAAATCTAAAACTCTAAGAGTCAAAGAAGATTGGTTTTTTAGGGCTCAGTTAATTTCAGAAGCGTTCATCAATGAAAGTATGTACATTATATGAAGCAATTACGGGGCGTTTCTTTCCATGTAATATCTTTTTTTTACTAAGCTGCACAAAGTAAAAAAAGAAGAAACAAATATTTTTCTAAATCTGAACATCTAAACGCAATCATTCGTAATATCGAAACGTAGAAATAGTGACGGAAGCAACGGAGTTACCATATTCAACAGAAAATGGAATTTCTATAATAATACTAATTAATGATATTGCTGGTAGTAATAGTGAGACGAGAGATGTTTGCTAACTAAAGTATTAAAAGACAAGCCGTTTACATTGCCGCGATATTTCATCTGTTTTGTCTCATCAAATCTAAGCCATTTTGAGTAAGACTCCTCCTATCTTTGGAAACACATGCTTTCTTTGCTTCTAAGTCAGCCTCTTATTAGATTCACAACAAGTTTTATGATACTAAATTATCGTGTTACTAAATAAATGATTAATTAGTGACTGCTGATATTAAAAATGTAAAGTACGTACGTAACGTTTTTTTGGAGAATTTAGCTTAAATGGCAACATTCAAAGCTATGTCATCTATGAAAACAGAATATGTCATAAATGTCATAAATATTGTCACTTCTCTGTCTTGATCAATTAAAATCTAGATGTGTGGTTTTGTTGTGGATAGTTGTGCATTTTATTAGTTTAACAGTTTTATTTAATTCGTGGTGAACTATACAACAAAAGAAATGTACAGTGAAGGTGTATAGATATGATAGAGGCTAAAACAATGCCATAAACATAAACAGTACAGTTGCTGCTAGTATGTGCAAGGAGCATCATAATATAATGATTATGGTAATGCCGATGATGATGGCACGCCCGCGCCGCCGGTCGCTCAGTTATTTGAAGAAGTTGTTATAAGATTATAATGTTAAGCTGCTTAAAATAAATGTTTTATCCATCTTGTAATTAATGTTTCATTTTTGCCCTAGTCCATGGCGCAATTAATTACACATGGTCCTTCGCCCGAATTCGATTGCCCATGGAATTCGTCAAACGACCAAGTGTAAAAAAACGCCGTCGAGTACGTCCGTCTTCGGGCAGACTCGTCCAGCTTCATTGTTTGTTATTCGATTAGTGTAATTGCGCCATTAAAGAATAAGCCGACCAAAATCATAAGACAATGTGGTGGGTTGTGCAAGTGCGGGCTCCGCAGGCTAAATACCTAGACAGTCCTTAAATTCTACGTACTTGTAATGAAGTATAAGGTATATTGGATGAATAATAATGAAAATATTTTTGAATGACATTACGGCTGACGTAACTGTCTATCCTACAGTGTTACATGGATCTTTTGAAGCTCCATTGAGGTTGACAGGAGAGCGCTCTTGCTAAACATTTGCAAAATGTATTGAAAACTAAGATGGCGGTATTAGTTCTGATTTTGCCCACGCGACAAGTGGGTTTATAAATTATGTTATTCTAGCCAAATCCAATATTATAAAAATATGCTATGATTACCTTTTATCTTAGTTTGACCGAGACCTATCTTTTGGGAGTATTTTTACGAATGTACGCGAGCTCTAAGTGTGGTCCCCAGATTGCTTAACCGATTCATTGCCACCTTCATTTTCGTGAACATTTCAGCCAGGCCCCATTCATTGGTCGGTGGCTCACCATTTGAGTCATCGGCCTCCCTGAAGGATGACTCAACTGATGAGTCATTGGCTCCTTGTAATGATTTAATGAGATCTGAAAAATGGTAGTTTAAGTGATATTTTTTTTTTAATATCCGTTTTTATACAATTTTGGTTTGACTCACCAATTGAGCCATCGACCTTCCTAAAGGTTTTTTAATGACTCAACTGTTGAGTCATTGGCCATGAATCGGTTAAGCTCTTGCCATTGTTCTTTAGGAAAAGAAAATGTGAAAGTCAATAATTGAATGTTGCTCTTAGCAGTGAGTACTAAAAGGTTAAATTAATAATGAGGATAATAATGGAATTAAAAACAAACAAGCAATAGCCAGATTTTTCCTAAAAAAATAAAAAAAGTACAAGAATTTGAATTAATTAGATTTTCGAAATGGCCCCCACCCTCCTGTAAACAAACCAAAGCCCACATGGCAACACTTTTGATTGTACGACGTAATTCTTCACGGTTTTCTTTTAATTCCGCAGCAGCAGCAAAAATCCTAGCCGTTAATTGCTCGCGGCTTTCGATGGGCACGGCATACACTTTCTGTTTCATGTAGCCCCAAAGATAAAAATCTAAGGGTGTAAGGTCGGGAGATCACGGCAGCCTAGCAATGGCACCTCCTCTGCCAATCCACCACGGATAATTTTGATTTAAATAATGACGAACTAGTCGTGCGAAGTGTGCTGAAGCTCCATCTAATTGCAGATACATCCGCCTTCTTGTTTCCAGCGTGCAGCGGTACTTCCTCCAAAAGCAACGGCAACGTATTGACTATAAAATCTCAAAACGCGTGTTGATCTAGTCTGTTTGGTAACACGAAAGGGCCAATAAGTTCATCGTCAATCATTCCAGCCCATACATTTATGGAAAATTGAGTCTGGAAAGTTGTTTCCCTAATGATGTGTGGATTTTCAGTGGCCCACGCATGAAGATTGCGATGATTTGTTATACCCGCCCTTGTTTTTTCTTTAGAGATAGGTATCAACAATGTTCTGTGAATTTGTAGCTGTTATGTATTAGATGACAAATAATGATTAAAAAAGTCGTCCTATCGGGATAATTTATGGACTTACACTAGTTTTTTTAAAATAAATACACTATTTTTTACCGAAAAAATGACTTCGATTCCGTTTTTTTTTTCGTAGTCGATAATTTTTAGTAAAAATGTTAATTAACCTGTTAAAATAACTCATAAGCTTTGACAAATAACAAACAGAATCCAAATCGACCCATAAACTTCGGAGATGTGTCAAAGAATAGAAAGCAAATATATAAACTCTACTTAAAAAAATCAAAATTGAATAACATGAAAAATGTTATAGATAGGCCCCCCCTTTTGAAGTTTATTTTCGACATTTCTTCATGAATATTCAGGAAATTACGGGCGGTCACATGCGCATGGGCGACATTGTATATACACTACAGGGTGTTAACAGACCCTTCATCTTTATCAAATATTTATTTTATCCTGTCCCATAGGTTTTAAATCATGAAATCAGCCCAGTGCAAGACACGGTTATTCAAACAATCGCCTACAAAAAGTTCACGAAGCCGTCAACCAGGCATTCTGTACATCAAACTAGGTAACTTTACGCAAAAATTATTACTGGGAAACGACTTTTTTGTTTGGGGTGAAAAATCACGTTTTACGGTTGGCCTCAATGTAACGCACTCCAAACATTGTGCTAATGGGTGGATTGAACAGTACGGGGGTCGTGGAGGTGTTTAACGTAAAAATCTTACATTAAAATCATGTATTTAAAAAAAACTTGTGAAAAACTTGGAACTTTGACCCCCAATATCTCCGTAACTAGAAGGTATGGTCTAGAACAAAAAAATGATCGCAATCACGGGGAGAACAAGTGCCTTTCGGTTTCGTTAAGGGTCTTTTGACACCCTTTATGTCTGTGTAGGTACAGCTACACTCTTGCTACAGCTCCACTCGGCCACGTGACCCACGAGTGCTCCGCGGTCGGTCACGGGCTCGTAGCAAGCGCCGCGAGTAGGCGATGGCGACACGATGCGATGCGGCGCTAATCACCGCACGACCACTCGGCCAGTGCCTCATACCTGATACACGTGCACTAATGGGCTTGTTATGTGATTGACCATTACGTGTTATTAAAATAAATGGAAAAATATCGTTTTATTAATATGACCACGTTGCGTGGATTATGTTGAATAGTGCCAATACCAGTGCGACCAGCGGCGTTCAAAACTACTCAACATATCAGGATGTGCTGCAAAGCTTGAAAGGTCCTAACGGCGCAAACATGCAACGAAAATAGAATGGTATGGCGTGCTGGCAAAGAATAAAATCTAGAATCTATACTTGTAGCATAAATTGATTCTTGAGTGCGTGCGTGACTCCAACCGAGATCATTAATGAGAGCAGCTCAAACCTTCTAATTTAATGACTGAGCTATCAGAGAGCCTTCCATCGGGGCACAATCTCGACTGGCGGGGTTCATAGACGGCTGAGATCGCCGGTGCGTATGCAGCTATTGACCCGCCTTCCATCTCGCGAAGCATGCTCTCATGCCCTGCCTGCATACGTGAGGCATTCGCATAATAATAGCAGCTTCAGCAAAAGTAATGCGTGTTTATGTATAAAACTATTCAAGCACCCAAGTCCAATCTAGGTTTTGCTAGGGATGTGAGACATCAGACAATATGCTGACATCCGACACCCAGAACATGTTTCGAAATCACTTGCCGTCAGGCCATTCTCACTCCAGATCACGCTATACATACAATAATAGAATAATCTGATCCATTTAATGATTACCAGCTGACAGCGTGGAGGAGGCGTTTTTTGATGCCCTTTTATAGTTTGTTGATAGTTTATTTCTTTTAGTTTATTTTATAGTTTTTAATTAATCTTACTAATATTATAAAGAGGAAAGATTTGTAATTTTGTGTGTGTGTTAGTAATGAATAAACTCAAAAACTACTGCGCCGATTTCAAAAATTTGTTCACCATTAGAAAGCTACATTCACCTTAAGTAATATAGGCTATATTTATTGCTACAAAAGGTAAGGAATCCTTACTAAAACTTTAGTAACTTAACCCAAGGTGTAAAAAAAATGCCATAAAACATCTTACGTCGCATGCGCTGCGGAAACTATTGATGATAGAACAAAAGTATGTTCTACAATACTAAAGAACATATCAATAACTACAAAAAATTAAAGGATATTATATGTCCAACTATTATCGTTATGTCACAATAACCACTTTTTACATTTTAAAAGTTACTAGAAATACCGACCAAAATTAGACCATGCTATTCATACTTCTGTTTAAATCCTTATATATTATATATCATATTGTTTTCAAGACTGTTTCAATTTCATGTAGATTACTTTTTGAATTGTTCAAACCGGCTGTTCCAATCAATAGATATTACGAATTTAATAAGTCATAGAAATAGAAAAAATAAACGCTGTCGCGTCGTGCATGTTATACCCGTGCGAAGCCGGGACGGGCCGCTAGTAATGAATATAGTTAGTTTACTCTACTTAATAAATTACCCCTTTTTTACTTTCTAAAGGATAATCCTCAAACATTTTAATGGGTTTTATGATTTTTATGAAAAATCAAACCCTTACAATTTAAGATGATTTGGGTCGGTAAATTACTGGTTTCTGTTCATTACACTCAATACCGATACTGTTAGCCTGCGTCGTCCCACTGCGGGGCAAAGGCTCTCCCATGAGTTCCAGTTGTTTGATCAAGGGCTAATGTGGACAACTATTCCTTGAATTTGTCCAGCTCGTTCCGCCATGACACTCAAAGTTGATTTTAATTTCTAGGGTTTCCTTGCCAAATGGAAAAACGGAACCCTTATAGATTCTTCCTGTCCGTCTGTCTGCCTATCCATCCGTATGTAACAGCCATTTTACTCCGAGACTGATGGCAATACCACACAGCTGAAATTTGGAGAGCAAGTGTCGTCGACATGTTTATAACTAAAGGTTAAAAAACGATATCGAGGTTCCTAAAATGCTTGTTTTCTTGGTAGATGATATTCGCTTCTAAAGCCGTAAAAATTGTCACCAGTATAGTAAAACGCATAACCGCTGGGCCCGGGCCTCGCACAAGGCTCTACCAACTTTGGCATTCCGCCGAAATATTCGCGCAGGTTCGTGTTGCTTAAATCAAACGTCAAAAAGAGCTCTCTCGCGCCCAACGTGAATCCGAGTTCTGTTTCCGCACTCATCACTTACGATAATATTGTCAAATTTCTCAATTTTTGCTCTAAAAAAATACGTAGTTTCTGTCAATAGATTTGTGTTATTATTCGATTAAACCGAAAGGCCAATGTTGAATGACAAGACAAAATAACATTAAAAATAACGTTAACTTAAAATTATTAGTATACCAAAACACCCATAAAATTACAGCTTTTCATAGTAAGTCATACGGTATCTTACTATGGGGCGGGCCGCAGACATCGAATCTATATTTATTCTGCAGAAAAGAGCCATCAGAGCCATATATGATCTACGTAGGCGCGATTCTCTAAGAGAAATTAACATGATGACAGTACCTTGTCAATACATATAAGAAAACATCATGTACGTTAGAAAAAATCTGCATTGATTTAGTAAAAGAGGTGACAGACACCACTATAGTACTAGAAACAGGGACCAACTAGAACAGCCAGGTTTCAGGCTAGCTAAATTAGACTCATCTTTCATGGGGTACTGTTTAAAATGTTACAATAAAATACCTCCCCACATTCTACTACTGAATGAGACGAAATTTAAATCTTGTATTAAACGCACACTATGTAGGCAAGCATAAAGGGTGTAAAAAAAACCCTTAACGAAGCCGAGAGGTACTTGTTCTCCCCGTCATTGCGATCATTTTTTTGTTCTAGACCATACCTGGGAACCTTCTAGTTACGGAGATATTGGGTCAAAGTTCCAACTTTTTCACAAGTTTTTTTTTTAATACATGTTTCTAGTGTAAGATTTTTACTTTAAACACCTTCACGACCCCCGTATTATTCAATCCATCCATCAGCACAATGTTTTGAGTGCGCTACATTGAGTTTTACCGTAAAACGTGATTTTTTACTCCAAAAAAAAAAGTGGTTTCCCAGCAATAATTTTTGCGTAAAGTTACTTAGTTTGATGTACAGAATGCTTGGTTGACGGCTTCGTGAAGGGTCCGTTTACACCCTGTATTATAAGTTAGGGGATTACATTGCTGTTAGAAATGCTTGGCATATTGCTGGTCCTGCTCCACAACCATAGGGGCAAACTAATTGATTACCATGAAGTTATTGTGGAAGCTGCAGAAGATTGTAAAAATATCCTTGCATTGTATAGATTCAAATCTCTTAGTATTATATAATTGCATAGCGCATGTGTGAGTACTATGTAGGTACTGTAAAGCTACCATTTACATTTAGTTATCTTTCATTAACTCGAATTTGCCCTGGCGGTTAAGAGAATGTCACGCTCACTCAAATGTCTCGCTGATGGTGACTTCTTTATACATCGTTCTCACATAAATGTATAGTATCCACGTGAATGATGTAACCAAGATTTTGTAACAATATTTTGATTGAAAAGAGTGTCCATGGTGTTTCTTGCCCATTCTTCTCCATAGAGATCTACGCCTTGGAATGGGCAACTACAGTACTTTCACAAGTTATTATGCCTTGTGTCTGTGACTGTAGCTTCGCTCTTAGTTTTTTCTGTAACTTTCAAAAGTGCCTGTAATGTTCTAATTGAAATAAATGCTTTGAGTTTGAGTTTGAGCTTATATAAAGAAACTATCAGTCATGTTATGTTATGCAGGCTGCTCTACTTAATTATTTTATTCTATTACAAAGAAAAGAAGGGTTACGTTTTTATCTATGATTTTTTAATTTTTTATACATGCGCGGAAGATATAGCACGAACGGATACTTGCGGGAAATGAAATTCCTTATGACGAATTTGTCACTCATTAAAGTCAAGAATAAAAACAGCAGCAAAACTATTACCTACGTTCCTTCGTGTCTGGGACTTATACACAGTTACGACTCAACCCACTGTTCAAGTTATATCAAGCGTGATGTTATGTTTTGCCTGTCGAACGAACGAACGAACGAATCTCACGGACTATTATTCGCACAAGTGTCCGTTCGTGCAAAAGTCCATTCGCACAGGTGTCTTTTCGCTCAAGTGTCTTTCGCGAAAATGTCCTGGATATAAAAAAAAGTTCTTAGCATTGTAACAATTTTTCAGTGGCAAAGCGACAAGTTCCATTGTGCGAAGCAAAAAAAATGTTCGAAAAATAGTGATCATGAATTTCAATAATAACTATCCGAAAAATATTTTTCTTATGGTGGTTCCTGGAAATAAGAATAAATATAAGGGTCGACTTGATGACCTCCTTTTTTAAGTCGGTTAATAGGCAGGTAGAGCAGCTTTAGCATCATCTCAAATAATCTAAGATCGACTAGGTGTCAAAGGAGGAGGTCCGCACACACGATTTGTTTTTGTTTTTGCAGGGAATTTCTGAGTTTAGCACAACACGACTTTAAAGTGCAAAAAAATTAAAACCCCTGAAGTTGTTAATAAATTCCGTTTCAAACGGCTAATCTCCGAAACAGTTGGATCGATTTTGAAGGGAAATTGGCAGATAGCTCATGTTATAAGGAGTAACTTAGGCTACTTTTATTTTAGAACATGAATTAGGGTTCCGTGCACATAAATTAAAACCCTTGAAATTGATAACAAAATCCGAATCAAATAGAGAAGTAATATAATGGTTTATAATAATTTCACGCGAACGAAGGTCGCTAGAACAGCAGCAGCTAGTTACTCGTACAAATAATTTAAATTTTTCATACACACATTTTTACTACATTCTACATGAAAAAATAAATTTATTTGTCCATAAAGGGTGTAAAAGTACCCTTAACGAAGCCGAAAGGCCTCTTGTTGTCCCCGTCATTGCGATCATTTTTTTGTTCTATACTAGACCATACACCTGGGAACTCTCTAGTTACGGAGATAGTGGGGGTCAAAGTTCCGACTTTTTCACACTTTGTTTAATGTTATAACCAGTGATCGGAGTAGGTAGATTGATTTTTGGTACTTGTATCATAAATGCACACAGAAAGAATAACATGGATAAGCCATTTTTCCGGAAAGTAATTCCGGTATTTCCGGATTCAATTAAATATTGTTAATGTTGGTAGTGATATTATTACTACTCAATTCAAAATTTAAAGGAAGGTATCAAAACTAAATTAATTCATTATTTATCTGTTGAATAATAAAAACAATCACACCAATAATCCACCAATTCCGGAGGAATGTCCATAGTAATATATACGTTTCGGATCAATGACCCCAGTTCAATCTACCTACTCCGATCACTGGTTATAACTTTACTTTAAATACCTCCACGACCCCCGTACTATTCAATGCATCCATCAGCACAATGTTTTGAGTGAGTTACATGGAGTCCTACCGTAAGACGTGATTTTTGACCCCCAAAAAGTTTCCCAGCAATATTTTTGCGTAGAGTTACTTAGTTTGATGTACAGAAACTACGGAATGCTTGGCTGACTGCTTCGTGAAGGGTCCATTATAGCCTGTAGCTGTATCACTTTATCACTTATCGACTCTTTTTATTTTCTTGTTTTTGGAAATTCCGGACGTATGACAAGCTTCCTTTTTAACCGACTTCGAAAAGGAGGAGGTTATCAATTCGGATGTTTCTATTTTATTTTTTATTTTTTTTATGTATGTTCGGCGATAACTCCGTCATATAAAGATGGATTTGCAAAATTCTTTTTTTGTTCGAAAGGAGTTTATTTCGAAATGGACCCATTTAAATTTCATATAGATGATGAGTTTCGGAGATAGACAACGGAACTCTTCAAAAAATTACAGCAAATCAACCGCGATTGCTGCTATCGCATAAATATAGATTGTTCACGTAATCGCACAACAAAACATCACGCTTGTACACTCGAAAGGGTTATGCAGATGTGTATAGTACACCCACATTTCGACAAATAATGTTAAGTTCCATTTTATTGGGGATAAGCCTATTACCATGGAATGTGTTGTTAACAATGTATAATAAATGCATAGCAAATATTTGTGTAGGATATTACTACTAAAAAAGTCGGTGAAAAACTAAATCAAACAAACAAAAGTCACCGACTTCTGAAGCTAAAGTTATTTTTCACTATTATGTGTTTTTGGAGTCGGTTTTATTTTTTGCAATAATTTTGGGTAAGGTTTAGAATCGCGTCCTCCGAATTGGGAGGTGTGGGAGGTGGGAGGGGGAGGGGGGGAGTTGTAGTGTCACCCCCCACTTCCTCCCCCCTGCCGGAGGCGAATAGTTTTTTTTTATGAATTTTTAAAAACTCAATTTGGTTTTATCTTTGCTTAATTTTTTAATTAAATTTTTGACATTATAAACCTGATTTACAGGGGAGAGAGTTGAGTTAGTTGTTGCCAGTCAACGTGGCGAAGTCGAGGGAAGCCCGGTCGCCGGAGCCCCGCTTCGCGGGGCTCCTACTTCTGAATGGTTTACAAAAAAAATAACCACGAAGGAGATGGCGGGGTCTAATCGCTCGCTTCGCTCGCTCACTCGACCCCGCCATCCCCTTCTAACCTAACCTGTCCGAGTCGGGGTGCCCCAGGTCCCGAGCTCGCTTCGCTCGCTCTTGCACTCAATGAAACACGAAACACACTTTAATTTATAAACATAATTTATAGCTTCCACCATTTAAAAAAAAGTGTCTTTTCGATATTTCTTTCAAAATCATATTATATTTATTCATAAGAATATTTATTACGCATTTTGAGATGATTTTGACAGATGTAACGTCAAAAACGTTAGACTTTAGTTAAATATTCATTCTGTTTCACGTTTAGTTAGTGATTTACCAATATTTTTAGAAAATAATTTTAAATATTTCCGGCAGCTAAAATCACATGGGGCGCTTCAGATAAACCCCCTTGACCCCCCCACAGTGACAGAATCCTCGAATTCAGAGGACGCGATTCTAAACCCAACCCATAATTTTTTTTATACTTACATACGTAGTTGAAAAGTCCGCAGCCATCCTCATAAATTGTTTGAAACAATAACTGATAAAAGCTTGTAGTTTCCGTTACTCGAACGGCAAGCCCCCCTCCCCGCCCCCCGCCTCACACGTCCATCGGCCCCGCGCACTACATACCCGCTATGTGTCTGAGTTGCGTTTTTTCCAATGTATGATCTGTAAGTTAAGAATATTACGATCAAATCATAGTTTATATACAACGTGTAAACGGACCCTTCACAAACCTATCAACCACGTATTCTGTACATCAAACTAAGTAACCCTACGCAAAAATTATTGCCGGGAAACGATTTTCTTTGGGGTGAAAAATTTTACGGTAAAACTCAATGTAACGCACTCTAAACAATCTCCTGACGCTTGCATTGAAAAGTAAATGGGTCATGGAGGTATCTATAAAATATAAATAACAGAACTGAAGTAGGTACCTGTCATTTTTTTTTGCTTCCTGTTGTAATTTAAAAATAATAATTTTGTACTGAATTCCAATATGAAAGTAAAAAACTATTGTACCTACTAAAAACAAAAAAAACTATTTTTGTCTGTCTGTTGGTTTGTTCCGGCTAGGTAATCTCCGAAACGGCTCGACCGATTTAAATAGGCTGATTGGCGGGACTTTTACTGGCTGATAGCTGATATTATAAGGACTAACTGAAGCTGCTTTTATTTTAGAAAAAGGATTAGGGTTCCGTGCAAAAAAATTAAAACCTTTGAAATAGTTAATGTGTTCAAAGGTTTTAATTTTTTTGCACGGAACCCTAATCTGATTCAAATCGGGAAGGAATATTTTTTAATAATTTCACGCTGACGAAGGTTGCGGGTAACAGCTAGTTTAAATTAAAGCTATAAGCAATAACCTTAAAAAGTAATATTTAAAAAAATATGATGGGAATGACGGGGAGAACAAGTGCCTTTTAGCATCGTTAAGGGTATTTTTACACCCATCATCTGCCTAGTGTTTTTACTCCCATTAGATAGGTAATAGTTTAAACGTGGACGGAGGTCGCGGGCAGCAGCTAGTGAGAGAAATAAGAATAGTTGTACTCGGTCGTGGCGCTGTGGTGCTTGTTCGGGTTATGTTCAGTCTGGTGACGTCATAGGTCGCGCAGCTCTCCTGCGCAATGTATACCACCCGCGCTGTAGCAGCCAGCGCTGGCGAGCTGCGAGCCTGACCCGGCGACCCACTGCCGCCATCGATCCACCGCCGCTCCCGACAACACTGTACATGCAGCTACTTGCACAAGTACCGACGCGTACAATTAAGTAACCCTACCTAGTAGCCCCTTCCGCCTAGACCGAGCAGCATGGAGACCTCTCCTATCAGGGTGTCGATGTCGCCAAGTCGTGCTTTTGTCGGCGGGCGACCAATCGAGAACATCGCGGTTATAGATAGATGTGTTCAAAGAAAGTGCCAGTGTCGAGATATGGAGGATAAATAATTAAGACGAGCAGAGCCTAATAAGGTACCTAGTGTTTTGTTAACATGACTGTCATTACTGCATACACTACTGTCAACACAATATTATTAGTTCGCGAGCTCATTCAACTGGACGAGTAAGTGGTTAGTTCACTCACATCAAGTTTGCATATCGTTGTGCGGGAGGTCGCCGAGTGGCGGCGAGTGGCGGCGAGTGGCGGCGCGCGCATGTGTGCGTCGTGCTGTAGCGCGGAGCGGTCGGCGTGCGGCGGCGCGGCGCGGCGGCGAGGTCAGCCGCGACCCTTATCTTAGTGCCACTCAAATAGCCTGTGACTCATCCGCGCAGACTTAACTGGCTGCCTAAATATTAGTCACGATTACTCGACGCCGCGCCGCTCGCTCCGCCTCGCCACTACCAACATAAGCGAACATACGGAACCATTCAAGTCATTACAAGTACCTAATTAGTTTGACGGCAACAGTGCACACGGCCGCAGCGGCCCTGCACCGAGTCGTCGATACGCGGCCGGCCGATAGCACTCGGCCTCGCACTCGCGCCCGTGAAATGATCAAAAAGTAAATAAGAGCGGAAGTACAACCGGAACAAGTGTGACCTCGCGCGCTCCCCCCGCCGCCCGCCGGCTGGACGGACGCTCACTCACCACACTCGCTCACTTGAAACTGCTGCAGTTTCTACCGACAGTCACCAATTCGTCCACAGTGAAAGCAAAAATAGATAGAATTTTCAGAATAGTTTTTTTTTTCTGTTAACCTAGGTTCGTTATTTTTGGTCTGTTGTATCTCATATGCCGCACAAACTCGTGGTTCACTGCAGTTTCCTATGCGACTATTAGGTAGCGAGAACAACGTCATGGATACTTAGTTGAAAGGTGGCCCGTGAAATTATAATTTTCTTACGTTTTTTGCAATTTGTAGGTCAGTGTTGGGTTGTACGTTGATATATATGATTGCCGCCCCCTTAAGGCGAATGACCACGGTAACTTGTCATATTATTTTGTAGTATGTTGATTAAAATATCTATTTTGCAGAAAGACATTTAATCATTTTACTCATTAATCCCTACATGTATAAATTTCTCAAAGTTACAATTACCGTTACACAATAAATTATTTAATTTTTCTCCTGGACGCGAACCGCGATGGCTGCTGGTCCGAGGAGGCACAGGAAAACAGTCCATGGAAGGAATTGGGGGAGGCTCAGCAGTGGTACAGGATAAACTAAAAAAAAGAATACTTGCAGCTAATACATTCGAGTATTCAGTAGTAACATGTAAAAGAAGACCAATGCCAAAACGGCATAAATAGCGTGAGAGCTAAACAAAGAAATATTTGAAGAGAATAAACAAAAAAAAATACTTTACACAACAAAGTTACACTTCAAAGAAAAAGTAACATTTTTTCTTACTATTTGTAAATAAATCAAAGCCAACATCCCGGATTCCCGGCACACTAGTTTTACAATAAGAACATGAAAGTGATGAGGTCTGCGAAGAAACACAGACGGTACACGAAGTCCAAGCTTGGCCACTGGCTCAGGGCCGTCAGTAGATCCGTTCCTTACACTAACAGACAAGCATGATGCTCCTGTCAAGGAAGAATACGCTTACACCAATTAGTACAGGTACATCATAATTTGAACGATATTGAGAGTACCTTCAAAGTCGCTGTAGTCAAGTATGTTTCAAGGCGATTACTGTATTAATCGCCTTACACTGATATTCTTAAATACAGAGGAGACCCTCAAAATCATCAAACAAAAGCTTTGCGTCAGAAGTTAGATACCCCAACACTCTTGATGACGCCGACTCTGACAATAATTGAGGTTCAATCATTTGTAATCATACCGAATAGGGTTTGGCTTACCTACGAGTAAATGTACATTTACTCGTCCATTATATTTGGGAATATTCAAATCCAACCTAATTGTATCGCAGTACTTAAGGAACCGGTCCAGATCCTCCTGTTACAGGAGTGCATCCTCAATGGTTGACACTTTACTCAGAATCTTCGTGTCATCCCCATACATTAACATTTTAGAATTTATGAAACAACAGGCGATGTCATTCACAAAAATGTTAAATAAAAAGAAGTCCTAATAAGGATCCTTGTGGAACCCCCGAGGGAATGTACAATTGTACATCGCTCTCGAGGTATATAATCATTGAGGACTACAGTCTGGCGTCTATTTTCAACATAAACAAACCACCTGTACAAGCTACCCCTTCCAACCGTCCCAAACCGTTTGCGCATTAGAAGCGCATTATCTATTCGATCAAAACACTTGATGTAGTCAGCGTATACAGAGTGGAAGAGACACTGCCACAACAACGGTTACCTCGTCTTCCGTATATCATTCAGAACCCATAAATACTTACATCAAAAAGGCTAAAAGGCTAGCGCCTTTGAGAAATGTGTTATTATTATTTCCTTTATTTATTTCTAAACAAATACAATTACATTTTTAAATATTCCTTAGAAAAAACAATATAAAAAACATAAAAAAAATATTATTATTATAAGCCTATATTGTCCCACTGCAGGGCAAAGGCCTCCAGAATTCTCTAACAGCAAAGCTCAATGCAATAGAGTTTGCAAATAATAACAGAAACTAATCGCGCGTAGAAACTTAAAATTACATTAAAGCGCAAATAAAGGAAAATTTGCAGCAAACTGAGTGTTGACTTATGTTGTTTCAGGCGGCGCAGAGCGCAACGTGTCGCCGGCATTGCGCGACGCACTCAACACTATACGAGAGGCGTGGGCCGAGCCGCGCTCGCTGCTCAGCCGCTGGTCAGTACAACTAACTACACACACTACACTCAACACAGTATGCGCGAGTTATGGCCCGAGCCGCGCTCGCTACTCCGCCGCTGGTCGGTAGAACCAACTACACACACTACACTCAACACATATGGTATCGCCCAAAAAATACTTTCTTATAATAAAAAACTGAAACATTTTAATATGACCTCACTAGACAGACGTAGACACCTAATGGATGCAATGTTTACCTACACAATTTTTAAACATAAAATAGACAGTCCCAGCTTACTTGCCCTTTTCAATTTTCATGCACCCTCTAGAATCCCGCGTAAGCCAATTCGCCTGTTGCACGAATGTGTAAGGCTGTAAATGGCTACAGTGATGTTATTGATCTCCCCCTAATCATATTCAATTATTTCATTTTATCAATTTTACCATCATCAATTATCTCTGCGCTGGGGCGGCTGCTGCAGGTGCTTTCTTTCTTTATCGTGTGGTTAGTTCGTAACCTGGTGTCAGAGTTTTTAGGCCGCCCATGGGCCTCTGACTTGGCTTTACATGCCGTCAAGAAATATCTCTCAGGCATGCTGGTTTCCTCACGATGTTTTCCTTCACCGAAAAGCAAGTGATAATTATACTATACGCACATGAATCCGAAAAATCAGAGGTGCGTGCCTTGGGTTCGAACTCGAGACCTATGACTTGGCAGTCCGACGGTCACACCACTAGGCTATCACTGCTTAGGCTGCAGGTGCTGAAAACCTCAAACGGCGCAAGTACAATCATTTAATTGGTAGTTATGTTTTTGAGCCGTTTGGGGTTGAAACACTAGGGCCATGGGGTCCGAGTGCCCACCTAGTATTTCGGGAAATCGCTAAGCGACTCTTCACGTGACCAGAGGGCGGGCCTATTTTTGCATTGCCATCCAACGTGGCAATGCTGCCAGCCTCCTGGGCACTTTTCCTGTTGATAGCGATGTGGACGAATTTTTTTTTTTCGATATTTCCAATTTTTATTTAATTTAATTGAATATTGGCGCTTAATACTTACTAAGCTTAGGTTATTTTCCGAATTTATTGTTTTGGGCATGTGGTGTTTACCTCTATGTAATTGTCCCGTCGTGATTTAATTTTATGAATGAATTATGTCACTGTATCCAGTGTGAACAATTGTTGGTAGACCTAATATAATAAATGAATAAATAAAGCCATGTGCGAGGTGTGGGCCGAGCCGCTCTCGCTACTCCGCCGCTGTTCGGTAGAACTAACTGCACACACTACACTCAACACATGCGCGAGGTATACGCCGAGCCGCTCTCGTTACTCTGCCGCTGGTCGGTACAACTAACTGCACTCACTACACTCAACACATGCGCGAGGTATACGCTGAGCCGCTCTCGCTACTGTGCCGCTGGTCGGTACAACTAACTGCACACACTACACTCAACACATGCGCGAGGTGTGGGCCGAGCCGCTCTCGCTACTCCGCCGCTGGTCGGTACAACTAACTGCACACACTACACTCAACACATGCGCGAGGTATACGCCGAGCCGCTCTCGCTACTCCGCCGCTGGTCGGTACAACTAACTGCACACACTACACTCAACACATGCGCGAGGTATACGCCGAGCCGCTCTCGCTACTCCGCCGCTGGTCGGTACAACTAACTGCACACACTACACTCAACACATGCGCGAGGTATACGCCGAGCCGCTCTCGCTACTCCGCCGCTGGTCGGTACAACTAACTGCACACACTACACTCAACACATGCGCGAGGTATACGCCGAGCCGCTCTCGTTACTCTGCCGCTGGTCGGTACAACTAACTGCACACACTACACTCAACACATGCGCGAGGTATACGCCGAGCCGCTCTCGCTACTCCGCCGCTGGTCGGTACAACTAACTGCACACACTACACTCAACACATGCGCGAGGTATACGCCGAGCCGCTCTCGTTACTGTGCCGCTGGTCGGTACAACTAACTGCACTCACTACACTCAACACATGCGCGAGGTATACGCTGAGCCGCTCTCGCTACTCCGCCGCTGGTCGGTACAACTAACTGCACACACTACACTCAACACATGCGCGAGGTATACGCCGAGCCGCTCTCGCTACTCCGCCGCTGGTCGGTACAACTAACTGCACACACTACACTCAACACATGCGCGAGGTATACGCCGAGCCGCTCTCGCTACTCCGCCGCTGGTCGGTACAACTAACTGCACACACTACACTCAACACATGCGCGAGGTATACGCCGAGCCGCTCTCGCTACTCCGCCGCTGGTCGGTACAACTAACTGCACACACTACACTCAACACATGCGCGAGGTATACGCCGAGCCGCTCTCGTTACTGTGCCGCTGGTCGGTACAACTAACTGCACTCACTACACTCAACACATGCGCGAGGTATACGCTGAGCCGCTCTCGCTACTCCGCCGCTGGTCGGTACAACTAACTGCACACACTACACTCAACACATGCGCGAGGTATACGCCGAGCCGCTCTCGCTACTCCGCCGCTGGTCGGTACAACTAACTGCACACACTACACTCAACACATGCGCGAGGTATACGCCGAGCCGCTCTCGCTACTCCGCCGCTGGTCGGTACAACTAACTGCACACACTACACTCAACACATGCGCGAGGTATACGCCGAGCCGCTCTCGCTACTCCGCCGCTGGTCGGTACAACTAACTGCACACACTACACTCAACACATGCGCGAGGTATACGCCGAGCCGCTCTCGCTACTCCGCCGCTGGTCGGTACAACTAACTGCACACACTACACTCAACACATGCGCGAGGTATACGCCGAGCCGCTCTCGCTACTCCGCCGCTGGTCGGTACAACTAACTGCACACACTACACTCAACACATGCGCGAGGTATACGCCGAGCCGCTCTCGCTACTCCGCCGCTGGTCGGTACAACTAACTGCACACACTACACTCAACACATGCGCGAGGTATACGCCGAGCCGCTCTCGTTACTCCGCCGCTGGTCGGTAGAACTAACTGCACACACTACACTCAACACATGCGCGAGGTATACGCCGAGCCGCTCTCGCTACTCCGCCGCTGGTCGGTAGAACTAACTGCACACACTACACTCAACACATGCGCGAGGTATACGCTGAGCCGCTCTCGCTACTGTGCCGCTGGTCGGTACAACTAACTGCACACACTACACTCAACACATGCGCGAGGTGTGGGCCGAGCCGCTCTCGCTACTCCGCCGCTGGTCGGTAGAACTAACTACACACACTACACTCAACACATGCGCGAGGTATACGCCGAGCCGCTCTCGTTACTCTGCCGCTGGTCGGTAGAACTAACTGCACACACTACACTCAACACATGCGCGAGGTATACGCCGAGCCGCTCTCGTTACTGTGCCGCTGGTCGGTACAACTAACTACACACAACACACATCCGCATGACTGCTTATTTCTAAAAAGCATCTACCAGCACACCTACGTAAATAAAAATGAAAAAAAACCAGCCAAGTGCGAGTCTTATCAAAATTAAAATCAATTTTATTTGTGTAACATTAGGTAGTGAATGACAGTTCTTAAATTAAAGATAAAATGAATATACAGGGTGTAAACGGACCCTTCACTAAGCCGTTAACTAAGCATTTTGTACATCAAACTAAGTAACTCTACGCAAAAATTATTGCTGGGAAACGACTTTTTTTTTTGGTGTGAAAAATCACGTTTCACGGTAAAACTCAATGTTACGCATTCAAAACTTAGTGCTGATGGATGCTTTGAATAGTTAATGGGTCATGGAGTAAATTAAAGTAAATTTAAAATCTTAAAAAGTGGTTTTTTAAAAAAAACTGGTGAAAAAATTGGAACTTTGACCTTCAATATCTCCAGAACCTGTGCTTTGCCAGGTATTGTCTAGAAGAAAAAAATGATCCCAAAGATGGGCAGAATATGTGGTTTTCGTTTTCGTTAAGGGTCTTTTTACACCCTTTATTAATGCGAGAGGTGTATTTGGTAGGGAACGTCAAAATTAATAGAATGATGATAAATAAATAAAAACAAAAATTATAAATGTCACAATATGGAGTAGATTCTACAGTCAATATTTAAATAAATAATCATAAATTACAATTAGTCTCATTATTCAATTAAAAATGTTGATTAATTAATCAATGGTTTCTACAATCAGTCTTTAAATCTAAGAAAAGAATTTGTAATTTTCAAATATAAATCTTCTCTCGTCTTTCCTAAAAAAAACTTAAAAACAAGAAAACATTCGTTTTCTTTTTTCCTCAAAAATATATTAATAAGAAACTTGATCATTAGTATGCCACCCTTATAATAATTGGTCTTACTTACTGCCAAGCACATAACATTTATTTGTTTGCTAATCAATCTGTCCCGCAACGTAAAAACTGGCTATATAGGTACAAACCATACATATACAGTACTTACATAAAAGTTGGTGGTTCGTTTTCAATTTTGGTGGCGGGAAAACGCCACCAAAGCCACCAAAATTGGGACCAGGCATAAAAAAAACTTTAAAAATAGGGGTTTTAAGTTCCAATTAAATTGATGTTACTGATTTATACGAAACCCTAATCACTAGCTATAACGTGTAGCTTACTATTAAAACACTTTAAAATCGACAGCAAATCGATCCACCAAAAATTGAACAATTCTTGTCCCCCGTGCCACTCAAGGTGAGTACTTACGTTTTTGGGGGGTAATCACAGCACTAATCACATACCTGTGACGCGCAAGTGCTGGCCCAAGACTTAAAATTGCGAAATAATAAAACACTATTGATCACACACGCCCGAAGCTTCGTGTTATAGTAAATTGAAAAAGTGACAACAAAATTTTGATTTTTGCTTGGACAAACTTTGATCGAGTGTCCTGTGCTTTTAAATTAGATTTTCTAATATGGTTTATTTGTTTTTAGATAGTGCGTCTTATGCATATACTAAGGAAATTGTTTATTTGCTATTTTACCCCAAATTGTTACTTTGGTGAATGCAATTATATCAAAAAATGAAACTGGGACAAGCCACCAAACTTGAATTTTAAGGTGATTTTTTTTTCCTGATTATTTATATACACTTATGAAAACAAGTAATGTGGCCCTAATTGGTCCAAGTTGCGTAGTTCACTATAAAAAAAAATAAGAAACATCCTATCATTTTACACCTCGATTCTCAACGTGGACACGTAAAATTTGCTGCGGTGATATTCACCCAAATGCCCCAAGATCTGAGCACGGCAAGTCTTGAGGTTGGACTGTCAACGAATAGATCCAAGACCCAGATCATGACCAACAGCACAAAATGTAGGGTCACGGTAGACGGGCATATTGTGTTACAATATGTCGATGAATACACATACTTGGGCCAGATAGTGTCTTTTAAAAACAGGCAAGACAAGGAAGTCGAAAGACGAGTCCAAAATGCTTGGAAGACCTTTTGGTCCGCGAGCGATGGAGCGCAGCATAATAGGTGCCAAGCGATCAGATCGCGATAGGAACACCGCCTTGCGCTCCATAACTCAAGTAGCTGATATTGGAGTTAAAACAGCCAAGCTAAAGTGGGAGTGGGCTGGCCATGTCGCACGGATGCACCCGGAGAGGTGGGCAAGAATCGTCACTCACTGGACGCCTGAAGGTGGACATCGCCGACGAGGTCGACCGCGGCGAAGGTGGTGTGACGATCTGATAATGTTCGCGGGGCAAACGTGGCCAGAAATTTCACAGAACAGAGAGGTTTGGAGAGAGAAAGGGGAGGCCTTTGCCCAGCAGTGGGACACAATGTAGGCTAGCAAAAAAAAAAAAAAAAACTTCTTCAATGACACAGTTACTATGTTCGATATTTACTTTTGGTACTTCAGTTCGTTGATAAAAGAGCATTATTTTTGTTTTCTTTAAGTTTATAACTAAATTATTTTTACTAAGCCAATTAATTATGTCCCATAAAGTATTATTTATGTTATCTTGATAAATATTGCGATCAATGCATTTCACTATGGCAGTACTGTAGTCTGCAAACATCACCATTTGATGTTGAGTCACCTTTGGCAGATCATTTATATAGACCAAGAAAAGAGATGGCCCTAAGACGCTACCCTGTTGGGCCACCAAACTTTATTAATCTAGAATGAGACAAAAAACTCTTTTCAAATTTTATTTTTCACATACTCTTGCAATCTCTTTACCGTTTTTTTGTTGGAGAGATAGGATTCGAGTAGTTTTAAAATGTTACCTCTGATACCGTAACTACGCAGTTTGTCTAATAATACGTCGTGCTTTACGTAATCGAAGGCTTTGGTCATATCTGTGTAGAAAGCACAAATAGGAGCTTTTTGGTCTACTGCCAACTTAGTGCTACGTAAAAAATTAAAAATAGCCATGTTGATCGTGATATTCTTTCTGAAGCCATATTGTTCCTTGCATAATAAGTTAAATTTATTGAGATAGCAATACAGAGACTTATAAATATTGTTTTCGAAAATTTTGGTATATACACAAATTTTAGCTATTGGTCTATAGTTCTTCATATCAGTTTTTTAATCTTATTTATAAAGTGGTTTAATAATGCCTTTCTTCAAGTCTTCAGGATAAACTCCGTCAACAATGCCAAGGTTCATAATATGCGCTGATTCAGGTGCTATAAGTTCATTTACTTTTATTACCTTTGTTGACATACCGTCAAATCCTATAGTACTTGTATTTTTAAGAGATCTTATCGCCGAAACCATGTCGATTGTTACAACAGGCTGCATAAACATTGATAGGCTTGTCAGATTATCTAATTTATTGTCGAATTCCATATCAGTTTTAATATTATTCTCAATTTCATCTGCAAAATAATTATTAAATGCAATTGCAATGTCAATAGGTTCTGAAAAGGTCTGGTAACATTCATTAATAGTCATTATTTGTTCTTTAGGAGAGTTATTTTTAGGTCTATTGACAATTTGCAATGTAGCTTTTGACTTATTCTTCGAGGTTTTTATAAAGTAATCATTTTGAGCTTTTTGGGTAAGTCTTATAATTTTCTTATATTGTGAAGAGTATGTTTAAAAGTTAGTTTTATTTTTTAATACGGGATTTAGTCTGTATGTCCACAGTAATTTTCTTTGTTTTTTACTACAGCTTTTTATGCCGCGCGATACCCATTTTACATTTTTATTAGTGTCAATAGTATATGTTATTTTATCAGGGAAGCAAAGTTTGTAGAATAGGGAGAACGTTTCATAAAATCTTTTGTAAGCTACATTAGCATCGTTAGTTTCATATACATCCGAAAAAGTGAAATTTCGATATAAACAAATTACAATAATAGAATGAGTTGTCAATTCAGTTCCACAAATTTCAAAAACGCCTGACACAGAGTGCTTAGCAAAATCTGGCAGTTCTTTATATTGATGCCCAGTTCTAACTAGAATACGAGTTCCTCCGCGATGCGTTTTGTGACAAAAGAAAGCAGCGGGATGGCGTGCGCTTTCGTACTGACACGCAGGGTTCCGTAGCACCAAACAATATAATAAATATATTTTGAAGGCTCATTCATATGTTTTATTGTATTACATTCAACAACAAAACTAAAGTTGTATTTCATAGTATGTTAATGAAAAATAACAACATTTTTTTTAGAATTTTCCTCTTCTTACATTAGAAATTAGGGGGGGGGGGGGACACATTTTATCCCTTTTTAAGTGTCTATCTTTCAAACGATTGATTTTGAGTTAAAATGGTTTTATGAACCTCAATGCCAAAAATGCTCAATGCCTCATGCTCAATGTCATTTTTAGAGGCCTACCTATCTATAAACACCCCGCACGTATAGGTTTGATGATTTTTTTAAATTTAGTTTCAGTTCCATGTATGGGGAGCTCCCCCTTAATCTTTTTAATTGTGTTTCACAGCGGTTCACAGAATACATCTACCTACCAAGTTTCAACTGAGTAGTCCTAATAGTTTCGGAATAAAGTGGCTGTGACGTACAGACGGACAGAGAGACAGACAGACAGACATGACGATTCTATAAGGGTTCCGTTTTTGGCTACGGAACCCTAAAAAAGAGTAGGTATTATGAAGTACCAAAATGTGTAAGTGTGCGACATTCATCAGTCATCACGCACACAGAGCACATTGGCATTTACAGTGATAGCGATAGGTGGTTTCGTATGATCAGTGGCGATGTTTTTTGTTTTGCTAGGCTTATTCAAATCAAACAAATGTAGAAACGTGAAATAAAACACTATGATCGTGTCGGGCGTGACATTAGTTTTGTAAGTAATGGATGGTCCTGCCGTGGATGGTCCGGCCGCGCCGCGCGCCGTGCGCTTTCATACGGTACTCGGTGGAATCAGTTCTGATCAATATTATTGTTGGCACATGACACACTCTGCTTGCCAGCGCATCCGCTCCAGCTTACAACGGATTCCACTGTTTAGGATGAAGGTTTAATATGAGATAGCCAACTCAACCATGAAAAGTGAGTTCTAGAACTAGAAGTAAAGCAGTTATGCTGGAAGAGATTTCTTTAGAAATAAGCATCACCTTTGTACTATTTTCTGTTCCTTTCTTCTTTTCTGTATTTAGTGTGTACATAAATTGTTAAATAAATAAAGCAACCTGCTCATTCCGTATTGTGTGAAACTATTTTAAATATATTTATTATTTATTTAGTCACGCTAAAGAGGTTAACCTAAATAGCAATAAAATGAGTGCGAGCTTGGACGCGCTGTGTCCCGACTCGGCGACGCCGCGCGCCGCGACAACCGCGTCATCGCGGGCGGCGCGCTCCTTCACTGCTGACACTGACCAAGCACTGTTTACACGGTTAATAATATTGCAAGCGGACCTTATTGCACATTTACTAGTCATTTTCCTCTTTATTTTTGCATAATAGTAAGAAATAATTTTGCGTATGATATGGGTCAAATTGCATTTGAAAAAATACGGACCTTTTACAAGGTATCGTATTTATGTTACTAACTGCAAAATATAAAGGATCTAGGAATCAACATTTAGGGACCTTGCGCAAAACGCGGCCACGACCACCACTTGTCGCATGAGCGGCCGCTATCATGACTCGGTGGGCGACCAAACTTTCTTCCTCGTCGAAGCTTCTGCGGCCAAAAGTCGTGGACGTGGCCGCGTAGTGCGCGAGGTCTCTTATAATTAATGCTGACACAAAGTGTAAAGAATTTATGCCCCTACACGATATTTTTAAACAAAGACAGAGTTGAGTTAGTTGCAAGTCGGTAGTAACTAGTCTGAGCAGAGCACTGGTGAGGGTGGCGAGTGCCGCCTCGTTCGCTGCACAATGCACGGCTCATTGACGGCGGCCACGACGCTGCCGCCGCCGCCGCCGCGCGCCGCGCGCTGCAAATATGTCAGGTATTTCCACAGCTGCTAGCTTGCCGCTCGGGCATGCGACGGGGCCAGGCGCGCCGCACGCCGCGCGCAATGCACGACGTCCGCTTTCATGATACACTTCGCCTGAAATAATTATGGAATATATATTTGCGTCCGCACCGCACGCATAGCTGCCACTCTGCCAGTCGACCGCAGGCGCGTCTTGCGGATACATGTGCCTTACCATTTTAATATTTATAATGTACATATTGTGATCGATAAGTTCAACGAATTAAGAAAACGAAACGAATTTTGGTGTCAATGTATTATAAATAGTAAATAAACGATTATTTTGATGAAGCACGTGTCGTCAGGGTGAGGGACTGAGGGTGCACAGCGCAGCGCGCGCGTCGCGCCGCCGCCGGGCAGGTGAGAGTGGTGTCAGTGTCGACTGTTCAGTGTGGGTGTGGAGTGTGCCCATCGCTCAGGTGCGCGCGCTCCACACTAAACTCGAGTGTCACTTGTTAAGGGTTCACCGAATCTCTACAGACTGCTGCTATTATAATTCCCGTCATAGTCATTCTAAACTACTTTTCCTTGAAAATGAGAAACCGTTGAGTGCTCAATTAAATCATTATTTTCTTTTTGCCAAGAAGCTAAAATTAGGTAATTTTGAACCAATTTCCTTATTTACTTGAGGTCTATTTTTAGTTACTTTACTAATAATTCTGTGGAATTTCGTCCTACACTCTTTCTGTTCATTAATATGTAATGTGACACTACAAAAAAAAATCTGCTGTTCACAAAAATATAAAAGTGCAATATTAGTTAGGTAAAAAGCTGTTTTTTAGGGTTCCGTAGCCAAATGGCAAAAAAACGGAACCCTTATAGATTCGTCATGTCTGTGTCTGTCTGTCCGTCACAGGCACTTTATTCAGAAACTATTAGGACTACTCAGTTGAAACTTGGTAGGTAGATGTATTCTGTGAACCGCTTTACGATTTTTATACAAAAGTAAAAAAAATAAAAGATTAAGGGGAGGCTCCCCATACATGGAAATGAAATTTAAAAAAAAACTTCTAAAGTACGTGCGGGGTGTCTATAGATAGAGAGATAGGTCTCTAAAAATGACAATGAGTTTTCTAAGACTGTTTTTTATCAAACTCAACCTTTGAAAGATAGACACTTCCAAAGTGGTAAAATTTTTACCCCTCCCCCCCTCTCTCTAATTTTTAAAGTAAGAGAGGAAAATTCTGAAGAAATGCAGAATTGTACAAGAAAAAAAGAATCAACAAAAAATGGTTTGAATAAGATTTAATAAGCTTGATAATTTTTTAATTTTTTTTAAGGTTTTTGATGATTTTGGTTTTTGATGATTATTGTGAGTCACAGACCGATAGGTTCAGAATACGTCATGTGCAAAGAAAGGCAAATTAAGTTGGTAGGTTGGTTGGTTAGTCAAGAACACACTTGCAAAGGAAATAGTCTTATAATGTCTACGACGTGTAGTTTGTGAGTGTCGTGGCATGTTAGGTCATTACTGCATAACATTACTTTTGACAACAATCCATATTCAACCCAACGGAACTCTTCGTTGCGATTGCTCCGAGCACGCACTGGAGCAGTTTTTTTGCAAACTTGTAGGCTATAACCTTATTAGGTGAACAGTCAAGTGAGCGGCTGACTTTTTCTTCCAGTTAGCTCTTTCGTTCTTTCGGCATGACGGGCTGGCAAGCTAGCGGCATGACATACTGGCAGTCTGGCGGGCTCATGTCATGACTACTGTGTGGCGTGGCAGTAAGACCCGCTGGGGCGTGCGTGATGTACGAGTAGTCACTAGTCCTACAACAACAAACATCATTGTCCGTCCACACTGCACAGTGCACACGCCACAGCGCGCAGCCCGCCGGACAGTGCGCGCGTTGTGTGCGCGCAGCGAGCCGCCCAGCGCCTTGTGGCGCAGCCGCGCACTCAGGAGCGGCGTTATGCCACCACCAAAAACAGTTGTTCACCAACGACGCTGTTGCATTTATGATTTCAAACAAAACGTACTTATACTATATTCATGTCATCGATAGGTCTTGGACTGTAGCGTGGTTGTGTTGCATTGCAACACTCGCCAATCGCAAGCTTACTGCATCGTTCTGAACCTAAAAACATTTCCAACAGCGCTCCTTCTTTCACTTGCGTCTCAAAAGAAAATGAAAAAAAAAAAAAACCTTATGTACTTACGTGTGTAATAGGGTACATACAACGATTACAGCTTTTCTTAAATATATGTTAAGTTCACCCATGATTTGTGCCTGAACTAGTTAAACCTGTGTTTCAGACGATTGGAGGTAAGATTAATTTATTAACGAATCACATATCATATTAATCTTATTGGTACCGAAACGTGGTTAGTATGTAAAAAGATATATAAAAAATATAGTATCTTAACTTAGCTAACTAATAAAAAATAACAATAATATGAACAATATTTACTTTAGCACAAGTAATAACTTCTCCGTATCTTCATAGGACATAGTTTGAAGGGCTTCTTCAAGGACTTTCTTGCAGTTAGAAAGGACAAGTTAGGAAAGTAAATGTCAACTATTTTAGCTCATGAGAGTGAACAGAGTGCACAAGCACTCGCACACGTGAGCGGCAGCCACGGCCGCGCTCGCATGCTGCAGTGCGCGAGCACATGTGGCACCGTTATTTTTTGTTGATTTTTCACTATAAAACACTGAGCAAGTGCGTGTTGGATTAGCTCTTAGAGTACACACAGTGCTACTGCACCCCGGAGCCCAGCTTCCGGGCGGGCAGCTCCCTCAGCGTGTGCTACGCTATGCCGCGCTCCGGTTGCTGCGCTCGATGGCGCGATGGTGGCGCTGATGACTGCGTGTATATTAATGAGCCGCGCGCTGTGAACGGTAATGTTCAGTGCGATCGCGTTCGACTCGCACTATATCGTCTATGTATGCAGGCGCACCGGAATGCACTACTATAATATTCATATGATCGCATCGAGCTCAAGTTGTGTGGCCCACTTTCTTTTCAACTTCTTCATCTAGATAATGGAAATTCTATTCTTTTTATAGAATTTCCATCTCGATGGTGTCGAACTTTGTATCCTTAAAAAAATCAGTAACAAAATGGTAAGTGAGGCACCGAGGAGTGTACGTACTACGTGTACAGATTGGAAACGTTTAACGGGGCAGTGCGTACGATGTGGCTGTTTGAGACAATTCAGCCTGGTTCAGTAGCTAAGTGCCTACTGACTACAAACGTAGCCCTACAGGAATTACCTAGCACCCCAGTTATCCTAACGCCCTAGCCTACCATACAAACACACCAAACGAAAGTTACATTGGTTGTACCGAGTACGTGAGGGAAGTCTGTCACAAGGAGACCTACGGTAACAGACGGAGCTTGGATAGGAGTAGTAGTCATTGTGTACGTCGTGCAATGTACCCGATCCCGCAGACTCATAGGACCGATGACGGCTAGAGGTGTCTTCCACAGTGAGAGGAGGTATGTATAGGAGATGAATCGCACTCGACTCCAGCTTGATGACTAATTTATTACAATAATGAACTTAATTATTTACAAATTTAGTGGTAAACACATTGATACCTATTTACATGTGTGTTGTGCACACATGGCGCTATAATGCTGTTGTTGGCGCGTTTAACTATTGCATGTTCACGGTTGAATAGTAGTAAATAGTCTGAAATCACAAAAAAACGTACAGTTACATACCGTCTGCGTGTTTTCTTTCTTCTTTTTTTTTTGTATTTCAGATTCACAAATTCTTTCTTAGGACCTGCAATGATTTCAAGTGAGGTTTTGATTAGAAACAGGATCGATTAACATTAACAAAAAATGTTTTTTTGGTTAAAACTTTCAAACAAAATGAAGGAAAGTTTTTTGCAATTTCAAAAAAAAAAATGTTTTGTGTTAAATAGTCTTCACTAAGACCATTTTCGTGTAGCTGCAGCGATTAAAGTAGTTCCCCTTACTGCCCCGTTGAACGTTTCCACCCAGTGTACAGATTGATATGCCGTGGAAGTCGCCGACAAGTACCAGAGCATGTAGAATTATGGCTTGTCTCCTATTGCTTCCAGTCGCACGGTGCACCGCTCACGCGCGCCTCCCGCCGCCCGCGCTGCCCCCGCGCCCGCCCTAATGGAGCGCGCCGCCGCTGAGCTGCCGCCGCGCCCCGGCGCCTCCCCCGGCCTGCTGCGCCGCCGCTACTCCGTCCCCGAGACTATCATGAGAAAGTGAGTTATCCGAACCTACTTGTACTCTAGCGCTCATCACTTCGCATAAGGTACAACTTTTCACTTGTTTTCTATAACATTACAGGTATCGTCTCGCACAGCAAAGATCAGATTCGGAGGAGAGTGCGCCGCCGACGAACCGCTCGGTGGCGTCCGCGTCGCCACCGCGCGAGGCGGGCGCCTCGCCCGCCGATACGCCGCACCGGTTCGCGCGTCGCGACCGCGAGCTCATGCGCAAGTCGGCTCTCATGCGGCGCATGTGGGGCCGGCCGTGCGAGCCGGGCCGTGCCTGCTGCTGCTGCGGCGCCGAGCCGTGCGAACCCGCGCCCTATGGCGGCCGCGAGACGCGCTCGCTGGATGGCAGCCGCTCCGAGTTGCGCCCGCTGTCCAGCCTGGCGTCGTCGCGCTCCTCGCACGCCGCTGCCGGCTGGGCCACGCCTAAGCGCCAGCGCCTCGACTGCTCGCGGGACTTCCGCGGCAGCGACGAGATGCTGCGCGCCGCCATGAAGAACAGCTACGACCGCGCCGAAGAGTCGCGCACAGACCGCGCCACTAGAGCTGACTTCTCAGATTCTACGTATCATTCTCATGGGCACGAGCCCTCGTCGTCTTATCTAGAGACAGTGACGGACGCGTTCACCGACAGCGACGGTTCCAAGTTTGAAAAGACAAGCGAGGGAAATGCATTCACGCAATGCTCAGAGCGACAATCGTCGGACACGACTACGCTAGAAGTAAAATCAACAACGGCGGACGAAGCGAACGTCACGAGCGAACACTCCGCACCGTTCGGCTTAAGTGACGAGCGCTCGCTGTCCGAGTCGTCCGACTCGTGCTCGGCGTCGTATCCCACCACCAAGGAGAGCGCGCAGCTCACGCGCAGCGCGCACATCGCTGGGCGTGTGTGCGCGCGCTCCGCCTCGCTGCTGCGCGACGACAACGACGCCGTGCCCTACGACAAACCGCTCTCCATCCACACGCCCTCCTACGAGCTGCTGGAGATAGTGGTTTCGGAGACACTCAACGTCAGCGCAGTGCCGGCTGTCGGGCCGCACGCGCTGCCGCCGGACAAACCGATACAAAACTTGAGAGCTCCCACTGTGAGCCAGAAGTGCGCTCAAAATATTAATATCGACGAATACGTATCCAACATTTTAGTGGAGAGCCTCAATTCATTAACGGATCAATTGGAATGCATGAATGCGTCCATGGGAAATGATAGAAAAATTAGTATCGTCGAAAAAGAAATAAAAGTAAAGTTGCAAAATACAGGAGTGAACACGATAGTACACTTAAGCCCAACCTCCAACAACCAGATCATATTCGGTAACGAGGAGTTGTGCATCAACGAGGACCGCAAGGACTGCTGCAACAACCCGCATGATGTGCAAGACGCGCACCATGTGCACGGCGCGCACGACGCGCTGGCCATCCGCGACGAGGCGCACAGCGTCGAGTCCAACAACAACCTAACGTCGGCGGGCTCCCCGGGAACCTGTCCGTGCGAGTCCTTCGACCTGCAGCACGACAACGTCAACCAGGCCGTGCTGCATCAGATACAGAAACTGTTCCAGGATGAATTGCACAACCTGGACCCCGATACTGACTATTCCGGCAAGACGATGCCAGAAATATCCCACATTGAAATATCCAATGTGACGGATGTGTTCATAGACAGCGAAAGCGAGCCCCGTCCGATGGGAGCCGACAGCGGACTGGTGCGCGGCGCCGAGTACGAGGTCATCAGCGGTGTCGGCGCCGGCAGCTACTACCCTGCCGTGGACGAGCAACCCGTGGTGCCGCGGTTCTCTGCCTTCCCGCACACCGACTCCATGGAGGTCAACACCTCATCCTCCGACGACGCGGACCTGGTGGGCTCCGACTGTACCAGCCTAGTGGACAGCCTTGACGACCCCAACTCGCCGCGTTCCGTGTTGCTGCGCAGGGGCTTCACCGGGCGGCGAAACGAGCTCGTGCGCTCCGCTATAGACGTTCTCGACTTGCTGCCAGAGAACGCTCACAACGAAGAAGTGATCACGCCTAAGGATAAGGGCGAAGCTTTTTTTATTAAAATAAAGGACAATGAATGTGACTGTGATAAAGAAAATGTTAACGTTGCCGACCGAATGCCCGAGAAAATTAAACAGAGACTTTACCGGCGACATCGCAAGAGAGAAATGCGCATGGAGTGTGCGCGGCGCACGCGCGGCAAGCAGCGCCTGCGAGACAGGGACGCCGAGCGGCGTCACGACGAGCACTGCCGCTCGCGCCGCGACGTGGAACGCGAGTGCGTCGCTATCGTCAACGCGCTCATCGATGACGTCATCAACAAAATCGCGCAGGACGAGTACAAGTGCATGCGGATCAAGCACCGCCCGAGCAGGATGGTTATCTCCAAGTCGGACGACCACGTTGCCAAGCGGACTTGGAAAAAAGAACTAGAGCAGATCGACGACAGAGATCCATTCAAATGTTTGAAAAACAACGCTACTCAATACGACTCGTATAATTCAAGGAAGCACAGGGGCGAGCGGCACCAAATACACGGCAAACTGTCGTTTGTGACGCGACCCGCAGTTGCTACTGACGACCGCGCCGCCAAAAGGATTTACCAAAAGTCTGAAATACACGACGGTAACAAATGTATCGAAATCTTAGAAATTTTAGAATACGTAAATGGTTCACAAAGCTCACCGGAAACTACTACTTCTGACGAAAATCAAAATAATTTTATGAAAAACAAAAAGTCACGCATTCCTATTCCAATTTACGAAAAAAATCAAAAGTCGCCCAACAACGAGCCAAACAAGAACAACAGCCGGCGCAGCTCCGTGCGAGTCGAGCGCAACGGCAACACCAACCGCCTGATCGCAGACATGCTACTGGGCGCACTGGGCGAGCCCACCAGCCCGCCGCCCGCGCCCCCCGCCCCGCGCCGCGCCTCCGTGCCGCACGCCGAGCCGCGTTCGCGCTCCAACTCGCTACGCTTCAAGCAGACGTTTGACATTATCCCCGAGGAGCGCAGCAGCCTCAGCCTCGACTCCGGCACCGAGGATCTCAACCACAACCGCCGCGCCTCTGCACCCGACGTCGTCGACCAGTACCGCGAGTCGCCCGACGCAGAGTGCAACGACGCGCCCACTCCTCTAGCCGGCTGCAGCCCGCCGCACAAACTGAAGCCTCATCCTGATTCACCGAAACGGTGTAAAGACATGAAAAGTGCAGCCACCTCTCCTATAACGGACAGTGATGGAGATAAGCGGGCGCTCAAGTCGAAGAACCAAACAACGATGACCTCGCCGAGTAGTAAATCAGCGGCGACCAGCCCCATGCGAGCTACAATGACGACCGAAAGCGCGGCGAGGGGGGAGGCGGGACTGGCGGGCAAGAGGGGGCCGGGGGGGCGGGGGCGCACCTGGCTGGGTTTCACGCGCCCCGAAGCACGCGCATCGCACGACGAAGGTATCCCACTGTCGGTCTCGTGCGCACCGCCGCTGCTGCCGCACCACACCGCTTCCTCCGTGCCCGTCGAGTAGCATTACACGCGCGCCACACTCGCGTAGCACCCGCGCCACACTCGCAACGCTTACACTATCTCCACACCTGCTAGACGACGTCCGTCTCGTAGTTTCATTCTTATCACCTGAATACTCCAGCACCAAAAAAATTAATATATTTTGAATAGTTATTGTTACGTATTACTGCTGAGAGAAGCGAGCACTCCGCCTGTACGAGAGCACGTCACCCGCGCAGTACGCTGCAGAACTTTTTGCCTGCACACGCGACTTGCATCCGTCGTTGTAGTAATTCATTATTTATTGGGTATATTAGGCGCTGGGACAGCATTTATGTAAACCAGAGTTCGAATATTAAAATATAATTTTTTTAAACGTTGTTTTATTCATACGAAGGTTACAAAGAGAGGGCAGAGTCTGATAAAGGGCGGCCGCGCAGGTCAGTGACCACCCAGCACGAGCGCACTCAGGATACGCGAACTCACACTGAACGCGGCGCTCGCCCCGAGCGGACTGAGCGCTCTGAGCGCAGCGAGCGCGCAGAGCGGCCGCCCAGGCCTGCAGCCCGCCGTCCGCCGCGTGTCCGCTCCCCGTCCGCCGAGCGCGCCCCCGCCCCGCACACCGACGTGCCCTCAGACCGCTCCCCGGACGACATCTCCCACATCATCGGGGACATACGAAAATCTCAGAGCTTCTCTTTCGAAAGAAGTGATGACGACGGAATGCACGCGCCCTCCGTAAAGCTACCGGAGTTTAAGGGCGGCGGCGACAGCGGCGGCGCGACCTCCAGTGACAGCAGCGAGTCTGGTGGCAGTTTGCTGTGCTCGCTCGCGCCCAAGTGGCTGTCGCAGGGGCGCGCCCGCAGGGCCGCGCGCCGCCGCGACCAAGAGCGCACCGCGCCGCACGCACCCCCCACCGCTGACCCCGCCGCGCCGGACTTGCAGCCACCAGGTAACGGACATGGTCTCTAGGCATTATTCAAAATGTATTTCGACTACAATACACTGTACTAGTGTTATGAAACTATTCTTGCCGTGATTGCTGTGCGGTGCGCCACGTGTGAGCTGACGGAGCTTGTGTGACAGGCGGCTGGTCGGTGACGGTGGCGGGCTCGTGCCGCGCCACGCTACCCGCCGACGTGGAGATGCGCCTGCGCTTCCCGCAGGACGCACACGCCGCGGCCGACGCGCACGACGCGCACGCTGCCGCCACAGGGCCTTGCCAGGTGCTACACATCACACTATAACACATAACTTACTGAACCTTTATGAACAAAAGTCATACATTTGACTCGACATGAGAAACGAGTTTTTTTTATTAAAAAATAATAATAAGCAAGACATGCTAGTCGGAGCACGCATAGTGAAGGGTTCGGGTATGCACTTGAATGGTCTCAAAGGCAACAATAATAAGTTTGTATAATTTAATATTGAAACTCTGGTTTACATGATAATATTTTTTTAATTATTCACGCTGAAATTGTGATGGTTGTTTTCTCGCAGCGAAATGGTTTTGTCTTGGTAGTACAATGATATATTATTATGTATATGACAAAATATTAAATAAAAAACTTTTTTGCAACAAATAAAACCGACTTATCGCCAATAAAATGAAACTTAAGCATAACTGGCGGGGTATTGTCCCTTCAAAGCATACAGGCGTAATGATATGTTATGGAATTGTGTAAACAATACATATTCAAGTGATTACAGCAATTACGAAGGACTTGCTGTCTAATAATGTAGAGTTCCATTGTATATCTCCGAAAATCAGTATCAATCAGATCTTGACCAAAAAAAAGGATCAAAATTAACCCACGTCCTACAGCAACGAGAAGTATCTCATTGAAATGATAAAAATGCGTATAAAAGATGGCATACTTCCAAACTCCATCCGTACAGTCTAACATATAAAAAAATGCTATGAAAATTCGTTCAGGGGCAGTCATATCTGCAATGAATTCGGGGTGTAAACGGACCCTTCACGATGCCGTCAACCAAACATTCTGCACATCAAACTAAGTAACTTCACCGCAAAATTATTGCAGGGAAACAACTTTTTTTTTTTGGGATAAAAAAAAAAAAGGTTCGATGGAACTCAATAATTGAAGTCAAATCAAGATAGCCAGATATACTACCTGAACGCGCCCCAAAAGGTCGTAGCCGTAAGGCTGATCCGGGGGTACCGCACGATCTCCCGCGAGGCGGCGAGCCTCCTAGCCGGATTGCCGCCATGGGATCTGGAGGCGATAGTCCTCGCGCGCCTGCATGAATGGCGCGCGGGGGCACTACGTCGGGGGGAAACTCCGCTGCCGCGGCAAATCACCGCTCAGCGGACAGACCTCCGACGCGATCTCATGGCGACATGGAGACAGCGACTGTCGCAACCCAGTGCAGGGCACGCCACAATAGTGGCGATAAGTCTCCTCTTTGAGGAGTGGCTAGAGAGGCGCCACGGCGCCCTCACCTTCCGCCTGACGCAGGTCCTCACCGGACACGGTTGTTTCGGGAGGTTCCTGCACCGAATCGGGCGGGAGGAAGCGCCCGGGTGTTATCATTGTGAGGATCGTCCGGACACGGTGGCGCATACCGTGGAGGTCTGCCCCGCTTGGGCGGAGCTCCGCCGTGTCCTCGTAGCGGCGATCGGCGGCGGCTACCTCTCGCTCCCGGCCCTGGTTCAGGCCATGGTCCGGAGCGAGAGGGAATGGGAAGCCGTCACCTCCTTCTGCGAAGCAGTCATGCTAGCGAAGGAGGTGGCGGGACGTGAGAGGGAGAGAATCTACGTCCCAGCAGCCGCGGGCGAAGCACCGGGCGTCGGGGGCCACGTGGTGGCTCCCGGCCACCGTAGGCGCGGGCCTGTGGACGGTGAGTAATGGGTTAGCTCACCGTCCGTCCGTCTTGTGACGACAGGCCGTGTCGACGGCGCGTTCGTGTTCCACGCGCGCCTCAAAGAGATGTCAGCAACCAGGAAGGGGCCCGCAAGGGCCGATGCCTGCCGGGGCTGCGGGACTGTTCGAAAGAGATACCGTGGCCCTGGAACACAAAGGGCAATGAAGGAACATGGATGGGTTTTAGTCAGTAAGAGTCTGACACTCCCTCCCACTCCACCCAGAGCGGGAGAAGTCATTTGATGATTTCCCATCCGTAAAAAAAAAAAAAAAAAGATAGCCAGATATTCCTCAATATTGTAACATGTCTATCGTAGATATTACTGCCCCTGAACGAATTTTCATAGCATTCTTTTTATGCTAGACTGTAAGGATGGAGTTTGGAAGTATGCCATCTTTTTAAACACATTTTTATCATTTTTTGAGATACTTCTCGTTGCTGTAGGACGTGGGTTAATTTTGTATGGACCGTGCTCCTTCTTCTTTAAACGGGACCATCGCGAAATAATACTTTAAGAATTATCCACATCGGTTCACAACTAGCTAAGATATCGCTGAACATACATAAAAAAACACCTCCTTTTGGAAGTCAGTTAAAAATAAGCCTTGTTCTCAAGAATTTCATTTCACGAAAAACATTCCTTTATTTCGTACAGTAAACAAAAATTGTAAATGCCCATAAAATTTGACTTAGGTGACTACTCATCTGCAAAATATTTCATCCGCGGATGAAACGTTACCCTTTGAAAATTGTAAGGCGACGAATCATCCGCAAATTCGGATGAGTCGTCGCATAGTTAATGTTGATGTGGTCATATCGGCCAAATAGACAGACAAACATTTGTGTATAGGAACATAGTCTCAGAAGCTCCGGTTTGGCGGATACGATCCTGCCATCGACGGTCTTCAGTTTCGTGAGCTGGCTCTGTCCAATAGCCAGATCTCTTGTAAATACCTTGGAGCCTTTATTCCGCTCAATTGTGTCTTTAATACACTCGGTATTATGGCGGCGGAGGTCGCTTTTCAAGGATTTAGAGATCCATATATTGAGCTGACGGTATTTCCACGCCTCGTCTGAAGACTGCAGGATCATCTCACACACTCCTGCGTGAACTTGAGAGTATGATCAGAGAGTTTTTTGTTCTTATCTGCAAGACGTGTCTTGAAGAATTTAGACTCAGTAGTATGGACAGTTTCCACGTGTATTCGTCTACTGAGCTTCCTAGGCACTCGAAAAGATTCTTGAGTTGAAAGTCCTCGGGGTTTGGATCTGGATTTGTGCTGGACGCAGCGTAGACCTCATCAGTCGAGACCTTTCAATTTTGATATTGATGTTCAATGTGCCTCGTCTGCCATGCGGTGATCGCTCCCTGTTTTCAACGAATTGATCATAGAGACAACATTGAACATTTGATTCTTGGTTGACATTATGAAGTCAATCTCATTTTTAGTTGCACCTTCTCAACTAAAAATGAGATTGACTTCATCATGTCCATAAAACCCACCTTCTCCATAAAACTAGAAAGTTGGTTACCCTCATACCCTGGTGGTTCCGACGTTTGACCCCAAATTGCCCCAGCTCATCCTCGTCTCGATTGCCCAGTTTCTCGTTGAAATTCCCTTATGACAACGGTGAAGTGCTTTTAAGCAGCCTCTCTTCGCTGGTCTGTTTTGGCATTCTAAAAAGCAAAGAAGACAGACTTTATAAGTGCGCAATGAATGCACTACAATGCGTTGAGAAACTAAACTTAGAAGATTTTTTTAAGTTAACCATCGGGGTTCAGGATAGATCATGAGTTGAATATATATATATATATATATATATATACACATATGTATATATATTAAAGGTGCCTTACAATAAAAATTTAAACGAATCCAAAATTTATTATTTAATTTAGTATATTTGTAACAGACATTTATATGTTTCATTCATAGACATTGGATACAGTAATTATATAACAACCAAGTATAACTTTACTCTTATACGCAGAATATGCAGAAACCCTGACTATTCATGCTATGGCCTCATAAAACAGCATTATACGCAAAAAACTTTCTGGGAATGGCTCTAATTTTTTTAAATAAGATACTCAAAACTATAGTTTTAGTTAGTAAGGGTAATCGTTTTGGCAATGGAAAATAACCATTTTTATGTCATGATGTACGTGGGTAGTATTTTTCACAAAAAAACTATAAAATCAAAGACATTTCTGAGACCCTTGCAATTTTAAAACTCACGTACTACGTCCACGTAGGCATCCACACACCAGTGGTAAGTGGTAACACAATCACTAGCACAGTGACGTTCTCAACGCCACCGACCGGGCCACACTGCTACAACACGAAGGTGCTGTCAATGTCTCTGATGCAGTTGGTTGGGGGTACCGATATTTTATTAGTGTAATATTTGTTAGGAGTGCACGTGTCGCCACTGCGCCACGTGTGCGTGCTCGGCGCGTGGGGCGCGGGCCGTAGGGCGGAGCGCGCCCCCGCTCCCGCCCGCCGCTCCACCCTCATTCGCGCGACTCGCGCGCACAGACTCCAGCAAACTGACGCTCACCATGAAGAAGGAGGCGCTTGGTATTACTAATCTATCACTAAGTATTAGAGAATCGAAATCGGTTTGAGGCGGTCACAAAAAGATCAGTCAAAGCGAGGACGTCTCGTTATAAGTTCATAATAATATAAACGGGCACAAACAGCTTATTCCAACAGACTCGACCGCTCAAGCCGTTTTCGCGTCGATTTTGGCCAATGGGGTAAGTGACTGCGACTTGAAGTGGGCCCCGAAACGGTAGTCAAGTACTTTCAATGTTGATGCTAGGTACCAATTTTTACTCAATGGATTTCTTTCAAGGGTTAGCAAATAAGCATTGAAATGAGTCAAAATATCATTCTGTATTTTATGACATCATTAGAAAGGGTCACCTTTGCTAAGCTATGGATCCAAGGAGGATGGCATTTCTAGACCTAGCTGTTAACTACTGTAGTTACTATTGTAGTTGAAATATGTACCAAAAAACCCGTTATTTTTTTCTCAAGGAAATCCCAAAATACAGCGTCATTTTACAATCTAGGAAGCGAGAAAACTAGCATGTATTCAGACAAGTCTGGTTATCGACTGACAAATGACAGACAGGTAATAAGTCTAAAAATCGGCCAAGAGCGCACCACATACTGTGCTATAGTTGGAATGAATATTAACACACGCACAGTATTGATTAAATAACCGCAAAAAAATAGCTTCAGAAGTCGGTGGCAAAAAACTGAATCAAACAAACAAAAGTCACCGACTTCTGAAGCTAGTTATTTCACGCTACGCTATTCTTCAACGTAGTATTATTTACACTAGATTTTTGTGAGTGGAGCTAACTGGTCTAATCAAATGAGTTGGTTTGAATTACAGACTCTTCTATTCTTGCCTCCAAGAGTTCGAAGAAGTTGGGCGAGCCGCTCCCCGACGTGGAGACGTACCGCGCCTCGCGCAGCAAGCTCAAGAGCTCCGTCAAGGTATAACACTCCTATGCAGACTACCGCGCCTCACGACTCGCACCTCGCGGGACCCGCCAGTCATTGCGCGGCAACTACTCGCTCCGCCGACAGAGTCGCGTAGTAGTTAGTGCTGGTCGTTGGCAAGCATTTACACCTAGAAGGCGGTTGTTTCAGACGCGTCGGGGGTACTCCCTGCACTGCTGGCTGCCAGACGCCGAAGCCGCGCCCATCAGGTATGTACATCGCTCATGCCTGCATCTAACGTCTGACTAGCAACTCTACTTATTAGTAGTATTCTACTTTGATCATGATACCGGGGATATTTTTCCCAGCATCTTTATACAACATTACTCCATAGGTCAGGGTTCATATTTCACCAAAAGTTAAGTAAAAGTCTCGGGCAGGGTTTTTGTTAACAGGCACATAATCTGAGTTCGGCCTGAAACTAAGAATCTCCCTATGATGAAAGCCAAAATAATTACATTTCCCGAGTCTTCTAATTTTAATTAAGTTTTATTCAGAAGATAACGAGCTGCCGTTCAAGCTATTTCGTATGAAGAAAGATTAATTTAATTTTTAAAACTAGAATTGTTGTGGTAATTACCAATGTAGTTACCTATATATTTATCAATCCCGACCCAGACATACACTGTTGTGACCGAGAGCGAGCGAAGTTACTACAAAATGTTTAAGTAGATCGCTCTATAGTGTGGTTGTTGAAGAGTGTCCGTGTTGTGTGCGTAGGGGGAGTAACGGTCTGTCGGTGCTGGGCAGCGCCATCATCCCGGAGCTGAAGCCACGCGTGCCCACCATGAGCGAGCGCGACCTCACGCGCGTGTACACGCCACGCCACTACCTGCGCTCCTAGAAGCCCACCGGCCCCACCGGTTCACATTGTATATACCTGCACAAAATGTATTTTATAAATAAATTGTTCATTTTTGTAATTTTTGACTTTAATTTTCATGTAGGTACACACGACGTCAATAATTGCTAACCCCTCAAGCTTTTATGCTTTTTTTTGCTACAACATTGAATTCGTCACGAATAATCTAAAGAATACTTTAAAAAAAGTAGTTGAAAAAACTAAAAAACCCGACTGAAAAGCATAAAACTTCATTTTAAATGAATCAAAAGTTGGAAGCAGGCAGGGCCCATTTAAATATAAAATGATGAAAACGAGATGGGCCCCGCCTGCTTCCGACTTTTGTCGCCGATCCTGTGGAATGTGATACTCGACCCTTTGCTGAAAGGACTGGAAGATTGGGGAGACTACTGCCAGGCGTTCGCCGATGACGTGGTTATGATCTTCGATAGTGACACATCATTAAACATTTGCATTGTTGAGAATGCTCCTCTTAACGGCGAGCCTGCCATTAAAGTAGACAAGTCTGGCGCCACTGATGCGAGAGAAACTCCGGATGGGCCAGCGACTGGCTCTGACCTAGGCTGGACACCACCCGGTCTCTGTCGGAGAATCTCCAAACTGAAAGAATTGTGTTACTCTTCAGGACGGTTTCATGTTCAGCACAATCCTGTAGGCATCGATCGGGAGGAACATTTTGGTGACGCTCGCGTTTCTTCCTGCTGATACATGTGGTTCCATTCGTCAAGCGACTCCTTATGCATCTGCCGCTTGACGAATGACACGGGGCAAAGTTCGTTATACGGCTTCTTCTTCGACCTCAAGGCTTCCTTTGCAAGTTAGTTGGCCCGCTTGTTTCCCTCCAAACCCGCGTGGGCCTTTATCCACAACAAGGAGACACTCTTGTTCTAAAGCTTACAGCGTCGGATGGTGTCACTCGTTTCCTCAGCCAAGGGAGGGGGGGAGCTTACATTTACGACCGACTGAAGGGCCTGCTTGGAGTTGCCCAATGTTGATTCCCTGCGCTTGAGCACCTTTCTTGCCGCTCTTTGTAGGGCCATAAACTCCGCCTGGTAGACTGTGTAGTAAGATGGCAAAGCAAGTTTGAGAGCCTTTGTTTCGGTGGCACCATTCCACAAGGATATCGCCGCCCCGACTTTGCCCTCTATCTTGCTGCCATCTGTGAATATTCGCAAAGCGAAATCATTGTGGTTTCTATATTGTTCCTAGTCTATCAGGCTTCCGAACTCTAGGTTCAATTGGTCCGCGGGGTGCAAAGCTTACTACAACTTGAACTCAAATTGTGTTAACTCAAAAAGTGTTCCAAATTAGCATCGGAGGCTTATAATGATTATAATTATTAAAAAAGTTGAGGATGAAATATCAGAGAATCCAAATCATACATTAATGCTAAAACTCTAGTTCTTCCCCCGCCACAATGACTAATGGAACCATGGTAACATAAGATGGTCTCTAAATATGAGAAATGTTTGCTTCACATTTTTCCTCGGCTTTTAGCAGTGCAAAACTTTTGAACCGAAGCAAACCAGCCTCTGACTTTCTTCATAACATGAAAATTAACAGCCTAACACTAACGGCACCTATAATTGGCCATGAGAGCGTTTTCAATAAACTCAAGAATTTAGATATTCGTAAAAGCGCTGGGCCTGATGGTATTCCGCCGATTTTTGTTACTAAGTGTGCCACTTTCTTGATGACCCCTTTGGTAACTATTTTTAATGTCTCTCAGCTCAGGTGTATTTCCAGACTCCTGGAAAAAAAGCGAAAGTTGTGCCGATTTATGAAAGTGATGAGAAAAACAATATTATTAACTATACAGGAATATTTTTTAAGCAATGCGCAAAAACTTTTTGGTGGTTCAGTATCAGTAATAGAACACATTTCCATCATTAGTTCAAATTTATTTTTTATTTTTTTACCCGACTTTAAATCAGCAAAATATGGACACTATCTATTCGTAATAATATCAATAGGCGCGTGCGCCGTGCGGCGTACGCGGCGGTGTTGCAGCGGGGGTGAAATCCCCTCCCGGGCGGCAGAGTGGAGCCCCGCAAGGGCACACCCACGTAAATATCTACCTACGCCTGCGAGCGCTTCGCCACGCGAACCATAAATTCAATTTCAAAGTAAACATCTTTCGTTAACGATAACTTTATTTTTTTGTACTAAGACTTATCAAATTAAAAAATAGGTGTTTAATAAAACTCATTTAAGTTTAATTTGTCAAAGTTTGCGCACTGAATAAAAAATATTCCTGTAGACCCATCTCTATCTTGTCAACTAGCGCTAAGGTTTTGGAGTCCCTAATTTGTCGCTACATCCAATCGCAGTTTAAACTCTATATTATGATGAGTGCCCAACATGGTTTCGTGGCTTCCAGGTCAAGTAGCACTAACATAGGTTAGGTTAGGTTAGGTTAGGTTAGGTTAGGTTAGGTTTTTTTTTTTTTTTTTTTTTTTTTTTTTTTTTGTTTGGGCAGGAGTGGGAAATCCCCACGGACACCTCGACTGCCTCACAGGTTGTGAGGCAGTCGAGGTAGTGCCGGACTCGAACCGGCTAAAAACCACTCCTGCCTAGCCAGTGTCCCCCTGACATAGTCAGAGACCTTGTTGGGACTTGAAATGTTGTTTTACTTTATTTTTTGTTTTGTAACTATAATTTTGAAAATTTTTGCTTTTAAAATGTATGATTCTATTTTTTTTTTGCTTTATTATTACTCGTATATAAATATATATATTATTGCTCTTTTTGACATTCTGCTGCCCTATGCTTTTATCTTATATCTTTTCTTACAGAAATATTCATATATGACAAAGCATAGTTTTCTACATGTCTTTATTTCTGTTTATGACTTTGGTTGATATTTTAATGCAGTATTCTATAAATATTTTACGAATTTTGCTGTCGCTCATTATTTTGTTTAAGTTATTTTTGTTTATTGCTATGTCTATTTTTTGTTCCGTGTGATTCCTTTCCTTACAAAAGACCGGGCATTCTGTCAGGATGTGTGCGATCGACTCCACTTGATCCGGCTCGCAGATGCACGCTGGGTTCTCCTTACACTTGAAACGGTGCAGGTATTCGGAGAACCCACCGTGACCCGTTAAGATCTGCGTGACTATACCGGCTGGTTTCAGTTTTAGCACAATTTTGTGGGCGTCGATCGCATCCGGGAAGAACATCTTAGTGACGGAGGCTGTTTCGCCATTGTGATACCTCCTGTTCCATTCGTCAAGCGACCCCCCACGGATCTGCCGCTTGACGAATGAAACCGGGCAGCGGTCATAATCCGGCCTCTTCCTGGACCGGAGTGCAGCCTCTTTAGCGAGGTGGTCCGCGCGCTCGTTGCCCTCTAGCCCGGCGTGTGCCTTTATCCAGAACAAAGACACAGCTTTGCTCTGTGATAAAGCCGCGCTCATGTTCGCTCTCGCCTCCACGGCCAGGGCGTGGAGGGAACTCTGGTTTGTGACTGACTGTAATGCGGCCTTTGAGTCACTGTAGATACCGAAAGTTCCCTCTTTGCGCTTGAGGATTTCGCGCGTGGCTACGCATATGGCCAGAAGTTCCGCCTGGTAGACCGTGCAGTACGACGGCAGGCTGAGCTTAAGGTTAGGTTAGGTTAGGTTAGGTTAGGTTAGGTTAGGTTAGGTTAGGTTTGGTGGCGGAATGGCGGGGCAGGCTAGAGCTGCCTACCGCCGGCCTCGACACAATCGAGGCGATCCGGCCAGTACTCGACGACTGGCTCGGGAGGAAGCACGGCTCCCTGTCGTTTCGGGCGACGCAGGTGCTCTCGGGGCACGGCTGCTTCGGGAAGTACCTGTGTCGCATAAGCAGGGAGCCGGACGCCCGGTGTCATCACTGCGTCCACTGTCTGGAGGACACGGCGCGGCATACGCTGGCCGAGTGCGGCGCGTGGGATGAGCCGCGCCGTGCGCTCGTAACAGAGGTCGGAGGAGACCTGTCGCTGCCGGCCGTCGTTCGCTCGATGGTCGGCAGCGCAGAGTCCTGGGACGCAGTGATGACCTTCTGCGAAACCGTCATGTCGCAGAAGGAAGCTGCGGAAAGGGAGAGGGAGATAACGACCTCACGCCCATCCCGCAGCAGACACACCGGGCGTCGGCAGAGGGCGGACAACGCCCTCTTCCGGCCCCCCTAAATAGGTCCAGGGGCGGCGGATTCGGGGACATCCGTCGCCCCCCATCACACTGGACCCGAGACGGCGGCGCGTAGTGTTCCACGCGCGCCTCTCCTAGACGTAACGGGGGGAGTTTCACACCTCACTCCCCCCCGGGACGTGGCCTGCAGGTCAAGCGGGCCGGCACTAGTCCGGGGCAGCGGAAGTCGCATTAGATCACGCTGCCCCCCGACGCAAGTGTGCGAGGGAACACCGGTGTGGTTTTAGTCAGTAAGAGTCTGACAGACCCCTCCGCTCTCCCCGGGGCGGAGGAAATCCATGAGGATTTCCACATCGAGAACAAAAAAAAAAAAAAAAAGGTTAGGTTAGGTTAGGTTAGGTTAGGTTAGGTTAGGTTAGGTTAGGTTAGGTTAGGTTAGGTTAGGTTAGGTTAGGTTAGGTTAGGTTAGGTTTTTTTTTTTTTTTTTTTTTTTTTGTTTTGGCAGGAGTGGGAAATCCCCACGGACACCTCGACTACCTCACAGCTTGTGAGACAGTCGAGGTAGTGCCGGACTCGAACCGGCTAAAAACCACTCCTGCCCAGCCAGTGTCCCCCTGACATAGTCAGAGACCTTGTTGGGACTTGAAATGTTGTTTTACTTTGTTGTTTTGTTACTATAATTTTGAAAATTTTTCCTTTTAAACTATTTGATTCTATTTTGCAATTTATTTTTCTAGTGTATATTATATGTATATATTTTTACTCTGTTTGTACTCTGCTGCCCTATGCTTTAATCGTATATCTTTTCCTTCGAAATATTTATATATATGATAAAGCATAGTTTTTTAAGTATCTTTATTTCTTTTAATTACTAATTTTGAAATTTTGATGCAGAATTCTAAAAATGTTGTTCGATTTTTATTATTACTAATAATTTTATTTATATTGTTTTTGTCTATTGTCGTCTCTAATTTTTGCTCCGTGTTTTGCCTCTCTTTGCAAAAGACTGGGCACTCGGTCAGGATGTGGGCGATCGACTCCACTGCATCCGGTTCACAGATGCACGATGGGCTCCCCTTACACCTGAAACGGTGCAGGTATTCGGAGAACCCACCGTGACCCGTTAGGATCTGCGTGACTATACCGACTGGTTTTAGCTTTAGCACGATTCTGTGGGCGTCGATCGCATCCGGGAAAAACATTTTTGTGACGGAGGCTGTTTCGCCATACTGATACCTCCTGTTCCATTCGTCAAGCGACCCGACACGGATCTGCCGCTTGACGAATGAAACCGGGCAGCGGTCATAATCCGGCCTCTTCCTGGACCGGAGTGCAGCCTCTTTAGCGAGGTGGTCCGCGCGCTCATTGCCCTCTAGCCCGGCATGTGCCTTTATCCAGAACAAAGACACAGCTTTGCTCTGGGATAAAGCCGCGCTCATGTTCGCTCTCGCCTCCACGGCCAGGGCGTGGAGGGAACCTTGGTTTGTGACTGTTTGAAGTGCGGCCTTTGAGTCACTATAGATGCCGAAGGTTCCCTCTTTGCGCTTGAGGATTTCGCGCGTGGCTACGCATATGGCCAGAAGTTCTGCCTGGTAGACCGTGCAGTACGACGGCAGGCTGAGCTTTACGGACTTGATCTCGGCATCGCCGTCCCAAAGTGACAGCGCTGCTCCGACCTTGCCCGCAATCTTGCTGCCGTCCGTGAAAACCCTGACTGCTTGGGTATTGTGGGTGTCCACAAGCGTCCGGTCCTCCAGGCACAAGAACTCCAGGGCCGTATGTTTCGCCGGGTGCGGAGTCTCCGTAAACGCCACCACCCGCTCTACCTCCCTGCCCGCTAGTGCCGGCTGTGGTACCCCTCTCTTTGCCTCGTACAGGGCGGCTGCTTCCTGTATTCGGAGGTCGAGTGGGAGTATCCCAGCCAGCACCAGGGACGCGTTCAGCGAAACGGTGCGGTAGGATTTACAGAGCTTCTGCGCGAATCCTCGTTGGACCGTGTTGAGGCTTTTCTGCACTCCGATCTTTTTGACCGCCGGCGCCCAGGCGCTCGCTGCGTACAGTATTACCGGCTCCACTGCTGCCGTGTATATGGTGTGGATGATCTCCGGGTGAAGGCCCCAGCTCACTTTTGCCGCACGTGCCAGCTGTTTGTAGATGTTCACAGCTTTTCTGCAAACGTTTGCGACGTGGGTGTTGAAAGTGAGCTGGTGGTCGACGGTGAGCCCCAGTATTTTTATTTCCTTAGACATGCCAATGCCTACCCCGCCCATGCTCAGGAGTGGAACATCGTACTTTAGCTTCTTGGTTATCACCATTGCACAAGTTTTTTGCGGTGCAAACTTCAGCTTATTTCCGATGCCCCATACCCGAACATACTCGAGGGCGGCATTGGCCTGCCTCTGGACTTCCAACGCTGTGTCACCGTCGAAGATCATCACCACATCATCGGCGAACGCCTGGCAGTGGACGCCTCGCTCCTCCAGCCCCTTCAGCAGGGGGTCGAGGATCAGGTTCCATAGGATCGGACCGCCAATGGACCCCTGCACACACCCCTTATTCGTGTCTCTGGTACACTCGGCACCTGCGTACCTAACTCGGACACTCCTACCAGTCAAGTAGCTGTCTAGCAGCCTCCTAATATTCACCGGGCACTTTTCCTCAGCCAGTCTGGTCCTGATGGCTGGCCACCATGCGCTATCGAAGGCTCCCTCTATGTCCAGTGATACAACAGTGATCAGCTTCTTGTCACTTAGCTTTACTTTGATATGTTGTATCATGGTGTAGAGGGAGTCCTCGGTGCTCCTCTGTGGCATGAAGCCAAACTGGCGAGTACTGAGCCGCGGGATTAGGTGCCACTTCAGCCGTGCTACTAGCAGTTTTTCTAATGTTTTTCCTAGGACTGGTAGGAGGCCGATCGGCCTGTACGACTTAGGGGTGGTGTAGGAATCTTTGCCGGGTTTTCGGAGGACTACCACTGTGGCTACTTTCCAGGCCCCAGGGAAGTGTCCATGCTCGAGGCACTTGTTGGCCAGTGCAAGGAAAGTCCCTGGGTCCCGGGATATGGCCTGGGCACAGATATCGGCTGTGAGACCGTCCGCCCCGGGAGCCTTCTTCGGGTTGAAGCTTTCCACCGCGGTTTTCAGCTCCTGAAGTGTAAACGGTGGGTCATGTTGTTCATCATGCGCCCACTCGTTTACACGACTGGCCGCTTCACGTGTCCGACGGTGGTCTACAGTTTCTCCCTCTTCCAGGTCCTCGGGGTAGAAAGTCTCTGCCAGCAGCAAAGCCGATTCCTGTGCGCTCAGTGGCACCCCATCCTTCACCAACGGCAAGTCCTCCTGTCTCTTGGCGGTCCGTCCTATGACCCGATAAATACCCTCCCACATCCCTTCTCTGTCCTGCTTCCCGCAGAACGCCTTCCAGCCCTCGGTCTGCGCACTTTTGGCCAGGGACTCGTATTTATTCTTTGCTTGCAGGTACTCATCGACGACTTTCTGCCGCCGGACTGGTGCAGCGCACCGAATGCGGCGTCTCCGAGTATTGACCTCCGACATCAACTCAGCGAGCTCTTTGGACCACCACGGTATAGTAAGTTGGGTATTGTTTTTAATTTTATCCAATGTTTGTTCACAAGAATCTGTAATTTTGACTATGTATGTGTTTATAGTTTGTTCTAAATCTTCCTTATTATTAATTTTGCTAATTTCTGTTAAATTTAATTTTGCTTCAGCTTTTAATTGGGCCAATTTCTCATGAAATTGGCTCCAATTCGCTTTCTTCGTGTTGTAGATTCTTGTGGTCCTGTTAATATTTGTTCCTTTGGACTTTTGTAAATTAATTTTGAAACATATACCGTTGTGGTCCGAGCTCGTGAGGCCTTCCTCTACCCGCCAGTCCTCCACCAAGTCCAGCAGGTCCGTTGAGCAGGCTGTTACGTCAACGAAGCTGCTGTACAAGGTGTTACCTCTGACGGTGTCGAAGGTCGGTGTGTTGCCGACGTTGAGTACCTGCAGGCACATTTCTTCCAGGGTTCCCGACATGTCCTCCCCTTTGGTGTCAGTCACCAGGCTACCCCACCAGGTGCTCTTGGCGTTGGCGTCGCCGCCAATTATCATCCTCGTGGGGCCTATTTCCTCGCGAATCTGCAAGAGTTGCTCCAGGTATGGCTGTATGGGCTGGTCTGGTTCAAAGTAGAAGGAGACTACTGCGATTTCCCAGGCGCTGGTACGGATCCTCACCACCACGATGTTGTTGGTGGTGAGTTTCGGACACTGTGTCACGTCAAGGTCGTGATCGAAGACGACTATTGCCGCCTTCACAGTTCCACCTCCTTGTTCAGCGCACTGGTAGACTCTCGCTCCCCGGTAGTCTCGCATCCTCTTAACCCCACCCACATACGGCTCCTGGAGCAGTGCGAACGCAACCCTCCGCTCACTAGCCACAATCATGAGCTCTTGGGTTGCTAAATTCTTCCTCTGCAGATTCGCTTGGATTGCCTGGTAACTGTTACGGGCACTCGTGTTTGTTCGGGAACCCCTGGATCCCCTGCTTGCTGTTGCCGCCGGCGGGCCCTTAGCAGTACGCCACCGACAGCCGCGCCAATGCGTCCCACTTCACACGCACCGGACACTCGCTGTCGAAGGCGTTGTGCTCGGTCTTCCCTTGTTTTGCGGCCACGCAGTTTACGCACTTCGGCGGTTCCGCAGCCAGCCGTGAGGGGCAGTCGACCCGCATGTGGAGGTCCCCACAGTGTGTGCAGAGGTCAGCGGGTTCCGTGCACAGTTTGCGGCCATGGCCAAAGCGCAAGCAGCGGGTGCACTGGATCAGTGGCGACTGATCCAGCGCACGCACCCGCTGCAAGTCGATGTGCACTCGACCCGCATTAGTCAGCCTCTGCCACACAGAGGGGGACACCTGCAAGATGATGTGAGACATGTGGGGATTCCTCGTTCTGCGACGGTACTTCACCGCCATCCTCACATCATCCGCAGGCAAGTCCCCAATCAGGTGGGTGTTTTGAACCTTTACGGCCTCGGTGACCTCCACGTCAGTGTGACAGGAGAGGACGTCCTTTAATATTATGAGGGGATCTTTGTTTTTGACCTCTTCCACCACGAGGTTTCCGGCCTTCTTTATCCTCTCCGTCACACGAGTCAGCTCCTCCCTGGTCCCGAAGCCGACCACCACCTTCTGGTCTCTCGCTTTCCGCAGCCTCTCCACCCTGGTGCCCTCGTTCCTGGCATCTACTGCCGTCCTTAGCTTCTCAATAACCTCTTCCCCGGTGTCCTTGTCATCGACCGATGACACAACCACCGAGTGAAGGGGCTTTTGGAAGTGCTGCTTTGGGACGGCGGCCATCTCGGCGAAAGAGGGTCCCTGGCCTGCGACAAAGCGAGGAGCCTGTTGTAGCTGCTCCGACAGAGCCCGTGTGTGCAACTGGCATTCCTCGAGCGCCTTTTTGTGCTGCTGGAGGTTCTCCGTTAGTTGCCTCATGAGGTCCGTCGCAGCGCCCGAGGCCGGCGTCAGGTCCCTGGGGGTCTTCTCGGGTTCGACTGCCTCTCCAGGTGTTTTGCCCTTGTCTTTTTCCCCTTCTTTGACAAGCTGGTACAGGCGTTCGACCGCTTTTGTAAGGGCGTCCTTAATCTCTTTTTTCAAGTTCCGAGAGCTGTCCAGTTGAATTTTGGCACTGGAGAGACACGCCTTGGCCTCCGTGGTTCTATTGAGGTACTTCACGGGTGGCACTTCTCGAGGCGAGCTTTCCAGTGCCCTCTCGGTCTGCTTTGCTGGCTGCGTGGCTGTAGTTTTGGATTTGAGCTTGGGGGGAGTGGGCACGAGTGTTTTCTTTGGAGAAGTGGTGGCGGGTATAGTTTTTGTTGGTGTTGGGGTTTTGCGGGGTTGCCCCGATTTGTGTTTCTCCGCCTCCCACTCGCCAATGCTGCGCCGCACTGAAGGGCCCGCCTGTACTGGGCATGCCCCCTCCACGTCCAAACTCTCCTTATCAGCCTTCGCCTTAATCACCGGAGACCTGATGCCGAGCATTGTTGAGAAAACTAAAATGTCGGGGGACACGTCCAAAACTGAATCCCTGTAAAGGGGGGATCCAGTCAGTTAAAGATAATAAATATATAAAATAAAATAAAATAAGTCCCAAGCTGGAACTTAGTCGTGATATATAAAATGCAGTAAATTGCTTGTCAAATTCTTCCTGTAAGTATGATTACTGCAACAACAATTTTAACACGCCTTACAGGAGCTGGAAGACCGAAAAACGAATATTTATTTTTGCCGAAAATGCAGAGTCTACCCTCTTCTATAGACCACAGGGTGGGTGGGTGGGCAAATTTTTATTTGAGCTAGACGCACGGGGGTGGTGTCCAGAGACGCGTCTCCGCGCGGGCTAGCGATCTGTGAAATAAAACGAATTAGGTGCCAAAGAAAAATCTAGACTTTTGGTCAAAAAACCAGTTTTTGAGTAAAAAATTGTAAGTTTTCAACCCCTAACCCAGAGACCGGCTCACGGAACGCGGACCAGATTTCAGGGAAGAAGGGTGAGTACTATTGAAACTATAATCTAATGTTATTTTTGATGGAAAATTTGGAAAAACAATTAAATTTTGGGAAATTTTGAAAAGGGGGTAGGGAGAAAATTCGGGCGCGTGCAATATGGTCAGAACGTAGGCGGAGGCCTAGTTAGGTCTAAAAATGCTGAAAACAGCGTCAAAATCGCACGTCTGGAAGAGAAATTATCGACGTTTCTTTTCAAAAGTGACTCCCTTACCTGTATTTCGTACATACAAGTACTTGCAGAGAACAATAGAAATCTTTAATTTTTACAAATGAATTTGTTTTATTTGAGCTAGACGCACGGGGGTGGTGTCCAGAGACGCGTCTCCGCGCGGGCTAGCGATCTGTGAAATAAAACGAATTAGGTGCCAAAGAAAAATCTAGACTTTTGGTCAAAAAACCAGTTTTTGAGTAAAAAATTGTAAGTTTTCAACCCCTAACCCAGAGACCGGCTCACGGAACGCGGACCAGATTTCAGGGAAGAAGGGTGAGTACTATTGAAACTATAATCTAATGTTATTTTTGATGGAAAATTTGGAAAAACAATTAAATTTTGGGAAATTTTGAAAAGGGGGTAGGGAGAAAATTCGGGCGCGTGCAATATGGTCAGAACGTAGGCGGAGGCCTAGTTAGGTCTAAAAATGCTGAAAACAGCGTCAAAATCGCACGTCTGGAAGAGAAATTATCGACGTTTCTTTTCAAAAGTGACTCCCTTACCTGTATTTCGTACATACAAGTACTTGCAGAGAACAATAGAAATCTTTAATTTTTACAAATGAATTTGTTTTATTTGAGCTAGACGCACGGGGGTGGTGTCCAGAGACGCGTCTCCGCGCGGGCTAGCGATCTGTGAAATAAAACGAATTAGGTGCCAAAGAAAAATCTAGACTTTTGGTCAAAAAACCAGTTTTTGAGTAAAAAATTGTAAGTTTTCAACCCCTAACCCAGAGACCGGCTCACGGAACGCGGACCAGATTTCAGGGAAGAAGGGTGAGTACTATTGAAACTATAATCTAATGTTATTTTTGATGGAAAATTTGGAAAAACAATTAAATTTTGGGAAATTTTGAAAAGGGGGTAGGGAGAAAATTCGGGCGCGTGCAATATGGTCAGAACGTAGGCGGAGGCCTAGTTAGGTCTAAAAATGCTGAAAACAGCGTCAAAATCGCACGTCTGGAAGAGAAATTATCGACGTTTCTTTTCAAAAGTGACTCCCTTACCTGTATTTCGTACATACAAGTACTTGCAGAGAACAATAGAAATCTTTAATTTTTACAAATGAATTTGTTTTATTTGAGCTAGACGCACGGGGGTGGTGTCCAGAGACGCGTCTCCGCGCGGGCTAGCGATCTGTGAAATAAAACGAATTAGGTGCCAAAGAAAAATCTAGACTTTTGGTCAAAAAACCAGTTTTTGAGTAAAAAATTGTAAGTTTTCAACCCCTAACCCAGAGACCGGCTCACGGAACGCGGACCAGATTTCAGGGAAGAAGGGTGAGTACTATTGAAACTATAATCTAATGTTATTTTTGATGGAAAATTTGGAAAAACAATTAAATTTTGGGAAATTTTGAAAAGGGGGTAGGGAGAAAATTCGGGCGCGTGCAATATGGTCAGAACGTAGGCGGAGGCCTAGTTAGGTCTAAAAATGCTGAAAACAGCGTCAAAATCGCACGTCTGGAAGAGAAATTATCGACGTTTCTTTTCAAAAGTGACTCCCTTACCTGTATTTCGTACATACAAGTACTTGCAGAGAACAATAGAAATCTTTAATTTTTACAAATGAATTTGTTTTATTTGAGCTAGACGCACGGGGGTGGTGTCCAGAGACGCGTCTCCGCGCGGGCTAGCGATCTGTGAAATAAAACGAATTAGGTGCCAAAGAAAAATCTAGACTTTTGGTCAAAAAACCAGTTTTTGAGTAAAAAATTGTAAGTTTTCAACCCCTAACCCAGAGACCGGCTCACGGAACGCGGACCAGATTTCAGGGAAGAAGGGTGAGTACTATTGAAACTATAATCTAATGTTATTTTTGATGGAAAATTTGGAAAAACAATTAAATTTTGGGAAATTTTGAAAAGGGGGTAGGGAGAAAATTCGGGCGCGTGCAATATGGTCAGAACGTAGGCGGAGGCCTAGTTAGGTCTAAAAATGCTGAAAACAGCGTCAAAATCGCACGTCTGGAAGAGAAATTATCGACGTTTCTTTTCAAAAGTGACTCCCTTACCTGTATTTCGTACATACAAGTACTTGCAGAGAACAATAGAAATCTTTAATTTTTACAAATGAATTTGTTTTATTTGAGCTAGACGCACGGGGGTGGTGTCCAGAGACGCGTCTCCGCGCGGGCTAGCGATCTGTGAAATAAAACGAATTAGGTGCCAAAGAAAAATCTAGACTTTTGGTCAAAAAACCAGTTTTTGAGTAAAAAATTGTAAGTTTTCAACCCCTAACCCAGAGACCGGCTCACGGAACGCGGACCAGATTTCAGGGAAGAAGGGTGAGTACTATTGAAACTATAATCTAATGTTATTTTTGATGGAAAATTTGGAAAAACAATTAAATTTTGGGAAATTTTGAAAAGGGGGTAGGGAGAAAATTCGGGCGCGTGCAATATGGTCAGAACGTAGGCGGAGGCCTAGTTAGGTCTAAAAATGCTGAAAACAGCGTCAAAATCGCACGTCTGGAAGAGAAATTATCGACGTTTCTTTTCAAAAGTGACTCCCTTACCTGTATTTCGTACATACAAGTACTTGCAGAGAACAATAGAAATCTTTAATTTTTACAAATGAATTTGTTTTATTTGAGCTAGACGCACGGGGGTGGTGTCCAGAGACGCGTCTCCGCGCGGGCTAGCGATCTGTGAAATAAAACGAATTAGGTGCCAAAGAAAAATCTAGACTTTTGGTCAAAAAACCAGTTTTTGAGTAAAAAATTGTAAGTTTTCAACCCCTAACCCAGAGACCGGCTCACGGAACGCGGACCAGATTTCAGGGAAGAAGGGTGAGTACTATTGAAACTATAATCTAATGTTATTTTTGATGGAAAATTTGGAAAAACAATTAAATTTTGGGAAATTTTGAAAAGGGGGTAGGGAGAAAATTCGGGCGCGTGCAATATGGTCAGAACGTAGGCGGAGGCCTAGTTAGGTCTAAAAATGCTGAAAACAGCGTCAAAATCGCACGTCTGGAAGAGAAATTATCGACGTTTCTTTTCAAAAGTGACTCCCTTACCTGTATTTCGTACATACAAGTACTTGCAGAGAACAATAGAAATCTTTAATTTTTACAAATGAATTTGTTTTATTTGAGCTAGACGCACGGGGGTGGTGTCCAGAGACGCGTCTCCGCGCGGGCTAGCGATCTGTGAAATAAAACGAATTAGGTGCCAAAGAAAAATCTAGACTTTTGGTCAAAAAACCAGTTTTTGAGTAAAAAATTGTAAGTTTTCAACCCCTAACCCAGAGACCGGCTCACGGAACGCGGACCAGATTTCAGGGAAGAAGGGTGAGTACTATTGAAACTATAATCTAATGTTATTTTTGATGGAAAATTTGGAAAAACAATTAAATTTTGGGAAATTTTGAAAAGGGGGTAGGGAGAAAATTCGGGCGCGTGCAATATGGTCAGAACGTAGGCGGAGGCCTAGTTAGGTCTAAAAATGCTGAAAACAGCGTCAAAATCGCACGTCTGGAAGAGAAATTATCGACGTTTCTTTTCAAAAGTGACTCCCTTACCTGTATTTCGTACATACAAGTACTTGCAGAGAACAATAGAAATCTTTAATTTTTACAAATGAATTTGTTTTATTTGAGCTAGACGCACGGGGGTGGTGTCCAGAGACGCGTCTCCGCGCGGGCTAGCGATCTGTGAAATAAAACGAATTAGGTGCCAAAGAAAAATCTAGACTTTTGGTCAAAAAACCAGTTTTTGAGTAAAAAATTGTAAGTTTTCAACCCCTAACCCAGAGACCGGCTCACGGAACGCGGACCAGATTTCAGGGAAGAAGGGTGAGTACTATTGAAACTATAATCTAATGTTATTTTTGATGGAAAATTTGGAAAAACAATTAAATTTTGGGAAATTTTGAAAAGGGGGTAGGGAGAAAATTCGGGCGCGTGCAATATGGTCAGAACGTAGGCGGAGGCCTAGTTAGGTCTAAAAATGCTGAAAACAGCGTCAAAATCGCACGTCTGGAAGAGAAATTATCGACGTTTCTTTTCAAAAGTGACTCCCTTACCTGTATTTCGTACATACAAGTACTTGCAGAGAACAATAGAAATCTTTAATTTTTACAAATGAATTTGTTTTATTTGAGCTAGACGCACGGGGGTGGTGTCCAGAGACGCGTCTCCGCGCGGGCTAGCGATCTGTGAAATAAAACGAATTAGGTGCCAAAGAAAAATCTAGACTTTTGGTCAAAAAACCAGTTTTTGAGTAAAAAATTGTAAGTTTTCAACCCCTAACCCAGAGACCGGCTCACGGAACGCGGACCAGATTTCAGGGAAGAAGGGTGAGTACTATTGAAACTATAATCTAATGTTATTTTTGATGGAAAATTTGGAAAAACAATTAAATTTTGGGAAATTTTGAAAAGGGGGTAGGGAGAAAATTCGGGCGCGTGCAATATGGTCAGAACGTAGGCGGAGGCCTAGTTAGGTCTAAAAATGCTGAAAACAGCGTCAAAATCGCACGTCTGGAAGAGAAATTATCGACGTTTCTTTTCAAAAGTGACTCCCTTACCTGTATTTCGTACATACAAGTACTTGCAGAGAACAATAGAAATCTTTAATTTTTACAAATGAATTTGTTTTATTTGAGCTAGACGCACGGGGGTGGTGTCCAGAGACGCGTCTCCGCGCGGGCTAGCGATCTGTGAAATAAAACGAATTAGGTGCCAAAGAAAAATCTAGACTTTTGGTCAAAAAACCAGTTTTTGAGTAAAAAATTGTAAGTTTTCAACCCCTAACCCAGAGACCGGCTCACGGAACGCGGACCAGATTTCAGGGAAGAAGGGTGAGTACTATTGAAACTATAATCTAATGTTATTTTTGATGGAAAATTTGGAAAAACAATTAAATTTTGGGAAATTTTGAAAAGGGGGTAGGGAGAAAATTCGGGCGCGTGCAATATGGTCAGAACGTAGGCGGAGGCCTAGTTAGGTCTAAAAATGCTGAAAACAGCGTCAAAATCGCACGTCTGGAAGAGAAATTATCGACGTTTCTTTTCAAAAGTGACTCCCTTACCTGTATTTCGTACATACAAGTACTTGCAGAGAACAATAGAAATCTTTAATTTTTACAAATGAATTTGTTTTATTTGAGCTAGACGCACGGGGGTGGTGTCCAGAGACGCGTCTCCGCGCGGGCTAGCGATCTGTGAAATAAAACGAATTAGGTGCCAAAGAAAAATCTAGACTTTTGGTCAAAAAACCAGTTTTTGAGTAAAAAATTGTAAGTTTTCAACCCCTAACCCAGAGACCGGCTCACGGAACGCGGACCAGATTTCAGGGAAGAAGGGTGAGTACTATTGAAACTATAATCTAATGTTATTTTTGATGGAAAATTTGGAAAAACAATTAAATTTTGGGAAATTTTGAAAAGGGGGTAGGGAGAAAATTCGGGCGCGTGCAATATGGTCAGAACGTAGGCGGAGGCCTAGTTAGGTCTAAAAATGCTGAAAACAGCGTCAAAATCGCACGTCTGGAAGAGAAATTATCGACGTTTCTTTTCAAAAGTGACTCCCTTACCTGTATTTCGTACATACAAGTACTTGCAGAGAACAATAGAAATCTTTAATTTTTACAAATGAATTTGTTTTATTTGAGCTAGACGCACGGGGGTGGTGTCCAGAGACGCGTCTCCGCGCGGGCTAGCGATCTGTGAAATAAAACGAATTAGGTGCCAAAGAAAAATCTAGACTTTTGGTCAAAAAACCAGTTTTTGAGTAAAAAATTGTAAGTTTTCAACCCCTAACCCAGAGACCGGCTCACGGAACGCGGACCAGATTTCAGGGAAGAAGGGTGAGTACTATTGAAACTATAATCTAATGTTATTTTTGATGGAAAATTTGGAAAAACAATTAAATTTTGGGAAATTTTGAAAAGGGGGTAGGGAGAAAATTCGGGCGCGTGCAATATGGTCAGAACGTAGGCGGAGGCCTAGTTAGGTCTAAAAATGCTGAAAACAGCGTCAAAATCGCACGTCTGGAAGAGAAATTATCGACGTTTCTTTTCAAAAGTGACTCCCTTACCTGTATTTCGTACATACAAGTACTTGCAGAGAACAATAGAAATCTTTAATTTTTACAAATGAATTTGTTTTATTTGAGCTAGACGCACGGGGGTGGTGTCCAGAGACGCGTCTCCGCGCGGGCTAGCGATCTGTGAAATAAAACGAATTAGGTGCCAAAGAAAAATCTAGACTTTTGGTCAAAAAACCAGTTTTTGAGTAAAAAATTGTAAGTTTTCAACCCCTAACCCAGAGACCGGCTCACGGAACGCGGACCAGATTTCAGGGAAGAAGGGTGAGTACTATTGAAACTATAATCTAATGTTATTTTTGATGGAAAATTTGGAAAAACAATTAAATTTTGGGAAATTTTGAAAAGGGGGTAGGGAGAAAATTCGGGCGCGTGCAATATGGTCAGAACGTAGGCGGAGGCCTAGTTAGGTCTAAAAATGCTGAAAACAGCGTCAAAATCGCACGTCTGGAAGAGAAATTATCGACGTTTCTTTTCAAAAGTGACTCCCTTACCTGTATTTCGTACATACAAGTACTTGCAGAGAACAATAGAAATCTTTAATTTTTACAAATGAATTTGTTTTATTTGAGCTAGACGCACGGGGGTGGTGTCCAGAGACGCGTCTCCGCGCGGGCTAGCGATCTGTGAAATAAAACGAATTAGGTGCCAAAGAAAAATCTAGACTTTTGGTCAAAAAACCAGTTTTTGAGTAAAAAATTGTAAGTTTTCAACCCCTAACCCAGAGACCGGCTCACGGAACGCGGACCAGATTTCAGGGAAGAAGGGTGAGTACTATTGAAACTATAATCTAATGTTATTTTTGATGGAAAATTTGGAAAAACAATTAAATTTTGGGAAATTTTGAAAAGGGGGTAGGGAGAAAATTCGGGCGCGTGCAATATGGTCAGAACGTAGGCGGAGGCCTAGTTAGGTCTAAAAATGCTGAAAACAGCGTCAAAATCGCACGTCTGGAAGAGAAATTATCGACGTTTCTTTTCAAAAGTGACTCCCTTACCTGTATTTCGTACATACAAGTACTTGCAGAGAACAATAGAAATCTTTAATTTTTACAAATGAATTTGTTTTATTTGAGCTAGACGCACGGGGGTGGTGTCCAGAGACGCGTCTCCGCGCGGGCTAGCGATCTGTGAAATAAAACGAATTAGGTGCCAAAGAAAAATCTAGACTTTTGGTCAAAAAACCAGTTTTTGAGTAAAAAATTGTAAGTTTTCAACCCCTAACCCAGAGACCGGCTCACGGAACGCGGACCAGATTTCAGGGAAGAAGGGTGAGTACTATTGAAACTATAATCTAATGTTATTTTTGATGGAAAATTTGGAAAAACAATTAAATTTTGGGAAATTTTGAAAAGGGGGTAGGGAGAAAATTCGGGCGCGTGCAATATGGTCAGAACGTAGGCGGAGGCCTAGTTAGGTCTAAAAATGCTGAAAACAGCGTCAAAATCGCACGTCTGGAAGAGAAATTATCGACGTTTCTTTTCAAAGTGACTCCCTTACCTGTATTTCGTACATACAAGTACTTGCAGAGAACAATAGAAATCTTTAATTTTTACAAATGAATTTGTTTTATTTGAGCTAGACGCACGGGGGTGGTGTC